>CM057464.1:134605918-135852918 GCA_030035585.1 Dugong dugon
CCTAATACATGGCATAAACACAATACGAACCATAAGTAACAATGCACAAACACCAGAAGAGAAACTAGATAATTGGGAGCTCCTAAAAATTGAACACTTATGCTCATCAAAAGACTTCACCAAAAAAGTCAAAAGACAACCTACAGATTAGGAAAAATTTTTTAGCTACAACAAATCCGATCAGCATCTAATCTGTAAAATCTACAAGATACTGCAAAACCTCAACAACAAAAAAACAAATAACCCAATTAAAAATTCGGCAAAGGATATGAACAGGCACTTTGTCAAAGAAGACATTCAGGAGGCTAACAGATGCATGAGGAAATGCTCACGATCATTAGCCATTAGAGAAATGCAAATCAAAAGTACAGTGAGGTACCATCTCACCCCAACAGGGCTAGCCTAGCGTTAATCCCCAAAACACAAAACAATAAATGTTGGAGAGGTTGTGGAGAGACTGGAACACTTATACACTGTTGGTGGGAATTTAAACGGGTTCAGCCACTTTGGAAATCAATTTGGCGCTTCCTTAAAAAGCTAGAAATAGAAGTACCATACAATCCAGCAATCTTGCTCAGTGGAATATATCCTAGAGAAATAAGAGCCATCACACAAATAGATATATGCACACTCATGTTTACTGCAGCACTGTTCATGATAGCAAAAAGATGGAAAAAAGCTAGGTGCCCGTCAATGGATGAATGAATAAACAAATTATGGTATATTCACACAATGGAATACTACACAATGATAAAGCACAGTGACGGATCCATGAAACATGACATGGAGGAATCTGGAAGGCATTATGCTGAGTGAATTTACTCAGTCACCAAAGGACAAATATCGTATAAAACCACTATTGTAAGAACGCAAGAAAAGTTTTAAACACAGAAGAAAACATTCTTTGATTGTTATGAGGGTAGGGAGGGTGGGGAGGCTGGGGAGGGTTGGGGGAAAGGAGAGGGTTATTCACTAATTAGATAGTAGACAAGATTTATCTTAGATGAAGGGAAGGACAGCACACACTACAGGGGAGGTAAGCACAACTAGACTAAACCAAAGCTAAGAAGTTTCCTGAATACAACCAAATACTTTGAGGGACAGAGTAGCAGGGGCAGGGGTCGGGGAACCATGGTTTCAGGGGACGTCTAGGTCAATTGGCATAACAAAGTTTATTAAGAAAATGTTCTGCATCCTATTTTGGTGAGTGGTGTCTGGGGTCTTAAAAGGTAGTGAGCGGCCATCTAAGATGCATCAATTGGTCCCAACTCACCTGGAGAAGAATGAAGAACACCAAAGTCACAAGGAAAGTATTAGCCCAAGAGACAGAAAGGGCCGCATAAACCAGAGACTCCATCAACCTGAGACCAGAAGAACTAGATGGTTCCCAGCTACCACCAATGACCACCGTGACACAGAACACAGCAGAGAGTCCCTGATGGAGCAGGAGAAAAATGGGGTGCACAGCTCAAATTCTAGTAAAAATACCAGATTTAATGGTCTGACTGAGACTGGAGGATCCCCAGAAAGCATGGCCTCTGGACTCTCTGTCAACCTAGAACTAAAAACATTCCTGAGGCCAACTCTTCAGACAAAGATTAGACTGGACTGTGGGACATAAAATAATACTTGTGAAGAGTGTGCTTCTTAGCTCAAATAGATACATGAGACTAAATGGGCAGCTCCTGTCCGGCGGTGAGATGAGAAGGCAGAGAGGATCAGGAGCTGGTTGTATGGACATGGGAAGGCAGGGGTGGAAAGGAGGAGTGTGCTGTCACAGTATAGGGAGAGCAATTAGGGTCACATAACAATGTACGTATAAATTTTTGTATGAGAGACTAACTTGAATTGTAAACTTTCACTTAAAGTACAACAATTAAAAGAAAAAGAGATAGCCTTAACTTTTTTTTCCCCTTACCATTTTATTGCTACAGACCTTGGACAACTTTTCCTATACATTTATTAATATATAAAATATTTATAATGTTTTCTTAATCATCTGTGGAGCTGCTCTGAGGATCATGAGAAAATATAAATCTAAGTTTTTTGTAACAGTAAAGTCTATAATTTAGCATTAGTATTTTCTAGTTTATTAAAATAATTTATGCAATCTAGGATGTCAGGTAAAGATGTCACAGTGTAGTTTTAAAAAATAATTAAAAACTTTTCCCATATTACATAGAATATGATATATAACAAAAATTATTCTTCCTTAATGCATTACAACATTGATTATGCATTTATTGATTTTATTTATTTAAATAAAATACTTCTGTCACCTAGACAACAAGATAGCAAAAATGGAGAAAGCAAATAATATGGACTCTGCTGTAGTTTCCATAGCTCATGTGCAAAAACTAATGTGCAAATCTTAGTGTAAAAGTAAATCAGTAGACAATTGGCTAGCTACACGAAAAAGAATGAAGTTGAAACTTTACCTCACACAATTTACAAAAGTTAATTAAAAATGGATCAAAGATACAAATATAAGAGGTAAATTATAAAATTTTTAGAAGTAAACTGTCTTAGTCACCTAGTTCTGCTCCAACAGAAATACCACAAGTAGATATCTTTAACAAAGAGAAATTTATTTCTTCACAGCAAAGTAGGCTAAAAGTCCAAATTCAGGGCGTCAGCTCCAGGGGAAGGCTTTCTCCCTCTGTCGGCCTTCTCATCAGTGTTACCCTGGACTAGGGGAGCTTCTCTGCACAGGGACCCTGGGTCCAAAGGACGCGCTCTGCTCCTGGTACTGCTTTCTTGGTGGTATGCGGTCCCAAATTCTCTGCTTGCTTTCCTTTCCTTTTATCTCTTGTAAGGTAAAAGGTGGTGCAAGCCACACCCTAAGGAAACTCCCTTTACATTGGATCAGGGATGTGACCTGGGTAAGGATGGTGTTACAATCCCACCCTAATCCTCTTTAACATAAAATTACAATCACAAAATGGAGGCCTACCACACAATTCTGGGAATCATGGCCCAGCCAAATTGGTACATACATTTTTTGGGGACTTAATTCAAACCATGACAAAAGCATAGGGGTAAATCTTCATGACCTCAAGTTTGGCAATGATTTCTTACATGTGACTCCAAAGTTCAAGAAATAAAACAAAATTAGATAAATTAGACTTCATTAATATTAGAAACTTTTGTGTATCAAAGGATACTATCAAGTTAGTGAAAAGACCACCCATAGAATGGAAAATAACACTTGCAAATCATATATCTGATAAGGGTCTAGAATCTAGAATATATAGTGAATTCTCATAACTAAACAGCAAAAAGATAAACATCCAATTTAAAAAATAGGCAATGGACTTGAATAAACAGGTTTCCAAAGAAGATATGCAAATGTATGACAAACACATGACAAGATGCTCAGCATCTTTAGTGACTAGAGAAATGCAAATAAAAATCACAATGAGATACCACATTATACTCACTAGGATGTTTATAACAATAAAAAGAAAAAGAGAAAAAGAGAGGAGAGAAAGAGAGAGGAAAGAAGGAAGGAAGGAAGGAAGAGTAAACAACTATACCTTTGTTGAGGATTTTGAGAAATTAAAATCTTTGTGAATTACTAGTGGGAATGTAAAATACTATAGATGATGTGGAAAACAGATTGGTGGTTCTTCAAAATGTTAAATACAGAATTACCATATGATCCTGCAATTCCAGTTGTAGGTATATACCTAAAAGAACTACTAGCAGGTGTTCAAATCAAAACTTGTGCACGAATGTTTATAGCAGCACTAGTCACAATAGCAAAAACATTAATCAATGGATGAATGGATAAACAAAATGTGATAAATCCATACAGTAGAATATTATTCAGCCATACAAACGAACAAAGCACCAATAAATGGCACAGCATGGGTAAACTTTGAAAGCATTATGATAAATGAAAGAAGCCTGGCCCAGAAGATCACATATTGTATGATTCCATCCATATGAAATGTCTAGAATAGGCAAATCTCTAGAGACAGAAAGTAGATTAGTGGTTATTTAAAGGTGCGAGGGTGGGCGATGGGAGAATGAGTGGACATAGCTAAAGGGTCTGAGGTTTCTCTTTGTGGTAAAGAAAATATTTGAAATTTGACTATGATGATAGTTGTACATATCCATAAATATTTTAAAAATAATTGAATTATACATTGTAAATGGGTGAAATGTATGGTTTATGAATTATATTTCAATAAAACTGTTTAAAAATGTTAATGGTTACATTCCTTATAGCTATTTTATCAATGTGTGGTCAAGACTTCTCTCCATGCTAATGCTAATGCCTTGCTTATCCTTCTTTATACTCAGAATATGAGAAGTTTGTACCTATTTCTGTAGCAATTTAATGGGATTGTGAGCTGTGAAGACCTGTGATGCAGTTTCAGCTCTGCCATTTAACAGTTGTTTTAGGTAAGCAATGTAATCTCATCCAATTCAATAGGATTGTAGTGGTAATCAAACAGCATAATATGTGATGGCTATAATGAACAGAGAGTCTACCATGGTGTATCAGTTATCTATTGCTGAATAACAAATTGCTTTAAAATTTAATGGCTTAATACCCCAATCATTTATTTAGTTCTATGTTCCAATAGATGGTTCGTCTCTTCTGGACTTTGCTTAGCTATCTTGACAGGACTTGCTCTTGAACAGATCTGTAGTTGGATGGCAATTGGCTACAGACCAGGCTTGTTCCAGATCACCTAACTTACATATTTGATTGTCAACTTATTATCATCTGGATGATAGGAATCACTCCCTATCTCTCATACTAGCCTCTGCTTGGTACAGAGTCACTTTCACCACATTCTGTTGGGTGAAGCAGGTCATGGACAACCCAGATTTTAGAGCTATTTAAATGGACGTTCCTTCTTGATAAGAGTTGCTGCAATGTATTACAGTCATTTTTGAAATCTACCACAAAGAATGGTGGCAGAAGCTCTGGAAGTGAGTTTTCTTGAGGCTACTTAGGTTTTCATTGGCCTAAGAATTACTTCTTCAGCTTGTTTTGTACTCTCAATAAACAAACAAACAAAAAAAGAAACATGGTTCTGTTAAAAAGTAGGTGTCTATGTAAAAGTACCATATAAGTTGTGAAGCATTTTAGAACACAACTACTGCTATTACAATTAGTTAGCCAGTTAGTATTAACGTATACTAATCGTGTGTGACAAGATGCATGTCCTGACTCCTAGTGCCAATGATCAATTAGATATTTTAAGGGAAAACAATGAGCTAGATAATATATTTAAAATAAATACTTACTACATTAATTTTATTGTTATATCAAAAGTATAATCTGTCTCCAATTTGAACACAAGTAAACAGGTAAACATTTTTCTGGTATTCTCTGCTTTAAGCCAAGATTCATCTGACATCAGCAATAACGTCCCTTATTCCAGGTCCTCTTATGAATCTGGCTTGAATTTCTGGCATATTGTTGATGTACTGCTGCAATCGCTTTTAAATTATATTCAGCAAAATTTTACCTGTGAGTGATATTAATGATATTGTTCGATAATTTCCACATTCTGTTGGATCACCTTTCTTTGGAATGGGCAAAACTATGGGTCTCTTCCAGTTGGTTGGCCGAGTAGCTGTCTTCCAATTTCTTGACATAGATGAATGAGCACCTCCAGTGCTGCATCTGTTTGTTGAAATATCTCAGTTGGTATTCTGTCAATTCCTGGAGCTTCATTTTTTGCCAATGCCTTCAGTGCAGCTTGAACTTCTTTCTTCGGTACCATTGTTTCTTGATCATACACTACCTCCTGAAATGGTTGAAGGTTGATCAAGTTTTTTTTGGTATAGTGACTGTGTATTCTTTCCAAATAATCTGAGAAGGTGTACTATATGAAGAAGAACACAGCATCTGGACTGGAGGAAGACTGATTTAACAAGATGCAATATGCATATGACACTACCTTGCTTGTTGAAAGTAAAGAATAATTGAAGCACTTACTGATAAAGATCAAACATTACCACGTTCAATATTGATTACACCTCAACATAAAGAGAACAAAAATCCTCACAACTGGACCAATAAGCAACATCATGATGTTGTTCTTAGGTGCTGTTGAGATGGTTCTGATTAATAGTGACACTATGTACAACAGAACGAAACATTGCTTGGTCCTGTGCCATCCTCACAATCATCATTATGTTTGAGCTCATTGTTGCAGCCACTGTGTCAATCCATCTTGTTGAAGGTCTTCCTCTTTTTCGCTGACCCTCTACCAAGCATGATGTCCTTCTCCAGGGACTGATCCCTCCTGATAACATGTCCAAAGTATGTGAGAGATAGTATCGTCATCTTTGCTTCTAAGGAGCATTCTGGTTGTACTTCTTCCAATATAGATTTGTTCGTTCTTTTGGCAGTCCGTGGTATATTCAATATTCTTCACCAACACCACAATTCAAAGGTGTCAATTCATCTTCAGTCTTCCTTACTCTTTATCTAGCTTTAGCATGTGTATGTGGCCATTGAAAACACCACGGCTTGGGTCAGGCACACCTTAGTCTTCAAGGTGACATCTTTGCTTTTCAACACTTTAAAGAGATCTTTTGCAGCAGATTTGCAGAAAGTACTGTGTCTTTTGATTTCTTGACTGCTGCTTCCATGGGTGTTTACTGTGGACTCAAGTAAAACAAAATCCTTGACAACTTCAACCTTTTCTCCATTTATCATAATGTTGCTTATTGGTCCAGTTGTGAGGATTTTTGTTTTCTTTATGTTGAGGTGTAATCCATACTGAAGGCAGTGGTCTTTGATCTTCATCAGAAGTGCCTCAAGTCCTCCTCACAGCAAGATTGTGTCATCTGCATATTGTAGGTCGTTAATGAGTCTTCCTCCAATCCTGATGCCCTGTTCTTCTTCACATAGTCCAGCTGCTTGTATTATTTGATCAACATAGAGATTGAATAGGTATGGTGAAAGGATACAACCCTGATTTACACCTTTCCTGACTTGAAATCATGCAGTATCCCCTTGTTCTGTTCAAACGACTGTCTCTTGATCTATGTAGAGGTTCCTCATGAGCACATTTAAGTGTTCTGGAATTTCCATTCTTTGCAATGTTATCCATAATTTGTTATGATCCTCACAGTCGAATGCCTTTGCATAGTTAATAAAACACAGGTAAACATCTTTCTGGTATTCTCTGCTTTCAGCCAGGATCCATCTGACATCAGCAATGATATCCCTGGTTCCACATCCTCTTCTGAATCAGGCTTAAATTTCTGGTAGTTCCCTGTCTATATACTGCTGCATACACTTTTGGATGATCTTTGGCAAAATTATACTTGCCTGTGATATTAATGATATTATTCGGTAATTTCCAAGTTTGGTTGGATCACCCTTCTTGAGAATAGGCATACATATGGATCTCTTCCAGTCGGTTGGCCAGGTAGCTGTCTTCCAAACTTCTTGGCATACAGTAAGCACTTCCAGCACTTTATCTGTTTGTTGAAACATCTCAATTGGTATACCATCAATTCCTATAGCCTTGTTGTTCGGTAATGCCTTCAGTGCAGATTGGACTTCTTCCTTCAGTACCATCGATTCCTGATCATGTGCTACCTCCCAAAATGGTTGAAGTTTGACCAATTCTTTTCGGTATAGTGACTCTGAGTATTCCTTCCTTCTTCTTTTGACACTTCCTGTGTCATTTGATATTGTCCCAGTAGAGTATTTCAATATTGCAACTTGAGGCTTGAATTTTTTCTTCAGTTCTTTCAGCTTGAGAAATGCTGAATGTGTTCTTCTGTTTTGGTTTTCTATCTCCAGATATTTGGACATGTCAGTATAATACTTTACTTTGTCTTCTCAAGCTGTCCTTTGAAATCTTCTGTTTAGCTCTTTTATTTCATCATTTCTTCATTTTGCTTTAGCTACTTGACATTCAAGAGCAAGTTTCAGAGTCTCTTTCTGACATCCACTTTGGTCTTTTCTTTCTTTCTTGTGTTTTTAATGACCTCTTGCTTTCTTCATATATGATGTCCATGATGTCATTCCACAACTTGTCTGGTCATGGAGCATTAGTATTCAATGCATCAAATCTATTCTTGAGATGGTCTCCAAATTGAGGTGGGATGTACTCAAGGTTGTACTTTGGCTTTTGTGGACTTGTTCTAATTTTCTTCAATTTCAACTTTTACTTGCATATGAGCAATTGATGGTCTGATCCAAAGTCGGCCCCGGACCTTGTTCTGACTGATGATACTGAGCTTTTCCACTGTCTCTTTCCACAGATGTAGTCAATTTGATTCCTGTGTATTCCATCTGGCGAGGTCCACAGGTATAGTCACCATTTATGTAGGTGAGAAAAGCTATTTGCAATGAAGAAATCGTTGATCTTGCAAAATTATATCATGAGATCTCCAGCATTGTTTTTATCACCAAGACTGTATTTTCCAACTACTGATCCTTCTTTTTTTCCAACTTTTGCATTGCAGTCACCAGTAATTATCAATGCATCTTGACTGCAGGTTCGATCAATTTCATATTGCAGAAGTTGGTAAAAATCTTCAGTTTCTTCATCTTTGGCCTTAGTGGTTGGTACATAAATTTGAATAATAGTCATATTAACTGGTCTTCCTTGTAGGCTTATGGATATTATCCTATCGCTGACAGCCTTGTGCTTCAGGATAGATCTTGAAATGTTCTTTTTGACGACTGCAATGCCATTCCTTTTCAAGTTGTCATTCTGAACAAAGTAGATCATATGATAGTTTGATTCAAAATGGCCAATACCAGTCCATTTCAGCTCACTGATGCCTAGGATATTGATGTTTATGTTTTCCATTTCATTTTTGATGATTTCCAATTTTCCTAGATTCATCCTTCATACATTCCACGTTCTGATTATTAATGAATGTTTGCAGCTATTTCTTCTCATTTTGAGTAGTGCCAGATCATCAAATGAAGGTCCGGAAATCTTGACTACATCCATGTCATTAAGGTCAACTCTACTTTGAGGAGGCAGCTCTTCCTCAGCTGTCTTTTGAGTGCCTTCCAACCTGAGGGTCTCATCTTCCGGTACTATATCAGCCAATGTTCTGCTGCTATTCGTAAGATTTTCACCAGCTAATTCCTTTCAGAAGTAGACTGCCAGTCCCTTCTTCCTAGTCTTCTTACTCTGGAAGCTCAGCTGAAACCTGTCCACCATGGATGACCCTGTTGATATTTCAATACCAGTAGCATATCTTCCAGCATCACAGCAACACGCAAGCCCCCACTGTATGACAAACTGACAGACAGTAAAATGTTTGCTGATAGTAATTGCAAAGTGACTTTACATGGGTTCCATTGTTATGTCTAGATTTCTGTAAATGTGCATTTCTTGGACTTGTTCTTGTAAGATCAATATTCTTTAAAATTGTTAATGTATAACTAGTATGATTTTTTTAAAGTTTCTTTTCTATTTGATTTTAAGAAGAAACAAGGAATGCTAGCCCTTTTTTTTTAATTTCAAAGAAGAAACATATTGTAGAGTGTTTAGTTGCCTAGTTGAGAAAATTGTTGCATGCTGGTGGTTCTATTAGTTTGACAGAATGCACTTCCGTAATGTGTGTTAATGGCATGTTACAAGATGCCCTGACTCCTAGTGTCAAAGTTTAACTAAATATATATATATATGATATATTTCTGATCATTTTTAAAATAATATTTAAAATAAAAAGTCCATTATCTATGTTATTCTGCAGGCATTTTACTTTGCTAAGTTGTACGAAGCTGGCTTTTTTCTGTGGCTTTGTACTTGAGTCTAATGCACATTCTGACAGTCTATAAACAATACATTCAAATTTCAATATAAATATTTAACTTACAAAATGATAAATACAACGTATTATTTATCACACTATGTGTTCACTATAGTAAATACACTCCACATGATACTTAACAGTTTTAGCTACAAATGGAAATCTTGTCAGAATGATTTTCCTTAATTCAAAGAGTTGGAGTGACAGAGTTTTTAAGAGTCAATAGAATTTAAATTTGTTTTCAGTAGTATGATACCACTGTTTTTAGTAGTCACTGACACTTAAAATTTTGTAGAAAATTATTATGATATGACATGATATTCAGTCAACAATCAAGAATGACTTTAGGCACTGTTTAGATAAGCTAGGTATTAACAAAACGCAGTAAATGCATTGTGAGATTCTAATTACATAAAACCCAAACTGGGTAGCTTTTGCTCAGTGCAGAAATGAAAGAATTATTAATATTTGTTATTTTTGCACAAGTGTATTCTGGGAGTGCTTAGACAACCTAAAAGCAATATACACACTTAGTCTCAAAAGAATTGGAATAAGCCTGTGCCTCTAAAGGGATGCTTTCAGCATTCTAGGGAATGATACTAGTGTACTTGTAACAACAATATTTTTACGATTTTACCAAGGGTGGGGGAAGCTGTCTCTTTAATAAGCCATTCAAAATTTATAATAAAATAAAGGAAATTAACAATAAAAATCTGTTTCTTCTTCTATTTCAGCCCCCAACTATAGTCTATAATTTATCTAAGAAAGTATCCTCTCCTTCATTCTGACCTGGAATTTACCCTAACAAGTATGCTCCTGAGATGACATATAGGAATAAAAATAGAGCTAGTAATACAGAAGAAATTCCAATTGCTCCCAAGATAATAATGTAGAAGGAAAGAAAAAATCCCACACTCTCTGAGAGCTTATTTATATTCAAAGGCCCTTAAAGTTGCTCAGGCAACAGATAGGTCTGCTTCTGTGTTCTGAGATCCAATATCCTAGGATTTCATAAAGGTCTGCACAAAATAAGTTCTGCAGATGAAAGTCTTACCACCAAAAAGTTCTTGCTGCTAAATTCTGATACAACATAAAAACATTTAAGCAACCTCAAAATTTGCCCAAAATAATCACATCCATTGCCCATCTCGGAACCAAATATCTGATAGCTAATCAGAAAATTCGTAAGTATAATGAAGAGAAGACAGGAGTGGTACTCATTGTGTAGTTTTGTTATTTTCCCTGTGTCTTAGTTATCTAGTGCTGTTATAAGAGAAATACCACAAGTGGATGGCTTTAACAAACAGAAACTTATTCTCTTGCAGTTTAGGAGGCTAGAATTCAGGGCCTCAGCTCCAGCAGAAGGCTTTCTCTCTCTGTTGGCTCTGGAGGAAGGTCTTGGTCATCAATCTTTCTCTGGTCTAGGAGCTTCTCAGTGCAGAAACCATGGGTCCAAAGGACATGTTCCACTCCTGCCTCTTCTTTCTCGGTGGTAGGTGGTCCCTCTCCTCTCTGCTTGCATCTCTCTTTTATATCTCAAAAGAGATTGACTTAAAATACAACCTAATCCTGTAGATTGTGTCCTTCCTCATTATCATAACTGCTTCTAATCCTGATTCATTAACATCACAGAGGTTAGGATTTAAAACACATAGGGTAATTACATCAGATCATGAAATGGAGGACAACAACACAATACTGGGAATCATGGCCTAGCCAAGTTGACACACATTTTTGGGGGATGCAATTCAATCCATAACACCCAGTAGTATTATTTACTTTAACTGGTAAGTTAAAATTATTGCTGAACAGAAAATGACATTTTTTAATCCCGCTATTCTACTTTCCTTCCTCAAATGAATCAAATTAGCAACAGAAAAAAAAAAAAAAAAGAAATAAGACCATAACTCCAATCAAAATCTATGAATGCTATTCTGTCAGATGCTAGAAAATGTTGCCCAAACATCAGAGGAAGCTGCATGGTGACCAATAGGCTTCTCTCACCCCGTGTTGAAAGCAGTGTTCTCTAAAATAAACTTGGCAGTTAGAAAAGAATATTTCCATTGATTCTTCGATTAGAATGAAGAGTACTGGATGTGGGTGGGCCAAGGCAGAAATAGGAATTTTTCCTCTAGCAGCCCAGTGTGACAATTCAGAACAGCAATGGAAGTGAAGTTGAAAATAAATTGTGCTGTCAAGCCGTTTATTTTTTCTATAATCTAGCCCCTCAGTCAAAGGAAATTAGCTGAGTGAATGTCAAGAGGAAGGCCAGGCAGTGAACATGATGCAGAGAAACTTTGAATTAAAGCACTTAGCTGTGAGTCCCACTGACATCTCAAATGCCATAAACTTAAGAGACACATTCACCCTGGGCAAAGGAAATGACAGACTTGGGAAGAGGCATCAAACAGAAGTCAACACTGCAGATTATTGTAGCTCTATCTCCTTTTCTTTTTCCAACTCTTGTTTTTCTTCAACAGATACCTAGTACCTTTCAAAGATGAGTAATAATCACAAGGAACCAGAGAGAAGCTATGCTTAGATATTGGCATTTTTCCCTGTAAAGAAGAAGATGAGCCAAAGTCATATGAAATATATACATTATAAGAGGAATTGCCCAGGGTACCGTGGAAGAATGCACTTAGTTTGTGATAGAATCAAAGAAGTTAGCAACAATATGATATCTCCAGGAAGGGGCTCATAGAAAAGCAACCAGAGTTTAAAGGAGAAATTATAAGTTACAGAAGGAAATAAACAACACAGTGACAGAAATCAAGAAAGGAATGGAAAACAAAAATAAAACCACTGTCAAAATGAAAGACACAGTGAAGCAATAAAAAAAAGAGGGACATGGTTGGCAAGTTGAGATCAATCATAAATATATTAATTTCTTCATTTTTCTAAATAAGTAATTATATGACATGAAGAGGAAATACAGGTATAAAATAATCACTCCAGCTTTAAAATTTTTTCCGTAATATTTTTCTTACCTTAATAAATCTAACGAACCCTTCAACTTCAGTTTTTTTTATACTGTTAAATGTAAGTAAATTAAAGTTAATGTTTCTGATTAAAAATAGTACATAGAGAACTTAAATTTGCATCTCTGACATATAAAGACCATGAAGGTCATGGCTCCTATTCTTAGAATGAAAAAAAGCTGGAGAAACTGAAAATCAATAACTTTTCTTGGACACATTAGAGAATTGAAGTCACAGGCCAAACCAACCAGAAAACCAATCCTGTTGCCGTTGAGTCAATTCCAACTCATAGAGACCCTACAGGACAGAGTAGAACTGCCCCATAGGGTTTCCAAGGAGTGACTGGTGGATTCGAACTGCCGACTTTTAGTTAGCAGCCAAGTGCTTAACCACTGTGCCATCAGGGCTCCACAGGGCCAACAGCCACCCCTAATATGAAAACACAGATGCATTCAGAGAGCTAGAGCTACCAATATCTGTTTACTCAGAATAGGAGCTTCCGGAGTCATGAACTGGTTTTATTGTTGTTAGTTGCTGTGGAGTCGATTCCGACTCATAGTAACCAATTTTGACAAATTTCTGGGGGCTGTGTAAGCTAGCCTAACTGTGAGAACTCACTGGTGTATAGTCTTAAGATGACCATACATCTTCCTGGGCTTTCTTTCCAGGAACACTACCTCATGGTCAGGATACAAGGAAAGATCCCCTGTGGCTTTGGAAGGAGTTGTGAACAAATAGGCATTGTGAACCAGTCCTAGAGTCTTCTTCTTAACAAACAATCCATTTCCAGAGGGAGAGGACTTTGCCAGCTCACAGTTCAGAAAACTTATCCCAGCAGAGGGAAGAAAATTCTTTCCCATTCCAGCTTCCTCGAGTCTTCCTTTCTCACCTAAGGTGGATAAAAACAGTCAACAGAAGATAGAGCTTCAAGGATATAGACTGGAAATGCTGGAGCAAGAGAAGGAAGTAGACAGCAGTGAGAAAAAAAGTTATAATAATAGAGGAGAGTCTGAAGTACTTGTGAAAACCATGACACCTGTAGGGGATCGTAGGTGAACTTATCAATTAAAATAGACTTAAAAGACATGTCAATAAAATATTGTAACTCTGTACGGTCCAGATATGACACCAGCTACATGACCAAAGCAATTAAGCCCTTATTTGCTCCTATTTTCTCATAAGGGGTGGGGGGAGACAATAACAGACACCTCACAGAATTTTTGTGACTATATAATTAAATATGTGCCTAGAACAATAGCAGGTAAATTTCCAGTACAAATTTATCTTTGAGGTTTCTGTGAAATACTGCAAGAGCGTGTGTCTAGAAGATGTCTGGGTATTTTAGTCAGAAATTTAGCAGAAAGGGATAGCTACAAGTCATTATAATACAGGAACTAGATAAAACCTTGAGGTTTGGTGCCGTTACAGACAGACAGAAGGTACAAGCAAAGGAGCAGTGAGAAGTGGACATATTTTTGGGAATGAGAAATCTAAAGAACTGTAGAGAAAATATAGCTAGAGTGCTACTTGGAAATGAGAATGGGGAGACTTCATCTCACATACTTTGGACATGTTATCAGGAGCGACCTTCTCTTTGGAGAATGACATCATGCTTGGTGAAGTAGAGGGTTAGTGAAAAATAGGAAGACCCTAGACAAGATGGATTCACACAGTGGCTGCAACAATGAGCTCAAACGTAATGATGATTGTGAGGATGGCACAGGACCAGGCAATGTTTCGTTCTGTTGTACATAGTGTTTCTATGAGTTGGAATCAACTCGGCGACACCAAACAGCAACAACAGTAAGAGAAACAGTAACTCACAAAGAAGAGACTGAGAAAAAGCTTAAGAGCCAAGGAGTTTTTCTTACTAGATTATTAATTTAACTTCTTACACTTGAGTAAATCTCATCACAGCTACATATTGTAGAGTCAAATGTGCCATCTTCTGCCCTGTCTCATATTTCATACAATTCTGTGAAGCCCCAGGAGATTAGCAAGGGGGTAAACAGCAATCACTCTGCTGCAACCCATTTCCATGACACAGTCACTCACAATGACATTTGTCCTGTGAGAGCCCACTTTCTCAGTAGTTCCAGACAAGCACATATTAGTGGAAATCAATATATTTTGCATAATTCTTTCAGTTACTTGTAACACCATAAGAAATATAATTAGTATATGAATAAGCTTCTACATCCATCTCAGAAATATTCCCTGGATATTAAAAAAAAAAAAAAAAAACAGCATAGGAAATAGCTGTCAAAATCTAGAGTTAACATTTCAAAAAGGATAATTTCTTTAAGAAAGTATGAAGGGGATGAAATTAAAGCAGATTAAAGCTTGGGGTTAAAGGTAACCACAGTAAAGGCCCAGAAAATAACGTGGTAGTAATAAAATGTGCACGTCTATTCCCCAGGACAATATTCAGTGTAAAATATCTCAATTTGTCCACAACCCTAAGAAGCCTTCATATTGTTTACCAACCTGCTGTAAACTAGAGGAAGTCCAGAGCATCACATTAAATGTAGGAAAAAAGATATCTTTATTGTTCTATCTCATTATATGGAAAGTTGGGATTTGACTATCACTCTCTTTCTCTTTCAAAAATGAATCTTTCACATTTGTGAAATTGTGTTGGACTGGGGCTACTGGGTAAGCTAGGGAGGCCCAATAAAAGTGCAGTAGGTGCCTCATATAGCCAGTAATGAGGCATAGTGGAATCATTTCAGTAATGCTGCCCTAGCCTGCCACTACTCAACATCATCAGTGAACAATATCCTTTTTCCTTTCCATGCATACTCAAGTGTAATTTTGGGTTGGTTTCTACCCCCAGTAAAATGAAAGAAACTTAGACCAGCTATAACACTCTGCACAAAAGCACAATGCATACTAAAGAAAGTTACAAAAGAACTTGACATTTAAAGAAAAAGACATGTAATGATGAAGTGACTGCCTAGGAAGCAGCTGACTGTGTAGTGATTTCCATGATTATGGAGTTTCATAAACATAGCATCATTTTTTATCATTAAATACCTGTGGATTTCAAGATTTGACAATTATGCCTGACAATTAAGAAATGTGCCTTTGTTCCTTCTTCGTGGGTAATTTCAATAAGTGCTTTGCTTTTGAAAAGTTCTTTTTCCTTTTTTTGCATTTTTCTCCTTTCTATGTATTCTGTTAAAATAACCAACACATTTCAAGTAACTACAGGAGCTTGTAAATATGAGATAAATACACTGATGAGCAAAGGCTCAATTTTTCTTGTCAAGTGACTTTCTAGTTAATACTCTAACATACGTAATTTAACACAATTTGTAGAGTAGTTACCTACAAAGATGCATGCTCAAATGCAAAATGTAGAGAAGGGGTAAATTCACATGGGAATTGTCTTAGTTTGGCTTCCTCAAGAAACAAAAAATGAGATAAGGATTCAGTATAGGTAGTTTATTTAGGAAGTGCAACCTAATTACCACTTAGGCAAGTGGATAAACTGAGATAAAGAAAAGAAGGAAGCCAAGTAAAGCTACATCATCAAACAAGTTACCACTGTGGGCAAGAAGAGTCTTATTTTGCTGGATACCTCAGGGAAGTAGTGTCAAACATAAGCCTGAGACGTAGTCTACTTGAAGGAAGAGGGAGCTGGGGAATTTGCACACTAACTTTTGTCAGCTATTGGTTAAGGACTATTTGAAGAGTGTGTTACTTATCTACCTTTAGCCTGACACACTTCTGCACTTAACAGATGTCAGCATCCAGAGACAGAACTCAGCCAGAGAAATGCAGATTCTGGCAGATATACCAATCACGTCAGGTTGACTCAAATAATAAGAGAAGAGGGTATATAAGTTAGATACTACCAGCATATATTACAGAATTAGAGTACAAAATTTTATAATAGTATTGTTAATGTAATTGCAATTTGTGCAATTATGTTTTATCCAAGTCAACTTACTGCCACTCCTTCTTACTTTCTTCAGTCCAGGAATATTTATTTAGCTTTTCATATGTGCCATGTATATTGCTCAGAGCTGAGGGTTAGGTATTAAAAAGACATTTCATGCCTTCAAGTAGTGGTAAAGACACACGAAAACAGAGAAGTTATAATGATCAAGAGTGTGATAAGTACTACTGCAAAGTCAAGAACAATGTAATTTGGGAACAAAAACTTAGAGCCATTCTCTCTTGGATTAATAAGTAAAATGATTGAGAAAATGATATTTAAGCTGAGATTTTGATAATGAGTAAGAGTTTGGTGAATAAGGTTGGAAAGTGTATAGTATGTGTAGAAAGGGTGGTGTATCAGGAATTTCATTAGAGAAAACAGCTTGCAAAAAGACAGATTTTTATAGTCTGGTATATTTTGGAAAGACTTTTTCTCAGTTTGTCAGGATTACAGAAATTACTGGATGTACGCACAGAGGAAGGCTATTAGAAGATCATTTAAGTTTATACATAAGCATCAGTTTTGAAGAGCTTTATATGACAAGTAAAGTCCATCAGAATAATTCTTCTTTTCTGGTATTGTGCTTTTCATTGCTAGAATTTCCACTTGGCTCTTGTTTTTTTTTTTTTTTTTATTTTTAATTTCTTTCTTTTTTAATACTTGCTACCTAACTGCTGAAATTCTTCGTCTACCTATGCATATTGTACATATTTCCCCCTAGATCTGTTAGCATCTTTATCATTTTTATTGCAAAGCCCCTGTCTGATTATTGCAACATCTGTGCCATCTATTCTATGTATCTTTTTCTATTGACATTTTATCTCTTGGATATGGGTCGTATGTTTGAATTTTTTGGTGTGTCTTATAATTTTTTTATTGGATGCTGAGCATTGCATGTGAAAGAATAGATTGAATTAAATAACATGTATTATCAGAAAAAGAAATGTTTATTCTTCATAGGACATTAGTATAAGAGTTTGAGTCAATCTATGTGTAGCTGAGTTGAGTCTCAGCTTTGTTGTTGCATGTTGTTATTGTTTTTAGATGCTGTTGTTCATCTGACAGTCCATGGCCTATCCAATATTCTTTGCCAACACTACAATTCAAATGCATCAATTCTTCTTCTGTCTTCCTTTTACGTTGTTTAGTTTTACATGCATATAAGGCAATCGAAAAGACCATGGCTTGGGTCAGGAACATCTTAGTCATCAAGGTGATATCTTTCCTTTTTAAAATTTTTAAAGGTCTTTTGCAGAAGATCTGGATCATTCATAATAAGAGCTTAATAAATATGGTTTAAAACTAATATATAACGGAACTTAAAAATAAGTTATGTGGAGTTATATGTCAGAAAAAAGTATCAAAAAACAGTGAAAGTTGTTATCTCTACAGAACAGATCTCAGCGCCGGGGGAGAGTGATGCAGGGAGGTGCTGTTTGTTTTGTTTGTGTCTTGTAGTACTGTTGGATTTTTCAGAGTATTTACAGGTATTGCTTTATTAAAACTTAAAACAATTTAAAATAATATACAGGTAGTCCTCATCTTACAAAGGTGTTCCATTCCGACAGCTGTCTCCTAAGTCGGTTCTGATGTAAGTCAAATACTTCATTTTCCTTTTAGCTTTCTTTATTATTGCCTTTTATCATCAGTATCTTTACATGTCTTTGGGAGATGGAAACATTACATATAAAATTAGAGATCTATTTTAGCATTATATGTACTACATATTATTGATAATAAGATGTACAAAACAAAAACAAAAAACGGTGGTCTTAAGTGTGCTTTGTCATAAAGTGAATACATTGTTAAGTTGGGGCTACCTGTATAACAAAAACACTTGACTTAGTAATGACTAAATTAAAAAAAGCAAAGACAAGATTCTCAATCTCATTAATAATCAGGGAAATGAGACTTGAAGATAAGAACAAGACATCACTTCACATCCATTACTTGGGCAAAGATTAATAAGTCAGAAGATATCAAGTCCCTTGAAAAGTATCTGGAGCATAACGGAGTTCAATTGGTATGTGTTGGATGAATGAATAAATAGGAACTCTTACACATTTTTGAGAGAGTGTAAGTAGCTAGAACCATTTGGGAATGCAATCTGGAATTATCTGGTAATGCTGAATCTCATACGCCCTATGCCCTCTACCCTAAGGTTCACTGGTTTGAACTCTGTATAAGAAAGTTTGGACAATCTGCTTTCTTAAAGATTACAGCCAAGAAACCCTGTGGAGGAGTTGTACTCTTAACACAAAGGGTTGAGATGAGTTAGAACTGACTAGACAGCATTGGGAATATACATACATACATATATATGTATGTATATACATATATATATGTATATGTCTGTAGATACATATATATATAGAGAGGAAACTCACACATAGCTGTATGAGGTAGCATACACAAAAAAGTTATTAGCATTGTTTGTGAAAGAATTATAAAAAAATTAATTAGATAAAATTCAAATATTCATTACTGTATTTTTAAGGCAAATAACATGTGCCTTCAGCATTTATTTTTGTTTGTTTATTGTTGTAGTTTAAATGGCTTACATTTCAAGTTAGTCTCCCATACAAAATCTTATACACACATTGTTATGTGACCCTAATTTCTCTCCCCATACTGTGACAGCACACTCCTCCTTTCCATCCCTGAATCCTCATGTCCATTCAACCAGCTCATAACACTCTCTGCCTTCCCATCTCACCTCCGGACAGAAGCTGCCGGTTTAGTCTCTTGTATCTACTTGAGTCAAGAGATACATTCCTCACAAGTATCACTTTATGTCCCACAGTCCAGTCCAATCCCTGTCTGAAGAGTTGGCCTCAGAAATAGTTTTAGTTCTAGGCTGATAGAGAATCTGGGGGGCCATGATTTCCGGGGTTCCTCCAGTCTCATTGAGACTATTAAGTCTGGTCTTCTTACTAGAATTTGAGTTCTGCTCCCTACCTTTCTCCTGCTCCATCCAGGACTCTCTGCTTTGTTCCCTGCCAGGGCAGTCATTGGTGGTAGCCGGGCACCATCTAGTTATTCTGGTTTCAGGTTGATGAAGTCTCTGGTTTATGTGGCCCTTTTCTGTCTCTTGGGTTACTTTCCTTGTGTCTTTGGTGTTCTTCATTCTCCTTTACTACAAGTGATTGGGACCAATTGATGCATCTTAGATGGCCACTTGCATGCTTCTAAGACCCGAGACACCACTCACCAGAGTAGGATGCATAACATTTTCTTAATAAGCTTTGTTATGTCAGTTGACCTAGATGTCCCCTGAAAGCATGGTCCCCAGAACAATACCCATGCTACTCTGTCCCTCAAAGTGTTTGATGGTATTCAGGAAACTTCTTAGCTTTGGTTGAGTCTGGTTGCGCTGACTTCCCCTGTAGTGTGTGCTGTCCTTCTCTTCACCTAAAATATTTCTTGTCTACTGTCTAGTTAGTAAATAACCCTCACCATCCCTCCCCACCCCTGTAACCATCAAAGAATGTTTTCTTCTGTGTTTAAACCCTTGAGTTCTTATAATAGTGGTCTTACACAATATTTGTCCTTCTGTGACTGACTAAATTCACTCAGCATAATGACCTCCAAATTCCTCCATGTTATAAGATGTTTCATGTCTTCATCGTTGTTCTTTATTGTTGCATAATATTCCATTGAGTGGATATACCGTAATTTGTTTATCCATTCATCCTTTGATGGGCACCCAGGTTGTTTCCAACTTTTTGCTGTTGTGAACAGTGCTGCAATGAACATGGGTGTGCATATATATCTATTTGTGTGATGGCTCTTAGTTATCTAGGATATATTCCAAAGAGTGGGATGCTGGATCATATAGTACTTCCATTTCTAGCTTTTTAAAGAAGTGCCAAATTGATTTCCAAAGTGGTTGTATGATTTTACATTCCCACCAACAACGTGTAAGCATTCAAGTCTCTCCACAACCTCTCCAGCATTTATCATTTTGTGTGTTTTGCATTAATGTTAGCCTTGTTGGGGTGAGATGATATCTCATTGTAGTTTTGATCTGCATTTCTCTAATGGCTAATGATGGTGAGCATTTCTTAATGTATCTGTTAGCCGCCTGAATATCTTCTTTGGTGAAGTGCCTGTTCATATCCTATTACCATTTTTTAATTGGGTTATTTGTCTTTTTGTTGTTGAGGTTTTGCAGTATCTTATAGATTTTAGAGATTAGATGCTGATCGGATTTGTCATAACCAAATATTTTTTCCAAGACTGTAGGGTGTCTTTTTACTCTTTTGGTGAAGTCTTTCAATGAGCATAAGTGTTTGATTTTTGGGAGTTCCCAGTCATCTAGTCTCTCCTCTGGTGTTTGTGCATTGTTACTTATTTATCATCTGTTTATGTCACATATTAGGGCTCCTACCGTTGTCCCTGTTTTTTTCTTTCCTGATCATTATCTTTTTTATTTTATATTTAGGTCTTTAATCAATTTTGAGTTAGTTTTTGTGCATGGTGTGAGGTATCGGTCTTGTTTCACTTTTTTGCAGATGGATTTCCAGTTTTGCCAGCACCATTTATTAAACAGACTGTCCTTTCCCCAATTAATGGACTTTAGGCCTTTGTCAAATATCAGCTGCTCATAGGTGGATGAATTTATGTCTGGATTTTCAAGTCTGTTCCATTGGTCTATGCTTCTGTTGTTGTACCAGTACCAGGCTCTTTTGACTACTGTGGTGGTATAATAGGTTCTAAAATCAGGCAGTGTGAGGCCTCCCACTTTGTTCTTCTTCGTGAGTGATGCTTTACTTATCCCGGGCCTCTTTCCTTTCCATATGAGGTTGGTGATTTGTTTCTCCATCTCATTAAAAAGTACCAGTGGAATTTGGATCAGGATTGCATTGTATCTGTAAATTGCTTTGGGTAGAGTCGACATTTTCACAATGTTGAGTCTACCTATCCATGAGCAAGGTATGTTTTTCCACTTATGCAGTTCTCTTTTGGTTTCTTGCAGTGGTGGCTAGTACTTTTCATTGTATAGATCTTTTACGTCTCTTGTAAGATTTATTCTTAAAGTATTTCATCTTCTTGGGGGTACTGTAAATGGTATTGATTTGGTGATTTCCTTTTCAAGGTTGTCTTTGTTGGTGTAAAGGAATCCAACTGATTTTTGTATGTTTATCTTGTATCCTGAAACTTTGCTGAAATCTATTACTTCCAGTAGCTTTCTTTTGTATTCTTTGGGGTTTTCTGTGTATAAGATCATATTATCTGCAAATAGAGATACTTTGACTTCTTCCCTACCAATCGGGATGCTCTTTGTTTCTTTTTCTAGCCTAATTGCTCTGGCTAGGACCTCTAGCACAATGTTGAATAAGAGTGGTGATAAAGGGGATCCTTGTCTGGTTCCTGTTCTCAAAGGGAATGCTTTCAGAAGTCTCTCCATTTAGGATGATGTTGGCTGTTGGCTTTGTATAAATGCCCTTAATTGCATTGAGGAATTTCCCTTCTATTACTATTTTGTTGAGAGTTTTTATCATGAATGGGTGTTGGACTTTTTCAAATGCCTTTTCTGCATCAATTGATAAGATCATGTGATTCTTGTCTTTTGTTCTATTTATGTGATGGATTACATTGATTGTTTTTCTGATGTTGAACCATCCCTGCATACTTGGTATAAATCCCACTTGATCATGGTGAATTTTTTTTTTTATATGTTGTTTCACTCTATTGGCTAGAATTTTGTTGAGGATTTTTGCATCAGTGTTCATGAGGGATGTTAGTCTGTAATTTTCTTTCTTTGTGGTATCTTTAGATGGTTTTGGTATCAGGGTTATGCTGGCTTCATAGAATGAGTTTGGGAGTATTCCATCCTTTTTTTTGAAATACCTTTAGTAGAAGTGGTGTTATCTCTTGTCTGAAAGTTTGGCAGAATTCTCCAGTGAAGTCATCCAGGCCAGGAATTTTTTTTTTGTTGGGAGTTTTTTAATTACCTTTTCAATCTCTTCTTTTGTTATGGATTTATTTAGTTGTTCTACCTCTATTTGTGTTAGTTTAGGTAAGTAGTGAGTTTCTAGAAATTTGTCCATCTCCTGTAGGTTTCCAAATTTGTTAGAGTACAATTTTTCATAGTAATCTGTTATGATTCTTTAATTTCAGTTGGGTCTGTTGTGATATCACCCATCTCGTTTCTAATACAGGTTATCTGCTTCCTCTCCTGTTTTTCTTAGGTCAGTTTGGCCAATGGTTTATCAATTTTGTTGATCTTTTCAAAGAACCAGCTTTTGGTCTTGTTAACTTAATTGTTTTTCTATTCTCTATTTCATTTAATTCTGCTTTAATTTTTATTATTTCCTTTCTTTTTGTGCCTGAGGGCTTCTTTTACTGCTCTCTTTCTACTTTTTCCAGTTGTAGGGTTAATGTTTTGATTATGGCTCTTTCTTCTTTTTGGATGTGTGAATTTATTACCATAAACTGACTTTTGAGTGCTGCTTTTGCTGTGTCTCAAAGGTTCTTGTAGGATGTGTTTTCTTTCTTGTTTGATTCTGTGAATTTCTTTATTTCATCCTTAATTTTTAATATAACCCAGTAGTTTTTGAGCAAGGTGTCATTCATTCAGTTTCCATGTGTTTGATTTTTTTCCCTTGCTTTTTCTGTTGTTGATTTCTACTTTTATGGCTTCATGGTCAGAAAAGATGCTTTGCAATATATCTATTCTTTGGATTTTATTAAGGCTTGCTTTATGGCCTAATATGTAGTTTATTCTAGAGAAGGTTCCATGTGCGTTGGAAAAGAAAGTATACTTGGCTGCTGTTGGGTGGAGTGTTCTATATATGTCTATGAGATCAAGTTGGTTGATTGTAACATTTAGCTCTTCCATGTCTTTGTTGAGCTTCTTTCTAGATGTTCTGTTCTTCACCAAAAGTGGTGTGCTGAAGTCTCCTACTACTATTGTGGAGCTGTCTATGTCTCTTTTCAATGCTGTTAGAGTTTGTTTTAAGTATTTTGGGGCCCTGTTGTTGGGTGCGTAAATATTTATTATAGTTATGTCCACTTGGTGTATTGACCCTTTAATCATACAGTGTCCTTCCTTACCCTTTGTGGTGGATTTTACTTTAAAGTCTACTTTGTCAGAGATTAATTCTGCCACTTCTGCTCTTATTTGAGTGTTGTTTGGTTGATATATTTCTTTCCATGCTTTGAGTTTTAGTTTGTTTGTGTCTTCAAGTCTAAGGTGTGTCTCTTGTAGGCAGCATATAGAAAGATTGTATTTTTTAATCCAGTCTGCCACTCTCTGTCTCTTTATTGGTGTATTTATTCCATTTACATTCAGCGTAATTATTGATAGGTACGAGTTTAGTGCTGTCATTTTGATGTCTTTTTTTGTGTGCTGTTCACAGTTTCTTTGTTCCACTTAATTTTCTGTGCTGAGTCGTTTTTCTTTATGTATTTTCTTTTCATCTTTTTCATTGTTCTTGATTTTGTATTTGCTGTGTCTTTGTATTTTTCTAGTTTTCTATTTTGACTTGTAGGATTGTTAGTTTCCTTTGTGGTTACCTTAATATTTACCCCTATTTTTCTAAGTTTATACCAGTCTTTTATTTCTTTATATTGCCTTGACTTCCTCTCCATAAGAAAAATCTATGTCTACATTTTTTAAGTCCTTCTTTTTGTTTTAATATTGTCATGTTTTACACATTGACATCTGTTTCCCTATTTTCAATGTTTTTAGCTTTGGTTTATTTTTGTGACTTCCCTATCTGGGTTGATATCTGGTTGTTCTGTCCTGTGTTCTAGTCTTGGATTGTTATCTGATGTTAGTGATTTTCTAACCGCAGGACTCCCTTTATTATTTCTTGTAATTTTGGTTGGTTTTTGCAAATTCCCTAAACTTCTGTTTGTCTGGAAATGCCCTAATTTCACCATCATATTTGAGAGACAGTTTTGCTGGATATATAATTCTTTGCTGGCAATTCTTTTCCTTCAAAGCTTTATATATGCCATCCCATTGCCTTCTTGCCTGCGTGGTTTCTGCTGAGTAGTCCGAGCTTATTCTTATTGACTCTCCTTTGTAGATAACTTTTCGTTTATCCCTAGCCACTCTTAAAATATTCTGTTTATCTTTGGTTTTGGCATGTTTGATGATAATATGTCTTGGTAACTTTCTTCTGGGATCTACCTTATGTGGGGTTCAATGAGCATCTTAATAGATATTGTCTCATCTTTCATGATATCAGGGAAGTTTTCTGTCAACAAATCTTTAACAATTCTCTCTGTATTTTCTGTCTCCCCACCTTCTGTCATTCCAATCACTCATAGGTTATTCCTCTTGATAGAATCCCGCATAATTCTTAGGGTTTCTTTGTTTTTTTAATCCTTTTATCTGATTTTTTCTCAAATATGTTGGTGTCAAGTGCTTTATCTTCAATCTCACTAATTCTGACTTGCATTGCCTCAGTTCTGCTCTTATGACTTTCTATTGAGTTGTCTAATTCTGAAATTTTATTGTTAATCTTCAGGATTTCTGATTGCTGTCTCTCTAGGGATTCTTGCAGTGTGTTAAATTTATCGTAATGCTCTTCTCTAATCTTTTTAATTTCCTCTATTGCATGTTCTGTGTTTTGCTTAATTTCCTTCCTAATCTCTTGAAGAGTTCTGTATATCAATCTTTTGTATTCTGCCTCTGGCAATTCCAAGAAATTTTCCTCCTCTGGAAAATTTCTAGATTATTTATTTTGGGAGCTTGCTGAAGCCATCTTGGACTGTCTCTTTATGTGATTTGATATCGACTGTTGTCTCAGAGCCATCAATAAGTTATTATATTTATTTATTTTGTTTGCTCACTGTGTCCTAGCTTTTTGTTTTGTTTTGTTTTGATATGTGCAAGTAGGCTGCTTGTGTGAGCTAGTTTGTTTATTGGCACTTTTGAGGCTTTAATGTCCTGTCACCAGGTGGTTAGATCTCTTACTAGGTATGTGAGCTCAGGAGTCCACCCATTCCTCCTGTATGGATTCAGCTCAGGTGCCTAGGTAGATAGCCACCAAGTGTGTAGTGCAGGCCTTCACCTACAGTCCTAGAGAGGCAAGGGTGATTGGTGTAGGCACAGGCACATGGCTGCAACAGGGGGACATACTCTGAGCAAGGCTGGGGGCTGACGGCTGCCCCGGAGTTTCCCTAGAGCATGTAGGTGGGTGGGCTTTGTAGCTGGACTATGAGCACCCAATACTGTTAGCTGTAAGGACTGGGGGGCATCTGTTATTCTTGGGGCCCTATGGTATGTGGTTAGGTGGCGAGGGTGGAGCCACCAGTCCTGAGGCCCCTGATGTAGATAGGTATAGATCCTGCTTAATGGGCAGAGCACTGTCAAATATCATGGACCTGCCACCTCACAGCTGAAACCCTGTTGTACTGTGGTAACGAGGGTCTACAGTGTTGAAATGGGCCTACACAAGTCTATGCAGGGGGAAAGGCACTCAAAGTTCTTGGATCCCTTATGCCTGTGCCTAGGAAAAGGAGCTGCGCATACCCTGAGTTCCTGGGTTAGGGGAGCTGGCAGTTCATTTTTTTACCGTGTTTTTTAATTTTTTCACTCTCTAAGGCTGGGAGAATGGCTAAGGGCATATGAGGGATCCTCCTTCCAGCCCACGGGACTCAGCAATTGCTGAAGCCAGTCCAGGACCTAGTGCAGAGCAGGAAGCAGGGAGGTAAATGGGAGAGAAGTTTTCCCCTAAGGGGGGTGTTTTGGATCCGCTTGGTAGACCAGGCGCAAGTACTTATCTTTTGCCAGTTGAGGGCTGCTTCTCACTGGTTCTGGGTGGCTGTGTAGACTCTGTGCTGCTGGGTCTCTCCTGGTGCAGAATATGCCTCCCTAACACCACTCACCACTCACCCATGAGCTGATCATGCCTGAAGGGCTCAGACTCTCACCGGGTCAGGTCTGGGAACTCCTTGCACCTTCTGAACTGTCTCTCCCTCCCCCTGCCACTTAATCCCGTTCCTCATCTTTGCCTTTGATGTTCAGAGCTCCTAGATTTTCACATATAATCAATTCACTTGTTTTTTCTTGTCTTTGTTGTAAGCGGGTCCACCGGAAGCATCTGACTACTCTGCCGTCTTGGCCCCACCTCCGTTCAGCATTTATTTGCCAACAGCACCCTCCCCACATAAGATACTATCACAATCACCACCATGCCAATCTTCTTCTACATATTGCTTTTAAAAAAACGAAACAAAACATAGAGTGCTCATGAAAACATCTTGGAGAGGAAACGGTGTGGCAGCAAACAAACACAAAACGTGCATATTGTTTGAATAAAAATACAGTGATAGAACATTGTATCAATGATAGAGTTATAAATCTATTGTGTAAATTCATCAAAAATATCTTGTAGCAGTGAAAATGAGTTTACTGCAGATACAGACAAAAACACAATTATCTTTGAAATATAAAATTGAATGAAAAAAGCAAGTTGCAGAAATCTACATATAGATTGATTCTATTTTAATGAAACTCAAAAACATACAAAATGAATAATTATTTTTCTGTACTATAATCACATGTAATTAAAAAAAATTTTAAAAAAGAAATCAATTTTAAACACATTTCAAGTGTCAATTTCCAGTGTGAAGAGGGCCTAAGATGAGATGGGTGAAAAAAAAATATGTAGATCCATTACTATTTTATTATGATTAGGTGTCATCAAGTTGGCTCCAACTCACAGTCACCTTATGTATGTTGTTGTTAGGTGCCATGGAGTTGGTTCTAACTCACAGGGACCCTATGTACAACAGAATGAAACACTGCACAATCCTGTGCCATCCTCACAATCATTGCTATGTTTGAGACCATTGTTGCAGCCACTGTATCAATTTATCTCGTCAAGAGTCCTTCCTCTTTTTCGCTGACCCTCTATCTTAACAAGCATAATGTCCATCTCTTGGGACTGGTCCTTCCTGATAACATGTTCAAAGTTTGGGAGAGGAAATCTCATCCTCTCTTCTAAGGAGCATTCTGGCTGTAATTATTCCAAGACAGTTTGTTCTTTCTTCTAGCAGTCCATGGTATATTCACTATTCTTCTCCAACACTGTAATTTAAAGGGATTAATTCTTCAGTCATCCTTATTCATTGTCCCGCTTTCCCATGCACCTGAGGCTATTGAAAATATCATGGCTTGGGTCAAGCGCACCTTATTTCTTACAGTGACATCTTTCATTTTCATCAGTTTAAAGAAGTCTTTTGCAACTGATTTTCCCAAAGCAATACATCATTTGATTTCTTGGTTGCTGCTTTCTTGGGCGTTGACTGTGGATCCAAGTAAAAAGAAATCCTTGACAACTTCAATCTTTTCTCCGTTTATCATGATGTTGCTTGTTGGTCCAGTGTGAGGATTTTTGCTTTCTTTATGTTGAGGTGTAATCCATACTGAAGGCTATGGTCTTTGATCTTCATCAGTGCTTCAAGTCTTCTTCATTTTCAGCAAGCAAGGTTGTGTCATCTGCATATTGCAGGTTGTTAATGAGTCTTTCTCCAATCCTGATGCCTCATTCTTCTTCATATTGTGCAGCTTCTCATATTATTTGCTTTGCTAAGCATACAAATTGAGTACGCATGTTGAAAGGATACAACCCTGGCACATACCTTACCTGATTTTAAACCATGCAGCATCTACTTGTTCTGTTCCAACACCTGCCTCTGGATCTATGTACACGTTCCTCATGGGCACAATTGAGTGTTCTGGAATTCTCATTATTTGCAATGTTATTCATAATTTATTATGATTCACACAGTCAAATGCCTTTGCATAGTCAATAAAACATAGGTAAACATCTTTCTGGTATTCTCTGCTTTTAGCCAATATTCGTCTGACATCAGTCATGATACTCCTCATTCCAAGTCCTCTTCTGAATCCGGCTTCACTTTCTAGTAGTTCCCTGTTGATGTAGTGCTGCGACAGTTTTTAAATTATTTTCAACAAAATTTTACTTGTGTGTGATATTAATAATATTATTTGATAATTTATGCATTCTGTTGGATCACCTTTCTTTGGAATGGGCACAGGTATGGATTTCTTCCAGTCCATTGGTCAGAAAGCTATCTTCCAAATTTCTTGGCATAGACGAGTGAGCACTTCCACTGCTGTATCCATTTATTGAAACATCTCAGTTGGCATTCCGGCGGAGCCTTGTTTCTTGCCAATGCCTTCAGTGCAGCTTGTACTTCTTCCTTCAGTATCCTTGGTTCTTAACCATATGCTATCTCCTGAAATGGTTGAACATCGACCAATTCTTTTTGATACAATGATTCTGTCTATTCTTTCCTTCTTCTTTTGATGCTTTTTGCATCCTTCAATATTTTGCCCATAGAATCCTTCAATATTGCAACTATAGGCTTGATTTTTTTATTTTTTATTTTTATTTTTTAGTTCTTTCAGCTTGAGAAATGCTGATGTGTTCATCCCTTTTGGTTTTCTAACTCCAGGTCTTTGCACATTTCATTATAATACTTTACTTTGTCTTCTTCAGCTGCCCTTTGACACCTTCTGTTTAGCAATTTTATCCACTTCATCAATTTTTCCACTCACTTTAGCCACTATACATTGAAGAACAAGTTTCAGAGTCTCTTCTAATATCCATGTTGCTCTTTTCCTCCTTTTCTGTCTTTTTAATTACCTTTTGCTATCCTTATGTATGATGTCCTTGATGTCATCCACAACTCAACTAGTCTTCAGTCCTCAATGTTCAATGAAGCAAATCTATTTTTGAGATGGTCTCCAAATTCAGGTGGGATATACTCAAGGTAGTGTTTTGTTCTCATGGACTTGTTTTAGTTTTCTTCAGTGTCAACTTACACTTGCGTATGAGCAATTGATGGTTTGTTCCACAGTCCACCCCTACCCTTGTCCTGACTGGTGATATTAAGTTTTTCCATTGTCTCTTTCCACAGATGTAGTCAATTTGATTCCTGTGTTTTCCATCAAGTGTTTAATTGCCATTTATGTTGTTAAAAAAAGGTATTTGCAGTGAATAAGTCATTTGTCTTAAAAATTCTATCACGCAGTCTATGTCTTCATTTCTATCACCAAGGCCATATTTTCCAACTACGATTCTTACTTTGTTTCCACTTTCCCATTCAAATCACCAGTAATTATCAATGCATGTTAATTACATGGTTGATCAATTTCACACTGCAGAAGTTGGTAAAAATCTTCAATTTCCTCAACTTTGGCATTAGCGGTTGGTGAGTAAATTTGAATAATAGTCGTAGTATCTGGTCTTCCTTGTTGGCATATGGATATTATGCTATCACTGACAGTATTGTGCTTCAGCATAGATCTTGAAATATTCTTTTAGATAATGAATTCGAAGCCACTCCTCTTCAATTTTCATTCCTGGCATAGCAGACCGTATGATTGTCTGATTCACAATGGCCAATACCAGTCCATTTCTGCTCACTAATTCCTAAGATATCTATTCTTATGTATGTATTCCATTTCATTTTTTAGGATTTCCAATTTTCATAGATTCTTACTTCATACAATCCATGTTCTGATTATTAATGGATGTTTGCAGCTGTTTCTTCTCATTTTGAGTCATGCCACATCAGCAAATGAAGGTCCTGAAAGCTTGACTCCATCCTCATTATTAATGGCAGCTCTACTTTGAGGAGGCAGATCTTTTCCAGTTGTATTTTGAGTGCCTTCCAAACTGAGGGTCTCTTCTCCTGGCACTGCATTAGTCAGTGTTCCTCTGCTATTCATAAAGTTTTCAGCAGCTAATTTTGTCAGAAGTAGACCACCAGGTCCTTCTTCTTAGTCTGTCTTAGTCTGGAAGCTCCACTGAAACCTGCCTACCATGGGTGACCCTGTTGGTATTTGAAATACCAGTGGCATAACTTCCAGTATCACAGTAACATGCAAGCCATCACAGTAGGACAAACTGACAGACGTGTGGTGGGACCTAATGTATAAAGAATTAAACACTGCCCAGTCACGCGCCATCCTCACGACAGTTGCTATGTGTCAGCCCATTGTTGCAGCCACTGTGTAGATCCGTCTCATTCAGATCTCCCTCTCTTTTGCTGAACCTCTACTTTACCAAGGCTGATGTCCTTTTCCAGGGATTGGTCCCTCTTGATAATATGTCTAAAATATGTGAAGTCACACCATACTCGCTTCTAAGGAGTCTTCTGGCTGTACTTCTTCCGAGACAGATTTGTTCATTCTTCTCCAGTCCATGGTATATTCAATATTTTTTGCCAACACTACAATTCAAATTTGTCAAATCTTCTTTGGTCTTCCTTTTTCATTGTCCAGCTTTCAAGTGCATATGAAGTTATTAAAAATACAATGGCTTGGGTCAGGCACACGTTAGTCATCAAAGTGGCATCTTTATTTTTTGTTACTTTCATTAATATCAATTAATTATCAGATTCATTAGTATCACTAATATTTAAGTTCTTAAATTGGGTATGAAAATCACCAGTGTTCATTTTATTACTATAATATTACATTATATATATTTATATATAATATAATAGTATTATATAATTATATATAGTATTATATATATATAAATATATATAAAATATAATATTATATATAATGTTATATATAATATTATAATAATAAAATGAACACTGGTTTCATAATTCTATGTAATGCAAATATTACTTACTTTGAATAAAATATGACATAAAATGTGTTAATGAGTGGGAAACTCTTATAATTTTGTCATTTATTTAATATTTGTTAATAGTAATATATTATTATATATTGATAGCAAACCAAAACCCATTACCATTAATTCCAACTCACAGAGACCCCATTAGACAGAATAGAACTGCCCCCACAGGGTTTCCATGGCTGTAGTCTTTACAGAAGCAGACTGCCATATTTTCTCCCATGGAGTGACTGGTGGGTTTGAACTGCCAAACTTTCAGTTAATAGCTGAGTACTTTAACCGCTGTTCCACCATGGCACTTCATATATTGACAGAATGTTTGAATTTCATTATTTACAGATTTTTCTAAATAAATGTACAATGAGTGTGTAATTGAGCTTTTTATATGTACAGTATTTATAAATTTATTTAATTTAGGCGATTTCTTACTTTCCTGTTTTTTTTTCCTAACTCACAAATGTCTATTGGCAATGACTAATGTTCAAATGCTCATGAAATATTTCAGAGTATACCTACATTTATTTGTGACTTATTCTATAATATGAATATATGATAGTCATTCAATTTTTTTAAATGACTGCAAAATTTTAGTTTATAAGAATGAAAAATGTAATCTTTAGTACTGTATTTTACACAAATAAAGTGCTCCTTCTGCGTTTGTTTGCCAGCCACACCCTCCCTGTGAGAGGCACCCTTACAAGCCAATCTTCTTCCACATTTTGCTGTAAAAAAATTAGCATAACACACTGACGACAGACAATACCTCACAGGTGAAGGGGAAGCCAGCAAACAAACATATATAGTGTACTCTATTAGAGTAAAACTACACTATACCCATTTTTATTTATTTACTTATTTTAAGTATTGTTGTTAGTTGCTGTTGAGTGAATTCTGACTCATGGCTACCCCATGTGTCAGAGTAGAACTGTTCCATAGGGTTTTCAAGGTTATGACCTTTCAGAAGCAGATCACCAGGCCTGTCTTCCAGGTTTGTCTTCTGAAGTGCCTCTGGGCTGGTTCAAAGAGCCACCTTTCAGCTGGTTGTCAAGTGTTTAACCATTTGTTCCACCTACGGACTCCACTCTTTTTAAGTAGGGAAGGTGTACTCAAATGAATTAGAAACCTTGTCATTGAAATTTCAATAGTTTTTTGTAAAGTACATTCTAGTTTCATATTTTTTTGAGGAGAGGTGGTGTCTGACTTTTTTTTTCTTCTTATTTTTCAATAGTCTTTATTTTTTTACAGTAGTTTTAGGTTTGCAGAACAATTGCACATAAAGTATACAGAGTTATCACCTACCCATCTCCCCTCTTCACACTGTCTCTCCGATTAACACCTTACATTCACGTAGCACACTTGTTAAAATTGATGAACCACTGTTGAAACATTAGAGACATTATTCAAATCTATAGTCTATATTAGGGTTCACTCTTTGCATTGTACAGTTCTATGGTTTTTGTCAAATGCATATCTTGTGTCTATCATTACAATATCATACAGAATAGTTTCACTGCCTTAAAAATTGTCCATGCTCCACATTTTCATTCCTCTCCCTCCTCCTCTTGAGCCTGTGGAAACCACTGATATTCTTACCATCTCTATAGTTTTACCTTTTCCAGAATGTCATATGTTTGGAGTCATGCATTACGTAGCTTTTTCAGTCTGACTTCTTTCACTTAGCAACACGCATTTAAGGTTCCATCATATTTTTTTTTGTAGCTTGAAAGCTCGTTTCTTTTTATCATTGAATAATACTCTATTATATAGATGCACCACAATTTATCTATTCACTGATTGAAAGACATCTTGGTTGCTTCCAATTTTTGACAATTATGAACAAGCTGCTGTAAATCTTCTTAAGTATTCAACTCATTTGAGTAAATACTTAGAAGTCCAACTTGCAGGTCGTAGGATAAACCTAGATTTAGTTTTGTGAGAAACTGCCTGCCTGTTTTCAAAATGGTTGCACCATTTTGCATTCCAACCAACAAAGAAAGAGAATTCTTGTTGCTTCACATGCTCCCCAATATTTGCTGTGGTTAGTGTTTTGGATTTTAGTCATTGTAATAAGTGTATAGTGGTATCTCATTATGTTTTAATTTGCAATTCCTTCATGAAGTTTTTATTCAACAAATAAATGTGAAAACACATAAAGGGAAAAAACAGTACAAGAAAAATAATGGAGTCCACAATCAATGTATTGATTCCAGGTGCATTTCATGTAACTTAGCACACTTGTGTAAGGATTTTATTGCTATTTATACTTTGCCCATATAATTTTAATAATGTTTTAAGATACAGATCATCAAGGGTCCTTATTCAAGTGATTTAAATGTTATTAATTTATGGATTGACACATTTTATGCCTACTGAATGGCCAGAAGTGTGTTATTTCAATTTTAATCATAAATATTATTTAATTGCAAAAGACCTAAAGTATAACTCAATGCCCCAGTCTAACATTTACATAAGTAACATTTTCTTTAAATGGTGTTTTTAGATATTGGTGAATTGGAGTCCAGTTTTTCTCTACATTGATCTATAATAATACAAAATTATTATTGCCAATGCCATTTACTTGATAACAAAATAAATGCATAAAGTCAGATACTTAACCACTAATACATTTTTATGTATATGCTAAGCAAATACTCTGAGAAGCTGGACTACATGTAGAAGAACTTGGCATCAGGATTGGAGGAAGACTCATTAACAACCTGTGACGTGCGTATGACACAACCTTGCTTGCTGAAAGTGAAGAGGACTTGAAGCACTTACTGATGAAGATCAAAGACTGCAGCAGTATTGATTACACCTCAACATAAAGAAAACAAAAAATCTTCGCAACTAGACCAATAAGCAACATCATGATAAATGGAGAAAATACTGAAGTTGTCAAGGATTTCATTTTACTTGGATTCACAATCAATGCTCATGGAAGCAGCAGTCAAGAAATCAAAACAACATATTGCATTGAGCAAATCTGCTAGAAAAGAACCCTTTAAAGTATTAAAAAGCAAATGTATCACTTTGAGGACTAACTTGAGCCCCACCCAAGCCATGGTATTTTTAATTGCCTCTCATGCTTGGAAAGCTGGACAGTGAATAAGGAAGAATGAAGAAGAATTGATGCCTTTAAATTATGATTTTTGGTGAAGAATATTGAATATACCATGGACTACCAGAAGAACAAACAAATCTGTCTTGGAAGAAGTACAGCCAGTGTGCTCGTTGGAAGTGAGGACGGCAAGACTTCATCTCACGTACCTTGAATGTGTTATCAGGAGGGACCTTCTCTTTGGAGAAGGACGTCACTATTGGCAAAGTAGAGGGTCAATGAAAAAGAGGAAGATCCATAATGATATGGATTGACATGTTGTCTGCAATGATGGGCTCAAGCATAACAATAATCATAAAATGGTACAGGTTGGGGTAGTGTTTCATTCTGTTGTACATAGGGTCACTGTGAGTTGGAACCAACTTGATGGCACCTAACAAAAGGAACAAACATTTCTGTGCTAGTGTCATTTCTTTTCTTTTTTTTTTACTATTCTCATAATTTCATCAATGGTGATAATATTCTAGAAGTAGGAAAAACTATATAAAGTTAAACTTAATAACATGGTTATGGTAACTAGAATAATAATTAGAAAATCTTATCTATTAAGGCCATTTTTTAAGGGATGATACTTCCTCACTGGGGTGTTGTGGCAATTTATGGAGGAGATTGTTGAGGCAGAGAGCCAAGGATGCTCTCCATGGAGGAAGATTTGCACAAAAAGAATTATCCCTTGACCAACATGACCAACATGTCCCACTGAACTTTCTTTTATTTGTAAAAACAGATGCTCATAACTGTTTTAGTCTATAATCTTACTCCGGTTTGCATATAAACAAAAAGATATTTGCACACACTTTGTTTAAGGAGGATTACAACTACTGTATAAGTCAAGACAATATTTTTCTTTGTGTGATTCAGCACTTTATCAAGAATTCTTCACTAGCTGGAAAATCATGTCTATAATGCCAATACTGCTGAGGGTATTTAAGCTGCCAATACAGCATACTTATACCAGTATGCATTTGTAGCTATTGCATTCATAGATATAGATATAAATGTAAACAGCCAACTATTTGATTATGTTTTCTCGCATAGCATTTACATATAAATTTTTTTTCATTTTACTAATAGGATATTATATGGATTTTTAAGGTGACAGTATTTATGTGGGTTGGTTGCATTATCTACTAACTTTATTTTAGGATGGTAAAAGTGGACTCTGGAGTGACAGGGTTGAGAACCACTGCCTTAGAAGTTATACTATATGATGATGGTCAGTGGGAATGTTGCTTTATTCCTTCAATGCCTCCTGCATTCCAGGTTGCTAATAAAATGGATCCTTGGAAACTGAAGGGCCATCTGTTCTACAAGTCAAAGCATATGTTGAGTCCATCTTTATGAATTCCATTTCATAAATATGCTTGTTGTGTGTATTTTATATTATGTTGTTATTTTAATCTGCATTATAGGTATTTACTGAATGCTGATGGAGATTTAAAAAAGAATTACATAACTGTAACTTTCAAAAATTAAGCTTAAGAGAGATTTGTTTGTTACTAAAAGTAAAACACCTATTGGACTCTGATGAATGCTATGATAGTGGCATTGATAAAGTGCCAAGGAACACGTAGGGCTGACTGGATTTAGTTTATAATAGCAGTTGCCCTAGTTATGGTCCTTGCAATACGGTAGAATCACAACAGATAGAGATGGGGATGTGCCTTAAAGGTGAAAGGAGCAGTAGTGATTTCATAACAGGTGTGTTAATGAAAAGGTGGGCAGCTTGCTAGTGATTGAGCATAGAGTAACCAAGTTCACTAAAAGGGAAAGGATTGCAGTAGTATTAAAAAAAAAAAAAGATTATCAGAAGTTAGAGCCAGAAAAAGGGGTGGGGGGGGAGCATAAAACCTTTAAAGGTGATTCCTTAACTGCAGGTAAAAAGTAAGTCATTATATAAAATTTTTGTCTGGAATGCTGAAAATCAATATTACTACTTTATTTAACAAACTAAATTTTAATTAATGGCTTTCTTCTCTTCTAGGCTTTGCTTCCAAATCTTTGCAGTCCTACTTTAATGATTATTTTGTTATCAAATTTAAATTTTTGTCTAGAATGCTGAAAATCAATATTACTACTTTATTTAACAAGCTAAATTAATTAATGGCTTTCTTCTCTTCTAGGCTCTGCTTCCAAATCTTTGCAGTCTTAATTTAATGATTATTTTGTTATCAAATTTATTGTAATTTAGTTATTTGTAAAACTGCTTTTCTCACTATGTTGTGTACTACTTGATGATAGGTATGGTGTGAGTTATATCACATAACCTAACACACATCAGATTGATGCTTAATAAATTATTGAACAAATAAGCAGTTGAATAGATAAATTATTATTGTTTTTAATATTAAATTACCACACTCTGAACTCTGGATTATTCACTTGTTTTCCTCAGTGCATGTATTAAATTTGTGCCATCTTGTCATTGTTCAGTTATTTAAAGGATATGTGGCCCTTGTCCATTTTGACAAATTCAACACTGTTACGTATATGTCCCTAACTTATAATTTATATTCATATGGTGCCTGAGTCAAATAAGTCACGGAAGTTTCTACAGTTAGAGGTTTCTGTTTTACCAATAGTGGTGATAAATAAATATATAGAGATAAGCACTGGAATATATGTATGAACACTTTTTAATAGTGTGAAGATAAGTTGAATAAATATCAATTTACTTTAACATTTATTTTTGAATTAATTTGTCATATTGTTCAAGGAGTCCTGGTGGCGCAAATGGTTTGCATTTGACTACTAACCTAAAGATTGGCTGATGGAACCCACCTAGGGGTTCCATGTGAGAAAGAACTGGCAATCTGTTTCCGTAAAGACTATGGCCAAGAAAACCCTGTGGGGCAGTTCTACTCTGTCTCTAGGGTTGCTATAATTGGAATAGACTCCAAGACACCCAACAACAACAACAACAACATATTTACCCCATCCAGCTTTTATTTTCATCATTGTGTTTTGCTTAGAACTATAGCAAACATAACATTTGAAAAGATAATTCAACCATTTCAAGGATAATTTGACAATATCTATAAAAAGGTGAAATATTCAGAACTCTGACTCAGCATTTTCAATTCTGGGAATTTATCCAACAGATACACCCACATGATTATTGTAGCATGGTTCATAAGAGTAAAAAATTCTGTGACCTATGTGTCCTTTAATTTTAAACTCGTTAAATAAATTTTATATATGTAAATAATGCAATTTATTTAGCTGTTTAAAAGAATGAGGTGGATTTATATGACTCAATATGGAAAGATACAAATTTCTTATTGTTTGGTTAATACATTAATCACATTGGAGAACAGAATGCAGAATATCTCCCATTTGAAAAAGGAAAAGCAAAGGAAAAAAAAAAACATTCTGGAAAGATATATATCAATGTGAATTCACTATGATTTCTTCAAGTAAATTAAATTTGATCATTTTGTAGGATAGGATATGGCAAATAACTAATATTCCTTACTATTGTTTGGCTCCTTATAATACACTTATATTAATTTTACAATAAAAAACTGATAGAAATTAAGACAGAATAAATAGGAAAGAATTTTCCACGCCTTCCAGAAAATGTAGTGTACTTTGCATAAAATATAAAAATGTATATTTAATAGTCTACCATCTTTGCTTAAGTTGTCAAAAATGAAAAATATTTGTAATTTCAAGTGACACAATATAGATGAGACAGATGAAGTTAATGTAATATTTAAGTTTAGGCAATGATTTCAGACTATCCTTCACTGGTCTGTTAAGGGGGGGAAAAAAGGTACTGGGAGTGAATAATGAAATTGACTGATATGAAAGATCTCTCATTCCTTTTCCTCTGGCTGGCCTGTGATTGAGATGCCTGACGACTGGTGAAATACTCAGAAGGCAGACAGCAGAGAGTGGGCCGTAAAAGCTATAAGCCATTAGCACACTGAAGAGTTGAAAGTAGATGGTTCTCTGAATGTGAAAAATGTTAAGATAAATACTAAAAATCATTATTTAATGTCCCAGTTTCAGTCCCAGTTGATCAGTTTACTAGAAGCGATTCACAATGATCAGTTAGATTTATAACATTCTAAACTATGATACTCAGCAACTCTACAAATTTTACATATATACCTTACTTTGTTAAAATTAATTAGTTACAGAAGCTTGTGTTAAAAATTTCCTTTTTTAAATGTAAGCCCTTTTAAGGAATTTCTCATAAATTTTTCAGAGCTGTTAATGTAAATGCTAAACCAAAATTAAAAAAAAAAACCCGTCGATGAGTCAATTCTGACACGTAGCGACTCTATAGGACAGAGTAGAACTGCCCTGTAGGGTTTCCAAAAGGAGCAGCTGGTGGATTCGAACTGCCAGACATTTTGGTTAGCAGCTGAGCCACCAGGGCTCCAATGTAGATATTAGGTGGTAGAAAATTCCATTTTTTTAATAGTTTAAAAATTTGCTCAAGTTGTGAAAGAGATTTATGTGGGCTTTACTGAAACCTGCCTAAATAACCTTTGTATTATAAAAGGCACTATGAAAAATGTCCTCCAAATCATTTACTTTCAGGACTCTAGCCATTGTCTAGAGGTGCCAAAAGATCACAACACCCAAAGCTCTTTTGAGCTGCTTGTCCATTACTCAATTGTTCTTTAGAGGGATGGTAACTGCATCATAGATTACAGCTTAACTCTATTTTCCACAACATGATAGTTTATAAAATTACAGTCTGTGCTGTAGCATTTCTGTTTGATTTATGCCCAGCCTGAGGCATGAAATCTGCTGCCTTCCAGGAGGAAATTATGTTTCCTTGAATGGAAAGAGTAGATGACAACTATAAAATAACTCAGGCTCCCTCCTCCTGCCCAGGTTACCTACAGTCTTTATTTCTCTCAAAAAGAAAAAAAAAAAAGGAAGAAGAATTAGAAGATTGTTAATGTTTCTGGTTTTGCTAAATAGGAAGAATTTAGTCTCTTCCTTGATTTGTTAAATACATATGCTTCTAAACTTTATAATATAGCTAGTATTTTTCTAGAAATGGATTAAATTTAAAGCCAGAAGAGAAGATAAATAATTCCAACTTTGTTAGTCCATTTTATGTCATTGTGCCTTTTATGAGATGCCTAATCATCTTCTGCTGTGTGCAAATTAGCAATCCTAAAAACCAAACCCACTCCATGGACTCGATTCTGACTCACAACCCTACAGGACACAGTAGAACCATCCCATAGGGTTTCCAAGGCTGTAAATTTTTAAGGAAGCAGACAGACTGCCACAAAGTTCTCTCGCAGAGCGGATGATGGGTTTGAAACAACGACCTTTCAGTTAGCAGCGGAGCATTTTAACCACTGTGACACCAGGGTTTCTTACAATAGTGATCAAAACTAAACAAAAAATAAAACCAAACTTGTTGCCGTCGAGTAGATTCTGACTCATAGTGACCCTATAGGTCAGAGTAGAACTGCCCCATATGTGATAGTGATGCTTAAAACCAACCTGCACAGGTCACAGGTTAATTTAATTCCATTTACTTATAAGTAAGAAATTTTCCCATTGAAATAAAATGAAAAGAGGAGCAAGGAAGAATTTGTTTTTAAAAAGTATATCAATATATAGTATGGGAACACAAATAAAGCATTTTCTTCAAGAATTCAAAGAAAACTGAAACATTTTGATAGATAAGTGTCAAAAAAGTGACAAAGAATATAATGGCACAGATTATAATAAGATCTGAGGAGGACACAAATTATCTTATTTTTGTAACAGTCAAATTAATTTCAATGTGATGTTGTGATGAAATAGTGAAATTTCCTTTAATATTCTTATTAGTTGTTAAAAGTCTGATGGTGATGGAGTAAAATGAGATTGATGGAAGGATGTAAGATATCGTCCCATTTCAAATTAGCCAAAAGCGCAGTTATTTTCCTCTAGATTACCATTCTGTATAAACACACAAAGTGCTTTTAAAGAGACACATGAGATTTTCACCTGAATTACATCAATAAAATGTAGGTGCTTCTCAAGTTTCTGAGAAACTGTAGTTCTTATTTTTTGCCTCTTCTAGTTTCAGGCACACCAAGACTATAGGCATGGCAACAGGTGCAGGAAATAAGGGCTTGCGCTTGAATAAATGAACTGACACCTTGATGAACGGCGCTCACGAAGGTTCTTTCAATGGGAAAATAATCCCATCCCGGAGCCGGGGCTATGCAGCCACACGTGTTGTTCTGGAACTTCTGACTGGATTTACCGACATAATGCCGTATCAAATCTAATGGGTTCAGTCCAGAAAGCCAGTAAACCTCCTGAATGTTTTTCTTACTTGTTGCCACAAACACAGACTAACTGAAATTTCAAGTGAACCAGAAGGACGTTTTTGCATTCTGTAAACTCAAAATCAAGGAAGTGTTTAAGTGTTGTCCTGAATGGGAAGGAATTAGCTAGACTGGATTAGAACTGCGTAGAAATACACCACTGGAAATCAGGCAATGTCAGGCCTTGAGTAAGAATTCTGGGTTTATATTGTAAGAAACAGGAAACAGGCTGCAGATGTGGAATTGTTACCAGATACATGAAACCCCCAGTGCATATCATAAAGATATCATTTTAATGCACCGTGTACTTGATAGATCATAATCCTATCAAACAAGGGGATCATTTTGGACCAGAAGAATTGTAGAAGACCCACCTTTTATCCTTCATTAAGAAAATGTATCCCAACTTTGTTCTAGTTAGAAATCTAAAGTAAAAGATCACACCTTTCATGCCATCCTAGGAAACAAGACAGGTGGATTTAAAGTGTCGTTAGAATCTTATGTTCAGCTCTAGGACATATTTTAACCCTCTGGTGACTCAATGATTTTCTGCTTTGAATTTTTTGTTGATACCATGTATTTTCATAAATGGAAGCATGCTGAATCATTGAATATGTCTGAATTTTTGGTAGGTAGTATGGATTTTTTTTTTCTTGCTCCCTCCCACAAGCCTACCCAAAGTGTTTGGTGGTACATACAAAGTACCACTAAATTATATCCCTGGGTCCCCACAGTGGTCTATTGGTACACATGTATAACAAATAAAAATTTTCAAAATTTCTATTTTTTCTACCAAAACTTCAGACACATCATACAATAACCTATAAAAACAGTAACATGCAGCACACACCTGTTTCTTCAGTTTCAAACAGTCGTACAGGTCCCTGCCTTGTGGCAGCACATACTGTCAATAGTACAGCAGCTTCCTAATAAACCCCAGAGGCTGAAAATTTCATGGTCACTATACGTACCTCCAGGCACAAAAGGGTTAAACTGAAGTTTAACATTTCTCATTTCTTCCAAGAGAAAATAAGGAAAAGGGGAAATTGGATAAAAGTTTAAAAAAAACCCTTGGACATTACATTTGGAAAAAAATATAGTATCTTAAGAAGCAATATATATTTGACAAAACAGTTACAAATAACTGTGATTTATTTTCATCATTTTTCCTTTGGGAAATAGTAATATAATAAAACATTTTATTTCTAAAATTTGCATAATTTTTTGTAAGAAGCTATCAAAAGACATAAAAATGGTGATTATTTCCATTTGGCATTATCTTGTATATTAATATATATTAATACACGGCTTTCATGGTCTCCGTTGGAATTGTATTTCAGCACAGGACAGTGACATATCTCAATCAATTTTATTTCATTTTTCCTAGTGGGATTTTCCAGCACACACACACACACACACACACACACACACACACACACACACACAAACCAGCATGAAACAAAAATATGAGCAGTCAAAGTAGTTTTATGATAATAACAAATAATCTGCATTACCTGACTTAAAAATTCAGTTTAAAAATCTGAACGCGTACTTACAAACAGCCACCAGAATTATTGAAATAATCTTTTAGTTGGAAGTATGCCATATTTAAAGTAGATGGATTATGTGATTAGAAGTAGAGTTATTATTACTGAATAAAGATATCAAAGAGGCCAAATACTTTCATCAATACCATGCTTTGTTATAGATATTCAGGCTTTACAAAGCAGTTATCAAATCTTTATTGAGGTCCCAGGTTTACCTGTTGTGATGCTTCTTCAATCTTTTCTTTTCAATAACTCCAGTTAAATAATACATTTCAATGAAGTTGGTGGAAACAGTGGGACTCTTACACCTGGTTTGAAAAATCTATTTCTCCTTGTTAGGTCTTGTGAATTAAGTGGAAATGTTTTAATCTTGTAAAAGCAGGTGGTTCAATTAAAGATATAAATTGATGCAAACCAGAGAGGGAAAATACTGCATCTTGCTGATGTTACATTTTTTAAGGCAAAGCTGGAATTAAAGTTCTGTAAACTAATAAAATCTGGCACAGAAGTGCTAGTGTATTTCAAATGTAATTTCAGTGAAGACATATTTTTTTAAGCTATGGCATACCTGCTATCATTTTCTCCAACAACAGCAACAACGAACCAGACAAAGTTATCCTGGTAGTTTTTAAAATTTTGCGTATTTAGGTACACCTATGTATGATTTTTGTTAATAGAGTTCTAAAACATTTCCATTGAATAACCATGTGCTCTCTCTGTAAGACCACAAGAGATGAAAGAAAGAATGGTGTGAGAAAACCAAGCGAAATACTAACAGAATATAAAAGGAAAGGGTATGAAAGCAAAATCAGCCAAGGAAGTCAGATTGCCAAAGCAATGTGATCAACGTTGGGTTATTTGTAAGTGGAGTTATCTAATGAACAGGTATTTATTGTAATATAAATATGAGACTTAGAATCTGGTGGAGAGAGGGAACGACTGAAATATTATATTCAGGTGACGAGCAAACACTGCTAAGCAACTTGCTGGTGGGTACTATGTATTCATCTTTACCCCTGCATTGCACCACTTAATAGTGCTCGTAGAAAAAAATGATAGAAAAGAATTCTGCCCATTGTTTTAGAAAGAGTAACGTGAAATATAGTACATTATTTTAACAAACAAGATGTAGAATTATTGAAAGGTAAATAGAAGATGAGGTAACTTTTATCACTCCCTAAACAAATGAAGCATTATTAAGAGTTTTTAAGAGCAGACATTGATCTTAGGTTGAATATGTAAACATTAGTATTGTACTTTCCCAAATTTGGCTTAAATTTGGGAAACTCTCTAATGAGAGAGACATAATATAGAAATAGAAAATGGAAGTCAGGAATTAATAAAGACTTTTATATTCAATGTGTGATGCATGCAGGTTGTCTCAGAGGGGGTCCTGCAATCCCAAGCAGCCACAAGATTACTAGGATGAGAACCCCAATGGCAGCGTCAACCTTTCTATAGATACTACATTCACCTAGTCTGATTGAATAGCACACATGAGACTTTCCCAAAATGTTGGCAAACAAAAGCTGTTTAATTACTCACAAAAAACAGACAGCAAACAACAGTAACAGTTCATGGTGAGCAGTCTCCCCTGGCTCGAAAGCTATCCGGGAAGAGATGGAGGCTCTTCTAAGCAGCTCCCAATTTGTATGGTAGGAGAGGGTTTAGAAAGTCCTTCCCCACCCAGTTTTATACTCCAGGGGCTATGTGACTCACTGCACAGATTTTACAGCCTGACTATCCAAGGAGTGTGTACACATCTGGGTGCCAGGTGAAATTTCTCACATTAGCTAAGCTCATTATTTGGATAGAATATTTGGCTTCAGGGGGAACGGTGTTTTGATCTGAAGCTTAAGACTGCTAGCAGGGGGAGGAATGTGGAGGAACTATAGCCATAGGGCCATCGAAGAGCTGATTCTTCTCAGACAATATTTTTATTTTCAAACACTTTAATCAATAAAATTTAAAACAAAATTAACTGAAAGAAACAAATTTATGTTTAATGGCCATTACTAAACAAAACTAGGATAAGGAAAAGTTGTGTCAGTGAAAAATTCATACTTAAGATTCTTTTTAGAAACTGTTATTCTAAGAAAAATTAAAAATGACAAAACATTTAACTCAAGATGCTAAAACATAAAATAAATGAATAAATAAAGTTTAAGAAAACTATCAAATAACTGAAACAAATGAAAACAGAAAATATTGACACAAAGCATAAAAGAATAACTGATGCTTTGGAGTTTCATTAACTTACACTGTAATGATTGTGATAAAAAGAAACAAACTTTACCTTCTAAATTTAAAATAAAAAATTGCAAATAAAATATTAACAATTGAAACACAGAAATATTTTTAAAAAACTGATGACCATGACTTAACAACAAAAGGACAAACAACTCAATCAAAAAATGAGCAAAGGACTGAAACGTAAATTTCACTAAAGAAGATATGAAAATGGTCAACAAGAACATGAAAAGGAAATACAATTAAAACAAAATGACACACAACTTATTATGGATTGAATGTGTGCCCCCAAAATATGTGTTGTGAATCCTAACCCCTATACCTGTGGATGTAATCCCATATGGAAATATAATTTTCTTTGTTATGTTAATGGACCATATCAGTATATGGTGTGTCTAAATCCAATCACTTCTGAGATATAAAGGAGCAGATTAGGCACAGAGGCAGGCAAGCACAAATGGGGGAAAGGTAGATGCAACCTGGAGATCTCCAAGGAATGCCAAGAAGAACGCTAGAGAAGCTGAGACAAGGATTTTCTCCTAGAGCAAAAGAGAATCTTCCTCTATAGCTGGCATCCTGAATTCTTATTTCTAGCCTCTTAAATTATGAGAAAATAAATTTCATTTTGTTAAAGCCACTTGCTTGTGGTAGTTATAGCAAGATTAGATAATGAAGACACAACTTCACTCCCACGAGATGGCTAAGACAGAAAAAAAAAGAGAAACAACAAATGTTAACGAGGATGTGGAGAAACTGGAATCCTTATCCATTGCTGGTGGGAATGCAAAATGGTGCAGCCCCTGAGGAAAATTGTTTGGTAGTTCTTCAAAAAGTTATACATAGAACTATCACGTTACTGTTGTTGTTAGGTGCCCTCGAGTCAGTTCCGACTGATAGTGCCCCTACGTCCAACAGAATGAAATACTGCCCGGTCCTGCGCCATCCTCACAACCCTTGTAATGCTTGAGCCCATTGTTGCAGCCACTGTGTCAATCCATCTCGTTTTTGTCATATGAATTAGTAATTCCACTCCTAGGTATATGCCCAAGAGACTTGAAAGCAGCAACACGAAGAGACATGTACACCAATGCTCTTTGCAGCATTATTTACAATAGTCAAAAGAAACACTCTAAATCCCCATCGAGAGAAGAACGGTAAACAAAATGTGCTAAATACATACAATGGAATATTATTCAATCAGAAAGAGAAATGAAGTTTTGATACATACTACAAAATGGATGAACCTTGAAAACATTCTTTGGAGTGAAATAAATGAGTCACAAAAGGACAAGTATTGTATGATCTCACTTATATGAAATAACAGAAGAGACAAATGTATAGAGACCAAAGTTTATTAGTAGTTACCAGGGGCTGGAGGAAGGGGAAAGAGGGAGTTATTGTTTAGGAAGCAGTGAGTTTATGGTGTGGGAACTTTGTCAGTGGTTATGGGTAATGATGGAACAACATGATCAATGTAATTAATATCTCTAAATTATATACCTAAAATTTTGAATTGACAAATGTTGTGTTATATATATTTTTACAATAAAACAACAACAACAAAAACTTAGATCATGAAAAAAAAATTAGGAATACTAGCAATAGGCTTCAGTTTACTTACTTGTTGGCAAAGTCTGACATTATTTATGATGAATCTATTCATAGTCTTCATATATCTCCCTCAGTTTGAGTATTAGTATTTTGTGTGCAAGTATTAATGCATTGGTAATTGGATACTGTCTCAGATCATACTGGAGTTTTACATGTATCGTATTAACTTTCTAAAGAATGACATTTCTAAATTCTAAAACATTTTATCTCTGAGGGATTTTTGGATAAGAGGTGTTAGTCACATAGTAATGGTAAATTTATATATTTTTGCTTTTCTGTTGCATCATAATACACATTATGAAAAAGGAAAGTGCATCCAACATAGATTAGTGTTATCAGTTTTGATAATTTATAAATGAAAACATATAGTATGTACTATTTGGTATCTGGCTTCTCTTGCTCAATATAATGTTCGTAAGATTCATCATTATTGCTATGTGTGTAGCTGTATTTCATTCATTCTGTTTGTTGAGTGGTAGCTGTATGAATACAGCACAATAATTATACATTCTATTACTGACCAGCCTTTGCTTTGTAACCAGTTTGAGATTAGTTAATTTAGTTTCATTTTTCCCTTGTATATATTTCCTTGGTTTTTCAAAGTTAACATATGGTTTTTGGTAATAAGTAAAAAGTTTCATTTTACAATATTGACCTCCTAGATACCTTTAAGGAAAAAGGGCATGATGTTTTTCTTCCCCAGGAAATGCTCAAAAAACATATTTAACACCAGATTAAGGGCTTATCTATGATAAATAGGCATGAAAAAATCTTCCTCTAAACGTGAGAAAAATGGATCAAAATTTTCTAACAAAAGTTGCTAGTTTTTTTTGTTTAGTTGTAGCTAGCTAAACTAAAGGGTTAAGGCCAGGGATAAATGATTTATTTTAATCCTGTTTCATAATTGAAGGAGCCCTGGTGGCACAACAGTTAAGCACTCGGCTGCTAACCAAAAGGTCATTGGTTCAAACTCATCAGCCTCTCTGTGGGAGAAAAAATCTGGTGATCTACTCCTGTAAAGATTTATAGAATAGGAAACCCTACTTCACAGTTCCATAGGATTGCTATGAGTCAGAATTGACTTGATGATACATAATACAACAACATTTCTTAATTGCTAATCAAAATAATAAGTAATATTTTCACCATGCTTTCTATATTTCAGGGATAGTGATAAATAAATAGTTTATCTCCTTTCATCTTCAAATCTTCAACCTTTCAATCATTATAGATTAATCTCTCTCTATGGCAACATTGATGCCGTAACATATCCTGTTGCCCTCATCCATCCCATCCATGGCTCTTGGTTCCCTGTCATATGAGAGTGGTTTTTGCTGCCAATACCTGTGAAAGGAATTGAGAGTCTGAAATCCAGCTTCCTGTGGGGAAGGCAGAGGAATGAAGGGACTAAGTGGACCTTGGGTGATGGGAAGGAAGATTTGCTCCATTCTCTGAATTCCACCTGCTTGATCATCTATCAATAATGTCTTATTTTCAGTAGTGGAATTAACTTTTCCATCTTCCCTAAAATTATGGAAATAACTTAGGATTTCATTTTGAGTTAGTTTTGGATATTTACAGCTGACCTTAAGACAAATCCTCATTTGTTTTGTAAGATATTTCTAACAGATAATTAAGAACAAATGATGAAATAATTATAATGACTACAGGATATCATGAAATTAAAATTTTAATGGAATATGGATTTTTGTTCTATTTTACCTAAAATTATTAAGAAATATTTCCTTTTTCCAACTTAGTAAGTGGTGTTTTCCTAAAGAACATAGTATATGTACATTCCAGTCATTTCCTGCAATTATTTTATTGATCAAATAATTTGATTATGTAGGTATGAATATACCATATATGTGCTAATTTTGTGCCCAAACCAATACAGCATACATAATTCATGCATTATGTTGATGTCTAAGAAAAGCTACCATTTCAAGTACTGTAATGTTCTTGTAAATTTAAGAAACATATATTGCCAAAGACTGCAAAATCTTAGAAAATAATTAAAATATATAGCGACCAAAGAGCCATTAAGTCGGTTCCAACTCATACTGATCCTACGTGCAACAGAAATTCTGAAACACTGCCCAGTCCTGCTGCATCCTCACAATCTTTGATATGCTTGAGACCATCACTGCAGACACTGTGTCAATCTGTCTTGTTGAGGGCCTTCCTCTCTTTTACTGACCCTCTATTTTACCAAACATGATGCCTTTCTCCAGAGACTAGTCCCTCCTAATAACACGTCCAAAAGTACATGAGATGAAGTCTCACCATCCTTGCTTCTGTGGAGCATTCTGGTTGTACTTCTTCCAAGATGGATTTGTTCATTCTTCTGACAGTCCCTGGAATATTCAATATTCTTCACCAACACCATAATTGAAAGGCGTCAATTCTTCTTTGGTCTTCCTTCTTCATTGTCCAACTTTCCCATACATGTGAGGTGACTGAAAACACTATGGCTTGGGTCAGGCTCACCTTAGTCCTTAAAGTGACTTCTTTGCTTTTTAACACTTTAAAGAAGTCTTTTGCAGCAGATTTGCCCAATGCAATATATCATTTGATTTCTTGACTCCTGCTTCCATGGGCATTGATTGTGGATGCAAGTAAACAAGAAAGAGGTTTTAATCAGAACACTTTGATCACAAGTAAAATGTTCCAATATACTATTAAAGGAAACCTCATGTCCACATAATTTAAATTTAATTAAATAATTTATGTAATGCTTAGCCCGAGTCAAAGAATAGCTAATTAGCACAATTATAGAAAATCATCAATAAGAATAGCTGATACTGCAGTTTTTATACCTTTCTCCATATATCCAGGAGACCTGTGCTTTTGAGACTCATGGACAGTCCAGAAAACTTCAGTGTTCTTTTGATTTTGTGGATTTGAAGCACATTTATCAATTTGAATCTTTTTATTTTATTTTTCTTTTTATGAGTATTGATTGATAGTTGTAAAATACAGAGAATAAGGTGCTATAGTAGGGAATTTAATTTTTTTTTTTTAACCCCAGAGTAGATGATGGAGCTCTGGTGGTGCAGTGGTTAAGAGTTCAGCTGCTAACAAAAAGGCTGGCAGTTTGAATCCACTAGCCACTACTTGGAAACCTTATGGGGCACTGTCCTATAGAGTCACTGTGAGTCGGAATCCACTCGACGGCAGCAAGGTTGGTTTTTGATGTTTTAGAGCAGATAAAGTTTCATATATGATATAGAGAGAATAGGAGCCAGATTGTCATAGACCAAAAAAGAAAAAAGAACTTTTACCATGACAAGTATTCTTATTGTGTTTTTCTGTTGTTTTGTTTTTAATTAAAAATATACAGTCTAGCATCTGTATAATAGGCCTGGATTATAGTATAGAAATAATATTCTAAAAAAATTATAGTGAAGTACAAGTCATGAGACTTGAAATAGTTTTTTCTTAAAACTCATGATTCATACTCATCCTGTAGAAATAATTAATGACAATCTTTGACACGTTGGGAATCTTCAAATAAAAAGATAATCTTAAATGAAGAAGTTAAGTTGTTCTCCAAAGGCATTCTAGTCATAATTGAGAAAATAATTTGGATGAACTCATACGTTGACCCATTTATTTCAACATAACTGTATATAAAATACACTACAAGTACTGTGTTTCTATTACTTTAGTAGAGGAGAAAAAATAAATGTCATGTTTGTTTATTCATGGTAAATATTGTGATAAAAAAGCAAAAGGAATAACTTACAGTGGTCAACAAGTGCTGACGCAACCACAGGGATGTTGTCACATATAAAATTATTGAAATTTGTCTCAGCAAGCAAAATAAAGTAGTTGAACCAATAAGCATTACACTCCACTTATAATGAGCTGGCCTTGAGAATTTCTAAGCCAATGAAAATGCCCTATTGTTTATGCTGTTGCTCTGAAGGTGAAAAATCTGAGAACAGAGCTCTGTGTCTAATGATACCTGGGAAAAGCAATGGGGAGTAGGTTGTGATACCTCCAGGCCACAGGTTTGTTCTGTGGCCATGTATGTCCTGACTATTTGGATGATGTACTGAGATCTTAACCACTCTTCTGTTTACCTTTTGAAGGAACAACAGAAGGCAACTAAGCCTGGAAAAATCATTAATATAATATTAATTGTGGGCCACATATCCTTAGAGAGCACCCAGATTCTGAGAGTGTTTTGACCCGGAACCAAGGGTAAAAGATTGGGGTGTGCCCCAGGGAACCAGTAAATTCTATATAGAACTTGTTGCTGTTGTTGTCGTTGTTGTGAAGAATCTAGTGTTAACAACTCTGGAACCAGAATCCATGGGCCCCTAAGCACGCTCTACCATTTCACATGTGACATCTTAAAATAGGAATGCTAGAAATGGGGCCTTTGTAAAGATTAAAAGATTTATTACATTTATGATAGACTAGTCCTTGTTACACAGTAAGCACAGTATTAACTGCACATAGACTAGGTTGTGAATAGTGAGCTAACCTTTTCCCTTGCCTTTATTCTTTTGGTTAATTCAGTCATAATTCAAACAACAATAAATAAGAAATCTAGCAATTTGTAGGGAATTTTTAGATTCTGTGAGTTGACCATCCTTTTTCCTTTGTGCTTAGAGTCTTTCTTGCATTTCCTGGGAAAGTTCATCACTACGTACTTTTACTCAAATGTGTCTTTTAGGAAGTCACTATTATAGCCTCTCAGTCCAGCCTCTGCCAGGTGATGATTTATCCTTCAAATATTTAGGACAATATGGTTTGACAAATTATATACAAATGCATATGCACATGAAAATACATATACCACTCATATTTGAAAGCAGTGAACTTTCTTTATCACAAATAAATACCCCAATATTTGATGACTTTAACATAGTGGCTTACTTGGCATGACTTGCCAGCACTTGTGATCAACATTTAAGTAATCAGATACATCGTGGAGAAGAAAATCCCAAAGAAGCTACCATGGCTCCCATCCTCCCCCTAGCCTGCACACAGCTAGGAGAGGTCTTCTACTTTCACCTATCATGAGTTTCTGAAGACTTGCAGCAGAGTCAAGTATTCAAATGTGGTAAGGCTGGTTTTACTCACATATTTAAATATGTTTAAAACCTCTTTAAATGTCCATAGTTTACCAATTACATGCACAGTGTACAAATGTTTACTTAAAATAGTGTATCTGAAAGAAGAAGGGTAATTTTTATATACTTAATTGATTACAGACTAATACTTTTGTAAAATTGAGTAAAGATGAAAAATGAAAAACATCCATTTTTCAAAACCTGAAGTCAGTCACAAAACACCACATATCGTATCATTCCATTTATAGTAAAAGTCTGGAATAGGTAAATAATTAGAGAAAGAAAATTGATTAATCGTTTTCCTATGAGTGAGGGGAAAATTGGAGTGACTGCTAATGAGCATGAGGTTTCTTTCTGGAGTTAAGAAAATGCTCCAAAATCAGATTCTAGTGATGGTTGTATAACTCTGTAAATATATTAAAAAACATGAATTGTAAACTTTGGATGGGTGAATTTTATGGTATGTTAATTATATTTAACTAAAATTAAAAAAAAACAGACAAAAATACAAGACAATATTTTTATGATTAAACTCAAAAGACACAAAATTACACTTTAATAAATATTATTAGAACAAATATAACATATGGAAGCAGAAAGCATGATGATACTTGTGCAGGGACTGAGCTGGGCACTTATAAGATTATTGAGCAAGAAATTAAGCATAGATTTTAATATTGACCTCCATTTTTTAAATTAAATCAACAAATTACTAAGAGCCAAATATATGTGATTCTAGATCCTGAGGATATAGTATTGAATAAAATTTAAACATTGTCAAAAGTGGAGAAAGGTATTAAATAATTCTTTCATATACAAATACTGTATATACTTACTTATTTTGATAAGTACTATGAATAAAAATCACAGGAAGTTAGAAAAGTATAATGCAAAAAATACCATTTGGGTTGGGGGGTGGTTTGCTGGTGCAGATGAAGGGCAGTTGGGAGCATATCTCAGTTAGTAAAGATTAAACAGATGAAGAGACAGGTTCCAAAAAAAGCATAGACTTGGCTCCATCCAGCACTTCTGGTCTCATGATAAAGGACGCAGTTGTTCATGGAGGCAATTAGCCTCACATTCCATTTCCTCCTTCTATTGCTGACTTTCTTTCTCCTTCTGTAGCACCAGGTGAATAGAGACCAATTGTACATTGAATGGCTGGCAGCTTGCAAGCTTTTAAGATTCCAGGTATTACACAATGAACTAGGAAGTAGAAAAGAAGCACTAAACACAATATTAGACCAATTAACTGAGATGTCCCATGAAACATGACAATAAGCCTCCACACCAAGAAACCAAATCCCATGAGGTATTTGGTTGTACATAAGCAGCCTCAGCAGCTGCTGTTTGATGTTATTGTAAATACATCTATCACACATTTGCCAATTCAACTTTTTAAGGTATACAACTTACTGATATCAATTACATTAACCCACTGTGCAACTCTTACCCATAATCAATGTGACTTTCCATCACTGTAAACCAAAATCTAGCGCTCCATCAGCAGTAACCATCCTTTTCCCCCTCACTTCTGTCCCTGGTAAACACTAATAAACTTTGGTCTTTATACATTTGCCTATTCTTTTCTTTTTATGTAAGGGAGGTCATACAATATTTGTCCTGTTGTGATTGCTTTATTTCACTCAGCATAATGTCTTCAAGCTACTTAATCAAAAGGGGGAAAATGCAGAATAGATTCTCATGGAATCCAGACTTTCTGGAGCCATGGAGCCTGTATAAACCCCAAAAGTCTTGCCCTGAGATAATATTTAACCTTAAACCAAAAATATCACCTGGAGTCTTCTTTAAACCAAATAATAGTTTAATTTAATTAGTAAAGAATGTCTGCCTTGAGCATTGGGCTGTTTTATGAACTATCTATATGGGATCAAACTGACAACGGCAACTTGAAAGATTAAATAGGAAACCTAGGGGGCAGTGAGTTTATCTTAATGGCAGAGGAACAATTTGGAAAAGGAAGGTGAGAATGGTTGTGCAACTTGAGGAATGTAATCAATGTTCCTGAACTGTCCATGTAGACATTGTTGAATTGTTGTTTGTTCTGCTGTTTATATTCTCAACAACAATAATAAAAAATAAAATATATTTTTTAAAAAAGCACGGACTTTGGTAAATGTTTTGACATAAGAGAGAGTATGGCTTGTTCACGAAACTGACAGAAGCCCAGCTGACAGACTGTAGTGAATGAGAGGAGAGTGACTGATTCTGGTGAGGACAGAGTGTTTAGATGGAAAAAGATTATTTGACTTGAATGCCACAATATAGATTTCAAACTCTTTTTCTGGGTATAATGGCAGTATTTGAATAGTCTCTTTTCGTCCATTTTTCAGTTTAAAGGTCACTAGCTGCTATATTGAGAATGAACTAGGGAGAGATATGTTTACAATGTTCTTGCAAACTTTGCCCTCCACAATTTTGTTTATTTTTAATTTATATTTGTTTATTTAAAAACAAAAACAAAAACATGGATCTGTGAATTTCGATCACTGTTTTTGCCCCTACTTTATCATATCATCTATTAAACACAGTCTTTTATGATACACACATACATAAATCATAGCATTTTAAACATATTCTTTATTCCTTCTTTATTCCCAAATAAACTGAGTCAGCCAGCTTAAATCTAATTAATGCCTTATTGAAGCTATCCATTGTTTTTGTCACCAGCAATGATTTGACTTCTCAATTGTACTTCCAGTAATAAAAAGAGCTTTTTAAAGGTTTTTGTTAATTTCAATAAAATAATAAGAGCAACATGCCCTATAACTTTAAATAACTGCAGAAACTTAAACTGCATTATAGTCAGAGACGACAACATTGCTCCAAACCAAAAAAATCTTTTGCCATCGAATTGATTTCCACTCATGACTGGTGATAAATCTTAAAGTATGTGTTAAGAGACATGTTGAATATTAATATGTAATATATAGTATATAATATATAAATGTATAGAGAATCTGTGTGTGTGTGTGTGTGTGCGTGTGTGTGTAGTTTAAGCTTTTCAAGGTTTAAAATGTACATTGTATAACAGTTGAGCTAGGGCAGATAAAGAAAGTCTCATTCTTGACATTGTTTATTTAACTGCTACCCCACTTTCATCCTGCCAATGTCATCTATCTATATCTTATTTGGAGTTCCTTTTCCTGCTTTCATTCTTCATCTGTATTATTCATGTCTATTACTCTCAATTTCAAATTCTATCACATAGTTAATTTAAAAAAAACAAGTATTTTATGCCAGAATATTGGCCATAATCAATGTAAATTGTTCTAATTCATTATTTTTCTTTTAGTTTACATACTGGAGATTAAGGTTTTAAAGCACGACACGCAAATATATGCAAACATGCAAATTAGCCATTTCATTTGCATCTAACACTCAAGAAAAAAACAACAACAAAGCTCAGAAATGTAACACTGTAAATATCACCACCTAAGAGTGTTAAACCAATCAGAATATCAGAAAATACAGTGATTTTTAATTAACTTGGATTAATATTAAGGCTATACTATACTTTTCAAAGAAATTAGCAATCTATCATTCCATTAATTAAGAAAATTGAATTTTAGAGATACTTTGCTCATAGCCAGTCAATGCACAGTGATTGACTTTTTATTAGAATAATCTCAAATTGATAGATGCATTCAAATAAACACTGCATTTAGTTTTGTCACTATAGTCAATCAAGGTTTTAAAGAGAAATATTTCTCAAACATTTTGATCTCAGGACTTCTTCAAATGCTTAAAAATACTGAGGACAACCATATATTGGTTTGTCTACAATTTGATTTATGTTAATTATATTTGTCGATATAATTTATTTACCACATTAGTGATTAAAACAAAAAAAAAAGACTTATTATTCATTTAAAACTTTTATAATACGACCATTATATGTTAACTTAAATACATCACTTTATTAAAAAATAACTGTATTTTCTTAAAAAAATAGTCAAAAGAGAGGCAGCCTTTACATTTGGTGTGGTGGTTAAGGACTTGACTGCTAATGGAAGGGTTGACAGTTGAATCCACCAGCTGCTCCATGGGAGAAAAGTGGCAGTCTGCTACTGTAAAGATTTACAGCCTTGGAAACCCTATGGGACAGTTCTACTCTATCTTATAGGGTCTCTATTAATCGTAATTAACTTTGAAGGCAAAATGTTTGTTTGTTTGTTTGTTTGTTTTGTTTGTTTTAGTATCCGGCTTAGTAGAAGAGAGCTTAAATTTCAATCTGCTTCTGCTTTCATTCTGTGGAGAGATGTTTTATTTGGTGTATATGAAGGCAATTGATCTTACACAGATAAGTAATTGGAAAAGAGAGCAGTATTTTAACAGAAATTTTCAAATAATTGTGGATATTCTTCTTTTAATACCACACCAAAACTTTACAAGTGATATATAAATAAGATTAAAAATATCCTGACTCTGAAATTGTATCGAAAAGCTTTTTACACTCTTACATTAAATTCTACTGATATATCTTGAAGTTTGAAAGGACCTTTTATGCATTCAAAACTACGTAGCATCATTTATTGGTCATTTGGAAAATACTGATTATCCAAGTTATGAAAATACTCTATATCATGATATATCTCATCACACAATATCAAAAAAATCACACTTGATAATTAATACCACCAACTAGACCTTTCTCATCAGAAAAGTCTTTAAGTATTGGAAAGCTATCACGATCACATTGGTAGACACAAGTTTCCAAAATTCTAATTTTCACTTGAAGTCTCACATTTCATCATTGTCAGCAAATATTTTCCATTATTTATCTTGAAATAACAGGTTTATTTTATTCATTTTGAGAAAATGTGTTTAAGATACTAGATCTGAATAACCGTAGTTTATCAATTATTGCTTCATGTAACAACGGTGGTCTGAGAGAAAAGCAACTACTTCAGCTCACAACTCCAAAAATCACACAAGCGCTTTTCCTGGAAACAACTATACTTTAGTATGCAGGAGACGTACTATTTCCGTACTTTCCATTTTGTCACACAGCCCCTCGTCTGTGAGACTTCGTAAAATTAAGGGAAGAAATATAATAAAATTAATAATTTTTATTGCTTCACCAAGGACTTTCTCATGTGTAACAGGCTCTTGTTTTTCTTCTTTGTTTTTTTCTGCAAGTGCACAGCAGAGAATACAGTAATTATTACTGAGGTTGAGTGCCATTGCTATGGTGCCAACTTTTTATCTATCATTGCTTTTGCACCATCAGGACAATTGCCAACACAGTGAAAAAGGGTAAATGGTGTCTTAGTATTACTATTAAAATAATTATGAACTCATAGAAGCCTTGAAAGTTCTTGAGGATCTGCAGCAGTCTGCAGAAGACACTTAGAAAACGGTAGATACAAAAGGGGAAAGTAATGTCAGTATTTTACAAGAAAAAAGAAAACACTCCAAAACACTTTGGATTAGTACATCTTATGAGTATTAAGAGGAAGAGTACAGTAAAAAGAAGAAAACATATTGCTCAAATCTCATTTTTATACACTTAAGCAAATGCTACTATTGTCAATAATGGGATAGCTCTACAATCATTCTCTCTGAAAAGCCCTTACACCCATTCCCACAAAACTTTACAAGCTATAAATCAAAGCGGAGGTTGCATCAGTCTTATAAATTCACATACAGACATAGATAAGAAGGTATGTTTTCTCTTTTCAATTCCTCCTATGTTTAAATTTCTATTTTTCTTTCTTCCATAAAGAGGAGTTTCTCTTACTCATCACACAGATATATTGAAAACAGTAATTAAATAATAAAATATATAAAACATTTTGTGTTCCTTAGAAAGAGCATTATTTTAGTGTCTGTCACGCTACAATTCTCTGAGGAATGAAACTCAAATTCAGATAGTTGATAAAACACGTGTCAATTCTGCCAACACAGTGCACTAAGGAAAGGGTCTTCTAACATTCCCAGGAAGTTGTGTTCAAGTTTAAATAACAGAAGGTCCCAAACATACAAACATGTAAGCACAAAAGTAGTTAATGGGCTTGGTTAGTGATTTAGGAACAAAGGGGCATATATGTTATTATTATTTGAATTTACTTAAACATAGAGTTTCTTTCCTTCCAAAAGGGTTGAATGGATCTAAGGATTTGTAAATTGTAGTGGCATTTTTCCTTGTCAGAAAGAAGAAGTAGGGACTTCCGGCAACATGGCACTCTAGGCAGAAGCACCATGCCATCTGTCCACAGCAAAGACACGAAAAACTAAGCCAAACTGAGAAAACAACAATCCTGAAATCTTAAACATCAAATGAAGAGATAAAGAACTCAGCCAAGCACAATGGAATAAGAAACTGACAGAGAACAGAGAGCAAGGAGACATATATGGAGAGGTCCCCTATCAGCTAACGTAGCACAGATCCACCTTCATGGACTCCTATAAGAGACCAGCAAATAGGGGGAATGAGAAAGCAGCCTCACAGAGCTTCCAGCAGGAGACAGAACAACCGCCTACCTGCACCGTGCGCATAACATCACACCACCAAGCAGCACAGGCATGGCCTACTGGAACCTGCCCTTCACTGATTACCGACCCCCCCGGTGGCTGTAGTAACTGCCACAAACAACCCATCCCAGCAACACCTCTTCAGCTAGACCTGCCCTGCTGTACCATATCTGAGCAACTAACCCTGCCAATTGGAGAAGGAGGAGAAAAGTATTGTGCTCACAGATGAGCAAACAACAAAGAACACACGGCCTGCCTGCTCAGACATAGCCAAATTAAAAAAAAAAAAGGACGAAACAAACTAATCTACAATCAATAAATAAGAAAAATAACTACTGAATGCCCCGAAGACAGCAGACAATATCAAAACATTTACAAAAACAGGACAGGATGGTTCCAGTAGGTGTCCAAAATAAAACACCAGATGACTTTCCAGTAGAAGAAAAGCACTAGAACTACCTGACAGGGAATTCAAATCTCTAATACTCAGAATTATCCAAGAGTTGAAGGAAAAAGCAGACAAAAATGAGGAAAAAATAGACAAATTCATGGAAAATAGAGACAAAAAAATGGAAGAATTCAGGAACAAAATGCCAAAATAAATTCACAACTAGAAATTATACAAAAACAACAATTAGAAATCCAAAAGATAAACAACAAGATTTCAAAAATGGACAGTGTCATAGAAGGGCTGATAAGCAGATATGAAACAGTGGAAGACAGGATCAGTGGAATTGAAGACAAACACTTGGATACAACACTGAGGAAAAATCAGAAAAAAATGAAGAAACCCTGAGAATTACGTGGGATACAATCAAAAGCAAAACTCTGAGAGTGATCAGCATTCCAGAACAGGGGGAGAAAACAGAAGACACAGAGAGGATCAGTGAAGACTTGCTGACAGAAAACTTCCCCAATATCATGAAAGATGAAAAGTTGACCATCCAAGAAGCTCAATGAACACCATATAGGATAGACCCCAAAAGAAAATCACCAAGGCATATCATAATCACACTTTCTAAAAACAAAGACAAACAAACAATCCTGAGAGCAGCTTGAGAAAAACAAAAAGTCACTTACAGAGGAGAAACTATAAGACTAAGCTCGGATTATTTGGCAGAAACCACTCAGGCAAGAAGGCAATGGGATGACATATACAAAACTTTGAAAGAAAAAAATTGCCAGCCAAGAATAATATATCCTGCAAAACTCTCGTTCAAATATGATGGTGAAATTAGGTCATTTACACATAAACAGAAATTAAGGGACTATGTAAAAACCAAACCAACCTTATGAAACTTATTAAAGGAAGTCCTTTGATCTGAGAACAAACCATATCAGACCACAGACTGAATATAGGACACAGGATTGTACTAGCCAGATACCAACCTAGGAAATGAACTCTTAAGGACTATGCAAAACCAAAAGAATTACAACAGGGAACCAGAGAGGTTAATCTGTAAATGACAACAGCATCAGAACAATAAAAGAGGGAATAAATAGTGTAGGTATAGAACCTTCTAATGGAGAGGAAGGCAAGATGATACCAAGTAATAATAGACTGGTTCAAATCTAGGAAGATAAGGGTAAATTTCACGGTAGCCACAAAGAAAGTTAACAAACCTACTCATCAAAATAAAGAAGAAAAACATAAAGTCTCAGTAAAAATAAAACCTATAAAAACAAAAGAAATGAAAAAAAAATCCACAAACAAAAGGAACTCAGCACAGGAGAGTAAGAGGAACAAAACTGGAGGACATTATGCTGAGTGAAATAAGCCAAACACGAAAGGACAAATATTGTATGAGACCTCTACTGTATAACTCATATAAAAGTTTACACACAAAAAGAAACAATCTTTCTGGTTATGAGGGCTGGGAGGGCTGGGAGAAGGGAACTAAATAGATAAGTGGTAACTTTGGTGAAGTTTAAGACAGTACACAATACTGGGGAAGCCAGCACATCTTGTACAAGAAAAGGTCATGGAAGCTCCATAGACACTTCCAAACTCCCTGAGGGACTGAATTGCTGGGGGGAGGGCTGTGGGGACCATGGTCTCTGGGAACATCTAGCTCAATTGGCATAACACAGTTTATAAAGACAATTTTCTACATTCCACCTTGGTGAGTAGTGTCTAGGGTCTTAAAAGCCTGTGAGCAGCCATCTAAGATACTTCACTAGTCTCACCTCTTCGGGAGCAAGGGACAATGAAGAGAGTAAGACACAAGGAAAAGATTAGTCCAAAGGACTAATGGACCACAGCTACCAAGGCCTCCACCAGACTGAGTCCAGTACAGCTAGATGGTGCCTGGCTACCACCACTGACTGTTCTGACCGGGATCACAATAGAGGGTCGTGGACAGAGCTGGAAAAGGATGTAGAACAGAATTCTAACTCACAAAAAAAGACCATATTTACTGGCCTGACAGACTGGAGAAATGCTGAGAGTATGGCCCCCAGACACTCTTTTAGCTCAGTGGTGAAGCCCCTCCCGAAGTTCACCGTTCAGCCAGGGGTTGGACAGCCTCATACAACAAAACAGGACTAATGAGGCACAGCAGTCCAGGGACAAGGACTAGAAGGCAGGAGGGGAAAGGAACGCTGGTGATGGGGAACCCAAGGTTGAGAAGGGACAGTGTTGACATGTCATGGGGTTGTTAACCATTGTCATAAGGCAATATGTGTACTAACCATTTAAGGAGCAACTATTATGCAAAACTTCATCTAAGGTACAAAAAAAAAAATTACTTTTGTGAGATCAAATTGACAACAACTCAAAAGGTTTGATGGGAAGCCTAGTGGACAGTGAGTTGAAGATAATGGTGATGGAATAATTTGGAAAAGGATAGTGAGAATAGCAGCACAACTGGAAGAATGTAATCCATGTCACTGAATTGTACGTGTAGAAACTTTCAAAATGGTGTAACATTGGCTATGTATATTTTCACCAAAAAAAGTTCCTCAAGGTCGAGAAGGGAGAGTGTTGACATGTTGTGGGGGTGTTAACTAATGTCACAAAACAATATGTATACTGACTATTTAATGAGAAACTTTTCTGTAAACCTTCATCTAAAGTACAATAAAAAAATTAAAAAAAAAAATTTACTATCCTATCCAAAATTTGGAGCATGCAGTTTGAAGAAGCTGCCTTAACTACCTATTTGGAGACTAGATGGAACTTAAACTTCATGCAGAACCTACTTCAAAAACTAAGAAATTACTTTGACTTCTTTCCTTGAGCTATTTTTTTATCTGCTAAAATGGTTTCTTTCCCCCATAAATTATTGCCTTTCGGAGGGAAAAAATAAATCAATAAAATTTTCTGTGAAGTTGTCTAAAAAAAAAAAAAAAAGAAGTAGACAACTATTATCTAACTGAAGTGGTATTAGATGTAATCTAGTTCTGTATGCCAATATACTCACAGAGAAATGTTTACTTCACATTCTGTTATATCTCTTTCTATTGTTTTTAAGCTGACAATAAAGCAGATTCTTCACAAAATAATGGAACAAGTTTAAAAATAAACAACTCAAATAGAAAACACTTGTTTTGAAAACTTTAATTTGACTTTTTAAATTAATGAAATATTTACATCATCTAAAGTGCAAAAGGGTGGAAAAAAAAAAAACTTTGAAAATCTCCCATCTGCTCCTGAACCCCAGTTACTTAGTTCATCCCAGAAGCAAACAATGTTGTAACGCATTAAAAGAATGAAAATTCTATCATTTTCCCCCTTGTTGTAGTGTTTCACACAGTACGAGCGTAAGAAGAAAGATTCTGCTATTCTTTAAAAAAGCAAGGACTATATCTTATCCATACTGAGCAAAATATCATACTCTGAATGAGTGGATATTTAAATACACTGCTTTTTGATGATACTTGTTTGTAAAAAATAATTTAGTCAATGAATTTTTTACGGACTTATTTGGCAATTCAAGTTCAAATTAATGAAGCAATTGGAGCACCAATTTGTGTAAACAAGATTAGAAATATCTTGTTCTGACTTACAGTTATGAGCTATTAAAATAACTAAAGAATTACACAATTTAAAATTTTTATATAAAAATTTTGTGAAAGCAATCAAATCATATGCAGCTTTGTGAGATGCTTCTTTAGGGTTATATTTCCTTGCTTCAGGGTCACCTGCTGTTGAAAATTCTAAAGAGCCAAGAAAAAGTTATTCATATGTTGTAAAAACTATATATTGAAGAAATAAATCATTACTAGTAAATAGATACTTGATAATACTTAACTCTTTTACGAGAGAATCAAATACAGTTAGGAATATTTAAAATAATTTCATTTCACAAAGAAATTACTTTGGACCACGTTTCAAAAAGAAATAAGCTTAACGTCTTCCCAACTCTGATCTACTTCTATGAGAGAAGGAATGCACATATGTACATATTTGGATAATTTTGTTCAAGCTGAATTAACAATTAAAAATCAATCAAGTACAATTATTCTTATTTCTTTCAAGAAAAAAGACTATTTCCTCTGTTATTTTATAGAAACAGGAAGCACATTGAAAGTAAAAGGAAAGGAAATATTTAAGTGGCAACTCTTACCAAACAAGACTAGTTGGGAGAGCTGTAAATATAATTACAGCTGTTTCAAAAGGATTCAGAATCAGGATTTTTAATGTTTTCCTTCAGCACAACTTTATTTAAAAACACCCACATTTCTTTTAAATCTTAAGTTCATTAACTCATTTTTTAAAAAATAAAAGAAAGTAGTACTATATGTTGAGTATCCGACATGATCTCCTGTTTTTCAGCATGATTATGTCTCAGACTTAATAAAAAATGTTGAGAGTATATTTAAAATTATTTCTTATGCTAAAGAAGAGGAGAATAGCCACCAAAATAAGGTCCAACTCTTTCTCATGTGACTGATGTTTGGATTTTAGACTGATAATAAAAAGTTTAAGGATATTTCAACAATATTATGACAATTTTATTTCTAATTTCCCTTGCTTCTTGACTTTTATGAAAAAAAGAAAAGCAAGTTATTCCCCAAGTTATGGATGCTGATACACAGGAAAATATTTAGTCTTGCTCCTCCCATTTTATCATTATCTACTTAACATACATTTCTGGAAAGGAAAAAAAAAAAGGCAAATATACCATATACATACTTCCTTGGGGAAAAACACACAAAAAATCCATTAAATATATTGTGAGAAAATGTAAATTTGTAAACGAATATTGCCACCAAAGATATATGTGACTTTTGTATTTACCTAATTTATCAGATAGGCTTTTTTTTTTTTAGGCAAAAATCTTTGAAAGATTTGTAGTTTTATAGTAAAATTCTTGACTTATGTGCCATCAATAATGTTTACATAAAAAAGCAAGTTTTCTGAAACTACATCCTACCTTTCTTTCATCACTAGAGGGAAGAGTTTTAAAACTGATTTCAGAATCAATCTGTATCTAATAGCTGATTCTGTAGAACTGAACACCCATGATGAATTATAAACCACAAGATTTAAATGACAATCAACTCTATTTCTATATGCCATTATATTTATTTAGACATTTCATTTTGTTTGTTTCCTACTTAATCTGTTTGCCTGCTGGATTAGTAGTGTATCTCTAATCGTTCTTTTCCAGTACATCAATTCTCACAAATAGACCATTCCCATTTAAGTTATTTTAATTCAAGCTCATGACAGACATGATATTAAAAGCTTATTTTCTGTTCATAAAATTATTTTCAAATTTTAGTTTATTTATTGGATAAAATTTGAAAATAAAACAATGAAGCCTACAATTGCCTTTTTCAAAAACTCTCTCACTATCTGAAACCACAAACTCAGGAATGTTTTAACTGTTCTAAAGTAGAAAACATCATTTTAATAATGATCAAAATGGAAATATGTCAATGTTCTAATTCAAGTCATGAAAATACAGAGTTTGGAAAGCACAGCACAAAATATAATGGTGACATAGCTGCTTGGTGTATTAGCTTCCCTAGGCACTGGTCATCTCAGGGTCTTCAGGGCTTAGGAGAATCTGTGGTAATGAGGGGCGGAGTGGTACTCAAAGCCCCAGCATCAATATGGATTCCTGGAAATGGCCCAGGTGCCCACAAACTACTCCACTTTTAAGATACAACATATATGTGCATGGAGTTTCAAATAGAAAAATTCGGGGTAATGATTAGCTACAAGGTGCCTAGATAAAATCATAGAATTCATAAATGTATTTTTGTGGCAGCATGTACATCAGATTGTAATAGAAACCTCCTTAGGAGTAAAAATGCATTTGTTTGTTGTCATTTATGTCACAGAACTGTCATTATAAAAACAGTTATAAAAAGGGCTGTTTTTGTACTTCGTTGGAAATCTTACCTTACTCCTCTGTGTTCCACACTTGAGAAACGTATGCAAGAAGAACAACAACAAAACAAAACAGAGACAGTTATTACTAATCCCAGCTAGATAATATTACTAGCCCAGCTATTACTAGCCCTGCTATTGTGGCCACCACCAAGATCATCTAATATGCACCAGGTACTGTATTAGATATTTTAAATGTGATATTGTTTTATCATCACAGCAAACTAAAAGGTAGAAATTGCCTTCGGTTTACAGATAAAAAAAAATTGACGTTCTGAGTGGTGTATCCATCAGGTCCTGGCAAGAAAAAAAAAAAGCAACTATTTATAGGGTGGTGGGCAGAGTTAGGGAAACTAATGAGGAATGTTTAAACACCCAGGGAGGACCAATAGCCAGAAGCCATCATACCCTATACCTGAAGGTGCAAGTGGAGGCCATGGTGCTCCTTGAACTTGATGAGAGCTGGAGTCTCAAGGGGAGACACACAATAGGAGTTGTGACTAAGAACAACAAAGCCACTGTTACACTTGTAAAATTGGGTGGGAACAAAGGGAATAAATGTGCAACATATTTCTTCTTCCATTCTCCAGACTCCAGCTGATATCTTCCATTGGCTGAACCCAACTGGAGCCAGAAGGCAAAGCAGCCTGGTGGTTCTCTCCATAGAGCTCAGCCTCCAGGTTCCTAGAGAAGTGCAGGAAGGGAACAAATAAAACAATCACTACAGATGCTTCCTTTGCATATAAGTGGTAGAGCTGGAATTCAAGTGAAGTTCTTTATTCCTCCAAAAGCACCACTCTTAACCTGGATGTGAGTTTAATGTTTCATGTTTGAGATTATAAGAGGTTAGAGATAAGAAAAGAAGAGAAAGACAGATATCTATTTTCCTTCTGTTTTCCCATCCTAAGGAGTGGGGGCATTTATGATATTTAAGACTCTTTTCCTCTCAGACAGCTATGATGATGACAATGATGATGATGATGATAATGGAAGATAGTCCCTGTTATTTATAATTTTGTAAATAGAACCATGATATTTTACCTCATGCAGGTTAAATTTAGATTTCTTAAATTAAAAAGAAAAATAACTCAGCTGCATGTGCCTCACAGGAAAGAACTGTTGATTCATTCACACTAGCTGTGTAAAACAGCTGATGCCATATGGCACCCTGTAGTTTATGAGAGAACAGTGCAATGCATGGGGAAATCCATGTGAACTGCCTACAATGTTTGATAGCTAAATGCTGAGTTTTTACATATAAATTGGTCTCAGTATTTTTATATAACTGAAATTTCTTTTTTTTAATTTATAAAATTCTACTTATTCATGTTCTGTCTGTTTACTATATCCACAACAACACTGGAAATATCCTTTTATTCTGACTAGATCTTTCATATGTAATATTAAAAAACATATTTATCTATTTTTCATATAAATGAAGCGAATTGGAAGGGGGGCCAAGATGGCAGATTAGTCAGATGCTTCCTATGGTCCCTCTTGCAACAAAGACCTGAAAAAACAAGTGATTCAATTATATATGACTATCTAGGATCCCTGAACATCAAAGACAAAGTTGAGGAATCGGACTGAGTGGCAGGGGGAGGTAGAGACAGTTCGGAAGCAGTGAGGAGTTGCCAGACCTGACCCGGTGGGAACCAGAACCCTGCAGGCCAGATCCACTGGTGTGTGTGGTGAGGCAAGAAGTGGCACTTAGGACGTGTTTTCCACGTCGGGAGAGACGAAGAAGTGGAGAGTCTACTCAAGCCTCCAGAACCAGTGATAACTGGTGCTCAATTGGCAAAAGATAAGTACATGTGACTAACCTATCACGCTGATCAAAAAAAGACCACTTTGGGAAAAATCTCTCTCCCATTTACCTGCCCCCTCCCTGCTATGCACTGGGTCCCGGCTGGCTTCAGTGATTGCTGCATCCCCTGGGCCAGAAATAGTACCCATCACACACCCTGAGCCATTCTTCCGGCCTTGGAGAGGGAAAAAATAATCCACCAGCTCCCCTAAACCAGGAACTCAGGCTAGGCACAGCTCCTTTGCTTAGGCACAGGCATAAGGGGTCCATGGACTTTGAATGCCTTTCACCCCTGCATAGACCTGACTGGGCCCATTTCAACAGTGTAGGCCCTCAGTAGGACAACACAACAGGGTATATATCTGAAGCTTAACTCCAACTGTATTAGGTATATGGTGGAGTGGTATGTTCATGACATTTGACTCCACTCTGCCCATTAAGCAGGGTCCTCACCTACCCACATCAAGGGCCTGAGGACTGGTGACTCCACCCATGCCACCAAGCCACCTGCAACAGAGGTCCAAGAATAAGTGGTGCCTACCAGTTCTTACAGCAGTGGGTGCGTAGAGTCTGGCTGCAAAACCCACCTACCTATGCACTCTAGGGAACAGGAACATGCTTTTCTCCTAGAAACTCAGGGGCAACCGTCAGCCCCCTGCCTTGCTCAGTGCATGACCCCTTACTGCTGCCAGATGTCTGTGCCTACTCCAAACACCCTTCCCCATCTAGGACTGTAGGTGAGAGCCTGCACCACACACTTGGTGACTGACGACCTGGAGACATGAGCTGAACTCATACAAGAAAAATAAATGGACTTTTGGGATCACATACCTAGTAACAGATCTAACCACCTGGTGACAGGACGTTAGTACTTCAAAGGCACCAATAATCTAACTAGCTCACATAAGCAGCCTATTTGGGCATATTAAAAAAAAACAAAACAAAAACAAGAAACTAAGACACAGTAAACAAACAAAATAAATAAATATAATAACTTATTGATGGCTTGGAGACAACAGTTAATATCAAATCACATGAAGAGGCAAACCATGATGGTTTCAGCAAGCTCCCAAAACAAAGAATCACAAACAAACTAAAACTCAAAGGATGGAAAAAATATATCAAGCAAACAACAATCAAAAAAGAGCAGGCATGGCAATATTAATCTCTGATGAAATAGACTTTAAAGTAAAATCCACTACAAAGGATAAGAAAAGACACTATATAATTATTAAAGGATCAATACACCAGGAAGACATAACCATAATAAGTATTTATGGACCCAATACATAAAACAAACTGTAACAGCACTGAAAAGAGAGATAACAGCTCCACAATAATAGTAAGAGACATTAACACACCACTTTCAGTGAAGGACAGAACATACAGAGAGAAGCTCAATAAAGACATGGAAGATATAAATGCCACAGTCAACCAACTTGATCTGATAGACATATACAGAACACTCCACCCAACAGCAGCCAAGTATACTTTCTTTTCCAATGCACATGGAACATTCTCCAGAATAGACCACATATTAGGCCATAAAGCAAGCCTTAACAGAATCTAAAGCATCAAAATAATATGAAGCATCTTTTCTGAGCTTAAAGCCATAAAAATAGAAATCAATAACAGAAAAAGCAAGGAAAATAAATCATACATATGGAAACTGAACAATACCTTGCTCAAAAACCACTGGGTTACAGAAGAAATTAAAGATGGAATAAAGAAATTCACAGAATCAAATGAGAAAGAAAACACACCCTACCAGAACCTTTGGAACACAACAGAAACAGTGCTCAGAGGTGAATTTATAGCAATAAATGCACACATCCAAAAAGAAGAAATGACCAAAATAAAAAAATCAACCCTACAACTGGAACAAGTAGAAAGAGAGAAGCAAAAGAAGCCCTCAGGCACCAAAAGAAAGCAAATAATAAAAATTAGGGCAGAATTAAATTAAATAGAGAATATAAAAACAATTGAAAGAGTTAATAAGACCAAAAGCTGCTTCTTTGAAAAGATCAACAAAATTGATACACCATTGGCCAAACTGACAAAAGAAAAACAAGAGAGGAAACAAATAACCTGAATAAGAATTGAGATGGACGAGATCACAACAGACCCAACAGAAATTAAAAGAATCATAATAGAATACTATGAAAAACTGTACTCTAACAGATTTGAAAACCTAGAGGAAATGGACAAATTTCTAGAAGCACACTACCTACATAAACTAACACAAGCAGAGGTAGAACAACTAAATAAACCTATAACAAAAAAAGAGATTGAAAAAGTAATTAAAAATCTCCAAACAAAAAAAAAGCCTGGGCCCTGAAGATTTCACTAGAGAATTCTACCAAACATTCAGAGAAGAGTTAACACCACTACTACTAAAGGTATTTCAGAGCATAGATAGGATGGAATACTCCAAACTCATTCTATGAAGCAAACATAACCCTGATGCCAAAACCAGGTAAAGACACCACAAAAAAAGAAAATTACACACCTGTATCCCTCATGAACACAGACACAAAAATCCTCAACAAAATTCTAGCAAATAGAATTCAACTACATATCAAAAATATAACTCACCATGACCAAGTGGGATTCCTACCAGGTATGCAGGGATGGTTCAACATTAGAAAAACAATCAATGTAATCCATCACATAAATAAAACAAAAGACAAGAACTACATGATCTTGTCAATTGATGCAGAAAAGGCATTTGACAAAGTCCAACACCCATTCATGGCAAAAACTCAGCAAAATAGGAATAGAAGGGAAATTCCTCAGAATAATAAAGGGCATTTATACAAAGCCAGCAGCGAACATTATCCTAAATGGAGAGAGTCTTAAGGCATCACCCTTGAGAACGGGAAGCAGACAGGGATGCCCTTTATTACCACTCTTATTCAACGTTGTGCTGGAGGTCCAAGCCAGATCAGTTAGGCTAGACAAAGAAATAAAGGGCATCCAAATTGGTAAGGAAGAAGTATAAGTATCTTTATTTGCAGATGATACGATCTTATACACAAAAAATCCCAAAGAATCCACAGATAAACTACTGGAACTAATAGAAGATTTCAGCAAAGCATCAGGATACAAAAATCAGTTGAATTCCTTTACACCAATAAAGAGAACTTCAAACAGGAAATCACTAAATCAATACCATTAACAATAGCCCCCAAGAAGAGAAAATACTTAAGAGTAAATCTGAACAGGACATAAAAAATCTATACAAAGAAAACTACAAGACACTACAGCAAGAAACGAAACCTACGTAAGTGGAAAAACATCCCTTGCTCATGGATAGGAAGTCTCAACATTGTGAAAATGTCTATTCTACCCAAAGCAATTTTCAGATACAATGCAATCCTGATCCAAATTCCAATGGCATTTTTTAATGAGATGGGGAAACAAATCACCAACTTCATATGGAAAGGGAAGAGGCCCTGGATAAGTAAAGCATTACTGAAGAAGAACAAAGTGGGAGGTCTCACACTACCTGATTTTAGAACCTATTATACCTCCACTGTAGTCAAAGCAGCCTGGTACTGGTACAACAGATACATACACCAATGGAACAGACTTGAGAATCCAGTCATAAATTCATCCACCTATGAGCAGCTGATATTTGAAAAAGGCCTAACTGGGGAAAAAACAGTCTCTTTAACAAATGGTGCTGGCATAACTGGATATCCATCTGCAAAAAAATGAAACAAGACCTACACCTCACACCATGCACAAAACTAAACTCAAAATGGATCAAAGACCTAAATATAAAATCGAAAATGATAAAGATCACGGAAGAAAACATAGGGACAATGCTAGGAGTCCTAATACAAGGCATAAACAGAATACAAACCATAAATAACAATGCACAAACACCAGAAGAGAAACTAAGTAACTGGGAGCTCCTAAAAATCAAATATTTGTTCTCATCAAAAGACTTCAGCAAAAGAGTGAAAAGACAACCTACAAACTGGGGAAAAAAATTTGGCTATGACAAATCTGATCAGTGTCTAATCTCTAAAATCTATAAGACACTGCAAAACCTCAACAATGAAAATACAAATAACCCAATTAAAAAATGGGCAAAGGATAGGAACAAGAACTTCGCCAAAGAAGACATTCAGGAAGCTAATAGATACATGAAGAAATGCTCACGATTATTAGCCATTAGAGAAACGCAAATCAAAACTACAATGAGATACCATCTCACCCCCCAAATGAGGCTAGCATTAATCGAAAAAACACAGAATAATAAATATTGGAGAGGTTGAGGAGAGACTGGAACACTTACACACTTCTGGTGGGAATGTAAAATGGTAAAACTACTTTGGAAATAGATCTGGTGCTTCCCTAAAAAGCTAGAAATAGAAGCACCATATGACCCAGCAATCCCACTCCTAGGAATATATCCTAGAGAAATAAGAGCCATCACACGAATAGATATATGCACACTCATGTTCATTGCAGCACTGTTCACAAGAGGAAAAAGATGGAAACAACCTAGGTGCCCATCAGTGGATGAATATATAAACAAATTATGGCATATTCACACAATGGAATACTATGAAATGATAAAGAACAATGATGAATCCATGAAACATCTCATAAAATGGATGAATCTGGAAGGCATTATGCTGATTGAAATAAGTCAGTCACAAAAGGACAAATATTGTATGTGTTCACTATTGTAAGAGCTCAGGAGAAAGTTTAAACACAGAAGAAAACATTCTTTGATGGTTATGAGGGTAGGGAGGGACGAAGATGGGTATTCACTAACTAGATAGTAGATAAGAATTGTTTTCAGTAAAGGAAAGGACAACCCACAATACAGGGGAATTCAACACAAGTGGACTATAACAAAAGCTAAGAAGTTTCCTGAATATAACCATACACTTCGAGGGACAGATTAGCAGGGGTGAGCATCTGGGGACCATGGTTTCAGGGAACATCTAGGTCAATTGGCATAACAAAGTGTTTTAAGAAAATGTTCTGCATCCCATTTTAGTGAGCGGTATCTGGAGTCTTAAAAGCTAGCGAGCGGCCATCTAAGATGCATCAATTGGTCTCAACCTACCTGAAGCAAAAGAAAATGAAGAACACCAAAGACACAAGGAAAATATTATCTCAACAGACAGAAAGGCTACGTAAACCAGAGACTCCATCAGCCTGAGATCAGAGCAACTAGATGGTGCCCATCTACCACCAATGACCTCCCTGACAGAGAACACAACAGAGAGTCCCTGACAGAGCAGGAGAAAAGTAGGGTGCAGAGCTCAAATTCTAGTAAAAAGATCAGACTTAATGGTCTGCCGGAGACTGGAGGGATCCTGGAAGACATGGCCCCCGGACTCTCTGTTAACCCAGAGATGAAATCATTCCCTAAGCCAACTCTTCAGGCAAAGATTAGTCTGGACTATAAGAGAAAAAATGGTACTAGTGAAGAGAGTGCTTCTTAGCTCAAGTAGATACATGAGACTAAATGGGCAGCTCCTGTCCAGAGGCAAAATGAGAAGACAAAAAGGGACAGGAACTGACTGGTTGAACAGACACGGAAAACCTGGGGTGGAAAGGGGGAGTGTGCTGTCACATTATAGGGAGAGCAACTAGGGTCACATAACAATGTGTGTATAAATTTTTATATGAGAAACTAACTTGAACTGTAAACTTTCACTTAAGGCTCAATTAAGAAAAATAGACACTCTCATGATAACAAAAATACTTACAGAAGTAGCTTAAAAAAAAACTAAGGAAATTTATTAATTCAATCAATGTTTATTGAATACCTACTATGGGGCACACATTGTTCTAGACACTAGGACTCTAACAGCAAATAAATCTGTAAAAAATCACAGTCCTCATTCTGATGTGGGAAGATAGACAAATTGCATAAGTAGAAGATACAGTATATTAGTGATTAAGTGTTAGGGGAAGACATAAAACAGGCCAAATCAGGAAAGAAGGATTAAAGAAAGTATTTTTGTTAGTTATTAGTATTTGAAAAATGAATACTATGAACAAGATATTATGGTATGTACTGTCTATGCATTATCTAATAAAAGTCATCTTTCATAGTTTATTTAATTTATTAGAAATTTATACCTGACGATATGAACATAAAGCCATATTTTCATTTTATTTCTAAGAAACTCTAATTTTTTTTTTATTAACTTCTTTTGGAATATTCTTTCATGCCAGTATGGTAGTTGAAATGTGCATATTGTAGAAAAATCTGCTGAGGTAATCACTTAATATGGGTAGGCTAACTTTTTTTTTTTTAATCTAAGATAATGTAACAAACAGCATTTTAGTTTATACTATCTTTTGTTAAGGTTTGGAATTCAAAAATTAAATCGTAGAAATCTGAAGCTTTTAATGTAGATTTATTTTTTTAGAAAAATTGCCATTATTTTTGAATATAGCAGGGATAAAAGGACAAAAATTCAATTAATTAAATAAAATTTTTAAAATTAGAACTTTATTTGGAAATTATATGAGTGATTTTAGATAATTGAAAAGAATAAGAATTGAGAATATTTCATTTCTTGAATGTATTGGCAAATCCAGAGCACATGTACACAGATGTTTAATTTAATGTTTTTCAACAAATTCTCTCTGGAGGTAATGCAAAAGTAATGACTATATTGGATCTTGAACTAAAGTGACTTAAACAGTGATTAATAAACTGTATTAAAAAATAAAACAGAGCAGCAAAGCAATTATTGGACAAGTATAGTGTAATGGGTAGAAGCAAATATTTCGTTTGTAGAAAGATGTGTGTTTGAGCCTGAACTTTGATGCTTACCACCTAAGCGACACTGGGTAAGTGAACTAATTTCTTCAAGACTGTTTTCTCTTCATAAAATGGGGATAAGGATACCTGAGTAAACTGTTGTTAGGATTAAATGAGATAATGCATATAAATTGCTGAACAGGCGTTTTGACTTACAGTAAGTGGCTAATGAGCATTAGCCCTTGTGGTTATGGTTTAGTTTAGTGATAAACATAGCATTTTGCTAATACTCTTTATAATATTCCCAGGAAGAGAGTGATGTTTCGAAATTAGCCTTCTCAGCACAAATTTAAACACTGTGTAAAGTATATTTGGAATTATAGGCAGAAAGCAGACCTGTGAGAAATGTAATTCTCAGTGAAACTATGCAAAATTGCAGAAAATCTATACTATAGCTAATTTCAACAGCTTTTCTCTAGGAGAAGAAATGTAAATCTCTCCTTTCTTAGCCAAACCAAACTCCCCTTCCTTAGCCAAAACTAAAAAAAAAAAAAAGAAAAAAAAATCGCATCCAAATAAAAATTCCATGAACAGTAGTTATGTGCAATTATGATTCTAGAATATTAGAATTAAATAACTCATCTGGGTATATTGTAACCTCTAACTCTCACACTGTATATATAAATAAATAAAATGACAACCAGCTAAGAGTAGGCATATGACAAAGAGGAATCAACACTTAAGGGAGAAGTGGCAAAGAAAACACTAAGTCAGTAGCACCTAGGGATAAAACACAAGAAGACAGCAATGGGGAGTCGGCTGGTGCATGGGTATCAGGATGATGACATCTGACTGTGAGTGTATCTGCAGAAGAACTGAACGAAGAACAGGTTGGTCAGGCATTAAGTAAAGAGGCTTCATAAGGTTATCATGTGGGCGTCTCTGGGAGTTCTGGCCAAGTGGTAATTTGTTTGCAGGTGGCCACTAGGTCTGGAGGGATAATGATGAATCAAAGAATCAAAGAAGAGACCAATTAGAATTTCCCTACTTTAATGGGGATAATGTATAGAAAGCAGTGGATTTCACAGAAATTCCTTTTTCTCTAAGTTTTTGCACAGGGTGATACATTAAGAGAAACTTTACTCTTTGATTTGTCTTTAATCAGGATCACATATAAACAATTCCAGACACATGAATACTTATTTGTAGATGAAAGAAACTACACTGTATCAGCATATAAAAATGCATTTAAATGTTAAAGTTCTTTAACTAACAGGAAATTTGATCATACTCATTTTTGAACATTCATGAATTAAAAGATTAATTAGTAAATATAGTTGATGTCCTCGGCTCAGTGAAGTCATGTAGTAAAAGGCATGCTCACTGTTCCCAAGATGTTTTCAATTTTGGGACACAGTGACCATGGCAGGAGTTCAAGGCAAAGTCTGGGTGGGCAGGTTGACTTGAGTTTGAACACAGTCTCCACCACCTTCTAACTTTGGAATCATCGACCCATCACTTCACCTTTTTTTCTTTCTTTCTTTCTTTCTTTTTTTTTTTTTTTTTTGTTATTGCTACAAAATTGTAGAAACCTTTATTAAACAAAAATATCAAAATGTGAAGCTATTGTTTCTTGACATATCCTCCATCTAGGCCTATGCACTTCTTTTTTTATTTTTTATTTTTATTTTTATTGTTCTTTAGATGAAGGTTTACAGAACAAATAGTTTCTCATTAAACAGTACACATATTGTTTTCTGACAATGATTAACAACCCCACAACATGTCAACACTATCCCTTCTCAACCTTGGGTTCCCTATTACCTGCTTTCCTGTCCCCTCCTGCCTTCTAGTCCTTGTCTCTGGACTGTTGTGCCCCATTAGTCTCATTTTGTTTTATGGGGCTGTCTAATCTTTGGCTGAATGGTGAACCTCAGGAGCTAAAATGGTGTCTGGTGGCCATACTCTCAGGGTTTCTCCAGTCTGTCAGGCCAGTAAGTCAGGTCTTTTTTTGTGAGTTAGAATTTTGTTTTACATTTTTCTCCAGCTCTGTCGGGACCCTCTGTTGTGATCCCTGTCAGAGCAGTCAGTGGAGGTAGCTGGGCACCATCTAGTTGTACTGGACTCAGTCTGGTGGAGGCCGTGGTAGTTGTGGTCCATTAGTCCTTTGGACTAATCTTTCCCTTGTATCTTGTTTTCTTGATTCTCCCTTGCTCCTGAAGATGTGGGACCAGTGGAGTATCTTAGATAGCTGCTCATAGGCTTTTAAGATCCCGGACGCTACTTACCAAGGTAGAATGTAGAACATTTTCTTTATAAACTGTGTTATGCCAATTGAGCTAGATGTTCCCCAAGACCATGGTCCCCACAGCCCTCTACCCAGCAGTTCAGTCCCTCAGGGAGTTTGGATATGTCTATGGGGCTTCCATGACCTTTCCCTGTACAAGTTGTGCTGGCTTCTCCAGTATTGTGTACTGTCTTACCCTTCACCAAAGTTACCACTTATCTATTGTCTATTTAGTCATTTCACATTTTTGAACCCCACTTTTCAAAATAGTGATGTTAGTATCTCTTTCCTTATTGAGATATTAAGATGATATAATGTGGTAATGTACTTAAAATCCTGACTACTGGTCCAACACCAATAAGTAAACAGTAATTGTTCCTAATTTTAATATCTGAATTATGGTTAACATCTGAAATAACAATAAAAAATACAAGAGAGAATAAAATTGTGAGGCACACACCAGTATTTAGGTATTCAGAGAAAAAAGAATAAATAGATAACTTGCCCACAGGGCACACCCTCATGTCTGTGATGTTCACCCACGTGCCTGTGATGTTAATGTGTTCAGAAGACAGCCTAGGGGATATGGACAATTTCACTCCAGCTAATAACTATATAATTTTCTCTCCTTCAAACCCCTGGGTTTCTACAATGAACTGAGAATCATGATCTAACCAAGCATGGTGTTTATTTCCTCTTATTCTCCTGAGGGGGAAGTAAGATAATAGCAATGATAATAATAGTAATGATAATAGCTAACACTTAAGTGGCTTTTAGGTTCCAGGCACTCCTCAAAGTACCTTACATGCGTTAACTCACAATTATCTGCATAGCACATATGAAAAAACTGAAGTACACAGAGGTTAAATAACTTGTCCAAGGTTACACAGCCAGCAAATAGTAGAGCAAGTATTGGAAATCAGACAATAATACTTGGGACTAAGTTCCAATGAAAGAGCTTCTTTGGAATTGGAAAAGGACCTTTAGAGGAGAGTAAAAATTGGACAACCAGAGATGGAAAGGGGCAGGAATAATCTGAGGGAGACATAGAGATGAGAATAAATGTTAATTAGAAGAGAGGCACTCCCTGGTTAAACCCTCCCATGATCTGCCGCCTAAAGCTCAAAACTGCTGGGTAGTTTAGCAAGTACTTCACAGTCCGGCTCCATTGATTTTGACTCTTATTTGGTGATTACTATTTTAATTTGATGTTTCTTCTTTTTTTTTTCTATATTTTTGTTAGTTTGATGAAGTTAAAATAATAACCTATAAATGTGTGTGTTCAACTGTCTGTGTCGATCCCACTAGTGATTAAATTCACATACTTTGCATATTAACGTGAACACACAATTTTCCTGTGTTATATGAAAATAAGACGCCAACTATCTCTCTGCACTTAAGGATCTGGCTTGTATTGGCTCACAAGAGCCAACTGTGCACATCTCTTCCCAACTCTGCATTCAGTGATGTTATGTTGATAGCTTGAAATTCACCATGGTGGGAGTATTCATGAAACAAAAATTAAGGTACACATAAGCTCTTTCTTTCTTTTTTTTTTTTTTTCACGTTTTTAACTAGAAGAGTTGACAATTTTATTTTCATAAGTCACAATACAAACAAAAATTGCTCTTTTTTTTTTTGTCTATTACTACACTCTAAAATTGTTCTCTCTTTGAAAGGGGGAGCAAGTATTTCTTGTCAAGCTATTAGAAAACAGAGTCACAGCACCATGAGCTCCTGGTGAAGTAGTACAGGTAATATAAAACTGATACAAAGTGGCTTCCCTAGGTCTTTATCTGTGTGGTCAAGTCATTCCTGGCCTAGTGGGCACCATCATGGGACGGACAGGAAGTCTCATCATTAAGGGCCCAGGCATCATTGGCATGTGGCCTCCCATGACTGGCCTCATTCCTGGAGCAGATTCCACTGACATCATCACAGGAGGAAGAGGGCCCATCATTGGCATCATGGGAGGGTCCCCCATATGGGGTGCTGGCATCATCCCAGGGTGAGGAGGACCCGGGAGATTGGGGGGAGGCTGGATCATCACCCCTGCTGGAGGAGGAGCAGAGAATGGAGTAGGAGGTATCTTTCCTTGTTGAAATCCAGCCATTGTTTTGTCAGTCAGGCTCTGAGCCTGCTCTTCCATCCATTTCTGATAGTAGTCTTTCACATTCTCTTTGTGTTTCCTACCACTGCAATGCGTCTTTCTCACAGATGGAGGGTCATGGCTGAGGTATGTATCACAGTAGTCACAATAAAACGTGGACATTGGCTGCTCCGTAGCTCTTTTTTATTTTTATTTTTTTGGATGCTTATTGTTAAAACCAGCACACCACTAAGCTCTTTCTTCATTGGCCACCTCTAACATGATGAGAAATTTAGAATTTTATATTTCGCTTATTTCCCCTACATTCTCCATGAGAACTTTGGAAAACTTTTACACTCCTCCCTCTCTCTCTACTATCCTACTTTTAGACTTTGCTGATATGGTTTAGTAGTTATATTATAAATTTTTAACTATTCTAGTAGAGCAAGGACTGAAAATCAGACAATTAGTCTTCATCTGGGTTTAACCACATATTGGAAACCACCCTGTCCCTTTAGATGGCACACCTATCCTCTCAGAGAAAAGTGGTTCTTAGTGGGTCAAGTTCTCTGGATATCCCAAAGACGAATTAAAGTTGAGTGTTGACTCTTTCCTCCTGGACCTTAGGAAAGATGGAGTCATTGAAAACATCCTCTAGGCATCGCCATGAGTCTTCCAGTTGTTGGTGGTTGGACTGAAGTTGGAGAGGGGCAGGAAACCACATCAATTCAGGTCACAATTGTCTTATTTACAATCTTATCTCCCATATATATTCAGTCACATTCCATTCTCCTCTATCTTTTACAATATTTGTACAAAGTGAAGATAGTATCTACTATATAATGACTCTTTTCCATGAAGCTAGCACATCCTCAAAAGCATGAGCTACTCCACAGAGAAGGCTCTCACAGAAGCCCAGGCACCTGCTGTGCTGATCTTTATCTCTTACCATTGCTGGAACCCTCTTGTTCTGGTACTTTTGGCTCCCGCTCTCTAACTCATCTTTTTTGCACACCAGTTTGGATGTTTTAGCTAGGCCTTATTTAACCTTGACATCCCTTCCAGGATATGAGTTCTAAGTATCTTAGGTGCTCACCTGCATATTGCCTGGCTATGGCTGCCTCCCAACCATACCCAACCTCTGCTCACATATCTGAAATAAAAAAACTCAGACATTAAGGATATGAGAGATATATTCAGTGGTATTATTGTTCAAGCAATTTCATTCATTCTCTGCTGCAACTAAAATTTTGAGAACACCTCTCATACACGATTCCATTGTAAAACTTTGGTTGTTCCTGTAATAACAGCAACTAATATACTTCAGATTGCAATATATAATTGATCTTACTCACTCTGCAGTTTCCTCATCTGTAAAATAGCTAAAACTATTGTACATATGTCAGGGGTATGAGGATTAAGTTCACACTTTTAGAATACTTTTGATGCCTTAAATTGAGACTTCCTGGTTAAAGGCAGCTAGTAATCTGAAAAGTATTCTCTAATTATAAATTCAGACAGTACATATATAATGAATTTTGTTTTTGATATGTAACCTGTAGTAAAATCATATATGTTAAGCTGGAGTTGCTTCATACCAGCTTGTGAAAGCTGACTATTAAATTTTCAGAAATTTTGTGAGCCAGTTGATGTAATATTGTTGTTATTAGGTGCCGTCAAGTCAGTTCCAACTCATAGCGATGCTATGCACCACAGAACAAAACACTGCTTGTTCCTGCTATCGTGCTCACAATCATTATGCTTGGGCCCATTCTTGCAGCCACTGTGTTGATCCATCTCATTAAGGGTCTTCTTCTTTTTTGCTGACCCTGTACTTTACCAAGCATGATGTCCTTCTCCAGGGACTGATCCCTCCTGACAACATGTCCAAAGTATGTAAGACGTAATCTTGCCATCCTTCCTTCTAAGGAGCATTCTGGTTGTACTTCTTCCAACTCAGATTTGTTCAATCTTTTGGCAGTCATAATATATTCAATATTCTTCGCCAACACCACAATTTAAAGGCGTCAGTTCTTCTTTGGTCTTCCTTATTCATTGTCCAGCTTTTGCATACATATGATGCGATTGAAAATACCATGGCTTTGGTCGGGTGTATCTTAGTCTTCAGGGTGACATCTTTGCTTTTCAACATTTTAAAGAGGTCTTCTGAAGCAGATTTGCCTAATGCAATGCATCTTTTGATTTCCTGACTGCTGCTTCCATGGGTGTCAATTGTGGATCCAAGTAAAATGAAATCTTTGACAACTTCAATCTTTTCTCCATTTAGCATGATGTTGCTTATTGGTCCACTTGTGAGGAATTTTGTTTTCTTTATATTGAGGGGTAATCCATACTGAAGGCTGTGGTCTTTGATCTTCACCAGTAAGTGCTTCAAGTCCTCTTCACTTTCAGCAAGCAAGGTGGTGTCATCTGCATATCACAGGTTGTTCATGAGTCTTCCTCTGATCCTGATGCCCCTTTCTTCTTCATATAGTCCAGCTTCTCGGATTATTTGCTCAGCATACAGATTGAATAGGTATGGTGAAAGGATGCAACCTTGATGGACATGTTTCCTGACTTTAAACCACACAGTATCCCCTTGTTCTGTCCGAACAACTTCCTCTTAGTCTGTGTACAGTTTCCTCATAAGCACAATTAAGTGTTCTGGAATTGCCATTCTTTGCAATGTTATCCATAATTTATTATGATCCCCACAATCGAATGCCTCTGCATAGTCAATAAACACAGGGAAACATCTTTCTGGTATTCTCTGCTTTCAGCCAGGATCCAGCAATGATATCCCTGATTCCACGTCCTCTTCTGAACCAGGCCTGAATTTCTAGCAGTTCCCTGTCAACATACTGCTGCAGCCGCTTTTGAATGATCTTTAGCAAAATTTTACTTGCGTGTGATATTAATGATATTGTTTGATAATTTCCACATTCAGTTGGATCATCTTTCTTGGGAATAGGCATAATTAATGAATCTCTTCCAGTCATTTGGTCAGGTAGCTGTCTTCCAAATTTCCTGGCATAGCCAAGAGAGCAGTTCCAGTGCTACATCCGTATGTTTAGACATCTCAGTTGATATTCCATCAATTCCTGGAGCCTTGTTTTTTGCCATTGCCTTCAGTGCAGCTTGGACTTCTTCCTTCAGTACTATCAGTTCCTGAACATATATTACCTCTTGAAATGGTTGAATATCTACCAATTGTTTTTGGTATAGTGACTGTGTATTCCTTCCATCTTCTTTTGATGCTTCCTGCATTGTTTAACATTTTCCGCATAGAATCCTTCACTAATGCAACTTGAGGCTTGAATTTTTTCTTCAGTTCTTTCAGCTTGAGGAATGCAGAGCGTGTTCTTCCCTTTTGGTTTTCTATTCCCAGCTCCTTGCACATGTCATTATAATACTTTACTTTGTCTTCTCGAGCTGCCCTTTGAAATCTTATGTTCAGTTCTTTTACTTCATGATGTTTTCCTTTTGCTCTAGCTACTCTATGTTCAAGAGCAAGTTTCAGAGTCTCTTCTGATATCCATTTAGGTCTTTTCTTTCTTTCCTGTCTTTTTAATACCTCTTGCTTTCTTCATGTATGATATCCTTGATGTCATTCCACAACTCATCTGGTCTTCAGTCATTAGTGTTCTATGTGTATAATCTACTCTTGAAATGGTCTCTAAATTCAGGTGGGATATAGTCAAGGTTGTACTTTGGCTCTCGTGGACTTGTTCTAATTTTCTTCAGTTTCAGCTTAAACTTTCATATGAGCAATTGATGGTCTGTTCCGCCGTCAGCCCCTGGCCTTGTTCTAACTGATGATATTGAGCTTGAGGTTCCAGGTGCTTCAAATGAGCTGGACAAAATTATGTGGAGTCTAAAGATAGTAGGACTATTTTGTTGTCTTACGTAGATTCATTACAACAGGGGATAAAAATAAAGTATTTAAAAAACACCAGTTTTTAAGAATATTTTCTTTTTTTTTTTCCTTTACAGACACTGTAACAATGTGGTCCAAGTAGACAAAAGACTTCTGTTATTGGAACTCCCACTAGAATTTGTGGCTTATTCACCACTGTATCACCAAACTAAGCCTACTCTCTGGCACTCATGAGATATCTAGTTAATACTAACTGAATAGAAGAATGACCCCAAGAGGAAGGTACCTTTCTATAGGCTCTGAGTTGGTTTTTGAGTACATGTTATCAATCTACTGAGAGTAAACTAGTTGCCGTATCTACATTTGGAGTCAGCATTTAGAATTAGGCAGAGAGTTTATGACTGTAGCTAACACATTCTTCATTATATTATTACTGCTTGATTTATTTTTACCTTATATTATCTTTAATATTAAGGATTTTTCTCTACAAAAGGTAAATCAATTTCTACAAGTAAGAACACTTCCTTGAGTTAGTACTTAACGTTCACAGAAGAGATGGTAATAGAGAACATGTCCCTTATATAATTCACAAAGTTACCCAGTTTTGTTTGAGCAGAGCTGACTCTCCAAGGCTGAGAAAGGAAAATCTCAGGTTGAAATCAGAAAGAACGTGTCCAGAACTGCTCCTTTGGGTTTGAGATCCACTAAAATCAAGATGACAAGGGAAGTAATTATGCCAGACAATCTTTTTTTTTTTGTCAGTCAATCTTATGCTGTAAATTACCAGACTTAGGGTTCAAAAATTCTTTTGTGTCAAAGACAAATCAGGGAAGGAAGAGACAATAAAACAAGTTATTTTTCTCAAAATCTTTAATGATTTTAGTAGTCCCTAGAGCAGTGGGAACTTATTTTTTTTAACCTATCGTCATTTAATTTGTATTTATAATTTCATTAAAAAATTTAATGATAATTTAATAATAATACTAATAAACCTATTGCCTTCCAGTCAATTCTGACTCTTAAAAAGACGTAACCCATTCAAACCATTGCTGTTGAGTTGATTCCTACTCACAGTGACTCTATAGGACAGAGTAGAACTGACCCATAGTGTTTCCAAGGCTGTAATCTTTATGGAAGCCGACTGCCACATCTTCCTCCTTTGACTTTTTGGTTAGCAGCCAAGCACTTAAGCAGGGCTCCTTACTATAATGTACATATAAACCCATTGTTTTTGAGTCGATTCAGACTCATAGAGACCCAATACTATTATTGTATGATTATACTATTAAAAACAAAAACCCAAATCCATTGCCATTGAGTAGATTCCTACTCATAGCTACCCTATAGGACAGAGTAGAACTGCCCCATAGGGTTTCCAAGGAGCAGCTAGTGGATTCGAACTGCTGACCTTTTGATAAGATGCCAAGCTCTTGACCGCTGTGCCACCAGGGCTCCACTATTATAGTAGAGTATAGTATACTCTACTATAATAGTGGAGCCCTGGTGGTGTGGCGCAGTATTTTTACTGCATAAAAATACAGTAATACAGTGTGTATATATATATGTATATTTTTACGCAAATAATGTGTGACTTCTATGTTTGTTTGTCAACTTCTCCCTCCCTGCATGAGTTATTTTCATAGGAACACTAGGCTAATCCTTTTTTAGAGCAACATATTTAAAAAAATTAGCATAGTGGTGCTTATGAAAATATGTTGCAGGGAGAGGGCACAGTTGTCAAACAAATGTAGAAGGCACACATTATTTGAATTAAAATATGGTATGTATACTATTATTATACTATAATAATAACTAAAACTTAAGTAGTACTTACTATTATAAGCCTCAGTTCTAAGAAATGTATATATATGTATATGTATATATATATATATATATACACATATGTATATATATAGATATAGATGTGTATGTATGTGTGTGTGTGAGTGTGTTCCTCTGTACTTGTATGTGTATGTGTATGTATATCTCTGCATCTCGAACTCTATCTATCCCTGGTGGCACAGTGTCTAAGTACTGGGCTGTTAACTGAAAGATCAGAAGCTCAAACCTACCAGCCTCTATATGGGAGAAAGATGTGGCAGTCTGCTTCCATAAAAAAATATTATAAGCTTGGAAACCCTATGGGGTATTTCTACCTTGTCCTCTAGAGTCGCTGTGAGTAGGACTCAACTAGACAGCAGCAAGTCAAATGGGTTATATCTATCTATACAGTTTTCATTTAATCCTTGCAATAACTCTATCGCTAAGTGTTCTTATTATAACACATTTTAAGAGTAGAATGTTGACACACAAAGATGTTAAGTAACTTGCCTGAGGCCACACAGCTAGTAAGTGATAGAAGCATACGTTGTGATATATTTTTTTAATTGATTAAGGTGTGCAATTACAAAGCTTGAAGGTCAGATCTTTGAGAGTAAACTAGTTGCCATAAATCCTTGTTGGAACCTGGGGACTATAGATTGTGGCAGGAGGAAGAAAAGAAAGATGAGAATCAAGAATTATTATGGAGCATTTATGATTATCTATGACCTCGCATAAACTACCTTTTTAATATTATGTTTCTTCACATTTGTTTTTCTGCTGCATCCATTTCCACAATGTTAGATACTCTAATTATTTTTAAATATATCTTATTTTCTTCCTTGTAAGTCTTATTCCCATTGTTTCCTCTAACCACAATGTTTTTTTTTTCCTTAAATGTCACTTCATTAAAACCTACCCATACTCTTCATGGTCTGTATGGTGTGATACTCAGTCAAGGGGACCTCTCTCACCCTAAGGGGGACATCCTGTGGGGACCATCACTTGCTCTCCTGAGTTCCTGTGACAAACTGCTTCAGACATGGCTCTTCTCACTGTCTCTTTGCTACTGTTGGTAAATATTTGCAAACACATGCCCCTCATTAACTTTATTGTTTTCGAGTTGGGAAACATGACTTATTGTCTTTTTCTCTGCCAAAACAGACTTTAGTAAAGCCAAAGAAACATTTTCTAGCAATTAGAGCTGACCAGGAGTGGAGGAAGCTGAACTCTTTTCCACCTTAATTATTTCAGAAAGAATGAGATTGCTATCTGTTGGCAACATTTTAGAAGTGAGTGACTCCAGATGATCTCTGAAGTCCCTTACAACTCTAAAATTGTGTGGTTGTTTGACCTTTAAAGAAACAAGTCGAGAAAAGTAACTTTAATGAACTAGTTTAACTAATTCTTTAAAAAATATTCATTTTTATTTACATAAAACTGGAGCAAAGGTTAAAGAATATGGCATTTTGGGAAACTAATTCATATATGGTCAATAAAGAAGTAGATGTAAAGCTGAAAAGGTATAAAAAGGGAAAAATCCATATTTGAAAATATTTTTTGACATGAAACATGTTATTTTATTTTACCATAGTATTTGTACCACTGAGTAGATGTCTCAGATATTATAGGAATAGAGTAACTAAATACAAATGTATTTTATTAAATAGAAACATCTTGTTTTGATTATCCCATTTTGCATTTTTTTCTTTTTTAATTTTAAGTATCAAAATATGAAAATTAAGATATTTTAATTGTGGGAGTGTGGCCAAGATGGCAGAGTAGTTAGACACTTCCTATATCCCTCTTACAACAAAGACCTGGAAAAACAAGTGATTTGATTCTATATGAATATCTAGGAGCCCTGAAAAAGGCAAAGTTGAGAAATTGGACCAAGTGACAAGGCAGGGGAGAGGGAGATGGTTTGGAAGAAGTGAAGAACTCCAGAGCCGTGGCAGTGAAACTGCAGCACTGCAGCCACGCCAGTCCAAAGTGAAGCAGGCAAACAACTGTGCTGTGCATGTGCTCGGGAAGCACTTTTCACATCGAGAGAGACCTGGCAGCAGAGATTCTGCTTGGACACTCCGAACCAGTGAAAAGCAGCTCCCAAGTGGCTAAGATAAGTACATGTGTGTGGACATTCACAGGGATTTAAAAAAAAAAAAAAAAAATTCCCATCTGGGAAAAAACTGTCTCCCTTTTACCTCCTCCTTCCGCGCTCTGCACCAAGAGTCCGCTGGGCTGGAAGTAGATCCCAAAAGGTGCCCTAACCCATTCTCCTCACCTGGAGAGGGAACAAATAAGCTACTGGCTCCCCTAAGCCAGGAACACAGGGTCAGCACAGCTCCTTTGCTAGGCACAGGTATAAGGGATCGGCAGACTCTGAGTGCCTTACTCTCCTGTATAGACTTGTGGAGACCCATCTCAACAGCATTAGTCCTCACTACCACAGTACAACAGGGCAAACAACTGAAGTTTAACTTCAACTGCTTCAGCTGTGAACTGGCAGATTTGTGACTCTCGAAACAGCCCAGCCCATTAAATAGGCACTTTTATCGATCTGCAACAGGGGCTTGAGGACTGGCGGTATCACCTAAAGCTCCTAGTCATCTGCTACAGGAGTCAAAGAAAAAGTGATGCCCTTGAGTCTTTACAGCCAACAGAGTGGGGTGCTCATAGTCCGGCTGCAAAACTCATCTACCTACTCAACCTAGAGAATAGGGACATGCTTTCCTTTCACACTCTCAGGGGCAGCTGTCAGCACATGATCCCCTACCACAGCCAGAGTCCGGAGTCTGCACCAATCACCCATGCCTCTCTGGGACTGTGGGTGAGAGCCTGCATCACACACTTGGTGACCAACTGCCTGGACACCTGAGCTGAACCCATACAGGAAAATTTAACGGACTCCTGTGTGCACGTACTTGGTTACAGAGCTAACAACCTGGTGACAGGACATTAGAGATTCAAAGTTGTCAAAATGTAACTAGTGCACACAAGCAGCCTATTTGGGCATATCAAAACAAAACAAAACAAAACAAAAAGCTAGCTCTCACTAAACAAATACAAAATAAAATTCTAATAAATTATTGATGGCTTGAAGACAACAGTCAATATCAAATCACTCAAAGAGGCAGTCCATGATGGCTTCAGCAAGCTCCCAAAATAAAGAATCAATAAATTCTCTGGAGGAAAAGAACTTCTTAGAATTACCAGAGGCAGAATACAAAAGATTAATATACAGAACTCTTCTAGAAATTAGAAAGGAAATTCTACAGAATGCAGAAATATCCAGGGAAAATACAGACAAATAGTAGCGGAAGTTAAAAAAGTTATACAAGAACATAATGACAAATTTAATAGGCTGCAAGGATCCAGAGAGAGACAGCAATCAGAAATCCAGAAGATTAACAATAAAATTTCAGAATTAGACAACTCAATAGAAAGTCATAGGAGCAGAATTGAGGCAGTAGAAGTTAGAATTAGTGACACTGAAGATAAAGCTCTTGATGGCCAACTTATTTGAAGAAAAATCAGATAAAAGAATTAAAAAGAATGAAGAAACTCTAAGAGTCATGTGGGACTCTATCAAGAGAAATAACCTATGAGTGATTGGAGTACCAGAACAGGGGGGAACAGAAAGTACAGAGAAAATTGTTGAAGATTTGTAGACGGAAAACATCCCTGATATCATGAAAGATGAGAAGATATCTATCCAAGATACTCATCGAACCCCACATAAGGTAGATCCCAAAAGAAAGTCACCAAGACATATTATAATCAAACTTCCCAAAACCAAAGATAAAGAGAGAATTTTAAGAGCAGCTAGGGATAAAAGAAAAGTCATCTTACAAAGGAGAGTTAATTAGAATAAGCTCGGACTACTCAGCAGAAACCATGCAGGCTAGAAGGCAATGGGATGACATATACAAAACCTTGAAGGAAAATAACTGCCAGCCAAGAATTATATATCCAGCAAAAATGTCTCTTAAATATGATGGCTAAATTAGGGCATTTCCAGATAAACAGAAGTTCAGAGAATTTGCAAAAACCAAACCACAAATGCAAGAAATACTAAAGAGAGTCCTACGGTTAGATACACAATAACACCAGATAACAATGCAAGACTAGACCACAGGACAGACTAAGCAGATATTGACTCAGATACGGATATCAAAAATACATCAAAGCTAAAACATTGAAAATAGGGAAACAGACATTAATATGTAAAAAAGGACAACACTAAAACAAAAAAGAGGGACTTAAAAAATGGAGACATTGATTTTTCATATGGAGGGGATGTCAAGGTGATATAAAGTAATAAAAGACTGGTATAAACTTAGAAACATAGGGATAAATATTAAGGTAACCAAAAAGGAATCTAACAATCCTACAAATCAAAATAAAAAAGTAGAAATACATAAAGACCCAGCAAACACAAAATCTACAGCAAAGAAAAAGATGAAAAAAATACATAAAGAAAAACTACTCAGCACAGAAAATTGAGAAGAACAAAGAAACTGTGAACAACACACAAAAAGAGATATCAGGATGACAGCATTAAACTCATACCTATCAATAATTATGCTGACTGTAAACGGACTTAATTTACCAAAGGAGAGATGGAGAGTGGCAGATTGGATAAAAAAGCATGATCCATCTACTTGCTGCCTACAAGAGACACACCTTAGACTTAAAGACACAAACAGGCTAAAACTCAAAGGATGGAAAAAAATATATCAAGCAAATGACACTCAAAAAAGAGCAGGAGTGGCAATATTAATCTCTGACAAAATAGTCTTTAAAGTAAAATCCACCACAAAGAATAAGGAAGGGCACTACATAATGATTAAAGGATCAATACACCAGGAGGACATAACTATAATAAATATCTATGCACCCAACAACAGGGCTCCAAAATACATAAAACGAACTCTAACAGCTCTGAAGAGAGAGATAGACAGGTCCATGATAGTAGTAGACTTCAACACTCCACTTTCGGTGAAGGACAGAACATCCAGAAAGAAGCTCAACAAAGACACAGAAGAGCTAAATGTTACAATCAACCAACTTGATCTCATAGACATATACCGAACACTGCACCCAACAGCAGCCAAGTAAAGTTTCCTTTCCAATGCACATGGAACATTCTCCAGAATAGACCACATATTAGGCCATAAAGCAAGCCTTAACAAAATCCAAAACATCAAAATATTACAAAGCAACTTTTCTGACCATAAAGCCATAAAAGTGGAAATCAACGACACAAAAAGCAAGGGAAAAAAATCAAACACATGGAAACTGAACAACACCTTGCTCAAAAACTACTGGGTTACAGAAGAAATTAAGGATGGAATAAAGAAATTCATAGAATCAAAAGAGAATGAAAACACATCCTACAAGGACCTTTGGGACACTGCAAAAGCAGTGCTCAGAAGTCAGTTTATAGCAATAAATGCACACATCCAAAAAGAAGAAACGGTCATAATCAAAGCATTAACCCTACAACTGGAACAAGTAGACAGAGAGCAGCAAAAGAGGCCCACAGTCACCAGAAGGAAGGAAGTAATAAGAATTACAGCAGAATTAAGTGAAATAGAGACTAGAAAAACAATTGAAAGAGTTAAGAAGACCAAAAGCTGGTTCTTTGAAAAGATCATCAAAATTGGTAAACCATTGACCAAACTAACCTAAGAAAAACAGGAGAGGAAACAGATAACCCTTATAAGGAATGAGATGCGTGATATCACAACAGACCCAACTGAAATTAAAAGAATCATAACAGATTATTATGAAAAATTGTACTCTGACAAGTTTGAAAACTTAGAGGAAATGGAAAAATTTCTAGAAACTCACTACCTACCTAAATTAACACAGAGGTAGAACAACTAAATAAACCCATAACAAAAGAAGAGATTGAAAAGGTTGTTAAAAAAACTGCCAACAATAAAAAGCCCTGACCCGGATGGCTTCACCGGAGAATTCTACCAAACTTTCAGAGAAGGGATAACACCACTGTTACTAAAGGTATTTCAGAGCATAGAGAAGGATGGAATACTCCCAAACTCATACTATGAAGCCCTCATGACCCTGATACCAAAACCAGGTAAGGACACCACAGAAAAAAAAAATTACAGACCAATATCCCTCATGAACATTGATGCAAAAATCCTCAACAAAATTTTAGCCAATAGAATTCAGCAACATATCAAAAAAAATAATTCACCATGACCAAGTGGGATTTATAGCAGGTATGCAGGGATGGTTCAACATTAGAAAAACAATCAAAGTAATTCATCACATAAATAAAACAAAAGACAAGAACCACATGATCTTATCAATCAATGCAGAAAAGGCATTCAACAAAGTCCAACACCCATTTATGATAAAAACTTTCAATAAAATAGGAATAGAAGGGAAATTCCTCAATATAATTAAGGGTATTTATACAAAACCAACAGCCAATATCATCCTAAATGGAGAGACTTTGAAAGCATTCCCCTTGAGAACATGAACCAGACAAAGATGCCTTCTATCACCATTATTATTCAACATTGTGCTGGCGGTCCTAGCCAGAGCAGTTAGGCTAGAAAAAGAAATAAAGGGCATCCAAACCGGTAGGGAATGAGTCAAAATATCTCTATTTTTAGATGATATGATCTTATACACAGAAAACCCCAAAGAATCCACAAGAAAACTACTGGAACTAATAGAAGATTTCAGCAAAGTTTCAGGATACAAGATAAACATACAAAAATCAATTGGGTTCCTTTACACCAACAAAGAGGACCTTGAAGAGGAAATCACCAAATCAATACCATTTACAATAGCCCCCAAGAAGATAAAATACTTAGGAATAAATCTAACCAGAGATGTAAAAGATCTATACAGAGAAAACTACAAGACACTACTGCAAGAAACAATAAGAGACCTGCATAAGTGGAAGAATATGCCTTGCTCATGGATAGGTAGACTCAACATGGTGAAAATGTCAATTCTACCCAAAGCAATCTACAGATTCAATGCAATCCCGATCCAAATTCCACCAGCATTTTTTAATGGGTTGGAGAAACAAATCACCAACTTCATATGGAAAGGGAAGCGGCCCCAAATAAATAAAGCATTACTCAAGAAGAGGAACAAAGTGGGAGGCCTTACCCTACCTGATTTTAGGACCTATTATACTGCCACAGTAGTCAAGACAGCCTGGTACTGGTACAACAACAGATTCATAGACCAACGGAACAGAGTTGAGAAACCAGATATAAGCTCATCCACCTATGGGCAGCTAATATTTGACAAAGGCCCAAAGTCCATTAATTGGGGAAAAGACAGTCTTCTTAACAAATGGTGCTGGTATAACTGGATATCTATATGCAAAAAACTGAAACAAGACCCATATCTCACACCATGTACAAAAATTAACTCAAAATGGATCAAAGACTTAAATATAAAATAAAAAATGATAAAGATCATGGAAGAAAAAATAGGGACAATGCTAGGAGCCCTAATACATGGCATAAACACAATACGAACCATAAGTAACAATGCACAAGCACCAGAAGAAAGACTAGATAAATGGGAGCTCCTAAAAATCAAACACTTGACACTCATCAAAAGACTTCACCAAAGAAGTCAAAATACAACCTACAGATTGGGAAAAAAATTTTGGCTATGACAAATCTGATCAGTGTCTAATCTCTAAAATCTACAAGATACTGCAAAACCTCAACAACAAAAAGACAAATAACCCAATTAAAAAATAGACAAAGGCTATGAACAGGCACTTCATCAAAGAAGATTTTCAGGCAGCTAACAGACACATGAAGAAATGCTCACGATCGTTAGCCATTAGAGAAATGCAAATAAAAACTATAATGAGATATCATCTCACCCCAACAAGGCTAGCATTAATCCAAAAAACACAAAATAATAAATGCTGGAGAGGTTGTGGAGAGACTGGAACTCTTATACACTGTTGGTGGTAATGTAAAATGGTACCTCCACTTTGGAAATCAATTTGGCACTTCCTTAAAAAGCTAGAAATAGAAGTATCATATGATCCAGCTATCCCACTACTTAGAATATATCCTAGAGAAACATGAGCCATCACACGAATAGATATATGCACACCCATGTTCATTGCAGCACTGTTCACAATAGCAAAAAGATGGAAGCAACCTAGGTGCCCATCAACGGACGAATGGATAATCAAACTATGGTATATCCACACAATGGAATATCATGCAATGATAAAGAACAATGATTAAACTGTGAAACATTGTATAACATGGTGGAAGCTGGAACTTACTATGCTGAGTGAATTTAGTCACTCACAGAAGGACAAATACTGTATAAGACCACTATTATAAGAACTCAAGAAAAGGTTTAAACACAGAAGAAAACATTCTTTGATGGTTATGGGGGTGGGGAGGGAGGGTGAGTGTTATTCACTAACTAGACAGTAGATAAGGATCATCTTAGGTGAACGGAAGGACAGCACGCACTACAGGGGAAGCCAGCACAACTGGACTAAACCAAAGCTAAGAAGTTTCATCAATATAGTCAAATACTTTGAGAGACAGAGTAGCAGGGATGGGGGGTCTGGAGACCATGTTTTCAGGGGACATCTAAGTCAATTGGCATAACAAAGCTTATTAAGAAAATGTTCTGCATCCTGCTTTGGTGAGTGGCGTCTGGGGTCTTAAAAGCTTGCAAGTGGCCATCTAAGATGCATCAATTGGCCCCAGCCACTTGGAGTAAAGGAGAACGAAGAACACCAAAGACACAAGGAAAGTATTAGCCCAAGAAACAGAATGGGCCATATAAATCAGAGACTTCCTCAGCCTGAGACCAGAAGAACTAGATGGTGCCCGGCTACCACCAATGTAATTCCTGACTGGGAACACAACAGAGGGTCCCTGATGGAGCAGTAGAAGGATGGGATGCAGAACTCAAATTATAGTAAGACCAGACTTAATGGTCTGACTGAGACTGTAGGTGCCCTGGAAAGCATGGCCCCTGGACTCTCTGTCAGCCCAGAACTAAAACAATTTCCGGCCAAGTCTTCAGACAGGGATTGGACTGGACTGTGGGACATAAAGTGATACTCGTGAAGAAAGTGCCTCTTAGTCAAGTAAATACAAGAGACCAAAGGGGCAGCTTCTGTCTAGAAGTGATATGGGAAGGCAGAGAGAGTTAGGAGCTGGTTGAATGTTCATGGGGAATCAGGAGCGGAGGGGAGAAGTCTGCTGTCGCAGAATGGGGTGAGCGATTGGGGTCTCATAACAATGTATGTAAAAAAAAAAAAAAAGGAAAAATTTTGTATGGAAGACTAACTTGAAATGTAAACTTCGTTTAATTACAACAAAAAAAAAAGATGGTCAAATATCTGTTTTACAAAGTTCAATTAAAAAAAAAAGTTCTTTTAATTGTGATATTTTATGCACTCGAATAAGAAATGATTGATCATTGAAAGAATTTTTTGGAAAAAATTAGAAATATATTTTGTAACATTAAAGTTGGGTTTAAATATATTTGAAGCAAAGTATATTTATTTAAACACTAAATATGATGTTTATCATTAAACTATTGTTTTTGTTGCTTACTTTTGAAAAATAATCATTTCAAAAGTGGAGTTGATATTAGAAATTAAGGAATACTAAAAACTGGCAGATGTTTTTGAGATATCAAGTATTGCTTCTCACTCTAAGAAAAGATACTTTCTCACAGGTGAGAAAATATACTTGCAGCACATTGCTCCCCCTATTTTAATATTGTATTACTTTGTAAATGTGTTCCCCACACTACACGTTGATTTTCTCAAGTGAAGGGAGGGTGAATATGTGTATATTCCCCTTACCTGAAAGATAGTAAGTGTGTACAGTTAATAATTTGTTGAGTAAGTGTCAATTGAATCAATGTTGAATAAATGAATACATGAAAAAACAAAAGCAAAAACAGCTCATAGCTGTACAGCTAGCTAGTCATGTAACTTGATTTAAAATCCACATTTTCTCACTATTGCTACTTCCAGCATATGACTGTGTGTCTGTAAGGTTGTGGCTGTTATCCATTTTCATGAATGAGTGAAATAAAAAATACATCTATTTTAATCTTAAATGTATATTAGTGAATATATTTTATGTGGTAATATTATAAACACACAAAGATATAGTATGTCTTTAAGCTAAGACACATATATAAGATAATGGGCCAAAAATATTACTTTATAAAGAAAAGCAACAGCTTCTTCACGTACAATGTTTTAACTTTATATAAAACACAAAAATTATTGACATCTCAAACATAAAATCTTATTTATGTATGTTTATTCTTTCTATATATTTACTGTATCAAAATAAGAAAATGAATTCTATCTAGATATTTTGAATAATTGGAAACAACAAAAAATTTAAGAATTTAATGAGTTATAAACTAACTTGGAAACTGTGGTCAATGCAGTAGAAGAGAAAATTTCCTTCACTGCATCTGCAAGAATTTCAGTGCTTATGAATCTAAGTTGACATATTTTGTAATGTGGTTAATACTTTTGGTCTTGAATTATTAGGAAAACCTTGAAAAGATGTGGAATCCTGCTTTGAATATTTTTACGGAAGTCATAAGTTATTATCTTGTAGAAAAGAAAGACTTGTAACATTTGCCATTGCAGAACAATGATGCAATAAAACATGGAGGTCCAAAGTAGCAAGAGGCAAACTAAGAAACCCATTAAGAGTGCCAAAGACAGGGCAATACTGAAGTGAGTTATTATTCTAGCAACTGTAAATGTGAACTGCATGGTTTCTATTTTGGGGCAAATAATACCATTCTATCATTTACAGAGGCCATTATATCCTTTATAACAGACTGGTTTGCAAGATCACTAGGTAATCTTACCAGCCTTCAATTTGAAAGGATGTATTTCTATTAAGAGAAAGCAAAGCCCACTAGCAGTTCATGCTCTATAAGAACTAATCTAAAAACCAGTGGCCACAATTTAGAAAACTTCATGACCTATAGAATTTGAATTATTTTTGAACCATTTTCCGTGTCTCCTAGATCCCCAAGAGAATACTGGCTGGCAATGTACTCGTATGCAATTATTTATCAGTGGGACTTTTGTCTATGTGCCTGTCTCTCTTAGCTGTTCCTCCTCCTGATGAGTATTTGATTATCTCCTTGGAATGGCACTGCCTTTGCTGTGTGCTTTCTTGCAGAAGGGTTATGTTTCCTTTTGTGCCTTACGCACCCCACCCCCACTATCTCCTTCATATAAGTTTAGAGATGTCATTGTTATTCATGAACCTAAAAAACAAGGTGAAGAAGAAAAGTCTTATCAAATCAGAATTTTAATCTATTGTTCTCCATCCAGTTGATGAAAATGAAATGGTCTAGCTAAAATAAGCCAAGTAAAATATGTGTGTATGTATAACTTAATAATCTCCTTATATCAGGGAAAGATGAAAATCTAAATTCTGATTCAGTTTAAATTCAAAATGGCAAATGCTTTCAGAAATTTCTGTTATAACCCGAGATGTGACTACATACTAAATAATATTAGTTTTGACATCCCAAAGTATTATCACATGACCTGAATTCAAAATCAAAGCACATAATTATTGTGTGTCTATATATAAGATTATACATATATGATATATTTAAAGCTAAACAGTCCAGAGAGATTTATATTGTAACTAATGACAAAGAAGCAGATGTTGTTTTGGATGTTGTAAAAAAAGTACACTAGTGAGATAAAGAAAGCACAAAAAACAAACAAAAATATGATATTATAGTTCAAAGCATCTGTAACAATAGAAGCATGTTTTCCACCAGATTCTGTTTCTCCATTTAGTATAACATTCACGGAAAACATTTCTATTGAAGCTATCCCCTCCAGAGTTCTTTTAACACATTGATTCCCTGACTTTCTCTTCAGACTGAATGCTGATTGATGATAGGAAACCTACCATTACAATGGATTGGGGGAAAATGCACTGTGGGAATCCCGTTATAATACTGAGGCCATTTCACTGCTTTTAGGATAGAGCTCACCAAAGTGCAATCCATTCAAAAGCAGCCAGGCTGGAAATAGCTCTTATTTGTTTATGGATGATGCCATGTTGTTCTACTGATTCATAGTGGAGCTATAGCCTTTGTATTCTGACAATTTAAGCACTAAAAAAAATAAAACTGCTGTGTGAGAACCTCCCTTAAAAACTGCTTCATGTTAAGGCTTCCTATCTACAGGCTGACGTTAATAGCCTCATCAGGTATGAGGTCTAGGAAATCAAAACTATTCCTTGGTACGACAAAAATTGTGTTTTGAAGACAAGGAAGCAAATTAAACTTGGAAATAAAAGTGCAGTGTGCTATTTTTACATAAAATTTGACTTTTATAAAATCAAAGAACTAGAACTTGAATACTGATTTTCCAGTATGCACAAAACCGTCTTACCTGCATAGTAAAAATAAAAATATAATCACCGATACACATCACATGCTTTCCACAAAAATGCCATCAGCACATTGATTAGAATGTACTCGATTTCTGGAGAGAATGAGTGCTTTTTCCATTGCAACCCCTAAGCCCAACTAGTAGTAAGAGGCAACACACATTAATAGCTTTATCAAAGGGGGGAAATAGCATTTAGAGATGCAAAACATCATTTTGAGATTTTCCAGGTACCATAATGATAGTTTTTCTTACCACTGAATATTCATGACTTCTCATAAAACTAATGATAAACATAAAAATTGATGTGAACGTTTGACTAATCTGCTCTTATTTGTTTAGAAGAGCTGTCGTAATTGCCTGGTTTGTAAATTAAACATCTGCTATGGGAATAAACAAAAACGTAACTGAGCATATTCAAATAAATTGAATTCACTCTGGTTCCATAAATTTTATTATACGGGCTCATCAATTTTATTACACCTAAGCACAGCATTGCCGCCAAAGTCAGTGCATTTCTAAGTGTCCTATTTGTAAGAATAAATGCTTTCTTTTTCTAATAAAATGCAGATCTTATTTAGATCATTTTAAAGGAGTGTTTCAATAGCAGAGAAGCTCAGCTGATTGAAGCAACCCACCATATTGGTTGAACATGAGCTGGAACTCCAGAACCAGGCTCCTTGAAGGTCTCAGTAGACCATAAAAATCATTTCCATATTGCAGTAGCATATGTCAAACAAGAGACAGATTTGTTTGTTCTTTTGGCAGCCCATGGTATATTCAATATTCTTCACCAACACCATAATTCACAGGCATCAATTATTCTTCAGTCTTTCTTATTCACCGTCCGGCTTTCGAATGCATGAGACGATAGAAAACACTATGGCTTTGGTCAGGTGCACCTTAGTCTTCAAGGTGACATCTTTGCTTTCTAACACTTCAAAGAGGTCTTTTGCAGCTGATTTGCCCAATGCTGTAGATCTACTAAAATAATTCATACCAATATTTCAATTTTCTGTAGAAGTTAACAAGGCAAATCAATACTTCAAGTAACAGATTGTAAATAATGGTTGGAAATAAATACTTTGCTGCAGATAATAAACCCAGTATTAGGATGTCTGTCTATGAATGGAAATTGACATAAAGTAAGCATAAGGCAGCAAATGAAATAAGTCTGATATTCCTGATTTCCAATATTTCTTTAAAACTCATTCCACATTATTATGAATATAAGATATGAAATGAAAACAAACAATATATTGTATGATGCACTTAAACTTTTGTGTAAAGATGACAAAAACATGCTGACATAGTAGATTACATTTTGAAAAGAAAAGCAAAATTTCTATTTGAAGGGGAACCCAGAATTTCAACTTTACTTCCTTTGTTATCACAGTTGCTGACCTAGATGCTTACTACCTCTAACCCTAACAACTTGGGCCTTTTCCTGGATCTCTAGTTTCTCTCAGGAAAGAATTCCTTCATTGCTCAATCAGAAACTCTAAACTGAGGGAGGCCTATGAAAGCTTGAGATGGCAAGATGCTCTTGTCGGCAATTTGTCGGAAACTCCAATTACTTAATGTATTTCACTGAGTACTTCTCATTTCTAGGCTATTCTTAAAAGCTAAGAAAGGTATTTTAGTCAAGCAGATAACAGCAGGATCCTAATCAAGATTCCAGGCCAACAACTCCAGGATTGAACTGTCCTGTTATCTGAAACGTAAGTATAAAGGGAGTGTGAAAATCACCAAGATTTGCTCAGAAAAACAAAATCAAAGACAAGCCAAGGATACCAGCAAGGACAGTGTCTTATTAGACCAAAGTTGATTGGGTAGTTAAGTGTCACTACTCAGAACATTTTAAAAATCCATATCACACCCAGCTGGAGAGAATGCTCAAAAAATACCTACCCAACTTTCATACTGTTCAAGAGGCTTTGATTTAATAGCAACAATAAACTTAGACGAGGAAATTCATCTTGTTTTTAGTCCACTAGATATGCTTTTAATAGTATCTGAAATAGTTTTTGCTTAATTTTATGCTTCATGGTGGTGGTAGCAATTAGGAGCAAGTCGTTTCCATTATAGCTGATGGAAAAAATAAACTTTCACTCTTTTGTAAGGCTTTTACTAGAGCTTGAGCATCTCAAATACTGATCTAAGTCTCAATCCTATAGATGTATTTTGAGAGATAAATTTTAAAAAAAATAGTGTTATCTTTCATCTTATTACCAAAAGAAAAATAAAAGACTCTTTGATTTCAAAATCATAGCCAACAAATAAACTATATAGAAAGATGAATCGTATTGTCTATTGTGGACTAGCTAGAATCCATTTAGCAAGATATGATACTTTGAGCATCTATTTTTCTTCCTAGGGTTAATGTGCTTTCCTTCTTTTTACTTTTTTTTGGATTCAGTCATTCGATAGTACATTTCTGTTTCTTACTCTTCAAATTTTTAACTAGTTAGAGTTTAGATCTACTTTTGTGTGTAATTGAATGTAGCATAAATATTATGGTGTAGGTAAGGTACTGTAATAATTATACTAATTTATTCTTTGGTGAAAACACAGTTTTAAGCAATTGTATTATTATGGGTCATTTTCACTAGGGTATCCATATCATTCAGATTTATGACATTTTTCTGCTTTATATAAAATGTACAAAAGCTGTTGATTGTTCGATAATTGCTTTTTAGCGCTAACTCTGTACAAAAGGAGCCCTGGTACACAAACTGTTAGGCACTCAGCTGTTAACCAAAAGGCTGGATTTCCAAACCCACTCAGCTACTCCATTAGAGAAAGACCAAGAAAATTCTTTGGGGCAGTTCTACTCTATTACATGGGATTGCAATGAGTTGGAATCGACTTGATGGCATCTAGTGGTTAAGCATTCTGCTGATAGCCAAAAGGTCATCAGTTCCAATCCACCAGCCACTGCTTGGAAACCTTATGGGGCAGCTCCACTCTGTCCTAGAGCATCACTGTCTTAGTTATCTAGTGCTGCTAGAACAGAAGTACCACAAGTGGATGGCTTCAACAGACAGAAGTTTATTCTCTCACAGTCTAGTAAGCTAGAAGTTCAAATTCAGGGTGTCACCTCCAGGTAATGACTTTCTCTCTCTGTTGGTTCTGGAGGAAGATCTTTGTCATCAACCTTTCCCTAGACTAGGAGCTTCTCAGCACAAGGACCCTGGGTCCAAAGGGTGTGCTGTTCTGCTTGCTCTTGTTTCTTGGTGGTATGAGGTCCCTATGTCTCTCTGCTCGATTCTCTCTTTTATATCTCAAAAGAGGTTGACTTAAGACACAACCTAATCTTGTAGATTGAGTCCTGTCTCATTAATGTAACTGTTGCTAATCTCACCTTATTAACATCATAGAGACAGGATTTACAACACATAGGAAAATCACATTAGATGACAAAATGATGGGCAATCACATAATACTGGGAATCATGGAATAGCCAAGTTGACACACATTTTTTGAGGGACACAATTCTATCCATAACAGTCACTATGAGTCAGAATAGACTCACTGGCAATGGGTTTGGTGTTTTTTTTTTTTTTTTTTTTGAACAACAATAACAATATTCTTTGCAAGGCACTTTACAAATGACAAGAAATAAGTAAGTAAAAATGACAGATAAGGCCCTTGCCCTCATGGAGCTCAAATTCATATGATAGAGGTCTCTATTAAAGATTCCAATTTTGCCATTACAATGTTGAGAGGTGCTCTGAAAAGGTGAGGCTTTTTAAATTTTAATGCCCAAGTGAATTGCCTGGTAATCTTGTTTCAAACCAGCTGCTAGTTTAGTAAATCTTAGACAGGATCTGAGGGTCTATATTTCCAGCAAACTTCCAAGTGATACCAATGCTGCTGGCTGGTCCACTGACCACACTTTGTGTAGCAAGTAACTGGGTGCTAAAGAATGTACCATAGGGAAACTTGACTGATTTAGAAGATTTGGGAAGGCTTCTCTAAGAAATGATGGCATAATTGCAGACCTGAAGGAGAAGCAGGTGTTTGTTAATAAATAGGGAAGGATGGAGAACACTTAACGTAGAGGCTATAGCAAGAGTGAAGGACCTGGTGGGACTGAAGAGAGCTGTAGTGCAGAACCTGCAAGGATAGTGAGCTGCCACCACAAAGTCAAGGAGAAGGAGTTAGCATTGTGGCTAATGAAGTTGGCAGGGATCAAATTACTAAGAGAATAAGGAGGGGAGGTGAAATCCTTGTGGAGAGGGTCTAAAAGTAAGGGATTTGGAAAAGGCTTGAGAAAACTTTTGCATTTCTAGGCAATGGAGTTAGCAGAGAAGAGGGATGTGATTGAGGGCCAAGATCTCAGAAATGTTGTTTGGGATAGTCTTAAAGTATGAGAATCAGAGAGAAGCCTGCAAAGTTAAAAGAGCCCTAAGAATTCCTAGAAAGTAGACATTGGAGGTAGGGGGGATGGAAGGAATAGAGGCAGGAAGAAGAGGGAACTCAAAGTGCCATCATGCGGTCACACAGAGAAAAAGGAGGGGAAACCAAACTTAAAATGATATCTCTGAACTCTATATCTGGGTCTGTTGTCAAGTAATAATGAATGATAAAAAACATGCTTTGTAGTTGAGAATGAGGGCTTCGAATCCTGTCTGCTATAATTCAAGACTTATCTAAACATCTTCATGGTATAGCGAATATAGGTGATGTATTTAGAGTTTCTATTTGTCAGTTTCCTCATCTCTATAAATAGGTAAGCTAACAACTTCATAAATTTGTTGTGAGGATTAAATGCAGTAATATAAGGATCTTTTTGGTACATACCAAGTAATCAATGAATGGTGACCATTGTTATTTGTGTTTTTGCACAAACCATGTATTTATTCTTGACCTCAATTTTCTGAGGGGATAGAAATTGGTTATGTTGAACAAGTTCTCTGACTCAGCGAGGACACAGTAGAATTGCCCCATAGAATTTCCAAGACTGCAAATCTTTACAGAAGCAGATTACCATATTTTTCTCCCATGAAGCAGCTGGTGGGTTCAAACCGCCGACCTTTCAGTTAGCAGCCGAATGCTTTAACCACTGCGCCACTTAAAGGTCTATGACTTTATTATTTTATCATTAGAAGAACTATATTTAAATATATAAATGACGAAATTAGAATTAGTCTGTATCCTAGCCCTGGTGTCTTCATCATTTGTACATGATGGTCTTGCCTTCTTATATCTGTACTCTGTTCTTCCAGTTTTCTTACAACTGTGAAGTTTCTGGACCAAAAACAACTCATTTAGGATATAATGACTCTAAATTTTTCCATTTGCAATGGTTGTTTAAATTGATTGTGGCAGAGACAGCAACTTTCCACAAATACCAATTCTCCCTTTCTCTGAAACTGGGTGTTCAGTTCCTTAAAACTAACAGTCTTTTCTAGTCTCCTTTGTTGCAGGGTGAGGACAAGCGACTAAAGATCTGGCCAATGAGATACATGTAAAAAATGTCTGCACCACCAGGGCTTCATGCTGTATGTTAGCCTACAGGAAATTTCCCTACCATGTGCTGTTTGGCTCTTCTTTTTTCATCTTTCTGCTGATTAAAATCTGGATGTGACACCCTATCTGAACCTGCCATCTAGGAGAGTGAGGTGGAACCTCTTTGCTGACAATGAAGAAGTAGCTGGATAAAAAATCCTAGGACCTCTTACCATATGCCACTCCACCAGCCCAGAATTATTGCCTTCACCTTGATTATTTTATGTGAGGAATAAACTGCTACCTTGTTTAAGACACTGTTTTTTGGCATTTCTATCACTGGGATCAAAATTAATCCTAACTGTTTGTATTGTTGTTGTTAGGTGTACTCAAGTCAATTTCAGCTCATAGGGACCCCATGTGACACAGTAGAACTGCCTCATAGTGTTTTCTAGGCTGTGATCTTTACAGAAGGAGATCACCAGGTCTTTCTCTGGTGGAGCCCCTAGGTGGCTTTGAACTGCCAAACCTTGAGTTAGCAGCCCAGTGCTTAACCATAATATGACCAGGGCTCCAATCCTAACTACTATAACTAGTACATTTGAAAGAACCTTCATTTGCTGATGTGGCATGACTCAAAATGAGAAGAAACAGCAGCAAACATCCACTGATAATTGGAACATGGAATGTACGAAGTATGAACATAGAATAATTTGAAGTTGTCAAAAATGAAATAAAACACTGGAAGATTGATATCCTAGACAATAGTGAGTGGAAATGGACTGGTATTGGCCTTTTTGAATAGAACAATCATTAGGTATACTATAGCAGGAATGACAAATTGAAGGGTAAGGACGTCACATTCATTGTAAAAAAACAAAAAACAAAAATTTCAAGATTTGTCCTGACGTACGATGCTGTCAGTGATAGGATAATATCCATACACCTACAAGGAAGACCAGTTAATACAACTATTATTCAAATTTACACACCAACCTCTAATACCAAAGTTGAAGAAATTGAAGATTTTTACCAACTTCTACAGTCTGAACTTCTTCAAACATGCAATCAAGATGCATTGATAATTACTGGTGACTAGAATTCGAAAGTTGGAAACAAAGAAAAAGGTATGGTAGCTAGAAAATAAGACCTTGGTGATAGAAATGATGCTGGAGATCTCATGATAGAATTTGAAAGGCCAATGACATATTCATTGGAAATTCCTTTTTTCAACAACATAAACAGCAACTATACATGTAGACCTCACTAAATGGAATACACAGGAATCAAATCAACTACATCTGTGAAAATAGATGATGGTGAAGCGCAATATCATCAGTCAGAACAGGACCGGGGGACTATTTCAGAACAGACCATCAATTGCTCATATGCAAGTTCAAGTTGAAGCTGAAGAAAATTAGAACAAGTTCATGAGAGCCAAAGTACGACCTTGAGTATATCACATCTGAATTTAGAGATCATCTCAAGAAAGGATTTGACACATTGAATACTAATGACCAAAGATCAGACAAGTTGTGGGATGACATCAAGGACATCATGCATAAAGAAACAAGAGGTCATTAAAAAGATAGGAAAGAAAGAAAAGACCAAAATGGATGTCAGAAAAAACTCTGAAAATACTCTTGAATGTACAGTAGACAAAGCAAATTGAAGAAATGATCACATAAAAGAGCTGAACAGAAGCGTTCAAAGGGCAGCTCAAAAAGACAAAGTATTATAATGACATGTGTAAAGACCTGGAGTTAGAAAACAAAAGGGAAGAACATGCTCAGCCTTAATCAAGCTGAAGGAACTGAAGAAAAAAATTCAAACCTCAAATTGCAACATCAGAGGATTCTGTGGGAAAAATATTGAACAACACAGGAAACATCAAAAGAAAATAGAAGGTATACACAGAGTAACTGTACCAAAAAGAATTGGTAAATGTTCAGCCATTTCAGGAGGTAGCATATGATCAAGAACCAATACTGAAGGAAGAAATCCAAGCTGCACTGAAGGCATTGACGAAAAACAAGGATCCAGGAAATGACAAAATACAAATTAAGATGTTTCAACAAATGGATGCAATGCTGGAAGTGCTCACTCATCTATGCCAAGAAATTTGGAAGATAGCTACCTGGGGAACACACTGGAAGACATTCATATTTGTATCAATTCCAAAGAAAGGTGATCCAACAGAATGCAGAAATTATCCAACAATGTCATTAATATCACACACAAGTAAAATTTTGCTGAATATAATTAAAAAATGATTTCAGCTGTACATTGACAGGGAACTGCCAGGAAGTCAAACCAGACTCAGAAGAGGACATGGACCCAGGGATATCATTGGTGATGTCAGATGGATCTTGCCTGAAAGCAGAGAATACAAGAAAGATGTTTACCTGTGTCTTATTGACTATACAAAGGCATTCAACTGTGTGGATCATAACAAATCAGGGATAACATTGCAAAGGATGGGAATTCTAGAACACATAATTTTACCCATGTGGAACCTGTACATAGACCAAGAGACAGTTGTTCATTCAGACAGAACAAGGGGATACTGCATGATTTAAAATCAGGAAAGGTGTGTGTCAGGGTTGTATCTTTTCGCTATACTTTTTCAATCTGTATGCTGAGAAAATAACCCATGAAGCCAACTATATGAAGAAGAATGAAGTATCAGGACTGAAGGAAGACCCATTCAACAACCTGCAATATTCAGATGACACAATCTTGCTTACTGAAAAAGAAGATGACTTAAAGCACTTACTTCGGTATGTAAGTGTAATCCATCCTCCAGTATGGATTACACTTCAACATAAAGAAAACAAAAATTCTCACGACTGGACCAATAAGCAAAATCATGATAAACAGAGAAAATATTGAAGTTGTCAATGATTTTATTTTACTTCTAACTTCCGTGGAAGCAACTATCAAGAAGTCAAACGATGTATGGCATTGGGCAAATCTCCTGGAAAAGGTCTCTTTAAAGTGTTAAAAAGCATAGATGTCATCTTGAGGACTAAGTTGCCCCGACCCAAACCATGGTGTTTTCCATCGCATCATATGCATGTGAAAGCTGGACAATGAATAGAGAAAATTAAAAAAGAATTGATGATTTTTAATTACAATGTTGGCAAAAAATATTAAATATACCATGGACTTCCAGAATAACAAAGAAATATGTCTTGGAAGAAGTACAGCCAGAGTGCTCCCTAGAAGCAAGGATGAGGAGACTCCATCTCACATACTTTGGACGTGTTATCAGGAGGAGCCAGTCCCTGGAGAAGGACATCCTCCTTGGTAAAGCAGGTCAGTGAAAGAGAGGAAGACCCTCAAAGAGATGGGTTTACACAGTGGCTGCAAAGATGGGCTCCAAAATAGAATGATTGTAAGGATGGTACAGGTATGGGCAGTTTTTCCTTCTGTTGCACATATGGTCACTATGAGTCAGAAACAATTCGATGGCACCTAACAACAATAACAACTATTGCCTCCTACCCCTCCTGCTGAATTCCCACATAGAATCACTGGATTTTAAATTGAAAAACATTCTGGTCCAATTTTAAACATTATTATCATAAAGAGAGCCAAAGCATTAATCTCAATGTTATTTTTGTTACTTTGGTCAAGACAGGCCCATTTCTTTTTCTAATAATTAGGCAAATGAAAGTGAGTTTAAGTACGTCATGCATTTGAAAGAATGATAGAACATATGCTAGTAGTCAGCAAATATTAGATGAGATTTAGAGTAATCAGAACATGCCATAAATTCTTGGTGTCCTGAAAACTCTCTGCTTTTAAAAATGAACTTCAAAATAGCGTGTGCATCTTATTGGAACAATGATTAATGCATTCGTGGAAAATACTGTTCTCTGAATACATTATTATGAGCATCAGCTTCCATCTGGCCCAAGCGAGTCTTAGTTTTTGGTGATTTCCAAACGTGCATTGGAAATAGTGTTTTGTGTAAAGTGAAAGTATTTGTCATAACCGTAGAAGACTCATGTTTTGCAATAGTATTGACATCTGCCGTCAAGTCAGGCAAAAACTATTTAGGGTTTTCTTTTTCTTCTGGGAATTATGCAGACTTGAGGGAAGACTTTTTTTTTCCTGTTAGCTAACCTCATAATGAATGTTTTAATCATTAGGAAACCCATTTAAAATCTTTTACTTGTAATTTCCTGAGAATAGCCGTGGTTCTAAATTGAAAACCTTCTAGGACAGTGTTTGTTTTATGGCAGGAAAATAATAAATAATATTCTCATGGTACCTTGTGTAGGGAGGCTGGGAATTCATATATAATGAAGTTGAAAATAATTTTTTTTGAGACAAGAGTGAAGACACTAAGCAGGGGTTATTGTCCTGGACAATTTGGAACACTATGTGTTCAGTCCCTCAGGCAGCTTCTTAATAAAACTGAAGGTCATTTAGATTTTAGTAAAAATAAACAAAATAGTAATAGAACCTCAATGCCAATTCTTTTTTTATAATGAGGATATTTTTAATGACATAATTCAATGTCAACAGTCGACTTATCCAAAACAGGAACTTCTTGCCCTGTCTGCCAATCTTCAAAGCCTCTCCATCTCTGCCTCTTTAGTTACTGTCACAATTGTCTCGTCATTGGCCCCTTTAGCCACAGCCATCAGCAGCGGGGCTGCTTCCACTATCTCTGCATTTCGGAGAAGATATTGAAGTTGTCAAGGATTTCACTTTACTTAGATCCACAATCAACACCCATGGAAGCAACAGTCAAGAATTCAGACAATGTATTGCATTGGGCAAATCTGCAGCAAAGGACTTCTTTAAAGTGTTGAAAAGCAAAGACATCACTTTGAGGACTAAGGTGGGCCTGACCTAATCCATGGTATTTTCAATCACCTCATATGCATGAAAAGTGGACAGTGAATAAGGAAGACTAGAGAAGAATTGATGCCTTTGAATTACGGTGTTGGTGAAGAATATAGAATATACCATGAACTGTCAGAAGAATGAACAAATCTGTGTTGGAAGAAGTACAGCCAGAAAACTCCTTAGAAGCGAGAATAGCGAGACTTTTTTCTCACGTATTTTGGACGTGTTATCAGGAGAGACCAGTCCCTCGAGAAGGACTTCATGCTTGGTAAAGTAGAGGATCAGTGAAAGAGAGGAATATCCTCTAAAAAGATGGATTGAGACAGTGGCTGCAATGATGAGCTCAAGCATAGCAACAATTGTGAGGATTGCTCAGGACCAGGCAGTGTATATTTCTGTTGTACGTGGGGATGCTATGAGTCGGAACTGACTTGATGATGCCTAACAGCACAACAACAAAGTTGTTGCAAGGATTAAATGCATTAATAAATTTAAGGTGGGACTTCAAGGCAACATGGCACTATAGACAGAAAGCACCATGCCATCCCTCCACAGCAAAGATCCAAAAAACTAAGTCAAACAGAGACATACATCAATCCTGAAACCCTAAGCATCAAATGAAGAGACAAAGAACTCAGCCAAGCACTGAATGGAATAAGAAACTGACTGAGAACAGAGAGTGAGGACAGATACATGCAGAGGTCCCCTCTCAGCTACCACAACACGGATCCGCCATCTTGGATTTCTATCGGAGATGGGTGAACAGGGGATACAAGAAAGCAACTTCACTGAGCTTCCAGCAGGAGACAGAACAACTGGTAACAAGTGATATACACTTTCCCACCCTCCACCCTTCTTCACCCCTACTCGGCCTCCTCTGCTTCCTGCAGCCACAGTCTTGGCCGGGAAACACCAGCTTCACCCCAGAGCTGCTTGGATTCCTCCCGCCCACACTGGCTGGCTCTCTGGGTGCCATTTGTTGGCTGCTGGTGTTGCTTTTTTCTACTCCTTTAGATTTCTTCCTTACCTCTCACCATCCCCCCTTCTCTCAAATACCTGACTCTGTGTGCCATCTTTGCTTCTTCCTGAAAGTCTACGAAACACTGCTTGACTGTGAAACTGCTTCCTGGCCCATGCCACTGTGCTGGTGGGACCCCCAGCGCTTTTGTTTGTTTGCTTGTTCTGATTGCTTCTGTTTTGGTTTGTTTGTTTTCTTTTTCTTTTCTCAACTTGGGAGCCCCTTCTAGCTGGGCAGTACTGCGTGGCTTGGGAGCTACTCCCTTACTCTGTGCAGATGCACAGGGACATCCCTGGGGGCATTTCTTCTTTCTTGGTTTTTATTTTTTTTGTTTTTCTTTTGTTTCTTTGTTTTGTTTTCTTCTCTCTCTTTTTCCCTTTTTGTCTTTCTTCGTTTCCAGTTTCTCATCTCTCTATACTTACCTTCTTTTCCTGTCTCCTGAATACCTGGCACTGTGTGACACCTCTACCTCCTCTAGTCAGGCTGTACTTCATGGTCTGGGAGCAACTTATCCAGTCCTACCAGCCACACTGGTGGGATCCTTGGTGGCTTTTTTTTTTTTTCTTCTTCTTTTCTTCCTCTAATTTCTATTTATTCATTGTTTGTCTTTTACTCTTTTACTTTTTGTTTTTCTCCATTTCTCAGTCTCTCATCTCTCCACTCCAACAGCAAGCTCCCTTAGCACCCTTTTTTGTTTCTTTCTTTATTTGTGTGTATGTTTTTGGCTTCTGTTCCTCTCTCTTCTCTCTCCTCTTTCCCATACCCATCTTAGCTCCAGACATCATGATCCCCCCACTCCTTTTTGCCTACCTGCACTGTGTGCTGAACATCACAATGCCAAGCAGCACAGGCACGCCCTACTGGAATCGGCCCTGCACTGATTCCAGGCCTGCCCTGTTGGCCCTATTATGTGCCACAAACAACCCATCCTAGCAGCTCCCCTTCAGGTGGACCTGCCCTGCTGTAACATACCTGAGTGACTGACCCTGCCCATTGGAGAAGGAGGTGAAAACTATCGTGCCCACAGACAAATAACAAAGAATGCACAGACCACCTGCTCAGACATAACCAGATAAAACAAAAAAGTAGGATGAAACAAACAAATCTACAATCAATAAACAAGGAAAATAACTACTGAATGTCCCAAAGAGAGCAGACAATATCAAAACATATACAAAAACAAGACAAGATGGTTACACTAGGCATCCAAAATAAAACACCATATGACTTTCCAGTAGAAGAAAAGGAACTAGAACTACCTGACAGGGAATTCAAATCTCTAATACTCAGAAATATCCAAGAGTTGAAGCAAAAAGAAGACAAAAATGAGGAAAAAATAGACAAAGTCATGGAAAAGGCAGACAAATTCATGGAAAATACAGACCAAAAAATGGAATAATTCAAGAAAATAATACAGGAACAAAATGCTAAAATAAATTCAGAACTAGAAGTCATACAAAAAAAATCAGATATCCAAAAGATAAAATATTTCAGAAATGGACAGTGTCATAGAAGGGCTGAGGAGCAGATCTGAAACAATGGAAGATAGGATCAGTGAATTTGAAGACAAACACTTGGATATAACTCTGTTTGAGGAAAAATCAGAAAAAAGAAAGAAGAAAAATGAAGAAACCCTGAGAGCTATGTGGTATACAATCAAAAGCAAAAAACTGCAAGTGATTGGAGTTCCAGAACAGGGGAAGAAAACAGAAAACACAAAGAGGATCACTGAGGAATTGTTGCCAGTAAACTTCCCCAATATCATGAAAGATGAAAAGCTGACCATCCAAGAAGCTCAAGGAACCCAATATAGGATAGACCTCAAAAGAAAATCCTCAAGGCATATCATAACCACACTCACTAAAAACAAAGACAAACAAAGAATCCTGAGAGCAGCTTGAGAAGAACAAAAAGTCACATACAGAGGAGAAACAATAAGACTGAGCTCGAATTATTCAGCAGAAACCATGCAGGCAAGAAGGCAATGGGGTGACATATATAAAAACTTGGGAAAAAAATTGCCAACAAAGAATAACATATCCTGCAAAACTCTCATTCAAATAAGATGGTGAAATTAGTTCATTTCCAGATAAACAGAAATTACAGGACTATGTAAAAACCAAGCCAAACCTACAAGAATTATTAGAGTCCTTCGATCTGATAACAAACAACATTAGACCAAAGGCTGAATCTAGGACACAGGATTATACCAGCCACATACCAGCCTAGGAAATAAACTCTCAAGGACTATCCAAAACCAAAAGAATTACAACAGGGAAAAAGGGAGGTTAATCTATAAATGACAACAGAATCAGAACAATAAAAGAGGGAATAAATGGTATAGGTATAGATCCTTCTAATGGAGAGGAAGGTGAAGTGAGATCAAGTAATCAAAGACTGGTTCAAACCTAGGGAGATAAGGGTAAATTTCAAGGTAACCACAAAGAAAGTTAACAAACCTACTCATCAAAATAAAGAAGAAAAACATAAAGTCTCAGTAAAAACAAAACCTCCAAAAACAAAAGAAATGAAAAAAAAATCCACAAACAAAAGGAATTCAGCACAAGAAAGTAAGAGGAACAAAGAAAACATCAGCACCACAAAAAAAAAAAAAAAAGTGCTACAAAATGACAGCCATAAACTCATACCTATCAGTAATTACAATGAATGTAAATGGCCTAAATACACCCATAAAGAGACGGAGAGTGACAGAATGGCTAAAAAAAAAAATAGGATCCATCAATGTGCTGTCTACAAGAGACACACCTTAGAAACAAAGATGTGAATTTATTAAAAATCAAAGGATGGGAAAAAATATATCAAGCAAACAACTACTAGAAAAGAACAGGTGTGGCAATACTAAAGCAGAAAAAATAGACTTTAAACCAAAATTCACCATAAAAGGCAAAGAAGGACACTACAAAATGATTAAGGGGACAATCCAGCATGAAGACATAACCATAATAAACATCCATGCTCCCAATGATAGGACTCCAAAATACATAAAAAAAACTGTAACAGTACTGAAAAGAGAAATTGACAGTTCCACAATAATAGTAGGAGACTTCAGCACACCACTCTTGGTAAAGGACAGAACAACTAAAAAGAAACTCAGCAAAGATACAGAAGACCTAAAGGGCACAATCAGCCAAACTGATCTCATACACATATATAGAACACTCCATCCAACAGCTGCAAAGTACATATTCTTTTCCAATGCACATGGAATATTTTCCAGAGTAGACCACATCTTAGGCCACAGAGCAATCCTCAACAAGACCCAAAGCATTGAGATAATTCAAAGTAACTTCTCTGAACACAATGCCATCAAGGTAGAAGTTAACAACAGGAAGAGTAAGGAAAAAAAATCAATTACATGGAAACTGAATAACACCCTGCTTACATGTCACTGGGTAATAGAAGAAATCAGAGATGGAATCAAAAAGTTCCTTGAATCAAATGAGAATGAAAACACATCATACCAAAACTTTTGGGACATAGCAAAGGCAGTCCTCAGAGGACAATTTATAGCAATAGACACACACATCAAAAAAGAAGAAAGGGACAAAATCAAAATATTAACTACAGAACTCAGACAAATAGAAAGAGAACAGCAAAAAAAGCCCACAGTCACTAGAAGAAAGGAAATAATAATGACCAGAGCAGAAATAAATGAAATAAAGAATAGAAAAACTATAGAAAGAATCAACAAACCCAGAAGTTGGTTCTTTGAAAGGATCAACAAAATCGACAATCCACTGGATGGACTGAAGAAAGAAAACCAGGAGAGGACATATGTTACCCAAATAAGAAATGAAATGTGGGACATTACAAGAGATCCAACTGAAATAAAAAGGATTATAACAGAGAACCATGAAAAACTATACTCCAACAAATTTGAAAACCTAGACGAAATGGATAAATTCATAGAAACACAATACCTACCCAAATTACCACAAAGTGATGTTGAAAATCTGAACAGACACATAACAAGAGAAGAGATTGAAAAGGTAATTAAAAAAAAACTCCCAACAAAAAAAATCCCTGCTTCAGATGGCTTCACAGGAGAATTCTACCAAGTATTCAGAGAAGAGCTTATACCAGTACTACTCAGACTATTTCAGAACATAGAAAAGGAAGAGATATTTCCAAATTCATTTTAGGAAGCCAACATAACCCTGATACAAAACCAGGTAAATACACCACAAAAAAAGAAAATTACAGACCAATATCTCTCATGAATATAGATGTAAAAATTCTCAACAAAATTCTAGCTAATAGAATTCAACATTATATAAAAAAAAAAAACAAAAAACAAAGAAACACTGTGACCAAGTTGGATTCATACCAGGTATGCAAGCATGATTCAACATTAGAAAATCAATCAACGTAATCCACCACATAAATAAAAGGAAAGAAGACTCACATGATCATCTCAACTGATACAGAAAAGGCATTTGACAAAGTCCAACACCCATTCCTGATAAAAACTCTCAATAAAATAGGTGTAGAAGGGAAATTTCTCAACATAATAAAGGGCATTTATGCAAAACGAATGGTCCAACATCATTCTTAATGGAGAGAGGCTGAAAACATTTCCCTTGAGAACAGGAACAAGACAAGGATGCCCTTTATCTCCACTCCTATTTAACGTTGTGCTGGAAGTCCTAGCTCAAGCAATAAGGCAAGAAAAAGAAATAAAGGGCATCCAAATTGGTAACAAAGAAGTTAAACTGTCCCTGTTTGGGGATGATATGATATTATACATAGAAAACCCTAAAAACTCCATGAGAAAACTACTGGAACTAATAGAAAGATTCAGCAGAGTAGCAGGATAAAGGATAAACATACAAAAATCGGTGAGATTCCTATACACCAGTAAGGAAAACGATGAAAAGAAAATCATGAAAACAATACCATTTATAATAGCCCCTAAAAAAATAAAATACTTAGGAATAAATCTAACCAGAGATGTAAAAGACTTATACAAAGAAAACTACAAAATACTACTGCAAGAAACCCAAAGGGATCTACATAAATGGAAAAACATACCATGCTCCTGGATAGGTAGACTCAATATTGTGAAAATGACAGTTCTGCCAAAAACAATTTACAAATACAATGCAATCCCGATCCAAATACCAACAATATTCTTTAAAGAGATGCAACAACTAATTATTAGCTTTATATGGAAAGGGAGGACGCTCCAGATAAGTAAAGCACTATTGAAGAAGAAGAAGAAAGTATGAGGACTCACACTACCTGACCTCAGATCCTGCTATATAGCTACAGCAGTCAGAACAGCCTGGTACTGTACAATGACAGATACATTGACCAGTGAAACAGAATTGAGAACCCAGATGTAAATCCATCCACCTACGGTCACCTGGTCTTCAACAAGGGCACAAAGTCCATCAAATGCGGAAAACTATTTTTAACAAATGCTGCTGACAAAACTGGATGTCCATCTGCAAAAAAATGAAATAGGACCGGTACCTCACACTTTATACAAAAACTAATTCAAAATGGATCAAAGACCTAAATATAAAGCCAAAAACTATAAAGTTCATAGAAGAAAAAATAGGATCAACGCTAGAGTCCCTAATGCACTGTATTAACAGGATACAAACCATAACCAACAACTCACTAACTCCAGAAGATAAGCTAGATAACTGGGATCTTCTAAAAATTAAACACTTATGCTCACTGAAACACTTCACCAAAAGAGTAAAAAGAGAACCTACAGACTAGGAAAAAAAATTTTGGACATTACAAGTCAGACAAAGGTGTAATCTCTAAAATCTACAAGAAAATCCAACACCGCTACTACAAAAAAACAAATAACCCAATTAAAAAATGGGCAAAGGAAATCAACAGACACTTCATCAAAGAAGACATTCAAGTGGACAGCAGACACGTGAATGCTCATGATCACTAGCGATTAGAGAAATGCAAATTAAAACCACAATGAGATACCATCTCACCCCGGCATTACTGGCACGAATCAAAAACACTGGAAATAATAAATGTTGGAGAGGCTGTGGGGAGATCAGAACTCTTATGCACTGCTGAAGGAATGCATAATGATGCAACCATTTTGGAAATTGATATGGTGCTTCCTTAGAAAGCCAGAAACAGAAATACCATACGATCCAGCAATCCCACTACTAGGACTATATCCTAGAGAAATAAGAGCTATCACACAGATAAACATATGCACACCAATGTTCATTGCAGCATTGTTTACAATAGCAAAAAGATGGAAACAACCTAGATGCCCATCAACAGATGAATAAATAAACAAGTTATGGTACATACACACAATGGAGTATTATACAACAATAAAGAACAATGATGAATCTGTGAAACATAACATGGATGAAACTGGAGGACATTATGCTGAGTGAAATAAGTCAATCACAAAAGGACAAATATTGTATGAGGCCTCTACTGGAAAAACTAATGAAAAAGTTGACACACAAAAAGAAACAATCTTTGTTGATTAGAGGGATGCGAGGGGTGGGGGAACTAAATAGACAATAGATAAGTGGTAACTTTGGTAAAGGGTAAGACAGTACACAATACTGGGGAAGGCAGCACAACTTTTATAAGGAAAGGTCATGGAAGCTTCATAGACATATCCAAACTCCCTGAGGGACTGAATTGCTGGGTGGAGGGCTGTAGGGAACATGGTCTCAGGGAACATCTAACTCAATTGGCGTAACACAGTTTATAAAGACAAAGTTCTACATTCTGCCTTGGAGAGTAGCGTCTGTTGTCTTAGGAGCCTGTGAGAAACCATCTAAGATATTCCATTGATCTCACCCGTTTGGGAGCAAGGGAGAATGAAGAAAACAAGTTACAAGGAAAAGATTAGTCCAAAGGACTAATGGACCACATCTACCATGGCCTCCACCAGACTGAGTCCAGTGCAGCTGGATGGTGCCTGGCTACCACTACTGACTGCTCTGACCAGGATAACAACAGAGATTCCTGGACAGAGCTGGAAAAGGATGTAGAACAAAATTCTAACATACACAAAAAAGACCAGACTTACTGGCCTGACAGAGACTGGAGAAACCCCTAGAGTCTGGCCCCCGGACAACCTTTTAGCTCAGTAATGAAGTCACTCCCGAGGTTCACTGTTCAGCCAGGGATTGGACAGCCACATAAAACAAAACATGACTGATGAGGCACAGCAGTCCAGGGACAAGGACTAGAATGCAGGAGGGAACAGGAAAGCTGGTGATAAGGAGCCTAAGTTTGAGAAGGGACAGTGTTAACATGTCGTGGGGTTGTTAACCATTGTCATCAGGCAATATGTGTACTGTTTAATGAGAAACTTTTTGCCAGCCAGTGCGGGCTAGTGGAATCCAAGTGACACTGGGGTGAAGCTGGTGCTTCCCACCAAGAGACTGTGGCTGCAGGAAGCAGAGGAGGCTGAGTGGGGGTGAAGAAGTGTGGGGGGTGGGAAAGCATATATCAATGGTTACCGGTTGTTTTGTCTCCTGCTGGAAGCTCTGTGAAGCTGCTTTCTCATACCCCCTGTTCGCTAATCTCCAATAGAGTCCAAGATGGCAGATTGGCGCTGCGGTAGCTGATAGAGGACCTCTGCATGTATCTCTCCTCGCTCTTTGTTCTTGGTCAGTTTCTTATTCCATTCAGTGCTTGGCTGAGTTCTTTATCTCTTCATTTGTTGCTTACAGTTTCAGGATTGATGTGTGACTCTGTTTGACTTAGTTTTTCTGATCTTTGCTGCAGAGGGACTGCAGGGTGCATCTGACTATAGCACCATGTTGTCCACGTTTTTAAGAGCTATAATGTTGAAAGTTCAACTTTAAGCTTTCTATATTTCTGCATTCGAAATATATACATTCCTGAAGCATTCAATGAAGTCAACTGTGAACATAACACATTAGGTCAGTGAGGATTAAGGAATAATAGACTCACAAAAGGTAGCAAAATGGAACTGACTTGAAAGAACAATCAAACTGATTTAGGATCTGAGCCTAAGGTCACCATGTTCATTTAAATCAGCACTTCATATGGATCCTTCTTATTATTTAAATTCCATTCTTGATGGCCTCACACCCTAAATAATTTTCATAAAATTTTAGTGGGATCTTTGAAATTTGTACAATTAGTGAGATAATATTATCTAGATCTTAAAAGACAATGTGACCACAGTTAACACAAGGATTGGAAAGGTGACTGAGATATAGACTCTACCTACAGTGACTTCTGAGTTTCCATATAATAACATGTAAAACTTACATTTCACTGTTATTACATTTTCTGAATCAGATATTCTATTGTATAGAAACAGAAGGGACTTTTCACTAGAGCAGCTTGGAGACTCTAGCTTAAGATTCTGATCATGAAAATTTGCTAAAAGTTTCTAATTTCCTTCAGAAAATGTAAGGTAAATTGAAATTATGAAGTTATGACACCAGATTCTTGGAGCAGAGGTCTCTTAAGAATTTTTCAGTTAAGTTATTGTTGTTGATGTTGTTAGGTGCCGTAGAGTCAATTCTGACTCATGGATACCCTATGTACAACAGAATGAAACACTGCCTGATCCTGCACCACCCTCACAATCATTGATATGCTTCAGCCCATTGTTGCAGTCACTGTGTCAACCTCATTGAGGGTCTTCCTCTTTTTCCACTGATCCTCTGTTCTCCCAAGCATGAAGTCCTTCTCCAGGGACTGATCCCTCATAATAAAGTCCAAAGTATGTCACACTTAGTATCGCCATCCTTGCTTCTAAGAAGCATTCCAGTTGTACTTTCTCCAAGACATATTTGTTCCTTCATTGGCAGTCCATGGTAAATTCAATATTCTTTGCCAACACCACAATTCGAAGATGTCAACTCTTCTTTGGTCTTCCTTATTCATTGTCCAGATTTCACATGCATATAAGGCTACTGAAAACACTATGGCTTGGGTCAAGCACACCTTAGTATTCAAGGTGACATCTTTGCTTTTCAACACTTTGAAGAGGTCTTTTGCAGCAGATTTGCCCAATGAAATGCGTCGTTTGATTTCTTCAATGCTGCTTCCATGGATGTTGATTGTGGATCCAAGCAAAATGAAATCCTTGACCACTTCAATCTTTTCTTACTTAATCATGAAGTTGCTTATTGGTCCAATTGTGAGAATTTTTTTTTCTTTATGTTGAGGTGTAACCCATACTGAAGTCTATAGTCTTTGATCTTCATCAGTAAATGCTTCAAGTCCTCTTCACTTTCAGCAAGCAAGGTTGTGTCATCTGCATAATGCAGGATATCCAATCTTGATGCCCTGTTCTTCTTCGTAGAGCCTAGCTTCTAAGATTATTTACTCATCATAGAAATTGAATAGGTATCGTGAAAGGATACAACCCTGACTCACACCTTTCCTGACTTTAAACCATGCAGTATCCCCTTGCTCTGTTTGAATGACTGCCTCTTTGTATAAATACAAGTTCCCCGTGTGCACAATTAAGTGTTCTAGAATTCCCATTCTTTGCAATGTTATCCATAATTTGTTATGATCCACACAGTCAAATGCCTTTTCATAGTCAATAAAACACAGGTAAACATCTTCCTGATATTCTCTGCTTTCAGCCAGGATCTATCTGGCATCAGCGATGATATCCCTGGTTCCACGTCCTCTTCTGAATCCGATTTGAATATCTGGCAGTTCCTTGTTGATATACTGTTGAAGCCACTTTTGAATGATCTTCAGCAAACTTTTACTTACCTGTGATATTGTTCGATAATTTCTGCATTCGGTTGGATCACCTTTCTTAGGAATAGGTGTAAATATGGATCTCTTCCAGTCGGTTGGCGAGGAAGCTGTCTTCCAAATTTCTTAGCATAGATGACCGAGCACTTCCGGCTTCCAGCACTGCATCCTTTAGTTGCAATATCTCAACTGATATTCCACCAATTCCTGGAGCCTTGTTTTTCGCCATTGCCTTCAGTGCAGCTTGGGCTTCTTCCTTCAGTACCATGGATTCTTGATCATATGCTACCTCCTGCAATGGTTGAACATTGACCAATTCTTTTTATTTAGTGACGCTGTGTATGTCTTCCATCTTTTTTTGATGCTTCCTAAGTTGTTTAATATTTTCCCCATAGAATCCTTAACTATTGCAACTTGAGGTTTGAATTTTTTCCTCAATTCCTTCAGCTTGAGAAATATGGAGCATGTTCTTCCTTTTGATTTTCTGTCTCCAGGTCTTTGCACATGTCACTGTAATACTTTGTTTTCTCTAGCCGCCCTTTGAAATTTTCTGTTCAGTTCTTGTACTTAATCATTTCTACCTTTTGGTTTATCTACTCAACGTTCAAGAGCAAGTTTCAGAGTCTCTTCTGACATCCATTTCGATCTTTTCTTTCTTTCCTGTCTTTTTAATGACCTTTTGCTTTCTTCATATATCATGTTCTTGATGTCATTCCACAACTCGTCTGGTCTTCAGTCATTAGTGTTCAAAGCATCAGATCTATTCTTGAGATGGTCTCTAAATTCAGGTGGGATATACTCAAGGTCATACTTTGGCTCTTGTGGACTTTTTCTAATTTTCTTCAGTTTCAACTTGAACTTGCATATGAGCAATTGAAGGTCTGTTCCACAATCGACCCCTGGCCTTGTTCTGACTGATGATATTGAGGTTTTCCATCATCTCTTTCCACAGATGTAGTCAGTTTGATTCCTGTGTATTCCATACGGCAAGGTCCACGTGTATAGTCATTGTTTATGTTGTTGAAAAAAGGTTTTTGTAATGAAGAAGTCATTGGTCTTGAAAAATTCTTTCATGAGATCTCTGTCATAGTTTCTATTACTAAGGCCATATTTTCCAACTACTGGTCCCTCTTTGTTTCCTACTTTTGTATTCCAATCACCAGTAATTGTAAATATATCTTAATGACATGTTGGATCAATTTCAGACTGCAGAAGTTGGTAAAAATCTTCCATTTCTTCATCTTTGGCCTTAGTGGTTGTTGTTTGAATAATTTGAATAACTATTATAATATATAATGAATAATAATAAATTTGAATAATAGTCGTATTAACTGGTCTTCCTTGTAGGCATATGGATATTATCTTATCATTGACAGCGTTGTACTTCAGGATAGATCTTGAAATGTTGTTTTTGACTATGAATGCAATGCCATTCCTCTTCAAGTTGTCTTTCCTGGCATAGTAGACCATATGGTCGTCTGATTCAGAATGGCCAATACCAATCCATTTCAGCTCACTAATGCCTAGAATATTGATGTTTATGTGTTCCATTTCATTTTTGATGATTTCCAGTTTTCCTAGATTCATTATTTGTACCTTCCACATTCGATTATTAATGGATGTTTGCAGCTGTTTCTTCTCATTTTGGGTTGTGCCACATCAGCAAATGAAGGTCCAGAAAGCTTGAAGGCATCCACGTCATTAAGGTTGACCCTCCTTTGAGGAGACAGCTCTTTCTCAGATGTCTTTTGAGTCCCTTCCACCCTGGTGGGCTCATCTTCCAGCACTATATCAAATAATGTTTCACTGTTTCATAAGGTTTTCACTGGCTAATTCTTTTCAGAAGTATACTGCCAGGTCCCTCGTCTTAGTCTCTCTTAGTCTCCAAGCTCAGCTGAAACCTATCCACCATGGGTGACACTGCTGGTATTTGAAGACAGGTGGCATAGCTTCCAGCATCACAGCAACAGGCAATTCCCACAGTATGACAAACTGATAGGCAGTTTTTACTTGCAGTAGTAAAATATTAGCTTTAAATAGAACGTAAAAAGTTATGTACATATAATTTAACACCTAGGACAACCAAAAAAAGAATAGAGACAGAGACAAGAAGTCAACAGATAAATTAAAATGAAATACTAACATATTCAAATATCCCCAAGAAAGATAGAAAAGGGGAAACAGAAAAACAGAGGGGGCAGCATAAAACTAATAAAAAAATAGAGGACTGAAATCACTAATTGCATTAAATATAAATGGTGTAAACAGAACAACTAAAAGACAGATAGTGTCAGATTGGAAAACAAAACAAGTCACAAAATATGGAAGCTACCAAAAACATTATAAATAATGAAGTAACAAGGTTATATGAAAAAGGATGGAAAAAGTTGTACTATACAAACACTAATCAGAAGCTGGAGAGGTTATTTTACTATCAAAAAAAGTAAGCTTCAGAAGAGGAAACATAACCAGTGATAAAATGAGTAATTAATTAATGATAAAATGGTCAAATCACTAAGAAACCATCACAATTTTAAATGTGTGTCACAGATTGAATTGTGTCCCCCAAAAATATGTCAGCTTGGCTAGGTCATGATTCCCAGTATCGTATTATTGTCTACCATTTTGTCATCTGTGCGATTTCTCTATGTGTTATAAATCCTATCACTATGATGTAATGAGATGGACAGTTATATTGATGAGATCTACAAGATTAGTGTCTTAAACCAATCATCTCTTTTGAGATATAAAAGAGAGAAGCAAGCAGAGAGACGGAGGGACGCATACCACCAAGAAAGCAGTGCCGGGAGCAGAGCATGTCCTTTGGACCCGGGGTTCTTACTTGGAGAAGCTGCTAGACCAAGGGAAGACTGATGACAAGAACCTTCCTCCAGAGCCGACAGAGGGAGAAAGGCTTCCCCCGGAGCTAGCACCCTGAATTTGGACTTCTAGCCTACTAGACTGTGAGAGAATAAATTTCTCTTTGTTGAAGCCATCCACTTGTGGCATATCTGTTATAGCAGCACTAGATAACTAAGACAATGTGTATGCATAAAACTTAAGGCTACAAAGTACATGAAGTAAAAATGACAGAACTCAAAGGAGAAATTGAAAAATCCACTATTTATATTAGGAGACTCCAGAACTCTTTTCTCAGTAATTGGAAAACAAAGAAAGAAAAATTTTCCTTATTTTTTTTCAGTAATATTTTATAGATTTCTGTGTACAAGTCTTTCACCTCTCTGGTTAAATTTATTTCCAAGTATTTTAGTATTTTAGCTGCTGTTATAAATAGAATTGTTTTTCTTAATTTCCTTTTCAGGTTGCTCATGGCTAATATACAAAAACCCAAATGACCCAGCAATTCCACTCCTAGGTATATACTCAAAAGAATTGAAAGCAGAGACTCAAACAGATAGTTGTACTAGAATTTTAGGTAGAATGTTCATTGTAGCACTATTCAAAATAGCCGAAAGATGGAAAAAAATTAAATGCCCATCAATGGATGAATGGATAAACAAAATGTGGTACATACATACAACGAAATACTACTCAGTAAGAGAAATTAAGCCTTGATTCATGATACAATATGGCTGGAGCTTGAAGACATTATGCTGAATGAAATAAGTCAATCACAAAAGGACAAATATTGTATGACCTCACTTATATGAAAAGGCAAGAATAGGCAAATATATAAAGACCAAAGTTTATTAGTGGTTACCAGGAGAAGGAGAGAGGGGGAAAGTGGAGGTTTTTGCTCATGGAGCAGTGAGTTTCAGTTTACAGTGATGGAAAAATTGCATTGATTAAGGGCAGTGTTGCACAGCTGATTAATGTAATTGCTACAGTAAATTTAAACAAATAATTTATTTAATAAGAATTGGCAAGAAGCTGATTCCTATAAAGCAGAAATTAAAGATATCCCAAACATCCAACTTCTCAAAGCTGCTGTATCACTCCATTGTCTCTAATACCAACCACTCTCCCTCTCCTCAGTACTACTCTTTCTCCTATCTTTGGGTTTGGTAATCTGTTGCAATATCTCACAGAACTCACAAACTGTACTTACCGTTAAATTGTTTATTAGGGAAGCAACAGGTAATAATTCAGTATCAGAGTCAACTTGGAGGTAACAGGATACAACTCAGGATTAGGGTCAACTTGGAAATATCTGAATACAACTCTGAAGATACGATATAGTTCTTCAATCAGAATAACTTGCAGCCAAGACAGCTCTCAGCAACTTCCCAACCATTCCTGCAGGCAGGCACTTTGCTTGGGCCTACTGCCACCAGAGCTTGTAAGAAGTACAACCAAAGTGCTCCTCAGAAGCAAGGATGGAGAGACTACATCTCACATACTTTGGACATGTTATCAGGAAGGATCAGTCCCTGGAGAAGGACATCATGCTTGGTAAAGTAGAGGGTCAGCAAAAAAGGGAAGACGTTCAATGAGATGGATTGACACAGTGGCTGCAACAATGGGCTCAAGCACAGTAACAATTGTGAGGATGGCGAAGGACTAGGCAGTGTTTCATTCTGTTGTGCATAGGGTCACTATGAGTTGGAACTGACTTGACGGCACCTAAGAACAACAACAACTGCCACCGGGCCCTGCTTGGGACTAGTGTAGCTGGGATATGCAGTATCTCAATCACTTCTTGCCATTTCAAGTCGTTTCTTGCCATCCTCATTGTTACAACTTCTTCTTCTCTCTCTCCAAAAACCTCTGTTGGGTAAGTTGCTTATATAGCAAGTTTCTTATCAATTTCAAGGCCTTCCTCCACCCCAAAAGACCAGAAACTAACCAATATCCTCAGTAGACAAAATCACCTTATTTGCATAGTAAACCGTCCAATCCTTGCAAGGGTTCTACACACCCTATCTTCATAGTAAACTGTCCAATTAATTTTCAAGATTGTGGACTAGCAAATAATCTTGGCAGAACCACAAACTCAGGGCCAGGAAGGCCGTATATAAAGAGAAACCCGCTGCCCTGCAAAGTTGTACACCTGTAAAAAGTTGAATAATTGGCAAAAGTTGTGCTATAAATATATTTACAATAATGACCAAAAAAAAAAAAAAAAGTAGGTGATGAGTCTACTTATGTATAATCAAACACCTTATGGGATTTGATTCCTTGGTTTGGAGGTTTAGGGTCATGATTTCATGGGACATCCCAGTTAATTGGCCTAATACCTTTAACGTTTCTGTTCTACTTCCTAGTTTATTGTGTAGTGCCTGGGGTCATACAAGCTTGAAAGCAGACATCCAAAGTTCAACAATTGTTTTCTATTCACCTGGAGCAACATAGGAAGAAAGAGAATCAGGAACAGGAGGAGGAAATGGGATGTGTGGCTAATTGCATCCATGAACAACTGCCATGAGACCAGAACTGGATGGTCCCCATCTACCATTACTGAGCACTTTTATCAAAGATTCTGTAGAAGAATCCTGACCAAGAGGGAAAAATTCAGAACAGAATTTCAAATTCTCATGGACTCCAGACTTTCCCGGAGCCATGGAAGCTGGATAAACCCCTACAATTATTGCCTTGAGATAATTTTTAAAACTTAAACCAAAAATATACCCGAATTCTTTTTAAAATCAAACAGTATTTTAGCTTAACTAGTAAAGAATGTCTTCCTTGAGCATTGTGCTCTTTTAAGATCTGTTTACATGGTATCAGATTGACAACAGCAATTCAAAAGATTAAACAGGAAACTAAGGTGACAGTGAGTTTATGCTACTGAGGGAGGGACAACTTGGAAAAAGAGGGAGAGAATGGTTGCACAACTCTAAGAATGTAATCAGTTTCACAATTGTACATGTAGAAATTATTGAACTGGTATATGTTCTGCTGTGTGTATTCTCAACAAGAAAATAAATTATATACTAAAAAAGATGATTTTTGTATGTTGAACTTGTATTCTACCACTTTAATAAATTCACTTATTAGCTCATGGAGCTTTCTCATGGATTCTTTGGGGTCTCCTATATATAGGATCGGAGCCCTGGTGGTGCAGTGATAAACAGCTCGGCTGCTAACCAAAAGGTGGGCAGTTCGAATCCACCAGCTGCCCCTTGGAAATCCTATGGAGAAGTTATACTCTATCCTATAGGGTCACTAAGAGTCAGAATAAACTCAATGGCAACCTTTTTTTTTTTTTTTTTTGTATATATAGGATCATGTCATTTTAAAAATAAACATTTGGGAATGATTGGGCATACACAGTCTTTTAAAGGAGAGTGTAGTTAGCAGAGTAGAATTTTCCTAATAATTTAAATAAGCAAGACCAAAAAATATCAAGTGGTTTTAGTAATAGGTGGTCATCAGTGACATTTGTGATAGCTAGAAATGGAGTGTGTTTATTTCTCTGTGAAGTAGGAGACAAGTTTGAGTGGGAAAAAGGAAATTAGCATTATTAAAAAATAAACATGTGCTCAGGTAACATCAAAGGCTCAATACCTTGGTGCCCAGAATTAATTCACATTGGTACCAGTCTACTCTGTTATGTATTTTTTTTCAGTAGTGGTTAACTAACTGCCTAGCAATATGTAAAAAAAAAAAAAAAATTGTCTTAGCGGCACTTACAAAATACCTTAAGAGGGGGAGGATGTGGTTGGCAAACAAAAGTAGCAGGCACACGTTATTTGCATAAGAATATAGTAGATATCTCAATTTTAAAAAATTACTCTGATTTTAGAATAAAATGTAGTCCTATCCCATCATCCTCATTTTGACTTTGTTTAAATTGTAGACTAGTTATCTATTGTGGTAGACAGAATTGTAAGATTATCTCAATGATCCGTATCCTTATATTTCCTCTCCTTGAATGTGGTGAGACCTATGAATACGATTGCCGTGATTACACTGCATTATATGGCAAATGGAATTTTGAAGATGTAATTTAGATCACTAATCAGTTGACTCTGAGTTAATTAAAAAGGACATTATTCTGGGTGGATCTGACCTAACCAGGTGAACATTTAAAAAAGGCTCAGTTCAAGAGAGATTTTTCTATTGGCTTTAAAGTAGTAAGCTGCCATCTTGTCAGAGGGCCATATGGCTAAAACCTAAAGGTAGCCTCTAGGACCTGACAGCAACCCCCAGATGACAGTCAGGAGGAAAATGGGGACCTAAGTCCTACAACCTAAAAGTACTCATTTCTGCCAACAACTTGAATAATCCTGGAAGACGAACCCAAGTTCCTGGTCATGTCATGCTGATCATCTGCAGTGCAACTTCTCAGCCTATTGAAACTCTGAGCAAAGAACCCAATTATACTGTGTCTAGACTTCCGACCTCAAGAAGTTGATACAATAAATGGGTATTGTGTTAAGCCACTAAATTTGTGGTAATTTGTTATGCAGCAATATAAAACAAATACACCTAAGACCACACTTATTTGTAATAATTAATTCATAACTTTCATTTATAAGAAAATTATAATCTCTCTGTTCTCTGTACTTAGAAGCAATTAAAAAATATCTTTCAAATATTGCAAACTTATTTTAGAACACAAGAAAATTTAGGATCAATAAATAATGTTTATAAGCCACTTACTTCTTCTCAAAGTAGCATGTCTTTACAGGATCCCATGGGAAGAAAAACGTACGGTCTTCCAATGCAGTATTAGCTACTTCATCACATAAAAGAATGCCAATGAAAAATCTGGTAATCTTATTTAGCACTAAAATGGTAACATCTGGGTATACATGAGAAGTAGCAAGATGAAAGCAGCATTCTAATCTTTATATCCTGAAATTAGATCTCAGAATGCATTGAAAAGCCAGTCATGGCCATGGGTTTTTCATTGCAGATATAGAATATCACGAAGCAGTAATTTTTTTTATTGTGTTTTAAGTGAAAATTTACAGTTCAAGTTAGTTTCTAATACAAAAATTTATATATACACTGTTGTGTGACCCTAGTTTCTCTCACTATACAGTGACAGCACACTCCTCCTTTCCACCTTGGATTTCCCATGTCCATTCAGCCAGCTCCTGTCCCTTTTTGCCCTCTCATCTCACCTCTGGACAGGAGCTGCCCATTTAGTCTCATGTATCTACCTGAGCTAAGAAGCACACTCTTCGTGAATATCATTTTATGTCTTATAGTCCAGTCTAAGCTTTGTCAGAAGGGTTGGCTTCCGGGAATCATTTCAGTTCTGGGCTAATGGAGAGTCTGTGTGCCTTATCTTCCGGCGTCCTTCCAGTCTCAGTCAGACCATTAAGTCTAGTCTTTTTACTAGACTTTGAGTTCTGCAACCCCACTTTTCTCCTGCTCCGTCAGGGACTGTCTGTTTTGTTCCCTGTCAGGGTGGTCATTGGAGGTAGAAGGGCATCATCTAGCTCTTCTGTTCTCAGGCTGATGGAGTTTCTGGTTTCTGGGTTCTTTCTGTCTCTTGGGCTAGTGTTTTCCTTGTGACTTTGGTAGTCTTCATTCTCCTTTGTTCTGGGTGGGTTGAGACCAGTTGATGCATTTATATGGCCACTCACTAGCTTTTAAGACCCCAGAAACCACTCACCAAAATGGGATGCAGAACATTTTCTTAACAAACTTTGTTATGGCAATTGATGCAGATGTCCCCTGAAACCATGATCCCCAGACCCCCACCCCTGCTACTCTTGTCCCCCGAAGCGTTTGGTTGTATTCAGGAAACTTATTAGCTTTTGGTTTAGTCCAGTTGTGCTGAGTTCCCCAGTATTGTGTGTTGTCCTTCCCTTCACCTAAGATAATTCTTATCTAATATCTAGTTAGTGAATATCCCTCTCCCTCCCTCCCCACCCTCGTAACCATCAAAGAATGTTTTCTTCTGTGTTTAAACTTTTTCTTGAGTTCTTATAATAGTGGTCTCACACAGTATTTGCTATTTTGCAACTGACTGATTTCACTCAGTGCAATGCTTTCCAGATTAATTCATGTTATGAGGTGTTTCGTGGATTCATCTTTGTTTTTTTATCGTTGCATAGTATTCCATTGCGTGAATACGCCATAATTTGTTTAGCCATTCATCCACTGATGGGCACCTAGGTTGTTTCCATCTTTTTGCTCTTGTGAACAGTGCTACAATAAACATGGGTGTGAAAATATCTATTCGTGTTATGGCTCCTATTTCTCTAGGATATATTCCAATTAGTGGGATTGCTGGATTGTATGTTACTTCTATTTACAGTTTTTTAAGGAAGTGCCAAAATGATTTCCAAAGTGGTGATACCATTTTACATTCCCACTAGCAGTGTATAAGTGTTCCAGTCTCTCCACAACCTCTCCAGCATTTATTATTTTGTGTTTTTTGTGATTAATGCTAGCCTTGTTAGGGTGAGATGGTATCTCATTTTAGTTTTGATTTGCATTTCTCTAATGACTAATGATCCTGAGCATTTTCTCAAGTGTCTGTTAGCTGCCTGAATGTCTGCTTTGGTGAAGTGCCTATTCATATCCTTTGCACATTTTTTAATTGGGTTATTTGTCTTTTTGTTGTTGAGGTTTTGCAGTATCTTGTAGATTTTAGAGATTAGACACTGATCGGATTTGTCATAGCCAAAATTTTTTTCCCAGTCTGTAGGTTGTCTTTTTACTCTTTTGGTAAAGTCTTTTGATGCACATACGTGTTTGATTTTCAGGAGCTCCCAGTTGTCTATTTTCTCTTCTGGTGTTGGTGCATTGTTAGTAATGTTTTGTATTCTGTTCATGCCATGTATTAGGGCTCTTAGCGTTGTCCTTATTTTTTCTTCCATGATCTTTATCATTTTAGATTTTATAAGAAGCAGTAATTTTAAAGCACCCATTTCTGTTTTTCCAGTTGCTACTTTGCTATGCACCACAGGCCTTTATAGTTTCTGAATGCAACCCAGTAAACTCCTTTCAATTAACTTCACTGTACAAAAAGTTGACAGGAATCCCTCACAAATATCATGTGCTGTGGTAAAATAAATACTATGAATGTTGTTTTGCTTAGACTTTTTATATTGCCTTTAATATATTGTGAACTATTATTATCTAGTCGTTCTTGGACTTACTAGTTTCTTGTTTTTGTTTTTAATTTTTTTCTCTATTTTAAAGGATCGTTGGTTCATATAACCTTGTAAGAAGGCAAAAGTATATGAATTATAGTTCTACTTCTGATTGTGGTTCTTGCAATGGAAAATAGTTTTGAATTACTAACTTTTTATCTAAAAAAATAAATCATGTATTTGTCTTATACTGTGGTCAGGATTCCCTGGGTGGCAAATGGTTAAGCTCTCAACTACTAGCTAGAAGGCTGGCGGTTCGAATCCACCCAGAGACACCTTGGAAGACAGGCCTGGAGATCTGCTCCTAAAAGCTCACAGTCTTGAAAACCCTATGGAGCAGTTCTACTCTGCTCACATGGGCTTGCCATGAGTTGGAATTGACTTGATGGTAATTAACAACAACAATAACCTCAGTCAGATGTGCAGGGAAGAGAAAGGGATGGGTTCAGAGAAAACCTCATGAACAATTTCTAATTTTTGTACTGAGAATATTTACATATAATAATTATTTTGGAGGTAAGCACCTAATTTTATTCCTGAAAAAATGTATTAGATACCTTCATTACTGGAATTTGTGTTAATGCTAGCCAGCTTTGTTGTGTTATAAACAATGTCACCCACCTATATCTCAGTGGCTTGTGATATCCAGCCTGGAGGAGCAGTAGCTTTGTGGAATATGCACATTGTCACAGTAGAGGAGAAGAGCCAGGGCTGAGCCAGACCATGAAATCACATTTAAAGCTTCTTCTCAGGCATGTCATATGTCATATCAGCTCACATTCCAATAGCCAAAGTAAGTCACATGACCAAACCAGAGCACAATGAGGGAAGGATAGGTATCCTTTATACAGGGGAAGGGCAAATCACATGGCAGGGATGTATAATATTCTTACTGATAAGGAGGAGTGAAAAATTGTAAACAGTAATGCAGTCAAGCTCAGAATCGATATTAGCTCCTGTAGTAATAAATTATATCTTTAATTATATCACCTCTTCCAGTGAAGATATATCTGAATACAACATTATTCATTTAGTTTATTATCACATTCGGAGATCTATACGTTTGTAGATAGAAGTCAATATTATAAAACTGGGAATCATATATGTCAGGGAGAATTCAGACAGAAACAACTATTGAATAATTCCTATTTAAGCACTACATAAAGAATCAAACAGATGCAGATCTACTCAAAAGATAAAAACATTATTTTCAGGAAAAATTAATGAACAGTTAAGTTGCCAAAACAGAATGTGAATATTCACCAATTTTAAGTTAATTTAAAACAATAATCAAATTTTTCCAAAATTATCACATAATAGGATTTATATTCCAACAATTTGTCTCCTTTTCTTTTCTTTTTTTTGGTGGTGGTGGTGGCGGTTTTGTTTTTTCTTTGGTTTTTTTTTTTTTTTTTTTTTTTTATTGTGCTTTAGATGAAAGTTTACAGAACAAACTAGTTTCTCATTAAACAGTTAGTACACATACTGTTTTATGACATTGGTGTACAACCCCACGACATCTCAACTCTCTCCTTTCTCGAACTTGGGTTCCCTATTACTAGCTTTCCTGTACCCTCCTGCCTTCTAGTCCTTCCTGGGATGTTGTGCCCCTTTTCTCTGGCTTTGTTTTATCGGCCTGTCTAATCTTTGGCTGCAGGGTGAACCTCAGGAGTGACTTCATTACTGAGTTAAAAGTGTGTTCAGGGGCCATACTCTCGGGTTTCTCCAGTCTCTGTCAGGCCAGTAAATTTGGTCTTTTTTTTTTTGTGACTAAGAATTTTGTTCTACTATCTTCTCCAGCCCTGTCGAGGATGTTCTGTTGTGATCCCTGTCAGAGCAGTCAGTGGTGGTAGCTGGGCACTATCAGTTGTACTGGACTCATCTGGTGGAGGACATAGTAGATGTGGTTCATTAGTCCTTTGGACTAATCTTTCCCTTGTATCTCTAGTTTTCTTCATTCTCCCTTGCTCCCAAAGGGGTGGGACCAGTGGAGTATCTTAGATGGCCACTCATAGGCTTTTAAGAATCCAGATGCTACTCACCAAAGTAGAATGTAGAACATTTTCTTTATAAACTATGTTATGACAATTGAACTAGATGTTCCCTGAGACCATGGTCTCCACAGCCCTCAGCCCAGCAATTTTGTCCCTCATGGAGTTTAGATATGTCTATGAAGCTTCCATGACCTTGCCTTGTACAAGTTGTGCTAGCTTCCCCCGTATTGTGTACTGTCTTACCCTTCACAAGAGTTACCATTTATCTATTGTCTGCTTAGTGTTTTTCTATCTCCACCTCTCCCTTCCCTCATAACCATCAAAGATTATTTCTTTTTGTGTGCAAACCTTTCCATGAGTTTTTACAGTAGTGGTCTCATGTAATATTTGTCATTTTGTGATTGACTTATTTCACTCAACATAATGCCCTCCAGATTCATCCATGTTATGAGATGCTTCACAGACTCATCATTGTTCTTTAATGCTGCGTAATACTCCACTGCTTGTGTACAATAGTTTGTTTATCCATTTATCTGTTGATAGGCATGTAGGTTGTTTCCATCTTTTTGCTATTGTGAACAATGCTGCAATGAACATCAGTGTGCATGTGTCTATTGGTGTGACAACTCTTATTTCTCTAGGATTATTCCTAGGAGTGGGATTGCTGGATCGTATGATATTTCTATTTCTAGCTTTCTAAGGAAGTACCATATCGTTTTCCAAAATGGTTGTGTCATTTTGCATTCACAAGAGCAGTGCATAAGAGTTCTGATCTCCCTGCAGCCTTTCCAACGTTTGTTATTTTCTGTTTTATTGATTCATGCCAGTAATGCTGGGGTGAGACAGTATCTCATTGTGGTTTTGATTTGTATTTCTCCAATGGCTAGGGATCACAAGCATTTCGTCATGTGTTTGTTGGATACTTGAATGTCTTCTTTGGTAGTCTCTTCATTTCCTTTGTCCATTTTTTAATTGGATTATTTGTCTTTTTGTTGTAGAGGTGTTGGATTTTCCTGTAGATTTTAGAGATTAGACATTTGTCTGATTTGTAATAGCCAAAAATTTTTTCCCAGTCTGCAGGTTCTCTTTTTACTATTCTGGTGAAGTCTTTTGATGAGTATAAGTGTTTAATTTTTAGAAGATTCTAGTTATCTAGCTTATCTTATGGAGTTTGTGTGTTGTTGATTATGGTTTATATCCTGTTAATGCTGTGCATTAGGGCCTCTAGCATTGATCCTATTTTTTGTTCTATGAACTTTATAATTTTTGGCTTTATATTTGCGTCTTTAATCCATTTTGAATTAGTTTTTGTATATGGCGTAAGGTATGGTTCCTATTTCATTTTTTTGCAAATGGACATCCAGTTTTGCCAGCACTATTTGTTAAAAAGAATTTCTTTTTTCAGTTTGATGGACTTTGGAACCTTGTCAAAGAGCAGGTGACCATATGTGGATGGATTTACATCTGGGTTCTCAATTCTGTTCCATTGGTCAATGTATCTGTCATTGTACCAGTACCAGGCTGTTTGGACTACCGTAGCTATATAGTAGGTTCTGAGGTCAGGTAGTGTGATTCCTCATACTTTATTCTTCTTCTTCAGTAGTGCTTTACTTACCTGGGGCTTCTTCCCTTTCCAGATAAACCTAATGATTAGTTTTTCCATCTCTTTAAAGAATGTTGTTGGTATTTGGATCAGGATTGCATTGTATTTGTAAATTGCTTTGGGTAGAATTGTCATTTTCACAATGTTGAGTCTACCTATCCATGAGCATGGCATGTTTTTCCATTTACATAGATCTATTTTGGTTTCTTGAAATAGCGTTTTGCAGTTTTCTTTGTATAGTTCTTTTACATCCGTGGTTAGATTTATTCCTAAGTATTTTTTTTTTTTTTTAGGGGCTGTTATTATTATTTACCTAATTTCCTTTTCATCATTCTGTTTATTGGTGTATAGGAATCCAACTGATTTTTGTATGTTTATCTTGTATCCTGCTACTTTGCTGAATCTTTCTATTAGTTCCAGGAGTTTTCTTGTGGAGTCTTTTGGGTCTTCTATGTAAAGTATCATATCATCCACAGATAGGGACACTTTAACTTCTTCATTACCGATTTGGATTTACTTTATTTCTTTTTCTTTCCTTATTGCTCTAGCTAGGACTTCCAGCACAATGTTAAATAGGAGTGGTGATAAAGGATATCCTTGCCTTGTTCCTGTTCTCATGGGGAATATTTTCAGCCTTTCTACATTAAGAATGATGTTGGCTGTTGGTTTTGCATAGATGCCCTTTATTATGTTGAGAAATTTCCCTTCTGTACCTATTTTATTGAGAGTTTTTTTTTATCAGGAATGGGTGTTGGACTTTGTCAAATGCCTTTTCTGTATCGGTTGAGATGATCATGTGATTCTTTTCTTTCCTTTGATTTATGTGGTGGATTACATTGATTGATTTTCTAATGTTGAACCATCCTGGCATATATGCTATGAATCCTACTTGGTCGTGGTGTCTTATTCTTTTGATATGATGCAGAATTCTATTGACTAGAATTTTTGCATCTGTATTTATGAGAGATATCAGTCTCTTCTTTTTCTGTGGTGTCTTTGCCTGGTTTCGGTATCAGGATTATGCTGGCTTCATAGAACGAATTTGGAAGTTTTGCTTCCTTTCTATATTCTGAAACAGTTTGATTAGTACTGGTATGAGCTCTTCTTTGAATGTTTGGTAGAATTCTCCAGTGAAGCCATCCGGGCCAGGGCTTTTTGTGTTGGAAGTTTTTTCTATTACCTTTTCAATCTCTCCTCTTGTTATGGATCTGTTCAGATTTTCAACATCATTTTGTGTTAGTTTGAGTAGGTAGTGTGTTCCTAGAAGTTTTTCCATCTCCTCTAGGTTTTCAAATTAGTTGCAGTAGAGTTTTTCATAATACTCTGTTATGATCCTTTTTATTTCAGATGGATCTGTTGTAATATCCCCCATTTCATTTCTTATTTGGGTTATTTGTGTCCTCTCCTGTTTTTCTTTCATCAGTTTGGCCAGTGGTTTGTCAATTTTGTTGATCCTTTCAAAGAACCAACTTTTGGTTTTGTTAATTCTTTCTATTCTTTATTGCATTTATTTCTGCTCTAATCATTATTATTTCCTTTCTTCTAGTGGCTGTGGGCTTTTTTTGCTGTTCTCTTTCTATTGGTTTGAGTTCTGAAGTTAATGTTTTGATTTTGTCCCTTTCTTCTTTTTTGATGTGTGCATGTATTGCTATAAATTGTCCTCTGAGGACTGCCTTTGCTGTGTCCCAAATGTTTTGGTATGATGTGTTTTCATTCTCATTTGATTCTAGGAATTTTTTGATTCCATCTCTGATTTCTTCTATTACCCAGTGATGTGTAAGCAGAGTGTTATTCAGTTTCCATATAATTGACATTTTCTTTCCTTGGTCTTCCTGTTGTTAATTTCTACCTTGATGGTGTTGTGGTCAGAGAAGATTCTTTGTATTATCTCAGCATTTTGGATCTTGTTGAGGAATGCTCTGTGGTCTAAGATGTGGTTTATTCTGGAGAAAGTTCCATGTGCATTGGAAAGAATGTGTACTTTGCAGCTGTTTGGTGTAGTGTTCTATATATGTCTATGAGGTCAAGTTGTCTGATTGTGCCCTTTGGGTCTTCTGTATCTTTGATGAGTTTCTTTCTAGATGTTCTGTCCTTTACCAAGAGTGGTGTGTTGAAGTCTCCTACTATTATTGTGGAACTGTCAATTTCTCTTTCCAGTGTTGTTAGAGTTTGTTTTATGTATTTTGGAGCACTATCATTGGGTGCGTAGATGTTTATTATGGTTATATCTTCATGCTGGATTGTCCCCTTAATGATTATATAGTGTCCTTCTTTGTCTTTTATTGTGGATTTTGTTTTAAAGTCTATTTTATCTGAGATTAGTATTGCCACTCCTGATCTTTCTTTGGTAGCTGTTTGCTTGATATATTTTTTTCCATCCTTTGATTTTTTTATAAATTTATGTCTTTGTTTCTAAGGTGTGTCTCTTGTAGACAGCATATTGATGGATCCTGTTTTTGTTTTGTTTTTTTAATCCATTCTGTCACTCTCTGTCTTTTTATGGGTGCATTTAGGCCATTGAAATTCAGTGTAATTATTGATAAGTATGAGTTTATTGGTGTCATTTTGTAGTGTTTTTTTTTTTGTAGTGCTGTCATTTTCTTTGTTCCTGTTACTCTCCTGTGCTGAATTCCTTTTGTTTGTGGTTTTTTTTTTTCATTTCTTTTCCTTTTGTAGATTTTATTTTTACTGAGACGTTGTTTTACTTCTTTATTTTAATGAATAGGTTTGTTAACTTTCTTTGTGATTACCTTGAAATTTACCCTTATCTTCCTAGGTTTGTACCAGTCTATTGTTACTTGGTATCGTATTGTCTTCCTTTCCATAAGAAAGTTCTATAACTACACTGATTATTTCCTCTTTTATTGTTCTGATGTTGTTTTCATTTAAAAATTAACCTCTCTGGTTCCCTGTTGTAATTCTTTTGGTTTTGGATAGTCCTTGAGAGTTCATTTCCTAGGTTGATATCTAGCTAGTACAATCTTGCATCCTAGATTCAGAGTGTGGTCTGATGTTGCTTGTTCTCAAACTGAAGGACTCCCTTTAATGATTCTTTTAAGTCTGGTTTGGTTTTTACATATTCCCTTTATTTCTGTTTATTTAGAAATGTCCTTATTTCACTATCATATTTGAATCAGAGTTTTGCAGGATATATTATTCTTGGTTGGTGATTTTTTTCTTTCAAGGTTTATATATGTCATGTTATTGCCTTCTTGCCTGCATGGTTTCTGCCAAATAATCTGAGCTCAGTCTTGTTTCTCCTATGTTTGTGACTTTTCATTTTTCTCAACTGCTCTCAGGATTCTTTCCTTGCCTTTGGTTTTAGTGAGTGTGATTATGATATGCCTTGGTGATTTTCTTTTGAGGTCCATCCCATACGGGGTTCATTTATCTTCTTGGATGGTCAGCTTTTCATCTTTCATGATATTGGGGAAGTTTTCTGTCAGCAATTCTTCAATGATCCTCTCTGTGTTTTCCTTTTTCTCTCCCTTTCTGGAACTCTGATCACACGCAAATTTTTGCTTTTGATGGTATCCCACATATTTCTCAGTGTTTCTTCATTTTTCTTTTTTCTGATTTTTCATAAGAGTTGTATCCAAGTGTTTGTCTTCAATTTCTCTGATCCTTTCTTCCATCATTTCAAGCCTGCTCCTCAGCCCTTCTATGACACTGTTCATTTCTGAAATCTTGTTTAACTTTTGGATTTCTAATTATTGCTTTTATATGATTTCTACTTGTGAATTTATTTTGGCATTTTGTTCCTGTATTAGTTTCCTGAATTCTTCCATTTTTTGTCTGTATTTGCCATGAATTTGTCTGCCTTTTCTATGACTTTGTTTATTTTTTTCCTCATTTTTATCTGCTTGTTGCTTCAACTCTTGAATAACTCTGAATATTAGAGATTTGAATTCCCTATGTGGTGGTTCTAGTGCCTTTTCTTCTACTGGAAAGTCATCAGGTGTTTTACTTTGGATGCCTACTCCAACCATCCTGTCCTGTTTTTTTGTATGTTTTGATATTGTCTGCTGTCTTCAGGACATTCAGTAGTTATTTTCTTCGTTTACTGATTGTAGATTTGTTTGTTTTGTCTGCTTTTTTGTTTTATTTTGTTATGTCTGAGCAAGCAGGCTGTATGTTCTTTGTTGTTTGCTCATCTGTGGGCATGATTCTTTTGACTTCCTTGTCCAATGGTCAGGGCCAGTTGCTCAGCTATGTTACCACAGGGCAGGTGATGCTTAAAAGGAGGAGTTGGGATGGGTTCTTTGTGGCATGAACTAGGCTGACAGGGTGGGTTGGGCATTAGTGTAGGGCAGCTTCCAGTAGGCTGTGCCTGTTCTGCTCGGGTGTTCAATATTTAGTGCTCTGTGCAGGTAGACAGGAAGGAGGGGAGAGATTGTGATGTGTGGAGCTAAGATGGGCATGGGAAAGAGGAAAGAGAGGAGAAACAGGAGCCAAAAACAAACAAATAAAAACAAAAAGCTTGCTAAGGGAGCTTGACTTTGGAGTGGAAAGATGAGAAACTGAGAAATGGAGAAAAAATACAAAGAAAAAGAAAAGGAAAAAAGAAAAAAAATTAGGAAAAAAAAAGAAAAGAAAAACCCACAGGGATCCAATTGATGCGACCTCAAAGTCTGAGGAAGTGTCTCCTAGGCCACGAAGTACAGCCTGGCTAGAAGGGGTAGAGATGTCACACAGGACCAGGTATTCAGGAGACAGGAAAGGAGGTAAGTATAGAGATGGGAAACTGAGACATAGAGAAAATAAAGAAAAAGGAATGTCCCAAGGGATCCCACCGATGCAGCTGTGCAGACCAGAGAAGTGGCTCCCAAGCCAAGTAGTACAGCCTGGCTAGAAGGGGCTCCCAAGCCAAGAAAAAGAAAAAGAAAACAAACAAACAAAACAAAAGAAGACAAAACAAACAAACAAAAAGCCTCTGGGATCCCACCAGTAGTTCCCCAGTCAAGCTGTGCTTCACAGCATTTCAAGAAGAAGCAAAGATAGCGCACAGAGTCAGGTGTTCGAGAGAAAGGAGGAGGAGGTGGTGACAGGAACAGAAGAAACCAAAAGAAGCTGAAAAAAGTAACACCAGCAAAAAACAAATGGCATTCAGGGAGCTGGCCAGTGTGGGCAGGGCGAATTGAAGTGGCAAGGTGCTGAAGCAGGTGCCTCCCAGCCAAGAGACTGCAGCTGGTGGGAAGGTCAAGTGGGGGGGGGGGGAAGGGAGGGAAGAAGGATAGGGAGTGAGAAAGCGTATACCACTGGTTATCAGGTGCTGTGTCTCCTGCTGGGAGCTCAGTGAAGCTTCTTTCCCCTACTCCTTGTCTGCCAAACTCTGATGTGGTCAGGGTGAATCCAAGTGGCATGGACCCTGCACTTCCCAGCTGGCTGAGCGACCATAGCCATCTAGGAAGTAGCAGATATACAGCAGGAGGTAGAAGGATGGGGAGTGAGAAAGTGTATATTGCTGGTTACTGGGTGCTTCGTCTTCTGCTGGAAGCTCAGAGAAGCTGCTTTCCTGTACTCCTTGTTGGCCAATCTCTGACAGGAGTACAAGATGGTGAATCCATGCTGTGTTAGCTGACAGGGGACCTCTGCACGTATCTCTCCTCACTCTCTGTCCTCTGTCAGTTATTCCATTCAGTGCTTGGCTGACTTTTTTATCTCTTCATTTGACACTTAAGGTTCCAGGATTGAAGTTTGTCTTTGTTTTACTTAGTTTCTTGAGTCTTTGCTGTGGAGGGATGGAGTGGTGCTTCTGTCTATAGCTCCATGTTGATTCTACCTCTACTTTGATATTTTTATTTTTAAAAGGTAAAAAGGAAAAAGAAAAAAAAAAGACAAATGTTAGCTACAAATTCTTGACCACCATAATTTCAGGCTGACCAACAATATAAAGGATGCAATCTTCAGAAGTATGCAAGGAACTACTTTGGGTATACTCTTAGGAAATACACTGCTAAATGTATAATTCTGTTTTAAATTTTCAACAACTGATGGTTTTAAGTTTAATAAATAAATTAGGTCTGTTCTATTGTCTTCAAATATTTCCTAAAAAAACTACTTAAGTAGTACATTGACTTGTTCCAAGTTCACATGGGTTTGTTTACATTTCACATAAAAGTAATGTCTCAACAAATAATTTGTCAAACTCACCCTCTTTAAAATAACTTCAACTTTTTTTTTTAGTTTCCCATAGAGAAATTTTTTTTTTTTTTTACGTACATTGTTATGAGACCCCAACCGCTCACCCTATTCTGTGACAGCACACTCCTCCCCTCCGCTCCTGATTCCCCATGAACATTCAACCAGCTCCTAACTCTCTCTGCCTTTCCATCTCACCTCTGGACAGAAGCCGCCCCCTTGGTCTCTTGTATCTACTTGACTAAGAGGCACATTCTTCTTGAGTATCACTTTATGTCCCACAGTCCAGTCCAATCCCTATCTGAAGAGTTGGCCTTGGAAATTGTTTTAATTCTGGGGTGATAGAGAGTCCAGGGGCCATGCTTTCCAGGGTGCCTCCAGTCTCAGTCAGACCATTAAGTCTGGTCTTCCTACTAGAATTTGAGTTCTGCATCCCATCGTTCTACTGCTCCATCAGGGACCCTCTGTTGTGTTCTCCATCAGGACGTTCATTGGTGGTAGCTGGGCACCGTCTAGTTCTTCTGGTCTCAGGCTGATGAAGTCTCTGGTTTATGTGGCCCATTCTATCTCTCGGGCTAATACTTTCCTTGTGTCTTTGGTGTTCTTTGTTCTCCTTTACTCCAAGTGATTGGGACCAATTGATGCATCTTAGATGGCTACTTGCAAGCTTTTAAGACCCCAGACGCCACTCACCAAAGTAGGATGCAGAACATTTTCTTAATAAGCTTTGTTAAGCCAATGGACATAGATGTCCCCTGAAAGCATGGTCCTCAGACCCCCCATCCCTGCTACTCTGTCTCTCAAAGTATTTGATTGTGTTGAGGAAACTTCTTAGCTTTGGTTTAGTCCAGTTGTGCTGGCTTCCTCTGTAGTGTGCACTGTCTTTCCCTTCACCCAAGATGATCCTTATCTACTATCTAGTCAGTGAATAACCCTCACCCTCCCACCCCACCCCCTTAACCATCAAAGAATGTTTTCTTCTGTGTTTAAACCTTTTCTTGAGTTCTTATAATAGTGGTTTTATACAGTATTTGTCCTTCTGTGACTGACTAAATTCACTGAGTATAATAAGTTCCAGCTTCCACCATGTTATACGATGTTTCACAGCTTCATCATGGTTCTTTATTGTTGCATAATATTCCATTGTGTGGTTAGACCATAGTTTATTTATCCATTCGTCCATTGATGGGCACCTAGGTTGCTTCCATTTTTTTGCTATTGTGAACAGTGCTGCGATGAACATGGGTGTGCATATATCTATTCATGTGATGGCTCTTGTTTCTCTAGGATATATTCCAAGGAGCGGGATAGCCGGATCATATGGTCCTTCTATTTCTAGCTTTTTAAGGAAGCACCAGATCGATTTCCAAAGTGGTTGTACCATTTTACATTCCCACCAACAGTGTATAAGTGTTCCAGTCTCTCCACAACCTCTCCAGCATTTGTTATTTTGTGTTTTTTGGATTAATGCTAGCCTTGTTGGGGTGAGATGATATTTCATTGTAGTAAAATAACTTCAACTCTTAATCTAATATATATTTTTTGAAATATTTTCAGAATAATAGTCTAGAATACTATTTGTAAAGTAACATGTGCATATATGCCTGTGTGAGAGTACATGTACCTGAAATAATGTGTACCAAACTGTTAATTTTGGTTACTTGAGAGCAGATTGGGTAAGAAATAGAGTCAATGGTGTTTACGTTATGTTTATGTATCATTTTAAACACGGAGAATTTATTAATTTTCTAATAAATAAGTCAAATAGAAATGAAAATTAAATTTTTAGTACAGGAAGGGAATTCTATACATACTTCGTTTTCCTTCATACTTTTATTCTGAATTTTAGTTCAGCATAGATCCTTGTGAAAGTATTAAAAGTTCCAAATTTTAAAGAAGCTGGCTGTTTCTGAATGAAAATTTTAGACTCAGAATTTAAGAATGTTAAAAGATAACTGTAGGGACATTTTTATTTTATTGGAAAGTTTAATCTCAATGGATTTCCCTTGGTCTCAGTATTGTGAAATCATCAATGTTATTTCAAGGACACTACGTACATTTATGAATATGAGGTATTACAGAAGAAAAACAGGCATATCTAACCAATTCTTCAACTGTGAAAAATGTGTGTTCCTCAATTTTTCCATTGTTATCTGGGTATTACCTAAATCATTTGATATATTAAAATTATTATCTTACATTTGTTTAAAATATGATACAATATTTTTATCTAAAACCATAATATTTGTGGAATATATTAGGGGGTTTCTATTTTAGCAAAGAAATTTTATTCTATTGTCTTTACTCTTTTCATCTTTTTTTGCTACATATTCAAATTTATATAAGGAACTAGGGACCTCCTGGGAAGAAAGGGAGGCCAGATTAGTAGCTTATTTCCCACAGATTCAAGGCAACTGAAATTTGTCACCTGGGCAGAGCTGGCCTTCCTCAAAGCCATTGTCTAGCAAGAACAATGGGTCTCCAAGCGAGAAAGATATGCCTAAAGCACAAAGCTGATGACTCACTGCTTGGAGACCCTCTGAGCAGACACCAAAACCTTTCCAAATGCATCACCCAGGGAGAAAGCATTTGTTTAAGAGAAGTCAAGAGGAAATGTGAGTGATTTAAAGAGCTTTAGTTTAGGAAACTCAGTTAAATTTTTACATTGGCTCCATTTTGGCAATGTATAATGCTGGCAGAAGGATGGTCTCACCTTGTACCTTGTAGGACCACTGCAGCTCAGGAGTGAACTCTGTTAGTTATGGCGGCAGCAAGCTGAAGGTAAGGTTCACATTGAACCTTTGCTCTTTGAATGGAGTGACACAGATGCCACCCTGGTGGGGGCAGCTATCTCCGTAAACAGAGGATCTCGTCAGACTGTGTTTCTTTTTCAGGAGCTATGCCAGGCTTCTTCTGTGGCAGCAGATTGAACTAGATCATTGTAGAACAATCAGCTTGACGAATGGAAATTCTCTAGATCAAGGGGGCTGGTGAGTGAGAGATCAAGCATTAAGTTCATGGAAGGTGCAAACAAGACTGGCTCTTTGAACTTGCACATTAAATATCCTCGGGAAACTGTAAGAACTAAGGAACTGGTTAAGAGAATACATCATTTTGTTTCCCTAATTTGCTCATTATTTTATTTGTTACAGTTTGAGGCTCTATTATGTATACTTTGGGGGTCCTATAGTTTGTATTTCCAACTTTTAAAAGGAAATTTTCAATTAAAAATGATTATTTAATTTAATTTTCCAAACAGCTTCTTTACATAGATATTATTGTCTCCATTTTATACCATAAGGAAACAAAATTTTGAGAGTTTCGTTATCTTGCCTCAGGCCACACAGGCTGTAGCAAGTGGCATGGCTACTATTAAAAGCTAAGTTTATCTGGCTAAAACGCCCTTCTTTTCCAGAACCCCAGGTAAGGAAAGTAAATTCTATTATAACCATATTTCATCTATTGAAATGTAGACTTTCATAAATAGAATTGTTTATTCAGAGTCCAGACCTTAATAAGTAGTACAGCCAAACTAGAACACGGGTTATCCCAAAGCTGACATCACATCTCATGAGCTATTCAAGTTCTTTCTTACAATTATTTCCCATTTACCGAATGACAAAGGATCTCAGGAATACCTTACACACTTAATTTAAGATTATGTCCCTTATAAAAATTTTTGAAATTTGAAAATGTCATAAGAGTTAGCATTGAAATATCGCTTATGGTCAGAAATTTATCACCAACTGTATTTCTTAGGCTAAAAGAAGTTTTTGGTCAACAATATACCTCCATGTCTGTACTGAAGTTTAGTCATACAGGATGCTGAAAATACAACTTTATCACATCCTTATCAGTGTTTTCTCATGTTCTTTTTTTTTTTTTGGAGTAAAGCATAAAGTAAGTTTTACTCACCATATATTCAAAAGGGCAGAAGTGGGAAGTGGACAAGCATGCTGCTTTTCATGTTCTTGAAGCAGAGAAAGAGAATCATTAATCTTGTGGGGCTTGTGACAATTTAACCTTTTAAAGACTTCAAGTTGTGTAGAGTTTATCAAAAGATTAATAAACCCAGAGTGCAATGTTGGTTGAATTAACAAAGTGTCCAAAATAATTGATTTGGTTTAATACTAATCTTTATTTATGAAAACATAAATCTAACAAAAAAATCAGGAGACTGGCAAAATGCCTCACACTTTGCAGTGTTCTCAGGTTTAAGTTTCTGAGAACGTAGAATTACTGCCTATGGTTAAAATATGTTTAATCCTGATGGCTTGACAGACTGAAAAAAAAAATGCTCATTACTTTCAAGCTTTGAGCTGTATTTATACTTAATAATGTATTTAGTGCATATATTTTCTGTTTAATTTTCTTAAATGACTACTGCTCACAACCAATACAAAACTTTTTTCATCTATTTTTATGAGTGAAGAAATCAAATATGAAGGGATTTGTTAGGACATTGTCTTAGTTATCTAGTGCTGCTGTAACAGAAATACCACAAGTGGATGGTTTTACCAAAGAGAAATTTACTTCTTCAGAGTAAAGTAGGCTAAAACTCCAAATTCAGGGCATCAGCTCCAGGGGAAGGCTTTCGCTCTCTGTCGGCCTTCTCATCAATGTTCCCCTGGACTAGGAGCTTCTCTGAGCAGGGACGCCAGGTCCAAAGGACTAATTCCTAGGATACCGATCTTTGCATTCCATCTCGTTTTTGAGGAGTTCTAATTTTCCTAGATTCATACTTTGTACATTCCACATTCTGATTATTAATGGATGTTTGCAGTTGTTTCTTCTCATACTGAGTTTCTGCACATCAGCAGATGAAGGTCCCGAAAGCTTGACTGCAATCACGTCATTAAGGTTGACTCTACTTTGAGGAGGCAGCTCTTCTCCAATGACTAGTCCCTCCTGATAACATGTCCAAAGTACGTGAGATGAAGTCTCATCATCCTTGCTTCTAATAAGCATTCTCTCTTTACTTCTTCCTAGACATATTTGTTCATTTTTCTGGTAGTTCATTTGTTCATCTTCTGGCACTTTATCAGACAATGCTCCTCTGTTATTCTTAAGGTTTTCACTGGCCAATTTTTTCAGAAGTAGACTACCTGGTCCTTCTTCCTAGTCTGTCTTAGTCTGGAAGCTCCACTGAAACCTCTCCACCAATGGTGACCTTGCTGTTATTTGAAATATCAGTGGCAAAGTTTCCAGTATCACAGCAACACGCAAGCCACCACAGTACAGAAAACTGACAGACGTGGTAGAAATAGCATTTTATACTCATGACAATTCATGAGATACTCCACTGACCCACGTTCTCCAATACTTGGCATTTTTGTTTTTCTTATTTGTTATCAATGTAGCCACAGGAAAAAGACCTGGCAATCTACTTCCAAAAAGATTAGAGCCTAGAAAACTCTATAGGGAAGTTTTACTCTGTCACATGGGGTCACTATGAGTTGGAATTAACTCCAGGCACCCAATAACAATAGTGGTTTCTTACTTAGGTTTTAATGATAATCTTTCTTTATAGTTTATTTTTGTTGTTCTTGTTGTGAACATGCAAAACAGAACATACATCAATTCAGCAGTTTCTACGTGCCCAATTTGGTGACATTGATTACATTGAGTTGTGCAACCATTCTCATCCTCCTTTCCCAAGTTTTTCCTCCCCATTAACACAAACTCACTGCTCCCTAAGTTTCCTATCTATTCTTTTGAGTTGCTGTTGTCAATTTGATCCCATATAGATAGATCTTAAAAGAGCACATTGCTCAAGGCAGACATTCTTCACTAGTCATGTTAAACTACTTTTTGGTTTTAAGAAGACTTCAGGGGGATACTGTTGGTTTAAGGTTTAAAGATTATCTCACAGCAATAATTGCAGGGTTTCATCTAGCCTCCATGGCTCCATAAATTCTGGGTTCCATAAGAGTTTTAAATTCTGTTCTGCAATTTCCCCCTTTTGATTAGGATTCTTCTATAGAATCTTTGATCATAATATCCAGTAATGGTAGCTGGGCACTCTCCAGTTCTTGTTTCATGGTAAAGGGGGAAGTTGTTCGTGGAGGCAATTTCCTCCTCCTTGTCATGATTTTCCTCTTCCTCTGTTTCTTCAGGCAAATAGAGACCAATTATTCTGCCAGAGATGGCTGCTTGCAAGCTTTTAAGACCCCAGGCACTATACAATGAATTAAGAGGTAGAACAGAAACACTAAACATGTTATTAGATGTACTATGAAACCCTGACAATAAGCCTCCAAACCAAGGAACCAAATCATGTGATGTGTTTGGTTGTACATAAACAGCCTCAGCATCTGTTCTTTTTTTGTCATTGTTGTAAATATGTCTATCATAACAATTTTACCAATTCAACTTTTTACAGGTGTACAATGTATTGACAGCAATTACATTAATCGGCTGTGCAAACCTTGATCAATGTGATTTTTCCATTACTGTAAACTGAAAGTCAGTACTCCATAAGTAATAACCCTCTCTCTTCTTCTCTCCCTCTTACCCATGGTAACCATTAATAAACTTTGTTCTCTATACATTTGTCTGTTCTTCTCTTTTTATATAAATGAGGTCGTACAATATTTGTCCTTTTCTGATTGACTTATTTCATTCAGTACAATGTCTTCAGGCTCCATCCATATTGTAGCATGAATCAATACTTAATTTATCTTACTTGCTGGGTAGTATTCCATTGCATGTACCACATTTTGTTTATCCACCCATCCATTAATAAGCATTTAGGTTTTTTCCACTTTTTGGCTATTGGGAATAGTGCTCCAATGAACATTGGTGTCCAAGTATCTGTTTGAGTCTCTGCTTTCAAGTCTTTTGGATAGATACCTAGGAATAGAATTACTGGGTTAGATGGTAGTTTTATTTTTGTTTTTTTGAGGAAGCACTACAATGTTCTCCACTATGGCTTTACCATTTTTTATTCCCACTAGCAACAGATAAGGGTTCCCATTTCCCCATATACTCACCAACATGTTATTTTCTGGTTTTATTTTATTTTATTTTTTTGATGAGCAGAAGTTTCAGATTGTGATGAAGTCCAAATTACTATTTTTTAAAAAATTTTTGATCACACTATCTGCAGTCAGACTAAGAAATATTTGCCTATACCGAAGTTACAAACATATAACCTCCAAGAGTTTTATACATTTAACTTTTATATTGAGGAAGATAATCCATCTTCAGTTGATTTTTGGTTTTAGTGTAAGATAGGAAAGAAAGTTCCTTTGTTTTCAAGTTGTTTTAGCACCATTTGTTTAAGAGAAAGAAAAAGAAAGGTAAAACAAAACAAAAGATAATCTTTCTTTTCCCATTCAATTGCATTCCTGCCTTTGTCAAAAATCATTTGATCAGCTATGTGTGGATCTCTATTTGGTTTCTTTGTCCATACTTACATCAAAACCACACTGTCTTAATCACTATGCGTTTATGTATTATCTTATAAGCAAGTAGTGTGATTCCTCCAATTTTTTCTCTTTTTGCAAGGTGTTATTTATTCATTAATTAATTCATTTATTTTTGGCTACATTAGAGAATTTACATTTTCATATTAATTTTAATATCACCTTGTCAGTTTATCACAGAAGAGCTTTCTGTGATTTTTGTTAGAATTCCATTTAATATATTGGTATATCTGGAAGAATTAAGATCTTCATGCTATTGAAACTTTTCATTATCTAACTCTTATTTAATTTCTTCCAACAATGTTTTATAGTTTTCTATGTAGAAGTATACATACTTAAATTTATTTCTAAGTTATTTTATGTTATTATGCTGTAGTAAATTATTTTTTTTAAATTCAATATTTCAAATTTTTGTTGCTGATGTATGGAAATACAATTGATATTTGTGTATTGACCTTGCTTATATATTACCCCAGAATTCACTTCTTCTACCTGGTAGTGTTTTGTTTGTTCGTATGTTTGTTTCCTTGTTGTTTGTACATTCCTGTGTACATAATTTTGTCGTGTGCAAATAAAGAGAATTTTACCATTTCTTTTCTAATGGTTATACCTCATTTATTTTTCTTGCCTCATTGCATTGGCTTGGGTTTTTAGTACATTTGTTAATAGAAATTATGAATGTAGACATATTTTTCTTATTTTAAATCTTAGGAGGGAGTGTTTAATATTTTATAATTAGTCATGATGTTACCTTTAGCGGTTTCTTTTTTTTTTTTTTTTATATTGCCTTTTTCAAATTTAGGCTATTTTCTTTTATTGCTTGTTTCGTAGAAGTTTATCTCTTAAATACTCAATACAAATCCCACTTGATTATGATATAGTATTATATTATACTGATCGTTTGATTTTTTCATATTATGTTAAGAAACTTTTGTCATGTTTATGAGCTATTTATCTGCAATTTTCTTTACTTCTATTGCCCTTCTCAGGTTTTGATCTTAGCATTATGCTGGCCTTATGAAAAATATGGAAATTGTTTCTCCCTCCTCTATTTTCTGAAATTTTTTTGTAAGATTGGTATTAGTTCATCTTCACTTGTAATTTAGAATTCAACAGTAAAGTTTAGACAGTTTATTTTAAACCACTCTTGTATTAAATCTAATCATTTAAAGCTATGAAATATTTTCCTTATAAGGAGCTCTTTAGCTTAATCCATAAATCTTATTTACTTATTTTTTTGGTTTTACTATTTTTTAAAAAAATATTTCTAATTTATCCAATGATTGTTTTATTTGATCAATGCATTGTTTAGAATTTTTTGCTTAGGAATTTTAAAAATTCCTTTCCACTATTAAGCCATAATTTAATCCCATTGAAGTCAAAGAATATATCATCAATATTTTCAGTCTCTTAAAATGTACTGAGGCTTGTTTTATGGCCAAGCATTTGGTATACCTTAGTGACTGTCCCATGTGCACTTTGAAAGAATGTTTATTTTTATATTTTACAATTGTTCAGTATCGTGAGCAATTCTGCATTTGCTTATTTCTTTCATTAGCTCTGTTCTCATTGATTCAAATATATTGAAGCTATGTTAGTTTCATAACACTTTAGGATTACTATGTCTCTCTGAAAAATTGACCCTTTTACCACTATAAAATTCTGGTAATACTCCTTGTTTTATAGTCCTCATAGCCCAATATTAATAAAGCTACACACACTTTTCTGATTAGTGTTTGTGTGAAATATCTGTTTGTTTCCTTTTACTTTCTTCATATCCATATTGTTTTTTAAAAATTAAATCTTATTAACAAAGTGTGCTTGAATATTTCTTTTTATCCTTTAGTACAATCTATGCCTATTTATCAAGGTGTTTACACATACTTACTGACACAGTTTAAGCCCACAATCTTTACTCCTTTTTTCTATTTGTCTCAACTTCTATTTCTTCATTTGATTTTCCTTTCTTGCAATTTTTTGGAATCTGTGTGTGGGGGTGAGGGGGGGTTGGTATTTCACTTTTGTACTTAAAAAAAAGAGGTGGTTGCTATAGGTATTAGAGTATGAATTCATAATTTCTCAGAGCCTATCTTGATTTGGAGAGCTGGTGGCAAAGTGGTTAAGGGCTCTGCTGCTAACCAAAAAGGTCAGTAGTTCAAATCTACCAGCCACTCTTTGGAAATTCTATGGGGCAGTTCTACTCTGTCCCATAGGGTCACTTTGAGTTGGAATCAACTCAACAGCAACAGGTTTTTTTGGTTTTATCTTGAATTAATACATTACAACTTCACATATAATTTAAGAAACTTACCACAGTATAATCCCAATAACCCTCTCCCATCTATTGTGCTACTGGAGTGTTAAGTGTTTTAATATTACATAAGTTATAACCCTCCAAAAAACTATTGTGTTTTTGTTTCAAATAAATTTCAAAGAATGAAAGTTCAAAAAATAGTCTTGTAGAGTACTGCACCTTTTTTAACCATTTCTGAAGATCATCAATTATTCCTTTAGATACTAGGTTGCCACTGGTATCATTTCTCTTTAATCTCAATAACTTCCTTCTTATGCCCTGAAGACCCTCTGGGATCTTCTTAATCCTTGTTAACCAAAATATATCTTTATTCCACCTTCACTTTCATTGGACATAGAATAAACTTTTTTAAAAAAAATTTTTCTTTCAATACTATAGAATTGCCATTTATTTGTCTTCTGTTTTCCATTATTTCTGATGAGAATCCAGGAATGATTCTTATCACTGTCTCCCTGTTTCTGATATATTTCCCCACCACTGCCCGGTTGCTTTTAGGGTACTGTCTTTATCTTTGATTTTCAAAAGTTTGAAAATAACGTATCTAAGCATGCCTTTCTTTGTATTTATCTGACTTGGGTCCCTAATTTTTTTAAATACATATTTTTAATCACATTTCAGCAATTTTTCCTCAAATGTGTTTCTGCCTCATTCTCTCTCCTCAATTTCGGTGACTCCAATTGTAACTATGTTAGTCGGCTTGACATTTCCCCACTGTTTATTTATTGTCTATTATGTTTTTTTCAGTCTCTCTGCATCCGTTTGGATAATTTCTACAGACTTGCTTTCAAGTTCACTAATCCTTTTCCCTATAGTGTTGATTCTTCTGTTAAGTTCAACTAATATATTTTTTTTTCTTCAAATTTTAGATATTTTATTCTTTAGTTGCATAATTGCTATTTGGTTCTTTGATTTTATTAAACTTTTTTTTGAGACATTTATAGGTTCACAAGCACCTATAAGGAAATAATGTATCTCATGTGTCTGTCACTCGGTTTCCCCAAAGATAACATCTACAAAAAATATAGCAGTGTAGTGCAATATCACAATTAGATACAGTCAAGATACAGGACATTTTCCTCAGCACAGTGATCCTTCATGTTAGAAACAAGTCAAATGTTCATCAACAAGTGAATAGATAAATTATATCTTATTCATAAAAAGAAATAGCACTCAACAATAAAAAGAATCAACTATCGATACACACAACAACATGGATTAATTTCAAAATAATTATGCTATGTGAATAAATCAACCAAAAAGAGCACATACTGTATTCCATTTATATAATATTCTAGAAAATGCAAACGAATCTATTGTAATGTGCATTAGGCAGGGTTTTTCAGAAAAATAGAATGCTAGTAAGACTCTAGAAGGTTAAAACAATCATCAGCTGACAACAAAGAAATGGAGACCTCAGTACTACAACATCAAGGAACTGAATTCTGCCATAAGCTTGGAAATTGATTCTCCCACATATTCTCCAGTATGGAATGCAGCCCTGCCAGCATCTTGATTTTAACCTCATGAGACCTGAGTCATACTTCTGCTCTATAGAACAGACAACTATGAGATAATAAATTTGTGTCATTTTAAGTCACTAAGTTTGTAACCCTGGTTGCTCACTGATTAAGAGCTTGACTGCTAACCAAAGGAAAAGGTCAGCAGTTTGTATCCACAAGCCGCTCCTTGGAAACCCTATAGGGCAGTTCTACTCTGTCCTATAGGGTTGCTATGAGTAGGAATTGTCTCAACAACAATAGATTTTTGGTTTTGGTTTAAGTTTGTAGTAATTTGTTATGGCCCCAATTGAAAACTAATATACTCTTCTTAAACAACAAGCTCGATAATTTTAAGAACTTGCTATACATTCTGTCTCCAGAGGTTTTCACACTCTCTTCACTCTCCCCAGAACACACTGTCCTCCTTTATTCTTATCCCCACCATCTCCCTAGACATTTTCTCCTAATATTTAAAATCTTATTTTAATCTCCTACCTGCAACAGAGTTAGTTCATATTCTACGAGCCATTCTGTCTTAGTTATCTGGTGCTGCTATAACAGAAATACCACAAGTGGATGGCTTTAACAAACAGAAATTTATTCTCTCATAGTTTAGGAGGTGAGAAGTCCAAATTTAGGGTGTCAGCTCTATGGGAAGGCTTTCTCTCTCTGTTGGTTGTGGGGGAAGGTCCTTGTCTCCCTTCAACATCTGTAGGACTGGCATTCCTTGGAGATCTCCGTGTGTCTTAGCATTGATCTTCTCCTGGGTCAAGTAGGTTCTCAGCACAGGGATCTTGGGTCCAAAGAATGTGTTCCTCTGCCAGCTCTTCTTTCTTGGTTGTATGAGATCCTTCAATGTCTACTCACTTGTTCAACCTCTTTTCTATTGCAGAAGAGATTGACTCAAGATACCACCTAATTAATGAACATAAATGTCGCCAATTCTGCCTCATTAACATCATAGAGGTCAGGATTTACAACACATAGATAATTACATCAGATCACAAAATGGAGGGCAATTACATAATACTGAAAATCATGGACTAGTCAAGTTGACACATATTTTAGAGGAACACAATTCAATCCACAATACCTTCTAATACCTGCACTTTTCTGCATCAGGACACTTATCACACAGTACTGAATTTGTCCATTTTCTTGCCTGTCTCTCCGACTTGCCTGAAGCTGCCTGAGGCAGGTATTGTTTATCATTTATTATTTTACTTCCCTCATCAATAATAATTCCTGGCATATGGTTAGCTCTCAGTAAATATTTTTGAAGGAATAAATATGTTATTACAAAATAAATAAATTGACTGTGTTTAGAAATTTGGTATTTGATATATTCCATACATTCTTTTAGATTACTAGAGTCAATGACTATCTGATCAAATGGAAAAAAAAAATGTAGAACTACTAGTGTATGACATGCTTCCATTTACCTATCCAATTATCTAGCCAAAGATCATCAGTTCTATTACCCCAGTCTCAAGATTGCTGTTGCTTACAAATAATGTATTTTTAGGTTTTGGATTTCCTTGGTATTTGGTTTAGTACTTCATTATCCCTAATATTGTCATTATAAGTTTGTGTCAATCAAGTAACTATTTTGCCTTCTACTAAACTAACTACCTGCAAATTTGCTGTTGTAAAGACTGTTCTAGCATCTTACAATTTCGCATTCTCAAACTCCCAACCACAGCTGCCTATATAAAATATTCCTGTGAAAGACATTGTTCCGTTTTAGGGAGGTTACATACTGAAAAGCAGAGGATTTGTAATTACCTTGGACAGAGGGCTGCATATTTGGGAGTACTGATGTGTTCTATGTTAGCTGTAATGGACTCTAATATCAGGAAGCCTTCTAATAAATTTTAAAAGCAGCCTGAAATGAGGAAGTAATTGAAGCATCATTATGTTTTGTTATTTGTTTTTTTGTTTGAGTTTGAAGTGACCTTTAAATTTAGTCTCCATTACCTAGAAAGGAGAGGTAAAGTGATGAACAGGAATGTAACAGTTTACCATGCCCCATATCCTGTCCAATGCAGAATTTACGTGTTTCCAACAATTATCATAAAATAATACTAGATCTTTAAGAAACAATTGTCGAAAGTGTTTTTAAATCATTTAGAGACTGGGATCCACTGATTACACAGTGTATGACCAAATGGGTCATAACCCAATGGTGAAGAATTCATAGAGATCTGAGAATTCTATTTCTGGGCAAATTTTACATGCACGAGTAAGTGTTAGGGAGTAAAATTCATAGCTTTCATTACATTCTCAGAGGAGACAGTGGCTGAGAAAGGTTATGAACTACTGCATTTAAAACTGCTTTGTAAAATATATAGCCCTTAGCTTACTGAATGAACAGAAGATTTCAAAGGGCAGCTTGAGAAGACAAAGTGAAATATTATAATGATGTGTGCAGGACCTGGAGTTAGAAAACCAAAAGAGAAAAACTTCCTCTGCATTTCTCAAGCTGAAAGAACTACAGAGAAAATTCAAGCTTTGAGTTGCAATATTGAAGGATTCTATGGGCAAAATAATGAACAATGCAGGAAGCATAAAAAGATGATGGAAAGAATAGAGTCACTACCAAAAATAATTGATCGACGTTCAACCATTTCAGGAGGTAGTGTATGATCAAGAACTGACAGTACTGGAGAAAGAAATCCAAGCTACACTGAAGGCATTGGCAAAAATAAGCCTCCAGAAATCGATGGAGTACTATTTGAGATGTTTTAAAAAAATGGATGCAGCACTGGAGGTGCTCACTTGTCTATGCCAAGAAATTTGTAAGACAGCTACCTTGCCAACTAACTGGAAGAGATCCATATTTGTGCCCATTCCAAAGAAAGTGACACGACAGAGTACAGAAATTATCATACAATATCATTAATATCACACACAAGCAAGATTTTGCTGAAGATAATTAAAAAACAGTTGCAGCAGGACACAGACAGGGAACTGCCAGAAATTCAAGGAGGATTCAGAAGACTTGGATAAAGGGATGTCATTGCTGATCTCAGAAGGATCTTGGCTGAAGACAGAGAATACCAGAAAGATGTTTGTTTACTTGTGTTTTATTGACTATACAATGGCATTCGACTCTATGATTCATAACAAATTAGGCATAACATTGCAATGAATGAGAATTCCAGAACACTTAACTGTGCTCATGGGGAACCTGTACATAGACCAAGGAGCAGTCTTTCGAACAGAACAAGAAGGTACTGTGTGTTTTAAAAGCAGGAAAGATGTGCATCAGGGTTGTATCCTTTCATCATACTTAGTCAATCTATATGCTGAGCAAATAATCTGAAAAGCTGGACTATATGAAGAACGTGACATCAGGCTTCGAAGAAGACTCATTAACAACCTGTAATATGCAGATGACACAACCTTGCAATGTGGAAAGCAAAGGGGACTTGTCTGATGCACTTACTGATAAAGATCAAAGACTAGAGCCTTCAGTATGGATTACACCTCAACATAAAGAAAACAAAAATCCTAACAACTGGACCAATAAACAACATCATGATAAACAGAGAAAAGATCAAGGTTGTCAAGGATTTCATTTTACCTAGATCACAATCAACACCCATGAAAGCAGCAGTTAAGAAAGTAAAAGACACATTGTTTTGGGCAAATCTGCTGCAAAAGACCTCTGTAAAGTGTTAAAAAGCAAAAATGTCACTGTGAGGACTAAGGTGAACCTGACCCAAGCCGTGGTATTTTTAATCACCTTGTATGAATGTGAAAGCTGGACAGTGAATAAGGAAGACCAAAGAAGAATTGGTCTTTGAATTATGGTGTTGGTGAAGAATACTGAGTATACCATGGACTGCCAGAAGAATGCACAAATCTGCTTGGAAGAAATGCATTCACAATTCTCTTTGGAAGCAAGGATGGAAATACTTCATCTCACGTATATTGGACATGTTATCAGAAGGCACCAGTTCCTGGAGAAGGTCATCATGCTTGGTAAAGCAGAGGGTCTGCAAAAGACAGGAAGACCCTCAAGGAGATGGATTGACACAGTAGCTGCAACAATGGGCTCAAGCATAGAACGATTGTGAGGATGGCACAGGACCAGTGTTTTGTTCTGTTGTACATAGGGTGGCTATGAATCAGAACTGAATCTACTGCACCTAACAACAGCAGCCTATTGAAAGGATTATTACAAAAATATAAATGAAGTACCATTAAAATATTAATTTTTCTAATTATCGTTGACATAATAAGGAATTCTTAGTGTTTCTTTTGAGTCTTAAGGAAAACAAATATCACTGAGTAAATATTCCTCGTTTTGTTGTATATGCCATCGAGTCAATTCAGTCTCATAGCAACACTATAGGACAGAGGAGAACTGCCCCATAGAATTTCCTAGGCTATAATCTTTCTGGGAGCAGATCACTATCTTTTCTCCCACTGATCAGCTGGTGAGTTGGAACCACAGACCTTTCAGTTAGCAACCCACTGCTTAACCATTGTTCCATCTCTTCATTTTCTTTGTTCTTTAACATAATCAGTAATTTGATCTTATTCTAAAATACAGAATCATATCCTCTTTCTACCTTGTGTCAAATAATGTATCTTTGCAATTACTTTCAAGAAATGATGATTATAGAAAATGAATATTCTTTTACTGTGGTAAAAATTTCAGTGATACTTTGACCCTAAAGCCCTGGTGGTACAGTGGTTAATCACTTGCCTGCTAACTTAAAGGTCAGCAGTTCAAAACCACCAGCCACTTCACAGAAGAAAGATGTGGCAGCCTGCTTCCATAAAGACGTAAAGCCTTGGGAACTCTATGAGATAGTTCTACTATGTTCTATAGGGTTGCTGTGAGTCAAAATCAACTCAGTTGGCAGTGGTTTAGTGGGTGAGTGCTTTCAAACATCATAAATCATCAGTATGGCCTTCAGAGAGTTAAACTTCATTTAAGGCTTTCCTAGGCCATATGAAAAAAAAAATTTTTAACAGTAACAAAGTAGAAATAAGGAATACATTTATATATATATATATATATATATATAAAATTTACTTTATATTCTGGGGGACAATATACACAGCAGATCATATACCAGGTCAGCAATTTCTACATGTACAATTCGGTGAAATTGACTACATTCTGCAAGTTTGCAACCATTCTCGCCCTCCTTTTCTAAATTGTTCCTCCCCTGTTAACATAAACTGACTACCTCCTAAGGTTCATACCTAATCTTTCCAGTTGTCATCGTCAATTTGATCCCATATAGATAGTTCTTAAAAGAGCATAATGCTCAAGGCAGATATTCTTCACTGTTGTTGTTAGGTGCCATCTAGTCAGTTCTGATTCATAGCAACCCTATGTACAAAAGAAGGAAACACTGCTGGCCCTCTGCCATCTTCACAATTGTTACACACGAGCCCATCATTGCAGCCACGGTGTCAATCCATCTCATTGAGGGTCTTCCTCTTTTTTCCTGACCCGGTAATTTACCACTCATGATTTCCTTCTCTAGGGACTGATCCCTCCTGATAACGTGTCCAAAGTACTTGAGACAAAGTCTCACCATCCTCTCTTCAAGGAGTATTCTGGCTGTACTTCTTCCAAAAATGATTTGTTCATTCTTCTGGCAATCCATGGTATATTCAATATTCTTTGCTAACACCATAATTCAAAGGCATCAATTGTTTTCTGGTCTTCTTTATTCACTGATCAGCTTTCCCATGCATATGAGGGGATTGAAAATACCATAGCGTAGGTCAGGCACATCTTAGTCCTCAAAGTGACATCTTTGCCTATCAACACTTTAAAGAGGTCTTTTGTAGCAGATTAGCCCAATGCAATGGGTCGTTTGATTTCTTCACTGCTGATTCCAGGGGCATTGATAGTGCATCCAAGTAAAATGAAGTCCTTCACAACTTCAATATTTTCTCCATTTATCATGATATTGTTTACTGGTCCAGTTTTAAGGATTTTTGGTTGTATAAGTTGAGGTGCAATCCATACCAGAGGTTGTAGTCTTTGATCTTCATCAGTAAGTTCTTGAAGTCCCTCTCAATTTCAGCAAGCAAGGTTGTGTGATCTGCATAACGCAGGTTGTTAATGAATCTTCTTGCAATTCTGATGCCACATTCTTGTTCATATAGTCCAGGTTCTCAGATTATTTGCTTGGCACACAGTTTAAATAAGTATGGTGAAAGGATACAACCTTGACACACACCTTTCCTGACACTAAACCACGCAGTACCCCCTTGTTCTGTTCTAATGACTGCCTCTTGCTCTATATACAGGTTCCGCATGAGCACAGTTAAGTGTTCTGGCATTCCTGTTCTTTGTAATGTTATCCATAATTTGTTATGGATCCACACAGTTGAATGCCTTTGCATAGTCAATAAAACACAGGTAAACATCTTTCTGGTGTTGTCTGCTTTCAGCCAGGATCCATCTGACATCAGCAATGATGTTCCTCATTTTATGTCCTCGTCTGAATCTGGCTTGAATTTCTGGAATTCCCTGTGGATGTACCACTGCAACTGCTTTTGTATGATTTTCAGCATAATTTTACTTGCCTGTGATAGTAATGATATTTGATAATTTCTGCATTCTGTTGGATCACCTTTCTTTGGAATAGGCAAAAATATGGATCTCTTCCAGTCAGTTGGCCAGGCAACTCTCCTCAAATTTCTTGACGTAGACAAGTGAGCACTTCCAGAGCTGCATCAATTTGTTGAAACATCTTAATTGTATTCCGTCAATTTCTGGAGCCCAGTTTTTCGCTCATGTTTTCAGCGTAGCTGGGACTTCATTCTTCAGTACCATTGCTTCTTGAACATATGTTATCTCCTGAAATGTTCGAACATCCACCAATTCTTTTTGGTACAGTGTCTGTTTTCCTTCCATCTTCTTTTGATGCTTCCTGCATTGTTCAATATTTTGCCCACAGAATCCTTCAATATTGCAACTTAAGGCTCAACTTTTCTCTTCAGTTCCTTCAGCCTGAGAATTGCCGAGTGTGTTCTTCCCTTTTGGTTTTCTATCTCCAGCTCTTTGCACTTGTCATTATAATACTTTACTTTGTCTTCTCGAGCTGCCCTGTGTAATCTTTTGTTCAGTTCTTTTACTTCATCATTTCTTCCTTTCACTTTAGCTACTCTACGTTCGAGAGCAAGTTTCAGAGTCTCTTCTGACATCTATTTTTAGTCTTTCTTTCCTGTCTTTTTAATGATCTCTTCCTTTCTTCATGTGTGATGTCCTTGATGTCATTCCACGACTCATCTGGTCTTCAGTCTTTGGTGTTCAATGGGACAAATTTGTTCTGAAATGGCCTTTAAATTCATATGGGATATATTCTAGGTAGTATTTTGAATCTCCTGTACTTGTTCTAATTTTCTTCAGCTTCAACTTGAATTTTCATGGAGCAATTGATGTTCTGTTCCACAGTCGGCCCCTGGCCTTGTTCTAACTGATGATATTGAGCCTCTTCATCTTCTCTTTCTACAGACGTAGTCAATTTGATTCCTGTGTATTCCATCTGGCCTGGTCCATATGTATAGTTGCTGGTTTGGTTTTGGTTTGGTATCCTCAGCTATTTTTACTGATATTTAAATTAGAGAATTTATATTATAGTACATTGTAAAGGGTAATATGTAAGATCCTGTCACTATTGCCTTTGTCTCCTTTCGAGTTAGAGAGGACTCTTCTTTTTCATACTAATATTATTTTTAAGCTTCTGTATTACATTTTAACAGTTTACTTTGTCTCCTCATATAAACTTTTTGATTGTTAGCCCATGTACTTATTGTACACAACACACTGCTTAACATACAGAAGGGGCTTAGATAATTTATAAGCTTGAATGGCCATATAAATACATGTAAACACTACACTACTGCTTTTGTTGTTGTCAGGTGCCTCAGAGTTGGCTCTGACTCATAATGATCTTATCTATAACAGAGAAAAACGTTATTCAGTCCCATACAAACACAACCAGCTGTGTTTGAGCCCATTGTTTCAGCCACTGTGTTAATCCATATTATTGCGTGTCTCCCTCTTTTTCATTGACCCTCTACCAAGCATGATGTCTTTCTCCAATGATTGGTTCTTCCTGATGATATATCCAAAGTAAGCAACTCAAAGTCTTACCATCCCTGCTTCTAAGGAACATTCTGGCTGTACTTCCTTCAAGAGAGTTTTGTTCCTTCTCTGGCAGTCCATGGTATATTCAATATTCTTGGCACTATCGCAGCTCAGGTGAATCAGTTTTCTTCACTCTTCTTTTTTTATTGTCCAGCTTTTTTATGCATCTGAGGTGATTGAACATGCCATGGCTTGGGTCAGGTGCACCTTAGTCATCAAACTGCCATCTTTGCTTTTTAACACCTTCACGCTTTACCTCTGAGGTCCAGAGGCATAAAAAATGGCTGACATACTGTTTATGTCAATAGTAATGAAAGAGTTAAAAAAGTCTTTTGCAGCAGATTTGCCCAATGCAGTATGTTGTCTAATTTCTTGGCTGTTGTTTACCTTACAAAGTTGTTGTCAGAGGTGGTTGTATTGCTCTAGTTATAAATGATTGATTGTCTTTTGCAGTTAATATTATTTTGAGGAAAGATGTCTACTAAAACTCAAATGTGCAGAAACAGAACTTAGGAAGTATATCCTTCCCTCTCTCTGACTACCTATTTCCTTACTAATACTTCAATTACTAAAATAATTAAAATTCTTTTTAGAAAAGGGAGGAGAACCTAAAATTCTACAAATACTTTTCTTACTCCTTAATCATCAATATTATTATGATCGTATGCATAGCAGCTACTATTTATTAATGGAATAACAGGCTCCAGAGCTGTAATGATCATTTACATGTATTATACCACTGAGTCCTCAAAACAACCCCAGAGTAATTACAGTAATTTTCAAAGAAGAGGAAACAGGAGGCTTAGAGAGGTTGATTAATTTGTTTATTTTAACCAAAAAATGAGAAAATGAGTGAAAAGGTAAGGATTCATGTCTGAACATGATTAGCACACATTTTCACAGTAAAATGAGCAATTCAGAATCATCTTTCTCAAGAACGTTTCAGTATGTCAACGCAGAAGTTCTAGGAACATCAAGGGAAGATAATTAGCTTGACCTTCTAGCCATAGTACTGATTTCTAAATGACTCAACAAGCTCATTGAATATCTACGTACATAGCTAAGAAGGATAACTAATAAAATATATCCCCTGTAAATGTAAAAAATGCATGCCTAAAGAACTAAGACGGTTTTGGCCAATCAAAGATGTAGATGAAGAAGATGTCACTGTAATGACAAGCTGGTCTCAGCACTGTCATACACACTCCTCTGACCAGGAAGGACCAAGTTGAAGACAATAGAATACCATCTGTGAAACATCATTCATGGAAGCTTTGTATGTGGAAACGTTTGCCCAGGGAGAAGCTCTGAAACTATAAAATCCTGAGCCCCAGAATTAAGATGCAGTGGTGGTGATGGCTAGGGATTAATGATAAAGGAGAAATATAGTAAATTATTTTAGTAAATATTAATTTCAAATGCATCTAGTATTTCTACTTGCTTTTAGAATAGTTTTCCTGGCTCCTACAATGAATTCCAGGAAAACTGTGACATCTTGCATATACGTATGATTCACAGTTCTCCACTGCTGAAAGAAATCGCCTTAAAAATGTAGTTTGGAGAATAACATCTTCAAGATTGGAATCCTGAAAAGAGAGCAAGCCAAACCTTTGAGGTATTTGGCAGTTTCAATGTAGATAGGATTGGATTATAGAGGAAAGCAAAATTCTGGCACACAGGATACTTCTCATAAGGAAAACCTAGCCTTGAGAAAAGACAGAACTCTAATTCCCAAGAAAATCCAGGAGAAGGCTAAGGAATGAAGACTAATGAAGTCTTGAAACCTACAAAGAAAGCTCCATTTGAGTGTTTTCATTTGTTGTGAGTCAGCGGAATTTGAGATTGCCTGTGCTATTAAGGGATAGGGTTCAGGCAGTAATAATGAGACATAAAAATTATTGCAGATACAGGCTATGTAAACAGAAAAAAAATAAGGCTTATGAAACAATTAAAAAAAAAAAAAAAAACACTTCTCAATTTAATAGATTTTTCTCCTCTGCATTTTTTTCCAAATGTTGTTTTTCAGTATTCAGCCCTAAGATCACTTTTCTTTTTTCCTTTACACAATTTCCTAAGCTAATAAAATCAGCCTCCATGACTTTAATTATGGTTTACATGGTGACAATTTCCAAACTATGATATTTACACACAAAGGAAAATATTTTTGCTCTAAATTTTTAAATTGCTTGTACCTGTCTTTTGCTTGTTTTTGGTGAGAAAGAAAATAGAAAGGACAAAAGGAAGAGGGAAGGAAGGAGGGAGTGAGCAGTGGAGGAAGGAAGAAACGGAAGGAAGGAAGCAAGGAAGCAAGGAAGGAAAAAGTACACAGGGAAGCAAACAGAAAATAAAAATAACCAGACAAGTAGAAGGTTGCAATAGAAAGCTTGTAAGTGCAGTTATAGGAGAATATACAGCTGACAATGTTTCTTAAAGAGTTTATATATTATAGAGGGCAGGGCCAGAGAAGTTGCTAGATCTGACCCGGCGAGAGCCTGAGCCCTTCAGGCCTGAGCAGCTCAGAGGTGACTGGAGAGGCAGGCAAGCAGCCCTGCTCGGGAGGCACGTTTTCTGCACCAGGACAGACCCAGCACCAGAGAGTCTACACAGCCCCCAGAACCAGTGGAAGCAGCCCTCATCAGCGAAAGATAAGTACTTGCACACTGCTTACTGCGCAGATCCAAAACACCCCCTTAGGGAAAAACCTCTCTCCCATTTACCTCCCCAGTCCCTGCTCTGCACTGGGTCCTGGACTGGCCTCAGCAATTGCTAAGTCCCCTAGGCCGGAAGTAGGATCCCTCACATGCCCGGAGCCATTCTCCCTGCCTTGGAGAGTGAACAAATTAACAAACAGGGGAAAAAATAAACTGCCAGCCCCCCTAAGCCAGGAACTCAGGGTAGGCACAGCTCCTTTGCTTAGGCACAAGCATAAGGGATCCATGGACTTAAAGTGTCTTTCCCCTTGCATAGACTTGTGTGGGCCCATCTCAACAGCAAAGGCCCTCATTATCGCAGTACAACAGGGTATATACTGGAACTCTAACTTCAACTGTTTCAGCTGTTAAGTGGCAGGTCATTGACATTTGACATTGCTCTGCCCAGTAAGCAAGGTCTTCACCTACCCACATCAGGGACCTGAGGACTGGTGGCTCCACACACACCACCTAGCCACCTGCGATAGGGGCCCATGAAAAAGAGGTGCCCCCCAGTCATTAAAGGGACACACCTTCCTCCTGGACACTCAGGGGTGGCCGTCAGCCCCCTGCCTTTCTCAGAGTATGTCCCTCTGCTACAGCCAGAAGCCTGTGCCTACACCAAACACCCATGCCTGTCTAGGACTGTGAGAGCCTCCACCACACACTTGGTGGCTATCTACCTGGGTACCTGAGCTGAACCATACAGGAGGAGTGGGTGGACTCCTGAGCTTACATACCTAGTAACAGATCTAACCACCTGGTGACAGGACATTAGTGCCTCAAAGGTGCCAATAATCAAACTAGCTCATACAAGCAGCCTATTTGGGCATATCAAAACAAAATAAGACGCTAGGACATAGTAAGCAAACATAAAATAAATAAACATAATAACTTATTGACGGCTTGGAGACAACAGTCAGTATTAAATCACATAAGAGGCAGTCCATGATGGCTTCAGTAAACTCTCAGAACAAAGAATCTAGAAATTTTCCAGAGGAGGAAAATTTCCTGGAAAACCAGAGGCAGAATACAAAAGATTAATATACAGAACTCTTCAAGAAATTGGAAGGAAATTAAGCAAAATGCAGAACATTCAATAGAGGAAATTAAAAAGATTAAAGAAGAGCATAATGACAAATTTAACAGGCTGCAAGAATCCATAGAGAGACAGTAATCAGAAATCCAGAGGATTAATAATAAAGTTTCAGAATTAGACAACTCAATAGAAAGTCATAGGAGCAGAACTGAGGAAATGGAGGTCAGAATTAGTGAGACTGAAGATAAAGCACTTGACACCAACTTATTTGAGGAAAAATCAGATAAAAGGATTAAAAAAAAATGAAAAAACCCTAAGAATCATGTGGGATTCTAACAAGAGGAATAACCTATGAGTGATTGGAGTACCAGAACAGGGAGGATAACAAAAAAAACAGAGAGAATTGTTGAAGATTTGTTGGCAGGAAACTTCCCTGATATCATGAAAGATGACGAGATATCTATCTAAGATGCTCATTGAACCCCACATAAGGTAGATCCCAAAAGAAAGTCACCAAGACATATTATAATCAAACTTGCCAAAACCAAAGATAAAGAGAGAATTTTAAGAGCAGCTAGGGATAAACGAAAAGTCTTCTTCAAAGGAGAGTCAATAAGAATAAGCTTGGATTACTCAGCAGAAACCATGCAGGCAAGAAGGCAATGGGATGACATATATAAAGGCTTGAAGTAAAAAAAAAAATGACAGCCAAGGATTATGTATCCAGCAAAACTGTTTCTCAAATATGATGGCAAAATTAGGGCATTTCCAGATAAACAGAAGTTTAGGGAATTTGCAAAAACCAAACCAAAATTACAAGAGATACTAAACGGAGTCCTCCAGTTAGAAAATCAGTAACATCAAATAACAACCCAAGACTAGAACAAAGGACAGAGCAACCAGATATCAACGCAGCTAGGGAAGTCACAACAGTAAATCAAAGCTAAAACACTGAAAATAGGGAAACAGATGTCAATATGTAAAAGATGACAACATGAAAACAAAAAAGAGGGACTTAAAAAATGTAGACATAGATTTTTCATATGGAGAGGAAGTCAAGGCAATATAAAGAAATAAAAGACTGGTATAAACTTAGAAAAATAAGGGTAAATATTAAGGTAATCACAAAGGAAACTAACAATCCTACAAGTCAAAATAAAAAACTAGAAAAATATAAATACTCAGCAAGCATAAAATCAACAGCAATGAAAAGAAAATACATAAAGAAAAATGACTCAGCCCAGAAAATTAAGTGCAACAAAGAAACTGTGAACAACACACAAAAAAGGACATCAAGACTTCTGGGCAACATGGTGCTATAGTCAGAAGCACCATGTTGTCCCTCCACAGCAAAGATCAGAAAAACTAAGTCAAATAGAGTCACAGGTCAATCCTGAAACCCTAAGCATCAAATGAAGAGATAAAGAACTCAGCGAAGCATAGAATAGAATAAGAAACTGACCGAGAACAGAGAGTGAGGAGAGATACATGCAGAGGTCCCCTATCAGCTACTGCAGCACCGATCCACCACCTAGGACTCCTATTGGAGATCAGCAAACAGGGGGTACGAGAAAGCAGCTTCAAGGAGCTTCCAGCAGGAGACAGAACAACCAGTAACCAACGATATAGGCTTTTTCACCCCCAACCCTTCTTCAGCCCCACTTAGCCTCCTCTGCTTCCTGCAACCACAGTCTTGGCTGGGAAACACTAGCTTCACACTGGTGTGGCTTGGATTCCACCCGCCCACACTGGCCTGCTCCATGAGTACTTTTGTTGGCTGATGATGTTGCATTTTTCTGTATCTTTAGATTTTGTCCTTACCTCTCACCACCTCCCCCTCCTTTCTCTCAAATACCTGGCTCCCTGCATCATTTTTGCTTCTTCTTGAAAGGCTGCTAAACACCACTTTACTGAGAAACTGCTCTCTAGCCTGTGCTACCATGCTGGTGGGACCCCCGGGGCATTTTGTTTGTTTGCTCTGATTTGTTCTGTTTTGATTTGTTTGTTTGTTTTTCTTTTCTTTGATTGGGAGCCCCTTCTTGCCAGGCAGTACCATGAGGCTTGGAAGCTACTCCCTTACTCTGTGCAGATGCACAGGGACATCTCTAGGGGATTTTCTTCCTTTTTTCTTGTTTCTTTGCTTTGTTTTCTTCTCTCTCTTATTCTCTTTTTGTCTTTCTTCATTTCCAGTTTCTAAATTTAGTCATTTTTTTCTTTTACCATTTTTCTTTTTCCTCATTTCTGAGTCTCTTGTCTCTCCACTCCAATAGCAAGCTCCCTTAGCACTCATTTTTGTTTGTGTGTATGTTTTTGGCTCCTGTTCATCTCTCCTCTTGCTCATCTTTCCCATACCCATCTTAGCTCCACACATCACAATATACCCCCTCCTTCCTTCCTACCTGTACTGTGTGCTGAACATCACACTCCCAAGCAGCACAAGCATAGCCTGTTGGAACCTGCCCTGAAATGATTCCCTGTCTGCACTGTCAGCCCTGGTATGTGCCAAAAAACAACCCATCCCAGCAACTCCCCTTCATCTGGACCTGCCCTGCTGTACCATACCTGAGTGACTGACCCTGCCCATTGGAGAAGGAGGTAAAAAGTATCATTCCAACAGACAAACTAACAATAAAGAATGCACATCCCACCTGCTAAGACATAACCAAATAAAACAAAAAATCAGGATGAAACAAACAAATCTACAAAAAATAAACGAGAAAAATAATGACTGAATGCTCCAAACACAGCAGACAATATCAAAACATTTATAAAATAGGGCAGGATGGTTCCAGTAGGTGTCCAAAATGAGGAAAAAATAGACAAATTCATGGAAAAGGCAGACAAATCCTTGAAAAATACAGAGAAAAAAATGGAAGAATTCAAGAAAATAATACAGGAACAAAATGCTAAAATAAATTTACAACTAGAAATCATAAAAACAACAATTATAAATCCAAAAGATAAACAACAAGATTTCAGAAATGGACAGTGTCATACAAGGGCTGAGGAGCAGGTTTGAAAAGATGGAATACAGGATTAGTGAAATTGAAGACAAACACTTGGCTGCAACTCTGAGGAAAAATCAGAAAAAAGAATGAAGAAAAATGAAGAAACTCTGAGAATTATGTGGAATACAACCAAAGGAAAAATCTGTGAGTGATTGGAGTTCCAGAACAGGGCAGGAAAACAGAAAACACAGAAAGGATCATTGAAGAACTGCTGACAGAAAATTTCCCCAATATCATGAAAGATGAAAAGCTGGCCATCCAAGAAGCTCAACAAACCCATATAGGATAGACCCCCCCAAAAAAATCACCGAGGCATATCATAATCACACTCGCTAAAACCAAAGACAAACAAAGAATCCTGAGAGCAGCTCAAGAAAAACAAAAAGTCACATACAGAGGAGAAAGAATAAGACTAAGCTTGGATTATTTGGCAGACACTATGCAGGCAAGAAGGCAGTGGGATGACATATATAAAACCTTGAAAGAAAAAAATTTCCAACCAAGAATAATATATCCTGCAAAACTCTCATTCAAATAAGATGGTGAAATTAGGTCATCTCCAGATAAACAGAAATTAAGGGTCTATGTAAAAACCAAACCAAACTTACAAGTCTTATTAAAGGAAGTCTTTCCATCTGAGAACAAACAACATCAGACCACAGGCTAAATACAGGACACAGGATTGTACTAGCCAGATACCAACCTAGGAAATGAACTATTAAGGACTACGCAAAACCAAAAGAATTACAAAAGGGAACCAGAGAGGTTAATCTGTAAATGACAATAGCATCAGAACAATAAAAGAGGGAATAAATGGGGTAGCTATAGAGCCTTCTAATGAAGAGGAAGGCAAGGCGATGCCAAGTAATAATAGACTGGTTCAAATCTAGGAAGATAAAGGTAAATTTCAAGGTAACCAGAAAGAAAGTTAACAAACCTACTAATAAAAAAGAAGAAAACATAAAGTCTCAGTAAAAACAAAACCCACAAAAACAAAAGAAATGAAAAAAAATCCACAAATAAAAGGAACTTAGCACAGGAAAGTAAGAGGAACAAACAAAACGTCAGCACAGCAAAAAAAGCACTACAAAATGCAATCCCACTCCTAGGACTATATCGTAGAGAAATAAGAGCCATCACATGAATAGACATATGCACACCCATATTCACTGAAGCACTGTTCACAATAGCAAAAAGATGGAAACAACCTAGATGCCCATAAACAGATGAATGGATAAACAAACTATCGTACATATACACAATGGACTTTTATGCAAATATAAAGAACAATGATGAATCTGTGAAGCATCCCATAACATGGATGAAACTGGAGGACATTATGCTGAGTGAAATAAGTCAATCACAAAAGGACAAATATTGTATGAGACCTCTACTGTAAAAACTCATCTAGAAGTTTACACACAAAAAGAAACAATCTTTGCTGGTTATGAGGGATCATGTGGGGGGGGACTAAATAGATGATAGATAAGTGGTAACTTTGGTGAAGGGTAAGACAGTACACAATACTGAGGAAGCCAACACAACTTGTACGAGGAAAGGTCATGGAAGCTCAATAGACACTTCCAAACTCCTTGAGGGACTGAACTGCTGGGCAGAGGGCTGTGGGAACCACAGGCTTGGGGAACATCTAGCTCAACTGGCATAACACAGTTTATAAAGACAATGTTCTACATTCTACCTTGGTGAGTAGTGTCTGGGGTTTTAAAAGCCTGTGAGCAGCCATCTAAGACACTCCACTGGTCTCACCCTTTTGGGAGCAAGGGAGAATGAAGCGAACAAGATAGAAGGAAAAAATAAGTCCAAAGGACTAATGGACCACAGATACCATGGCCTCCACCAGACTGAGTCCAGTACAGCTAAATGGTGCCTGGCTACCACCACTGACTGCTCTGACTGGGATCACAATAGAGGGTCCTGGACAGAGCTCTAAAAGGATATAGAACAATATTCTAACTCACAAAAAAAAAAAAAAAAAAAAAAAGACCAGATTTACTGGCCTGACAGACTGGAGAAAATCTGAGAGCATGACCACCGGACACCCTTCTAGCTCAGTGGTGAAGTCACTCCCAAAGTTCAGTGTTCGGCCAGGGATTAGACATCCTTATAAAACAAAATGGGACTAATGAAGCACAGCAGTCCAGGGACAAGGACTACAAGTCAGGAGGGGACAGGAAACCTGGTGATACGGAACCCAAGGTTGAGACGGGACAGGGTTGACATGTCGTGGGGTTGTTAACCATTGTCAGAGGGAAATATGTGTACTAACTGTTTAATGAGAAACTATTTGTTCTGCAAACCTTCATCAAAGGTACAAAAAAAAAAGAAGAATTATCTATGGAGATCAAATTGACAACAGCAACTCAAAAGGTTTGATGGGAAGCCTAGGGGGCAGTGAGTTGAAGATAATGGTGATGGCATAATCTGGAAAAGAATAGTGAGAATAGTAGCACAACTGGAAGAATGTAATTGATGTCACTGAATTGTACATGTAGAAACTTTTGAAATGGTGTAACTTTGGCTATCTATATTTTCACCAAAAAAGGTCTTCCAAGGTCGAGACAGGAGGGTGTTGACATGTTGTAGGGTTGTTAACCAATGTCATAAAACAATATGTGTACTGACTGTTTACTGAGAAACTATTTGTTTTGTAAACCCTCATCTGAAGTACAATAAAAAAATTTAAAAAAATCTATATGACACCACTAAACTCATAACTATCAATAATTGCGCTGAATGTAAATGGACTACATGCACCAATAAAGAGACAGAGAGTGGCAGATTGGATAAAAAAACACGATCCGTCTATATGCTGCCTACAAGAGACACACCTTAGACTTAAAGACACAAACAAAGTAAAACTCAGAGTATGAAAAAAAAAATATCAAGCAAACAACACTCAAAAAAGAGCAGGAGTGGCCATATTAATCTTTGACAAAATAGACTTTAAAATAAAATCCACACAAAGGATAAGGAAGGACACTATATAATGATAAAAGGGTCAATACATCAGGAGGACATAACTATAATAAATAGTTATGCACCCAATGACAAGACTCCAAAATACATAAAACAAACTGTAACAGCACTCAAAAGAGGGATAGACAGCTCCACAACAGTAGTAGGAGACTTCAACACACCACCTTCGGTGAAGGACAGAACATCCAGAAAGAAGCTCAGCAAAGACACAGAAGATGTAAATGCTACAATCAACCAACTTGATCTCATAGACATATATCAAACACAACACACAACAGCAGCCAAGTATACTTTCTTTTCCAACTCAAATAGAACTTTCTCCAGAATAGACCACATATTAGGCCATAAAGCAAGCCTTAACAAAATCCAAAGCATAGAAATATTACAAAGCATCTTTTCTGACCATAAATGCATAAAAGTAGAAATCAATAACAGAAAAAGCAAGGAAAAAAATTCAAACACATGGGAAATGAACAACACCTTGTCAAAAACTACTGGGTTACAGAAGAAATTAAGGATGGAATAAAGAAATTCATAGAATTAAATGAGAATGAAAACACATCCTACCAGAACCTTTGGGATACAGCAAAAGCAGTGCTCAGAGGTCAGTTTATAGCAATAAATTCACAAATCCAAAAAGAAGAAAGGGCCAAAATCAAAACATTAGCCATACAACTGGAACATGTAGAGAGCAGCAAAAGAAGCCCTTGGGCACCAGAAGAAAGGAAATAATAAGAATTAGAGCAGAATTAAATGAAATAGAGAATAGAAAACAACTGAAAGAGTTAACAAGACCAAAAGCTAGTTCTTTGAAAAGATCAACAAAATTGATAAACCACTGACCAAACTGAAAAAAGAAAAACAGGAGAGGAAGTACATAACCTGTATAAGAAATGAGATGGGTGGTATCACAACAGACCCAACTGAAATTAAAAGAATCGTAACAGATTACTATGAAAAGCTGTACTCTAACAAATTTGAAAACCTAGAGGAAATGGACAAATTTCTAGAAACTCACTACCTACCTAAACTAACACAAACAGAGGTAGAAAAACTAAATAACCCCATAACAAGAAAAAAGAGATTGAAAAGGTAATTTAAAACCTTCCAACAATAACAAGCCCTGGCCCGGATGACTTCACTGGAGAATTCTACCAAACTTTCAGAGAAGATTTAACACCACTTCTACTAAAGGTATTTAAGAGCATAGAAAAGCATGGAATACTCCCAAACTCATTCTCTGAAGCCAGCATACCCTGATACCAAAATCTTGTAAAGACATCACAAAAAAAGAAAATTACAGACCAGTATCCCTCATGAACACTGACACAAAAATCCTCAACAAAATTCTAGCCAATAGAATTTCAGCAACATATCAAAAAACTAATTCACCATGATCAACTGGGATTTATACCAGGTATGCAGGGATGGTTCAACATTAGAAAAACAATCAATGTAATCCATTACATTAATAAAACAAAAGACAAGAACCACAGAATCTTATCAGTTGATGCAGAAAAAGCTTTTGACATAGTCGAACACCAATTCATGATAAAAACTCTCAACAAAATAGCAATAGAAGGGAAATTCCTCAATAAATTAAGGGCATTTATACAAAGCCAACAGCCAACATCATTCTAAATGGAGAGACTTTGAATGCATTCCCCTTGAGAATGGGAACCAGACAAGGATGCCCTTTATCACCACCCTTATTCAACATTTTGCTGGAGGTCCTAGCCAGAGCAATTAGGCTAGAAAAAGAAATAAAGGCATCCAAATTGGTAGAGAAGAAGTCAAAGTATCTTTATTTGCAGATGATATGATCTTATACACAGAAAACCTTAAAGAATCCATAAGAAAACCACTGGAACTAATAGAAGATTTCAGCAAAGTTTCAGGATACAAGATAAACATACAAATATCAGTTGAATTCCTTTACACCAACAAAGAGAACCTCAAAGAGGAAATCACCAAATCAATACCATTTACAATGTCCCCCAAGAAGATAAATTCCTTAGTTATAAATCTAACCAGAGACATAAAAGATCTATACAATGAAAACTACAAGGGCCACATAAACAAGAAACTAAAAGAGACCTGCATAAGTGGAAAAACACACCTTGCTCATGGATAGGTAGACTCAACATTGTGAAAATGTCAGTTCTACCCAAAGCGATCTACAGATACAGTGCAATCCCAATCCAAATTCCACTGGCATTTTTTAGTGAGATGGAGAAACAGATCACCAACTTCACATGGAAAGGGAAGAGGCCCCAAATAAGTAAAACATTACTCAAGAAGACAAACAAAGTGGGTGGCCTCACACTACCTTATTTTAGAAGCTATTATACTGCCTTGGTAGTCAAAACGGCCTGGTACTGGTACTGGTACAACAACAGATACATAGACCAATGGAACAGAATTAAGAATCCAGACATAGATTCATCCACCTATAAGCAGCTGATACTTGACAAAGGCCCAAAGTCCATTAACTGTTGAAAAGAGAGTCTCTTTAACAAATGGTGCTGGCATAAATGGATATCCATCTGCAAAAAACTGAAACAAGATCCATACGTCATGCCATGCACAAAAACTAACTCAAAATGGATCAAGGTCTTAAATACAAAATAGATAACAATAGAGATCATGGAAGAAAAAATAGGGGCAATGCCAGGAGCCCTAATACATGGCATAAACACAATACGAACCATAAGTAACAATGCACAAGCACCAGAAAAGAGACCAGATAATTGGGAGCTCCTAAAAATCAAACACTTATGCTCATCAAAAGACTTCACCAAAAGAGTAAAAAGACCACCTACAGACTGGGAAAAAAATTTTGGCTACAACAAATCCGATCAGCGTCTAATGTCTAAAATCTACAAGATACAGCAAAACCTTAAAAACAAAAAAACAAATAACCTAATTAAAAAATGGGCAAAGGATATGAACAAGCACTTCGCCAAAGAACATATTCAGGCAGCTAACAGACACATGAAGAAATGCTCATGATCGCTAGCCATTAGAGAAATGCAGATCAAAATTGCAATGAGATATCTCTCACCCCAACAAGGCTAGCATTAATCCAAAAAAGACAAAATAATAAATGCTGGAGAGGTTGTCGATAGACTGGAATGCTTATATACTGTTGATGGGAATGTTAAATGGTACAACCACTTTGAAAATCGATTTGTCCCTTCCTTAAATAGCAAGAAATAGAACTACCATACAATCCAGCTATCCTGCTCCTTGGAATATACCCAAGAGAAATAAGAGCTGTGACATGAATAGATATATGCACACCCATGTTCATTGCAGCACTGTTCACAACAGCAAAACGTTGGAAACAACCTAAGTGCCCATCAGCAGACAAACAGGTAAACAAACTATGGTATATCCACACAATGGACTACTACGCAACAACGATGAAGCTTTGAAACATCTTATAACATGGAGGAAGCTGGAGGTCATTATGCCGAGTGAATTTAGTCAGTCACAGAAGGACAAATATTGTATAAGACAACTATTATAAGAACTCAAGAAAAGTTTTAAACACAGAAGAAAACATTCTTTGATGGTTACGAGGGTGGGAAGGGAAGGTGAGGGTTATTTACTAACTAGATAGTTGATAAGAATTTTCTTAGGTGAAGGGAAGGATGGCACACACTACAGAGGAAGTCAGCACAACTGGACTAAACCAAAGCTAAGAAGTTTCCTGAGTACAATCAAACACTTTGAGGGACAGAGTAGCAGGAGTAGGGTTCTGGGGACCATGCTTTCAGGGGACATCTCGGTCAATTGACATATCAAAGCTTATTAAGAAAATGTTCTGCATCCTACTTTGGTGCGTGGTGCCTAGGGTCTTAAAAGCTTGCAAGCGGCCATCTAAGATGCATCAATTGGTCCCAACCATCTGGAGTAAAGGAGAATGAAGAACACCAAAGACACAGGAAAGTATTAGCCCAAGAGACAGAAAGGACCACGTATACCAGAGACTTCATCAGCCTGAGACCAGAAGAACTAGATGGTGCCCAGCTACCACCAATGACCAGCCTGACAGGAAACACAACAGAGAGTCCCTGATGGAGCTGGAGAAAGGTGGGGTGCAGGACTCAAATTCTAGTAAGAAGACCAGACTTAATAGCCTGACTGAGACTGGAGGAAACCCGGAAAGCATGGCCCCTGGACTCTCTATCAGCCCAGAAATAAAACAATTTCCAAGGCCAACTCTTCAGATAGGGATTGGACTGGACTGTGGGACGTAAAGTGATAGTCATGAGGATTGTGCCTCCTAGTTCAAGTAGATAGAAGAGACTAAATGGGCAGCTTCTGTCCGGAGGTGAGATGGGTAGACAGAGAGGGTTAGGAGTTGGTTGAATGGACATGGAGATTCAGGAGTGGAAAGGAGGAGTGTGCTGCCACAGTATACAGTCACATAATAATGTATGTATAAATTTTTGTATGGGAATAAATAAGTAAATAAAAGAGTTGATATATTATAAAAATTAATTTGAAGAGAATAAACTAGGTATACATTTCCAGATTAATCTAACCAAAAGTGTGTAAAAAGAAGATAAGTAGGAAGGGGAGAAGAAATAATATGTGCCTAAAAGATACTCATTAAAATTGGTGTTATTGTTATAGAAGATAATTAGAGACATATGCATATTTTGCAGAAAAAAATACAAATAGGAATATAAAGGAAGTTCTGAAATTATAAAGTCATCAAATATATTTGAAGTACTAACTATTATTAGGTGATAGAAATACAATGTGGTTCTTGTCCCTATAAAACTTATATTTTAGTGGCAGATTCAAAATGTGAGATATGAAAACTTATACTAAAAGAATTAACATATTACCTTATTCAGTCCCAAGGAAAATTCACTAAAAAAAGAGTCATATATATTACCATAAAAAAAACTAAAATTTAAAATGTAGAAAGGCTATAGAGGACATTTTTTTCTACTTCCATGTAATAAAACAAGAAAATGAGTAATGACATAAAAATTTAAAACTTTTTTAGTAAACAACCATGGCAAAATTACACACCAACATAAGGAAAAAAGAATCTCACAACTGGACCAATAAGCAACATCATGATAAAGAAAGAAAAGATTAAAGTTGTCAAGGATTTCATTTTACTCGGATCCACAGTCAACACCCATGGAAGCAGCAGTCAAGAAATCAAACAACACATTGCACTGGGCCAATGTGCTGCAAAATACCTCTTTAAAGTGTTAAAAAGCAAAGATGTCACTTTGAGAACCAAGGTCTGCCATAGTAATTTCAATCACCTCATACACATGCAAAAGTTGGACAATGAATAAGGAAGACTGAAGAATTGTTACCTTTGAATTATACGGTTGGTGAAGAATATTGAATATACCATGGACTTCCAGAAGAATGAACAAATCTGTCTTGGAAGAAGTACAGCCAGAATGCTCCTTAGAAGCAAGGATGGCAAGACGTCATCTTACTTAGTTTGGACATGTTATCAGGACGGACCAGTTCCTGGAGAAGGACATCATGCTTGGTAAAGTAGCGGGTCAGCAAAAAAGAGGATGACCCTCAACGAAATGGACTGACAAAGTGGCAGCAACAATGGGCTCAAACATAGAAGTGATTGTGAGGATTGAGAATGATTGTGAGTGAACAGGACTGGGCAGTGTTTCATTCTGTTGTACGCAGGGTTGCTATGAGTCAGAACCGACTTGATGGCACCTAACAATAACTTAAAAATAATGAATCAAATAAATATATTACATAGCACTTAGAAAATAATAACTGTGAAAATCTGCATATCAAAATTAAGACTATGCATAAAGCGAAAATGAAAATAAAATCATAGTACTATGTCATTTGTTAATTTGTATTTTTAAATATTTGAATTGGTGTAACATTAGTAATATGTTCACATGTTTTCATATATAAAAGTAAAATAAAAAGTGTTTTCATTAAGAAGTGTCATTTTCATGTTCTCCTCCATCTGTCCTGCAGCCCCCTGCACCCTTACAGATAACCAGTATTTTTAGTACCATGTGTTCACATGTGCAAATACAAACACGTATTAGTATATCTATATTTCTGTCTTTCATATACAAATGGTAGCATACCATATACACTGCTCCTCACTTCAGTTTTTCTTTGCAATATATTATGGATATTTTTCTACATCATTCCGTAGAGAGACTTCTTATGTTAAATGATATTTCATTGAGTGGAGATAATATTATATTGGATGACCCTCAATAAATATTAAATGAGTCAATATGATGGAATACTAAACAATCATTATAAATAATAAATTAAATATTTAAATAATAACATTGAGAATATTTCAGTGTATCATTAAGTGAAAAAAAAACATATTTTATTCAGCATTTCACACATTTATGGTCTAAAGTTCTTTCTAAGTACACCATAGGCAAAGCTATAAACTAAAAAGTCTTTCCCTACTCACTATAGCAATTTTTAAAAATGTTTACATCCAAAAAAATGCCAGAAAATGTTATAAAATAAATAATAAACTGGGTAAGGGATCTGCAGAATATTATGGATAAAATATTGATAATATTAAGTTATAAAGATACCTTGAAAAGCAATAACCAATGATAAGTCCATATGCCAATGCTTGAGTGTTATAGACAGGCAATTTAAAAAGAAATATAAATGGAAAATTAACTTGTGTAAAAACCTTTTAATTTATAATCAAATAAATGCTACTGAATATCCCTTTAAAGAATGAACAGTTTTTTTGGAATTTTTGATGATGCCATGTTTTTTTCACTAATGGAATGGATGCTGAATCATTGTTGGTAGTTTTTTATTATTTGAAAAAAAGGGGTGCCAGTTGCAAGTGGGTCCCACGTTCCATGAAGCACATCCAAACATAGTACATATTGATCCCATGGCCAAGGAAGTGCATTTACACTTCCTGCTACACTTGAGCGATAAAATATCTTACTCACTTTTCCAAAAACGCACACAAAATACTAAATAAACATTGCACTTGCTGCACATAATTGTTATCAGTTGGATTTTGAGTGAAACTTTCGAAAACACAGGGAAATACTTGATAAAAGATGTCTCAGGGAGATGACTGATGCAAGCGGGCCCTATCAGTCCCATGTTAATGAAGCACATCACACACGTGGTGCACATAGGTACTATGGCCCAGGAAGTGCATCACAAACTCTTTTCACCCCAGAAATAACTCATTTACTTGAATATTTCTGAATGTCGTTGACCGTACCTTCCCAATAACACAAAGGAAATAGTAAACATACTTACAAGCCTTATCTTGCTGTACAGAAGCCAAAAGATACAAAAATTTCACGTCATCACTGCTTGGGAAAGCATCTCTTCATACCCATGGCTCCTAACCCTCAAATGTGGCACAAACCGACTTCCTCGTGTTTTAAGCAGTTGCACCAGTATCCACTACAATGCCAGAATGTACTGAAGTGCCTCAAATGCCTGCCAATAAACCTTCAAGGTGAAAAATGTGAGTGATAGTTATTTAGACCAGTGTACATGAAAGAGATATAGTGACTTTTTAGGATTGTAGATTTCAGAATTAAATAGAGTTTATGTTTGAATGCTGGCTGTACCCATTACTAGTAAGATATATTAACTTCTTTATGCCTTCTCTGTATTTTGTTATAAAGTAGGTGATTAGTACTTATCTCACAATGCTATTAGTTAATGATCAAATGTTAACAGCAGGAATATATTAAAGTTCTACTTCTACTACAATTATCAATTAAACTATGGCTTCAGTAGGCCTTTGAGAAGCCCAATAATGTATCACCTGTTTGAACATCATTTCTAGGCATCCTGGAACTTAAGCATGATCAGTGACACCATGATCTAACTGGTTACCATCTCACTTAGTCAGCATAACATGAGTAACTGGAACAAGATTTACCTTTGGCTTTATTCCCATGCACATATATGCAAACATTTTAGAAATCTTATTATGTGATTTTGTTAGAAGTGTAAAGTCAGTAAGATTAAATGCTATAATTATTATCAAGAATCAAGTGCTGTTATGAATTATGATTTTTTTAATAGCTTTAAACTGTGTCAAAGAAAGTGAAAAATATTAAGAAAAAAGCTTCAGTCAGATTGCCTTAAGAAAGAACATTAAAAATGCCTAAAAATTTTGATAATATTATAAGGCAGTATAATAGAAATTAGATTTATCATAATATTAAATGGTTTCTAATCATTTGGTGTACTAATGTTCTAAATACCAAAAAAAAAAAACTTTATGAAATATTTTCAATTTGTAATTATTTAATTTCATTTAGATTATAACTCTTTTAAGAAAAAAGTCTTAAATGGGAATCTTTACATCTTTTGACTGTGTTGTTAAAAGCAGGATGCCAACTCTGCTACCTTGAAATTTTATGAAGTATTCCAATGTCACATACAACAATAAACATGATAAATCATCTACACCCAGGCACAATAAAGAATAAAAAGAAAAGAAGACAATTCAGAGCCAGATGAAATGCTCAAAGCATATTTTATGCTTATTAATCAAATATTAAAATAATAGGGTTAACAAGAATGATTTAAGACAATTCCTTACAGCTTTGCATCTATAGTGGCTAAAATTTTAAACAAAAATTTGACTTTTAAATGATTGCCCAAGGCCATCCACTATTTTCTTTCACTGACTGAAAAGAAAAGATTTTCCAAAGCTACAGACCTTAAGAACAAAGTTCTTTCTAGTAAAGAAGTCAGTAAAAAAAAAAAAATAAATCCAGAAGTATATTCTGCTGTGCACAAAAGAGGTTGGTGATACTATTAAACTGGAATTCCAATCGAAAGTGGACATCTTGTAGCTGTTGTAATTAGTGATTATGGACCATGTAGCAGCCTACAGTGTTGAGAAATTTATCATGCCAACTTGTTTTTTTCCCCTGCAGGCAAATTCCTAGAAGTGGAATTGGTTGGGTCAAAGAGTAGGCATATTTTTAAAGCCTTTGATTCATATTGACAAGCTAAGTTAGGTCAATTTTATACTCGTATCATCAATGTATAAGATTCACTTTTTTTCCTACAACCTCCTCAACACTAATGATTGTTGTAAAATAATAAAAAAAAAAAACCTCTCTAATTAGATAAGTGGTAAAGTACATAACAGTCACTTTCATTTGCTCTAATAATAATAATACCAAGTAGATATTATTTATTGCTTATGTGATAGGCACTACCCTAAGTACTTTTAGGAAGAGGTTTATGAAATACATGTTTCAGCTGGATGTCTAGGTGATAAAATTCATAGTCATTGGCAACTGAGGTGAAAGTTGAACATAACTAATTGAGAATGATCTTGAAATTTCATTCTAGAAAACAGAGCTCATTTCACAGTTTTGCTTACTTATTATTTTATTACTTATTATTGAAAGTTTTAGTAAACATTTTATTTTGTAAAAACAATAATTTCTCACCATGGCCATTTTGTATTTTTATATGAACTGTAACAAAAGCTATGTAAGCAGGAGAAATTTTTCTGTTATTACTAGTAACACAAGTTATGTTACATAAGTATTAAGGACTGTGCACTAAATAATAGTTAACTTTTACTGTTAACTTTGAGGCTGGTATTTCTAAAGGTGATTCATAGTCTGATTTTTCCAGTAAATTCAATATTAAATTGTGTACCTTCGTCAAACTGAACATAGTGTTTAGGGAGGTTTTCAGAGGTGGAATAGTCTTAGTAAATGAATTTTCTTTTTATGTAATAAAAATTACAAGGCAGCTTTGAAACTTAATTTGAAGAATCTATATACTATCGGCTTTATAAATCATTAGTAGAACTTTCAGCATATCACACTTACCACTTTGTAGTTTTAAATATTGTATTACTAAAGAAAAAAAAAGATGCTACAAAAATCATCTGTTAAAAATCAGAATCAGGACGATGCTTATAAAAAAAAAATCAGTTGGTAAGATAACGTCATGGTTTTTAACCTGTGATACTACTAGATGACTTAGGTTTTGCATATCTTTTGAAAGCACTGTGAAAGTTATTAGACACTTTATAACTCTTATTTTTAGTCTATATATGTTCCATAAGGCCATTTCTTTAAAAAAATCAAGCAAGGAAAGAACTTATTTCCATGTCATTTCTCATGATTTCAATACCACAAACAACTGCAATAGCATTGGGTGTCTACTCAGTGCCTGGCCTGAAGATTTTCAAAACTTCAGACCAAGGGTCATCAGAATATGGTTGGAAGACGAAATCCAGCTACCGCCTTGCCTGTTATTATATGGTCTGTGAACTTAAAATGGTTTTGATATTTTAAAAATGGTTGAAAGGCAAATCAAAAGAAGAATATTTTTTAACACATTATATGAAATTCTATTTTCAATATCCATAAATATTTATTGGAACACAGCCAAACTCATTTACCTATTTGATATGGCTGCTTTCATACTGTAACAGTAGAGTTGAACAGTTGTGACAGATATCATCTGGCCTCAAAGCCTGAATATTCACTATCTGACTTTATATACAAAGTTTGCAGTCCCCTGCTCTAGGCTTTCTCTTAGCAGATGTATGTTCTTCTGTTAAGTTTTATTTCACCATATACTTCTTGAGTTTGGAACATGGTATTTTCCAAAAGCATGTTTTACTTACTAAAACATTTCTGGCATTGTCTGATCATGATATTAGTGACTTGCTACCAGAAATTTAATTAACTCAATATAAAAATTTACTATAAAAGTAGAGATTTACTAAGCAATTATTTTTTCTGTTCTTTGAATAAAAAGAAAAACATACCTTTTATGTAAATAAATGTTCTGGGTTTTCACTAATTTCACATAAATATAAAATTATCTACCATGAGAATAATTAGTTGACTTTAAATCATATAGCCATGACTACATATATACTTTTTAAATTCTAGAACATTTCTCTTTAATTCACAAGCTTAATTTATTTTTTAAAGTAAATCTTAAGTGTAACTACATATTTAAAAACAGCAACTTTTATAAATGATATAGTGGAGATTTCCCTTCAGGGGAGATGGATTAGACTTACTTTCCTCTACTCCTCCCACTAAACCAAAAAATCCAAAGCCTTTGCCATCCCGTTGATTATCACTCATAGTGTCAGGGGACCTGAAAAAAAAAAACCTAATTAATGAGTAGTTCACCCGTTATCAAGCTATTCCTAGTCACTTCCCTTCTATGTCACTCACTTCTTGTAAGTTGTTTTGCAGACTCTCCTAAAATTCCTGACGGATCTGGATATAACTGGCTTAATGAGGTCAGACATGTGCAGAGCAGACAAGGGTGACAGATGACCTCAGTTCCCCCACGCATGCTCAGTAGTATGGGAAAACTCAAGTAAAGGAACCAAAAGACTCATGTCAAGGAACTTAAATCACCGGACATACATCATCTACAGTACCCGAGTCTGTTTCAAAAGCAGAGGGTCCGTCAGCTGCTTCCATGCCGCATCCTGGTCCCACCCAGTAATAAATAATCAGAAGAAACTATGAATAGTTAGAACTTCTGATCCTGCCCACCGCCTTCCTCCATCCCTATATGAATATGTATGATTATAAAAGGAATGCTTCTTCAAATCAAGGAACTTAATCTGAGGTAGATATGTCTGAGTTACCACTTGCTAGCCTGCGAAATAAACTCTTTCTTCCTCTCAAAACAGAGTCTGAGAGACTGGCTTCTTGCATGCTGGTCGTGGACCCATTGGTCCAGTTTCAATAGTGACCTATAGAACTGCCCCACAGGGTTTCCAAGGAGCACCTGGTGGATTTGAACTGCTGACCTTTTGGCTAGCAGCCAAACTCTTAACCACTATACCACCAGAGTTTCCCATTTCTTCCTCTAAGTACAACTAAAAACCTTAGTTTGTGTATGTATTGTTATGCAGAGAACAAAAACAAAAAAGCTCTAAAATGTGTAAATTCTGTGCAGGGAACTCAGAAACCTAGAAAAGACACCCTTGTGAGTACCTTGTCTTTTGTTTTGTTTTGTTTTTCTTGCTTCATAAATTCCAGATTATAGCTAAAGAAGATGACAAACCAGAAACGAAAATACAAAAAGAAAAAAAAAAAGCAAACCAAAACAAAAGCCTGCTTACTCTAATCAAAGGATGAGAAAAGGGGCAACCTAGAAAGACAGAAAACTATTGGACAATAAGTGCTCTTTTCCAGTCAAACACTATATTAAAAACTGTTGTCCCACCCCCTCTTCCTACCCCCACGCCATGTGAGGTAGAAGCCTAGATTCCCATGCTTCCTAGGTGACCTGGAATCAACTGGGAGGCTACAGGTTTTGGTTAGGTTATAAGGAGGCGAGCTGCCCCCACCCTTTTTTTCTGGTGTCAGAGAAGGCAGAGTAGTGAGCCTGAGCATTAGACCCCAACAGATGGTAATGAGGATTCACCCAACGCATAGTATCAGTGGATACCACAAGAAAGCCAGGATCTCCACCTCCGCTTGGAAGTAACAAGGTATTCATCCTTTCTGGGTGGTATCAGAGGAGGCTTGGTGGAGAGTCAGTTATTTCACCACCACCAAGTGGAAATTAAGCCAAGTTTCCCAGGCTCCTTCCCATAGTATCAGTGGAAGCCATCTGGGAAGCAGTCCTGCCCCTGTCTGTCAGGGAGTTATCAGTAGAGAGTTGAAAATTGCACCCCCTCTGACAATAACAAGAACCACCCTGCCCCTTCACATATCCATAGAAACTGAATGGATAACCTGAACTTCTATCTCCACCTAACTCTAACAAGGCAGCATCTCCTTTTCCCTTCTGGAGCAGCGTCAGAGGAAATCACGAAAAACTGAAGGTCTATCCACAAAGAAGACACTGAAATTCTACATGTGTATTTACCAAACAACAGGAGTGCAAAATGGGTGAACCAACTGCTGACAGAACCAAAGTGAAAAGCAGATAAATCCAAAATTATAGGTGGAGATTTCAACACCCTTTTCTCAACAATTGATAGAGCAAGTAGGCAGAAAGTCAGCAAGAGTATAGAAGAATTCAACAACACTATAAATCAACATAAAATACGCCATCCAGCAACAACAGAATACATATTATTTTCAAGTGCCCACATATACCAATATAGACAACATCCTGGGCCAATGAAGAAGATAGCATCTTTAACAAATGGTTCTTGAACAAATGCCCTCCATAGGTATAAAAATGAACGTCAACTTATGTTTCACACCTTATACAAAAATTAACTCAAAACATATCACAAACGTAAATCCAAAGTGTAAAACTATAAAATTTTTGGGAAAAAATAGCAAAAGATCTTCAGGACCCAGGCCTAGCCAAAAAGTTCATAGACTTTACATTAAAAGTATAATCCATGTAAGAAAAAAGTTGGTAAATTAAGCTTTACCAAAATTAAAAACTTTTGTTTTATTAAAAACCCTATTAACAGGAGGAAAAGAAATGTTTCAGATTAAAAGAAAATATTTGTACATATCCAACAATGGACTAGTACCTAGAACGTATAAAGAAATCTCAAAGCTCAACAACAAAAAATAAACAATTCACTTAGAAAATGGGCAAAAGAACTGAAGAGACAGTATATCAAAGAGGATATACAGATGGAAAATAAACACATTAAAAAATATGTATGTATATTCATCATCATTGGCCATTAGGGAAATGCAATTTAAAACCACAATCTGATATCACTACACACCTATCAGAATGGATAAAATAAAACATATTGACAACAAAATGCTGGCAAGGATGTGCAGAAACTGGATCACTCATACATTGCTGCAGAATGTAAAATGTTACAGCCACTCCGGAAAACAGGCAGTTTCTAACTAAAACCTAAAAATTAAAATTAAACTAAACATGTAACCATCATACACCCAGCAATTGCATTCCTGGGCATTTATCCCAGAGGAGTGAAAACTATGCCCTCACAAAAACCTGTACAGGGCTAGTCATAAAAACTTATTCATAAAGCCAAAAGCTGGAAGCAATCTAGATATCCTTCAAAAGGTTAAACAATCTGGTTTAACATAACATGGAATACTACTCCGCCATAAAAAAAGTAACCCACCATTGATAGATGCAAAAACCTGGGTCAGTTTTCAGAGAATTATGCTGAGGGCAAAAAGCTAATCTCAAAATATCACGTACTATATGATCCCATATAAGTAACATTCTTGAAGTGACAAAATTACGGAAATGGAGAATAGTTTAGTGATCGCCAGGGAAGTGATCCGTCGCTTATGGAAGGAGAGCAGGTGGTAGGGAAATGGGAGTGACTGTGAAATGGCACAAGAGGAATCTTTGTGGTGATGGAAATTTTCTGTATCTTAATTGGATCAACGTCAGTATCTGGTTGTAACATTGTAATATGTCTCTCTTCTATTGGGTAAAGTGTACAAGAGATCCCTATGTGTTATTTCTTAAAACTGCATGCTATTCTACAATTATCTCAAAATAAAATGTTTAACAAAAATGATATAGTGACTTTTCACTTAAAATATTATGTTACAAACTTTCTATTTTAAAATGGATAATAATCTTATATCCATAGATAAAACATTCTATTTTAAAATGGATGATAGTCTTATAACACATTATCAAACAGGTGGATGCAATATGTACTTTCAAAATAAAAATCAGTGCTCCATAGTTGTACAATGTTTTGTTTATGTCATTTAAGAATTAAGCAAAGTCTCTTTTTTCAGACTAATGGCCTTGTAATACACAAAACATATGCCCATTTTTATAATTTCTCAAGGAGTTTTTTGTTTGTTTTTCTCGCAAACTGAAAGAGCGTGTTAGATTTCATAACCAGACCTTGTTATTATTTCACTTTCAAGGTCATCTTTGTATCCTCAGCCTAGCATAATGCCTGACATCCAGCAGATGCTCAAATGAACACAGAATGAAAGTATGAATGTGTAAATGGATGGAGGAATGGATGCCAAGGTAATGTGATATTTTGGCTATCATCCAGATGGATGACCTTGCACTATTTCTACTTCTCTCTAAAGAAAATACAAGGTCTTCACTGAAGCACTGTCTTGCCCTAAAATGTTAAGTTGTGTGCTGTTGAACCCCTTTTTTATAAGGCAATAAATATCAGGAAAATAAGTTGCAGTTTTCTTTTTAATCAGAAGCTATTTTTTAAGTTGGGAAAGAAAATACGGAATCTTACCGACTTAAAGTCAATATATATCTTCTTTAGGTTCTCAACTGCAAAATTTTGTTCCAAATACATTGACTAGGTTATAGAACTCAGCAGCAGATATAACTAGCTCTGAAATATGTGATAATAAACATAGAGAAATGACAGCATTATATCAAGACCTCATGGGAAATTTGCCAAATATTAGATAGTTAGGAAATGAAGATCAATTACAGTTTTCTCTAGCACCTATTGTTGGCTGCTACCACTGTCCAGGTCCATCATAGCTGTTATAAAGCTCTCACAAGGCTTCCCAGAAAAGTCTGTCTCTCTACTTGATCCCAAAGCTGTGTTTTTTAGAACAGTCGTTCTCAGACTTTAGTCCAACTCAGAAAATCACGTGGAGACTTGTTAACACACAGATTACAGGGTCCCACCTCCGGAGATTCTGATTCAGTAAATTTGAGGTTGAGCCTGAGAATTTGCATTTCTAAGTTCCCAAGTATGTTGATCCTGCTGCTCCCGGAACCACACTTCCAGTAGCTTTGCTTTAGAGTAGCATTTCTTAAGTATGGAACTAACATTTATTCAAGATTGAACAAACACCCCATAAAACAATCTAATTTAGTAATATTATCAGAATTCATTAAGGTAAATATTTCTGAAAATTCTGCTTGACATTATTGTATGTATTATTAGGAGAAACTTGGATTTTTAAAAATGTTCCACAACTGTGAAAACCAGGAAACTGTGAATATCATCAAAGACCCACTATTTCAAAATGCTTCCATAGCAGCATTTCTGACCTGTCCTTTTTTTTTTTTTTTTGTATGGTTGCTATTGGTTCATAGGCCATAACATTTTGTCCTTAGTAAAATAAAAATGACTCAGTTTTTTATTTGTGTATGTTATAAAATAGGAAATTCTATAAATCCAATTTTGTTCATTTAAGCACAGTAAGTCTGTTTGCCTTCCCCTTCCCCGTTTTTTTCTGTTATTTCAACTTAAGTTAGTTTTAGTATCCAGAAGTTCTGGTAGATGTTATAACAATACCTGATAAACTACAACATGCTGCATAGTCATTTAATCCTGGGAAAGGTACTCAAAAGCATTTTGCCCTGTTCTACTCTGCAATATAATCTCCAATAATGGTAAGTTGATTAAGTACACAAACGAGAATATATTTTCAAGAGTAGCAAATTAATACTTCATCAGATTACTTCTCATAATAATTTTATTTCTGTTTATTAGTAAGAACTCTTTAGGAAGAAAAAAAAAAGAGAGAGTGTAATATGTAAGTGTGAAATACAATTAGGCTGTCTTCATTTGAGCACAGGCATTTGTTTTTGCCTGTAAGCTGTATTTTTATTTCATTCTGGACACTAAGTATACCTGTGAAGTCTCTCACTATAAACCTCAATGTGGCAATAGTCCCAAAGCATTTAAAGTGCCTTTCTAAAATATTGGCAGGATACTACGAATTTGGATGCCTTTATTTTGATTGCTTGTTGCATTTTTCCACTATCCTTTTGTTTCTTTTCTTCTCTTTGGAGGATATAAGACTTTGAGAACAATTCTGGAGCTTGCCTGGAGTGCTGTGAAGCAAGTGGTGTTGACAAGGAATTACATCTGTTTTAAAGGGAATTGTTTATGATGAGGTAATTTACACTTGAAATGGGTGGGGGAGAGCCAGACCTATAATTAGTAGAGGGCCATTTATCTCCCAGCAGCACAGTCCTCCCCATGGGCAGAACCTCAGAGCCAGGAAAGGGGAGATGTAAACACTCTTCTCAAGTTGGCACGGGTTGAACCTGGCCTTGTTTGAGTCCCAGTGATTGTTGCCAGGACAGTTGGCTCAGGATAGGCTAGAGAAAGCAAATCAATATACAGCTGTCCTCTCAGCTTCATTCTTTTAAATACTTTGCTTCAAAATCTCTATGACCTATTTGAGTTTCTGTATATGAACAAGTTCTGTCACCTGGTGTGATTTGAAATTATTTTAAGAGTATGATAATTTTCTGAGATGAGCAGTGTATTTGTTTTTTTTTTTTTTTTTTGAACTTAAACCAGAGGAAGATCAACTGGCTACATGTGTTTAACCTATTGTCTCTCCTTACTGTTATCTCAAATTATATATAAAGAAAAATCCACTTTTTTCTCCTTTGAAAATTGTCTTTCACTGTTATCAGGTCTTGATGATGTTTGGATAACATAAAATTGTTGTGATTGCAGTTCCGGCAAAATGGCGCTCTAGGCAGAAGCACCACACCATCCCTCCACAGCAAAGATCCGAAAAACTAAGCCAAACAGAGAATACAACAATCCTGAAACCCTAAAACATCAAATGAAGAGATAAAGAACTTAGCCAAACACCAAATGGAGTGAGAAAACTGACCGAGAATGGAGAGCGAGGAGAGATTCATGTAGAGGTCCCCTACAAGCTAACGCAGCATGGATCTCCCATCTTGGACTCCTATCGGAGACCAGCAAACGGGGTATGAGAAAGCAGCCTCACGGAGTGTCCAGCGGGAGACAAAATAACTGGTAATTTGCGATATACGCTTTTCCACCCCCCACACTTCTTCACCCCGAATTGGCCTCCTCTGCTTCCCGTGGCCACAGTCTCTTGACCGGGAAACAGCAGCTGCTTGGATTCCACACACCCAAACAGGTGGCTCTCTGAGTGCCATTTGTTGGCTGCTGGTGTTGCTTTTTTTCCGCTTCTTTTTATTTCTTCTTTGCCTCTCCCAACCTCCCCCTTCTTTGGCTCGAGTACCTCGCTCCGTGAGCCATCTTTGCTTCCTCCTCAGGGGCTGCAGAGCTCCAGTGATTTGTGATATATGCTTTCCCACTCTCTACCCTTCTTCACCCACACTCAGCTCCCTCTGCTTCCCGCGGACACAGTCTCTTGTCCAGAAACACCAGCCCGCACGAGCTGGCTCTCTGAGTACCATTTGTTGGCTGCTAGTGTTGCTTTTTTTTTCTGCTTATTTGATTTCTTACTTGCCTCTTGCCACCTCCCCCTCCTTTTGCTTGAGTACCTGGCTCTGTGCACCATCTTTGCTTCTTCCTGAGGGGCTGCGGATCTCCGTTCAAGTGTGGAGCTGCTTCCCAGTCTGGGCTGCTGCGCTGGTGGGATCCTGGGGCTTTTCTTTGTTTGTTTGTTTTGAATTGTTTGTTTGTTTTCTTTTTCTTTTCTTGAGTTGGGAGCCCTTTCTGGCCAGGTGGAGCTGCATGGCAAGGAGACTCCCCCTCGGCTTCTACAGACGTACAGAAGGATCCCTGAGCGCATTTCTTTTTTGTTGGGGTTTTTTTTTCTGTTTTTTGGGGGGCCTTTCTTGTTCCTTTTTTTTTTTTTTAATTTGTTTTGTTTTCTTTTTCCTCTATTTCCCTTTTTGTCTTTCTACATTGCTCAGATTCTTGTCTCTCTATATCTTCCTTCTCTTTCTGTTCTCTGAATACCTGGTGTTGTTTACCTCTATGTCTTCTAGCCAGGCTGTACTGCAACACCTGAGAGCGACTTCCACAGACCTCATAGCTGCACCGGTGGGATAACTAGGAACTTTGAGGTTCTTTAACCTTTCTGATTTTTACTTATTCATTCTTTTCTTTTCTTCCTCTTCCCCTTTCTGTTTTTCTCCATTTCATGGTCTCTCAATTCTCCACTCCAATGGCAAGCTCCCCTAGCATTCTTTTTTGTTTGTTTGTATGTTTTTGGCTCCTGTTCCTCTCTCCACTCTCCCATATCCATCTTAGCTCCACACATAACAATCCCCCCACTGCATCCTGCCTACCTGCACTGTACGCTTGTCATCACACCACCAAGCAGGACAGGCACGGCCTACTGGAACCTGCCCTGCACTGATTACCAACCTGCTCTGGTGGCTGTAGTAAGCACAAAAAACAACCGGTCCCACTAACTCCTCTTCAGCTAGACCTGCCCTGATGTACCACATCTGAGTGACTGACCCTGCCAATAGGAGAAGGAGGCAAAAAGTATTGTGCCCACAGATGCGCAAACAATGAAGAACACACAGTCCGCCTGCTCAGACATAGTCAATTTTTTTTTTAAAAGGGACAAAACAAACAAATCTACAATCAATAAATGAGAAAAATAAGTACTGAATGCCCCGAAGACAGCAGACAATATCAAAACATTTAAAAGAACAGGACAGGTTGGTTCCAGTAGGAATCCAAACTAAAACACCAGATGACTCTCCTGTGGAAGAAAATCCACTAGAACTACCTGATATGGAATTCAAATCTCTAATACTCAGAATTCTCCAAGAACTGAAGCAAAAAGCAGACAAAAATTAGGAAAAAATAGAAAAATTCATGGAAAATACAGACAAAAAATTGGAAGAATTCAGGAAAATAATGGAGGAACAAAATGCCAAAATAAATTCACAACTAGAAATTATACAAAGACAACAATTAGAAATCCAAAAGGTAAACAACAAGATTTCAGAAATGGACGGTGTCATAGAAGGCCTGAGAAGCAGATTTGAAATGGTGGAAGACAGGATCAGTGGAATTGAGACAAACACTTGGATACAACTCTGTTTGAGGAAAACTCAGAAAAAAGAACAAAGAAAAATGAAGAGACCCTGAGAGTTATGTGGGACACAATCAAAAGCAAAAATATGCGAGTAATTGGAATTCCAGAACAGGGGGAGAAAACAGAAAACACAGAGAGGATCATTGAGGAACTGCTGACAGAAAACTTCCCCAATATCATGGAAGATGAAAAGCTTGCCATCCAAGAAGCTCAACGAACCCCACATAGAAGAGACCCCAAAAGAAAATCACCAAGGCATATCATAATCACACTCGCCAAAACCAAAGACAAACAAGAATCCCGAGAGCAGCTCGTGAAAAACAAGAAGTCACATACAGAGAAGAAACGATAAGACAAAGCTCAGATTATTCGGCAGAAACCGTGGAGGCAAGAAGGCAATGGGATGACATATATAAAACCTTGAAAGAAAAATACTGCCAGCCAAGAATAATATATACTGCAAAACTCTCATTCAAATTTGATGGTGAAATTAGGTCATTTCCAGATAAACATAAATAAGGGAATATGTAAAAGCCAAACCAAACTTACAAGAATTGTTAAAGGGAGTTCTTCGATCTGAGGACAAACAGCTTCAGCTCACAGGCAGATCCTAGGACGCAGGATCGTACCAGCCAGAAACCAATCTAGGAAATGAACTCTCGAAGACTATCCAAAACCAAAAGAAATACAACATGGAATCAGAGCAGTTAATCAGTAAATGACAACAACTTCAAAACAATAAAAGAGGGAATAAACAGCATAGGTATAGAACCTTCTAATGGAGAGGAGAGGAAGGCAAGGTGATATCAAGTAATGGTAGACTGCTTCAAAATTAGAAAGAAAACGGTAAAATTCATAGTAACCACAAAGAAAGTTAACAAACATACTCATTAAAAAAGAGGAAAAACATAAACTCTCAGCAAAAACAAAATCTACAAAAGCAAAAGAAATGAAAAAAAATCCACTAACAAAAGTAACTCAGCACAAGAGAGTAGGAAGAACAAAGAAAACTTCAGCACCACAGAAAAAAGCACTACAAAATGACAGCAACAAACTCACATCTATCAATAATTACAGTGAATGTAAATGGACTCAATGCACCCATAAAGAGACGGAGAGTGACAGAATGGATAAGAAAACAGGATCCATCAATATGCTGTCTACAAGAGACACACCTTAGAAACAAAGATGTGAAATTATTAAAAGTCAAAGGTTGGAAAAAAATATATCAAGCTAACAACTACCAAAAAAGAGCAGGAGTGGCAATTCTAATCTCAGATAAAATAGACTTTAAAACGAAATCTACTATAAAAGACAAAAAAGGACACTATATAATGATTGAGGGGAAGATCCATCATGAAGACATAACCATAATAAACATCTGTGCACCCAATGACAGGGCTCCAAAATACATAAAACCAACTCTAACATCACTGAAGAGAAATTGACAGTTCCACAATAATAGTAGGAGACTTCAACACACCACTCTCAGTAAAGGACAGAACAACTAAGAAAAAACTCAGCAAAGATACAGAAGACCTAAAGGGCAGAATCAGCCAACTTGACCTCATAAACAAATATAGAACATTCCATCCAACCACTGCAAAGTACACATTGTTTTCCAATGCACATGGAACGTTCTCCAGAATAGACCACATCTTAGGCCACAGAGCAATCCTCAATAAGATCCAAAACGGTGAGATAATTCAAAGTATCTTCTCTGACCACAATGCCATCAAGGTAGAAATTAACAATAGAAGGAGCAAGGAAAAAAGAATCAATTACATGGAAACTGAATAATACCCTGCTTACACATCGGTGGGTAATAGAAGAAATCAGAGATGGAATCAAAAAATTCCCGGAATCAAATGAGAGAAAACACATCATACCAAAACCTTTGGGACACAGCAAAGGCAGTCCTCAGAGGACAATTTATAGGAATAGATGCACATATCAAAAAAGAAGAAAGGGACAAAATCAAAACATTTAACTACAGAACTCAAACAAATAGAAAGAGAACAGCAAAAAAAGCCCACAACCACCGAAGAAAGGAAATAGTAAAGATCAGAGCAGAAATAAATGAAATAGAGAACAGAAAAACAATAGAAAGAATCAACAAAACCAAAAGTTGGTTCTTTGAAAGAATCAACAAAACCGACAAACCACTGGCCAGACTGACAAAAGAAAAACAGGAGAGGACACAAATAACCCAAATAAGAAATGAAATGGGGGACATTACAACAGACCAAACTGCAATAAAAAGGATTCTAACAGAATATTATGAAAAACTATACTCCAACAAATTTGAAAACCTAGAGGAAATGGATAAATTTCTAGAAACACACGGCCTACCCAAACTACCACAAAGGGATGTTGAAAATCTGAACAGACCCATAACAAGAGAAGAGATTGAAAAGGTAATAAAAAAAAAAACTCCCAACCAAAAAAAGCCCCGGCCCAGATGGCTTCACTGGAGAACTCTATAAAACGTTTACAGAAGAGCTTGTACCAGTACTAGTCAAGCTATTTCAGAGCATAGAAGAGGAACCAACACTTCCAAATTCATTCTATGAAGCCAGCATAATGTTGATACCAAAACCAGGCAAAAACGTCACAAAAAAGAAAATTACAGACCAATATCTCTCATGAATATAGATGCAAAAATTCTGAACAGAATTCCAGCCAATAGAATTCAGCATCATATCAAAAAAATAATAGACTACGACCAAGTAGGATTCATACCAGGTATACAAGGATGGTTCAACATTAGAAAGTCAATCAACGTAATCCACCCCATAAATAAAAGGAAAGAAAAGAATCACATGATCTTCTCAATTGATGCAGAAAAGGCATTTGACAAAGTCCAACAACCATTTCTGATAAAAGCTGTCAATAAAATAGTTATAGAAGGGAAATTTCTCAACATAATAAAGGGCATCTATGCAAAAGCAATGGCCAACATCATTCTTAATGGAGAGAGGCTGAAAACAGTCCCCTTGAAAACAGGAACAAGACAAGGATGCCCTTTTCACCACTCCTATTTAACATTGTGCTGGAAGTTCTAGCTAGAGCAATAAGGCAAGAAACAGAAATAAAGTGTATCCAAACTGGTAATGAAGAAGTTAAACTGTCCCTGTTTGCAGATGATATGATACTATACACAGAAAACCCTAAAGACTCCACAAGAAATCTACTGAAACTAATAGAAAGATTCAGCAGAGCAGCAGGATACAAAATGAACATTCAAAAATCGGTTGGATTCCTATACAGCAATAAGGAGAACGATGAAAAGGAAATCAGGAAAACAATACCATTTTCAAAAGCTGCTAAAAAGATAAAATACTTAGGAATAATTCTGACGAGGGATGTAAAAGACCTGTACAAAGAAAACTATAAAACACTACTGCATGAAACCCAAAGGGATCTACATAAATGGAAAAACACACCATGCTCATGGATAGGCAGACTCAACATTGTGAAAACTACAATTCTACCCAAAGCAATTTACAAATACAACACAATCCCGATCCAAATACCAACAACATTCTTCAAAGAGATGGAAAAACTAATCATTAACTTTATATGGAAAGGGAAGAAGCCCCGAATAAGTAAAGCACTACTGAATAAGAAGAATAAAGTTGGAGGACTCACACCACCTGACTTCAGAACCTACTATACAGCTACAGTAGTCAAAACAGCCTGGTACTGGTACAACGCCAGATACATTGACCAATGGAACAGAATTGAGAACCCAAATGTAAATCCATCCACCTACGGTCACGTGATCTTCGACAAGGGCCCAAAGTCCATCAAATGGGGAAAAGACAGTCTTTTTAACAAATGGTGCTGGCAAAACTGGATATCCATCTGCAAAAAAATGAAACAGGACCCATACCTCATGCCATATACAAAAACTACTTCAAAATGGATCAAGGACCTGAATATAAAGCTTAAAACTATAAAGATCATAGAAGAAAAAATAGGACCAACACTTCAGGCCTTAATACACGGCATTAACAGGATACAAACCATAACCATCAACGCACAAACCCCAACAGATTAGCTAGATAACTGGGATCTTCTAAAAATCAAACACCTGTGCTCTTCAAAAGACTTCACCAAAAGAGTCAAAAGAGAACCTACAGACTGGGAAAAAATTTTTGGACAGTACAAATCAGACAAAAGTCTAATCTCCATAATCTACAAGAAAATCCAACACCTCTACAACAAAAAGATAAATAATCCTATTAAAAAATGGGCAAAGGAAATGAACAGACACTTCACCAAAGAAGACATTCAAATGGCCAACAGACACATGAGGAAATGCTCGTGATTACTAGCCATTAGAGAAATGCAAATTAAAACCACAATGAGATACCATCTCACCCCGGCATTACTGGCATGAATCAAAAACACTAGAAATAACAAATGTTGGAGGGGCTTCGGGGAGATCAGAACTCTTATGCACTACTGGTGGGAATGCAAAATGATACAACCATTTTGGAAAATGATATGGTGCTTCCTCAGAAAGCTTGAAATAGATATACCATTTGATCCAGCAATCCCACTCCTAGGAATATATCCTAGAGAAATAAGAGTCGTCACTCGAATAGACATATGCACACCTATGTTCATGGCAGCATTGTTCACAATAGCAAAATGATGGAAACAACGTAGGTGCCCATCAACAGATGAATGGATAAACAAACTATGGTACATACACACAATGGAGTAGTATGCAATGAGAAAGAACAACAATGAATCTGTGAAGCATCTCATAACATGGATGAAACTGGAGGACATTATGCTGGGTGAAATAAGTCAATCACAAAAGGACAAATATTGTATGAGACCTCTATTGTAAAAACCCATGAAAAATTTCACACACAAAATGTAATAATCTTTGTTGGTTACCAGGGATAGGAGGGGTGGGGGGGAATATTAAATAGGCAATAGATAAGTGGTATCTTGAGTGAAGGGTGAGACAGTACACAATACAGGGGAAACTAGCACAGCTTGTACAAGGAAAGGTCATGCAAGCCCCATAGACACATCCAAACTCCCTGCGGGACTGAAGTTCTGGGTGGAGTGCTGTGGGGGCCATGGTCTCGGGGAACATCTAGCTCAGTTGTCATGACATAGCTTATAAAGACAATGCTTTACATTCTATCTTGGTGAGTAGTGTCTGGGGTCTTAAAAGCCTGTGAGCAGCCATCTAAGATACTCCATTGGTCTCATCCCTTCGGGATCAAGGGAGAATGAAGAGAACAGTATACAAGGAAAAGATTAGTCTGAAGGACTAATTGTCCACAGCTACCAAGGCCTCCACCAGACTGAGTCCATTACAGCTAGATGGTGCTCAGCTACCACCACTGACTGCTCTGACCAGGATCACAACAGAGGGTTCTGGACAGAGCTGTAGAAGGATGTATAGCATAATTCTAACTCACAAAAAAAAAAAAAAAAGAAAAGACCAGATTTACTGGTCTAAAGGAGACTGGAGAAACCCAGAGCGTATGGCCTCCAGACACCCTTTTAACTCAGTGGTGAAGTTACCTTCGAGGTTCACTGTTCAGCCTGGGAGTGGACAGCCCTGTAAAACCAAATGAGACTAACAAGGTACAGGGGTCCAGTGACAAGGGCCAGAAGGCAGAAGGGGACAAGGAAGCTGGTGATAGGGAACCCAAGGTTGAGTAAGGATATTGTTGATGTGTTGTGAGATTGTTAACCATTGTCATAGGGCAACATTTGTAGTAACTCTTAAATGAGAAATTTTGTTCTGTAAACCTTCATCTCAAGTGAGAATAATAGCACAATTGGAAGAGCGTAGTCAGTGTCACTGAACTGTGTATGTAGAAATTTTTGAAATGGTGTATCTTTGGCTATGTGTATTTTCACCAAAAAAAAAATGTTGAGAAGTTAGAGTGTTGATATGTTGTGGGGTTGTTAACCAATGTCATAAAACAACATGTGTACTACTGTTTCATGAGAAACTATTTGTTCTGTAAGCCTTCACCTGAAGTACAATAAATAAATAAATAAATAAATAAAAAATCGCAGTGATTGGTTCTGAAAGCTAATTGTGGAGCCTAGAAGGAAGAAGAGGAGAAAAAAGAAGCAAGGAAGCCAAGAAGGGAGGAAGACAACCAGCTAATTTTCCTGGTGTATAAAAGAGAACCAGGGAATGCAGGTGGAGGAATAAAGGAACTATATCCAGAGAAAGGTTATCTTCAATTGTGTGACAAACTCAGACCATGGGTTTGTTCTACTCTACAAAACGAATTGAGAACTAGGATGATCTTTACCCAAAAATAGCTCCTAAGAAGGAGTTTCAGGGAACAGTTACTTTAAATCAGGAAGATAATGACATCAGTTACAATGCAGGGTGCCTTGCATCCGGGAGTCTGTCTTCCGTAGACTTGCTGTTTGCTCACAGTGAAGTTTTGTTCATTTTTATACCAAGATCAATGTACCCTTAATATAAACAACATGCTAGGTATGCCATGCACAGTGTTACTAGGTAGTTCCTTCTCTAGTCTCAAGATTTCTAAACTGAACTAGATTTTCAGGACTTCTGTAGCTTAAGGCCTATACTAGGGAGGGAATCAAGTGAGCCTCCTCTCCTGTGGATTCTTACCACTCAGATAACATCAGGAAAGACAACTGCATATTGACACGTTCCTTTGTGTGAGATGGGAAGCATTAGAAGAGGAGCAAAGGAGAGATATGTACTGCGTTAGGTTTTATAAGCTTCCTCTCTGGCTTTTGTGTTGAGACTAAATATATGGGGGTGTCGCCATGTTAAAAAAACAAATCTGTCTGAGATAAAATTAAAGAGGCTTATTCTGAGCAAAGATTACAATTTGAAATGGGAACAACATAGTTTACAGTTTGAAATGGGAACAACATAGCTCATTAAGATGAGACAGAGAGGTATCCAAAGTAGGGGTCTGAATGGGGGATAATTATACTACTGTAGCAGAGGTTAGGATAGGTTACTCTTGATTGGTGCATCTTGGATTAGGGAAGTTGGAGGAGGAATCCTGCTGAGGCGGGGAAGGGTACCTCATTGGTTCAGAGAGTATACTGCAAGACACTGATTAGTTATTAATTATTAATGGTTAAAATTAGGGATTACAGATAGTTTCACAGGATGCTTAGGTAATGGTCCTATGATGCTTACACGTAGTTTCTTTGTCCACCTCGCAAAAAAGAAAAATACCTTGCTGGCAACAGTGCTCAGACAGTACTCTTCTGCGTAAAGGTATATTGAGAGGTGCAGATGGTTACTTGGTCAAGAACCCTTGGGGTATATGGTTTCACATCCTGGTTTTGACCACCAGGGAAAAGCAAGTTTTCTGGAAAAAAAAGCATAGCTGTTAGTTTAGAAATCCAGATTAGAATTAGGTAGCATGCTTAGCATATTATGCCTCTGTCCCACTTACTGCACTGAAAGTTGTCTTTTCCTGAGACGGGTAAAAACATAAGCAAGGTAGTGATATGATAATAGCAATCCAAACACAAAAGTAGTTAGTGCAGAGTTATGTATCCACAAAGAGTAAAAGGAAAACTAAAGGGATTCAGTAATAGGTATTAGATGGATATGAGAACTCAACAAATAGAAAGGAATATTAAAATATTTCTGAATATATTTGGCTTAAAACCAGAACTGATGGCCTATAGTCAATATAAGTTGTCTTTGTCTCATGGGGTTAGATTAGAATAATAATTTATATCTTTCGACATTGGAGGTACCTTAAATTTATAATAAATGCTCTATAAATAGTTATTCATTTGAACTTAGAGTCCAAGCAAATTAACAAATGGATCATCCAGTCCTGTTGGCCACCTGCTCATTCTCTTACTAACACCTAATTATTCATCCTTTATTTAAATTTTAGAAGATACCTGTAATTAGAACTTCCCATGAAAAATGCTTTAAACATAAAATCTCATCAATAATTACAATTTGTAATTATTTGTAATATAAATGCTGAATTAACTGGATATTGTTAGTATGAAACATACATTATGGATGGTGATTTCTCTTTTACTCTACCATGAAATGATTTTGGATAAAACTGTTGGAAAAGAGTTTTTGGGGCTGAATCTTAAATAAAAATCAGGAGTATTTATGAAACATTTTAACTACTTCTTGGAAAATATGTTGTAAAAGTATGTCTTGTGATATATGAAGTGAATATCAAAAACAAATTCAAAGATGGATTGCTGCAAATAAACTCTTTAAAACAATGTGTTATCAAGAGTCCCAATATCCATATGAGGAGTTATAATAATAGGCAGAAAGAGAGAGAGATTTTCCAGACTGAGCATATCCCTGGGTCTAAATGATTTTTGAATTACCCACTGCTTTGGATAATTTGTCTCCACCGATGTGAATAATGAGAGGGATTTAGACATACTCTAAACTGAAAATGGAGCAATATATTGTGATACATGCAACTCCAGGGTTAACAGCCTTTCAATGTCAACCTTTCTACCACTGTATTGTGTAGGAATGTGGGAAAAGAAGGAAGCAGAGTGGCCAATAAAAAATAAAAGATAGTAGATGACAAAGAAGGCCCTCCAGTAAAAAGTTAAAATTAGAATTAGAAATTCACTATGAATCAATAGGTACCTCTTTTTAAATGCAAATAACCCCTGAGAAGATGAAATTCTTGTTCTGGAGTCAAATATATCTGAACTTAAATCAAGGCTCTGCCATTTACTACTCACGTGACTTTGAAAACGTAGCCATTATTTATCAATTGATTTTTACAGACTTGCTCCCTTCAATACAGTGGAAAATAACTGCTATTGTTTATTAATTGCAAATAACTTCTTTCCCTCAAACTGCATTTTTTTTGACATACTGATATTCATTCCTCTTCCTCTCTCTCTCTCTCCCTCTCTCTATACAAGCAGTAGTCTTTCCTGGGAAAGTTATATTTCCCTTTATTTGGTGAGACTAGTCATTTCCAGGTAGACATCTTGCTTTCACTCATTTATTCAGCTAAATTTTATTGAGTATGTACGACACGCCAATTCTGTTATATACACGTAGGATACGTCAGTATATAAGAGAGACAGAGGTTTCTGTCTTCACGGACTTCACCTTTTAGTGAGGGATACAGAGGATAAATAATGCAGTTGATTTTCATAGTTATGTCCTATAAAGTTGCTGCAAACGCTATGTTAGTAAACACTAGGTTTTGTGAGCCTCTGGTCACATTTTAATTGAAAGATCAATACATAACCTTGCTTTATGTGTGTTTCTGTTCAAACCAAAAAAAAAAAAAAAAAAACACCCATTGCTATGGAGTCGATTCTGATTCATGGTGACCCTAGATACCTTATTTAATATATATTATTGCTTCATTAACATTGAACTCACAGACAACAACACTATAACTCATGCCTAAACGAAGCTTATCTTACACACATATTTCTTCATAAGATAGGTAGGTCACAGCCTTTTTGGACACAGGAATATTAGACAGCACTTCAATACTATGCTCGGGGACCATTTTAAACTGTAAGATTACAGAGAAAAAGTATAAAAAATGTGAAAAATATGACACAAAATAGACCATAAAAAAGGGCTAAAACAAGAAGGCAGAACATCACTTTGTTTGACCTTGACAGAGAATGTGTGCATCAGGTGATTCAAATTGTTCACTGCCCTGTGTATGCCCACAAGTGATCATGAAAGCATCATAAGTATTGATTCTGGAGTTACAACTAAATTTTAGTGAATAGATGAATCTGTAAATACTGAACCAGCAAATAACAAGGATGGACTGTAAACAATAGTTAAATTCTGTATAATTCTAGAACGTGATAGCTGCTTTGGAAAAAAAAAGCAAAGTAAGTGAGATATGATATGGGGGCAGTGTTACAATTGTAAATTAGTTGGTTATGAAAAGTCTTCTTGAGAAAGTGACATTTTAATACAGACTCGAAGAAAGCAAAGGAGTGTGTCAAGCATATAACTGAAGGAAAAGCATTCCAGGAAGGGACTGGGTTACACAGTTCTGTACAATTTACAAAACTCAGTGAGCTGTACATTTATGATCTGTGTATTTTACCATATAGAAATTACATCTCAATAAAAAATGAAAGTAAAAACAAAAGCACAGTGCAGAACAATTTATATGGCATGCCACTATGTGTAAAGAAAACAAGGTGTGTTATGCTCTATAGACAAATATTCTTCAGTTCATGAAATAATAAATTCTGGAAGGATACACAAACTACGGATAGCAATGTTACACCGGTCACGGTGTGGGCCAGGAAATAGGAAGAAAAAAGTTATTCCCCCAATACATTTTTATAATTTCTAAAATTTTTAACCATGTGAAATATTACCTAATAAAGTGGGAGTAAATAATTTGAAATTAGTTGTACGTATTGAGTACATATTTAAAAAGTTCCCACCATCTAGTTTTATGTATGGAATATAACATTTCCAAGTACTTTCAATAGCAAAAGAGAACATCTGGTCTGAGGTAGCACCAGGTATTAGCATTAATGTTTTCCAGTGTTCTGAATTCTGAATCCATGAAATTCATCATACCTACTCAGAAAAGAACAAGAAAAAACACTTTATTTTTGCCTGTCACTTTTGAAAAAAAAAAAAAAAAGAGGATTTAATCAAGTAGTATAATAAGACAGGGGAATTAGAAAGTTACATTCTGTCTTTTGCAAAACTCAAAGAGTACAGTAAAAGGGTATTTCATAAGACTAATAGAAAGTTAACAAAAGGAAGTATAATACAAAGCAATTACTACCCAAGGAGAAGAAAGATACGACCTAAAGTAACAAAACCAAGCAGCATCTGCAAGAGCACAGAACAACAGTGCCACCTACTCTGCCTGGACCAAATACCTTGTCTCTCACCTGCACTGACTTCAGTAGGCCTCCTACTGCTCTTCACACATTCATCCTTGCTATGCTCTAACCTATTTACTATCTTACCAGAGTAACATTTAAAAAATATAAAGCAAATCATTTCACTCTCCTGCTTAAATCCTTTCCAAAGTGTTAACATGGTTGACAATGATTTGGCTCATGTCTATCTTTACATTCCCATCTGTCTTAGGCTGGGTTTTCTAGAGAAGCAAAACCAGTAAAGCATATAAATATATATATAAAGAGAAATTTATATCAAGGAAATGGCTCACGTGATTGTACAGGCTGGAACATCCCAAGTCCGTGGATCAGGAGTGGAGGCTTCTCTCAATTCACGTAGCCATGGGGGCCGGGAAACCTAAGATCTGCAGATCGGAGAGCAGGGCTCTTGTTCATAGGCTGTGAAGATTGTCGAATTCCAAGATTGACAGATTAGCTGATAGCTCATATACCAAGAACAAGAGGTCAGACGAACAGGGGGTAGCCACAGGATCCAGAGTGAGTAAAAAAGCCAGAATGTCAGCTTAGATTCGGATGCAGGCCACACTCCCAAGGAAACTCCCTTTCAACTGATTGGCTACTCAAAGCAGATTCCATCTTGGGGGTGATCACATATAAACACTGAGAATCATGGCCCAGCCAACTTGACACACAATCTTAACCATCACATCATCTTTAATCAACTTCTTTTGCACCACCTTGGCCACATCATCCTTATTTCATCTCTTCCTACAGTGTTTTGCCTGGTCACCTCTTATTTCATGCTGGTCATTAAGTGGAACTCTGGAATATTGGCCCTCAATAGGATGGACCTCAGGAAAGCGAAGTTAGTGGGGGATATGAATTAATCTCAGTAATCTCTAGGTTTTCAACTAACTATCCTTCTCTAGCACTGGGTGAACAACATGAAATATCTCTATTGTCTTTGTATGATTTAAATAGTTGTGAATAAATATAAAATGCATTTGACACATAACTGTATTCTTTCTAATAACAATGAATGAGAAGTGTTTTTCAGTGTTGAAACTTCCAATGCTTTTTCAGAGCAATGCACATTTTGTAGAGCAATTTTGACACCTGAATTTATATTTTCATCTGAACAGACTTTTGTAAGATGAACACAAAATTCACTTGCTAATTCAGTGAAGGTCCAATGATGGCGTAGGCAGAGAAAGCAAATAGAGGCAAATGGGAAACAGACATGTTGAAACTTACTGTCTTAGTTTCCTAGCACAGTCGTAATAAAAAATACAAGTGGGTATCTTTAAAGAACAGAAATTTATTTTCTCACGGTTCAGGAGACTGTTGATGTTGTGTGCCTTGAGTCAATTCCAACTCATAGCAGCTCTATAGGTCAGAGTAGAACTGCCCCGTAGGGTTTCCTAGGCTATAATCTTTATGGGAGTAAGTTGCCATTTCTTTTCTCCTGCGGATTGGCTAGTGGGTTCAAACTGCCAATTTTTTGGTTAGCAGCCAAGCCCATAATCGTTGCACCACCAGGGCTCTTTTTCTGGTGGCGCATTGGTTAAGCACATGGCTGTTACCAATAGGTTGGCAGTTCAACCCCACCAGCAGCCCTGAGGAGGAAAAATGTGGCAGCCTGCTTCCGAAAAGATTATAGCCTTAAAAACCCAATGGAGCAGTTCTACTCTCCTATAGGGTTGCTATGAGTTGGAAACGGCTCGATGACAAACACGTATTCAGGAGATTAGAAATCTGAGTTCAGGGTGTCAGCTCCAGGGGAAGGCCTTTCTTTATCTCTTTCAGCTTCTAGTAGCTGCCGGCAATCTTTGGCATTCCTTTGCTTGTAGCTGGGTCCTCACGTGGCATCTGTCTTTCCCCCGTGTCTATTCTGCTCTTTTATAAGACACCAGTCAGAATGGATTAGGTTTAGGACCCACCCTACTCCAGTATGACCTCATTAACAAAACAAAACCCCTGTTTCAAACTGGGTCATATTTACAGGTACAGGGGCTAGGACTTCTTAAATTTGGGGATGCCATTCAATCTATAACACTTATTAAGATATTTCTCTGATTTTATCCTCACTACCCACTGCAGTCACATAAATTCCAACTCATAGTGAACCTATAGGACAGAATAAAACTGCCCCATAGGGTTTCCAAGGAGTGGCTGGTGGATTTGAACTGCCAATCTTTTGGTTAACAGCCATAGCTCTTAACCACGCTAGGTAAAGGCAAAAAAGGAGCCTAATATTCTGAATTTCATCCCAGTTCACTCTGCTCCAGATCAGTGTGACCTTTTTCAGCTAGAAAGTACACTTCTAATAACTAATAAGCTAGATTGGCTTCTTTACTGGCTTCTGCATGCAAGTGATAAGATCAGGGATACAATGGCAATGTCACCTGTGTGTTTCAAATTTATGTTGCACACCAAGCTGCTGAGAGGGCAGGGATTGGAAATTGAAAAAAGGACATAAAGCAGCAGGACTTCAATGTTCTAACTCCACAGGGCCTGTCAGCCATATGGCTCTCTCAGTGCTCCAGAGCACAAACATGCGTGCACACACTCACACATTTTTCAGTGGGAGCTCATTATTTCACAGGGTGTCATTTCTGTTCATGTATTGACAGACCTGCAGTTGTCCTCAACCCTTCAAATTTATTAAATTTATTATAGAAAATGATGAGAAATTCTAGTTATGGAAGCCAGTGGGTCTTTTTTTTTTTTTTTTTTTTTTTTGATCGTTCTCTTTTTTGTTGTTATTATTATTATTTTGATTAGGGCTAAATTAGCAAAGCAAAATTGGCAAGTGGATAACCTAATTGAGTCAGAATAAAAGACTTTCAATAGAGGCTTGGGATAATGGATACTTTGATAGCTAGAGCTAGAAAAGAGCTAAAGCTCATCTAATCTATCATCTAATGCTCTCCTTTTATGACCAAGAAACATGAAGATCAAAGACGTCAAAAGATTTTCCCAAGACACTCAGGATCATGAGGAGGGGACTGATAGGACTGAAACACAAATCATATTACTTACGCCCTTGTCCTATGTCTTCCCTACGAGAAGACCCATTAATGCTGAACAGCAAGTGGAGTTTTGTGGAAAAAGAGCTAGAAGGCTGTATAACTACAGAGATTGGGTTTATAGTATAAATACTCTGGTTATGTGATGTTCGGACAATATCTTTCAACATGGCGTATGAAGTGGAATCAAGTCCCCTGATACTAATGTTTTAACAATATCTATTTATTTAAATCATGTGAAGTGATAGTAAAATTTTTCAAGAGTATTTCTGAAATTCTAAAAACTTTAGCAATCATAAAATAATAACTCATATTTGTGTAGTTCTTAGTTCCTTTAGATGATACTGCTTGCAATTAATATTCTTCATATATATACATTCTGTTCAAAATCTTCAAATTTGCTATATTGTTCTTTCTTAAAGGAATATTAAGAATACACAATCATATGTAAAACTATAAGCAGAGAATATGTAAAAGCTATAAGAAAACCATTGCTTCCATATATAATTTCATTAAAAATCTAGATTAAATAACAATCATCATTCAATTCATAGTGATCAGAAGTCTTTTCTAAGCACCACATGGTAGATATAGCCAAATCCTATGCACTTAGGACTGTGAAATTTTGGAACTTAGTGTAATTAATATATATATCTATATCATTTATAAAACTTCAATGTGTCTCTGTGACCAAAGTTTCTAAAGGATTGCAACTTCATAATTTAAATACAAATGCAATTTGGAAGTAGACTAGCCCACATGTCCAGACTATACAATCTTCAATGTTATTTTATTAAGAAGAGCTACTGAAAAACTTTCAGAGTTTCATAGGTTACCGATATTTTTTTTAACTTATTTCTACTTATATAGAAACTGGGGAACAAATCTCCATTTACGTTTACTTGAAGTAATACTCCTTGTTCATCTGGGAAGCATAGAACATATCAGAATACAGAAGGAAGGAATTGTAAATATGGCAACTAAAGCAAAAAACGCTGCTTAAAATATCCTTTTCTGTATTTTAGCTTCACTGAAAGTTTAGCTATTTTGGTGGTGTTAGAGAGGTCATTTTATTTTGTACCTTTAAAGAAAAGTAATTTGTTCAGACTAATTATTTTCTTCTTCCTCTACCCAAGTAAAAAACAAGATATAGAGCTTTCTTTTGTACTGTATTATTATTTTTTGTATGATAACATTTATTCTGGATATTATGTGCATATATTTAATGCCTCAGTTAAATGAACAGTTGAGTTCAAAAAATAAATATTGGGCAAGGAAAGTCATCATTCCATTGACAAACAGTGCTCAGAAATTCCAGGCAGAGTTTAGAGAATTTAATTTTCCTCCTCTGACTGAGGCAAACAATTATGGCAACACCACCTTCTCGTCACCACAACCTGACATTTCCTTTCTTCCTTCGCTTGTGCTTCTTGCTGTATATTTCACAGTAAGTTGAAATGTTTAGAAGTAAAATAAACAGACCTCACACCTTTATTGTCCCTTCCTCTGTCCCACAAACTAATACACTCGTCACATTTAGTCACTGAGTTTTGTTGACTTTCTGTCTTTAAGCTTCCCCATTGTCTTCCCCTCCTCTTGATCCTTGCCTTACAGGTTTACTTAATACCCTCACGGTTCCTCAAGTGGATTTCTGGGCAGCCTCTCAAATAGCCTCCCAATCTTCAGTCTCATATGCATCCCATCCGTTCCTCCACTATCCTCAGAGAATTACAGTCCAAAAATGCCAATTCCTGCATAAATTCTTTCACTTTTTCCCTTCTTTGTAAATTAAATTTTAACTCTTCTGTGTGGTATTCATATTTATTCAGAGTTGTTCTCTACCTTGTTTCCCCTGCTTCCGTTCTTGTCACTTCCAACTTCCTCCAAATCTTTAGCCTGAACATTCTATTTAAAAGTCTTCAATTGTGTCATGTCTTCCATATTTCGGCAGTTTTGCCCTTTCAGTTTCTTTGCTTGTCTTCCTTTTAAATTGTTTAACTTAATCCAAATTAAGCCTTCTGAGTCTGGAACACTCTGTGCTTTACTTACGTCTAGTCACTCTCTGAAGCCCTGGTTGCTCAGTGGTTAAGAGTTCAGGCTGTTAACCAAAAGGTTGGCAGCTCGAATCCACTAGCTCCTCCTTGGAAACCCTATGAGACAGTTCTACTCTGTCCTATAGAGTTGTCACTCAGTGGCAATGGGACTTTTCTTTTAAATCTCTCTGTAATTGTATATTTACATGTTGGTTTTCTACTCCTAGACACTGGTTCTTTGAATTTAGAAAGATTTTTTTTTCCTTTTGTTATAGTTTCTGAATCTTCATTATTTAGCATAATTTCTGGTGCATAGAGAGCATTAAATAAGGCCTTATTGAATAAATGAATGAATGCATGAGTAAATGAAAGTATTGTTCTATTGAATTCACCAAAATGTTACTAGACAACCCGTGGTGCAGTGGTTAAGAGCTACATCTGCTAACCAAAAGGTTGACAGTTCGAATCCACCAGCTGCTCCTTGGAACCATTATGGAGCAGATCTACTCTGTCCTATAGGGTTGCTGTGAGTTGGAATCAGCTTGACGGCAACAAGTTTGGTTTAAGTGTACCAAAGTTCATTGATTGAGGGAGAAGACCACCGTGACAGAGTCTTGGCAATACTTCAGAAGAGAGAAGTAGAGGAGAATATGTACAAGGTTTTGGACTTGATTCAAGTAGTTTAGTGTGGATCTTTCAAGGTGAGAAAGTACTTGGAATTGGGCAAAGTTCATGACATTATAGATTAGTGAACATATTGAGGCAAGAGTCTGGAAGCAAGTCATGAAAAGAAAACTGTTGTTTGTTAAGTGAAATATTGCCCTGATAACTAGTTACCTCAAATTGACTTGAAAACATTAACTGAAGCAAAAGTGAAATTATTTATAGGTTTGCACAGGTAGCCTCATTCTTAGTCCTAATATCTATGTTATGTTGATGCCTACCCACTGTTGTCCAGTCAATTATGACTCATAGCGACTGTATAGGTCAGAGTAGAACTGACCCATAGGGTTTCCAAGGCTGTAACCTTTACTGAAGCAGACTGCCACGGCTTTCTCCCTAGGGGCAGCTGGTGGGCTCGAACTGCTGACCTTTCAGGTAGTAGTTGAGCACGTGATCACAATTCTCAGATCTTGAATACTTTCTCCCACAAAGCTACATCCTTCTTTTTTAAGCTGCCACCTTGCAGGTGAGAACAGAAATAACACCACCAAGTACCACCCTCCTGATGTGCAAGTTGGGTAAATAACTGAAATTTCATAAAACCATGCTAGAGAGGAATTCCTCCTCTTTCCACAGAGCAAATACAAATGTCAGGCTGCAAACTCAAGTGCGTGAGAAATGCAATTGCCTTTTTTTTTTTCTACTCCAGAATTTATTTTTTGATTTGAGCTCCTAAAATATTTGTCAACAAGAATTAAATCTTAGTATGTTAAGAACCTCACAGGGCTACTGCCCTCTTGAATTATATATTAGTTTTAGGAGACTTATTGAATGCCAAGAGAAAATCGTATGTTGTTGGTGATAAATGCATCCAGTCCTGTGTCTGCTGGTCCTTTACACTTACAGGCATCAAATGAGGTGTTCTTCATGTTATCTGGTCTCCAGCCATCAGTCCACATAAATGGTCACTCTGTCCTATTCGTGCCATCTGTAAGGCCATTTCACAGCTGCTCATCCTCTGTGCCGTAAGGCCTCACTGTAGTCTGCGGAAGAAAATATTCCACTCTACTCTCTCCACTGGACCTCTGTGGTGCGGTCTCAGTCCTACCCATTGTGATATCCCATGCTGACATTTCTTCAGCTACACAGTGTTTTGAGAGCTGGATGATTGGTTGAAAAAAAATATTCCTCTGCTAATTCTTCCAATTCTACTGTTACACGGTGACACATTGATTTTTTTTTCTGCTGTATCATTCTAGAAAACTCAACGTTCTAACTTCTGTTTAATGTGTAAAGACTCACAGAACAATAAGAAATACTGAGAATGAAAAATATCATCAGCTAATATGTCAAAATACTGCCCCACTGAATTTCGGATGATCCCATTCTCTCCAAGAGGTTGGCATCTGTAGACAAGTTAATTCCTCCTAGCTCCTCACTCCACCTCACCACCTCCTGCCTTCCCCCATCACTTACTGAGGTTTCAGCAAGCCTGCCAAAGATCTGCAAGAGTTATGTATGGCATTATCAAGTTGAAGTCCATTAATTGTTTTGTTTCACTGAGTTTCAGAATAAAGTTTTTTGACCTGCAAAGGCTGAAAAAAGCCCTTGTGCCTAAATCTAAATTGTCTCACTTATTGTAGGTTATATTTTAGTTTTATATTCAAATTGCATCTTTGATGGTCTTAATTTGAGAAGAAAAAAAAAAAACAGATATTACTAAAGTTCCCTAGAGATTTTGAAAACAAAAACAAAAAAGCATGCAGCTCTAGAAATTATAGTCCAAAATAGGTAAAGGTCTAAAACAATCTCTTTTGCTTAGTATAATTCCGTAGTTCGTGAAGTGTGGTCTCAATACCAGCAGCATCAGTACCACTTGGAAACGTCTTAGATATTCAAATCGTGGGCTTCATTCAAGATCTATTTAATCAGAAACTCTGGGCTTGGCAATTCCTGTTTTAATAATCTTTCTGGAAGAATCTACATACTAAATTTCTAGAACCATTGCAATAACTGAAAAATACTCTTAAAATTAGGCTGACAGTAAAGCAAAAGCTACCTTAGAGTTATTTCACTGAAGGCTCCTCTTTGCTGGTAGAACTTTCCTTTCAATGTCAATCCTCTACAGATTTCCTATCTATATGCTTTTCATATCCAGAAAGGACTTTTTTAAAGATTTAATTAGGTTTTTGTCTTTCTTATGCTTGTGTAGCACTTCTGCCTATCTCTTCTTTAGCAGGAATGGGGATTTTGCCTAAGTTAAGCTGATGATATGAGACAGGAACGTGGGTGCTTAACACTGTTTGAGAAGAAAGAAAGTAAATGTCCTTCTAGTCCCCTGGGCAGCAGGAGATTCTGACAGGAGTAAACAAGGGCTTCTCAAAGCGGAGTTCTTGGGCAACAAGCCCTCAGCATTGGAATCACTTGAAATAATTGCTGAAAATAAAAGATTTCCTTATTCCACTGAAAGCCCACTGAATCAAAGTTTGAGGGTGAAGCTACGGAACCTGTACTGTGAACACTCTCTCCCTTTGAATTCCTCAGCACACCAGAACTGAGAGTGTTAAAACGAAGAGATGATTGGGAATGTAAACACTGTGGGCAAAGAGATGATTAGGAATTTAACACTGTGGGCAAAGAGATGATTGGGAATTTAAACACTGTGGGCAAAGAGATGATTAGGAATTTAAACACTGTGGGCAAAGAGATGATTGGGAATTTAAACACTGTGGGCAAGTTATAAAACAACATTTGCAGCATCATTTAGTGTAAAAGTTGACAAGTAAATCTGTATAATTGTCTCACCAGAAAATATTTGCACTTTTTGTGACTTACAATATCTTTTTTTTCTTACTCTGAGATCACACCTTCAAAAAATGGTATGCAGTGTCTCATTAAGTCAAGTGTATAAAAATGAAAACCATGACTCAAGATTATAAAGATGTAGGAGTTGAAACAGTTGCTACCCAGAGTTCTAGTCACAGGTACATACTTAAAAGGCGTACGTGTTTCTGTCATGCTGAATGACAAGTTCTTTATAGCCTTGAACCTGTGAAAGTTGGGGTAAGGTGTTGAGACTCTTATTTAACTACATGTAAGAATCTAATTAGGGATGAGGAAGGAAACAACAACAAAAAAAGATGTGATATTTGGATATTTTGAAAAATATAAATGTCTAACGTCTGACCTAATTATACTCAATTCTAGAGCAAAACAGGAATACCTCTAAGCCGGTGCCTCATGTAAATAACAGGTGTTTTTTTTCTTATTTTTCAGTAGGATCAAATCTTTGGCCAGCCAGCACAATCAAAGTACGTCAGTCTAAATATCCGAATATTGAAAATATCTCTTAAAATAAAAATTTTTTAAATAAAATGTTTTGGATGTAATATTTTCAAAATCTGTTAAAGATAATTTTACTACTTTTAACAGATAATCCTGAATGCAGATATGTAGATAAGTTTTTGCTTATCAACTTAACAATTATCGTTATATTCATTGGTAGTATACAGAGAGGGACAGAGTGTTCCACTCAGGATCTTCTAAGGAGTAAAGGACTATCTGCCCCCATACCACATTGCTGACGTGCTTGTATTAAACCTACCATTCTCTCTCTTTCTACCGGTAGTAGTAATAGTACTCTCTCCTGCCTAACTATGGATTGATATTTCTGTTGGTAGCAATCATGTCTTACTGTACCAACTCTCTTACCCAACTGATTCTATTTAATCTAAAAGTCTAATTAGAATTACACGTAGTAAGGTATAGTGATGTTCTCTCATAGCCCTGGTCTTGTGATTTTTTTTTAATGTAAAGAAAAACAATAACATTTATTTAGGACTTTCTGTATTTCTATGTGCCAAGCATAGCTCTTTACAGATGTCATTCCACTTAAACTGCACATAAAGATCCTACGATTTTATTAGCCCCTTTATACAGATGAAAACATTGAAGCTTTAAGAGTTAACTAGTGAGAATTTATGCCTGGGTCATTTGACTTCAGTCCAGGGCTTCTACCTACTGGGCTTCACTGCTGCTGCCCTGGCAGAAGGGTCAGGGTTTGTATGACAGTGCTTAACATGCACTAATACCCTGCAAATTATTCTGGTGAATCATATACATGTATTTTAATGAATTTAAAAGAATTAATGTTTGTTTTGCTTTTTTTCCTTTCTTCTGTCCAAATTTACTTGGTTGTGAAAAAGCAACTCTGAGTATAATAACTTGTCAGCAAGTTCTAAACATTGAAGTTAGAGAACTTGAGGGGGCTAGTAAAAGGATCTGGTTATGTTTCCATGGGAAAGGTCTTCCAAGTGGTACCCACAAAATTTAGTTCTTCCATCTGAATACACATGATAAAGCTAAAAGATACTCCAGACTGATTGGCTGATCAAAAGGGAAGGAATAAAATAACATATTTTACTTTTATAATATATCAGAAAAACGTATATCATACTCCTCTGATATACATTATGTAAACGTCTCCCAACTTCAGTTTTCTCGTCTATAAATTGAGAATAGTATATTCTACCTCAAAGAATTCCTCTCAGGATTAAATGTATCCCGAGGTACTACTCACTCAACAGTAGTACACCAGTGATATAGGTTGGAACAAAATTTCTATCCTATTCATAAAATTTTTTATGGGTTACTGACACGCATGCTACTTTGTTCCAAAAAAAGAAAAGATATAGAAGGATTTGAAATTGGGCTGGATTCAAAATAAATTTATTTTGGCATGTTTTATTCATGCTCATATCAAATAAAGTTAAAGTAAGATGTCAGCATAACCACGTCTTCAATCTAGTTCTCTCCATTTTGGCATTTAGTCAGGTAAATTGTTAACATTATAAAAAGCAATTATATTTTAAAAATCAGCTAGTGACAATCCACTGTACTTGTTCCACCAACTCACAGTGGGCCATTTATCATCATGATCAGCAATTTCAAGTACTTTCAGGAGCTATAATACTTGTTGGAAAATTCATTCAGAATTTGAGTTCATTTCCACTGTCTAATATCACTAAATGTCACAGAATAAAAGGAAACATTATGTTCAACTGTTGCATGAAAAGCAAGAAAAATAAATGTTTCCACAGTTATAGATTTGAAATAAACAGAACATACTGGGATGCAGAGAAGCACAAAATTAATGGACAAGTTCATTGGGAGTTCCAAGTTTGTCTCTCAAAGTAAGTTAAGTTAAACAACAAATGGTTAATAGATAATCAGGACTCCTGTGTCAGGACTTTACAAGTAGCTTGAGAAGAAAATATATAGGAATTATGAACAGGGAATTGAAACGACACACACATATCCATAAATTACCTATCAAACATGATATTTAAACAAATAAAATTCTCAGAAAATAAGTACCAAAGGAAATCTTGAAAGGAAAATAAACCACCAAAAGGGAGAAATCAGAGCCTGGCCTATTTTAATTTATTGATGTTTTGAGGTATCTAAGTGTATGGGAACAATGGATATAATTAAGGTGAGGATTCTCTTCTTAGCACCAACTCTCAGATCACCTTTTCTCTCTACTTTTCAGCACCTGCTTGTCCCCCTCCAGCACTGACTTACTACTGACAGCTTACCAAGTACAAAGTCAAGACACTGTGATACTCTTGGGTGGTTCTGCCCACAAAGTGCCCTGTAAGGGTTCATAGAGTTTCCTGATGAAGTGAACAGATGTGGATGGACTGTGCATTACAGGTGAGCTAAGAGTAAGTGATAGTGTCCCCAGATATGCAATGTACATTTTTTTCTCTAAAGTAACTCTCTATAATGTAACTACCCTGGGACATGCTGGCTTTTCTTAGAATACTTTTACAATTTTTTTTCCTTTATAATTAAGAACATTTCAGAATTCAATTATGTACTTTTTTAAAAAACTATCCATAAACTTCTTTCTTGTTGGTCTACATATCTCAGCGTTGGTGAACGCTGATGAAGTTTACAAACAAGACACATTTTTGCTGTCTTATCCTTTTGTTTTTTTTTTCCTCTTACCAATTTCAACAAATTGAAGAAACTCTACGTGAGAAAATAATAGAGCAATAAATAAGTACTTTTAAAATAATTACGTTTGATATTTTTCAAGAGATAGAGATTATGCTACAACTCCAAATGAAATGTTAGGAGTTATGCAAAAAGATCAAATGCTTATAAAAAATAATAAAGTGAAAATTTAGAAAAAAATAAAAAAGTTTGCTATTAAAATCTTTAATCACAAGCCAGCCCCTACAGAATCTGAAAAAAAAAAAAAAAAAAAAAAAGCCTGAAAATATAAAGTGGTCTGGCATTGACGATATCCATAGATGGTGGGCAGAAGAAAAATCTAATTCTTTCTGAAGTTATGCACTTTAAACTTAAGTATCAAATATTTCCTACAAAGTTTCAAGAAAATTATCTAATAAGCAACATATTTTATAAACATCATATATAAGATACATATTATGCTTAAGTATACAAAAGCAAATACTGAATCTAGGTCTAAAGAAAAAGAAACACTTCTCTTCTTTTTTAAAATTCTAATAGAACTTCTAACCCAAACGCATTGCTGTCAAGTCTAATCTAACTCATAGCAACCCTATAGGAGAGAGTAGAACTGCCCCATAGGGTTCCCAAGGCTGCTAATCTTTACGAAAGCAGACTGCCACATCTTTCTCACACGAGCGGCTGGTGGGTTTGAACCACTAATCTTTCCATTAGCAGCTAAGTGCTTAACCACTGCATCACCACCCAGTGATCCTGTAAAGAACATCTAAACATATAAGATATGATGTAATTAAAAATCAATAAGTATGTTAAAGAGTAAATTAAAGCTTTGAAAAAATGGAAGATACATCAGAAACAATTACTCTGAATATAAGCCCAGAACGACGGTGTGATGGAAAATAGGAAACTGAGATTACAAGACATGAAGCACACAGTGATATCTAATATATCCAAAGTCCGAAGAAGTGACATTGTTTGAAAAATATGGCTGAGAATTTAATAAAATTGATAAAAGAGAGGAAGCCCAATGAATGTTGATATAACAAATAAATTCATGTCTAGTCGCAAAGCAGAATATTTTGAAATCTTCCAGAAAGAAAAGATAAATAAAGACAAGAGAACTACAATTAGACTGACAGTAGACTTCTCAGCAGCAATAATGGGAGACAGATGAAAGTTGATTCATATTTTCAAAGTGCTAAGGGAAAATGATGCTAACTAAAAATATGTGCCCAACAAAATTATATTTCAAGAGATAAGCTGGAATAAAGGCTTTACAGAAAAATAAAATTAATAAAGTTTATCCAAATCAAATTCCACTAAAAAAAAGACATAAAGTGCATGCAGCTATACAGCTAAAGATAAAAACTGTCCTCAGATGGAAACTCTGATATTCAATTAACAATGGTGTTAAAAAGAGAAGAAAATATTTCTTAGATATAAAAAATAAAGTCTGTAAAAAAATTATTTTATGAGATTTATAAAAAGGACAGAACCATAGAATCAGACCACATTAATGCAATCTACTAAGGGCTGATGGAGGACTAAGTATTCTAAAATCCTTGTATTTGTTTGTGAGCACGAGAAGATTTGGTTAAGATATTGATCGGTTAATAATTTGTTATATTAAACACATACGTTACAATATCAAGAGTTAACTTTAATTCAATAAAAATAAGATGTATAACAACAGAAAATAATAAAAAATATAAAATCAAAATATAAAAGTCAAATAGAGAAGAAAATAAAACAATCAAGAAAATTGTGAGAAACACAGAAAGTAAAACAGGACAGGAGGAAGAGAGCTAAAATACCAGTTATAACAAATATAATATGCCAAACTTACTAGTGAGAAGACAGAGATTGTCAAACTGTATATTTAATCCAGATATAATCTTTTTCAGGAGGCATTAAAATGTAATGTCACAGGAAGTATGAAAGGAAAAATATGAGAAAAAATATTCCTGTCAAAAACTAAATAAAATAGGAGTGGCAATACTAATCTCAGATAAAATAGTCTTTAAGACAAAATCAACCATAAAAAAACAAGGAAGGACATTATATAATGATTTTAATCCACCAAGAAAACATAACCTTTATAAATATATACACACATAATGACAGGGGTCCAAAATACATAAAACCAACTCTAACAGCAATGAAAAGACAAATATACAGTTATGCAATAATAGTAGGAGACTTCAGCACACCACTCTCAGTAAAGGACAGAATATCTAGAAAGAACTCAACAAAGATACAGAAGAACTAAAGGCTAAATTCAAACAACTTGAACTCATAGGCAAATATAGAACACTCAACCCAAGAGCAGCATTATACATTCTTTTCCAGTGCACGTGGAATGTTCTCCAGAATAGATCACATTTTAGGCCATAAAACAACCCTCAATAAAATCCAAAATATTTAAAATAATACAAAGTGTCCTCTCTGATCACAATGCCATAAAAGTAGAAGTCAGTAATAGAAGAGCAAGGAAAGAAAAAAAAAAAAAATGGAAACTGAATAACACATTGCTTAAGAACAACTGGATAATAGAAGAAGTCAAAGAGGGAATTAAAAAGTTCTTAGACTCAAATGAGAATAAAAACATATCATACAAATACTTTGGCACCCAGAAAAAGCAGTGCTCAGAAATCAATTTATAACAATAAACACACACATCAAAAAAGAAGAATGGACCAAAATCAAAACGTTAGCCTTACAACTCAAACAAAGAAAAAGAGAAGAGTAAAAGAAGGCCTCAGGCATCAGAAGAAAGGAAAACTTAGAGCAGAAATAAATGAAATAGAGAACAGAAAAACAACAGAATGAGTCAACAAGACCAAAAGTTGGTTCTCTGAAAAGATCAAAAACAATCAACAAAGCACTGACCAAACAAACAAAAGAAAAACAGAAGAGGAAGTAAATGACTCAAATAAGAAATGAGATGGGGGCATTACAACAGAATTCAACTGAAATAAAAAGGATCATAAGAGAATAGTACAAAAAATTGTACTTCAACAAATTTGAGAACCTGGAGGAAGTAGACAAATTTCTAGAAACACACTATCTAGCTAAACTAACACAAACTGAGATAAAATATCTGAACAAACCCATAAAAAGTGAAGTGATTGAAGAGGTAATAAAAATAAAAAAGCTCCCAACAACAAAAAAGCTCCAGCCCGGACGACTTCAATGGAGAATTCTACAAAATATTCAGAAAAGAACTCAGACAAGTACTACTCAAACTATTTCAGAACATAGAAAAGGAAGGACTACTCTTAAATTCATTCTATGAAGACAGCATAACCATGATACCAAAGCCAGGCAAAGACACCACAAAAAAAAAATTGTGGACCAGTATCTCTCATGACTATAGATGCAAAAATTCTCAACAAAATTCTAGCTAATAGAATTCAGCATCATATCAAAAAAATAATACACCATGAGCAAGTGGGATTCATACGAGATATGCAAGGATGGTTCTACATTAGAAAATCAATTGACGTAATCCACCACATGAACTGAACAAAAGAAAAGAATCACATGATCATTTCAATCAACATAGAAAAGCCATTCGATAAAGTCCAACAACCATTCTTGATAAAAGCTCTCAATAAAATAGGTATAGAAGGGAAATTCTGCAACATAATAAAGGGTATTTATACAAAACCAACAGCCAACATCACTCCCAATGGAGAGAGACTGAAAGCATTCCCCTTGAGAACAGGAACAAGACAAGGATGCTCTTTATCACCACTCCTATTTTACATTGTGCTGGAAGGAAGTCCTAGTTACAGCAATATGGAGAGAAAAAGCAATAAAGGGCATCCATACAGGAAAGGAAGAAGTAAAACTATCCTTATTTGCAGATAATAAGATCTTACACATAGAGAAACCCAAAGATTCCGTAAGAAAACTACTTGAACTAATAGAAAAATTCAGCAGAGCAGCAGCATACAAGATTAAAATACAAAAATCGCCTGGATTCCTACACACCAGCAAAGAGAATTTTGAAAAGGAAATCAGGAAAACAATACTATTTATAATAGCTCCTAAAAAGATAAAATAATTTAGGAATAAATCTAACCAGGGACATAAAAGACAGATACAAAAAAGCTACAAAACACTCACAAGAAACCAAAACAGACCTACATAAATGGAAAAATGTGTCATGTTCATAGATAGAAAAACTCGACATTGTGAAAATGTCAATTCTACCCAAAGCTTATACAGATACAATGCAATCCCAATCCAAATACCAACAGTATTCTTTAATGGGATGGAAAAACTAATCACCAACTTTATATGAAAAGCAAAGAGGCCCCAGATAAGCAAAACATTAATGAAGAAAAAGAACAAAATAGGAGGCCTCATACTACCTGATCTCAGAACCTACTATACAGTCATGTTAGTCAAAACATCCTGGTACTGGTATGACAGGCACATAGACCAAAGGAACAGAACTGAGAACCTGTATGTAAACCCATCCATCTATGATCAGCTGATCTTCGACAAAGGCTCAAAGTCCATTAAATAGGGAAAAGAATGTCTTTTAACAAATGGTGCTGACAAAACTGGATGTCCATCCATAAAAAAAAGAAACAGGACCCATACCTCACACAATACACAAAAACTAACTCAAAATGGATCAAAGACCTAAATATAAAACCCGAAACAATAAAGATCACGGAAGAAAAAATAGGGACAATGCCAGAGGTCCTAATGCTAGCATAAATAGAATAAAAACCATAATTAATAATGTACATACACCAGAAGATAAACTAGATAACTGGGAGATCCTAAAAATTAAATTAAATACTTATGCTCATCAAAAGACTTCACCAAAAGAGTAAAAAACAGAACATACAGACTGGGAAAAAAAATTTGGCTATGACATATCTGATAACATATCTGTTGCAGTATTCTCCAAAAACTATAGAATCTCAACAACAAAAAGACAAATAATCCAATCAAAAAATGGGCAAGGGATATGAACAGACACTTCACTAAAGAAGACATTCAGGCAGCTAACAGACACATGAGGATATGCTCGTAATCATTAGCCATTAGAGAAATGCTAATCAAAACTATACTGAGATATCATTTCACCCCAACATTACTGTCACTAATGAAAAAAAAAAAGAACAAATGTTAGTGAGGTTGTGGGGAGATATGAACTCTTATGCACTGCTCTAGGGAATGTAAATTGTACAACCAATATGGAAAACGATACGGCAGCTCTTCAAAAAGCTAGGAATAGAAATACAATACGATTCAGCAGTTCCACTCCTAGAAATATATCCTAGAGAAATAAGAGCCATCACACGAATAGACATACGCATGCCTGTGTTCATTGCGACGTCATTCATAATAGTCAAAAGACAAAAATGCCCTAAATGCCCATCAATAGATGAATGGATAAACAAATTATGGTACATACAGACAACGATAAAGAACAATGAAGAGTTCATGAAACATCTCACAACATGGTTGAGTCTGGAGGGCATTATGCTGAATGAAATAAGTCAATCACAAAAGGACAATTACTGTATGAAACCACTATTATAAAAATCCAAGAAAAAGTTTACCCACAGAAATAAACAATCTTTGATGGTTAAGAGGGAGGGGAGGGGTAGTGAGGGGAAAATCACTAACGAGATAGCATACAAGAGTTAACTTTGGTGAAGGGAAAGACAACACACAATATAGGGGAAGCCAGCACAAGTTGACCAAGGCAAAGTCACAGAAGCTTCCTAGATACACCCAAACACCTTGAAGGACCAAATTACTGGGGCTGAGGGTTGGGGACCACGGTCTCAGGGGACATCTGGGTCAATTGGCATAACAATTCATAAAGAAAATGTTTTACATTCTACTTTGGTGAGTAGCACCTGGGGTCCTAAAAGCTTGGGAGTGGCCATCTAAGATACATCTATCAATGCCATCCCATCTGGAGCAAAGGAGAATGAGGATAACCAGAGACACAAGGAAAACAGTCTAAAGGACTAATGGACCACATGAACCACAGCCTCCACCAGCCTGATCCCAGAAGAACTAGATTGTTCCCAGCTACCACCACCCACCTTTCTGACAAAGATCACAAAACTGGCATTCCCTTCGCTAGAGTTCCATAGACCTTATCTGCATGGTCCCACCCGATCACTTGTGTGGGAGTTACAAGACCAGAGTGAGAAAGGCGACACAAAAGTGATCCATTGCACTGCAAGAGTCTTCAAAAAATTAAACCTCTACCACCACTGACCGCTTTGACAGGGATCAAAATAGTGGATCCTGGCCAGAGTAAGAGAAAAATGTAGAACAAAATTCAAACTCATTAAAAAAGACCAGACTTACTGCTCTTATATAGACTAGGGGAACTCCTGAGACCAGGTCCCCATACACCCTGCTAGCCCAGAACTGAAGCCACTCCCAAAGCCCACCTTTCAGCCAAAGATCAGACAGGCCTGCAAAACAAACAATAACACAAGTGAGGAATGTGCTTCTTAGTTCAATCAAGTATATGAGACCAAATGGGCAACACCTGCCCAAAAGCAAAGAGGAGGAGACAGGAAGGGACAGGAAAACTACAGGAATGGACTCAGGGACTGGGGATCCGGGGATCCTGGGTATAAAGGGAGTGTGCTGATACATTGTGGGGATTGCAGCTAAAGTCACAAAACAATTTGTGAATTAATTTTTGAATGAGAAGCTGAGTTGAACTGTAAGCTTTCACCTAAAGCACAATAAAATCTAAAAAAAAAAAAAAAAAAGAACCAGAATAAAGCTGTACTAACTTCACTAATGTCAAATAAAAATAGACTTTGAGATGAAAGCAACATTAGCAATAGCGTCACTGCCTAGTGATAAAAGGTTTCATTCATCTAGAAGATAAAATAGGTTTAAACTTACAATTACATAAAGTATTAAACTACATTTTACAAAACTAGAAGAAACAGAGTGAACTTTACAAATCCACTATTATAATGGGAGATTTCAACATATCTTTATGAATTTTTGATAGATGAATGAGGCCAAAAAAATCAAAATATAGTACAGTCTTTAATATTTTTAAGTAATATGAGAGCACAGACATATAAACAAATGACTACTGTTCATATAAAACTATAAACAGATTCTAATTTTTCAAATGTCCTTTGCTAGATGTGAGTTGTGGGTCAATTCTGTCCATTAATTTTGCAAACATAAATAACTCTGTTATTAATACTTACCTAGTTACACTATATACATTTTCTCACAATTTTATTATAGAAAATTAGTTGTTTATGTTAGTGAAAATGGAAACAGGACTTATTTAAAATTATTTACTCTATATGATGGAAATATTCTTATTGCTCACGTACAGGTCTATTTTAATTTACTTACAAATGATATATTAAAGCTGATTCAATTTCTGTACTTTATTAAAACAGGTAAATTGCTATGCCCTACTTTATGTTCTATGTATTCCCAAAAAATACAAGACAGAGATTATAGTCAATTAAAATCAGTACTTTTTAAAAAATTTAAATGTCTGTCTGTTGTACAAGTTAGCTGATCACATACAGGTTCTAGGAAAAAATATGTAGTAGCTGAAAATAAGAAACATTACTGCTTGTTTGTCTCAGAATATATGACATTCAGAGCAATTAACAAAAAGAAAAATAGGGCTCTAGGGAAGATAAAAAAAAAATCAATAATTCTATTTGGGAAACACACATAAGAGCTTTAAGAAACTAAAATAAAAAAACTAGGACTGATTGGGTTGTAACTAAATTGAACATATGAAAACACAGCTATTAATGAGGAGACACGAGAAAATATACTAATATATTTGGTCGAAGAGAGATTTTGCTTAGAGTTTTGTGTATTAAGTTCATGAAATACAGTGAATTTGCATATGATTACCTTAGTACTCAAGTTTCAATGATTATAATTTGTGCATGAATATTGTCATTCTTAGAGTTATGTGCAGATGAGTTTTAAAATGTGTAGGGCAAGGAAACAAAATGTTCTTGTAAATAATATTTATCAGCTCTGTACTGCTGGATTGCACGCAATAAAGTTAGATGTAATTTTCCCAGCAAAAAGTGCATTAGGCTCACTAAGCTATTACTTTAAAGGAAAATAATTAGGAATTCAAAACTCTTTCAAAATAAATTTAGCAAATTCAATTTATTTTTGAATAGGCAATGTACCTGGTATAAAATGCAAAAAGTACAAAATACTTATAGAATAAATAGTAAGTCTTCCTCCCTATACCAGCCATTCACTTTCCCTATCCAAATGCAACATTGTTACCATTCTTCAGTTCTGTATTTATATATTCTTTTTTTAAAATTAATTAATTTTTTTGTTGTACTTCAGGTGAAGGTTTACAGAACAAATAGTTTCTCATTAAACAGTAGTGCACATATTGTTTTATGACATTGGTTAACAACCCCACGATATGTCAACTCTCTCCCTTCTCAACTTTTTTTTTTGGTGAAAATATACGTATCCAAAAATTCACCATTTCAAAAATTTCTACATGTGCAGTTCAGTGACATTGATTACGCTCTTCCAATTGTGCTGCTATTCTCACTTTAGATGAAGGTTTACAGAACAAAATAGTTTCTCATTAAACAGTTAGTACACATGTTGCCCTATGAGAATGGTTAACAACCTCACTACACATCAACACTGTCCTTACTCAACCTTGGGTTCCCCAGCATCAGCTTTCCTGTCCCCTACTGCCTTCTGGTGCTTGTCCCTGGACTGCTGTGCCTTAGTCCCGTTTAGTTTTATGGGGCTGTCCAATCCCCAGCTGAACAGTGAACCTTGGAAGTGACTTCACCACGGAGCTAAAAGGGTGTCTGGGGGCCATACTCTTGGGGTTCCTCCAGTCTCCTTTAGGCCAGTAAATCTGGTCTTTTTTTTGAGTTAGAATTATGCTCTACATCCTTCTCCAGCTCTGTCCAGAACCCTCTGTTGTGATCCCGGTCAGAGCAGTCAGTGGTGGTAGCCGGGCACCATCTAGCTGTACTGGACTCAGTCCGGTGGAGGCCTTGGTAGCTGTGGTCCATTAGTCCTTTGGACTAATCTTTCCCTTGTATCCTGTTCTCTTCATTCTCCCTTGCTCCTGAAGGGATGAGACCAGTGGAGTATCTTAGACGGCTGCTATATTTATATATTCTTGTTTTCGCAATTATAGTAGCATATCATACCTTGTCTCTGTCCCTTTTTTTTTTTACTCAGAATATTTTAGGGATATATCTATACTAGTACTAAAGTAACAACTGTATAGTATTAAATTATAAGTGTATACTATGATTTAACCAATTTCCATTGTTTATTGATTCTTGAGTTGTTTTTAAATTTATTCTATTACAAAAAAATATTGCAATGAATGTCCCATATTATATATGTCTTCTCTCACACATTATATGCAAGATAAATATCTAGATTTAGAATGATCAATTAAAATCATGGTCATGTTCAAATTTAATACTTTTTGTCAAATTGCTGTTTGTAAATATTGTAGAGTATCACTAACAATAGATTGATGGGAGTCCTTTTTTCCCCATTCCCTTTCTCTTAAAATCAGTGCATTATTAGCCATTCTCATCTTTGCCAACTTGATAAGTTAAGAACAGTCTCCCTACAGTTAATTGCACTTTGCTTATTATAAATATCATTACTAATATGCTGAAGAGAAACTTATACTTCCCTTTCTATGTTTATATGCTTTATGTAATGTTTTATTGGGCCAGGGCATTTTATCTTACCGATTTGTAAAAAGCCTTTGTACATTAAGGGAATTGTCTCTTTTTCTGTAATATTAGTTGCAAATAATTTACCTATCAGTTATTTATATTTTGATTCTCATTTATGATTTTTTTACTATGTTCTTTTAAATTTTATATAGTAATATTTATCAATATATTTTTCTGTGACTCCTGGGTTTTATGTCTTATATAAAATTTCTTCTTAGCTCTGAGATTATTGAAAAAAAACTCATCTATGTTTATATTTATAGAATTTTCATTTTGACATTTAAATTATAGAAATATTAATCATTTATTATCTAATTTGTAATGAAGTAGGAACTGTAGAAATTATTTAGTGCTAGTAATTAATATTGTTGATTCTTTTTATAGGCAAATGACCAAAGATAGTAGTTGAGAATTGTATTTCCCTGCGTACTTGGATTCAGGTGTGTCTATGTTACTTGCTTTGGCCAATAAAATGTGAGTAGAAGTATTACATGTCACTTCCAGGTAGAAGTTTTAAGGGCCAGTGTGCAATTAAATATAATCTCTCTTTTTTTCTGCCAAATTGTCTGCAGGATGCAGGCTGAGAACTCTGCTCAGTCTCCAAGGAGGGCATATTTCCTGAGTCAGCTACAGATGTGGCCTAGAAGATAATGAAAAAGGAAGAATCTCAAAGGTAGTGAAGCCAGGGACCTTGGAGAACAACAGGGAAGGGAGTTCCTTCCAGGGAGTGAAATCAGGACCCAACCAAGGAGCAAGAAACTCCTCAAGGTATCTTTTTTTGCGTTTTAGAAATACTTGAAAACAAGCATCTGTAGCATGTCTCCAAATGAGACTGTTTATTGTAAGTAGCATGTCCCTGTTTCAGTATTATAAATTGAGTGTAAGAGGGGCATACATCTTGCCTTTTTAATTTATTGAGATGACTTATGAACTAAACTAACTCCACAGACATGCCAAAGAGGGCTATTTTGGTAACTACAGGGCATAACCCAGAGCTCCTGGACTTAAAGCTGTTGCCATGACTGGAAAGTACTATTGGGTCATCTTTCTTGGAGTGTGGGTGAGGGTATTTTGGTTGTGGGAAGAAGGGTATGGAAAGAGTTGATGGAATGTAGTAGTCACTAGTGCTTTTCACCAGTTATTGGCAGCTTTCCTCATTCAGGCACATGTAGGGCTGTATTTTCTTAACCCTCTTGAAATGAGGCATTGCCATTTCACCTACTTTGGCTAAAGAAATGCAAATCAAAATGATGCATATTACTTTGTTCAGAAGTTTTAAAAGCTAGTGCATAATACACCACTTTCATTTTTTCCTCCCTTGGCAATTATGGAAATATGTAGTTAACTGTTCTAATTATTTTGAAGATTATTTATGTGTGCATAAGGTGTCCAGAGCAGCTTATACCAAAAGAATACATGGATTAACTATGGTTACTGTGATTTAGTGATTGTGATTAAAAGTATATGGTTCTCCATGGACCATTCACAAAATCTGCATTCTATGAGAGGGCCAATTCACAATAGAATAGCTGGAATCAGTTGCTTCCTAGATAGTCAAAGTTAGGAATAGGAAGAGATGAGGTAGAAGACTATTCCTTTGTTCTTATCAGTCTCATAATATATAACCTTTTAAACAATTTACATTGTTATAGTGATAAAAATTAAAATCAAAATTCCAAAACTAAAGATGAAATAATAATAATTTTTAAAGAGGAAATTGATTATCTAGTTGAGGGGATATTTGCATTGATTATAGGAGAAGCGACCATGTTTATTGGCTGAAGGGAAGGGTCAACTGGAGAAAATACGTTATAAGGAAGAAGGGATGAGTCATGAAACAAGCATATAGATCAACTGAGTTAAACAGCCATAAAATCTACATAGTGATACACTATGTAAAACAAGTAAGCAGAACAGAAAAACAATTTAAAAATTTGTTAATAATCTCCATATATGTCACTTACAAATTATGTGAATATATTACCTTATATTTTACATCATACCAGGAGTAAGGATGGATTTTTACTTTAAAACAATTGAGAGAGCTTAGTAAAATTTTGAATCCTCGGATATGTGAAATGTTAAGTTCAGTTTCAACAGTAAAACAATTACCACTTTCTTTAACATTTAAGCAGAGAACTATTCATTAATTTCTAATTGTTTTCTCATTACTATGAAGTTAATCAGCACCCTAAATGCATTCTATGTTACAGTAAGCGCAGTGCTGGCTGGCTGTTAAAAAATGAGATATTTTTAGATAATGCTTTGTCCACAATTCTCTTTCCAAGCCCATAATTTATTAAATTGATGCATGCAGCCCTCATTTGTGGCCATTAGCATATTAGAGCTATGTTTACTGAACAAGAAAAACTAATCTTTATGCTTCCACTTGCCTTTCTGTCTTCATACTAATTACTGATTTTGGATATTATTATGGTTCTAAGGATAAAAATTTAAATGAACAAATTATTGTATTAGATCTTATATGTCAAAATAGATACAAATTAAAAGCTAATAATTTATTAATACCTGATAATTTATGAACATATGTAATTATATGCTTAAAATATTTTTATTTGTATACTTACACATATACATATATAAAACATATATTCAAAACCCATTGCCGTTGAGTCAATTCTGACTCATAGCAACCCTACAGAACAGAGTAGAACTGCCCCACAGTGTTTCCAAGGCTGTAAATCTTAAAAGAAGTGGACTGCCACATCTTTCTCCAGCGGAGTCTCTAGTAGGTTTGAACCACTGACTTTTTGGTCAGCAGCCTTGTGCTTAACCTCTGTGCCACCAGGCTCCTACATAATACATACATACCTGCATACATACATACATATATGCCATGTTTATATGTATAATATTTATTTTAATACGGCACTAATTTCACTCTTCCTAAGCATACTTATTTACACAAAGTTGGCGTATGTTTGTTACTTTTTTGGTCTAATAAGAGAATTCTAGCTCCTTTAACAGAATAGCAAATGAACTGGCTACAAGTATAATATGTAGGAAGAGTTAAGACAAGAAATATGTGTAATAGCTCTGGCAAAACTTCTTCAGACAATGTCTTGGCATATTTGAAGAGCAGCAAAACTTATATAGATACAGCCTTTAAAAGTCATTTGTGATCAAAAGGAAAAGAAAAAAAAAAAAAGGGAGGGAGAGAGAGAGACTTAACGATGCTTATGTATTTCACTATGTAGGACACGGAAAATTGCCTCAGAATGCCAGTTCATAATACTCATAATGTATACAAAAAAGACTGACGTTTGAAATATTCTAGTCAACTCAAAACCATAAAACACAAAAAATAAACTGTATCATTTCCTGTGGTTACCTGGAAGACTGCATGTGAGGCATTTGCACAGAGTATGTCTTTTTCCCTGAGTAAAAAACTACTAGGAAAGAGCAGATTACTTAATGACTCCATAGTCCTTTACATCTTCTTTTTCTCATACAATTGCACAGCTGAATCTCAACTAAGCCTGTTTTAAGTGTTCTCTTACTGTGGTATTCTTGTATGTGTTTTTTGAGACAAAAGTAGAGAAAGGAAATGTGAACTCAGCTTTTAGGAAAAAGATTCTTTATTTCTTGAATTTCATTATTACTCATCCCAGGTCAACACTTGACCTCCAACTATTATTAATATAGACATAAAAATCCCAAGGGCAAATAGTTATTCTGTGTGATAATTTGTTTTACAGAATTTTGAAAGTCTCTCTGTTCATTAGAATTAATAGTTGTTAGCATTGCCACTGGCACCTGGCCTTTACTGGATACCCTCATGGGTGAACAGGGAGTTAGCGACTGCTCTCCACCTATGCAAAGCACGTAGAGAGCCACCCAAAGACACTGGGGATGACAGCAGATATGCCAGGATTATAAATGACACAGCAGACATAGAAAAATTAGGTGACTTGACTAGGGTTACATTACAGCTGTCTTTACCTGACTCAGAAATGTTTTAAGCAAACTGCTAAGTCCAGTGATAGTCATTTTCTGTTAGACTTTATATATTTTTAGATCCTTGATGCACACTTGACCCTGGCTGGACATTGGAATCATAAGCACCACAGTGAGGTCACAGCCCCATCCCAGACCAATCAGAGTCTTTGGGGGTGAATCCCTGGTAGTCTTTTTTTTTTTTTTTTTTTTTACTTCCCAGGTGAATCCTATATGCAGCTAGTTTGAGAACGCTATCTATAGAAAAAGATAAGGATGGAGAAGCAGTCAGAAGCCCAGAGCTTTGTAAATTCTGATAGGGATTTGGACTCTGCTACTCTTGGAGCCCTGGTGGTTCAGTGGTTAAGAGCTTGGCAGCTAACCAAGAGGTTGGTGGTTTGGATCCTGCAACAGCTCCTTGGAAACACTATGGGGCAGTTCTGCTCTGTCCTATAGGGTTGCTGTGAGTCAGAATTGACTCAATGGCAACAGGTTTTATTATCATCATAGTTATCATATATTGAGCACATACCAAAAGCAAGCTATTTTTCTAAGTATTTTATATATTTTAACATATTTAATTCTCATGATGATTCTATGACGTACGTGCTAATATTATTTTGTTTTTATAGATAATGAAATTGAGCACTGATAGGATAGATAACTTCTCAAGGTAATCTCCTCATAAATGGCGGAGGTGGAGTTGAACCCAGGCTGTCAGGTCCTGAGTCCCAGTACTTAAGCATACGCTGTGTGCCTAAGAATGGTAGGATTTTATAACTGGAAATAGCCAAAGAGTTATCCAATCCAACCTTCTCATGCTGTAGATAACACTGATAGCTAATAGCTAAACTGGAACTAGACTTAAAATCCCCTGGCATATACTCCGGAGTCTTCCCATTGCATAACAAGTGAAGTACTGATGAAGTACTATTACTTTTTAAAGAAAAGCTATTGGAAAACGGTAACTTTCCTACAACAATTCTATAGTGCAAAGGATGATGAGAATCAGTCTCAACGTACTTCCTTCAAGGCTGCCAGTTGTGCCCAAACAAGGGCACCTGGCTGAACAGGTGAGATGGGGAAAAATCCAAAATGTGCTCTGCTTTCCAAGATCTGTGGCCTAGGTTATCACAGCCAAAGGAAGGGATATTTTTTATAATTTTATTGATGGAGTTGTGTACATATGTTGTTGTTAGCTTCCATGGAGTCAACTCCTGACTCACAGCAGCCCCATACACAATTGGAACCAACTATTGTGGTCCATAGGGTTTTCATTGGCTGATTTTTTAGAAGTACATCACCAGGACTTTCTTTCTGGTCTAAGTCTGGAAGCTTTGCTAGAGTCTTTTCAACATCACAACAACACACAAAACTTCACTGACAGGCAAGCGGCGGTGGCACTCACAGTGCATTGATGGAATAAAACCCAGATCTCCCACATTGACAGTGAGAATTCTATGACAGAACCAACACTGCCCTTTCTTTTTCTAGTTTTAATTGAGAAGGGTTTTTCAACCTCAGTATTATTGACATGTTGGGCCAGATTATTCTACATTGTAGAGGGCTATCCCATATACTAGCGCATCCCTGGCCTCTACCCACTAGATGTCAGTAACATACTCCCTGCTTCAGTTGTGACCATCAAAAATGTCTCCCCAAACCAAAAGCCCTTTGCCATCAAGTCCATTCCAACTCATAGTGACCCTGTAAGACAGAGTAGAACTGTCCCAAAGGTTTTCCAAGGAGCAGCTGGAGGATTCAAACTGCCAAACTTTTGGTTAGCAGCTGAGTTCTTAACCACTGCATCACCAGGGCTCCAGACGTTGCCAAAGGGACCTTGGTGAGGGGAATTAAAATTACCCCAGGCTGAGAAACACTGCTAATAGAGTTATTATCTGCCCACAAAATTGTGTGCTCCTGGGGCTCTCTCTGCAGAACAGGCCTCCTCCTTCTTTTTAATCACACAAGGGTCTGTAAGGACTGAAAGAGAACTTATCTTCCTTTGAATTTCTGTTTGCTACTTCTCAATCTGATCAACATTAACAACACTAACATTTATTTCCTAAAATTAAAAATATGCATATGAAAGATAAAATAATTTCAAAGAGAATGTTCTCTCGATGATAATGAAGTGCTTTTTGATGAGCGTTAGAAGACTTCAAGATGCCATTCTATGAGCGTATTAGCACAGACACATGAAGATATGCATCCATTAATGTTCTATATAAGTGTAAGTGCAATATTGAAATACTACCAACCAATCTAAATTCCTATCAATAAGGAAGTGCGTAGAAAAAATATGATACGTTCTTAAAATAAAGTGTCCATTTTAGAAAAAGTGGATATATATTTCTTATGATGTATTTGATAGAATATGAAGTGAAAAAGATAAGTCACAGCACAAAATATGTAGTCTTCTACTTATGTTTCAAATATTCAGTATGTGCATACACATGGAAATGGAGAGGAAAATATCTACGGAGGGGAGTGAGATAGGGAGGGAATGAAAAGAGGTGTTAATTGTGTGTGTGTGTGTGTGTGTGTGTAGACCTATTATACTGATTAGTTCTTGTATTTAAAAATATACAACAACAAAATTTCATTAAAACTGCTTTTATGCCTCTATGTGGGCTTTTGCTTGCTAGAAGGCAAAGGGCTCTGCAAGTGATTTAGGAAGGACTTGCTCAGCTTTATGACATAATTATTACTTGAAGGCCTAATAATACACAAGAATTAAAGTCTTCCTAGCCCATGAAGGAAATGGACATTCAATCACTGCAACTAACCAAAGGATATTTTCTAGAGTTCTAGTTTTCAAAGGTCAGTTATTGCAGTGTGACACTTTAGCGTTCTTCTGTTAATAAAAATGCATTCTTTCTACCAACATTATAAAGGCTGTTAGAATTATATTTTATTTTATTCCTATTCCAGGTAATTGTTTAAAACATCACTCTGAGAGTTGTACTCACAGATGTAATGCACTTTCTAACGGAAAGTAAAATAAACTGACCAACATCGTGTACACGTATCTTCAACACTAGGTAAAGAAGATTCAAATTAGGTTAAAAAAAAAAAAACACTATATGATCAAAAATATGTATTAAATAAAATGATATATTATTTTCCTTTTAATGGATCATTATTATCTAAGAGTAGTGCATAGATAAACTGTAATTTTTTCTTCTAATTCTATTACTGTATTGCACATTGTTTTTCAGAATTTTAAATATATGATCATTGGCACCGCAATCCTTGGACTAAGGAATATTTTTAAAATAATAAAATAGTTTCAGTTGAAAAGCTATTCGAAGTTAAATTTTTAAAAGCAAGGGAAAAAGGAAATTTTTCTTTTGTATGTTTTATCTTATCCTTGAGAAGAAACAGATAATCTCTTTCTACTCCAAAGTCTCTACATTGGATGATCATAAAATGACTGCATTCATCTAGGCTTTCTCTGTACTTGGTGGTCAGCTGAGTCATCTGTCTTCTCTCCGTTCACAGAGGACTGTGGAAAGGCTGCTCCAAGAGACTGGGTCATGTTCTTTCTCGTGTTCCCATTCTTTTTGGTTTTATCTTGTTAGCTTTGTCAGCCTTGAAAATGTGATACAACTATGGTTTATGTGTATGTTTGTCTTCCTGGATGATTCAAGCATACAATTGGGAAAACAAAGTTCACACATTCTGTTTCTACTTCAATTAACAGCTATGTCTTAGTCATCTAGTGCTGCTATAACAGAAATACCACAAGTGGATGGTTTTAATGAAGAGAAGTTTGTTTCCTCACAGTCTAGTAGGCTAAAAGTCCAAATTCAGGGCATCAGCTGCAGGGGAAGTCTTTCTCTCTCTGTCAGCCTTCTCATCAATGTTCCCCTGGACTAGGAGCTTGTCTGCACAGGGACCCCGGTCCAAAGGACACGCTCTGCTCCCGGCACTGCTTTCTTGATAGTATGAGGTACCCAACTCTCTGCTTGCTTCCCTTTCCTTTTATCTCTTGAGAGAGAAAAGGTGGTGCAGGCCACACTGCAGGGAAACTCCCTTTATGTTGGAACTGGGATGTGACCTGGGTAAGGGTGGTGTTACAATCCCACCCTAATCCTCTTTAACATAAAACTACAATCACAAAATGGAGGCCAACCACACAGTTCTGGGAATCATGGCCCAGCCATGATTTGGAGGACATAATCCAATCCATGACATTCCACCCTTTGGCCCCCAAAAAAACACATCCTTGCAACATGGAAAACATATTCACCCCATCATATCATAGCAAAAGTCTTACCTCCCAGTCCAAAACCCAAAAATTCCTCTTCATCTGTGAAATCTAGAATATAAGTTATCTGCTTCCAAAGGTACAATGGCAGAACAGGCATAAGCTAGACATTTCCATTACAAATGGGAGAAACTAGAGGAAAAGAAGTGATAACAAGCACCAAGCAGGTCAGCAGAACACATTACATTAGCCCTCGAGGCTTTGAAAATAATCCTCTGTTCTCTGAGACAATTTACACTATGGCCTTGCTCTCCAGACTCTAGGTATTGACCACAGTCTCTGAAATTTGAGAGGAGGCCCCTCAGCCCTGGGCTTCAGCTCCGCCTTCCAGGCCCACTGGGACAGCAACTCTGCTCCCTTAGCTTTAGGTGCACCATTCTCCTACTCCATAGGAGTGACAACTCCACCCTTAGAAACACCAGAGGCCATGGCTCCACCCTTTGAAACCCCTGAGGTCATGGCCATACCTTTTGAGACCAAGGCAGCTCTGCTTCTTGTGTCCCTTGTCTCTTCAGCTTCTGCTTCTTTTTCCTGTGGCCTCTTGGCCCTCGGGCCTCACGTCTGCATCTGCCCTGCTGGGGCAAGCGTTCCAAAGCTCCGTAGCACCGCCAGTAAGTGCCTGGAGGCACCCCACTCCGCCAGGAAGCCTCCTGCTCACAGGTACTCAGCTCTCTCACTCCGTGGGTCGGCAAGCCTAGCTCTACGGATAAGTGCCAGAGGCATCCCACTCCACCAGGAGGCCTCCTGCTCACAGGGATTCAGCTCTCTCGCTCCGTGGGTCGGCTCCAGCACCGTCTTTCACCGGTCTCCTGGTTCTGCTGCTGTTGGTTCTCTGCCACTGCCAAAGTTTCTCTGCTGCTGTAGGTTCTCTGCTGCTGGTGGTCCTCTGTCACTGCCACACGTCTATCCATTCACGGTTTTAAAACCACTTCCACATTTTAGGTATCTGTTAGAGCATCACCCCACTCTTTTGGTACCAAATGTCTTAGGCTGGGTTCTCTAGAGAAGCAAACCAGTAAAGTGTATAAATATAGATATAGAGAGAGATTATATCAAGGAAACAGCTCACATGATTGTAGAGGCTAGAACATCCCAAGTCCATGGATCAGGGTAGAGGCCTCTCCCAAGTCACACAGCTGCAGAAGCTGGCAAGCCCAAGATTGGAAGGTCAGAGAGCAGGGCTCCCACTCACAGGCTGTGCAGATCGACAAATCCCAGGTTTGGCAGATAAATTGATAGCTCAAGTCCCAAGAACTGGAGATGACACAACAGGAAGCAGCTGCAGGATCCAGAGAGAGCAAAAAGTCAGAACGTCTGCTTATATACAGAAGCGGGCCACACCCCTAAGGAGCCTCCCTTTCATCTGATTGGCTACTTACAGTATATTCAATCATGGGGGTGATTACATTAAAACACGGAGAATCATGGCCCAGCCAAGTTGAGCCTAAGACAAGCTATATTATAGACTGACACATAACTAATGAAAAATGTGGGTTATGAAAACATAATAGCTCAGTTGAATGTGTTGCAATTAAAAGCTTATTAATGCCCACTTTTGTTATCATTCTGTGGTGCTCTGAAACCTCTAGAATGTAATTATTATTTCATGCAATCCACAGCATCTAAATGACTTTTTGCATTACATCAAAGGGGAAAAATTAATTAACAATCATCAACAGACCGCATAGGAATGTCTTGTTTATACAAAGATTATTGTCCAACTCAACTTTAGAAAAATAATTACCTGCTACACACAGGGAAAACTTTACATTGTTATGGAGGCCTCCACACAGATGACTTTTTAAGTGAATTATTGTTAAACAAACTGTTGCAGAGTTGAAAATCCTGTCCTACATGTAATAGCAATTAGAAGCGTTAATGGATATTCTGCTTAGAAGACTGAGGAGAAATGTAGTATGCATTGGTACTGCCATTGCAATGACGAATGCGTAGAAGTTTTATTGTAATAACCCTGCACAGTGCTATCACTTTCTTTCAGTTAAATATTAATTTCTCCTTTTAATATAATCAATGAACCATTGCTACTATTTATTGTTTCAAAATTTCTTGATTACTCAATATTAGGTTTTTTTTTTTTTTTTTTTCCAAAAAATAATTGCTTCTTTTTCCAGCTGCCATCGAGTGGACTCCAACTCATGGTGACCTCATGTGTGTCAGAGCAGAACTGTGTTCCACAGGCTTTTCAATGGCTGATTTTTTGGAAATAGTTCACCAGGACTTTCTTCCAAGGTGCTCTGCATAGACTCGAACTTCCAACTTTTCGGTTAGCAGCCAAGTGAACTAATCATTTGCATCACCCAGGGAGGTCATTGCCTCCTTAAGGTATAAGTATTTGTATGTTGAACAAATATAAGCAAATGTTAGTTTACAAACTTCTAAATTTTGTACATGATTTTTCTAAATATGCATCAAAAAAATCAAGCTAACTTCTTTCTGGAATATGACTAGGAATAGATAGGTAGGTAGGTAGATAGATAGTCTGGTATAGGTGATGACAATGCTGGCAAAGTAGATGACAGACACTTCTGCTTTTATCAAGAAAGCATTTTAGAGTTTAAAAAAGCAGAATTGAAGGAACAACCATAGGAAAAATCATAGGTCTCTAATTGTGCTATTGCCTAACTCCTCTTGCAAAAAGTAGATAAATAAAATTCATTAAGTGGTATACATTTATAAAAAAGAACACTCTGTACTGTACTAATCCTTCAGTACTATTAATCTTTTTAATCTCCTTCTGAAACATTTGGCAATTGAATCTCTCTGTTTAAATTTATAAAGTTAATCTCCTATGGCTAATGCTTCCGGCAGGAACTTTAAAACTGAAAAACAATATCTATACTTTCTTAAACATTGATTTTTGAAGTAGTTGGGTATAAATCTGATTCTCCTGTTAATTTTCAGTTTGCTGTTCCAAAAACTTACAGTATCTCAAAAGCTTACTTGCTCATTTTTAGAACATCATTATGTTCTAAGATTCCTCTAAGATTTCGCCTCTGAACTTGCAAGATATTGTGTTTCTTATGTATCTCACAAACGACTTTCAGAACTTTAGTCAGAGTTAGTAAAGTCTGTCTCTTGAGCTTTGGCATATGTGGAAAAAGTTCTATAGAGTCCATAACATCATCCATGCTGTCCAGGTTGTCTATGGTAGAAAAATTAAAGAATTATTGACTATACCAAGGTCTGCCAGAAGAACGAACAAATCTGTCTTGGAAGAAGTACAGCCCGAATGCTCCTTAGAAGCAAGGATGCAAGACTTTGTCTTAGACATGTTATTAGGAGGGACCAGTCTCTGGAAAAGAACATCATGCTTGGTAGAGGGTCAGCAGAACAGAGGAAGACCCTCAACGAGATGGATTGGGCTCACACATAGCAACGTTTGTGAGAATGGCGCAGGACCGGGCAGTGTTTTGTTCTATTGTATGTAGGGTTGCTATGAGTTGGAACAGACTCAACAGCACCAAACAACACAGAAAGTCATGCAGATTTCCAGAAATTCTCTTGTCTTCAAGACATTGGTAAATGGATTTTTTAAGTGCATTGCTATTGTTTTTTTTTCTCTTATTTCCTTGTGATAAATCAAGCCTATATTTCTCTGTCACTCTCCTCTCCTCTTCTCCCCTCCTTCCTCTTCTCTCTCTCAGTCTCTCCTCTCGTCTTTCTGTTCCTCCTATGCTCCTTCCCTCCCTTCCTCTTGTTCTCTCTGTATGACACATGATCTAATTCCCTGTATAGACATGGCTGTAACATATTAAAGTATTGTTTTCCTTTCTATATTACCCTATAAAAACCCTCATTTGACTAATTGATACACGTATGTAACTGATATGTATCTCAATATCTCTACTTAGTAAAAAAAAGTATATATTTTTGGAAAGATTTTCGACTTTCCAAAAGTATACCTTTAATTGCTCTGCCAGCTAACTTTCTTCCATCCTTATAATTAATCACCTAGGTAAATAGCATGAACGTTTACCTATTTGGCAATGACAAAATCTAGAATCATTATCGTTTCTGCACATTCAAACTTCCGTGTTTCTGCAGCCAAATGTACCTCAATGTTCACTTTAATCTATCTTCTTAATCATCATCCTAGTCCAAGTCATCATTAGATCTTGCCCAGACTGTGGCAACAGCAACCTAGTTGGTATTTCAGGCAGCAAAAAGCATCTTTTAAGAATGTGACCTCATGTCACTCACCTGCTTAAAAGTCACCATTTCTCCTTACAAATGACATGGAATTCAAACTCCTCACTAGGACAAAAGCCATCCATTGTCCCATCCAACTTTATCACCACTGTCTGTCTTGCCCACTAAGATCTAGCCACACTGTCCTTCTAAAGAGTTCTAGAATAATTCATTTCATTATTTAATGAATCTACCTGATACATGCTTTTCCAGACTACAAATACATGCTCTTTTTATCGCATAGCTCTCATTATTAATGTTAGCTAGCTTTCTTCTTTCCTGTTATATCTTTATAGTAGAGTGTAAGCTTTCTTCATACAGGTATTCATACTCAAACTTTTTGTCTTTCCACTGAAAATATAAGTCTCATCAAAGAAGGGAGCATAATGGGACCTAGTGACTGGCACAGTGATTAGCACGATAGGCCTTTGATAAATTTTACTTCAATAAATTAATGAATAATTCTGCTCACCCATCGCTTGCATTTTAATAGGACATATTCAATTTTACACATATGTTTTCTTCAACTAAAATTAGAGGGGATAAATAACCTAGTTTTTATAGACATATAAATTATCCCAATATGATTATATTGTTTTTACTTCAGTATATGAGGGAGAAAAGTTGCATTTGACCTGCAGAGTTTTAGAAATTAGCCCCTGCTTGCAATTGCACATGGCAGAGATAATTTCTAAGCATACATCTAACCTTATGAAGTGAGAAATTGTATAAAATGGATTACACTAACTGAAGTGAAGAAAGGAAGAGATCAATGTTATTATGAATCTCAGAAAAAGTTTTCTGTTGGAAAGAAAAAAAAGTTAAACAAGATTTGTAAGAGGACTAGTATTTGGATAGTTGGAAGTGCAGTTCAGAGATGTCTTAATTTCCTAGGGCTGCTGTAAAAAAATACCACAAGTGGGTGGCTTTAAAGAACAAAAGCTTATTTTCTCACAGTTTAGGATGCTAGAAGTCCGAATTCAGGGCACTGGTATAGGAGAAGGCTCTTTGTCAGCTCTGGGAGAAGCTCCTTGTCTCAGCATCTTTAGCCCTGGAGTTGCTCAATTCTTTGTCAATCCTTGTTTCGTTTATCTTCCCCCATTTGTGCTTGCTGTATCTTTGTGCCTAAGCCGATCCTTATAACTCAGAAGGGATTGGGTTTCCAACACACCTTGCACTGATACGGGCTTATTGACATAACAAAGAAAACTCTGTTTCCAAATAGGATTACATCCTATTGGTTTAGGATTCCTACATATATTTTTGAAGGACAAAATTCAGTCCAATATTTGCCCTCCATTATGTACTGGGCATGTAAGTTCATCCCCTCTCTCAGGAGGGACTTGATTAAAGGGCTAAATGTAGCCGTAAGTGAATTTTGCGGATTTTCAGTCTCCTAGATTTTTCTTTTGTGGATTGAGGTGTCACTACCACTATTTTGATTGAACTCTGTCTGAGTGAGCTTCCCCTATATGAAAGTTTTTGGCAGAATATTCCAAATCAGCCACTTGATGTGGGTCCACTATTTACAGCCAAGGAAGCAGTATAAAAATAGTTATAAGAAGCAATGTATTGTCTATGGAAAATTGATTCCAATAAAACATACATAATGAACATAAGGTAAATCTGTTTTACATTGACGCATATTATCGTGTGAAAATATCTTTCTGTTTACATCAAATATTATTTATAAATTTCTCTCATCTTTATACAGTTAAGTATAGTACATGTTATTATATACTGTTTTTCTCTTGATGAAAATGAATTTTAGTTTGGCCAGTCTCTTTTCATAGTCAATATTTTTGCATATAATAATTGGATTGGGCAAAGCTTACTGAATCTGATAGTTTTCTTTAGTAAAGCGTTTAATTATATATAAGAAAAAAACAACAGAGAAAAATACATTTAAAAAACATAAGAACATACTATAGATATAAAACTGTAAAGTTATGTTAAAAATCAGAATAAGTGGTAGAAGTGGGAAGAGAAAAAAATGCCTGTTCATTTATTCTCCTAGTTATGAAATCTCTTACTTTTATTCCATATACAAAATCTTCTCTGTCTATCAGAATGCGGATGACATTTTATTCTTAGCCGTGTTAATACTACAAGAAAATAAATAAAGAACATAGTTTCACTAGTCACAGTAAATTATAAAGGGAATATTTCCTCATACATTTGTGATCCTAAATATTAATGATTTCGTGTGTTTGTGTGTGTGTGTGTGTATTGTTTAAAATAAAAAGACATGGTTTACTAATTAACCTTAATATGAGGAGCCAAACAACAATTTTGCATAAGACAATCTTTTCTCTACTCATTTTATAAGTCTTGAAATCTATATAGCAATACATGTAAATATATACAGATTTTTCTAATAAACTATTTCTCAAGTAGACATAATTATAAGAAGCTTTCTTACTATCATATATTGTTGAAGGCATTAATTAGTATCGTCATCATTGCCAAATATATATAAATATAAATATATATAAATAATATATTTAAAATCTCCAATAATTTATATTGATTAAGTTCTTTGTATACTGTGTTTTTACGCAAGTATCATGCGCCTGTATTCTCCATTTGTTTGCCAACCGCACCCTTCCCCTGAGAGGCATTTTTGTAAGCATTATGCTAAATTTTTTTACAATAATTTACAGCACGTTGCTGTAAAAAAAATTGGCATAGTGTGCTTATGAAAATACTTGGGAGGGGAGGGGGAGAAGGCAGTGATTGGCAAACAAACGTAGAAAGCTCACATTACTTGAGTAAAAATACAGTACTTGTATTTGACATGGTACCTCACTGTAGCCCAGTGATTCAAAGGGAACATCTGAAGACTGGACACTTTTTGACTGAAGTTTTAAAAAGAGACAGAAACATTGACTTACTGTATTGTGCTCTGATTTGAAATAGTTTATTATCTGGCTTATACATCTGACTATGCATCTTTCAAACTTTTCTGGTCATTTGACAAACCACCTAGAAATTTTTTATATGTATATGATCATTGTTTTCTGCAATAAAATTATATAAAAAGTATTTTTTAAAGTTCACTGGTGATTGGTGGCACGAGATGAATTTGAATAGTATATTAACTGTACCTCAAACTGAGGTCTGCAAAAAGTGTTGTATTCTAAACATTTTTCTGTTTTTTCCTATTTATTTTATTTTTAACACTTAACTATAATCCATTTTGCAATCTTTTTAGACATCTGTCCATATCTTGTCTACAACATGGAATCTAAGAGACTATGGGAAAGTAGAAAGTAGGCCTCCAATCTGTAGTATATCATATTTGCTCCTGACATCTTCATAGTGCGAGCCTACAGGGGTCTCTTGAACTCTAGTGGCTCTCTACAGTTCTGTCACTGATGGTAATTCAACTCTCTGCCTTTCTCTCTCCCATCTTCTCCAACTCTTCCATGGAGCCTGATACTATCCCTGATTAGTTTGGAACCCAGTAGAAACATATTCAACCTCTTTCCAGGGACTCATAATTACTGATTTTTCTTTCTCTTCAAAGGTATTCTTCTCTCCCTCTTTTTCAGAACAGTCCCAGCATTATTTCTTCCCTTAGTCCAGGCCTTAGAAAGCAAATATCAAAGTAGGTAAGAGTTTATAGGCAATTCTCATTTGGCCTTGCCTTGAGGAAAATTTTCACAAAATGTCCTGGCCACCTTCTTATAATGGAAGAGGAGAGAAAATAAAGAGAAAAAAAATCAGAAATTAATATTCTAGTAATTATCTTGCCTCAATCTAATGAGGAACATTAACATCTCAAGAAAGAATCAGGAAAGGAAAATATAGGATAAGAGGCTGCGATAAAGAAAGAGCAATGTTATAGAATGAAAAGAGGATGCTATACCAAAAATTAGAAATGTCTTCCATATTCTTACATATGTGGTGAACTTTTGCTGTATGTAAATGTTTAGGGTGGATGATTTTAAAGACTGGATAGATATCTGAATAACAGAGAAACATAGATATATAGGACATGGGCACACACATGCACACAACTCATATATATGAACCTCCCTGCTAAATGCTCTCTTAAATATTTGGATAAGAGATTAATTCTACATAAGACAAAAGAAAAAATGCCCTGTTTTATTACAGGCTGTAGATCTGACTGGTGTACAGCAAATATTGGAGAAAACTCATCCTAAACTAATTTTCATACACTTATTCATTCATGTTTTCATTCAACCAATATTCCACTGTAATTTGACTTTCAAAAAATGCTGTAAGATAAGAGGAGCACATAAATTTTCTAACCTAGAACTTGTAGAGAGTGTGCTGTTCCATTTGCTATTATTAAGACTGCAACATTATATTGACTAATTGTCTTGATTTTATAAAGCATATAATCAAATTTTATCAAAGGTATTTCCATTGTAATTATTATGATTCAAAGATTTGTGGAGGTTAGTAACTCTTGAGCACAGAATTTAGAATGTAGGAAATGAGATTGACCAGGTCAAGGGATTTATAACTCAGGAACTCTATCACTTTATAATGAGCAATGAGACAGTTTGGTTTTATAGATAGATTAGATATGAAAGGAGTCATGAGTCATATTTCTGACTTTTATTTTAAGCATCATAATCATCTAATCAGTTTGCATCTTGAAAGTCATTGCATTCATCTGAATAATAATAATTACTTTGGGAACTGGGATTTTAACATAAACACATAAAAATACAATTTCTACCTGAGTTCTCTAAAATATGGAAATGTCAAAACCCGTTGCTGTCGAGTTCATTCCAACTCATAGCGACCCTATAGAACAGAGTAAAACTGCCCCATGGGGCTTCCAAGGAGTGGCTGGTGGATTCAAACTACCCACCATTTGGTTAGCAGCTGAATGCTTAACCACTGTACCACCAGGGCTCATTGATATAGAAATATCAATGAGGGTCAAAAGTCTATCTCCAGTAACTCTGTCTTCCTTTAACTATCTCTACTTAATGTGGGTTCACTAAATCTATTTTTAGGGCAGGGCCTGGGAGAATAGATAAAAGTTTCTTCACAACGTTAGCAAGCTTTGGTTTTCCTTAAATGACTTATTTTCTCCGAAACACAAGTGAGGGGCAGATTATGTTCCAGCTGGTCAATGACTGCCCTAGTGTGGGTGCCTCCCCCTCATCTCTGAGTCTTCCAGATGAATGCTGCCAGAATCTTAAATCTGCAATCAGTGCTACAGTTTGGAGAGGTGGTAGGTGGTTGTGGGTTAAAAAAGGAAAAGGAAGCAAAAATGCCAAGCTCTTTCAGTCATCCCAGTCAAGTATGGCAGTTCCATGGCTTTTTGTAAGCTGTCTCATCTCTGGGGAGATAGGAGTAGGGAAGGCATCTGGATTACAATATTTTCTTTCCATTATTTCCTGGGGATATAAGTTCACCCCCTTTCTCAGTAGGGACTTGATGGAACAACTACAACTAGTCCTAAGTGAATTTTGTGGCTTTCCATTCTTTAGATTTTGGTTTGTGGATTGAGTAATCATTAGAACTATTTTAATTAAACTCTTGGTGTGAGGTTCCACTATATGAAAGTTTTTACCAGAATATTCTATATCAGCCAGCATCCTAGGTCGAGGCAGGGTAGTTTATAAGTTCCTGTGGCTGTCCCCTGCCACTGCCTCTGCCTTCCAGACATTCTTGTCAAAAGAGCTAGGATATTTGATAATTTTCCTCTCCTTATTCCTAAAAGCAAACTTTAGTCACACACACTCTCATTTATAATACTTAGAATTCTCAACTGTTAAAGGCAATAATATAAAAAAGTTTATCTCTGGCTTAAGTTTGTCATATTTTGTTTCACTGACCACATTATTTTATGATACATTGTAAGTCCTAAAATATATTTTAAAGATTTTCTTGTTTCATGTAATTGTAAGTTTTTTGTCTGCATTATCTATAAAAAAAGTAGTCATTGGTGCCAGCAAAAAACAGAAAGGCAGATCAATATAAGAGAAGATTAAGGACAGAAAGACATGTGAGCACATGAAAGAATTTAATACAAGCCAGGAATTATCAAATACATAGGTAAGATAACCCAAGTTATGATGGGGAAATTCACTATTCACAGATAGAAAAAAAACACTCAACAAGATTCTCACCTCATTGCTGTTGTTGTTAGGTGTCATCATGTCAGTTCCAACTCATAGCGACCCTATGCACTACAGAACAAAACACTGCCTGGTCCTGCACCATGCTCAAAATCATTGTTATGCCTGAGCCCACTGCTGCAGCCACTTTGTCAATCCATCTCCTTGATGGTCTTCCTCTTTTTCACTGGCCCTCTAACTTACCAAGCCTGATGTCCTTCTCCAAGGACTGATCCCTCCTAACAACATGTCCAACGTATGTAAGACGTAGTCTCGCCATCCTTGCTTTCAAGGAGAATTCTGGTTGTACTTCTTCGAAGACAGATTTGTTTGTTCTTTTGGCAGTCTATGACATAATTCAATACTCTTTGCCAACACCACAACTCAAAGGTGTCAATTCTTCTTTAGTCTTCCTTATTCATTGTCCAGCATTTGCATGCATATGGTGAGATACAAAATACCATGGCTTGGGTCAGGCGCATCTTAGTGTTCAAGGTGACATGTTTGTTTTTGAACACGTTAAAGAGGTCTTTTGCAGCAGATTTGCCCAATGCAATGTGTCTTTTTATTTCTTGACTGCTGCTTCCGTGTGTGTTGATGATGGATCCAAGTAAAATAAAATCCTTGACAACTTCAAACTTTTCTCCATTTATCATGATGTTGCATACTGGTCCAGTTGTCAGGATTTTTATTTTCTTTATGTTGAGTAGTAATCCATACTGAAGCCTGTGGTCTTCGATCTTCATCAGTAAATGCTTCAAGTCCTCTTCACTTTCAGCAAGCAAGGTTGTGTCATCTGCGTAATGAAGGTTGTTAATGAGTGTTTCTCCAATCTTTATTTTTTTTTTATTGTACTTCAGGTGAAGGCTTACAGAACAAATAGTTTCTCATGAAACAGTAGTACACATATTGTTTTATGACATTGGTTAACAACCCCACAACATGTCAACCCTCTAACTTCTCAGCCCTTTTTTTGGTGAAAATACACATAGCCAAAGATACACCATTTCAAAAATTTCTACATGCACAGTTCAGTGACACTCACTACGCTCTTCCAATTGTGCTGTTATTCTCACTTAAGATGAAGGCTGACAGAACAAAATAGTTTCTCATTTAACAGTTACTACAAATGTTGCACTATGACAATGGTTAATAATCTCACTACACTTCAACAATATCCTTACTCAAGCTTGGGTTCCCTATCACCAGTTTCCTTGTCCCCTTCTGCCTTCTGGCCCTTGTCACTGGACTACTGTACCTCATTAGTCTCATTTGGTTTTATGGGGCTGTCCACTCCCAGGCTGAAATGTGAACCTCAGAGATAACTTCACCACAGAGCTAAAAGTGTGTCTGGGGGCCATACTCTCGGGGTTTCTCCAGTCTCCTTTAGGCCAGTAAATCTGGTCTTTTTTTTTTTTTGTGCGTTGGAATTATGTTGTGATCCTGGTCAAAGCAGTCAGTGGTGGTAGCCGGGCACCATCTAACTATACTGGACTCAGTCTGGTAGAGGCCTTGGTAACTGTGGTCCATTAGTCCTTTGAACTAATCTTTTCCTTGTATCCTGTTCTCTTCATTCTCCCTTGCTCCCAAAGAGATGAGACCAGTGGAATATCTTAGATGGCCGCTCACAGGCTTTTAAGACCCCAGACACTACTCACCAAGGTAGAATGTAGAGCATTGTCTTTATAAGCTGTGTCATGCCAATAGAGCTAGATGTTCCCCGAGACCATGGTCCCCACAGCCCTCCACCCAGCAATTTGGCAGTCCCTCAGGGAGTTTGGATGTCTCTATGGGACTTCCATGACCTTTCCTTGTACAAGTTGTGCTAGTTTCACCTGTATAGTGTACTGTCTCACCCTTCACCCAAGATACCACTTATCAATTGCCTATTAAGTATTTCCCCCCACCTCTCCCATCCCTGGTAACCAACAAAGATTGTTACATTTTGTGTGTGAACTTTTTCATGGGTTTTTACAATAGAGGTCTCATACAATATTTGTTCTGTTGTGATTGACTTGTTTCACTCAGCATAATGTCCTCCAGCTTCATCCATGTTATGAGATGCTTCACAGATTCATTGTTGTTCTTTCTCGTTGCATAGTACTCCATTGTGTGTATGTACCATAGTTTGTTTATCCATTCATCTGTTGATGGGCATCTAGGTTGTTTCCATCGTTTTCCTATTGTGAACAATGCTGCCATGAACATAGGTGTGCATATGTTTATTCGAGTGATGACCCTTATTTCTCTAGGATATAGTCCTAGGAGTGGAATTGCTGGATTGAATGGTATGACTATTTCTAGCTTTCTGAGGAAGCACCACATCATTTTTCAAAATGGTTGTATCATTTTGCATTCCCACCAGCAGTGCATAAGAGATCCGATCTCCCCGCAGCACCTCTAACATTTGTTATTGCCAGTGCTTTTGATTCGTGCCAGTAATGCCGGAGTGAGATGGTATCTCATTGTGGTTTTAATCAGCATTTCTCTAATGGCTAGTGATCGCAAGCATTTCCTCATGTATCTGTTGGCCATTTGGATGTCTTCTTTGGTGAAGTGTCTGTTCATTTCCTTTGCCCATTTTTTAATAGGATTATTTATCTTTTTGTTGCAGAGGTGTTGGATTTTCTTGTAGATTATGGAGATTAGACCTTTGTCTGATTTGTACTTTCAAAAATTTTTTCCCAGTCTGTAGGTTCTCTTTTTACTCTTTTGCTAAAGTCTTTTGAAGAGCATAGGTGTTTGATTTTTAGAAGATCCCAGTTATCTAGCTTATCTATTGGGGCTTGTACGATGATGGTTATGGTTTGTATCCTGTTAATGCCGTGTATTAAGGCCTGTAGTGTTGGTCCTATTTTTTTTTTTTCTATGAACTTTATAGTTATAGGCTTTATATTCAGGTCTTTGATCCATTTTGAAATACGTTTTGTATACGGCATGAGGTATGGGTCCTGTTTCATTTTTTTGCAGATGGATATCCAGTTTTGCCAGCACCATTTGTTAAAAAGACTGTCTTTCCCCCATTTGATGGACTTCGGGCACTTGTCGAAGATCAGGTGACCACAGATAGATGGATTTACATCTGGGTTCTCAATTCTGTTCCATTGGTCAATGTTTCTGTCGTTGTACCAGTACCAGGCTGTTTTGACTACTGTAGCTGTATAGGAGGTTCTGAAGTCAGGTAGTGTGAGTCCTCCAACTTTATTCTTCTTCTTCAGTAGTGCTTTACTTAGTCGGGGCTTCTTCCCTTTCCATATAAAGTTAATGATTAGTTTTTGCATCTCTTTGAAGAATGTTGTTGGTATTTGGATCGGGATTGCATTGTATTTGTAAATTGCTTTGGGTAGAATTGTCATTTTCACAATATTGAGTCTGCCTGTCCATGAGCATAGTATGTTTCTCCATTTGTGTAGATCCCTTTGGGTTTCATGCAGTAGTGTTTTGTAGTTTTCTTTGTATAGGTCTTTTACATCCCTGGTCAGATTTATTCCTAAGTATTTTATCTTTTTAGGGGCTATTGAAAATGGTATTGTTTTCCTGATTTCCTTTTCATCATTCTCCTTATTGGTGTATAGGAATCCAACTGATTTTTGAATGTTTATCTTGTAACCTGCTGCTCTGCTGAATCTTTCTATTAGTTCCACTAGATTTCTCGTGGGGTCTTTAGGGTTTTCTATGTATAGTATCATATGTCTGCAAACAGGAACAGTTTAACTTCTTCATTAGCAATTTGGATGCCCTTTATTTCTGCTTCTTGCCTTATTGCTCTAGCTAGAACTTCCAGCACAATGTTAAATAGGATTGATGATAAAGGGCATCCTTGTCTTGTTCCTGTTTTCAAGGGGAATGTTTTCAGCCTCTGTCCATTAAGAATGATGTTTGTCATTGGTTTTGCATAGATACTCTTTATTATGTTGAGAAATTTCCCTTCTATACCTATTTTATTGAGAGTTTTTATCAGGAATGGGTGTTGGACTTTGTCAAATGCCTTTTCTGCGTCAATTGAGATGATCATGTGATTCTTTTCTTTCCTTTTATTTATGTGGTGGATTATGTTGATTGATTTTCTAATGTTGAACCATCCTTGCATAGCTGGTATGATTCCTACTTGGTCGTGGTGTATTATTTTTTTGATATGATGCTGAATTCTACCGGCTAGAATTTTGTTAAGAATTTTTGCATCTATATTCATGAGAGATTGTGGTCTGTAATTTTCTTTTTTTGTGACGTCTTTACTTGGTTTTGGTATCAGCGTTATGCTGGCTTCATAGAATGAGTTTGGCAGTGTTGCTTCCTCTTCTATTCTCTGAAATAGCTTGAGTAGTACTGGTACAAGCTCTTCTGCAAATGTTTTGTAGAATTCTCCAGTGAAGCCATCTGGGCTGGGGCTTTTTTTGGTTGGGAGTTTTTTTTATTACCTTTTCAATCTCTTCTCTTGTTATGGGTCTGTTCAGATTTTCAACATCACTTTGTGGTAGTTTGGGTAGGCCGTGTGTTTCTAGAAATTTATCCATTTCCTCTAGGTTTTCACATTTGTTGGAATATAGTTTTTCATAATATTCTGTTATAATCCTTTTTATTTCAGTTGGGTCTGTTGTAATATCTCCAATTTAATTTCTTATTTGGGTTATTTCTGTCCTCTCCTGTTCTTTTGTCAGTCTGGTCAGTGGTTTGTCGATTTTGTAGATTCTTTCAAACTTTTGGTTTTGTTGATTCTTTCTATTGTTTTTCTGTCCTCTATTTCATTTAGTTCTGCTCTGATCTTTATTATTTCCTTTCTTCTGGTGGTTGTGGGGTTTTTTTGCTGTTCTCCTTCTATTTGTTTGAGTTGTGTAGTTAATGTTTTGATTTTGTCCCTTTCTTCTTTTTTGATATGTGCATCTATTGCTATAAATTGTCCTCTGAGGACTGCCTTTGCTGTGTCCCAAAGTTTTGGTATGATGTGTTTTCATTCTCATTTGATTCTAGGAATTTTTTGATTCCATCTCTGACTTCTTCTATTACCCAGTGTTGTGTAAGCAAGGTATTATTCAGTTTCCACATAGTTGATCTTTTTTTCCTTGCTCTTTCTGTTTTTAGTTTCTACCTTGATGGCATTGTGGTCAGAGAAGATACTTTGAAGTATCTCAACGTTTTGGATCTTGTTGAGGATTGCTCTGTGGCCTAAGATGTGGTCTATTCTGGAGAATGTTCCATGTGCATTGGAAAAGAATGTGTAGTTTGCAGAAGTTGGATGGATTGTTCTATATATGTCTATGAGGTCAAGTTGGCTGATTGTGCCCTTTAGGCCTTCTGTATCTTTGCTGAGTTTCTTCTTAGTTGTTCTGTGCTTTACTGAGAGTGGTGTGTTGAAGTCTCCTACTATTATTGTGGAACTGTCAATTTCTCTTTTCAGTGATGTTAGAGTTTGTGTTATGTATTTTGGAGCCCTCTCACTGGGTGCATAGATGTTTATTATGGTTACATGTTCATGAGGGATCATCCCCTTAATCATTATATAGTGTCCTTCTTTGTCTTTTATGGTACATTTTGTTTTAAAGTCTATTTTATCTGAGATTAGAATTGCCACTCCTGCTCTTTTTTGGTAGTTGTTAGCTTGAGATATTTTTTTCCAACCTTTGACTTTAAATAATTTCACATCTTTGTTTCTAAGGTGTGTCTCTTGTAGACAGTGTATTGATTGATCCTGTTTTCTTATCCATTCCATCACTCTCCATCTCTTTATTGGTGCATTGAGTCCATTTACATTCAATGTAATTATTGATAAATGTGAGTTTGTTGCTGTCATTTTGTAGTGATTTTTTTTGTGGTGCTGAAGTTTTCTTTGTTCTTCTTACTCTGTTGTGCTGAGTTACTTTTGTTTGTGGATTTTTTTTTCATATCTTTTGTTTTTCTAGGTTTTGTTTTTGCTGAGACTTTATGTTTTTCTTCTTTTTTTAATGAGTATGTTTGTTAACTTTCTTTGTGGTTACCATGAATTTTATCCTTATCTGTCTAATGTTGAGGCAGTCTACCATTACTTGGTATCACCTTGCCTTCCTCTCCATTAGAAGGTTCTATACCTATGACGTTTATTCCCTCTTATTGTTTTGATGTTGTTGTGATTTACTGATTAACTGCTCTGATTCCTGTTGTATTTCTTTTGGTTTTGGATAGTCCTCGAGAGTTCATTTCCTAGATTGGTATCTGTCTGGTACAATCCTGCGTCTAGCTTCTGCCTGTAAGCTGAAGCTGTTTGTCCTCAGATCGAAGAACTCCCTTTAATGATTCCTATGAGTTTGGTTTTACTTTTATATATTCCCTTAATTTCTGTTTATCTGGAAATGACCTAATTTCACCATCATATTTGAACGAGAGTTTTGCAGGATGTATTATTCTTGGCTGGCAATTTTTTTCTTTCAAGATTTTATATATATCATCCCACTGCCTTCTTGCCTGCATGATTTCTGCTGAATAATCTAAGCTTAGTCTTATTGTTTCTCCTCTATATGTGACTTCTTGTTTTTCATGAGCTGCTCTCAGAATTCTTTGTTTGTCTTTGGTTTTGGTGAGTGTGATTATGATATTCCTTGGTGATTTTCTTTTGGGGTCTCTCCTGTATGGGTTCATTGAGCTTCTTGTATGGCCAGCTTTTCATCTTTCATGATATTGGGGAAGTTTTCTGCCTGCCGTTCTTCAATGATCCTCCTTGTGTTTTCTGTTTTCTCCCCCTGTTCTGGAATTCCAATCACTCGAAAATTTTTGCTTTGGATTGTATCCCACATAATTCTCAGGGTCTCTTCATTTTTCTTTGTTCTCTTTTCTGAGTTTTCCTGAAACGGAGTTGTATCCAAGTATTTGTCTTTAATTCCACTGATCCTGTCTTCCACCGTTTGAAATCTGCTTCTCAGCCCTTCTATGACACTGTCCATTTCTGAAATCTTGTTGTTTATCTTTTGGATTTCTAATTGTTGTCTTTGTATAATTTCTAGTTGTGAATTTATTTTGGAATTTTGTTCCTGCATTATTTTCCTGAATTCTTCCATTTTTTTGTCTGTATTTTCCATGATTTTGTCTATTTTTTGCTCATGCTTGTCAGCTTTTTCCCTCAGATCTTGGTGAATTCTGAGTATTAGAGATTTGAATTTCCTATCAGTTAGTTCTAGTGCATTTTCTTCCACATGAGAGTCATCTGGTGTTTTATTTTGGACACCTACTGGAACCAACCATCCTGTCCTGTTTTTGTTAATGTTTTGATATTGTCTGCTGTCTTCAGGGCATTCAGTACTTATTTTTCTTGTTTACTGATTGTAGATTTGTTTGTTTCATCCCTTTTTTTTAAAAAAAAAGTTTTTACTATGTCTGAGCAGGCAGACTGTGTGTTCTTTGTTGTTTGCTCATCTCTGGGCACAATACTTTTCATCTCCTTGTCCAATTGGTAGGATCAGTCACTCAGATATGGTACGGCAGGGCAGGTCTAGCTGAAGAGGAGTTATTGGGATGGGTTGTTTGTGGCTCTTACTTCAGCCACCAGAGTGGGTCGGTCATCAGTGCAGGGCAGGTTCCAGTAGGCCGTGCCTGTGCTGCTTGGTGGTGTGATGTTAAGTGCATGGTGCAGGTAGGTATGATGTAGCGGGGAGATTTTTATGTGTGGAACTAAGGTGGATATGGGAGAGAGGATAGAGGAACAGAAGGCAAAAACTTAGAAACAAACAAAAAAGAATGCTAGGGGAGCTTGCCGTTGGGGTGGAGAGATGAGAGACTATGAAATGGAGAAAAACAGAAAGGGGAAGAGGAAGAAAAGAATGAATAAATAAAAATCAGAAATGTTAAAGAACCACAAAGTTCCCAGGGATCCCACTGGTACAGCTATGAAGTCTGGGGAAGTCGCTCTCAGTTGTTGCAGTACAGCCTGGCTAGAAGGTGTAGAGGTATACAATGCCAGGTGTTCAGGGAACAGAAAGAGAAGGAAGATACAGAGAGATGAGAAACTGAGCAATTAAGAAAGACAAAAAGGGAAAAAGAGGGAAAAGAAATCAAAACAATTAAAAAAAAAAAAAGAACAAGAAAGTCCCCAAAAAAAACAGGAAAAAAGAAAAAAACCAATGATTAATGAAATCACCTCAGGGATCCCTGTGCACGTCTGTGCAAGCCGAGGGGGAAGGCTCCTTGGCACACAGCACCGCCTGGCCTGAAAGGGCTCCCAACTCAAGAAAAGGAAAAGAAAATAAAGAAACAATTCAAAACAAACAAACGAACAAAAGCCCCGGGATCCCACCAGCATGGCAGCCCAGACCGGGAAGTAGCTCCACACTCGAATGGAGCTCCACAGCCCCTCAGGAAGAAGCAAAGATGGCACACGGAGCCACGTATTTGAGAATAAGGAAGGGGAGGTGGTGAGAGGTAAGGAAGAAATCAAAAGAAGTGGAAAAAAGCAACACTAGCAGCCAACAAATGGCACTCAGAGAGCTAGCCAGTTCCGGTGTGTGGAATCCAAGTAGCCGGTGATTCCTGGTCAAGAGATTGTGGCTGTGGGAAGCAGAGGAGGCCGAGTCGGGGTGAAGAAGGGTGGGGGATGGGAAAGTGTATATCGCAAATTACCGCTTGTTTTGTCTCTCACTGGACGCTCCGTGAGGCTGCTTTCTCCTACCCCCTGTTTGCTGGTCTCCAATAGGAGTCCAAGATGGCGGATCCGTGCTGTGTTAGCTGGTAGGGGACCTCTGCATGAATCTCTCCTTGCTCTCGATATCTGTCAGTTTTCTCACTCCATTTGGTGCTTGGCTGAGTTCTTTATGTCTTCATTTGATGTTTTAGGGTTTCTGGATTGTTGTATTCTTTGTTCAGCTTAGTTTTTTGGATCTTTGCTGTGGAGGGACTGTGTGGTGCTTCTGCCTAGAGCTCCATTTTGCCGGAACTCTCTGTTTCTCCAATCTTGATGCCCTGTTCTTCTTCATGTAGTCCAGCTTCTGAGATTATTTACTCAGCATTTTTATTATTTGTTCAGTTTTGTTACTTAATATAGTCTCACTTCATATCAAGTAACAAAACACATACCAGCTAATTAAAAGAAACACATTTTAAACTTCAAATCTTAAACATATATGAAAGTAAACATCAAAATTTAGTTAACTGATGGATAAGAAAAATTCTTAAGAAATTTCCTAGGATAAAATCAAAAGCTTTAATTGCTTGCAGATTAAAAATGCCCACATGACCAAACAATAATAATAATAATAATAAAGAGACAAATATTTGGAAAAATATTTTATCCCTTGCTTTGGAGCCAAAAAACATAGTTTGAACTTTGACTGTTTCAGTGAACTTTACTGAACTTTGTTAGCATCTGAAACCCTCCTTTGATATTTAAGGAATTTCCTCACTCCAATGAGTTCTGCAGCTAATTGGTCTTACTCCTCAATTAGCTGCAAGTTGCCAATAAAGAAGTCAAAGAACAGAAATTATGAGCAAGAGTAAGTCACGTGCTAGAAAATGAAGTACAAAGGAGCTTTTAGTGAGGCAAACATAGGCTAAAGACACACAAAGAGTTTACATTAGTAATCAAAATGACAAATTGATGAAGTTGTAGAATGCAACTAAAGCAGAGCCTGGGGGAAATTTATACTCTTCATGCATTTATTCAAAAAGAAAAAAAAGTTGAAAATGAATGATCTGAGCTTTCATCTCAAGAATCTAGAAAAGAGAACAGCTAATTAAGCTAGGTGGTGCAAATAGTTAATTCTCAGCTACTAACCAAAAGAGCAGTGGTTTGAATGCACCCAGAGGTGCCTCCAAAGAAAGGCCTGGCAGTTTGCTTCCAAAAGATCACAGCCATGAAAACCTTATAAAGCATAGTTCTACTCTGAAACACGTGGGGTCACCATGAGTTAGAAATGATTTGAGGGTAACTGGGTTTGTTTGTTTTGTTTTAGTTAAACTGAAATAACGTAAAAGAATGAAGTTAATCAAGATAAAATAAATGAAATAGAAAGCATACATACAAGAGAGAAAAATCCACAAGGCCACTGGTTAGTTCTTAGAAAAAAGATTAATACAATTAATTAAAAACCCTAGCAAGGAATAGGAAAAAAAGAAAATATAAATAGCCAATAATCAATTTCAGAGAGACAGAGAGAGCTGAAATGCTTCCTAACTCATTTTACGAGACCAGCATAACCTTGGTACCAAAACCTGACAAGGACATTATAAAAAAGGAAAATTATTAAAAAATTCTTAGGACTGACAGGGGAACAAGTAAATCCTCAGGAAATCACATGATTTCCACCTGTTCCAGTCTCCTTGAGTTCTTGTTACCTGGCTGTTCCTGCCTTCTCATGAAGTCCGGAAGCTGTATTAACCCTGGCCCTGCTTTTCCCATGAATTCAGGATCTGTAGCTGAGTTTTCTGTCTTCTAATTTTCCTGGTATGTCTTCGCTAATAATTTGATTACTGAGTGAATCTCAGCAGAGACTAAGCATCACTCCACTACATTGAACTTTTTCCTATTTCTGAGTTTCTCTGGGTTGTTATCCCACTTAGATGGTCATTCTCTCTCCTCTTCATTTATCCACAACCTATTACGTTCTCACATCCTCTGAAACATCATTGTTAACAGAGTTCTCTTCCATTTCTAATACCAGTGTAATGAATCAGTACTGCATAATGACCACTTTGATTCCCCAGATATCCTCTTAGTTCATTCTGTCACCTCCCTCAGATTTTGCTCAAATGTCATCTTTTCAGTAGGTCCTTCCTCCACACCCTATTTGCAATTGCAACCCCTGAAGTTTCCTTCTTCCCCTTTCCCTGCTTTATTTTTCCTTCTAGCATTTTTACATCACACACATACACAAAACAAACAAAAACACAGAATCAAACTAATACCCAGTGCAAACTAATATAGCAATTTATCAGTTTCTTTTAGTTACTAATATTTTTATTCATCTATGTTTGGTAGTTAAATATACTTTATTATTAACTGACTGACTTTGGTGCTGTTTTGTGAGTTATTTGATTATTTTCACATATCACAGTTGTTATCTGGTAACTTTTCCCACTGATGTACCATTAATGATAAATAACTATATAATTAATGTACAGTTAACGATAATATTACAGTACCATTATCCCATTGCCATCAAATTGATTCTGATTCATAGCAACCCTATAGGACACAGTAGAACTGCCCTATAGAGTTTCCAAATCTGAAATCTTTATGGAAGCAGACTGCCACATTTTTCTCCTGGGAAGTGGCTGGTGGGTTCAAACTGCCAACTTTTGGGTTAGCAGCCAAACACTTAACCACTGTGTAACCAGGGCTCCTAATGTTACAGTTAGTACTAAATTAATGTGTACTTAAATCAAATCTACCATGAGATACCATCTCATCGCAACAAGGCTAGCATTAATTCAATAAAACACAAAATAATAAATGTTGGAGAGGTTGTGGAGAGACTGGAACACTTATACACTCTTGGTGGGAATGTAAAATGGTACAACCCCTTTGGAAATTGATTTGGTGCTTCCTTAAAATGCTAGAAATAGAAGTACCATACAATCTAGCAATCTTGCTCCTTGGAATATATCCTAGAGAAACAAGAGATGACACACTAATAGATGAATGCACACCCATGTTCATTGCAGCCCTGTTCACAATAGCAAAAAGATGGAAGCAACCTAGGCACCCACCAACGGATGAATGGATAAACAAATTATGGTTTATTCACACAATGGAGTACCATGCAATGCTAAAGAACAATGAAGAAGCTGTGAAACATCTTATAACATGGAGGAAGCTGGAAATCATTATGCTGAGTGAATTTAGTCAGTCGCAGAAGGACAAATATTGTATAAAACCACTATTATAAGAACTCAAGAACTCAAGGGAGAGGGTTATTCACTAACTAGATAGTAGACAAAAATTATCTTAGGTGAAGGGAAAGACAGCACACACTGCAGGGGAAGTCAGTACAGTGGGACTAAACCAAAAGCTGAGAAGTTTCCCGAATACAACCAAACTCTTTGAGGGACAGTGTAGCAGGGGTAGAGGTCTGGGGACCATGCTTTCAGAGGAAATCTAGGTCAACTGGCGTAACAAAGTTTATTAAGAAAATGTTCTGCATTCTTCTTTGATGAATGGCATCTGGGGTCTTAAAAGCTAGCGAGCAGCCATCTAAGATGCATCAATTGGTCACAACACACCTCGAGTAAAGGAAAATGAAGAACACCAAAGACACGAGGAAAATATTAGCCCAAGAGACAGAAAGGGCTACATAAACCAGAGACTGCATCAGCCTGAGACCAGAAGAACTAGATGGTGCCTGGCTACCACCAATGACTGCCCTGACAGGGAACACAACAGAGTCTCTGATGGAGCAGGAGAAAAGTGGGGTGCAGAACTCAAATTCTATTCAAAAGACCAAACTTAATTGTCTGACTGAGACTGGAGGAACCCCAGAAAGCATGGTCCCCGGACTCTCGGTCAACCCAAAACTAAAACAATTCCCAAGGCCAACTCTTCAGACAAAGATTAGACTGGACTATGGGACATAAAATGATACTCATGAAGAGTGTGCTTCTTAACTCAAGTAGATACATGAGACAACATGGGCAGCTCCTGTCCAGAGGTGAGATGAGAAGGCAGAGAGGCTTAGGAGCTGGCTGAATGGACACGGGAAGTCAGGGGTAGAAAGGAGAAGTGTGCTGTCACAGTATAGGGAGAGCAATTAGAGTCACATAAGAATGTATGTATAAATTTTTGTATGAGAGACTAACTTGAATTGTAAACTTTCACTTACAGTACAACAATTAAAAAAAATTAGGGTGCACTTAAGAATAAATCATAGTTAACAAATAGATTCAAACATATTTACTTTGCTTACATTAATTTATCAAAATCAGTGGAGGTGTTGAGAGAACTAGAACAGTGAAAAGCACATTCCTTGTCTACCTTGGAGAAGATGTGATTTGAAGAAAACTGGAAACAGTATTTAAATCAATGTTATGCTTGGAATCATAAGAGTGAAGGAATTTGGAAAAAGTAATATTAATGTGGTATATGGTTGTATAATCAGAGGTGGGATCCTAGAGACAAAGGTGGTACAAAAGTCCACAGATATATAAAGCAATACTGTAAGTAGTAGAACACAATCAGATACTTATTATTTCCCATATGGTAATTTATTGCCTCATGGTTTTTTTTGCTGGAAAATTTATTTTATTTATTTTTTGTTTTGTTTTACTGAATACCTTCTTGATTATATATTTACTATCTAAATCCACTTAGGAGATGATGGTGGTGGTTCAGTGGTAGGATCCCCTCCCCCTTTCCATGTTGGAAACCTAGGTTCAATTCCCAGCCATTGCACCTCAAGTCAGCCACAACCCGTCCCCGCCACCCGCCTCCCCCGTGTCTGGTGCCTGTCAGTGGAGGCTTGCATGTTGCTGTGATGCTAAATAGGTTTCAGTCAAGAGTTCCCAGACCAAGATAAACCAGGAAGAAAGGCAGGGCAATCGACTTCTGAAAAATCAGCCAGTGAAAACCCTATGGATCACAATGATCTGAGATCTGATCTGCAACCAATCGTGGTGATGGCACAGGACCAGGCAGCATTTCCATCTGTTGTGCATGGAGTCACCATAGGTTAGGAGCCCACTTGATGATAGCTAACAACAACAATATCCAAAGTCACTTAAATACTTCTATTTATAAAACAGTTAGAACTCCTATTTTTCAATGGAAAGCAAAATTAAACCTTTTCAATTCCAAATAATTAGTATAGTTTAAATAATTCAGTATCAGTTTAGTCACATAGAAGCTGGAAAAAATTAACTGAGAATAAGAACTGTTTAGTTCCCTAAAGATCTCCAAATCCTTACATAAATTAACAATTTAGTCTAAAAAAAAAAAAATAGGGTTAAAATTCTCAACTTGACCTCAAGTATTTGTATATACTATTTTTGGGAAAAAAAGTGTGCACTGATGTATGTTATTGTGGCAAATATTTTAAGTAACACTGGTATCTTTAAATTGCACTGATAGCCTTAATTTAAATTAAATTCATTGTTATCAGTCACTGCAGATGTGTGAAAAGTTTACTAAGTGGCACCATAAAGTGAAACTGAATAATATAAGAGTAAAAATGAAGGAAGGTTAATTAAAATGAAACCCATGAAGACTTCTCTAGGGGAGACATCCTATTTCATATTGTAAGTCAAAGCCTTTCCGTTTTCCCCTTCCCCACATTTCCAAATTCTGAAGCTTACAATTTGAAATAAAATTTTATAATAAATTTGAATAAAGATTGCATGTCAAAACATACCAATGTGTGTTGTGGGTTTTAAAACAATTCTATTTATCTTTTTTTTCTGTTTTAAGAACATGCATGTAAATCATTCCAAACAGTGTATTATGAAGGCGAGCAATCAGCCCAACCAAGCAGAAAAGAGGAATGAATTTGCCTGAGAAATAAAAGGAGGCAAATAGTTAAAAATGAAATATTTTGTGTTATTTAAATTGCAAATGTAGTTATTTTTTATCAATGTCTCCAAAGCCGTTTTGGCAGCTTTGAATAAATGATGAAAGTAGCATCTTCTTCTTCCACTGTTAGCAACAATTTAGACAGTACAATTAATTTCTCCTAGGTGCTTGTGGACTTTTTTTTTTTCCCCAAAATTTGGCACTTGTTTTTATGTTTAATGTTTCCATCTACTTGGTGGTAGATCTGATAATTCCAAAAAAGACAGCATTCATTCAGGGACAAAACACACACACACACACACACACACACACACACAAGATTAATACCAGAAGAATAATGATTTTCTGCAGAGAGCTCATAAACATGCCATTTTCTATGATTTCCTTCATTTTATGCCAAAAAATTTGAGCTCTTATTCAGTATTTTAGCTTCTTGAAAAGATGATTGACAAATACTGCAATTTTCTGACATGATTTCTAAAATTAACTGTTACTAAATGTACTTTGGACTGTTTGTAATCTGGATCTCCTTATACTTACCCACTTTTATTAAGAGAAGCTACCACTCATCTGTCAGTTTATCATACTGTGGTGGCTTGCGTGTTGCTATGATACTGGAAGCTATACCATCAGTATTTCAAATACCGATGAACAGGTTTTAGCAGAGCTTCCAGACTAAGACAGACTAGGAAAAAAGTCCTGACTGTCTACTTCCAAAAATTAGCCAGTGACGATCTTATGGATCACAACACAACATTGTCCAACTCCGTTGGACATGTCATCAAGAGGGATAGATTGCTGGGGACATCATGGTTATTGTAGAGGGCCAGCTAGGGTGAGGAAGACCCTTGATGGGATGGATTGGCACAAGAGCCTCAGCAATGAACTCAAACACACCACCTATTGTGAGGATGACCTAGGGCCGGGCAACGTTTTAGTCTGTTGTATATAAGGTCAAATTGAGTCAGAGTCAATTTGATAGCAGATTATCTATCTATCTGTCTGTCTGTCTATCTATCATCTATTTATCTATCAAGGGAAAAGCTTTTAACTCAGGTTCCGCCCTCCACCCAAACACAATATGTCATAAATATGGCCTTCATTGTCATTTGAATAGACATGGAAATGAGTTTGGTTGAACTTATTCCTTGATTTCCTTCAGCTAAATCCAACTGAGTTCATACATTTCTTGGGCACTTAGAGTAGTGATTATTTTCATTGTTGCTTCACTGCCTATCTTAGGATAAGACACTTCAACAGGAGAGTCCCCTCTGCTTCCGTCTGCCCACAGTCCCTCAGAAGAAGTCTTGACAGAGACTGCTCAGATCCTAGAAACTTGATCGGTTCACGGTATCTGGGGAGATATTTTCAGAAGGGGCAAAAACTGTCTCTCTTTCCATACAGCCCTGGCGCTAAGAACTAGACTAGCCTAAAATATTTATCTCTCCTTGGATAATTTCTGTGTTTCCCCTTATGCGGGGGCAGCTGAAGCTGGACTACTCAGGTCTGAGAAAGCCCTCAGCAAGAAGCCTGGGCTGGCTAATCCACAGGCGGTGGAGTACGTGCTTTCTGCCCAGCTCTGGCCTTGGTCTCTGTCTTCTGACTCTATAGTGTGATTTATGAGATTTAGAACTTGCTTTCAGAGCAAAAGGAAGCTCCACATACCCTCGCCCAATTTAACAGATACTTTGTCTCCCTATTGCACGTACTCAGAGATATTCCGGTGTGGTTGGGCTGCTGCTCCACATCAGCAATCCAGTAGTTGTAGGTGTGTCACAGGAATAACCTTCCAATCATACTTTGTTACTGTTGTCAGTTGACGTAGAGTTGATTCCAACTCATGGCGACCCCACATGTGCAAAGTAGAACTGCTCCATAGGGTTTTCAAGCCTGTAAACATTCAGAAACAGATCATCTGGCCTGTCTTCCTAGGCACCTCTGGATGGGTTTCAACCACCAGCCTTTTGGTTAGTATTCCAAGGCCTAACCATTTGTGCCACCCAGGGCATTTGAATTTTTTAATTATTTATAAGAATATTCTCACAGACGACATTTTTATCACATTTTTGACTTATGCTTTTATCTACTCATGTGATTGTCCCAAATATTTTTGGAACAAAACAGGATATAAGCTAAAATATAGTTAAAAACCAACAAAACTATTTGATACAGATTTCTACCTGTAGAAGGCACAGAAAAACATTTACTGATTTTACTCACTGTAGTGAGTTGAATAGTGACACCAAAAATGATATATCCATTTCCTAACCCCTAAAAAAAACCTCAGAAAGTGGACTTATTTAGAAAAATAGTCTTTGCACATATAATTAAGGTAAGGATCTTGACATAAGATCATCCTGAATTATGATGGTCCCTAAGTCCAATGACAGGTGTCCTTGTAAGAAACAGAAAAGAGGAAGACACATAGGGACATAGGGGGAAGGCAGAGGCAGAGGTTGGAGTTATGCTTCCACAAGTTAAGGAAGGTCATAAGCCACCCTAAGTTGGAAGAGGCGAGCAAGAATTCTTTCCTACATTCTTCAAAGGGAGCATGACACTGACAATAGCTTGATTTCAAGCTTCTGACCTCCAGAAGAGTAAGAGAATATATTTCTGTTGTTTTAAGCCACCAAATTTGTGGTAATTTGTTCTGGCTGGCACCCACAGGAAATTGGTACAACAGGTCAAGCTAAAACTGAGTTTTCATAAAATTTTTCCATGGCTACCAAGCACACAGTTGATGTTTCCATTCTCTGGTCTCCTGTAACAATATTAAAAAGGTTAGTTCATTTTGCAATTAACTTGTGTATGCCTTGTGACATTTCTTCAGGTGATATAAAAACTGTTATTTTTAAATTGTCATTTTCCATGTACTTTTCTTATGTATCCAAATATATTTTGGAATTTCAGAGGACACAAATTTCAAATGAAATTTCTCTAATAGAATCACATTGTTGTTAGGTGCCATCGAGTTGACTCTGACTCATAGCAACCCGATGTACAACAGAAGGAAACACTATCGGGTCCTGCACCATCCTCACAATCACTGATATGTTTGAGCCACTGTATTAATCCATCTCATTGAGGGTCTTCCTCTTTTTCACTGACCCTCTACCTTACCAAGCATGATGTCCTTCTCCAGGGACTGGTCCATCCTGATAACATGTCCAAAGTACGTGAGACCAAGTCTTGCCATCCTCACTTCCAAGGAGAACTCCAGCTGTATTTCTTCCAAGACAGAATTGTTGGTTCTTCTGGCAGTCCGTGGTTATTCAATATTCTTCGCCAATACATTAATTCAAAGGCGTCAATTCGTCTTCAGTCTTCCTTATTCATTGTCCAGCTTTCACATGCATATGAGGTGATTGAAAATATTATGGATTGGGTCAGCTACACCTTAGTCCTCAAAGTGACATCTTTGCTTTTGAACATTTTAAAGTGATCTTTTGCAGCAGATTTGCCCAGTGCAATGTGTTGTTTGATTTCCTGACTGCTGCTTCCCTGGCTGTTGATTGTGGATCCAAGTAAAATGAAATTCTTGACAACTTCAATCTTTTCTCCATTTATCATGATGTTACTTATTGGTCCAGTTGTGAGGATTTTTGTTTTATTCATGTTGAGGTGAAATCCATACCGAAGACTGTAGTCTTTGATCTTCATCAGAACGTGCTTAAATTCTCTTCACTTTCAGCAACAAGATTGTGTCATCTGCATATTGTAGGTTGTTAATGAGTCTTCCACGAATCCTGATGCCAGGATCTTCTTTATATAGTCCAGCTTCTTGGATCATTTGCTCAGCATACAGATTGAATAAGTATGGTGAAATAATACAATCCCGATGCACACCTTTGCTGACTTTAAACCACACAGTATCCCCTTGTTCTGTTACAACAGCTACCTCTTGATCTATGTACAAGTTCTGCATGAGCACAATTAAGTGTTCTTCACAATGTTATCCATAATTAGCTATGATCCACACAGTCTAATGCCTTTGTGTAGTCTATTAAACACAGGTAAACATCTTTCCGAATGCCTTCCAACCTGAGGGGCTCATCTTCTGGCACTATATCAGACAATGTTCAGTTGCTATTCCTAAGGTTATCATTTGCCAATTATTTCAGAAGTAGACTGCCAGGGTCTTCTTCCTAGTCTGTCTTAGTCTGGAAGCCCCACTGAATCCCCATGGGTGACCCTGCTAGCATGTGAAATACTGGCAGCATAGCTTCCAGCATTGCAGCAACATGCAGAGCACCACAATACAACAAACTGACAGACACATGGTGGAATAGTAATAATATGTAAAATATATTGGGCTCTGACCAAGGGCCAGATATTGTTTCAAGGGCTTAACTTGTATAAGCACATGTGGTTTTCGCTACAAACCTGTGAGATTAATATCATAATCATAACCTATGTGCCGACATAAAAGTTGAGTAACAGCTAGTAAAAAGTTGAGTTGTATTTGCTGTAGCCCCTAATATTTTGCCCCAAAAAGAATAAATATTTTTATACACAGAAAGAAAATCCTGAATTTGAACTTACTGAGACGGCGATGAGGCCTTCAGCTTCCCTGAAACATATGATATTTCTGAGTTTGTAATCCAAAGATTTTTTGCATTTCTCCCTTTATATGGAAGAGAAAATCATGTTTCTAATTCTATTGTATAAATACAGAACATGAGGACTGAAAGAAATATGTATATATATATATGTTCCAATTTTGAGCCCCTTCTCATTTTCCCAAAGTCGCAAAGGCATGGGTGGGCAAGATAGGACTCTGGTCCAGAGCCTTTTCAATTTAGTCTAAGTTGAATTCCAGGAAATATTTTTATTGTATTACCCTACCAGAATAGGCCGTTAGTAAATGAATTTATTGAAAAAAGTTTTCCTCACAAAGACTGCAGAAGCAAGGCTTTAACAAGATTTGCTGACTACTCCATGAGTAATAGATTTAAGAAGGTCAAGAAAACAGACTTTTTATTGCATACTGTACGATATTTTATTTCATCAATTCTTTAGACTCCATGTGGTAACCTTTCAAAAACTTTTTAGAACAATTTTTTAAAACCACTTATTGAATTTAGATATAACAGAATCCCACAGAGCTCTGTATCTTTTTTTTTTCTTTATGATGAAATCCAAGGTCGTATCTGATTAGCATGGTTTTCTAAAGCACAATTCAGATGAAGATAGGTAAAGAGTTCTTGACACTGTACTATGGATTATTTCTTCATTTTCTAGTCCTCTATAAAAAAAAATACTTTAAACTTTAATTACATTCTTTAAATACACATCTCACTTTGTGATTGCATGTACAGGTGAATCTAAAAGTAAGTTTTTTGTTTAGGAATTTTTTTTGGCATATGTTGAAATTGTTTCCTTACCCTATACCCTCTAATTGGCCATTAATTGGTCTGTTCATTCAATTAGTACATATTCATTAAACAATTTATATACTTATCACTGTACTAGAACCTACAGATTATTTTGCTAAGCATGTATCTTGCAAGTAGTCTAGTAAGAAAGCAAGACAATACTGAAAAATTATACCAATTTCTAATTTATAACTGTAATCAGTTCTATGAATCAAAATATATTGGGAACTATCAAGTCTTATAGAAGGTGTGCATCATCTACTCTGGTGGGGGTAGGTGGGTAAGATGTTGGTGAGAGTCCTGAAGAATTAATGTTTGAAGGAGCTACATAGGCAAATGGGCAAATAGGTGACAAGAGCACTTATGGCAAAGGAAACAGCATGTGCAAATGTCCTGAGGTAAGAGGGCATACAGTTTTCTGGAGCAACTGAAAGGACAGCCAGTTTAGCAGAAGTATAGAAAGCAAAAGGTAAGGTGGCATAAAGAAATGCTGAAGAGTGTGCAGGGACTAGATTACATAAACCATTAAAGATCATACTTAGAATTCAGATGTTTATCATAAAATAACAGAGCCACTAAGCGATTTTCTGTTGAGAAGAGAGTAACATATCAGAATTACATTTTGAAAAAATCATGACAACTACATTATGGAGACTGGATTGGGAGCGGAAAAAGTATAGATATGGAACACCCCAATTATGAAATTCCTGTAGTGATTCAGTCAAAAGATGGTAAAATTCCCGACTAGGGCAGTATCCAATAGGGGTAGAGAAAAGTGGAGAAATTTTAGAGATATTTAGGAAGTGAAATATCTCTAAACTGGAGATGGATAAGACATGGGAAGGGATGATTAAGATGTTAAGGATGATTCTGATTACTAACCAGACAAACTTTTCAATTGATGGGGATACATTCTAAAATAGAAGACACAGGAAGAGAACCATCCGATCATGGAGGTGCCTTTGAAATATGCAAGTGGAGAGGAAAGAAGATGTTTGTATAAACCCTAGTGCTCAGAAGTAAAATCTGAACTAGAGAGAGAAATTTGAGGTCTTCAGTACATAGTTGAAATTTTAAAAGAAAAGGAGCTAAGGACCAAGACTAGAGTATCTTTCATTTTTCAAAGCTGGGTCAAAGGGTATGGTTAACGCAATCTTCTCAATAATTTCTCCTAAATATTTCTCAAATTCATCTTTTCTTCATCACTCTCATTTTGGCTACTCTTGCTGAGAATCTTGTAATCTTTATGTAGACTAATGCCAAAGACTCCTAACTGGCATCCCTATCTTAGGAGTGATACATTATACCCCATCTTTCACATGGCTGCAGTCAGCGTATCTGCTTAAAATACTTTTCTAATTCCCCAACTTCTAGAGAATAAAGCCCAGTCTCCAGGTTCAGCCTACAAAACCATTTCTTCAATACCAGCCCTTTGCCTATGCCTCAGGACTCATTTCCTGTCATAGGATCTGTTTTAATTTGTGGGGATACAGAAGTAAATTAGTACAGTGTCCTCAAACAGCTCACAGATTAGTAGATGTAGATCATACTAGCTGTTCGGTGAGTGTTTGCTGAAAGAATGAATGGTTCTCTAGTTACTTCTCCAAAAGTATGGTGTTAAACCAACATTATTAATTTCTCAAATATATTCAACCATTTCTCAAGCCTTATTTTCTGCCAATTGAGAACAAGGGAGAATGGAAGTTTTCATGCTCTTTTTTTAGCACAGGAAAACAAGCTGAAAACACACTCAGTCAGAACTACGTTAAATATACTCTATCACTTTAATGTCCAGAATTCTGTAATGCAGATAAAGGACCATTACTAGAGAAATGTTTTTCTTCAGCATCTCTTTTGAAATATTCAAGACTAACAGGCTACTGTAGATAAAGTTGAGCCAATAAAGTATCAAAAGTTATGAAACCAAATCATATAAAGAGGTACTCACTCATTTCCATTGAAATAGGAAGGCTTTAAAAACAGTAAGCACTACTGCAAGCGTGTGAATGTGTTGTTACTCTATAGAAGAAACAAAGCTTCAAGGCTCATTTGCTCATCATAAAATAATATTCAAGGAATTTATGAATGTCTTTGTAGGTGAAATGTTTCCAGGTGGAAAAATGGCTGCAAATACAGATAGATTGTACTGAGAAACAATGCCTTTTCTAAGTTGATCAAAGTTAAATAAAATGTAGATAAAATTCTGTAATGGTGTGTGTTACCTAGCAATTTAGGGCTCCAGATTTCTATCTCTGAATTCAGGCCTGGCTGTCTCAAATTGGTTTATGATTGTTGTTTCTGATATCACTGACTTTCTGTTTTATATTTGAACTTCACTTTATATTAAGAATTGATACCTGAATTTTTATGAAACTATTTAACGTCTTGCTTGTGAGTTCGTGACCTCGAGCAGCTGGTAGGTTTAGTGAAAAAAGATTACATTCCAACTGACTCATTTCTTCTCATTTATCCAATTGAAATAAAATAATTAGTCTAGCAGAATGTAATTTTTTAAATGTATACTGTCATTTGTGTAAAGATAAGAAAGGAGTTTATTACCTGAAAGTAAGGTGGCCCAAATTATACAATTAAATTTTAAATATCTATATCTCTCCCAATCATATCTAACTCTTAATTTATAAACAAATGACTTTTTTTCTAATTCTTTGAGAAAATAGTGGCTAACTTTCATTTTCATAGGATCTATTGTTTCAACATATTCTCTAATTCAATGTCCAACAAATTATCGAGAACTGGTGAATTTATCCTGCCCGTAACTGTTAACTGATTTCTCTAGACACATTTTGCTGCCTGGACTTTGAATCCTTGCATAATTGGTGAACTGGGACACTACCACCTAATCAAACTTTTATCTCTGGTATTTAAATTGAAAAGCAGGAACAAGAATTGGAATATTCAGCAAATATTTTTTACTGCTGGCTATTAATACTAAAATGGTGTGAGCATTTAGTAATATTTGTAACTTTAGTAACAAAATAAAAGGCAAATATATGACAGCTTCAAAGCAGACATTTTAAATTTAAGATATATCTTAGGTTAGGTCACTTCATAACCCTCCCATAGTATGTCCTGAACCAACTTCTGTGACAAAATTACAGAATTGTACTCATTCCCTGTTTTAAGCATAGTTGGAAACCACTGCTCTAGCAGATTATTATTACTATCATTAGGAAAAGAGAATTAGATTCCTTGGATAGATGTGTCTCAGCTTATATGCACAGCTAATGAGAATTCAGAAATATTCAATTAGTGAAGCATTAAAAAATGGATATAAAATGAACTAGTTAATTGCCATTTTAGATGTTTATGCAGATGAATTAATTTCAAGGAGCTTGTAACATTTATAGTTTATCCTAGAGTTTTTCATTATGGTTTTTACATCTTTTAAAAATATATTCTTTAAAAATACGTGTATATGTACATATATATAAAACAAATATGTATGTATATCATATATGTTTCTTTAAAATACTTTAATTGCACTTATATAGATGAAGCATAAAAATTCATTTGAGTACTGCTAATATTCTGAAAGAAACTTGACCAATTATTTTTAAAATCCAGATGGCAAAAATATCTTAGCACTACATTTCAGAATGATGTTGCAAGAAATTTAAATTCACCTAATGCTAAATTATGTTTATGGGAAGAATAAAATAGTCAGATATAATTTAGACTACTTTTTGTAATACTATCCGATATAATTACTTGAATGGCGTTTAAAAATTTTATAGAATGTTATTCAGAGTTTAAAGAATACATTAGTCAATTATCTGAATCAAATACAATGAGAAGTATGATTTTTAAATTTGATTTAAAAAACTTAAATATAAGGGTTACTTCTATCGTTTAAATTTTTATTCTCAGAATATTTATATGAACCAGAGTGATAACCAGCCAAATTCAGGTTAATCATATCGCATTGTGTTAGTATCATGTTGTTCTCAAGCAGGAGTGATGTTAAAAAAAACAAATAATGTGAAGTCAGGTATTCAAAGACAAACAATTACGGAGCTACTCAAATTGTAGGGACCGTGCAATGTCCATTTGAATTAGCAAATTGAAGTGGGTGTATTTTTCCAAATGTCCCTTAATGCTAATAAGCATAGAGCAAAGAGTACTTGGAGCTCCACTAATCAGGAGTTGTCAATGGTGGGTCAAAAGAATTAAGTGATGGAGGCAAAATTTATACAGTTAATAATAAGTAGGAGATTATTATGTATGATTTTATCTTAATTGGTTTTGAGAATTAATTGAGTGGTAACAAAAGCTGGTATAAAGCTTTTCATTTGAATAGAACAGTTAAAAACCCCAAGGCTTGGAGTAGATGATAACCTCTCTTCATTGGATTAAATCCTAGTTATAAAATCAGAAGAGAATTATTATTTAATCTGAAAATTGAGTTAATGTTAATGACTAATGTATATTACTTAGCTGGATACATTTCTACTTGTCAAAGCATGTTTCTTTGGACAAGGTCAAGTTTGTATAAAATTGAAATAATAGTAAGCAATAACCATGACTACATATTTTTTTTTATTTAAATCAAAATTGGAAAATATACAGTAAAATTAAAATATATTTAAAAAACAAGAATTAAGCTGAATTCTTTGGTTTTATTTTTTGTCATCTGTAATTCCTACAATAATACAAATAATACTCATCTCATATTAGAAATAAGAATAATCACCTCTGGATGTATCTGTCTTCATAAGACCACAATTATATAGTTCAGCCTTTCTTAAGATTAATTTCTAAAATTTTAGGATAACCCTTAATGTAGTAGTTAAAACTCAGAATGATGATTTCTAGCCTTAATATTTGTTATAGATAAAATATTTTAGAATGAACCCTAGTTTGTCAGCAACTGAGGGATTGAGTTCACTATCAATCATATTAAGATTCATTATGACCATTTACTTATGGAATCCTAAAATGTTAAGAAAAGATGTATGGCCATAGAATAATATTTAGTCACAGGTGACATATTGTGTATTTACATTATTGATGCAATAGTATATATTTCTACTGATATACTTAGCTGGTTAATATTTAAGAGGAACCATTAACTATTCATCTAGCTATTATCAACTAAATTCTTATCAACTATTACAAACTCAGTTTGTCTACATTATATATTTTCAGTTTTTAGAAAGGAATAGCATTGTTGTTTTTGCATGTCACCAGATTGTTAAGCACCTTATTTAGAACAAATGCCAAATGCTTTGGATACTTACGTAAATGAAATGAAAAGATTAGTCTAGATTTTTCTTTAATACTGAATGTGGCTTCTATTTCCTATACAGATAAGTAGAATAAAAAAGCAAGACATGAAATGAAAGATACTTGCTATGAATGAGGTGCAGATTTCCTTCCTTCAAAATAATTTTGCGATAATTTGTTTTACATATGATTTCCATTCCTCAATTATATTTGTAATGAATTAATTATTCAGTTAAGTAAGCTTTATACACTCACACTAACAAACTATTGACATCCAATGAAAATTTAGAGTGTATCTAAATAGATGGTAATAATAAGAACAGTGAGAGCACGAGTGAGCAGAGCGAAACAGCAGAAAGTATATTATTTTAACAAGGAACGCTGGATTTTGTCTTTTGAAACCTGTTCCAATTCGGCAGGCTTTTTGTATTCACCGCAAGTGTTTGTTTTCACATTTTCAGAGTCATTCAGACATCTTTGACAAGCTCTTTGTGGCTGAGGAAATTTAAAACTACTTTGAAATCCTCTGAGCAACTTACAGGTACCATCAAAATATAGTGTTGTAGTATCAAGAAATGTTGAAGAAGTATACCTTTAAAGTTGTGGCAAGAAACCTTGTAAGTTTCTTTCTCTTTCTTTCATTATCAAGCAGAATTCTGCTGTGTCTGCCTTGGGGCTAGGCAGTTGCATAGATATTTGTCATACAACTGCTTACTGTAAAAGTTTTAGACCAGAAAAGGCTTACGTTTCTCACCCTAGTGAAGCAACATGGTTGTAAGCAGAAAAAGTAGTATGCAGTAGCAGAACTGTCTTTGCCATTAACCAGTAAATCATGGAAACTTGCCTACATTTGGTCTTCATATCTAGAAGATGATGGGAGTGCATTAAGCGATCGCTGGTATCCCATTTACCACTCAAAATGTAAGAGTCTGCTATATTCCAATTTGTCAAATGTCCATTCTGATGATAAGAAATGTGACAAAAATTTGACTGTATTACACATCTCCCAATCTTACTCCATGCTGAATAGTCTGTTAAAAGGAACAAGCTTCAGGGTGGCCAGGAAGTAAGGGAGGAAGGAGAAAAAGGACAACAGGAAAATAAAGGTGGGAAAAAAAAAAGAGTAACATTTTCTTTTTTGTTTCTTGTTATTAATGCCGTTTCATTTCTTTAAAAGAAATATGAGGCCTACTTATATACAGCAGGCCTTTCCCCAGCCCAACTGGTCTTTATTCTATAGCCATCAGGTTCATCTCAAAATGCACACCTGATCATATCACTCCATACCTCAGTATTGATAAGAACTCTTCTAACTACCCACTGCTCTTAAAATTAAATCTCTAATACAGTGCTATGTAATAGAACTTTCTGCAGTAATGGAAATGTGGTCTGAATTGTCCAATAGAGTAGCTACTAGCCGTACGTGGCTATCAAGCACTTGGAATGTGACTAGTGCAACAGAGGAAATAAATTCTTAATTTATTTATTTTTAACGACCTTAAATCCATCTTTAAATAATCCATGGGCTAGTGGTTACTGTATTGGGCAATGTAACTCTAAAATATGGCCCATAAACCCTGCATTTTCTGATCTCTGCCTATTCTCTAGCCTATTCTTATATCAATCCCTCCATCTTCTTGAGCTGTCTGATTCACTCATTCTTTAAGTTTCAGAAACGCATTATTCTCCCTGCTGCCTTAAGTGCCCTTTGCACATACTATGCCCTTTCATGGGAGAACTCTTTCTACCCTTTTTCTCCTAGATAAAGATTATTCATCCTTTTGAGAATCTAAGAGTGAAAGTCATCTCCTTAGGGAAGTCTTCCTTGACCATAGATTGGATCAAATTTTAAATGTTTCTATAAGCCTTATCTACCTTGCTTCATTGTCCTTGTTAGAGTTGCAGTTTGACGTTTATGTATACGGTTATTTGGTAAAACTAACTGTCAGATCTATAAAGTCATGGATCATTTTACCTTGTAGTTAATCTAGTGCTTAACATATATTACGTCCTCCATAAATATTAATTGCATGAAGAAGAGATTCTTTTATTATTCTGCAGATCAGTAGCCTCAATGAATTTGATCTAAAATATCTTGGTAATATTTTTAGCAAATCTTTGTGCAAATATTAAGCATACAGAATAGCAACTGAAGAAAGCTTATCCAATTGCCAGTCTCTTCTCAGAGCAGCAGGGGAGTGGAACTTGAAGCTACTTTCATATTTTAGTGATAGGGCAATCATCTCCTAACACTTCAGCTAAAAGCTCGAACAAACAGTGATTATTGGCATCCAGTTTGCCCATAACCACCTAAACTACATCCATGCTGACAATTTAGTAGAGAAAACTTTGATAACTTTTACCAAGAACTTGAGCTGTACAAATCTGTCTGCTCTTTATATCTTAATTTAATCCCTTTTCAAGCCATTTGTTCCTGTAGCTGGCATGTTAATCTCCTTGTGTGCTTCTGGTTGTCCCCATTTCACACTTGTTATTAGCATATTTTTTTCTGCAGCTTAATGTCTTCAAAGAGCCATGCATAGTTTTACTGTAACTTAGATTCTTAAGCTCCTTTTCAAGGACCTTCAGGTCTTAATCTTTTTCTTCATAGTGACAGGCTTAATCCTAATGTCATGAATACACCTTGCAATTATGTGGGGACAGGTCTGTAGAGGAACACATGCATTTCATCCTGCTTGCCTCCCACTTTGAAGACATAGCAATTATATCTCTTAATTCTCTAAAGGGCATGTAATACCGAATACTGTACTCTGCATCTAGATGTCTGTCCATACAAAATGGTTCAGTAATAGACTCATTATAATTCTACAAAAAAAAAAAAAGACAAACCAAACCCATTGCAGTACCAGGTTGATTCCAACTCATATAATTCTACAGAGCACTAAAAATTTTCACTAAATTTCATACCAAATCTCTTTAATCAGATGATATATGCATATGAAATTATGCTGGAAACGTTCATCTTTGTTGCCTCTCAATATAACACGAGCCGTGGGTGCATCATGGCATGGGACCAAAAATATAAATTTGAGAATCATGACACACCAAGCCTCAAATAATATCTATGCCACCATCTAACATTCTGAATTTCATTACTTCAATTATAATATGAAAATAATATTTCCTACCCAACATTTACAATTATTAAATGACTAATGCAGTTCAAGTGCCTAGTTAGAGTATTTTTGTCGTTGCTGTCTTTAGCTGCTGTTGAATTGGTTCCAACTCTAGGAACAACAGAATGAAACACTGCCTGGTCCTGCGCCATCCTCACAATCGTTGTTATGCTTGAGCACATCCTTGCAGCCACTGTGTCAATCCATCTCACTGAGGGTCTTCATCTGTTTCACTGACCTACTTCACCAAGTATGATGTCCTTTTCCAGGGACTGGTCCCTGCTGATACCATGTCCGAAGTACTTGAGACCAAGTCTTGCCATCCTTCCTTCTAAGGAACATTCTGGCTATACTTCTTCCAAGACAGATTTGTTCATTCTTCTGGTAGTCATGGTATATTCAATATTCTTTGCCAACACCATAATTCAAAGGCAAATATTAGCTTCCTTCTTCCCCATTCTGGCTCATCATCCCCAACTGAAGGCAATGATGACTTAGACTTTCAGTATCTCTATCGCACCAGATTTACGAGCTAGAGTCATGTTTGTTGACTAATCCAAATACACAATGAGGCTTGTCCTCAGACAAAAGCAAGCCTATGAAATAACTAGGCAGTCTTTAATGCCTTTATGACAAATTAACTCTAACTAGCCTACATATCTTTTTAAATTCCCTGTTGTGATTACAGCACCAACACCTACATGACCAGACCACGGCTAGCCCTTTCCATGTCTTTGTCCCTGGGAAGTAGATCCTACTCTCTCTATTCCCCAAACATTGGTCTTACCTTGAATGGATGAGTGCCCTGGAACCTCCCCCTGCCCTCCATTGAATTTCAAGTTGTGAGTATCATTTTGACTTCTTTTACTGTATTACGCCTTCTCGGATAACAACATCAGCTGAACCACACCTACATTTGCCATTGTTCATTAGATTATCTGGCAGCCATTGCAGAAGCCAGCCACCATAGCTGATTAATTAATCTATTCCTTTGGTCTTGTTCTTTTCTCCCTAATTGCAAGGGCTCAGGGTGCCAAGATCAGCACTTCTCTGGCCTGACAGTAGTATCCTATTAAGATGAAATTCTTTATGCAACCACTGCTAAGAAAAACCAGCAAGAAAATAAGTTCTAGTTGAGGAAATCTGAGAAAATTTTGTTTTCCAGTAAAATGTAACCATTAGTTATTACATACATGAAATCGTAATGGAAACGAAACAAAAATGTGCTAGCAGCAATTGTGGATAGCTCACTTTTAAAACGAACTAAAATGTTCTTGCCCCCATATATCCTTTAGGGTCAGTGACAAATTCCACATTCTGTGTTAACCCAATGACATTTGAACAAGAAGTGACCCAGAAAATCTGGAGAACTCAGTCCTTGGAGTGTAATAGCTTTTTCAGGTAAAATGTACTCTGTGGTGGCAGACAGCACATGCTCGGCAGCAGGCGTCTGTCAGCCTGTCTGCCTCCAGAATGCTTGAAGTGCTAAGGGAATAGTTCAAAATACAAGATAGAGGCTCCCAACCAGGTCTGTTTTCACATGATTTCTTCTGCTCTCTATTTAAATTCTTGAACTGTAAAGCAAAACTGTAAAATCTGTTCCATCTCCCACCAGTATTCAAATCTGTTATCTTTCAGACCATCATTTCCATGCAATTCTTCTCTCTCTATAAACCTGTCATGGATTGAATTGTGTCCCCCAGAAATAGGTGTCAACTTAGCTAGGTCATGAGACCAAGTATTATGTGATTGTCCACCATTTTGTCATCTGATGGGATTTTCCTATGTATTGTAAATCCTACCTCTATGATGTTAACGAGGCAGGATTAGAGGCAGTTATGTTAATGAAGCAGGACTCTATCTACAAGGTTAGGTTGTGTTTTAGATCAATCTCTTTTGTGATATAAAAAAGAGAAGTGAACAGAGAGACAAGTGTACTTCATATCACCAAGAAACAAGATCCAGAAGAATAATAGTACATCGTTTGGACCTGGGGTTCCTGCAATAAGAAGCTCCTCGACCAGGAAAGATTGATGATGAGGACCTTCCCCCAGAGCCAACAGAGAGAGAAAGCATTCCCCTGGAGCTGGCACCCGGAATTTGGACTTCAAGCCTCCTAAACAGTGAGAGAATAAATTGCCCCTTGTTAAAGCCATCCACTTGTGGTATTTCTGTTATAACAGCACTAGATAACTATGACAAAACCCAAAATCGAACCTGTTGCTGTTGTCTATTATGACTCATATCAGCCCTACAGTACAGAGAATAACTGCCCGATAGGGTTCCCAAGGCTGTAATCTCTATGGAAGCAGACTGCCACATCTTTCTCCCGCAGGAGGATGGTGGGTTTGAATCGCCAATCTTCTGGTTAGCAGCCAAGTGCTTAACCACTGTGCAACCATGGCTGCTTTTCCATCTATAGACTCCAAGAGTTGTTTGAGACACTTGCCCTAAAATCTGTGGAAGTTTTCAGACAGTTTTCAGACAATTCAAGACCAGGAAGATAAATGCTAACAAATGTCCCCCTGTGCAGCCAGTTTGGCCACTTCTCATTCAAATCTCAACAGAGGTATAAAAAGTACAGGCTTTATGACACTTTCAGTAAATAAATAAATAAGTAAATACTAGTTGTTATTATTTCTTTTAAATATACTTTTTACCCTTATAAATTCAACTTCAACTTTGAAAAAGGAACTGTGATTAAAAAGGGCACATCTTTTCAAGTAAATTAAACAAAAAAAAGTTTTAAGTAAATAAAAACCCAGGAATAAATATTTTAAACTTGTTTTCATCTAGTTGTTTTTCTCTACACATCTATATTTTCCCCAAAACTCAGATCATTTAAAATAGTGTTTATCTTCTAGTTTTGTTTTGTTTTTCATTTTCAAGCAATTGCCTATAACATTAAAAATTCTTTAAAACCATAATTTTAATGAATCAATGATATCTTCTTATGCACTATATGTATTCCCCATTGTTATACATTAGGTTACTTCTGATTTACTCCTTACTCTAAGAAAAAAATTAACGTAGTGAAAATACTGTACTTCAGTTTATTCAAAATTACTGATTATTTCCTTGAGGTAGGTTTCCAGAACTGGAATTATTGTTGCAAATACTATTAATATTTTTATGATTTTTAATATATAAGGAAAAATTGCTCTCTGAAAGACTAACAATTTACACTTATACCATGATTGTATGAGAATGCTTGGCTGAGTGAACCATCATTAGCCTTGAGTATTACCTTCCAAAAAAAGCCTTGTCCATTTGAGATATTGCAAAGACAGGGATACTTGGTTTTATACGCATAAATATTATTATTGATATGCGTGTCATATATTTTTTATCCTTAATTTTTACAAATTGGTTGTTTATATCATCTGTACATTTTTATAAGGAGCCCTGATGGAGCAGGGGTTAAAGAGGTCAACTGCTAACCGAAAGGTCAGTGGTTCAAAACTACCTGTGGCTCTGAGGGAGAATGATGTGGCAATCTGCTTCCATAGAGATTTACAGCCTTGGAAACCCTATGGGTCACTATTAGTCAGAATCGACTTGACAGCAGTGGGTTTGGTTTGTTACATTTTTATTGGAAATTTTCTTTCTTATATGTATGAATTATATACCTCTACCTATATTTATTCCTTTACCTATTTACAGACACACAAATTAAACCTAGACTACTATTATTTTTAAGAAATATTTTCCTAATATGTCATTTTCTTCTTAATTTTCCTTATGAAATTGTTGGTTACTTAGGGCATTTTTAGGTAGCCATATCTGAAAATCTTCCTCGTATGTTTCTTCCATTGTTTTTATTTATTTTATAAAGTCATTATTGATACTTAATTCTTAGTTTGTAATAAATTCAATTTGGAGTGAATTGAAACGCAAATTAGTATATATCATCAATTAGCTTATATTTAGTAATATTTACATAATAAATACCTTCCCTATTGGCTTTGTAGTCTCTTTAAAGGTATCCATTTTGTTCCAATAAACAGTCTCTGCTTCTTGTATTAATCCCAGACTAGTATAATACTTTTAATTTTAGAATATATTTTAATATGAACTAAAGTGGATGAAGCACAAAGGAAAATATTGATAGATATGTCTGTTTGTTTCAGTGGCTTACAACAATCAAGGTTTATGTCTTGCTCATGCTACATGTCTGTCCTGGGTTGGCTGCAGCTCTTCTGCTGGGTATTTTCCCTCTGGGACATTGCAGAGGCTGAAGGCAAAGAGACACAGCTTGCTTCTAGTCACTGGTCAAATCCAGTTACAAGACTAGGTGGAGTTCAAAGGGGCAGAGTCCTATAATCTTCCTGCAGGGAGGGCACTGCAGTAATACAATACACAATAGAATAGAATAGAATACAATCTAGTGTTCTAGATCAACTTTAAAAAACTTAATTAGGTTCCAAGGAAGATCCTATTGTACTTTTGACTGAAGTTGTCTTAATTCTATAAATTAATTTATTAGAAACTGGCATATTGACAATATTCAGTCTGCCTATCTAGATACAAATTGTATTTCTCTTCATTTATTCAAATCTCTTTGTCAAAATGCTTAGCTAAATTTTAATTTTTTAAATATTTCTAAGAGAATTATTTTATTAAAGGTTATAATAGATAATTTTTGCATATTTTAATAGAATATGGAACGATTTTACAATTATAATTTCAATTGCTTAATGCTGGTGTATGGGAAAAGTCATTTTTGAAATACTGAGATTGGCTAGATGTTCCTTTCAATTCTAAAGAATTTTCAGTGATTCCTGAGGGCTATGCTGTTCAATATAGTAGCTCCCAGCCATATTTGGCTATTCAAATTTAAATTAATTTAAATTAAAATTTTAGTTTCTGAGTCACACTAGTCTTATTTCAAATACTTAATAGCCACATGTAGTTAATGACTACCTGAACCTTCTCATCATTGCAGAAAGTTCTATTGGACAATGCTGCTATAGGGTTTTGTAGTTATATAATCTACTCTGTGTCCATGGTGTAAAAGTTTTCTTCTCTCTAATAGTTATTGATTATTCTAACTTCTGTTTTATTTCTTATTACTTTGACCACAGCATCAGGCAAGATGTTAATTACTAATGGTTATAAATGGTCATCAATATAATAGTGATTTTCAGTTTTTGTTAGTTGGAAAAATAGTACCATCCTCCGAGTGCCAACCATGACTACCGGTAATTCCAGCCCCCACAGCTCAGTCATCCTGCCTAAATTTTAACCTCTACCACTCATTGTACTTTGGATTTGTAGGTATTTTGGTCACGAAAGGGATATTAAAAAAAAATGGTGAAAGAGAAAGGAAGTGTGGGTCAAAACTGTATTCTGTTTGAAATGTTAATAACCACGTGTAGTGTTTTGGTAGGTGTATTCATTCCCTAAGGAGCTCTGGTGTCGAAAGAGTTTAGCAGCTGAGCTGCTAACAGAAAAGTTGGCAGTTCAAACCCACCCAGTGACTCTGTAGGAAAAAGACCTGGCGAAGTGTTCACGTAAAGATTACAGGCCCGATGGGGCAGTTCTACTCTGTAACACATGGGGCCGCTATGAGTTAATATTGACTCTATGATACCTAACAACAACATTAGTTTCCTAGGGCTGCCGTAACAAAACACCATAAACTGGGTTGCTTATAAGAACAGAAATTTGTTGTCTCACAGTTCTGGAGGCTATGAGACCAAGACCAGGACATAGAGCCTGTTGATTGGTTCTGAGACTTTGGAGAAGAATCTACTCCATGCCTTTCTCTTAGCTTTCTGGTGTTCCATGGCTTGCAACAGTGTCACTTGGTGTTCTTCCTTCAGTGTCTGTGTCTCTTTTCCTCTTTTATAAGGACGCCACTCAGATGGAATTAGAATCCACCCTACTCCTGTACGATCTTATGTTAATTTCATTGATAACATCTTCTAAGATCTTATTTCCAAATAAGCTCATATTGACAAATTCCAGGAGTTTAGGACTTCAAAATATCTTTCAGGGGGACATAACTCAATCTATAATGAAAGGTGCAAACACTGGGTCTCTAAACCAGTAGAGTGGGAAGTTGAGAAGGAATGAGGCATTTTTCTTCCTATTCTCAGGTCTCTGGCAAAACATGCATTAGACATGGATTACAGTTCTTAATGAAACTCCACAGATTTTATCATCAGTTAAAATCCCCCTCCAATTTTGCAATATGCAAATGATACAATCTTGCTTACTGAAAGTAAGAGAACTTGAAGCACTTACTGATGAAGATCAAAGACCACAGCCTTCAGTATGGATTATACCTCAACATAAAGAAAACAAATATCCTTACAACTGGATCAATAAGCAATATCATGATAAATGGAGAAAAGACTGAAGTTGTCAAGGATTTCATTTTGCTTGGATCCACAATCAATGCCCATGGAAGCAGCAGTCAAGAAATCAGACAATGCATTGCAATGGGCAAATCTACTGCAAAGGACCTCTTTAAAGTTTTAAGAGGAAAAGACGTCACTTTGAAGACTAAGGTGTGCCTGACCCAAACCATGGTTTTCAATCACCTCATATGCATGTGAAAGCTGGAAAGTGAATGAGGAAGACCAAAGAAGAATTGATGCCTTTGAATTACAGTGTTGGCGAAGACTATTGAATATACCATGGACTGCCAGAAGAACGAACAAATCTGTCTTTGAAGAACTACAGCCAGACATGAGGTCGCTATGAGTTGCTATCAACTCAATGGCACCTACCAACAATTCTATACCTTGTTAGTTTTCATGTTTTTGGATTTTCACTTCTTCCTGTGTTTTTGTGGATAATTTTTCAGTTGGAAATTGAGAAGTTTCATCAGAATTCACTAGCCAGACGTTAAACTAGAAACTTCTGTGTTGAATTAATGTTATGTTTGTAGACCTTCCCTTTACTCACATTTTTTTAAGGATTAATAGACTCCTGGATCTATTAAGGAGCCCAGGTGGTGCAGTGGTTAAGAGCTAGGTTGCTGCTAACCAAAAGGTCGACAGTTCAAATCCACCAACCGCTCCTTGGAAATCCTATGGGGCAGTTCCACTGTCTTATATGGTCTCTAAGAGTCGGAGTAGACTCAATGGCAACGGATTTGGTTTGGTTGGTTTGGACCTATTAAGTATATGTTATTGACGATGAACCTAAAGAGCTAATAACTGTCATTTACTGAATCTTTCTAGGTGTTCTAGGCATATTGTTGTCGTTTGGTCAAGTCGATTTTCGACTCATAGTGACCTCGTGTGACAGTAGAACTTCCTCCTAGGGTTTTCTAGGCTGTAATCTTTACGGGAGCAGATCTCCACATCTCTTCTCACCTGGAGTGGCGGTGGGTTCTAGCCACTTACCTTTTGGTTAGCGGCCGAGTGCTTAACCATTACACAACATCACAATAATATCTCTATGTACTAACCCATTTTACATTTGAAGAATATAAGGCTCAGAGAGTTTTGTTTTCCTAAAGTCACAGAAGTAGTAAGTGAAGAAGTAGGAACTTGAAACTATATATATTTTACATTAAAGATCATTTTTATTGATAGTGCTTTTATTCTAATATATACATATAGAAGTGTATATGTTTATACTACCACAGACAAACGTGTGTATATATATTGCTGTTGTTAGTTGTTGTTGACTCGGTTCCAACTCTTGGCAACCCCATGTGTGCAGAGTAGAATTTCTCCATAGGGTTTTCAAGGCTGTGACCTTTTGATAGCAGACTGCCAGGCTTGTCTTTTGAGGAGCCTCAGGGTGGGCAGTTTGAATCCACCAGCCACTCCTTGGAAACCTTATGGGGCAGTTCTACTCTGTCCTATAGGGTCGCTATGAGTCGGAATCGACTCCACGGAAATAGGTTGATATATATATATATATATATCTGGTGGCACAATGATTAAGTGCTCAGCTGCTAACCAAAATGTCAAAGGTTTGAACCCACCAGCCACTCTGTGGGAGGAAAGACCTTGGGATTTTCTCCCATAAAGGTTATAGCCTAGAAAACCCTATGGGGCAGTTCTACTCTGTTCTAAAGGGTCACTATAAGTTGGAATTGACACGACAGCACACAACTATTATATATAAATATAAATATAAACGTATATATGTGTGTATATATATAAATATATATATATTTATATATATATATATGTATATATATATATATATATATATATATATACACACACACGCACATATATATTGTTGTATGAAGCCCTGGAGGCACAGTGGTTAAGATTTGGCTGCTAACCAAAAGACTGGCAATTTGAATCCACCAGCTGCTCCTTGGAAACCCTATGGGGCAGTTCTACTCAGTCCTATAGGGTTGCTATGAGTCAAAATCGACTCACAGCAATAAGTTTGGTTTTTATAGTTGTGTATACATATATATATATATAGATATATATAGATACATATCCTGATGAATACTATTGTGTAATACAGTTTAATTGGATTACATTTAGAGGAGAGATCCTTCGTTGTTTACTGGAAAACTAGCAATAGAAAGGTATCTAGAAAAAGAAATAAATAAATGAAGTGTGCTTGGTTCCCTTGTGAAATGTAGGTGCATTTCAAATCTGAGGTTAGCTTTTGCTACGTTAAAGAATTGTTTTAAGTGGCTTGTGATTTTGTCATTGTCTTGGGAATATAATGGGAGAATATTGTGAGATGAAAGAAAATACATGAGTGAAACACTTTTACTTCTCTACATTTTACATCTGCTTGCTTTGTAATTAGGCAACTGTGATAATCCAAGCCTTTAGTTCTGATAAAACTTTCCAGGAACAAACGTTTTTGTGGTACATATTGATCATGTTTCTCATTATGTTGCTTTATTTAAAGTGAATGTTTTCTCCCTCAATGTTTACATTAATGACTTTCATAAATATGAAAAACCTCAAACTACTACTGTGTAAAATGTTCTATGGGACAGTAAAGTAAATTTATGCTAATACCTCATTTTGTTAATAAAAAATACCTCTTTATTAAATAATTTCAGATATATAAAATCCTTATGTTATCTTTGTAATAAAACATGTTAAAACTGATTATTATAATCTTCATAAAATGCTTTCTTAAAGACAATACAAAAGCATTTTTGGCAGCATTGTGAAAAAAATACTTTGCATTTTGGCATCCAACTAAAATTTCCAAAAGTATATTTCATTTTAAATGTATTGCTTTCTCTAATTTTAAATGGATATGAAATTATATTGCATAAGCTAATGTCTGATATCAGATACTGGACCCAGGTAAAATCAATTTAATCATAAAAATTACTCCTATACATATATGACAAACTAAAAACCAAACAGTTGCCATTTAGTCAATTTTGACTCATTGGAAAATCTATGTGTGTCAGAGTAGAACTGCACTCCATGGGGTTTTCATTGTTTTGACATTTTTGGAAGCAGATCAAGAGGCCTCTCTTCCAAGGTGCTTCTGGGTGGGTTCTAATGGCCAGCCTTTCAGTTTGTAGCCAAGCAAGCATCCCTTTGAGCCACCCAGGGCCTCTTTATATATACATATTTAGAAAACCTGGTTGTTGTTTTTTTTCCCCCTCTTGTGCAAACGATACCAGATATACAGAGGGCCCAAGGAGAGAAATGAATGATTTAGGTCTGGATCCTAAAAAGTACAGCTCCTTGTTATGGATTGAATTGTGTTACCAAAAAATATGTGCTGTAAATTCTAACATTTATTTTAAAAAAAAAAACCTGTTGCCGTTGAGTCCATTCCAACTCATAGAGACCCTATACTTGTGGTTATATTCCATTTGGGAATTGTTGTCTTTGTTGTGTTAATAAGACAGTAATAGAGTAGTGTGTGTTTTAAGTTAACCTCTTTTGAGATATAAAAAAGATTAAACAAATAAGCAAGAAGCAGAGATAGAGGAAGAGAGATATCAAGTCACATGAGGACCACTCAGAAACAAAGGTTAAAAAGAGACAAAGACCTTCTTCCAGAGCCGAGAGAGAGAGACAGCCTTCCACTAGAACCGGCACCCTGAATTCAAACTTCTATTCTCTTAAACTATGAGAAAATAAATCCCTATTTGTTAAAGCCACCCATTTATGGTATTTCTGTTCTAGTGGCACTAGATAACTTAGAATTTGATACCAAGAAGTGAGATCATGGATCCTACTGTGATGAATTGAGTTGTGTTCCCAGAAAATATGTGTCAACTTGGCTAGGCCATGATCCCCACTATTGTGTGGTTGTCCTCCATTTTGTGATCTGATGTGATTATCCTGTATGTTGCAAATCCTAACCTCTATGATGTTAATGGAGGAGGATTAGAGGCTGTTATGTTAATGAGGCAAGACTAAATCTACAGGATTAGATTGTATCTTGAGTCAATATCTTTTAAGATACAACAGAGAGAATACAGCAGAGAGGAGAGGGACCTCATATTACCAAGAAAGAAGTTCCAGGAGCAGAGCACATTCTTTGGTCCCGGGGTCCCTGTGCTGAGAAGCTCCTAGACCAGGGAAAGATTGATGACAAGGGCCTTCCCCCAGAGCCGATAGAAACAGAAAGCCTTCCACAGAAGCTGGTGCCTTGAATTCAGACTTCTAGCCTCCTAGACTGTGAGAGAACAAATTTCTGTTTGTTAAAGTCATCCACTTGTGGTAACTCTTTTATAGCAGCACTAGACAACTTACACAGAATTTGGTCCCTAGAAGTAGGGATGCTGCTCTAACTGATACCTAAAATGTGGAAGTGGTTTTGAAACTGTGAATGGGTGGAAGTTGAATGAGTTTTAAGGAGACTAATAATAAAAGCCTAGATTGCCTTAAAGAGACTGTTGATAGAATTACAGGTGTCAAAGTCAATTCTGCTGAAGGCTCAGAAGGAAGTGAGGAGAGCTAAACAGAAAGTCTCTATCATCTAAGAGAATGGAACCTTCAACAGAATGTTGCTGGAAATGTGGATGCTAAATATCCTTCTGGTGAGGTTTTAAAAGAAAATTATGAACTTGTGATTGGACAACGGAGGAAGGGTGATGCTTTTTATGCAGTGGCAAAGAACTTGTCTGAATTGTGTTCAAATTTTTGATGGAAGACAGAACTTATAAGTGATGAACTTGGATATTTGGCTTAGGAGATTTCTAAGCAAGATCTTAAAGGAAGTGTGTGGTTTCTCCTTGCCATTTACAGTAAAATGCAAGCAGAAAGAGATGGACTTAAAAATGAACTGTGCAAAATGAAAACAAAACTTGTTGGAAAATCCTGTTGTACAAATTCAGGGCGCATGTTCCAGAATTTTCACCAAAGATGTAGCTGCAAAATTTTTTGTAAAACCCATCAGCTTCGACTGAAGGGGACAGAAATAGGACAAAAAAAAAGAAAGAAAGCTGCCTGCCTTCTAGAATTCTACAGGCAGGAAACAGGCCAAAGGGGATACCTCTGCTTCTTCTAAGAAGAAAATGATCATCCCTCAAGCAGCTTAGAAATCAGCACAACTGTTGGAAGGAGCAAGGAAAGTAGGACTGCCTTGGTCTCAAAGAGTTGAGCCATGGTGTCCTAGGTTTCAAAGGGTGGAACTATGCCCTCCTGGGTTTCAGAAGGTGAAGCCAAGGCCTCCTAAGTTTCAAAAAGTCAGATCTGCACCAACTCGGTTCTGGAATTTGGGACTGCTATGCCCAAAAGGCAAAGAGGATGGGGCTGCCTCCCAAAGCTGAGGGGGCAGGGCTGCCATGTTCAAGTGGCAAGAGAATAGGGTCTGCGAGGGCTGAGGAGATAGGATTGTCACTTAGATGGACTAGGAGAATGGGGTCTCTCAAAGTGAAGGTGCAGAGTTGTCCCAGTATACCAGGAAGGCGGGACTGAAGTCCAGGGTCATACGACCTCCACTCAAAATCCAGAAGGCATGGTCAACACTCAGAATCTGGAGGGGAAGGCCATTGCCCAGATGGTCTCAGAGAACAGAGGATTGTTTTGAGAGCTATTGTAATTTGTTCTGCTAGGTTTTGGACTTGCTTGGTGCCCGTTATCTCTTCCTTCCCTCCAATTTCTGTCATATGTAATGGAAGTGTCTACCTTATGCCTATTCCACCATTGTACTTCAGAAACAAATAACTGGTATTCTAGATTTCACAGGTTCACAGATGAAAAATTTTGCCCCAGGAAGGAATACACCTGAAGTTTCACTCATATTTGATTTTGATGATTCAGAAGATGAGATTTTGTGCTTGAAGTTGATTTAAGCCTTTTGGGATGATGTGATGGGGTGACTGTGTTTTGCATGTGAAAGGACATGAATTTTGGGAGGCCAAAGGGTGGAATGTTATGGATTTAGTTATGTTCCCCTAAAATATGTGTTGTAAATCCTAACCCCTATACGTGAGGTTATAATCACATTTGGAATGTGTTGTCTTTTTATGTTAAGGAGACAGTATTAGTGTAGTTTGTGTCAGTCCATTTAGAAATTTAAAAGAGATTAAACAAGCAAGCAAGAAGTAGAGATGGAGGAAGAGAGACGCCAAGCCACATGAAAATCACCCAGGAGCAGAAGTTCAAAATAGACAAGGACCTTCCTTCAGAGCCGAGAGAGAGAGAAAGCCTTTCCTTAAAGCCAGTGCTCTGAATTCAGACTTCTAGCCTCCTAAACTGTGAGGATAACTAAGACTCTCCCAGTGGACTACGAACTTCATAAAAACAGGGATGATACCTGCCTTTTATATAACACTATCCTCAATCCTGTTCTCAATAAACATCTATTGAGTGAGTAAATAGCTACATGAATGACATATGATATAGACCTACTCCTGAACAGGTTAATTAATGAAAATTTTATTAATTTATTTGATAAAATAAATCTTATTTTATCAAAGCACAGTGTTTTCTGTTTGTTTGTTTTTGTCAACTATCACCATTCTATCCTAATCCCAAACCTCAGTTGTGATTCTCCTTCCCTTACCCCTTTTCTACATCTAATATCTATTTCCTGGTCTTATACTGCTACCTGTTACAATGTTCTCATTATGGTTTGCGCTGAGGTTCCCACTGTATACTGGAATAAATTCCAGAAGGTATCCTGAGTACTTTAGATAGTTAGGATAATCTACCTATGCACAGTACACAAGAACACAGGCTCATTCACACACACACATTCATACCTTGATTGCCATAGGACCAAAATCAATATTATTATGGTAAGCATATGTTGAGTGCTTTCTACATGCATCTTACATGTCATAATTACTAAAATGTCACAACTATGTGAGATCGGCACTATTTACAGTCTACAGTCAAAAGCACCTGACGCCCAAAGTAGCTGAGTAATTACCTGAGGCAATAGAGTTGGTAAGTGGCTGAGCCATGCTTCAAACACAGGCAATGTGATTCCAAATCTAATGCATTTAACTTGATCTTATACTGCCTATTGTCAGGGTGGAGAATTTCTGTGCCATGTTTTGACTTGGCTTATTTGAGAGCTGGTTATCTTTTCATATGCTTCTTTTTCTTTTTTTCTCATTTCAGATAACAATCTTTATGACACTAAATATTTTTTGAATGAATAAGTAAATAAATAAATATTAAACTTACCTCTCTGAGATGGATTGCTAAATTGAGATTGTTAACATACATCAAATGTATGTATCTCAGCTGTTGGAAAAGAAGTGAAGTATATAGTCCTTTTCCTTTACTTATTGAAATACCAACGTAGGGTGAATACTATTATTTGCATGTCTATAAAATAATAAACATAAGGAAACTAAGACTCTGAGAGTTGAAGTAACTTACTTATGTATCTGTTGTGTTCTTATTAGTTACTGTTCACTTACTAGACTAATATATCTAGTAAGTGGTAAAGTCAGTACTCTAAACCAAGTCTTCCTGGCTCCAAAGCCCATGCCCTTAAATCAATTTACTATACAAATGTCACAGAAGATCTAATATATCCTCTCTTGAGTCTTCCGTTCTATACATGAGTAACTAAGAGGACTTAGTTTGAGTCTGAGTTTTGCTATTCATGGATTCCATAACTCTGCATGATCATTTCAGACTTTTGTGGTGATTTCCTTATCGCGAAATGCAGTGGTTGAGGTGATAAAATCCTTGCTTGATCTAACTCTGAAATATCCCAGCTTATTTTTGCAATTTATAATATATTCCAACTGGAATATTTTTAAGTCAGAAATTCAGAATGTACTAAATGTATGAAAATCAATAAACAAAAAGAGATGCTGATTCATAGAGAAGGTAGTCAGCTATCACAGCTCATCCGAGTACGAGATCCAGTGTTCACATTCGCATGAGTTTAATGACACAACAGTCAAAAATACTGAGTATGCTAGCTGTATAATCTCCTTCATGACTATAATTTTTCTGATACAGAAGTTATTTTCTGTTTCAAAATGATGTCACATCTTCTATTCTTTAGAACCTACTCTCTCAATGACCGTAGCCAAGAATTGATGAATGGCTCAGTAGAGAAATGCGTGGTATTTAGCTCTTCTGGCCAGATATGACATTTAAGTTTAGGATGATTCATCACATGGTTGATACGTCAAGTTTTCCTTTGGGATGTTAGTTGTTGCAAGAAACATAATGGAGCTATCCCTAGTGTGTCTGGAGCCTGGCCAGAGTCAGCCTGTTCCTCTGGAGTGGCTAAGTGGAAGGATTGGCATAGGTCCAAACCACCTATTAGAAAACTGTTCTGAATTTTAGGCACATGCTGCTTTCCAACGCCCTAATGTAGTCCACGTAAAGCGTCAATGTCCACCTGCTGGCAGAGAGAGCTCGACCACCCTTATAGTTAGTGAAACTATTTTGAATCTTATTGATCAACAGAACCCTTCAGTGTCCCCAGACTTGTGCTCAATCCCTGGCAACTCTTTCTCAGGCTTCATTCCTTCATATCCAGGATTAACAGCCTACATAGGATACATTGTTTCTCATGCGTGCTGCCCATTCTGTTTATCTCTTTAAGAGAAGTTATAAAAAGAGAAGAGGCAATCTGTGTCCTCTAGGGTTTACCCATCTAGTTGGAGGAAACCCGCCCACAAGGGAGACTACTGGCACTGCACCAGTATACCAGGTGCCAGCTACTGCTCAGAAGGAAGATTGGGCTCACTGTCCATTCTTAGTAGACACCCACCACAGCCAGCTGTAGGCAATCAAATTAAGGAAACATAAAGTGGTCAAAAATGAGCTCAGGCTAGATTCTAAATCTAGTTTATGATACACTAATGATGCTAATTTCTCAAAAAGTTTACCTCTGTAATTTAATCTTGCATAAAGCAGCTTTCTTTTATGAAGTTAAATCCCTAGTTTCTCAGATTTAAAAGAAATCCTCTAAGAGGAAATCTTTAGGAGGGGAGGGGTCATTGCCCAAGCAGCCTCAACTTGCCCCGGAGTTTAAGTTCCCCCTAGGATTCTCTTACTACCTTGCCATAGCCTCTGCTGTGCCCCGTCCTGGAAGGGTACTCACCCCTTGGGCCCAATATCAGGTCCAATATCCTTTAACAGAGCTGAAACCAGCAAGATTCTTCAAAACGGATTCGAATAAGTAATAGGAAAAAAAATAATTTAAATAGGGAGTATATAACAACATAAAATAGTTCGGTTAATGAAAAACAAGTTGTTGGTTTTTTTTTTTACTCCCACAGTATAGCTATCTCATACTGCTTATTAGATTTGAAAACAAGTATGGTGCTATTTTCAGTAATTCAGACTGCCTTTCAAGATGTGAGTCCAATAATGAATTATTTCAAGTAGCAGATATTTATTTTCATATACTATTATTGATGCTGTCTATTGATTTTAATTTGTAGTTGTTCATTGCTATTTCATTTATTTATTTTTATCTATAGAGTCATGTAGAATATATAAAAGCCTGAGCAGTAGAGTTGAGGAATGTTGCCATCTATATAGAATTCTATCACACTGGCTACTAACAGTGCCTAATATTTCCCTAAGTTTTACTCAGTATAAGGCACTGAAAACTTGATAAAATAAGATACATCATTTGTTAGTGCTCACTGAGGCTCAGTGAGAGTGAATGCTAAGTATGAGAGGGGCGATAAATTTGCAGTCAGTTGGAAAATGCTATTTATTGTTTGGAGCCCTGGTTGCACAGTGGTTAAGGGGTTGGCTGCTAACCAAAAGGTCAACAGTTCAAATCCACTAGTTGCTTCTTGTAAACCCTGTGGGGCAGTTCTACTCTGTCATATACGGTCACTAAGAGTCAGAATTAACTCAACGGCAAGGGGTTTATTTACTGTTTAGTAAATTTACTGTCAAATAAAAAGCCTGTCCTTTCAGTTGTGCCATAAAACTAAAGACATAACAAAGTTTTTATATAGAAATATTGGGAGAATAAACAAAAGTAATTGGTGGGAATTTAGATTTAAAAATTAATTGCACAACTTTAGCAAAAAGGAGTTGTGGATAATTACTAATTTCATAGATGACAACTTTAAAGTGATAATAGTTTTAGAATAAGTCAATAGTATGAAGGAAATCTAAGGAAGGGAATGTGACCTTGGATTGACTAAATGCTGTTTTTGTCAATTTATGGTAGTAATCATCTCATTGAATTCTGTACTGGACAGGTCACATCTATATGCTTGATTTTGTAAGTCACGTTATTAGAACAATAATAATGGTAGATGTCACCCAGGGAATGTTGACAAAAGTAGCAAAGGGTCCAAAAAGCCTTCAATGTTACAGATTAAAAAGAGCTCCAGAAGAGGAGTCAGAATGATTATGTTTGAACTATTGTTATTTCATATTATAGCCAAAAAGTTTGGAGTAAGTCATTTTGCCCGTTTAAGGTCCAGTCTCCTTGAATATAAAATGGGAATAGCAATACGGGTCCCTTCATAAAATCTTTGAGTGGCCCAAATGAGATCCTATACGTTAATAAAAACCAAAAAAACCAAACCCATTGAGTTGATTTCGACTCACAGCGACCTTATAGGACAGAGTAGAACTGCTCCATAGGGTTTCCAAGGAGTGCCTGGTGAATTTGAACTGCTGACCTTTTGGTTAGCAGGTGTAGCTCTTAAGCACTACACCACCAGGGTTTCCAGCTTGTGTAAATTGTAACTTGCTATGCAAATATTATACCACTTCTCGGTTAGTTTGTTGTACTGTGGTGGCTTGCTTATTGTCGAGATGCTGGAAAAATTGGCCACTGAAAACCTTACGAATAGTAGTGGAACATTGTCTGATATAGTACTGGAAGATAAGTCCCCCAGGTTAGAAGGCAATCAAAATACGACTGAGGAAGAGCTGCCTCCTCAAAGTAGAGTCAAACTTAATGACATGGATGGAGTAAATCTTTTGGGATCTTCATTTGCTGAAAATTAAAAGGAACTGCTGCAAACATCCATTAACAATCAGAATGTGGAAAGTATGAAGTATGAATCTAGAAAAATTAGAAGTAGTAAAAAATGAAATGGAACACATAAAGATCAATATCACAGTCTTTAGTGAGCCAAAATTGACTGGTATTGGCCATTTTGAATAGGAAAATCATATGATCTACTATGCTGGGAATGGCAAATTAAAGAGGAATGGAGTCACATTCATCGCCAAAAAATCGCCAAAAAGAACATTTCAAGATCCACCCTGAAATACAACGCTGTCAGTAACAAGATAATACCCATATACCTGCAGGGTACATCAGGAGCCCTTGTGACACAGTAGTTAAGAGCTTGGCTACTAACCAAAAGGTTGGCAGTTCGAATCCACCAGCCACTCCCTGGAAACCCTGTAGAGCAGTTCTACTCTTCCCTATATGGTTGCTCTGAGTAGGAATTGACTCGACAGCAATGGGTTTTTGACAGGGAAGACCAGTTAATAAGACTATTCAAATTTTTGTACTAACCACTAATGCCAAAGATGAAAAAATAAAGATTTCTCACCAATTTCTGCAAGCTGAAATTTATCAAACTTGCAGTCAAGATGCATTGGTAATTACTGGTGAGTGGAATGCAAAAGGTGGAAATAAAAGAAAGATTGGTAGTTGGAAAATATGGCCTTGGTGATAGAAGAGACTCCAGAGATCACATGATAGAATTTTGCAAGACCAGTGACTTCTTCATTGAAAATACCTTTTTCAACAACATGAATGGTGACTATACACGTGGACCTGACAGACGAAATATACAGGAATCAAATCGCCATCGTCTGTGGAAAGAGAAAATAGAGAAGCTCAGTATCATCAGTCAGACCAAGGACAGGGATTGACTGGGGAATATACCATCAATTGCTCATATGCAATTTCAAGTTGTAGCTAAAGAAAATTAAAACCAGTCCACAAGAGCCAAAGTAGGACCTTGAGTATATCCCACTTGAATTTAGAGGTCATCTCAAGAATAAAGCATTGAACACTAATGATGGAAGACAGGTTGTGGAATGACATCAAGGACAGCAAACATGAGGAAAGAAAAAGGTCATTTAAATACAGGGAAAAAAGAAAAGACAAAAATTGATGTCAGAAGAAACTGTGAAATTTCTCTTGAACACAGAGTAGCTAAAATGCAAGGAAGAAATTGATAAAGTAAAAGAGCTGAACAGAAGATTTCACAGGGCTACTAGAGAAGGCAAGTATTATAATGAAATGGTCAAAGACCTGGAGTTAGAAAACCAAAAGGGAAGAACACGCTCCACATTTCTCAAGCTGAAAGAAGTGAAGAAAAATTTCAAGCCTCAAGTTGCAATTTTGGAGGATTCTATGGGCAAAACATTGAACAATTCAGGAAACATCAAAAGAAGATGGAAGGAATACAAAGAGTCACTGTCACAATAAGAATTGGTGCATGTTCAACCATTTCAGGAGGTAGCATATGTTCAAAAATTGATGGTACTAAACGAAGAAGTCTAAGCTGCACTGAAGGCATTGGCAAAAAAAAAAAAAAAAGGCTCCAGGAATTGATGAAATAACCAATTGAGATGTTTCAACAAAGGGATACAACACAGGGAGCACTCACTATGCCAAGAAATTTGGAAGACAGCTACTTGGTCAATTGACTGGAAGAGATTCATATTTGTGCTCATTCCAAAGAAAGATGATGCAACAGAATGGGGAGATTATTAAACAATATCATTAATATCACACGCAAGTAAAATTTTGCTGAAGATAATTAAAAAATGGTTGCAGTAGTACCTTGACAGGGAACTGTCAGAAATTCAAGCTGGATTCAGAAGAGGTCATTGAATGGGGGCTATCATTGCTGATGTCAGATGGATCTTGGCTGAAAGCAGAGATTACCAAAAAGATATTTACCTGTGTTTTATTGACTATGCAAAAGCAGTCGACTCTGTGGATCATAATAATGTACAACATGGCGAAGGATGGGAATTCAGAACACTTAATTGTGCTCATGAGGAACCTGTACATAACAGACCAAGAGGCAGTTATTCTAACAGAACAAAGGGATACTATGTGATTTAAAATTGGGAAAGGTGTGTGTCAGGGTTGTATCATTTCACCATACTTATTCAATTTTTATGCTAAGCAATTATCTGAGAAGCTGGGCTATATGAAGAAGAATGCGGCCTCAGGATTAGAGGGAGACTCATTAACAATCTGCTATATGCAGATAACACAATATTGCTTGCTGAAAGCTTGAAGAGGACTCGAAGCACTTACTGATGAAGATCAAAGGCTACAGCCTTCGGTATGGATTACACCACATCATAAAGAAAACAGAAATCCTCACAAATGGACAAATGCAACATCATGATAAATGGAGAAAAGATTGAAGTTGTCAAGGGTTTCATTTTACTTGGATCCACAATCAACACCCATGGAAGCAGCAGTCAAGAAATCAACGATGCATTGCATTAAGCAAATCTACTGCAAAAGACCTCACGAAAGTGTTAAAAAGCAAAGATATCACTTTAAGGACTAAGGTGCACCTGACCTAAGCCATGGTGTTTTCAATCGGCTCATATGCATGCAAAACCTGGACAATGAATAAAGAAGACTGAAGAAGAATTGATGCCTTTGAGTTATGTTGTTGGCCAAGAATACTGAACATACATGGACTTCCAGAAGAGTAGGAAACCTTGGTGGTCTAGTGGTTAAATGCTATGGCTGCTAACCAAAGGGTTGGCAGTTCGAATTAACCAGGTGCTGCTTGGAAACTCTATGGGGGCACTTTTACTCTGTTCCATAGGGTTGCTATGAGTCAGAATCAACTGGATGGCAAAGAATTTTTTTTTTTTTTTTTGGCCAGAAGAATGAACAAATCTGTCTTGGAAGAAGTACACCCAGAATGCTCCTTAGGAGCAAGGATGGTAAGACTTTGTCTCATATGCTTTCTACGTGTTATTGGGACGGACTGGTCCCTGGAGAAGGACTTCATGCTTGGTAAAGTAGAGGGTCAGTGAAAAAGAGGAAGACCCTCAATGAGACGGATTGACACTGGCTGCAATGATGGGCTCAAGCGTAACAACAATTGTGAAGATGGTACAGGACCGGGCAGTGTTTTGCTCTGTTGTACATAGGATCCCTATGAGTAGAAACTGACTCAATGGCACCCAACAACAACAACAATAATTTTTATGGGAGCAGATTGCCAGGTCTTTTCTTCCATGGAGATGCTGGATGGATTTAAACTGCAGACCTTTCGGTAAGCATCTGAGTGATTAACTATTACACCTTTTGAAACATATAAACTACCTAAATTGACTTGAAAATAAACAGAAAATGTCAACAGACCAATATTAAGAGAAGAGATTAAATCTCTTAATAAAAACCTCCCAGCAAGAAAAAGTCCTGGACCAGGTGTCTTCACTGGGGAAGTCTGCCAAACACTGAGAGAAGAATTGACACCAGTCTTTCTTATACACATACTCCATTGCCATAGAGTCGATTATTACTTATAGTGACCCTATAGGACAGAGTAGAATTGCTCCATAAGGTTTCCAAGGAGCAACTGGTGGATTCAAACTGCCGCCCTTTTGGTTAGCCACTGAGTTCTTAACCACTGTGCCACCAGGGCTCCAATCCTTCTTATACTGTTACCCCCCAATAAAGAAGAGGAGTAAACATTACCTAACACATTCTTTTCAATATGCTGTAGGATTCAGTTCGCTAGCATTTTGTTGAGAATTTTTGCATCTATATTTTTAAGAGACATTGGTCTGCTGTTTTTTCTTGATGCCTTTTTCTGGTTTTGGTATCAGAGTAATTCTGGCTTCATAAAACGCAAAGCATTAGCATTTACTAAACATTGACTGTATTCCAGTCAGCTCAAACTATATAGATATTCCTTTGTAATTTTCAAAGTCATTTATGTGCTTACTTTTTATGTTAAACAATAGATTGGAAGGGAAGTAACAATTTTTTAAAGACATATCCCTCTCATCCCCAATTTAATATAGATAACAGGACAACAAGTAGAGAATCTGCTGTCCAAAATGTTGCTCTACATTTTTAGTGCATACCCAATACTTTTTTAACTCCAGTCCCCCAAGATAGTGTTTAGAAAGGCAAGTTTATGTAGATCAATACTGTAAGAGCAAGATCAGTCAACATAAGTAATAGCAAATAGAGTAGATAGAAGGAAAATTCTATGCTGTCCAGCAAATAATTACCCTGGGAAATTCATAGCTTTAAAAATCTTCCCTGGCTCTTTAAAGAGAAAAAGGAGCCCAAATGTCCTTCTAACAAATTGCATCAGTGGTTCTGGTTGATGAAATAAGAGTAATAAAACCACATGCTTCAGAAAATAAGCTCAGCACTGTAGGGTCAGAAAGATTTTTTTCATTCAGAACCCTGTAGCACTTGACAGTTGGCTCAAAGCAGAGAGGGCAGCACTCGGGGCTTCTTTGCTTTCTTTTGAAGCATCAGCATCAGTTTGGCTAATAAAGGTCGAGTATCCTAAAGTGGGGGCAAATGCCGGTTTCCTTAATCTGAAGGTGTTATGCAAGGTTCAAATGATTTATTCTTCTTGTTGATTGGGGCTCCCTTGCTTGTCAAATGTGTGAGAATAAATACAGGCATTCTCTGCATTCTCTAGATAACAAACAGATTATCATTTTGAGCAAAGAAAGTGATTTCCTTATATGCGCACATACACGATAGCCATTTATTTTACTGGTCAGGTTTCTCTTTATGTCAACTCATTTCCAGTTTGCTTGGGAAAAATGAGGAAAAATGTCATAAATAAAAAATCTTTAATAATCTCTGAGTCTATTTAGAAACAAACCTGTGAGCCCTCTAACAGCAGGTTGAAAATTGTTCAGAAGAGCACCTGCCTGTACCTTCACTCAGTGATGATTTGTAGGGGATGAATGTGCCAAAGGGGAAATTCACGTATCCCTATGAATTATGACCACATTTTTTAATGGTACAGGACAAAGAAATAGCAACAGATGGCTATTGTAAATCCTTCTATTTTTCAGACTCAGCCTAAAAGGCAAAAATAATCAGATAATCTAAAGCTGTTTGATTACAAATGAGAGAGGTGGTAAGGTGAGTGATTTTACATTTTCAAGAGCCCTTAATTGTAGAAGGAAAAAGTGACCCACTGGAAGTCCCTGATGAAAAGACATAGCTAAATAGAATTGCGAGAAGTGAGTGAGAGTAGTTTCTAAAGTTGCTGGCGCAGATCTGCAAGGTTGTGTGTGCTAATACATTTGTTGAAAAAAGCATGAACTGGCACATAGGCATACATTTATAAGTACATTAAGAAACATTGGAGGTGCAGAGAAGGAATATCTGAAAAGCTTAAAAACACCTTTTCTAGTAGCTGTCACATGGCCAGATATCCAAGCATGGTCAACAAGACTCAGATGGGCACAGGTGGAAATGTTCCTGGAGGATGTACATATTGTATTTATCTTCTTGCTAGAGGGTATTCCCTATTCTAAACATTATAAATGTAGGGAGGCTTCCTGACTAGGTAAAAAGGGAAAAGCATTTAGGGAACATCTCTGTTGTTAGGCTCCATCAAGTCAATTCCAGCTCATAGGGACCCTATGCACAACAGAATGAAACACTGCGTAGTCCTGCACCATCCTCACAATTGTTGTTATGCTTGAGCCCACTGTTGCAGTCAATCCATTTCATTGAGGATCTTCCTCTTTTTCTCTGACCCTCTACTTTACCTAGCATGATGTCCTTCTCCAGGGATTGGTCCCTCCTGATAACATGTCCAAAGTATGTGAGATGAAGTCTTACCATCCTCGACTCTAAGGAGCATTCTGGCTGTACTTCTTCCAAGAAAGATTTGTTCTTTCTTTAGGCAGTCCATGATATATTCAGTATTCTTCGCCAACACCACAACTCAAACGTGTCCATTCTTCTTAGATCTTCCTTATTCATTGTCCAGCTTTCACATGCATATGAGGCAACTGAAAACATTACAGCTTGGGTCAGGTGCACCTTAGTCCTTAAAGTGACATCTTTGCTTTTTAACACTTTAAAGGTCTTTTGCACTAGATTTGCCCAGTGCAATACATCCTTTGATTTCTTGACTGCTGCTTCCATGAGCGCTGATTATGGATCCAAGTAAAACGAAATCTTTGACAACTTCAATCTTTTCTCCATTTATCATGATGTCGCTTATTGGTCCAGTGGTGAGGATAGTGAAAACCTTGACTTTTCTTTTTTTAATTGTAAAATTAAAGCTTATATGAAAGCAAATTATATTATGCTTGTTAACAGTCAAGGCAATTATCTTGAGAAAGGAGCATCACCTTAACACATGCTATAATTCTATATAATCATAGTTGTCCATAACTTACAAAGGAAAAGACAAATGTGTAAGCAGATACAGAGTCCGGAAATAGAGTCGGGTATGCATTAGAATTTGTCATTTTTGTTGCTGTCCAGTTGACTCCTATTTATGGTGACCTTATATATAATAGAACTAAAAGTTGCCGGGTCCTGCCCCATCTTCATGATCTCTGGAGTGTTGGAGTCCATGGTTGTGGCTATTGTGTCAATTCATCTCATTAAGGGTTTCCTTCATCTTCACTGACCCTCTGCTTTACCACACATGATGTCCTTTTCTAGCAATTGGTTTTTCCTTATGACATGTCCAAAGTAAGCTACCCAAAGTCTTGCTTTTCTAGCTTCTAAGGAATATTCTTGTATTTTTTCTAATACTGTTTTGTTTGTTATCTTGGCAATCTGTGGTGTATTCAATATTCTTCGCCAACACCACAGTTTTTTTTTTCTTTCTGTTTTCCTTTATCATTATCTAATTACATCTAAATCCATATGAGGCTATTGAAAAGAAAAGACAATATCTTGGGTCAGATGCACCTTAGTTATCAAAGTGACATCTTTGCTTTTTAAAACTTTAAAGATGCGTTTTGCAGCAGATTTGCCTAATGCAATACACTGATTTCTGGACTGCTTCTTCTGTGGTCATTGTTGCACATGTGGAACCTCTACTGGATCAAGAGGCAATAGTTCAAACAGAACAAGGGGATACTGCATGGTTAAACACTGGAAAATGTGTGTGTGACAGGGTTGTATCCTTTCACCTATTTATTCAATCTGTATGCTAAACAAATCTGAGAAATAGAAATATATAGGAAGAAGAGCATAGCATCAAGACTGGAGGAAAACTTTTTAACAATCTGGGACATGCAAGTAACATAACCTTGATTAATGAAAATGAAGATGACTTGAAGTAGTTATTGATAAAGGTCAAAGACTATAGCCTTCACTATGGAATACACTTAAACATGAAGAAAACGAAAATCTTCACAACTGGACCCACAAACAACATAATATATGGGGAAGAAATTGAAGCTGTCAGTGATTTCATTCTGCCTATTAGAATTTAGCATATGAAAAGTGATTTACATATATATGTAATTTTACAATTTTAGCACAACTTGCTATTCATGAAGCAGAATATAACTTTGGACTTTCTCTTTACACCATAAACAAAAAAGGCATTCTAACTATATGAACTTTTTCTTTGTAAAAGTGTAAAATAATAAAATCTAGAAAGAAATTTCAGAAAAAATACAGGTATAACCCAGGGTTTTGATAGCCCTTCTTAATCAAGATCAGAAACTCAGAAGCTATAAAATGAAAGAACGTCATGATTATCTTACTTATAAATAAATTTAGCATACAGCAAAATCTGTCACAAATGAAGCCAAAGATAAATTATAATTTGAGGAAATATTTGCCAATCATTTGACTAATAATGTTTTAATATTTAAAATATTCAAGAAAAAGTATCAATCTGACAGAAAAAAAATTAGTCAAAGTTTCAAATAAGTAATTCATGTAAGTAATTCACAGATGATTAAATCCAAATAGTCAATAGCAAAATTAAAATATGATCTATCTTACTAGTACTTAGGGGAAGGTAAATTTACAATGAGATAACACTTCTTGAAAATTAGATTGGAGTATATGAAAAGAGTGACAGGAACTATGTCTGGTGATTATAAGGGAACAATTGTATACAGCCCTTTGGAAAGCAATCTGTCAATAGTGATTCAAACCAAAAACAGGCATGCCATTTGACCCAACAACCTTACCCTGAAGAGTCAATACTATGGAAATAAAACCACCATTGTGTAAGGATATGAACAAAAATGTAGTTGTATAAGTGTTCAAGAGCAGATAAAGTCAAAATCTATCAATAACACTATAGTTGAATAAACCATTTTATGTTTATACCACAGAATCTTAAGCAGCCTCTTCTTTAAAAAATGAATTTTTTTGCTATAACAATTCACCCACAGGGATTACCATGAAGTAATTTTAAGCACTCAGCTGCTAACCGAAAGGTCATTGGTTTGAACCCACCCAGCAACTCCTTGGGAGAAAAGACCTGCAGATCTGCTCCCATAAAGATTACAGCCTAGAAAACCCTGTGGGTGGGACAGTTCTACTCTGTCATATAGGGTCATTACGAGTCAGAATCGACTGGATGGTACCCAATAGCAACAACAACAACAATTTTAAGTGAGAAAAGCAAGGTACACATAAGGGCATGTAATATATTCCCAACTGAGTAAAATCAACAATGATTTGAAAACTCTACGTGTGGCCATTCTGGGTTATTTCCACTTGGCTTAAATTCTCAAAAATGGCATCCTCTTTCTTCTTTTGGGCTTTTACCTACCTTGTCTCTCCTTTATTTTTACTAGTTGTGATTGATGCTCTGTTAACAGAAACCTGCAAAACTCAGCTCTGACTTTGATATCATTCTATAGAGAAAAATTATCTCAAATGAAAATACAAGAAAAAAAATGTTAAGGACCTGCTAATGCCCTAGACGGGTATAAAGAGCAGGAGGACATACAGCTGAATAAAATGGAAAGTAGTTTCCAGGCTCCAGTAAATTATATGAAAGTAAATTACTGAAAGACCTGTGTGGTAGTAGATCATTGGAAGGTAATATTTGAGAACTGGAGACAAAGAGAATTTTTGGAGATTGGCAAATACCCTCATTTTAAAAACAAAAACAGGGCTACATAAAAAATATGTCTAGAAAACATAGATAAATAAACATAATATCCCTCCCTAGAAAATTTTAGAATCTATTATTTAAATAACTACACATGATAAATGCCTATTGTACTGGATTTTAGGATATATAATGGATTAATGAGACTAAATGATGTATAACTGAACTTATTTCCTGATTCTGTTACGTCAGGAAAATCCTGAAGCTATAATGTGCTCATTTTTTTCAAGAATTTGACAAAGCCTATTATGATATTCTTGTGGTCAAACTGGAGAAATGTGCAGAAAAGCAATCCTGTTAAATTGATTTACAATCTGTGAAATGGCCATCCCAGTAATGATTAATTAATGGATTCATGAAAACCTAGAGTCATGTTCCTGTGCTTTGTCACAGCACTCAGTTCTTGTCTCTACGTGTCTCTGGCACTTATTAACATTGTATATGAAAACGTGGAGTGCATGCTTATCAATTTTTGAAGAACATGAAATCAGGAGTGATGCATAGGATATGAATGGGAAAAAATTTCTATTGTCACATTGTGGAGGCCGTGAGGAATAGACATAAATGTCCAAATATGGGCTGATAGAATTAACTTCATATGTCTAAGTGAAGAAAGACCTAACCTAAGGGCAGCTAATGAGGAAAAAAATAAACCAAGAACTTTAATTGATAATTTGAATGAATGAACTTTCAAAGCTGTGGAGTTAATTCCCACTCATAGCAACCCTGCCCCATGGGTTACCTAGGATGTAATCTTTACGAGAGCAGATTGCCAGGTCTTTTCTCCTGCAGAGCTACTGGTGAGTTGGAAAGGTAGACCTCTGGGTTAGCAGCTGAGCGCTTAACCACTTCACCACCAAGTTTCTTCATGTTATACATTTTAAGGTTAATTGTTGCATCATTGGCAAGTAATTCACTAAAAATAGTGCTGGCTAAGGTGGAAATTTCAAGTTGTTCCATGCTCCTGTTTATTCTTGAACAAGCTTGCTTGTTCATGTTATCTATGCTCAACTTAAGTTTTTTGGATGATCAACTTTAGTAGTTTTATATTTCTTATTAAACAGCACCACATGATCTAGTTTCCCAAGTCCACTCAGATCCTGAATATCTGTAATCAGATACTCAAGACTGGGAAACTGTGTAGGATGCTTGAAAACACAAGTGGAAAAAAAAAATTTACTCACTGGAGTCAGTGAAACTAATAGTTCCAAAAGAATCTCACTGGTCAGATTACACATGGAGCATTTTATTCTATCCTGGGAGACATACTAAGCAGTGAAATGCTCAGAAATATGTAAACAGAAGGATAAAATTTACAGGAACCACATCATTGAGGGAATGGTAGAAAGAATTGAGGAGCAAAAATTTATGAGAAATATAACACTACCTTCAGATATTTTATCTCCTTTTGTTTCATAGGTGAAACCACCTCAAAAAGTAGTGAGTGTCCCATGACCAAAAGAATTCGGGTGTCATCTGAGTGACCATTATCCAAAATACAATATAAGAGATTACTGTTCTGTCTGGAAGATTAGACTCTGATCCAATCTCTAATATTTCCTCTATTTTTCTCTCTGGTATGGCTGTCAAGGATATCAATGAACTTCTACTGATTTTTGGAGACTTTTTAATAGGGTTTTTAACAGAATTATGATAATTTATCAAAAATGTCTTTCAGACACTTAAACTAGTTTATCATGTGGCTGGCTGGGTTCTCTTATTACGGAGATTTATGCTGTAAAAATAAATGTTGCTGAATCATCCACTATGGTTTCTGAAAATGTTTGTGTATCATGCAGTATGCTGCCTAGCATGCAGTAATTTTCCGGATTATTTCATGGCATGTGACAGAAACCCAACTCAAATTTGTGGAAGCAGAAACAGAGAGAGAGAGAATTTTATTAATAAAAAATTCCAGTGGCATGTTGGATTCACACACATCTAGATCCAGGTATTCGAACAATAGCATCAGATTTCTATCTCTATCTCTTGGCTCTACTTCAATCTGTTTTGGCTTCAATCCAGTCTCAGGCAGACATTTTGTTTTGTTAGTGGCAAAGAAGGAAATCAGCAATTCCAACGCTAAATTTTACCTTTGCCATTTTCAGGGAAAGAAGTGACTCTTTCCTAACAGTTTCAGCAAGTCTTCTTATTGTCCTTGCTCAGGTAATAACTGTATCCTTAAAACAGTCACCGTGACTCTCATGGCCCATTCTAAGTCATATGAACACATCTGTAGCCAGTGAGCTGGTCAGCCCTGTTCACATGAAGACTGGGGAGAGGAGGTCCCACAATGTGTTTTTAATATGTTTCTTTGTCTCTTGCATTTCCTCGAACTGCTAGTAGAATCTATAGGCTTAATTAGATAAAAGTTCATTATGTAACCAACAGGGTAAAACTGTTCCCCTCCTTCCAACATGCTCCAGGTCTGTGAGTTCCTGATAAGGCATCCTGTGTAGCAGCCCAAGGCCTCTTCACTGCTCTACCTACATTCAGACATACTCAATAAGCTGTATAGCTGTCCTTAGATGAACTTCATATAACATACCCTCAAAAAAACACACCCCTAGCTGCCATACTGCACCCTCAAATGCACCCCCATACATGTTAATTAATTCCTGGAATTGCCCCCTATTCTCAGAAGCTTCAGGAATTATGCATAACTTCTCTATCCTGAGCCTTATAGTTACCCTGGGATTTCCAACTCAGGAGCTTGATTTGAGACTTAGTCTCTGAGCTCCTTGCTTGACTGGCTTGCAATAAAGTCTACTTTCTCTTTCTCAAAGGCCCAGTGTCTCTAAATTGACTGTAGGGGTCTCACCAGGCAGAACCCACCCTCATTGGGTTACAATTACATTGTCAAGAATATTTCAGAATAGTCATGGTATTGTCTGATTGTTTCTCTTTGTGATTATTGATTATTTTACCATTGATTATTGGATTCAGATGTCTGATATATCCAATACAAAGCTCCCTGTCAGTTGTCTACCTAGCAGTTTCAGCAGACATAGATTGTCATTGCTTAGATCCATTATATTATAAACACTAGATAATACAGGCATTTATTTATGTTATTCCTTCTACCCTTATTTCTATTATTTATTAACTTCAATTTTTATATACAGAAAAATTCTCCTTATCAACTGTTTAGTTATCCTTAGGTACCTTTGCACTAAGATAGCAGGATAAGTGCTTGATTATTTCTCTTTATTTACCAGTTTCCAGAAAAATGAGTTGATTCCCTAGTATCCTAAATAAATGACCAATAAAAGTTCTTTTATTTATTAACATTATGAACTCATATTTAACATATTTTGATACATATTATAGATGTTATTTTTATTGATGTTATTATTGATTTTATTTTTATTGATGTTTAAACTGTACTATCTTTGGCAAGTGACAAACTCATCAAGTTTGTTTCCTTTGCTCTTTTGACATGACCCCAGTGATCTTTCATAGTTTTCTTGCTTATTGGTAATGCAAAGCTTATCTTGTTATTTTCTTGCTTTAGAACTAGAATCAACCATTTCTTCAAAGAGTTTTGAATCTTTTAGGGGAAAATGATATTTAGAAAGCACAGTCTGGAGGCTCAGACTAACTTTTTAGTCTAACTTTTTCAGAGGGTAATGCTAGGAGGTACGTTATTTTTTTAATGGAGCCTTTATTGAGATCATTGTAGATTCATATGAAGTTGTAAGAAATAATACAGAGAGATCACATGTTCACTTTACTCAATTTTGCCCAATGGTAGCATTTTCTGAAACTATAATATAATATTACAACAGGATAGAGGCATAGATGCACTCACTGATCTTATTCAGATTTCCCCAGTTTCAGTTCTACTCGTGTGTGTGTGTGTGTGTGTGTATGTGTATTTAATTCTATATAATTTTATCACATGTGTTGTTGTTGTTAGGTGTGATCAACTCGGTTCTGATTCATAGGGACACTATGTACAACAGAAAGAAACACTGCCTGGTCCTACGCCATCCTCACAATTGTTATGCTTGAGCCCATTGTTGCAACCACTGTGTCAATCCATCTTGTTGAGGGTCTTCCTCTTTTTCACTGACCCTCTGCTTTACCAAGCATAATGTTCTTTTCCAGGGACCCGTCCCTCCTGAAAATATGTCCAAAGTATGTGAAACAAAGTTTTGTCATCCTTGCTTCTAAGAGCATTCTGGCTGTTCTTCCTCCAAAATAGACTTGTTCATCCTTCTGGCAGTATATGGTATATTCAACATTCTTTGCGAACACCGTAATTCAAAGGCATCAATTCTTCTTAGGTCTTCCTTATTCATTGTCCAGTTTTCACATGCATATGAGGCGACTGAACACACCATAGCTTGGGTCAGATGCACCTTAGTCCTTAAAGTGACATCTTTGCTTTTTAACACTTTCAAGAGGTCTTTTGCAGTAGATTTGTCTAATGCGATGCATCGTTTGATTTCTTGACTGCTGCTTCCATGGGTGTTGACTGTGGATCCAAGCAAAATGAAGTCCTTGATACCTTCAAACTTTTCTCTGTTTATCATGATGTTGATTATTGGTTCAGTTGTGAGGATTTTTGTTTTCTTTGTGTTGAGGTATAATCCATACTGAAGGCTGTAGTCTTTGATCTTCATCAGTAAGTGCTTCAAGTCCTCTTCACATTCAGCAAGCAATGTTTTTTCATCTGCGTATCACAGGTTGTTAATGAGTCTTCCTGCAATTCTGATGCCATGTTCTTCATATTGTCCAGCTTCTCAGATTATTTGGTCAGCATACAGATTGAATGTAAGTATGGTTAAAGGATGCAACCCTGAATCACACTTTTCCTAATTTTAAACCGCACAGTATCCTCTTCTTCTGCTTGAACAGCCACCTCTTGGTCTATATACAGGTTGCACATGACCACCAATTAAGTGTTCTGGAATTCCCATTCTTCATAATTATATCCATAATTCGTTATGATCCACACAGTCAAATGCCTTTGCATAGTTAATAAAACATAGGTAAACATCTTTCTGGTATTCTCTGCTTTCTGCCAAGATCCATCTTACTTTAGCAATGATATCCCTCTTTTTACACCGTCTTCTGAATCCAGCTTGACTTTCTGGCAGTTCCCTGTTGACATACTGTTGTAGTCACTTTTGAAGGATCTTCAGCAAAATTTTTCTTCCTTATGATATTGTTTGATAATTTCTGCATTGTTGGATCACTTTTCCTTGGAATGAGCACAAATATGGATCTCTTCCAGTTGGTTGGCCAGTAGCTGTCTTCCAAATTTCTTGGCATAGATGAGTGAGCACTTCCAGTGTTGCATCTGTTCGTTGAAACATCTCAATCACAGGTGTAGTTTTGTGTATCCATAACTTTAGTGAAGATACTTAACAGTTCTGTCACAACAAGGATCCTTCATGTTGCTCTTTTATAACCCCACCCACCTCTTTCCTCCATCTCACCCTGCCCAGGCCCTGGCACTAGGGAAGAATCATCTAGGTTATTGTGTGTATCAATAGTTTGTTGGGTTGATTGTTTTTTATTGCTGAGTAGTATTCCATAGTATAAATAGACCACAGTATGTTCTACCACTCTCCTATTGAAGAAAGACATCTGAATTATTTCTAACTTGGAGCTATTATGAATAAAGCTGCTATGAACATTCATGTACAGTTTTTTTTGTTTGAACGTAAATTTTCATTTCTCTGGGTTAATTGACAAAAAGTCAATTGCTGGGCCATATGCTAATTTCATGTTTAGTTTTTTAAGAAACTGCCAAACTTTTTCAGAATAGCAGTACCATTTTACATTCCCATCAGCAATGTATGATTCAGTTTCTGTACATCCTTGGCAGCATTCGTTGTCGTTATTATTAATTATAGCCATTCTGATAGTGTAGAGCCAGGGCCCAGAGCTATCAACAAAAAGACACAAACCACACAGGCAGTGGAAGAGACAGAGCAAGTTTCAATTGTAGGCACCATCTTCCATGGCCAGTGAGTCACTTCCCAAGACCAGGGCAGGGTAGGGAGGCTTGTCTGATAAGGGGAAGAAACCGGGAGAGAGACAGACCCAGTTCTCCGCCTCCTTATCAGAGAATGCTCTGGGCCCACAGCCTCTGCTTAGGCAAACCTTATGGGAGACATTGAGGCAGACTGTCCTTCCAAGAGATAGATGTGTAGTGATATCTCCTGATGGTTGTAATTTGAATTCCGCTGATAGCTAATGATGTTGACCATCTTTCAGATGCTCATTTACCCTCTGTATATTCTCTTCAGGGAAATATCTGCTCATGTATTTTGCCCATTTTCTAATTGGATTGTTTGGTTTATTTACTGTTGAGTTTTGAGAGTTCATGATATATTATAGATACTGTATTTGTGTTGAATATGTGGTTTGCAAATATTCTCTCTCAGTTTGTAACTTGTCTTTTCATCCTCTTCTCACGGGCTTTCATAAGGCAAAAGTTTTTAATTTTTATGAGGTCCAGTTTATTAATTATTTTTATTTTATGGACCATGCTTTTTGTGTTAAGTCTGAGAACTCTTTGCCTAGCCTTAGATGCTGAAGATTTTCATCTATTTTTCCTTTTATATTTATTATTTTCTGTCTTCTACTTACTTTGAGATTAATTTGCTCTTTTTTTTTCCTAGTTTCTTAAGGTGGAAACTTAGGTCATTTATTTGAAAGTTTTCTTTTTTCTAATATCAGCATTTAATGCCATAAATTTTCTTCTAGTCAGAATCTTAGCTGCCTTCCTCCCCTCCACCCCCAACAAATTTTAGTATGTCATGGTGAAGAACTGTAAAGAATCTGGTATTTATTTAACCTTACTTTCTAGTTCCACCACCTATTTGTCAATTTGTTGTACTGTGGTGGCTTGCATGTTTCTCTGATGCTGGAAGCTACACCGTCAGTATTTCAAATACCAGCAGTGTCATCATCTATAGATGATAGGTTTCAGCGAAGCTTCCAAACTAAGACTAGGAATAAAAATCTGATGATCTATTTCCAAAAACTAGCCAATGAAAACTCTATAGATATCAATAAAATATTGTCTGATACAGTGTTGGAAGATATGCTCCCTAGGTTGGAAGGCACTCAAAATACACAGTGGCTGCAACAATGAACTCCAGCATACCAACAATTATGAAGATAGTGCAAGGCCAGACAATGTTTTGTCCTGTTGTGCATGGGGTTGTCATGAGTTGGAGCCAATTAGACAGCAGCTAACTACAACAACAACTTCCTAGGTAACAAGTTAACCGCCACAATTTCATGGATGCCAGCAGAAAGCATGAGATTCCTGGGTCAGAATCAAAGAATTTTATTACACATGGCAAAGCAAGACAGATGAGGTCGTATTGTCATTTTTTCCTCTTACTCCCCAAGTCACATAAATGTGACAAGAAGATGCCCTTGTGGATACTGTGCAGAATGTGTGTGTGGTATAGCTAAAGAACCCAGATCTTAGTTATCCCAAATGTTCTCTAATGGGCTGCAAGCAAACCTGGCAAAATTTTGTCCCAGACGGTAAGTTTTTTTTACCAGTAAATAAACCTGCTCTTTGTTCTGGAAGGAGACACTCTCTCTATTTGCCCAGGAACATATTATAGATATTTTTATTCTTTTTATTTTTAACCTACATGTGTATTATAATTAAAATGTATCTATTCTATGCAGCATATATTTGTGTCTCGCTTTTTATCCAATCTGATAACCTCTAAGTTTTAATTATAGTCATCAGTCCAGTTATATTAAATGTTACTGTAAATTTGGTTGGCTTAAATCTACCATCTTTCTGTGTGTGTGTGTGTGTGTGTGTGTTCCCTATCTATTGTTGTTTCATTTTTCCGCACTCTCTATCTTCTTTTGGATTGGGTGTTTTTTATTATTTCATTTTATCTTATTTATTGGCTTATTAGCTATATCTCTTTATCTTGTGCTTTCTTTAGGATTTATCAAATATGTTTTTAACTTATTACAGTCTATGTTCAAGTAATATTATTATATAATTTCATAAATAGTGTAAGAACTTTAAAACTATATACGTCTATGTCATCCCCACAAGCCTTTGTGCTATTGTAATTATGCATTTTTACATGCACATACACATACATATATATCCCATAATAAATTTATTATATTTAAGCATCCTAGTTTAAAGATACTATAAAATTTTTACAAAGTTGTTTTAATTTACTCACATATATATATTTTCCAGTACTTTCATTTATTTGTTTAGATTTAAATCAATAAATAGCTGTTTAATGATTGAACAAATTGAAAAAATACATAAATGAATATGTTGAATGTACTGTATTTTATCATTATCTGCTGATCATTCATTTATATAAAATATAAAACTTTTGAATTCTCTCGAATATTATGCTCTCTCAGGTAGTCTATTGTTACAGAAAGATGGTCATAGGTCAGAAATATAAAAGGGCCTTCTATTCACTTATAAAAGTGCTCAAGATATAGCAAACTATTGAATTTTCTTAAAGTTGTCTGGTGTATTATTTTCCATTTGCTTTAAGCTGGAAGAAAAATTCTTTATGTAACTGTCTTTTTATCTTAATTTCTTGTAAGTACATGAAATCTTAATTTCCTGTTCTTCCTCTTACCTTCCTCTATATCCCCGAGCACTTATTCTCTGTTTATTTTCCATGGTACTAGAAATTGGTGTTCTTGCTAACAGTCAGTCCTTTGAAAAAGTACATTCGAAAGATAATTCAAAAGGTATATACAATAACAAACAAAAATTAGATTAAAATGAAATATTTATTAGAATGAGAGAACAAATGAAAATAAACTCACAAAAAATCAAAAATCAAAAAGCAGATAAATGCCACAAATATTCTCCTTCTTTTTTTTTTTTTGCTTTTTTTCCTTTCTTATTTTTGAATTTTGGTATAATCAATAATTATGAATATATATATATTTAATTTAAGGCACATCCAAGGATAATGAATATGTATTTTAAAAATTGCCTCTCCATGGTGTTGAGTCACATAACTATGCAATCAAATTTTATATTTTATACCATATTTATTAATATGTGGAGAGGTTTGGTTATTTGGACATTTGTTTCTGCAAAACATTTTAAAAGGGTTGGTGGTAATTACGCACACTGTTTCATCTAGATATGCCAGATGTCATCAGGGCAAGATGCATCATATACACTAAGATGCCAAGACTTCTGATTTAACTAGCAGAAATACACACTGTTTACAGTATGAAGACAGAACTGAGCCCTATACACACAAAAGACATAGTGTATTGTGACTAGAGGCTCACTTCTTGTTCAATATCTCATTGCCTAGATTCCTTAAATGCCCATGGTCATTTCAATGCCAAAGGAAAGGAGAAATGTGAAAGGGAGACTCAACATCCTAACAAATTTCCATTATATAAAGTCTCAATTTCATACATTTTGCAAAATCAGCAGTTTATATGATCATTGCTAGGCTACCACCCAGAATCTTGAAAGTGACTTAATGCAAGCAAAGGACCAGAAGCTTAAGCTAAATTAGTTTAAGGTAAATGTATCTCTGAGGCCTTGAGGTCAAACAAGAATTGTGGACTGGAGATACAGATGTGGAAGTTCAGACATAGAGATGCTGTAAATAATCAAAAGTTGAGATGAGATCATAGGGTTTGGGTATGAGTTTGGATAGAGAATTGAAGTAGACCAAGAACTAAGACCAGTAGGAGAAGATCTCCAGTATGAAGATGTCAGAGAGATATAATGCTACTAGGGTATAAGAGAGGAATGGTCAAACAAAAGGAAGAGGAAGGAAATAATAAGGATGTGTGAAACCAACCTGAAAGCCAAGTAAAGACAGTTGGTTCATTGATGTTGTTGTTGTTTTAAAGAAGGAGGGACTGATTGTGTCTAATTCTTCTGATAGATCAAGCAAAAGGAAGCCTGAAAATTGTCCAGTGGATTTGGCAAAGTGTAAGTCACTGGTGCCAAGTGCCGTTTTAGTGGAGAAGACGGGGTCTGTAGCCTTTTTGGAGCTTATTAGAGAGAAAATGTGGGGAGAAGAACTGGAGACAGTGATAAACAATTCTTTTGAGGACTGTTGCTACAAAGGGAAGAAATCAGCTAGTAGATGATTGGTAAAGTGAGTTCAAGGAAAGGTTATGTTTCTGCAGGAGAGACGGAAGGATAACAGCTTATTTTTTTATGCTTCTGAGAAAGACCCAGCAGAGAGGAAAAAATGATGGTGTAGAAAAGAGAAGAAATATTGGAACAATGTCTTATATGACTCAAGAAGGTATGGGATCCAGTGTCCATGTGCAGAACTGACTTTAAATAGGGGCATGAATCTATGAAAACAAATAGCACAGGGGAGCACATGGCTGCAAATGTTTGTAGGGGACGTGATATGGTGATGGTGGCCTTGGAAAAAGCAAGTTTATCAGCTGACAGAGAGGACAGAGTAGCAGGTATTAGAGATTTAAGGAGAGAAAATATGATAATAGTTGTCCAGGAGAATGGGAATATCAATAGACTAGGGATATAAAGAGTTAGTGTCTTGTCTCTGTTGCTCATAGCTTATACTTACTCTTATCAATTGCTTTCATAGTGCTTTGGAATTGTATTTTGTCTTTACTATCAGAGTATGAATTATTTGTTTTATTTCTATCTATTAAGTTAATTAAAACCCAATAGATGAGTTTTACTTCTGCTAGGATGTATAAAGCCTCAAGAGAGTGTCACTCCAACACTAAGAAATTAGAAAAGTGCCACTATAACAGAAATACCACAAGTGGCTGGCTTTAACAAAGAGAAATTTATTTTCTCACAGTCCAGTAGGCTACAAGTCCAAATTCAGGGTGTCAGCTCCAGGGGAAGGCTTTCTTTCTCTGTCGGCCTTCTCATCAATCTTCCCTTGGTCTGGGAGCATCTCAGTGCAGGAACCTCAGGTCAAAGGACGCGCTCTGCTCCTGGTGCTGCTTTCTTGGTGATATGAGGTCCCCATCTCTCTGCTCGCTTCCCTTTCCTTTGATCTCTTGTAAGATAAAAGGTGGTGCAGGCCACACCCCTGGGAAACTTCCTTTATATTGGATCAGGGATGTGACCTTAGTTAAGGGTGTTACAATTCCACCCTAATTCTCTTTAACATAAAATTACAATCACAAAATGGAGGACAACCACACAATACTGGGAATCATGACCCAGCCAAACTGATACACACATTTTTGGGGGGACATAATTCAATCCATGAGAGGGCTGATAATTTCCAAAACCATAGTGTGTTAAAAACAAACAAACAAACAAATCTGTTGCTTTTAAGTCAACCCTGACTCACAGTGACCCTATAGGACAAAATAGAATAGAACCACCGCACAGGGTTTCCAAAGAGCAGCTGGTGGATCTTTTGGTTAGTAGCCCAACACTTAACCACTGAGCTCCACGAGCCCCGAGCTGAGATTAGAAAGCAACCAAGTGCACTTAATTCCTAGTGAATGGTATGATAACTCCTCAGAGGAGAAACACAATATACAGACTGTTTCACTTTTGGTAGAACATGGAGGAAGAAGTTGGCAACATAAAAACAGTAAGAAGAAAAAAAAATAATAACCTTAAAGTTTTAATGAATTCTTTAAGACCAAGTTTGACAATATAGACTCCTTGGGAGCCCAAGATTCAGGAAGAGTCTGTACTCACACAGTGTGTTTTCTACAGTCCTTCAATGTGTGCTCACAAACTGAGAGATACCCCACTGAAAGGATAGACATGCAGTATCTGCCAAGGATTTGAGGTTGAGCAGAAGAAAAAGGAGATCATCAGCAATCCAGGCCGCCATGGATACAAGGTAGTGATGTATTATTGTTGGGGTAGACATAAAACCCTCCCACACCCTAGGCCCTTCTCTAGGGAAAGGAAGGGTAACCCACTCACGCCTCAAACCAGGCCTTGCTTTAAAACAATACAGTAGCTGATCCAGCTCCCAACACCTGTTGCTGTCCCCAGGCAAAAGTCAGTTGCTAATGGGGAAGGGATAGAAAATATATATATACACACTCACACCTCTTTTAAGTGTTAAAAAACAAAGACATCACTTTAAGGACTAAGGTACACCTTACTCAAGCCATGGTGTTTTCAATTGTCTCATATGCATGCGAAAGCTGGACAATGACTAAGGAACACTGAAACAGAATTGATGTCTTTGAATTATGATGTTGGCAAAGACTATTGAATATACCACGGACTGTCAGAAGGAAAACAAATCTGTCTTTGAAGAAGTATAGCCAGAATGTACCTTAGAAGCAAGGACAGCAAAACTTGGTCTCACATACTTTGGACAACTTATCATGAGGGATCAGTCCCTGGAGAAGGACATCATGCTTGGTAAAGTAGAGGATCAGTGAGAGAGAGGAAGACCCTAAACAAGACGGATTGACACAGTGGCTGCAAGGATGGGCTCAAGGATTACAACAATTGTGAGGATGGTACATGACTAGGCAGTATTTTGTTCTGTTGTGCGTGGAGTCACTAGGAGTTGGTACTGACTCGATGGCACCTAACAACAACAACACACTCACATGTACACTCACACTGACATTAGGCGTGGCTATGTACCACTGGGCGTGGAAGTAAACCTGGTCATGCCCAGGGCCCTGCAACAGTATAAAGCAGAGCTCTGCTACCACTGAGGGAGGGCCAGGAAACTCCCTTGTGACCAAGACCCCCACAGATAGAAGCCAGCTCCCACAATCTCCATAATATATCCTCTACCACATTCATATGCATTCATTTTTTCACTCACTCCTTCATCACAGCATCTACTATGACTGTTGTGGTTGATTTCAGATGCTGACAAGGCCCTTCACAAACATTTAATTCTCACAACACTGCAAGTTTCTTTCCAATTTAAAAATGAGGAAACTGAGACTCAGAAAAAACATCCTCATTTTCAAGGTTTATACAGTATTTCCACATGCCTCACTTTCTAGAAATTTTTTTAAGGAACTTTCTAAAGCAAACTTTTCTTTCTTTTCTTTTTTTTTTTTTTAACTTTGCCATAGGAAATACCAGAACACAGAGTGATTTACTTGGAGTGGTGTCAGATATCCTGTATGCACAGTTATGCTAGATAAATGGAGTAAAAAGATAAAGAAGGTAGAAGAATTGCAATTTTCACCAAGTCACAAGATGACCAGGAAGATGTAGGTGGTTATCTCCATAGAGAATTACTCTATAAGCAATGGAATTGAAAGTATATAAGAAAAAAAAAAATTTTCTCTTAGAAGAAATGAAATTCAATGATCAAGAATCTAACTATAAATCCAAGCATCTGAAGCATAATTTTTAAAACAGAGCAAAAGAAATACTACTTTTCCTTACAAACACTTTATTTTTTTATTTCATTGAAAATATGCATAGCAGAACATACACCAATTCAACAATATCTATATGAATTGTACATATAGAAATTGTTGAACTGGTGTGTGTTGTGTTCTGTGTATATTTTCAACAAAAATAAATACATAAATTACTTCAAAAAATGTTTATGAAAAAAGTATTATTATGCTTTGTTTCTAAAATTTTGTTTTTAAAAGTGGTTGTAAAAAAAATCTTAATGTGGTCTTCATATTTTGACTCAGAACATTGTTGCAAAAAAGAAATATTTTAGTCAGGGAAGCTCATATAAAATGTTGTTCTGCAGAGTGTTATTTAAACAAGAAAAGAAAAACGAATTATCCAATAATATGTTATTAAGTTATGTATCAAAACAGCATAATGCTACAATGCTATACCAAAAAACCAAACCAAACTCATTGCTGTCAAGTCAATTCCGACTCATAAGACCCTTTAGGACAGAGTAGAACTTCCCTATAGGGTTTCCAAGGAGTGGCTGGTGGATTCAAACTGCTGACCTTTTGGTTAATTGCAGAGCTCTTAACTACTGTGCCACCAGGGCTCTGTAATACTATACAACCATTAACTATCATGCTAAAAAAAATACTTAATAACAACAGAAAATGTTTATGATTTTAAATCAAAAAACATAAATTAAAAATAATGTTCAGAGTGATCACATATAAATGCAATCACAGAGAAAGAAAGACACACACAAAAAAAAAAACACTGATAAACAGTGGGAAGTCTATGCAACAAAATGGTAATATTAATTATTGATAGGTTTTGGGGTCCTGAGTGATTTTAGTTTTTGTAATATGCCTTTTTGTAATTTTAATTTCTCACAACAAGCAGTATTACTTTTGTAACTACCAAAAAAAAAAAAAAGGTAATATGACTCATACGCTTTGGCTAGAATTGTTCACCAGCATTTGAAAAATAACTTAAACCTTAAATTTGCCACACAAAGAAAGAATCAGTTGCACAAGCTGAAATGACATGGATGGAAATGATATACCTGAGTAGCGGGCTCAAAGGCAAAAAGTACATAGATCTATCTGACTTAATTGGGCTGGATCAAATTAATCACAAAATTCCAAGGGAGATTCAATTATAGATCAATGCTATATGATTCCTACCACAGAAATTTATGTTTACCAATTGCACAATTCACACACACCTGTCAATTTGTAATACTGTGGTGGCTTCCATGTTGCTATGATGCTTGTACCTATGTCATCAGTATTTCAAATACCAGTAAGTTCACCCATGTTGGACAGGTTCCAGCTGAGCTTCCAGACTAAGACACCAGGAAGAAGGACCTGGTGGTCTACTACTGAAAATATTGGCCAGTGAAAACATTATGAATAGCAGCGAAACATTGTCTAATATAGTGCCAGAAGATGAGTTAAGCCTCTCAGGTTGTAAGGCATGCAAAAGATGACTAGGAAAGAACTGTCTTCTCAAAATAGAGTCGATCTTAATGACATAGATGGAGTCAAGCTTTCAGGACCTTCATTTGCTGATGAGGCACAACTCAAAATGAGAAGAAACAGCTGCAAACATCTGTTAATAATATGAATGTGGAATGTAAGAAGTATAAAACTAGGAAAATTGGAAATTATCAAAAATGAAATGGAAAGCATAAACATCGATACCCTGTGCATTAGTGAGCTGAAATGGACTGGTATTGGCCATTTTGAATCAGACAATCATATGGTCTACTATGCCAGGAACGACAAATTGAAGAGGAATGGTATCGCATTCATCATCAAAAAGAACATTTCACAATCTATCCTGAAGTACAATGCTGTCAGTGATAGGATAATATCCATAAGCTACAAGGAAGACCAGTTAATAGAACTATTATTCAAATTTACATACCAATCACTAAGGCCAAAGATGAAGAAATTGAAGATTTTACCAACTTCTATGGGCTGAAATTGATAAAAGATGCCATCAGGATGGATTGATAATTACTGATGATTGGAATTCGAAAGTTGCAAACATTGAAAAGAGAACAATGGTTGGAAAATATGGCCTTGGTGATAGAAATGATGCTGGAGATCATATGATGGAATTTTCCAAGACCAAGGACTTCTTCATTGCAAATACCTTTTTTCAACTACATAAACAGCAACTATATAGGTGGACCTCGCCAGATGGAATACCTGGACCAGGAATCAAATTGACTACATCTGTGGAAAGAAACAATGGAAAAGCTCAATATCATTAGCCAGAACAAGGCCGGGGCCAACTTTAGAACAGACCATCAATTGCTCACATGCAAGTTCAAGTTGAAGCTGAAGAAAATTAGAGCAATTCCACAAAAAACAAAATACCACCTTGAGTATATCCCACCTGAATTTAGAGACCATCTCAAGAATAGATTTGATGCAGTGAATACTAATAATCTGAGACAAGTTGTGGAATGACATCAAGGACATTTTTCATACATGAAGAAATCAAAGGGTCATTAAAAAGACAGGAAAGAAAGAAACAACCAAAATGCATGTCAGAAGAGACTCTGAAACTTGCTCTTGAAGGTAGATTAACTAAAGCGAAAGAAAGAAGTGATGAAGTATAAGAGCTGAACAGAAGATTTCAAAGGGCCACTGAAAAAGACAAAGTATTATAATAAAACGTGCAAAGACCTGAACTTAGAAAACCAAAAGGAAAGAACACTCTTGGGATTTCTCAAGCTAAAAGAACCGAAGAGAAAATTTAAGCCTTCAGTTGCAATATTGAAGAATGCTACAGGGAAAATATTAAATGACACAGGAAGCATCAAAAGAAGATGGAAGGAATACACAGAGTCACTGTACCAAAAAGAATTGATCGATGTACAATCATTTCGGGACGTAGCATATGATCAAGAAACGATGGTACTGAAGGAAGAAGTCCAAGCTGCACTGAAGACAGTGGCAAAAACCAAGGCTCCAGGAATGATGGAATATCAGCTGAAATGTTTCAACAAATGGATGCAGCACTGGAGTTGCTCACTTATCTATGCCAAGAAATTTTGGAAAACAGCTACCTGGCCAGCTGACAGGAAGAGATCCAAATCTGGGACCATAAAAAAGAAAGATGATCCAACAAAATTTGAAATTATCAAACAATATCCTTAATATCACAGACAATTAAAATTTTGCTGAAGATCGCTCAAAAGCATTTGCAACATACCTCGACAGTGAACTGCCAGAAATTCAAGCTGGATTCAAAAGTGGACATGAAAGGAGGGATATCATTGTTGATGTTAGAGGGATCTTGGCTGAAAGCAGAGAATACTGGAAAGATATTTATCTGTGTTTTATTGACTATGCAAAGTCATTCAACTGTGTGGATCATAACAGATTATGAATAACATTGGAAAGACTGGGAATTCCAGAGCACTTAATTATGCTCATGAAGAACCTGTTGACAGAACAAGAGGCAGTCATTAGAGCAGAACAAGGAGAGACTGTGTGGTTTAAAACCAAGAAAGGTGTGCATCAGGGTTGTATCCTTTCACCATACTTGTTCAATTTGTATGCTGAGCAAATAATCCAAGAAGCTGGACTTGATGAAGAACACGGCATTGGTATTGGAGGAAGACTCATTAACAACCCGTGATATGCACATGACACAACTTTGCTTGCTGAAAGTGAAGAGAAGTTGAAGCACTTACTGATGGAGATCAAAGACTACAGCCTTCAGTATGGGCTACACCTCAACATAAAGAAAACAAAATTCCTCACAACTGCACCAATAAGCAACATCCTGATAAATGGAGAAAAGAACGAAGTTGTCAAGGTTTTCATTTTACTTGAATCCACAATCAATGCCCATGGAAGCAGGAGTCAAGGAGTCAAACGGCTCATTGAATTGGGCAAATCTTTTGCAAAGACCTCTTTAAAGTGTTAAAAGCAAAGATGTCACTTTAAGGGCTAAGACAAGCCTGATCCAGGCTAAGTGTTTTCAGTCACGTCATATGCATGCAAAAGTTGGACAATGAATAAGGAAGACTGAAGCAGAATTGATGCCTTTGAATTATGGCGTTGGCAAAGAATATTGAATATACCAAGGTCTGCCAGAAGAACAAACAAATCAGTCTTGGAAAAAGTACAGCCAGAATCCTCCTTAGAAGCAAGGACGGTGAGACTTGGTTTCACATACTTTGGACATGTTATCAGGAAGGACCAGTCCCTGGAGAAAGACGACATGCTTTGTAAAGTAGAAGGTCAGCGAAAAAGAGGTTAAGACCGTCAATGAGATGGAGTGACACCGTCACTGCAACAATTTTGTGAGGATGGCTCAGGACGGGGATGGCTCAGGACAGGGCAGTGTTTCATTCTGTTGTATAGAGGATCACTATGAGCTGGCACCTAACAACAACAATGACACAATTACCAGCGGTTTGACTCTCAAATGCCTAAACCTACAGAGAAAGTAAAAGAGAACCCAGAAGAATACACCTTCTAGTCATCACCCTGTGTAACCAGAATGTCATGGTTTTAAGAACAAAATTGCAAAAACAAAGCCAATTTTGACCATTTCACCGTATCAGTTTTTCACAGATCACTGACTTAGTGAAGATCATCTGTGTTCCATTCACATCAATTGTCAATTGTGATTTTACACATAACACAAAATAAACAACTGCAAGGAGGAAATATGTAATCATGCTTCATTTGCATTCTCATCCTAAGAGCATATGCTTCTGATTCAGACAATTGATAAAAGAAGTTGTTTAGGAAAGATATTTTTCAGAAGCTTTATAAATGTGATTGTTTTCCACATATCAATGTAGTCATTCATTTATTCAGAAACTTTCACTAACAGTGATATTCCAGATACTAGATGAAGTGCAAAGGATAATAATAGTACTTAGATCATAGGATTGCTACATGAGGTTATATGTGTAAATTCCTCAGTACAGTTTGGGGCCTATAGTAAGAGCTCAATAAATGTTTGCTGTTAGTCTGTTGTTACTAGTGGTCAACAACCACTCCTAAACTTCATGTTATAAAGGATAAAATGTTCAATAAAGCATGTTCCTTCTCCCAGCCAGTTGCTTTATTGTGATATCAGTGAGCTTTTAAAACAGTCCTGGCTATCCCTATATAATCCAAAAGCTTTAACAGCCTGACAGTGTCATAATTGCAGGAATAAAGAGGCCGTCCAGATATGTTGACTGACTAGTGTCAGAATGCTAAATTGTTAAATTACAATCTAAAATGCCCCCAGGCAATCCACTATTGACATCTTTTTGTCATTTTTAAACATTAAATTATGAAATTTCACCTACTTTAATGTGTTGACACCCATAACATATATTGTTTGATAAGGGAGGTGGAGTGAAGAGAGTGTTTTCCTAAATCAAGAAGTTCAAACATGATTAGTGAACCCCTCTGGTGGTTTGATGTCTCTCAGCAAGGTGTGTGTTTTCAGGAGACATTACCAAGTCTTATACTGTGTTTCTACAAGTATGCATGCTGAGAGGCAAATCTTCTGGCATTTCAGTGTAGTGGTATGAGAAGACAGAAGAACTTTTCTAAGGTTCTATAAGCATAAAGGAGGCCTGGTGGGCAATGGTTAAATGCCCCCAGCTGCTAAGCAAAAGGTCTGTAGTTTGAACCCACCAGCCAGCAGCTCTGCAGGAGAAAGATGTGTCAGTATGTTTCTGTAAAGATTACAGCCTTGGAAAACCTATGAGGCAGTTCTACTCTGTCCTACAGGTTCTCTATGAGTCGGAATGGACTCGATGGCAATTTTTTTTTTTTAATACAAGCATATAAAACCATGACGCTTAGTGCTGTATAATACCCTCTTCAGAGCAACACTGCTTTACCCATAATGATTTGTTCTTACATTTTATTTCAAATGTTTCAGATGGTTTCATTTTAAACGACTCATGAAATCAGTCTAGTAAGCATACCTGAAAGAAAAAAGTTTCTGGAACTGCCTTGCTTCATTTCTTCTAATATATTTAGAAGATGATCTATCAATAAGTAAACACTTCAAAATGATCCTAAGATTATCTAAATCATTTATTGGATATCTATAGAACAATTAAACATTGTTATGAAAATATCCAAATACATGCAAAAATATCCCTATAATATTGGTCATAATATTCTTACATATTTGAAATTTTTTTATATTTTTAAAGGAGTAGGGAATAGCTAAAATAAGTATAGCAAAATGTTTATAGATTTTGAAGCTACGTAAATGGTATCTCTTGCTATACTTTCTTCATCTATCCCCTCTCTTTCTATATAAGTATGTATATATATGTTAAAACATTTTTATGAAGTGTTCTAAGCAAAAGTCAGACACTGTCTTAGTTATCCAGTGCTACTATAACAGAAATACCATAAGTAGATGGCAATAACAAACAGAAATTTATTTTATCATGGTTTAGGAGGCTAGAAGTCCGAATTCAGAGCACTGGCTCTAGAGGAAGGCTTTCTCTCTCCATCAGCTCTGGAGGAATGTTCTTGTCTCTTTGCCTTCTGCTTCCTGATTCCTTGGAGATCTCCATGTGTCTTGGCATCTATTTTACCCCATGTCTCCTCTGCTGGTTGTTTAATCTCTTTTATGTATCAAAAGAGAATGACTCAATATACACCCTGCACTAATCCTGCCTCAATAACATAGCAAAGACATCCCATTCCCAAATGAGATTATAACCACAGGCATAGAGGTTAGGATTTACAACACATATTTTCGGAGGACATAATTCAATCCATAATAGGCACCAAATCAACTAACCCATAAACACTTCAATATACATCTCAAAAATGCAAGTTTTTTTTTAATAATCCCATAGCATTATCACACATAGAAAATTTGATAATATATCTTAATATTAAGGAGCCCTGGTAGAGCAATGGTTAACAGTTAAGGGCTTGGCTGCTAATCACAAAGTTGTGGTTCTAACCTGCTAGTGGCTCCCTGGGAGAAAAGATATGGTAATGTGCTCCTGTTAAGATTACAGCCTAGGAAACCCTATGGGGCAGTTTGGCCCTTTCTTATGGGGTTTCTACGAGTCAGAAACAACTGGATGGCACACTTCAACAACATTTTCTAATATCCAACTGACTTTCAAATTTCCCTAATTGACAAAAAACTAGCCTCGTATGATCAGTTTGTTCAAACTAAGATCTAAATAATTTACACTCATTGTATTCAGTTGTTATGTTCCTTAAGTATTTTAAATGTCTACTAATTTAGAAAAGTCTTTCTTTTTCAGTTGTTCCTTGTATTTGAATTCTATGTTCTTCTTTAAGAAACCATACCAGGTGTCCATCGAATGTCCCACATTCTGTATTTGATTGATTGCTTCCTTTAAGTGTCATTTAAGGCTTCCCTTTATTCTTTGAATTCCTGCATGTTTAGTTTAATTCAGGTTCTTATTTTATTTTATTTCATTTTGTTTGTGAAAGAGTGCCCCATAGGTGCTGCTATTGTTTCACATTATGTCCTATCACATACTGTCTGATTTTCTCACATTTATTGATTTTAAGATTGGGTTCAGGAGATGACAGCAAGGCACTATCAAGGAAAGTTTCCAATCAACCTTTATCCTAACAGTTTTATTAGCCATTGATGACTACTGAATGGATCAATTATTTTATTAGGGGTGAAAATGGTGATTTTTCCATTTCTATCATTCCTTCTTTATTTATTAGATGGAATTATTATGTATAGAAGAACTTTAACAAATCCATTAGAGCTATTTGTTTACCCAAAATACATTTCATACTGGAAATCAAAATGAGTTTGTTACCTTATAATTATTGATGTTCAGTTCATTGAGTTGGTACTCTTTCGAACTCCACTAGTGTCCAATAAGTTTTCTCTTTCTTGTTTTTCAAGTACAGTTATGAGCTCTTGGCTTTTTATATACATTGTGTTTTAATTACATATAGTCATTATTCTTTTTTTGTTATTTAAATTGGTCTTTGTTGGCTAGAACTCTTCAAATTTGTCCCTGTGTTCTTTTGACGCAACAACTTAGTCTTTAATAGTTTCCATTTTACATGCTAGGCTTATCTTATACATTGCCTGATCCAGTAACTCTTTTTATCTGAGTGGTTACTGTCACCCAACTGATATGCATTTAGATTTAGTTGTTTTGGTTTGTATTTAATTATGAGGGATTTTATATTTCTTCTTTGTTTGTTTTATTATGTAAAATACTTACATGACTTCTAAGGCAAAGTTGTATAATTACTGTTATAACACTCCTAGTCTCACTCTTATCTCTGTCCCTTTCACCCTGTTCCTTCCCTTCCCCTACAGGTAACTGCATTAGCTTCCTGGCGCTAGTGTGACAAAGTATCACTACAGGGGTGGCTTTAAACAAGAGACACTTATTGTCTCTGGAGGCTAGAAGTCCAATTTCAAGGTTTCTGCAGGGCCATCTTCTCTACAAGGGCTCTAGGGGAAGTTTTTTTCCTGTCTTAGTTTCTGGTAGCTACAGGAATTCCTTAGCATATAGCTGCATCTTCACATGGCCATCTTTCCTCTGTCTATATGTCTCTTCTCATTTTTAAGGACACCACTCAGACCTCCAACCTGAACTCTTGTTAACTTAACCAATAGCCTCAAAGGCCCTATTTCCAAACAAGGTCACATTCACAGAGACAGGTGGCGGTTAGGGCTTCAATATATCTTTTGGTGGGATACAATTCAATCCATGTTATCGTACGCTATTCAGTCGATTTCAATTCTTAACCTGTTGCTGTCAAGTCAATTCCAACTCATAGTGACCCTATAGGACAGAGTAGAACTGCTGAATAGGGTTTTCAAGGCTGTAACCTTTATAGAAGCAGACTGCCACATCTTTCTCCCTTGGAGTGGCCGGTGGATTGGAAGAGCCGACCTTTCAGTTAACAGCCAAGCGCTTAACTGCTACACCACCAGTGCTCCTTTTACTTCGACTCATGGTGACTTTATATGATAAAGTAGAACTGCCCCATAGGGTTTCCTAGGCTATAAATTGTTAGGAGAACAGATCACCAGGTCTTTTATTTCCGCTCAGTCTTTGGTGGGTTAGAACCACCGAACTTTGGGTTCGTAGCTGACCACTTAACCATTGCACCACCGTGGCTCAGTAATAGTAACCATCCTTATTAGTTTTTTTGTTTTATTTTTACGTAGCTTCCTTTTTCAAATTTAAGCAAATATGATGTACATATTTTTATGGCCCTTTCATTTCTTACACAAAATGTAACAAACCATGTTGGGCACACATATCCTGGAAATCACTCCATTAGTGGGCCAAGGTCTTCCTTATTTTATTTTTTTGTGACTTCATAGTAGTTCGTTACGGTGGTTGCCATCATTTACTCGACCCATCCCCTACAAGTGAAACCCAAAACCTTCCAATCTTTTGCTATTACAAATAATTTCAGTGGATAATCTTATATATAAACAATTTTGTATTTTGCCAGTGTACTTTTGGACTAGATTCCTAAAAGTGGTATTTTTTAGTCCATATCATTTCGTTAAATATTGCCAAAGTCCTCTTCAGACGAGTTGTAACATTTTTTATTCTGATTTGCAATGTATAAGAGTGACTGTTTCAGGACATACTTGCCATCAGGGTATATTGTGAAACTCTTTGTTCAGTTTTATCATTTTCCCAACTGATAGGATAGAAAATGTATATCTACATTGTTTCATTTATTTTTATATTTTTATGAGTAAAATTAAATGTCTTTATTTGTTTAAAAGATATCTGTGTTTTTTTCTCTAAACTATTCATATCATTTGTAGTTGTTATATTATTTTCTTCTCACATTTAGAAGCTTTTTACATATTAGATATATGAATTCTTTGTCACATAAATTACAATTATTTTTCCCAGTTTACCATTTGCTTTTTGACATTTTTACCACTCAATATTTTAGTCTTTACATAATCAAATAAATTATTCTATTTTTATATCAGTTTTGAATCATAATTAGGAATGTTTATTACAACCAGCTAAAAAATAATGCACCCATGATTCTTTCTAGTACTTCTATAACTTTATTCTTTACATCTTGATCTTTGATTCATTTGGAATTTATTTTCCTGTGCAATGTAAGATATAGACTCAATGCCTTTTTTTTAATCTAGCAAAATCATTTCTAAGCATTTCTATTTATTGCTTCTAAATTCTATGTAGCTAATTATTAAATACTAGGTTAAAATTATTAGCTTCTTCATGAACAATTTTTCTTCAGTTGTTTCATTTAACTGTTGGGATACCACTCATTTCATTTCCAGCCTGGTTTTTTTTTTTTTTTTTTGATGTCTTAGTTTAGAGTGTAATTATAATTATTTTTCTCCTTATTTAAATGAGATAGGTTTCCCCGGGCTATTATGAAGGAATATCCATGGCAAGGGGAGCTTGATAGTTTTCTTTTTTGACAGCTCAGGTCTCCCTCCTCTGTTACCAAAAAACCTGGCGCCATCAAGTTGATTCCAACTGATAGTGAGCCTATAGGACAGAGTAGAACTGCCCCGTAGGGTTTCCAAGGACGGTCTGGTGGATTCAAACTGCTGACCTTTTGGTTAGCAACCGTAGCTCTTAACCACTGCACGACCAGGGCTCCATGAATTAGTCAACAGTATGGCCGTCTTGTGTGGTTGCTTTTCAGGTATTCAAGGATAAGTTTGTCTCAGGAAAGTTCTCACCTCCTTTTCTCTTTTATCCAAAGCTCTACTGGCTTTCCTCCTAAGATAGTTTAAGATGGTACTCTCATCTTTACATTTTGCATTCTATATTACTAGACCTTCTGTGATTTGAGCCTTAATGTAGGTTGCTATGAGTTGGAATGGACTTGATGACAATGGATTTTTTTTTTTTTTTTTTTTTTTGGTGGGTCACTATGAATTGGAATCCACGCCACTGCAATGAGTTTGGTTTTGGTGAACAAAACAAAGTGACTTGGCTCTTCATTTTTTTTCCTGTACTTAACTGTTGTTTCACCTCCTGGACCTTGTAACTCTTATGATTTTTAAAATCAGGATTTAAATTTAGGTGTGACTTCACCAAAATCCTTTATTTAGAGTTCTTTAGTGATTATTAAGTAATCATACTGCATCAAGAATTATTTATTAGAATTGCTCTCTACTTCACTCATGTGTGGTCACTAACTATTCCTCCTCTTTTGCATCATCTAAAACAAATGAAATACAAACCATTTTCAAGGAACGTGGCAGAAACCAACATTGGAATTGAATAATAGACTGGCCATTATCTGTAGAACTAAATCTGACCCAATTTTTGAGCATGGCCTCACATGTGGCAAAGTTTAATAAATGCTCATATTTTTAGTCACAAGTCAGCAAATCTTACTGACCTTGTTAATTTTTCTCTCACAAATACTGGTTTTTATATTTTGCAAGTTATCAGCACTTTTCTGTGAGTTAAGTAAGATGTTGGAGAACCTGCTGAGTTTTTTGTTTTGGTTTTTTTTTTTCTTACCTCTTATTTCTTAACAAATCTAGAGTTGTGTGACTAATAAGGATGAGATGTTCATTCATTCATTTCTCCAGTAACTTCACATCTGGTGCCCTTGTTATTCCACTTCGCTGAGATTCTTTTCTGATCTAATTTTATTACAGCTTGTATGAGGATGCCATGATTTATAAACAAGGCCTAATGAGATGCAGAAGCTGCTATTTTGTTGAGAAATATAAAGTAAGATTTTCTATTCTTCCAAATTTGTTCAACTCTGATGAAGATTGCCTATTCTGTTATATATAGGTTGATAGATAGATAGACATATATTGTGTATATATATATACTTGTTGTTGTCAAATAGAATCATGGAAGTCCTGAGAAAAAAATTACAATTTTGATTATTTACTAAACTCTAAAGAGTAGCTTTGGAGAAGTCTCGTCCAGATTTGAATCCTGGCTCTAGAAGCAGTAAATTAGGTGGCTTTGGAGGTTAGTTAATTGCTCTGATTCTGTTTGCTTTTCTGCAAAAATCAGGATAATAATATCTACTTGCAAAGCAGTTCTATCAAATGAAATTAACAGTACAGTTTCCAGTCCATAATATTATGGAAAAAAATGTTTATTTCATTTTAATTTCTTTTGTCTTCACCTTCTTAGAATTAATGTCTTTGTAAGACTTGAGATAGTTCTCATCTATTTCTGCTACAAAAACCCGTGGGCTGTGAAATTCAGTGAAGTCTTCCATTTTACAGTTTATGATGAGGGGCACAGAAGTGGACAGGTGGGATGGGGCAACCAATTTACTGACCAAATAGTTTACTGATTGACTACTTGCTGGTATCCTCTAGGAATTGTGTCTGGATGCTAGCAGCAGGCACTTGTAGGAAAAAAAAAAGACAATAAACCTGTTGCTGTAGAGTCGATTCCAACTCATGGCAACCCCATGAATTACAGAGTGGCACTGCTCCATATGCTTCTCTTGGCTTCAATCTTTATGGAAGCAGATCACCAGGCCTTTCTTCCACAGTGCCACAGTGTAAGTTCAAACCACCAACTTTTGGTTAACAGTTGAGCACAAACCGTTTGTACTACCTAAGAAACTAAGATGCTTGGATAGTGTTTTAAATTAGGGTATTAGTCCAGATTTAGGCAATTCAAACTAATATGGAAGTTCTGAAAAGTCATCAGCGGCCCAGGCTCCTTCTAGTTCTCCTTTAATATGCTTAGTGAATTGCTTCCTTCCTTAAGGTCAAAAAAATCTTTTAGAATTCCATCTACTATGTCTAAGTGTTTCAGGAAGGAAAAATGGGAAGGACAAAGAGTTAAGTGGGTACTTCTGAAGCCCCACCCAATGACTTTCCCTATCCCTGACATCGCTAACTCAAGGGAGGCTGAGTAAAATAGTTTTCGAGCTCAGTGCATAACCACCACCTCAACAAAATTAAGGTTCTCTTATTAAGAAAGAAGAGGAAGATAGATATTAAGGAGCTAGCAATCTCTGCCACATACTCTTTCAGCTCAAGTAATCTTAGCCTCACTTCAGAGGGCAAAAGAAGAATAGAAAGATATGGGAAACTGGTGCTAAAGCAGCATGTCCTTCTGTGGGAGCGTGTCAAGATAGGTGAGTCACACCAGAGACAGGTCATAGCTGAGGCAGTGCTGTGTTAAGCAGGAGTAATATAGCATCCGGAGTCCCTGAATGGTGTAAATGGTGCATGTTGGCTGCTAATTGAAATGCTGGAGGCTCAAGTCCACCCAGAGACTCCTCAGAAGAAAGCCCTGGCAATTTACTTCCAAAAAATCAGTCATTGGAAATCTTACAGAGCACAGTTCTACTCTGACACACAAGGCATTGCCATGAGTTGGTATGGACAGCAACTGGTTTTTTAATATAGCTTACAAAAAAGAAGCCTTTAAAAGTAAAATGAAAGGAGACAGTCAGAATCAAGGAGACCCAAACTTGAGGTAAAACTTAACACTAAGTAACAGTGATAAAACTTTCAGGAAGCTTAACACTTGTTTAAAATTTCACTTTTATTAAGGGTAAAAAGTCTCTAAATTACTAGCAAAGAGTTACGATTTTCTTTTGAAAGTGTTTTATAACATCTCCATGCCTATTCTTTTGCAATATCCTAAGTACTAGTGTGCCACTAACCAAACATTAAGTGCAAAACACAAGGGCAAATAGAAGACAAGATGCTATTAGGGAAAAACTCTGGGCATATAAAAAGCATTGAGAAAAGCAGGTCATATTGGGAAGGATTTGAGTGGGTCCTATTAAACAGAAAGTGCAAACATGTTTTAGGAACATTTACCACAGAAAAAAGACAGTGAGGGTACATGAAAAGTCAGTGTCATGTGGATAGATTTCATGTGTCTGTCAGTTTGTCGCACTCTATAGTGAATTGCCTGTTGTTGTGATGCTGTAGTCTATGCCACCAATATTTCAAATACCAGCAGGGTCACCTCTGGTGGACAGGTTTCAGCTGAGCTTTCAGACTAAGACTGACTAGGAAGAAGGATCTGGCAGTGTACTTATGAAAAATTAGCTAGTGAAAACCTTATGAATAGCAGCAGAGCATTGTCTGATTTAGTGCTAGAAAATGAGCTCCTCAGGTTGGGAGGCCCTCAGAATAAACTAGGGAAGAGCTGCCTCCTTAAAGTAGAGTCCTCCTTAATGATGTGTATAGAGTAAATCTTTTGGGACCTTCATTTGCTGATATGGCACAACTCAAAATGGGAAGAAACAGCTACAAACATCCATTAATAATAGGAATGCTGAATATACTAAGTATGAATCTAGGAAAATTGGAAGTCATCAAAAATGAAATGGAATGCTTAATGATGGATATCTTAGGCATTAGTGAGCTGAAATGGACTGATATTGGCTATATTGAATCAGACAATCATATGGTCTACTATGAGGGGAATGACAAATTGAAGATGAATAGTGTGGCATAAACTCCATCAAAAAGAACATTTCAAGATCTATCCTGAAGTAGAATGCTGTCAGTGATAGGATAATATCCATACCTTTACAAGAAAGACCAATTAATATTACTATTATGCAAATTTACACACCAACCACTAATGCCAAAGATGAGGAAACTGAAGATTTTTACCAACTTCTGCAATCTGAAATTGATCAAACATGCAATCAAGATGCATTGATAATGACTGGTGATGGGAATGAGAAATTCGGAAATAAAGAAGAAGGAAGAATAGTTGGAGCCTATGGCCTTGCAGATAGAAATGACGTCAGAGATTGCATGAAAGAGTTTTGCAAGACTAATGACTTCTTCATTGCAAAACCTTTTTTCTCCAACATAAATGAGGACTACACATGTGGCCCTCACGAGACAGAATACACAGGAATAAAACTGACTATATATGATTTGGTTTTTTTTTTTTTTTTCCATCTGTGGAAAGAGACAAAGGAAAAGCTCAATATCATCAGTCAGAACAAGGCCAGGGGCTGACTGTGGAACAGACCAGCAACTGCTCACATACAAGTTCAAGTTGAAGCTGAAGAAAATTAGAACAAGTCCACAAGAGCCAAAGTATGACCTTGAGTCTATTCTGCCACAATTTAGAGACCATCTCAAGAACGAATTTGACTCATTAAATACTAACAACCAAACACCAGACAAGCTGTACAAGGACATCACACATGAAGAAAGGAAGATGTCATTAAAAAAAATACGAAAGAAAGAAAAGATCAAAATGGTTGTCAGACAAAACTCTGAAATTTGCTCTTGAATATAGAGTACCTAAAGTGAAAGAAAAAAATAATGAAGTAAAAGAACTGAATAAAAGATTTCAAAGGGCAGCTTGAGAAGACAAAACAAAGTATTATGATGAAATATGCAAAGACCTGGATCTAGAAAACCAAAAGGTAAAAATACACTAGGCATTTTTCAAGCTGAAAGAACCAAAGAGAAAATTCCAACCTCGAGTTGCAATATTGTAGGATTCTATGAGGAAAATATTAAATGAGGCAAGAAGCATCAACTGAAGATGGAAGGAATACACAGAGTCACTGTACCAAAAAGAATTGGTTGGTGTTCAACCATTTCAGGAGGTAGCGTATGATCAAGAACCAATAGTACTGAAGGAAGAAATCCAAGCTGCACTGAAGTCACTGGCAAAAAACAAGCCTCCAGGAATTGATGGAATACCAATTGAGATGTTTCAACAAATGGATGTAGTGCTGGAAGCACTCATTTCTCTATGTCAAGAAATTTGGAGTATTGTGCAATGATAAAGAACAATGATGAATCTGTGAAGCATCTTATAACGTGGATGAAACTGGAGGACATTATGCTGAGTGAAATAAGTCAATCACAAAAGAACAAGTATTGTATGAGACCACTACTGTAAAAACTCATGAAAAAATTTAAACACAAAAAGAAACAAACTTTGTTTGTTACGAGGGATGGGAGAGGTGGAGAGGAAATACTAAATAGGCAATAGATAAGCAGTAACTTTGGTGAAGGGTAAGACAATACACAATACTGAGGAAGCCAGCACACCTTGTACAAGGAAAGGTCATGGAAGCTGCATAGACACATCCAGACTCCCTGAGAGATTGAATTGCTGGACTGAGGGCTGTGGGGACCATGGTCTAGGGGAACATCTAGCTCAATTGGCATAGCACAGTTTATAAAAAAAATGTTCTACATTCTACCTTGGTGAGTAGCATCTGAGGTCTTAAAAGCCTGTAAGCAACCATCTAAGATACTCCACTGATCTCACACCTTCGGGAGCAAGGAAGAATGAAGAAAACAAAATACAAGGGAAAGATTAGTCCAAAGGACTAATAGACCACAACTACCACGGCCTATACCAGACTGAGTCCAGTACATAGATGGAGCCCCGCTACCACCACTGACTGCTCTGACAGGGATCACAACAGAGAGTCCTGGACAGAGCTGGAGAAATATGTAGAACAAAATTCTAACTCACAAAAATAGACTAGACTTACTGGCCTGACAGAGACTGGAGAAACTCTGAGAGTATGGCTCACAGACACCCTTTTAGCTCAGTAATGAAGTCACTCCCGAGGTTCACCATGAAGCCAAAGATTTGACAGCTCCATAAAACAAAATGAGACTAATGGGGTACAACAGTCCAGGGACAAGGACTAGAAGGCAGGAGGGGACAGGAAAACTTGTAGTAGGGAACCCAAGGTTGAGAAGGGACGGTGTTGATATGTCATGGGGTTGTTAAGCATTGTCATAAAACAATACGTGTACTAACTATTTAACAAAAAACTATTTGTTCTGTAAACCTTCATCTAAAGTACAATTTTTTTAGAAAAAAGCATGATTGAATAAATCAATGCAAAAGAAATTTGGAAGACAGCTACCTGGTCCATTGACTGGAAGAGATCCATATTTGTGCCTGTTACAAAGAAAGGTGATCCAACAGAGTGTTAAAATTATAGAACAATACCATTAACATCACACACAAGTAAAATTTTGCTGAAGATCATTCAAAAGCAGTTGCAGCAGTACATCAACAGGGAACTGCCAGAAATTCAAGCCTGATTTACAAGAGGACTTGGAAAGAAGGATATCATTGCTGATGTCAGATGGATCTAGGCTGAAAGCAGAGAATATCAGAAAGATTTTTACTTTTGTTTTATAGACTATGCAAAGACATTTGATTGTGTGGATCATAATGAATTATGGATAACATTGTGAAGAATGGGAATTCCAGAACATTTAATTGTGCTTATGCCAAACCTGTATATAGACCAAGAGGCAGTCTTTCAAACAGAACAAGGGGATACTGCATGGTTTAAAATCAAGAAAAGTGTGTGTCAAGGTTGTATGCCTTCACCGTATTTACTCAATCTGTATACTGAGCAAATAATTTGAGTAGCTGGGCTATATGAAGAAGAATGCGGCATCAGGATTGGAGAAAGACTCATTAACAAGATGTCATATGCAGCTGACACAACCTTGCTTGCAAGTGAAGAGGACTTGAAGCACCTACTGATAAAGATCAAAGACTATATAGCCTTCAGTATGGATTACACTTCAGTATGAAGAAAACAAAAATCCTCACAACTGGACCAATAAGCAACATCATGATAAATGGAGAAAAGTTTGAAGTTGTCAAGGATTTCATTTTACTTGGATCCATGATCAACGCCTGTCATGGTTTGAATAATGTCCCCCCAAAAATGTGTGTATCAATTTCGCTGGGCCATGATTCCCAGAATTGTGTGGCTGGCCTCCATTTTGTGATTGTAATTTTATGTTAAAGAGGATTAGGGTGGGATTGTAACACCACCTTTACCCAGGTCACATCCAATGTAAAAGGGAGTTTCCCTGGGGTGTGGCCTGTACCACCTTTTATCTCTCAAGAGATAAAAAGAAAGGGAAACAAGCAGGTAGTTGGGGACCTCATACCATCAAGAAAGCAGTGCCGGGAGCAGAGCGCGCCCTTTGGACTGGGGTCCCTGCGCAGAGAAGCTCCTAGTCTGGGGGAACATTGATGAGAAGGCTGACAGAGAGAGAAAGACTTCCCCTGGAGCTCACGCTCTGGATTTGCACTTTTAGCCTACTTTACTGTGAAGAAATAAATTTCTCTTTGTTAAAGTCATTCACTCGTGGTATTTCTGTTGTAGCCACACTAGATAATTAAGACAACGCCCATGGAAGCAGCAATCAAGAAATCAAACCGTGCATTGCATTGGGCAAAACTGCTGCAAAAGACCTCTTTAAAATGTTAAAAAGCAAAGATGTCACTTTAATGACTAAGGTGAGCCTGACTCAAGCCACAGTGTTTTCAGTCATCTCATATGCATGCGAAAGTTGAATAATACATAAAGAAGACCGAAGAAAATTTGATGCCTTTCAATTATGGAGTTGACTAAGAATATTAACTATACCATGGACTGCCAGAAGAAGGAACAAATATGCCTCAAAGAAGTACAGCCAGAATGGTCCTTAGAAGCAAGGATGGTGAGACTTCTTCTCGCATACTTTGGATATGTTATCAGGAGGGACCCATCCCTGGAAAAGAACATCATGCTTGTTAAAGTAGAGGGTCAGCAAAAAAAGAGGAAGATCCTCAAAGAGAAAGATTGACACAGTGGCTGCAACAATGAGCTCAAGCATAACAACAATTGTGAGAACGGTTCAGGACCAGGCAGTGTTTAGTTCTGTTGTACACAGGGTCGTTCTGAGTCAGAACTGACTCCACAGCACCTAACAACAACACGTGGATAGAGAAAATACGCTTTCTTAAAACATCAATTGATGCCTGAGTAGGCCATTACAATGAATATTTTATCATGTCAGATAAATCTGTCAATATTTTAATGTGCTCAAAAACATTTTTTTATTCATCTTTCAAAGGTTAAGTGTCAAATTTTCACAAAGTGAAATATTGTAGCCCAAATGTCAAGTGGAAAAAGTCCATCTGAACAAGCTCACACTGAAGTGTTGACTCCATGGCAGTGTACAATTGATCTTAATGGATGGGAAAGAGAACTGTTTTCCATTTATAATAGCTACCAAATAATAAATAGTCTGAGTGCTAGGGAAATAGAAGAGAATCATCTGACACCCCTTTGTAGAAAATGAAAGGTAATACATTTGCCAAATACAGCACAAATGTCTCTTTTATCACCACATATTTTGTCAATTGTGACCTTGGCAAGCATCACTCTATTTTTTAAGGACATTTAAAAATATGTTTCATTCATTTTCAGCTAATTATAACACTAGCATGTTAAATAATGGTTCCAAACTTGATGCCAAGTTATAGATGGAAAGGGGAAATGTGGTAGCACGTGTTGAAATATCGAGTTCTAACAAGTATAGCCATTCTGAGGATAACATCTGGCTACAGAAAGAGTATCATAAGGATATGAGCTTGTATAGGGAGAGAAATATTGTCAGTCTTTTTTCTAAATATGAGAGCTTTACTGAAGACATATTGTTTAAACCATTGGGAAAAATAATGAGGTACATTGCTATTGGCATGCCATATATTTTAGACTCTTCTTAGGCTCAGGGCTTTTGCATAAGATATCCCCTCACCCTGGAATGCTTGCCTTTTACCTTTATTGCTAACTCCTCTTCATTCTTAAGAAGACAAGCTGAGTGTCCTTCCCCTACTCTTCCACAGCATATGTCATGATCTTTATCCCATTATAATTATATTACCTGTTTATACATCTTTCCCAATATTCTATAGTTTCTAAAGTGTAGAAGTAGTACATTACTCATTATTCCTTCTCTGTTATCTACCCTAATGCCTGGTAACAGTGAATAAACCCTTGCTGATGTAATGATTGGAAATAAAATGCACATTAGACAGTGTTGAAATCAAAATCTATACACCTCTATTCATGTCCTCTCCCATTCTTACACATTCATTAATCTTTTTCCAAGAAAGACTTCTCCAAATTGGTATTTTATTTGGAAATCACTGACCCTTGTGACAAAAGATTAATTTCAGAGAAATCTTGGTTCTGGAAATCAAATACATAGTCTACATTTCTCTTGCCTCAGAAATAGTTCAGAAGGTTTCATTCCTGTGGCTACTTTTTCTCTGGGGAAAAAACAAAAGAAAGGAACTGTCAAGTCTTCCACATACGACAACATTCCAGGGGTTTTGATGCATCTGATGGCCTAGAAGATATGCAAATAGAAGTGCTACTGTGTTAAGTTTCTTTGTATTTTGCAGCAAACTCAGGGATGTACAGGGCAGATTATGTTCAGACCTTGGGATGTGGTCATCTGATTAGAACCTCTGAAGAGTATGATGAATAACGACAATAAATAAAAGTACCATTACAATTGATTACATATACTTTTAAGGCTGGAAGAGAGTAAGGGCACAAAATTTATATTGATCATGACCTATATCCTAAGCACTGTGTTAGACGTTTGATATAGTGTAGTGAGAAAGAATATAGGCTCTGGACTCAGACTGCCAAGGTTCAAGTTTACCTTTGACACTTACTAGAGTTTGATTTGGGGAAGACTGCTTAATTATCATTATCTCTCCATATCTGTACCTCAGTTTTCTCATTTGTAAAATGGAGAGTTATAACTCCTACCTTATAGGATTTAGGGAGTGTTAATGATATGTGTATATACGATTAGAGTCTTAGACTAGTGGCTGGCGTATACAAATTTCTACATTTGTACTTCATTAATAATTATCATTATTATTTGAACTCATGTCAGTTTTATTCTAAAATTTCTTGAATAAGAAGTTTCGATAATTCCTTGTCAAAAAGCCTAAGTAAAATTTAAGACAGATATTTTTCTTTCAAGGAAAACCCAAAACTATCGTAATTAATCTGAAAAAAAAACAACAATAAACAAACAAAAAAAAAAACTAAAGGCTTTAATTGTTGCTGTTTCCAAAAACAGACCTATTTGTATAAGCACCCATTCCCGACAAAAAACATGTGGACACTTTCTGTTTCTGAAGTGTTAATCATATTTGTAAACTGAATAGCAACAACAATTTCTTTTGAGTGCGATTTCTTTTCCAAATTGAGTTTTGAAAAATATTATGTAGAAAATGGAGGCGAAGACGGTGAAAGAGTTGGAATATAATCAATCAATATTCAAGTAGGAGGACACACAACCAGAGATGTCTTTTGTGAAAACTGTAATCAACGAAGCATTCTTCTGTCATCTAAATTTATCTACCCAAGTGTACAGTACATTTGACAATGCTGAAAATAAGAATTAGTATCTAGAATAAATCTACTTCAGCAGCTACAAAGAATATCAAGACAAGGAAAGCAGTTTCTGATGCAATCAAAACAGTTACTATCGGTGATTGGCAAGAGTAATTGAAAAAACTGCTACTTTTCTGATATTTAGAGCTAAACAAGTTTTATATCTGTACTTCCTGCTCCCTTTTTTTACAGGCAGTAAATCAGAATAGACCACGTTGTCACCATCTGTGCACAATCTTACAAGGCATGCTGTTAGTGAGGAAAAAATACTCAAACACTTACTTTGTGTTTCCTGGCCCAAGGTCACAATTTCTTAAATTAGATCAATAATTTATCATTCTGGTAGCTTTAAGATGATCTACCCGATGCTGAGATTAATGCCTGTAATACCAACTGAGAAAAGAAATGAAAACTCTACAGACATTTTATTAACAGTAGATTATAATAGAAAAAGGTTTTAAAAGAAAATCATTCATGTAAATGGTCTGATTCTAGCCAAACGGGACAAATCTTCTGGTAGCCAACTAAGTGTTAAAATATTTTAGCTCCTTTGAAAATTCTAGTCTTTCTAATTCAGTGTATTTTTTAGTGAGGCTGGGACTCTGGCTTCATAAAACTAGCTGCATTCTACTTGAAGTTGCAAAATAGCACCAGAACACAAAATATTCCTCTTAGAACTTATTAAGGTTTCAGTAAAGTGTATGAAGGTTAACACTTAGTAGCAGATTGGTTTAGTTCTAGTGGTAAATAATAAAGGAGGTTTAGTTTTTATTCTAAATTTCCATGAACATGAGAGACAGAGTGAGATAATAGATCTTAAAGTATTTGGCCAAGTGCTGGGACATAAAAGGTACAAATAACCATTTGTTGTCTGAATGTTTCATGTGTACATGAGCATGTCCTCTGGTAATGTACGTAGACAGAGATATGTATTCATGATCTAATTCATATTTATAGTATCTCTTTATTATTTAGGTCTTTAATTTACAGAGGAAAACATTTGTACATGATACCAGCATACTCTTCCCCACCCTTCTTGCCCCATCCCCTGTATTTACAGACAAGGGTGAAAGGTTTACTATGACATAATAGTTTATTTCTCCTTTGATCCATTGAAAGGTGAGATCTTTAGTCCCTTCCCTTTGACTTAGGAGTGTCTCAATAGAATTATTAATTCAACAAAAAGTTAGTACCATATTATGGTTATAAATCTTCAAATTTAGAGTAAAACTACACTTGCCTGAAATTAATGCTAAAATCACTTTGCCCAATGATCTATGGCAGGCCCAAGACTGCAGATATGGAATATACTGTCATTTCTGAGGAGAACCTTACTCTGAGTTGGTTTTGTTTAGTGAGAAACTTGTACTTTTTTCTTTTGCACATTTTTGGATCACTAGGTACCAAAATGATAGCAGATAGGAGAAGTAACAAAAATAATAAGTAGCAAAACTGAGACTATTTATTTTATATAAATTGTGTACCCTTTAAAAGATAAAAAAAAATTTGTCCCATTTAGTGATATTCCTAAAACCATATTTCTTAAAGTTTCTTTCAGAGATTGTTAATCCTAGAGATTTTCTCAGAGAAAGATGATATCCTCTTTGAAAATCATGCACATTAAAATAGCAAATGCTATGAGAGATCCTTTAATAAATATGTTCAACTTTGTAGCACATCATTGTCAGAAAATTTTGTTAATCACAGAACTCTTTTCTTATTCAGCAAGTAATGATAAACACTAGTAAATACTGATGAATAATTTTAATGTCGTTAAAAATAAAACAGAACAATTAAATTCCTCCACATGTTTTAATGATCACAGCCACTCAACCCTGAGTTTTAATTCCAAGGACATCTCATAAATTCTCAAGTCTGTGTGGATAGAAGGGAGAGTGTGGCATGAGGAGAACACAGATGAAGGAGTCATTTCATTTTATCATTCAACTGTACTTTAAGGACTGATCAAATATAGAGACCATGATATTTCTTAGAGCATCAAAAATGTGCATCCCAGAAACGTGATACACTTCATACAACTTAGCAATAACTGAACATTTTCTTGGAAGTAACTGTTATTCACTACAAAATCTGAGTTAAAAATTTGCCTGGGAGATACTTTTAAATTCTACCTTTTACTGAAATAGTCTCCCTAATATGATATTATCAGCACAGAAACTTTTTATTTTCCTTTTTACACGTGTAGTTCTACTGAAAATTGAAATCATTATGCTAAAAGCTCTCTAGAAAACTTTATTTTTCTACTTGGTTGTAAAATGCTTTATACTGTAAATCTTCACAGAACTGTACTGAAAATCAGATATTCCCAGTGCAAAATAAATATTGCCTTAGGTTTACTGGTCAGGAAAAAAAAACCCTAACAACTATGATTGTAGATTTCTTTAGGAGTGCGCATGTGATCATCTTAAGAATTGACTTTATCTGTGGTCATTTTAATGTAGAATAAGACAATGGAAGATAATGTTGTATTCCTTGGAGCCAAAGATCACAAAGCTACTTTGTGGCATAGATATAATGCCAATGTGATTTCAAATAGTGCTTGTCTACATTGCCAAATATTTTATTGCAAATATTCAATCAATAATTTGAGGTTATTAAGCTTCATATACATGGTTCCTAAAACTCTGAGTACTTAATCTACACATTTTTAGACCTGTATCTAAATCTAGATTGATGTTAGAAAGAATCTGTTTACAAATTGATGTTTCCTACTATTTTAACATCACTACTACCATATTACTAATTCAAAAGGCAATCTCAGGGTATGAGGCATTTCATATAATTATTATTTGCTATAAAATTTATATAGAGTGAAATGCACAGCTTTTAAGTATATAAGGTGATTTATTTTGATAAATGTATAGCCCATTTATTCTGATAAATATACACTACTTACCACCACTCGTCTATCAGTTTGTCACACTGTGGTGGCTTGCATGTTGCTGTGATGTTGGAAGCTATGTCATCGGTATTTCAAATACCAGTGAGTTCACCCATGGTGGACATCTTTCAGTGGAGTTTCCAGACTAAGACAGACTGGGAAGAAGGACCTGGTGGTCTACTTCTAAAAAAAACTGTCCAGTGGAAACCTTATGGATAGCAGAAGAACATTATCTGATATAGTGCCAGAAGATGAGCCTCTCAGGACGGAAGGCACTCAAAACAGGACTAGGGGTGAGCTGTCTCCAGAAAGTACAGTTGAACTTAATGATATGAATGGTGTAAAGCTTTTGGAACCTTCATTTGCTGATGTGGCATGACTCAAAACAGGAAGAAACAGTGGCAAGCATCCATTAAATTGTAATGTGGAATGTATGAAGTATGAATCAAGGAAAATTGGGAGGTTGTCAAAAATGAAATAGAACACTTGAAGACCCATATCCTAGGCATTACAGTGCTTAAGTGAAACTGGTGTTGGTCATTTTGAATTAGATCATATGATCTACCATGCCAAGAATGACCAATTGAAGAGAAATTGCATTCATCCTTAAAAAGAACATTTCAAGATCTATCCTGAAGTACAGCAGTGTCAGTGTTAGGATAATATCCATATGCCTACAAGGAAGACGGAAACCCTGGTGGCGTAGTGGTTCAGTGTTGGGCTGCTGATCAAAAGGTCGGCGGTTAGAATCTACCAGGTGCTCCTTGGAAACCCTATGGGGCAGTTCTACCCTGCCTTATAGGGTCGCTATGAGTTGGAATTGGCTCGACGGCAATGGGTACGAATACAAGGAAGACCACTTAATGTGACTATTATTCAAATTTAGGCACCAACCACTAATGCCAAAGATGAAGAAATTGAAGATATTTACCAACGTCTGCAGTCTGAAATTGATGAAACATGCAGTCAAGATGCATTGATAATTACTGGTAATTGGAATCTGAAAGTTGGAAACAAAGAAGAAGGAACAGTAGTCAGAAAATACGGCCTTGGTAATAGAAACGATGCGGAAGATGGCATGATAGAATTTTGCAAGAACAACGACTTCTTCATTGAAAATACATTTTTTCGCCCATTCCGCCCGCTCAGATCAGTTTGTGAGGTCAAATAAGCATACGTGGAGGACAGCCATTGATAGATTTTTTTTTAAATGATACTTTCATTAGTGATCTATTCACAATGGAATTAAAATCCCAGGACCTATCTATTGAGGCCAGAAGAACGAACAAATCTGTCTTGGAAGAAGCACAGCCAGAATGCTCCTTAGAAACAAGGATGGCGAGACTTGGTCTCAGGTACTTTGGACATGTTATCAGGAGGGACCAGTCCCTGGAGAAGGACATCATGCTTGGTAAAGTAGTGGGTCAATGGAAAAGAGGAATATCCTCAACCAGATGGACTGACACAGTGGCTGCAACAATGGGCTCAAGCATAACAACAATTGTGAGGATGGCTCAGGACTAGACAGCGTTTCCTTCTGTTGTACATAGGGTCACTATGAGTGGGAACTGACTGTATGGTACCTAACAACAACATCTATTGAGGCATGCTCTCAAAGGTATTTCTGCTCCCAGAGGCAAGCCAGTAGGCAAGCCTCAACCATGACCACAACTGCTCCTCCTTTTTCTGTGTGAATCAGGGTGGCAGCCAGTCTCTCAAAAAGGAGCAAGCAGCAAGTGAGCAGGAGCAAACCCCCACCTTTCTTCAAAGGAATTCTTCTCCAGGGACAGTGGCTCTCTCCTCTAGGCAACTCAGAAATCTCTCTACTTGCACAAGTGTGGATAGTTAGACTTGCCTCTTTTCAAGACTTTAGGTTATTGACTTTTTCAAAAAGAGACATTGATGAATTAAATTACATTGTGCCCATTTTCTCCAAGTCTAATAATCTCTGAGTTGGTCTAGAATCCAAATTTCAGACCCTCTTAAGTAAAATCTAAGACCATAGACCAATTTGGAGAGGAAGTGCCCTGGCAGCACTTCTACATTTGCTCGGAGTTGTAAAACCACATTCTATAAGTGAGTAGCATTACTGTGTCAAATCCCAGATGGGACCCTTGAGACAATCCTGCCCCAGGAGAGACAGGCAGGACTTGGTTTCTAGAGTCTGATGGGTTTCCCATTCTCAATGTCTGGTTGATTAAATGGACTATTTCCTTGCTCTGTAGACCTGCCCATCTCCCATTTGGGGACAGAGTGGAAGAGAAATGAAGTTATTAACTGTATTTCTCAGCCCGAACCACGCTCTCCAATCTAGCTTTTACCAAGAATAGTGAGATTTATCAGGTGTTAGACAAGCTACAATGAAATTTTATTCTTTTCAATTTCTTACCATTTCTTGGAAAGAGTTCCGTTTACCTCAAGTACACATTGGGAAGAAGAGTGTGGTGCAACAGATCACTTTTGTGTGGCTTTTCTAGCCATGGTCTTCTAACTCCCACTCATATGACCGGGTGGGACTGTGCAAATAAGATAACTGTGGCCCACCAAGGGGATTGGTCAGTTTTGCCTTAAAAGAGATAAGCAAGCAAAGAGACAGGGAGACCTCATACCACCAAGAAAGTAGTGGCAGGAGCAGAGAGTGTCTTCGGAACCTGGGATCCCTGCACTGAGAAGCTCTTGTAACCAGGAGACTAAGAGAGAGAGACTGAGCTGTAATATTGAAGAGAGTGAGAAGCAGTGGCAGGAGATGGCGTGGTGGGCTTCCCAGCCCTGCAATGTGATAGATCACTTTTGTGTGGAATTTCTAGCCATGATCTTGTAACTTTCACCCAACTGACTGGGCAAGACTGTGCAAATAGGGCAATTGTGGCCCACCAAGGGGATTGGTCAGTTTTTCCATTCCACTGGGCTTGAAATGAGGCACCCCAGAGGCGGGAAAGAGAGGATCCCACCGCCACCAAAGAAGAACAGTCAGGAGTGGAGAGAGAGTCTTTTGGACCCGGGAACCCTGTGCTGAGAAGCTCCTGGACAGGAGAGACTGGCAGGAAATACCAGCAGGAGATGGCGCAGTGGGCTTCCCCACCCATGGAGCAAGAAAGCCGAGTGCCTTTGGGCAGAGGCCAAGGCTCAAGGAGAAGTGTGCCTGAGAGCACAGCTAGGAAGAGGCTGTCCTGATGGAAGAACTGTATCCTGGGTGTTCCTGAGCCTGAATTGCACTGTTACTTCCCTAATAAGCCTGATAATAGTGAAAAAAGAAAATACTTTTTTTCAACAACATAAATGGTGAGAATACACATGGATGGACCTCGCCAGATGGAATACACAGGAATCAAATCGATTACATCTGTGGAGACAATGAAGAAACTCAATATTATTAGTCAGAACAAGCCAGGCCAACTGCAGAACAGACCACCAATTGCTCATATGCAAGTTCAAGTTGAAGCTGAAGAAAATTAAAACCAGCCCAGGAGAGCCAAAGTATGACCTGAATTTAGAGACCAACTCAAGAATAGATTTGATGCATCGAACCCTAATGACTGAAGATCAGACCACTTATGGGATGGCATCAAGGACATAATACATGAAGAAAACAAAAAGTAATTGAAAACACAGAAAAGAAAAACAAGACCAAAATGGATGTCAGAGGAGACTCTGAAACTTGCTCTTGAATGTAGAGTAGCTAAAGCAAATGGAAGAAATGATGAAGTACAAGAGCTGAACAGAAGATTTCAAAGGGTGGCTCGTGAAGACAAAGTAAAGTATTATAATGACATGTGCAAAGACCTGGAGTTAGAAAACCAAACGGGAAGAACACACTCAGCATTTCTCAAGCTGAAAGAATTAAAGAAAAAATTCAAACCTCGAGTAGCAATACTGAAAGATTCTATGGGCAAAATATTGAACAACACAGGAAGCATCAAAAGTAGATGGAAGGAATACACAGAGTCACTGTACCAAGTGCAATTGGTCAATGTTCAACCATTTCAGGAGACAGCATATGATAGAGAGCAATTGTACTGAAGGAAGAAGTCCAAGCTTCACTGAAGGCACTGGGACAAAGCAAAGCTCCCAGAATTGACAGGATACCAAATGAAAGATGTTTCAACACACAGATACAAGTTGAAGGTGCTGACTCATCTATGGCAAGAAATTTGGTGGGCAGTTACCTGGCCAACTGACTGGAAGAGATTCATATTTGTGCCCATTCCAAAGGATAATGATCCAAGGAACGTGGAAATTATCAAACTATCATTAATATCACACACAAGTAAAATTTTGCTGAAGATCAGTCAAAAGCGGTTGCAACAGTACATTGACAGAGAATTGCCAAGCAGATTCAGAAGAGGACGTGGAACAAAGGATATCATTTCTGATGTCAAATGAATCTTGTCTGAAAGCAGAGAATACCAGAAAGATGTTTACCTATGTTTTATTGACTATGCAAAGCATTTGACTGTGGATAATGATAAATTATGGACAACATTGCAAAGAATGGGAATTCCAGAACACTTAACTGTGCTCATCAGGAACCTGTACGTAGACCAAGAGGTAATCGTTCCAACAGAACAAGGGGACACTTGGTGGCTTAAAGTCAGGAAAGGTGTGCATCAGGTTGCATCCTTTCACCATACTTATTCAATCTGTAAGCTGAGCAAATAACCGGAGAAACTGGACTGGATGAAGAAGAATGCAGCATCGGGATTGGAGGAAGACTCATTAACAAACTACGATGCAGATGACACAATTTTGATTGCTGAAAATGAAGAAAACGTGAAGCACTTACAGATGAAGATCAAAGACCACAGCCTTCAGTATGGATTACACTTCAACATAAAGAAAACAAAAATCCTAGACCAGCTAGACAACTAGACAAATTAGCAACGTCATAATAAACAGGGAAAAGATTAAAGTTGTCAAGGATTTCATTTTACTAGGATCCACAGTCAATGCCCATGGAACCAGCAGCCAAGAAATCAAATGACGTATTGCATTAGGCAAATCTGCTGCAAAAGACTTCTTTCAAGCCTTAGAAAGCAAAGAAATCACCCTGAGAACTAAGGTGCACCTGACCTAAGCCACGGTATTTTCAATTGCCTTATATGCATGTGAAAGCTGGACAACGAATAAAGAAAACTAAAAAGGAATTGATGCATTTTTGTTATGGTGTTGGCAAAGAATACTGAATATACCACAGACTGCCAGAAGAAAGAAAAAAGCCTGTCTTAGAAAAAGTACAGCCAGAAGACTCCTTAGAAGCGAGGATGTGGAAACTTTATCTCACGTACTTTGGACATGTTATCAGAAGGGATCAGTCTCTGAAGAAGGACATCATGCTTGGTAAATTAGAGGGTCTTCAAAACAGAGAAAGACCAGCAATAAGATGGATTGACACAGTGGCTGCAACAATGGGCTCAAACACAGCAATGATTGTGAGGATGCAGCACGACCAGGCAGTGTTTTGTTCTGCTGTAAATAGGGTTACTATGAGCCAGAACCAAATGGATGACACCTAACAACAATGACAGCAACATTCTGTTTGGCGGTACAATATGTGCAGTCCATTTTCTCTTTAATCCCATCAGATGGAAAGAATGTAGTATTCATTTTATTTCATCAAGTTTTAGAAACTGAATACATGTTCATTAGTCTCAATTAACAGATGTATCATTACCTAAACATCCTAGTCAGAATCTACTCCACGGCAACTTTTTTTGTTTTTGCTTTTTGTCATTACCTCTAGATATATGAAATACAATTAGTTGACTAATGCCAAAATCCTTATCTGCTAATAAGAAATCATGTGTGTTTAGTTTATATGGTCCTAAATTGGTTTTTATAATGCTATTTTCTTTTTATTAAAAAATGTCATTCTAATATGAAGCACAGTTTTTAAATAATACCTCTTCTTTCTGACTTCATCTGTTGCTGACATCACCATGGAGCTCTGGTGGCACAGTGGTTAAGAGCCCAGGCTGCTAATCAAAAAGTTGGCAGCTCAAATCCACCAGCCACCCCTTGGAAAACCTGTGGGGCAGTCTACTCTGTCCTATAGGGCTGCTGTTGACGCAGTGGCTGCAACAATGGGCTCAAGCATAGCAATGATTGTGAGGATGGCTGAGGAGTGAGCAGTGGTTCGTTCTGTTGTACATAGGGTTGCTATCAGTCAGAACCAACTCCATGGCACCTAACAACAACAAATGAGTACTGCCTTCAACTTAAAGTCACCATCTGCATTAGCCCCTAACATTAGAGTCAGCCTGTTCTTTGAAGCTTTGAAGCTAGACATTGACTTCTCCTCTCTAGCTATGAAAGTCCTAGATGGCATCTTCTTCTAATATAAAGCTGTTTCATCTACATTGAAAATCTGTTGTTTAGTGTAGCTGCCTTCATCAATTATCTTTGCTAGATCTTCTGGATAACTTGCTGCAGCGTCTACATCAGGACTTGCTGCTTCACTTTGCACTTTTATGTTATGGAGACCGCTTCTTTCCATACACCTCATGAACCAAACCCTGCTAGCTTCAGATTTCTCTTCTACAGCTTCCTCACCTCTCTCAGCCTTCATAGAATTGAAGAGAGTTAGGGCCTTGCTCTGGATTAGACTTTGGCTTAAGGGAATGTTGTGGCTGGTTTGATCTTCTCTCCAGACCTCTAAAACTTTCTCCACATCGCCAATAAGGCTGTTTCATTTTCTTATCATTTGTGTGTTCACTGGAATAGCACTTTTAATTTCCTTCAAGAACTTTTCCTTTGCATTCCCAACTTGGCTAACTGTTTGACATAAGAGGCCTAGCTTTCAGCCTGTCTTGGCTTTTGACACGCCTTCCTCACTAAGCTTAATCACTTCTAGCTTTTGATTTAAAGTGAGAGACGGGTGACCCTTTCTTTCACTTGAACACTTAGAGGTCAGTGTAGGGTTACTAATTGGCCTAATTTCAATATTGCCATGTCTCAAGGAATAGGGAGGCCTGAGGAGAGGGAGAGAGACAGAGGAACAGCGGGTCAGTGAAGCAGTCAGAACACACACACCGTTTATCGATTAAGCTCACTGTCTTATATGGGCACGGTTCATGGTGCCCCAAAACAATTACAACAGTAACATCAAAGATCACTGATCACAGATCACCAAACAGATATACTGATAATGAAAAGTCTCTCTTCAAAGAATCATTGATCCTTGACACTTAAACATGTGAGCTGAAATTCCTGCCAGGCAATTGTGCTATCGGTCTTAACTAGCAATAAATGGTAAAGTTTCGATGAGGAGAGGAATATCTAGAGATATTCCCAAATTAACCCCTTTAGCAAGCTACTGAGTATCTTTATAAAATTTATTTGAAGACAGTATACTTTGTATACTTTGGCTTCTTTTTACATGAGTGTTCCTTTCTGAATATTGTAATATTCTAGTTATTGTAACTTTCTATTTTCATTTTATGTGCTTTTATCTGTTTCTCTTACACACTGCCATGTTTTTACAGAAAGGATTGATTTCATATAAACTTTACTCTTTACATGGTCTGCACTAGGTTCTTCTAATGGGTTTATTGCCATATGAGCTTTAACCAGTGGTTTAACCTCATTTATCTCAAACTGAAAGTGGTGACTATAATTTCCATTCAATATACCTCATGAGGTTTGTTTCACACTTCATACCAGATCAAATATGAGAAAATCCTTTATAAAAATATACAAAATGCTATACAAAATACAAGCAGTATTGATTTCTGTTTTGATTTATTCCATTTTATCACAAACCTAGAAGGGGAGAAGAGAGGATAATATTTTAAATTCTCTGCAACAAACCAATGACAAAGTACCAATGTCAAGATGACAGGATACTTACGGAAATCCACATAAATGCATAATAATTCTTTTTTATAAATTTTAAACTAAGTTCAATTTAAATCAACTCCAATCATTTTGCAAAAATTATAGATGGTACCTCTGAGTAGAAACAGAGATTTCTAATTCAAAGGGTCCTCTGAGACCATCTGATCAGCCTCCTTCATTTTACAGATGAGAAACTTGAGGTCCATAGGCATTACCTAACTCACTTAAAGTACAGTGTCATTTGTAGAACACACTTTTCTAGCTTTCATATTAGTACTCTTTCCACGATATCAGCTGGTCATTTGATTGAAAGCCTGAGAAGGCTGCTTTGAAAGTCAGAGGGCAATAAATCTACCACTTTTCTACACGTTTGAAGGTCAGCTTTTAATTTACTGCCAAGTGGTTGACCTAAAATTTTCTCAATGTTATGTGTAGATTAAGGATCCCTGGTGGTGCAGTGGTTAAAGCACTCAGCTGCTAACTGAAAGAAAGGTTGGTGGTTCAAAACCATCAGCTGCTCCATGGGAGAAAGATGTGTTAGTTGGCTTCTGTAAAGATTTACAGCCTTGCAAACCCTATGAAGCAGTTCTACTCTGTCCTATAGAGTCACTATGAGTTGGACTTGATTCAGTGGCAGTGGGTATGTGTAGAGTAGCATGGATCTGCTATCCTAGGATATATTAGTAATTAGATTGGATTAAAACCTCTGAGAAAATCTGAATAATAAAAATATAATAAAATAATAAAAATAATAACATTAGCTCCATACATTTCCATGACAAATAAATCTTGTCATGTAATGAATTCCGGTGTAGCATTTGATGATGTAGGAAGAGATACAGAGAAAGTGTGCACTAGTAAAAGTTTTATAGATAATAAAAGTTTTAAAATTTTATCCATAAGATTGAACTGAAGTTGCAAAGCTTTTCTGAGGTGATTTACATGGCATTTTAAAATCTCCTTGATTATGTTTAAATTTTTAGTACACAAAATTGTGCCACTCTACCCTTTCAGGAAACCTCCACCCCCCAAACACACTACCAAGATTTATTAATTCTACACCTGGTTCTCAGACATAATGAAAATGAGGAAACCGCTATAAGTTTGTGCTACCATTATTGATCTTAGGTTTTTGGGGATAACAACTAAAGCTCAGAGGTAGATAATGTTGCAGACAATTCTCACAGTGACAGCGATCCAAGATCCAGATCAGAATTTTCATCAGTAAAGAATGCTGACCTGGGAAGTATATGGAGAGGGACATGGAACATTTTAAATAGCATGGGTCCACTTACCCTTTATTCTAGCAGTGGCTGAACTAATAAAAGTCAGGGGTTATTGAAAATATATCTTTCCATCAGTAGGATTTTTCTGTAGCAGTTATCACCACTGGGCCTAAGAGTGTTGGCCAAAGGAGCTTTTTAACATGAAAGCAGCAATAAGCAAGCCCCAGAGCTGAGCTGTAGGAGACACAAATGATGCTTTTAAAAAATAAGCTTAAAACCAAAAAAACCAAACCCACTACTGTCAAGTCGATTCCAACTCATATTGACCCTATAGGGTAGGGTAGAACTGCCCCATATGGGTTTCCAAAGCTATAAGTCCTTATAGGAGCAGACTGTCATATCTTTTTCCCACAGTGCTGCTGGTGGGTTTGAAATGCCACCTTTTCGGTTGGCAGCCGAGTGCTTAACCACTGTGCCACTAGGGCTCCCAAAAATAAGCTGAGAGAGCATTAAGCACTCTGAGCAGGTATCTCCATCCCCTCAGAGTCACAGAGGCTTCATTTCAGACTTGTTTGCTCTTTTCTATGGATCCACAGGAAATGGGGTCAAACAAGATGGCTCTGCCAGGAGCAACACAGAGAGCAAACAGCCACTCTGTGCCCCTTAAGACTTGCAGTTCTTGTCCCTAGTGAGGATGACTAACTACCTGCTATCAAGTCATTGCCGACTCCTAGTAACCCCATGTGTTGCAGAGTAGAACTTCTCGATAGGGTTTTCATGGCTGTGACCTTACAGAGCCAGACCACCAGGCCTTTTTTTCCAAGGTACCTGTGGGTGGTTTTAAACCTCCAACCTATCGGGTAGCAGTTGAGTGCTTAACCATTTGCCCCACCCATGCATTTCTAGAGAGAAGTAAGTAGACTCAGAAGAAGAAATGAAAATTCTAAAAAACAATAAAATAAAATTGGGGTACTAATGAGAAACAAAGCTTATATTTCTAATTTAAAACCTGATAATTTTCAATGTATTTTTTTTTTTTATATTTTATTGTACTTCAGGTGAAAGCTTACAGAGAAAATAGTTTCTCATGAAATAGTAGTACACATGTTGTTCTATGACATTGGTTAACAACCCCACAACATATTAAGCCTCTAAATTCTCAACCTTTTTTTTTTTTTTTGATGAAAATACAGATAGCCAAAGATACACCGTTTCAAAAATTTCTACATTCACAGTTCAGTGATTTTGACTACGCTCTTCCAACTGTGCTGTTATTCTCACTTAAGATGAAGGCTTACAGAACAAAATAGTTTTTCATTTAACAGTTACTACACATGTTGCCCTATGACAATGGTTAACAATCTCACAGCACATCAAGAATATCCTTACTCCACCTTGTGTTCCCTATCACCAGGGGACTTCCTTGTCACTTCTGTCTTATGGCCCTTGTCACTGGACTACTGTACCTTGTTAGTCTCATTTGTTTTTTATTTTCTTTTATCTTATTTTAACACCATTTCAAAAATTTTTACTTACACGTTTAAGTGATATTGACTATGCTCTTCCAATTGTGCTGCCATTCTCGCCCAAGATGAAGGCTTACAGGACAAAACAGCCTCCCATTTCATAGTTACTACAAAAGTTGCCCTATAGCAGTGGTCAACAATCTCACAATACATCGACAGTGTCCTTATTCAATTTGTGTTCCTTATCATCAGTTTCCTACTCCCCCTCTGCCTTCTGGCCCTTGTCACCGGACTCCTGTACCTCGTTAGTCCCATTTAGTTTTACTGGGCTGTCCACTCCCAGGCTTAACATCGAACCTCGAAGGGTAACTTCACCTCTGAGCTGAAAGGGTGTGTGGGGGCCACACTCTTGAGGTTTCTCTAGTATTCTTTAGGCCAGTAAATCTGGTCTTTTTTTTTTTTTTTTTTTTGGAGTTAAAATTATGCTCTACATCCTTCTCCAGCTCTGTCCAGAACCCTCTGTTGTGATCCTGGTCAGAGCAGTCAGTGGTGGTAGCCGGGTACCATCTAGCTGTACTGGACTCAGTCCGGTGGAGGCCTTGGTAGCTGTGGACAATTAGTCCTTTGGACTAATCTTTTCGTTGAATCCTGTTCTCTTTATTCTCCCTTGCTCCTGAAGGGATGAGACCAGTGGAGTATCTTAGATGGCCGCTCATAGGCTTTTAAGACCCCAGACACTACTCACCAAGGTAGAACGTAGAGCATTATCTTTATAAGTAGTGTCATGCGAATTGAGCTAGATGTTCCCCGAGACCATGGTCCCCAGAGCCCTCCGTCCAACAACTCAGTCCCTCGGGGGGTTTGGATGTGTCTATAGGGCCTCCATGACCTTTCCTTGTGCAGGTTGTGTTAGTTTCCCCTGTACTGTGTACTGTCTCACCTCTCACCCAAGTTACCACTTATCTATTACCTATTTAGTATTCCCCCCCCTCCCCACCCATCCCTGGTAACCAACAAGGATTGTTACATTTTGCATGTGAATTTTTTCATGGGTTTTTACAATAGAGGTCTCATACAATATTTGTCCTTTTGTGATTGACTTCTTTCACTCAGCATAATGTCCTCCAGTTTCATCCATGTTATGAGATGGTTCACAGATTCATTGTAGTTCTTTCTCGTTGCATAGTACTCCATTGTGTGTATGTACCATAGTTTGTGTATCCATTCATCTGTTGATGGACATCGAGGTTGTTTCCATCATTTTGCTATTGTGAACAATGCTGCCATGAACATAGGTGTGCATATGTCTATTCGAGTGATGACTCTTATTTCTCTAGGATATATTCCTAGGAGTGGGATTGCTGGATCGAATGGTATGTCTATTTCTAGCTTTCTGAGGAAACGCCATATCATTTTCCAAAATGGTTGTATCATTTTGCATTCCCACCAGCAGTGTATAAGAGTTCCCGTCTCCCCGCAGCCCCTCCAACATTTGTTATTTCCAGTATTTTTGATTCGTGCCAGTAATGCCGGGGTGAGATGGTATCTCATTGTGGTTTTAATTTACATTTCTGTAATGGCTAGTGATCGCGAGCATTTCCTCATGTGTTGGCCATTTCAATGTCTTCCTTGGTGAAGTGTCTGTTCATTTCCTTTGCCCATTTTTTGATAGGATTGTTTGTCTTTTTGTTGTAGAGGTGTTGGATTTTCTTGTAGATTATGGAGATTAGACCTTTGTCTGACTTGTACTGTCCAAAAATTTTTTCCCAGTGTGTAGGTTCTCTTTTGACTCTTTTGGTGAAGTCTTTTGAAGAGCATAGGTGTTTGATTTTTAGAAGATCCCAGTTATCTAGTTTATCTGTTGGGTTTTTTGTGTTGATGTTTATGGTTTGTATCCTGTTAATGCTATGTATTAAGGCCTGAAGAGTTGGTCCTATTTTTTCTTCTATGAATTTTATAGTTTGAGGCTTTATATTCAGGTCTTTGATCCATTTTGAAGTAGTTTTTGTATATGGTGTGAGGTATGGGTCCTGTTTCATTTTTCTACAAATGGATATCCAGTTTTGCCAGCACCATTTGTTAAAAAGACTGTCTTTTCCCCATTTGATATATTTTGGGCCCTTGTCAAAGATCAGGTGACCATAGGTGGATGGATTTACATCTGGGTTCTCAATTCTGTTCCATTGGTCAATGTCTCTGTTGTTGTACCAGTACCAGGCTGTTTTGAGTACTGTAGCTGTATAGTAGGTTCTCAAGTCAGGTAGTGTGAGTCCTCCAACTTCATTCTTCTTCTTCAGTGGTGCTTTACTTATTCGGGGCTTCTTCCCTTTCCATATAAAGTTAATAATTAGTTTTTCCATCTCTTTGAAGAATGTTGTTGGTATTTGGATCGGAATTGCATTGTATTTGTAAATTGCTTTAGGTAGAATTGCCATTTTCACAATGTTGAGTCTGCCTATCCATGAGCATGGTATGTTTTTCCATTTATGTAGATCCTTTTGGGTTTCATGCAGCAGTGTTTTGTAGTTTTCTTTGTATAGGTCTTTTACATTCCTGGTCAGATTTATTCCTAAGTATTTTATCTTTTTAGGGGCTATTGAAAATGGTATTGATTTCCTGATCTCCTTTTCATCGTTCTCTTTACTGGTGTATGGGAATCCAACTGATTTTTGAATGTTTAACTTGTATCCTACTACTCTGCTGAATGTCTCTATTAGTTCCAGTAGATTTGTCATGGAGTCTTTAGGGTTTTCTATGTATAGTATCATATCATCTTCAAACAGGGAGAGTTTAACGTCTTCATTACCAATTTGGATGCCCTTTATTTCTTTCTCTTGCCTTATTGCTCTAGCTAGAACTTCCAGCACAATGTTAAATAGGAGTGGTGATAAAGGGCATCCTTGTCTTGTTCCTGTTTTCAAGGGGAATGTTTTCAGCCTCTCTCCATTAAGAATGATGTTGGCTGTTGGTTTTGCATAGATGCCCTTTATTATGTTGAGAAATTTCCCTTCTATACCTATTTTATTGAGAGCTTTTATCAGGAATGGGTGTTGGACTTTGTCAAATACCTTTTCTGTGTCAATTGAGAGGATCATGTGATTTTTTTCTTTCCATTTATTTATGTGGTGGATTACATTGATGGATTTTCTAATGTTAAACCATCCTTGCATACCTGGTATGAATCCTACTTGGTCGTGGTGTATTATTTTTTTGATATGATACTGAATTCTATTGGCTAGAATTTTGTTCAGAATTTTTGCATCTATATTCATGAGAGAGATTGGTCTGTAATTTTCTTTTTTTGTGACGTCTTTGCCTGGTTTTGGTATCAGCGTTATGCTGGCAACATAGAATGAATTTGGAAGTGTTGCTTCCTCTTCTATGCTCTGAAATAGCTTGAGTAGAACTGGTACAAGCTCTTCTGTAAATGTTTTGTAGAATTCTCCAGTGAAGCCATCTGGGCCAGGGCTTTTTTGGTTGGGAGTTTTTTTATTACCTTTTCAATCTCTTCTTTTGTTATGGGTCTGTTCAAATTTTCAATATCACTTTGTTGTAGTTTGGGTAGGCCATGTGTTTCTAGAAATTTATCCATTTCCTCTAGGTTTTCACGTTTGTTGGAATATAGTTTTTCATAATATTCTGTTAGAATCCTTTTTATTTCAGTTGGGTCTGTTGTAATGTCCCCCATTTCATTTCTTATTTGGGTTATTTGTGCCCTCTGCTGTTTTTCTTTTGTCAGTCTGGCCAGTGGTTTGTCGATTTTGTTGATTCTTTCAAAGAACCAACTTTTGGTTTTGTTGATTCTTTCTATTGTTTTTCTGTTCTCTATTTCATTTATTTCTGCTCTGATCTTTACTATTTCTTTTCTTCCAGTGGTTGTAGGCTTTTTTTGTTGTTCTCTTCTATTTGTTTGAGTTCTGTAGTTTATGTTTTGATTTTGTCCCTTTCTTCTTTTTTGATATGTGCATCTATTGCTATAAATTGTCCTCTGAGGACTGCCTTTGCTGTGTCCCAAAGGTTTTGGTATGATGTGTTTTCATTTTCATTTGATTCTAGGAATTTTTTAATTCCATCTCTGATTTCTTCTATTACCCATTGATGTGTAAGCAGATTATTATTCAGTTTCCATGTGTTTGATTTTTTTTCCTTGTTCTTTCTTGTGTTAATTTCTACCTTGATGGCATTGTGGTCAGAGAAGATATTGTGAATTATCCCAGCATTTTGGATTTTGTTGAGGATTGCTCTGTGGCCTAAGATGTGGTCTATTCTGGAGAACGTTCCATGTGCATTGGAAAAGAATGTGTACTTTGCAGCAGTTGGATGGATTGTTCTATATATGTCTATGAGGTCCAGTTGGCTGATTGTGTCCTTTAGGTCTTCTGTATCTTTGCTTAGTTTCTTTTTAGTTGTTCTGTCCTTTACTGAGAGTGGTGTGTTGAAGTCTCCTACTATTATTGTGGAACTGTCAATTTCTCTTTTCAGTGCTGTTAGAGTTTTTTTTATGTATTTTGGAGCCCTGTCATTGGGTGCATAGATATTTATTATGGTTATGTCTTCATGATGGATCATCCCCTTAATCATTATATAGTGTCCTTGTTTGTCTTTTATCGTAGATTTTGTTTTAAAGTCTATTTTTTCTGAGATTAGAATTGCCACTCCTGCTCTTTTTTGATAGCTGTTAACTTGATATATTTTTTTCCAACCTTTGATTTTTAATAAATTCACATCTTTGTTTCTAAGGTGTGTCTCTTGTAGACAGCAAATTGATGGATCCTGTTTTCTTATCCATTCTGCCACTCTCCGTCTCTTTATGGGTGCATTGAGTCCATTTACGTTCAGTGTAATTATTGATAGATGGAAGTTTGTTGCTGTCATTTTGTAGTGCTTTTTTTTGTGATGCTGAAGTTTTCTTTGTTGTTCTTACTCTTTTGTGCTGAGTTACTTTTGTTTGTGGATTTTGTGTTCATTTCTTTTGTTTTTGTAGGTTTGTTTTTGTTGAGACTTTATGTTTTTTGTCTTTATTTTTATGAGTTGGTTTGTTAACTTTTTTTGTGGTTACCATGAATTTTACCCTTATCTTTATAATTTTGAAGCAGTCTACCCTTACTTGGTATTGCCTTGCTTTCCTCTCCTTTAGAAGGTTCTATACCTATGCCGTTTGTTCCCTCTTTCATTGTTTTGATGTTGTTGTCATCCTTTGATTGATTTCTCTGATTCCCTGTTGTATTTCTTTTGTTTTTGGAAAGTCCTCTGTAGTTCAGTTCCTAGGATGGTATCTGCTTCATGTGAACCTGCGTCCTAGGTCCTAGGTCCTGCCTGAGGGCTGAAGCTGTTTGTCCTCAGATCGAAGAACTCCCTTTAATAATTCTTGTAAGTTTGGTTTGACTTTTGCATATTCCTTTAGTTTATGTTTATCTGGAAATGACCTAATTTCACCATCAAATTTGAATGAGAGTTTTGCAGGATATATTATTCTTGGCTGACAATCTTTTTCTTTCAAGATTTTATATATGTCATCCCATTGCCTTCTTGCCTGCATGGTTTCTGCCGAATAATCTGAGCTTAGTCTTATTGTTTCTCCTCTGTATGTGACTTCTTGTTTTTCACGAGCTGCTCTCAGGATTCTTTGTTTGTCTTTAGTTTTAGCGAGTGTGAATATGATATGTCTTGGTGACTTTCTTTTGGGGTCTCTTCTATATGGGGTTCGTTGAGCTTCTTGGATGGCCAGCTTTTCATTTTTCATGATATTGGGAAAGTTTTCTGTCAGCAGTTTGTCAATGATCCTCTCTGTGTTTTCTGTTTTCTCCCCCTGTTCTGGTATGCCAATCACTCGTAAGTTTTTGCTTTTAATTGTGTCCCACATAACTCTCAGGGTCTCTTCATTTTTCTTTGTTCTTTTTTCTGAGTTTTCTTGAAACAAAGTTGTATCCAAGTGTTTGTCTTCAGTTCCACTGATCCTGTCTTCCATGGTTTCAAATCTACTTCTCAGCCCTTCTATGACACTGTCCATTTCTGAAATCTTGTTGTTTATCTTTTGGATTTCTAATTATTGTGTTTGTATAATTTCGAGTTGTGAATTTATTTTGGCATTTTGTTCCTGCATCATCTTCCTGAATTCTTCCAATTTTTTGTCTGTATTTTCCATAAATTTGTCTATTTTTTCCTCATGTTTGTCAGCTTTTTGCCTCAGTTCTTGGAAAATTCCAAGTATTAGTGATTTGAGTTCCCTATCAGGTACTTCTAGTGCATTTTCTTCCACAGAAGAGTTATCTGGTGTTTTAATTTGGATGCCTATTGGAGCCATCTTGTCTTGTTTTTGTAAATGTTTTGATATTGTTTGCTGTTTTCGGGCCATTCAGTAGATATTTCTCTCGTTTATTGATTGTAGATTTTTTTTTGTTTGTTTGTTTCGTCCTTGTGGTATAGCTGGGAAGATCTAGCTGTGGAGGAGCCACTGGGACAGGTTGTTTGTGGCACTCACTGCAGCTACCAGGATTGTCGGTAGTCAGTGCTGGGCAGTTTCCAATAGGGCGTGCCTGCACCGCTTGGTGGTGTGATGTCTAGTGCACGGTGCAGGTAGTTAGGGTGCAGCGGGGAGATGGTTATGTGTGAACCTAAGCTGGATATGGGAGAGAGGAGAGAGGAGCAGGAGCGAAAAGCATACGAACATAAAAGAATGCTAGAGGAGCTTGTCGTTGGAATGTACAGATGAGAGACTATGGGATGGAGGAAACCAGTAGGGGGAAGAGAAAGAAAAGGAAAGAATGAACAAATAAAAATCAGAAAAGTTGAAGAACTGCAAAGTTCCCAGGGATCCCACCAATGCAGCTATGAGGTCTGGGGGAGTCGGTCTCAGTTTTCACAGCACAGCCTGGCCAGAAGGTACAGAGGCATGCATCGCCTGGTATTCAGGGATCAGAAAGAGAAGGAAGAGATAGAGAGATGAGAAATTAAGCAATGAAGAAAGACAAAAGGGAAAAAGAGGGAAAAGATGACAAAACTAATCAAAAAAAGAAGAAAAATAAAATTAAAAAAAAAAAAAAGGGAACACCAGCAGTCAGTGCCAACAAATGGGACCCAGAGAGCCCCCACTCAGGGGTGCGATTTCCAAGAAGCCGGCAGTCTCGGGGTTAAGAGACTGTGGTCACGGGAAGCAGAGGGGCGAACGAACAAAGGCCCCGGGATCTCACCAGCGCGGCAGCCCAGACCTGGAAGCAGCCACACGCCAGAACGCAGTCCCACAGCCCCGCAGGAGAAAGCAAAGACCACACCCGGAACCAGGCACCCAGGCAAAAGGAGGGGGAGGCGGTAGAAAAAGGTTCGCCAGCTGCCAGTAAACGGCTCCCAGAAAGCCGCCAGCCCGGGGGTGCGGAATCCAAGCACCAGTGCCCCCCAGCCCAGGGACCCCGGCCACGGAAAGCAGAGGGGTGAATGAACAAAGGCCCTGGGATCCCACCAGCACGGCAGCCCAGACCTGGAAGCAGCCACACGCCCAAACCAGCCCCACAGCTCTGCAGGAGAGAGCAAAGACGGCACTCGGAACCAGGCACCCAGGCAAAAGGAGGGGGAGGCGGCAGAAAAAGCCCCGCCAACGGCCAGCAAACGGCTCTCAAAAAGCCTCCAGTCCGGGCACGCGGAATCCAAGCACCAGCGCCCAGCCCAGGGACCCCGGCCACGGAAAGCAGTGGGGCGAATGAACAAAGGCCCCGGGATCTCACCAGCGCGGCAGTCCAGACCCAGAAGCAGCCACACGCCCGAACGCAGCCCCATAGCTCCGCAGAAGAGAGCAAAGATGGCACTCGGAACCAGGCTCCCAGGCAAAAGGAGGGGGAGGCGGCAGAAAAAGTTTCGCCAGCTGCCAGCAAACGGCTCCCAGAAAGCTGCCAGCCCAGGCACGCGGAATCCAAGCACCGGCGCCCCTCAGCCCAGGGACCCTGGCCACGGAAAGCAGGGGAGCCCCAGCTGAGGCGGAGAGGGGTGGGGGGTGGGAAAGTGTGCACCGCAGTTTACCAGTCGTTCTGTCTCCCACCGGATGCTCTGCAAGGCTGCTCTCCCATTCGCTGGTCTCCGATAGGAATCCGAGATGGTGGATCCGCGCTGCGTTAGCTGGTAAGGAATCTCTGCATGAGTCTCTCCTCGCTCTCCGTTCTCTTTTAGTATTCTCACTCCGTTTGGTGTTTGGCTGAGTTCTTTATCTCTTCATTTGGTGTTCTAGGGTTTCAGGATTGTTGATTCTCTGTTAGGCTTAGTTTTTCGGATCTTTGCTGTGGAGGGATGGCGTGGTGCTTCTGCCTAGAGCGCCATCTTGCCCCGCCTCTCTCCATGTATTTCTTGAAAATTCTACTTTATTTTAATTTTATTTTATTTTTACTATGAAATGAGAGCAGCAAGTTAATATTTCAGTTTGTTTTCATATTTCATCATGGTATTTTTAAGTGGTAGATGAGCAGTGAAAGATCTCTGGACTCAGCAAATCCATGGTGTCAGAGTTAGCACAAAGACCTACCACGCCTGAGCAATAATTAACAAGGTAGAAAAAAGCACGTCTTCTGTGTGAGATGGTGGCATCCTCATACACCGAAGGCTCTTCCTTTTTTATTTTTACTTAATAGAGCAGTATGGAAAAATTTCACATGCTTTGCATTTATCTTTAGACCAGAGGGCTAATCCATAGACCCCTTTAGCAACCTCACCGAGTGACTAAAACCGCAATTATTTCTCTTCTTTATAATTTTACCATGTTTATCTATACAATGTCCTTCCAAAACTTATTTATTAAATGCCTGCCATATGCCAGGTCTGTGTTCACATGTCCTAAAATCAGGGAGATCACAAGAAAGGAACAAAAGTTGCATACAACATTGAGGAAGTTAACTTCATTTATCACTTAAAGTCATTGACTCTAAACAGGATTAACTTTAGCTTTTCATGCAATTTTCTTTCCTAAAAATAAAGAAATTGAAGTCTATTCCAAAATCTATGTAAACACCTTACACAATAATTACTATAAGCAGTCTGCAGTGCCGAATTAAAGCATCTCAACAGGAGGGACATATAGAATTCCCTCTCTGAGAGAACCTGTTGGTTAGTTACTAGACAGGAATTCCTAATATTTCCTCCCTATGCATTATAGTGACATCAGCCTCCCACTGATATCAGTGCAATTCTTAGAATTAGAAACGAAGATGCTTCTAATTTCAGAGATAAATCCTTCATTGTTTAGATGACACCACAGGTTACTATTAAGCATTTTAACAAATCAAAATAACTAAGCAAAATCAAAGAATAATAGACATCAAACTCGAGGACAAATAATTCTATCCAAATATTTTCATGGAACAGTAGCATATGGAAAAGACGTGAGCTTTCATTTCTATGTTTTATGGATCATATACATGTATCATATTAATTTGAAGGAGAAACTAATATATATTGATCATATAGTATTTGTTAGGCCACATGTTAAAGACATAAGTATCTCATTTAATTGCTGCAGTTACCCAATGAGGCTGCTATTATCATCTGTATTTGTGAATAAAGATAATGAAATCTAAAAAATGTGTATAGCTTGCCCAAGGTCACATAGCTAGTAAGGCTCAAGGCAAGTCTGAAACCCTTAGAACTGTCTGCATGCAAAGCTTCATGGGCTTTTCTCCTTATCATATCAGTTATAGTATTTCTTAATCATTGATTAACATAAGGGGCAATATAATAGTTAAATCTACTTAGTTTCAGTGTTTTTAAATATGAACTGTTGTGTTTGAATTAATTAAATAAGCTGTATATTTTACATGAAGAAGCATTGACAGTTTATTTTTGAATATTTTCAGTTACTTTATTTTTCTAAATATTTTCTACAGGCAATTAACGGGTTTTAAATGATTTCAATTTATCTTCTTACAATAATTATATCTTAAGGTGCTAATTATTTTCTTTAGTAATTTCCACATGAAATTTTAGAATATGTCAGAGGCAAAAATTATGCCATGGGACTATTTATTAGCATATGAGAAGTATTTAGTAAAAACTTATTTTTAATATGGAAATACATCTATCTTATATGCAGGTATAAGATAAAAGGGTACATATTAGCTGTACCTTCATTTCTGCATATGAGGAAGTAAAATTCATATTTGAACAGTAGATAAATTAGGAAATGATTATTAACTTTAAATGTGATTATAAGTTAGCACTGCTGGCACAGTGGTTAAGCGTTCTGCTGCTAACCAAAAGGTTGGCAGTTCGAATCTACCAGCTTTTCCTTGGTAACACTATGGGGCAGTTCTACTCTGTCCTATTGGGTCGATGTGAGTCAGAATTGTCTCCACAGCAGTGTGTTTTTTTATTAGTTTAATAAATCAAATATCTTTTAAAATTAGTTTTCTATTTTTCCTTAGATGTCTTTTATTAACAAGCTTAACTACCGCTCAAATATCAGATTATTTTCAAAAATTTGTGTCCAAAATTTCCCACATGCATATTCCAATTTAGCTTCCAAAAAATCATCATTGAAAGCTATTTTATTATATGAAAGGATGAAAAAGAAGGATAATGTAGGTGTCCATGGGTGGGGGGGGGTTAGGTATTTCTATATACTGTTAGTAAGCAGCCTAAACACAGAGAACTAGTTAATATTTGTCAAAAACTTTAAAAATTGGAGACCTTATCCATCAATTCTACTTCTAAAAAGCCCATGTCAGAAAAGCATTCATAGATTCAAATATGTTGTTGTTTTATTAGTTGCTGTTGAGTTGATTCTGACTCATGAAGACCGCATGCATTACAGAGTAGAGTGTTCTTGTTGATGAAAACAGATCACCAGGCCTTTCTTCCACAGTAAAGCTGAGTGGATTTGAACCACCAACCTTTAGGTTAGCAGTCGAGTGCAAACCATTTGTGCCACCTAAAGTTTATAGAAAGATTGTTAGTAATACTGAAAAAATGGACATGATCTAAGCATCTTTCAGAAGCTTTTGGGTTAAATACTCTAAATTCATTCATATTATTACCATGCAAACATTAAAATAATGATGTAGATGTAAATTTAATTGGTAAAGAAAGATATTCACAACATATCTGTGAGCAAAATATATACATATACATATATATACACACACACACACATATGTATATACATATATATGGAGCCCTGGTGACACAGTGTTTAACAGCTTGGCTGCTAACCAAATGTTCAGCAGTTTGAATCCAACAGCAGCTCCTTGGAAACCCTATACAGCAGTTCTACTCTGTTCTATAGGGTAACTATGAGTTGGAATTGACTCAATGGCAACGGGTTTGGGTTTATATATATATTCATTGCTGTTGAGTTGGCGGGTCACTGTGAGTTATATATATATATTTCTCAAGCTGAAAGAACTGAAGAAAAAATTCAAGCCTCGAGTTGCCTGGAGTTGCAATAGTGACGGATTCTAGAGGCAAAATACTGAATGATGCAGGAATCATCAAAAGAAGATGGAAGAAATACACAGTCACTGTCCCAGAAAGAACTGGTCGATGTTCAGCCATTTCAGGAGGTAGCATATGATCAAGAACCAATGGTACTGAAGGAAGAAGATCTAGCTGCACTGAAGACATTGGCGAAAAACAAGGCTCCAGGAACTGACGAAATACCGATTGAGATGTTTCAACAAATGGTTGCAGTGCTGAAGTGCTCACTCATCTATGCCAAGAACTTTGGAAGACAGCTACCTGGCCAACTGACTGGAAGAAATTCATATTTCTGCTTATTCCAAGGAAAGGTGATCCTACCAAATGCAAAAATAATCAAACAATATCATTAATAACAGTCAGTGGTTCCAATCCACTAGCCATTCCTTGGAAATCCTATGGGGTGGTTCTGCTCTGTCCTGTGGGGTTGCTATGAGTTGGAGTCGACTTGACAGCAATGGGTTTCGGTTTTTTTGGTGGTGTGCTTCTAATTCTGAGATTCAGAAGCCTCGTTTTGAGGAACGGCTCACCAGTACCAACTGCCATCGAAATGATTCTGATTTGTGGTGGCCCCATGTGTGTCAGAGTGGAATTGTGCTCCATAAGGTTTTCAATAGCTAATTTTTTGGAAGTAGATTGCCAGGCCTTTCTTACGAAGTACCTGTGGGTGGACTTGAACCTCCAAACTTTCCATTAGTAGCCGAGTGCATTAACCATGTGCACCTTCCTGGAACTCCAGGAAGAGGTTTAGGCAGAAGGTAAAATGGCAGTATCAGCCCTTCAATTTCCCTTACCTTCCCCCAGCATTTGTGAGAAGTGAGGAGGCTTCAGGGTACCTGGCCCTTCCCTGGGCAACAGAAAGACTGAACAATTCCTGGATCATCTGCATTTTCAGGAGATTTCATAGCAGCTTACTTAACTGTACATCCTCCCTCTTTGCTCCTTTAATGCCAAATATATTTCTTAAGGAAGCCCTTTAATAAGAAGGATCTCAGCATTGAAGGATGAGTGATTACAGTTTCCATTAAAATTAGCCTGGAAACGATCTCCAGGTGGAAGTCTGGTAAAAGACTTCTGAGATGGATGTTGGACCAAAGGATTGTCTGGAGAGGGAAGAAATACAAGATGAGTAGGCTTACAGTTATCTTGGTCTAATTAACGTTTATCAGATAAGATCAGCCAGCACAATGAAGGCAGCTGTTAGCGTGGACAGAGCCCGATTTGTTCCTCTATTTTATTTCCTTTCATACAGTCAGCCCCCCTAACTTAATACCTTTGAAATTACTGTTTTAGTCCCACACTTCGGAAAAGAAAAAACAGATAAATCCAATTTAGCATTCCCCTATAATTTGGCAAATTCAGGAATCAGCAATTTGAAAAAGAACCATGGTTTAGATTCCCTGAGAAGGAAATAAAGATTTATTCTCCCTACTCCCAACTTTTTATTTTGGGTAACGTCAAACTTACAGAAAAGTTAAAGAATAGTACAATGAATGCACTTCATAGACCTCTCACCTAAATTTATCAATTTTAAGCATTTTGCAACATTGTGTTTCCAGATGCCACTGTTGGTGGTACTCTACTTTAAAGAACTTGTGACATAAATCTATACATTGTATGTGAGATGGGTATGCTTTTTTCTTCCTGAACTGCTTGTGAGTAAATTGTATTCCATCTTGATATTTCACTCCTACACATTCAGTGTTTCCTAAGAACAATGATCTACATAACAACAATACCACTATCATACCCAAGAAATTTAACATTGTGCATGAAGAGCACAGCCCACAATCTGAATTTGTCTAGTTGTGTCTTCATGATTAGATTCAGCTCAAACATTTTTGCTAAGAATACTCCAAAGAATGTAAAATAGTACAACCACTTTTGGAAATCAATTTGGCGATTCCCTAAAAAGCTAGAAATAGAAGTACCATATGATCCAGCAATCCCACTCCTTGGAATATATCCTAGAGAAATAAAAGCCATCACACAAATAGATATATGCACACCCATGTTCATTGCAGCACTGTTCGCAATAGCAAAAAGATGGAAACAAACTATGTGACCATCAATGGACGAATGGATAAACAAATTATGATATATTCACACAATGGAATACTACACAACAATAAAGAAAAACAATGAATCTGTGAAACATCTCATAACATGGATGAATCTGGAAGGCATTATGCTGAGTGAAATAGTCACAAAAGGACATATATTGTATAAGACCACTATTATAAGAACTCAAGAAAAGGTTTAAACACAGAAGAAAACTTTCTTTGATAGTTATGAGGGTGGGGAGGGAAGGAGAAAGGTATTCACTAACTAAATAGTAGACAACAATTAATTATCTTAGTTGAAGGGAAGGACCACACACAATACAGGGGAAGTCAGCACAACTGGACTAAACCAAAAGCCAAGAAGTTTCCTGAATACAACCAAACACTTGAAGGGACAGTGTAACAGGGGTGGGCATCTGGGGACCATGGTTTCAGGGGACATCTAGGTCAATTGGTATAACAAAGTTTATTAAGAAAATATTCTTCATCCCATTTTGGTGAGTGGCGTCTGGGATCTTAAAAGCTAGCTAGTGGCCATCTAAGATGCATCAATTTGTTCCAACCCACCTAGAGCAAAGGAGAATGAAGAACACCAAAGTCACAAGGAAAATATTAGCCCAAGAGACAGAAAAAGCCACATAAACCAGAGACTCCTGAGACCAGAAGAACTAGATGGTACCCGACTACCACCAGTGACTGCCCTCACAGGGAACACAACAGAGAGTCCCTGATGGAGCAGGAGATAAGTGGGGTGCAGAACTCAAATTCTAGTAAAAACATCAGACTTAACGGTCTGACTGAGACTGGAGGAACCCTGGAAGACATGGCCCCTGGACTGTCTGTTAACCCAGAACTAAAACCATTCCTGAAGCAAACTCTTCAGACAAAGATTAGACTGGACTATGGGACATAAAATGATACTCATGAGGAGAGTGTTTCTTAGTTCAAGTAGATACACGAGACTAAATGGGCAGCTTCTGTCTGGAGGCAAGACAAGAAGGCAGAAGGGACAGGAGCTGGTTGAATGGACACAGGAAATCCAGGGTGGAAAGGAGGAGTGTGCTGTCACATTATAGAGAGAGCAACTAGGGTTACATAACAATGTGTGTATAAATTTTTGTATGAGAAACTAACTTCAAATGTAAACTTTCACTTAAAGCACAACTAAAAAAATTTAAAAATGAAATGTATAACATTAATATTATACATAAGCAAAATTTTGCTGAAGATCATTCAAAAGCAGTTGCAGCAGTACACTGACAGAGAACTGCCATAAATTCAAGTCAGATTCAGAAGAAGATGTGGTACTAAGAATATCATTGCTGATGTCAGATGGATCCTGGCTGAAAGCAGAGAATACCAGAAAGCTGTTTACCTGTGTTTTATTGACCAGGCAAAGGCATTCTACTGTGTGAATCACAACAAATTATGGATAACATTGTGAAGAATGAGAATTCCAGAACACTTAATTGTGCTCTTGTGCTCATGGGGAACCTGTACATAGATCAAGAGGCAGTCGTTCGAACAGAACAAGGGGATACTGTGTGGTTTAAAGTCAGGAAACATGTGCATCAGAGTTGTATCCTTTCACCATACTTATTCAATCTGTATGTTGAGCAAATAATCCAAAAACCTGGACTATATGAAGAAGAACATGGCAGCAGGATTGGAGGAAGACTCATTAACAACCTGCTTTATGCAGATGACACAACCTTGCTTGCTGAAAATGAAGAGGACTTGAAGCGCTTGCTGATGAAGATCAAGGACGACAGCCTCCGGTATGGATTATACCTAAATAATAATAATTAAAAAAAAATCCTCACAAGTGAACCAATAAGCAATATCATGATAAATGGAGAAAAGATTGAAGTTGTCAAGGATTTCATTTTACTTGAATTCACAATCAACGCCCATAAATGCAGCAGTGAAAAAATCAAAGGACGCATTTCATTGACCAAATGTGCTGCAAAAGACCTCTTTAAAGGGTTAAAGAACAAAAATGTCACCTTGAAGACTAAGGTCCACCTGACCCAAGCCATAGTGTTTTCAATTGCCTCATATGCATGCGAAAGCTGGGCAGTGAATAAGCAAGACCAAAGAAGAATTGGCGCCTTTGAATTGTGGTGGTGTTGGCGAATGATATTGAATATACCGCGGACTGCCAAAAGAACGAACAAATCTACCTTGGAATAAATATGAGAATGCTCCTTAGAAGCAAGGATGGAAAGACTTCATCCCACATAATTTGGACATGTTATCACAAGGGATCAGTCCCTGGAGAAGGACATCTTGGTAAAGTAGAGGGTTAGCAAAAAAGAAGAAGACCTTCAACCAGATGGATTGGCACGGTGGCCACAACAATGAACTCAAACATAACAATTGTGAAGGTGGCACAGGACTGGGCAGTGTTTCACTCTGTTGGGGTGTGTTACAGTGTTTCACTCTGTAGGATATATATATATATATATATATACACACACACACAAATTAGTTCATTCAGTATGATCACATTTTAATAAATACATATATGTGTATGATACATTTCCATGTACATGAATGAGTGTATGTCTGTATGTGTTAATGTGAGAGAGAGAGCGAGACAGAGAGAGAGAAAGACAAAGTATAAAATTGCACAGTGGTTAAACCTAAGGTGAAATTTCAGGTAATTGTTTCTTCTCTCTGTACTCTGAAATTTTAGTTTAAAACTATATTATTTTTATATACAGAATTTTTTTTAAATCCAGAAATACCCCTATTAAAATTTGGATAGAGGACTTTCCAGTTCATTCAATGTAGAAAAAAATATATACATTTAAAAAATGCAATTGTAAATTAGGGTGCTTTACACACTACTCTTTTTCACTTTTCACTTTCCAATACATATATATTTTAATTAACGCTTGTTTATTGTTGTAAATGCTATAAATTTTAAATACAATATCCTTTTACATTTTTAATGACTGTAGAATATTTCATTGTACGGAAGTACCATAATTTACTCCACAATCCCTACTGTTGGAAGTTTAGATTGTTTTGGAATTCTCTCTTTTTTTTTTTTAATTGTGATTTAGGTGTAAGTTTACAGTGCAAAATAGTTTCTCATTCAAAAATGTATACACAGATTGTTTTGTGATATTGACTGCAATCCCTGCAATGTGTCAGCACTCTCCCCCTTTCCACCCTCGGTTCCCTGTGCCCATTCATCCAGTTTTCCAGTCCCTTTCTGCCTTCTTGTCTTTGCTTTTGAGCAGGTGTTACCCATTTGGTCTCTTATACTTAACTAAGAAGCACATTCCTCACGTGTGTTACTGTTTGTTTTATAGGCCTGTCTAATCTTTGGCTGAAAGGTGGACTTTAGGAGTGGCTTCTGTTCTGAGTTAGCAGGGTGTCTAGGGTCTGTAGTCTTGGAGGTTCCTCCAGTCTTGTGTCAGACCAGTAAGTCTGCTCTTTTTTTGTGAATTTGAATTTTGTTCTACGTTTTTCTCCCCCTCTGTTTGGGACCCTCTACTGTGTGATCCTTGTCAGAACCGTTGGTGTTGGTAGCCAGGCACCATCTAGTTCTTCTGGACTCAGGCTGGTGGATGCTTTTGTTCATGGGTCCGTTAGTCCTTTGGACTAATATTTTCCTGTATCTTTTTTTTTTTTTTTTTCATTCTCCTTTACTCTGGATGGGATGGGACCAATAGATATATCTTAGATGGCTGCTTGCAAGCTTTTAAGACCTCAGATGCTACTCACCAAAGTAGGATGTACAACATTTTCTTTATGAACTATGTTATGCCAATTGACCTAGATGTCACCAAAGACTATGGTCCCCAGTCTTCAGCCCCAGGAACTCAGTCTGTCAAAGTGTTTGGATGTGTCTAGGAAGCTTCTGTGACTTTGCCTTGATCAAGTTGTGCTGATTTCCCCTATATTGCGTGTTGTCTTTCTCTTCACCAAAGTTAGCACTTGTCTACCATCAAAGGATTTTTTCTTTCCTGTATGTAAACCTTTACTTGAGTTTTTATAATTGTTGTCTCGTACAATATTTTCCTTTTGTGATTGACTTATTTCACTCAGCATAATGCCCTCCAGATTCATCCATGTTATGAGATGTTTCCTGGATTCATCATTGTTTTTTACATTGCATATTGTGTGTATGTACCATAATCTCTTTATCCATTCATCTGTTGAGGGGCATTTGTTTCCAACTTTTTGCTATTGTAGCTAGTGCTGCAATGAACATGGGTGTGCGTATGTCTATTTGTGTGACAATTCTTATTTCTCTAGGATATATTCCTAGGAGTGGGATTGCTGGATTGTATGGTATTTGTATTTCTAGATTTTTAAGGAGGTGCCATATTGTTTTCCATACTGGTTGCACCATTTTACATTCCCACTAGCAATGTATAAGAGTTCCAATCTCACTGAAACCTCTCCAATATTTATTTTTTGTATTTTTATTAGTGCCAGTAATGTCAAAGTGAGATGGTATCTCATTGTAGTTTTGATTTGCATTTCTGACTTGATGACAATGGGTTTGGGTTTTTGGGTAAATGACTAATCGAAACCCTGGTGGTGTAGTGGTTAAAAGCTGTGTCTGCTAACGAAAAAGTTGGCAGTTCGAATCAAGCAGGCACTTCTTGGAAACTCTATGGGACAGTTCTACTCTGTCCTATAGGGTAGCTATGAGTTGGAATCCACTCGTTGGCAACGAGTTTTGTTTAATGGCTAAGGATCACGAGCATTTCCTCATGTATCTGCTGGCCACCTAAATGCTTTGTCTGGTGAAGTGTATGTTCATATTCTTTTTCTGTTTTTTAATTGGATTGTTTGTCCTTTTGCTGTTGAAGTGTTGAAGTATTTTATAGATTTTAGAAATTAGACCCTTGACAGAAATGTTGCAGCCTGATTTTTTTTCCCAATCTGTAGGTTCTTTTTTTACTCTCTTGGTTAAGTCTTTTGATGATCATAAGTGTTTAATTTTTAGATAACTCCTAGTTATCTAGTTTATCTTCCAATGTTTGTGAGTTGTTATTTATAGTTTTTATTGTATTTATGTCATATGTTAGGGTATATACAGAAAATTTAAGAAAAATAATTTCCATTTTCAAAAGAAAGGAACAGCAATGTGTGGAAAAGAGGAAGAGGTTTAAAACAACAAAAACTAGAAGGGAGAAGGAGCAAGAGAATCAGAGGAAAGAGGTGAAAAAAAGGCTCAGGTTAGCTTATTGCTTTGAACTTACCTAAGAGATCAGCTCCATATGGAAGAAAAAAAAAAAATCATCGCATCACGGCACAGAGATGGAGCCAAGCCAGACTAACTATTGTGGTTGCACCTGTTTCCCTTCTATTGAATGCTTTCCATTTATCTTCCCTCTAGGACACATGAAGTGAGGATGTCAGTCCAATGAGGCTTCAGAGATATTCATGTCATAAATAAAATTGTGGAATTTTCCAGAAAATAATTCATTGTCAATGGTACTATACTTGTATTATTTCCTTTCATGCATCTTGCATACATATGTGTACCAATGACTTACTGGAAAAAAAGAACAAATGTTCCTGTGATTTGTTAGTCATTAAGCTCTCACTCAAATCTTTCCTGTTTTCCATCTGAGCATGTGGCAAGATGGTACTTTCTTGTCCTTATGAAGTTACTGTGATCTCTCGATTTGCCTTAGTCAAAGCTGTGTGAGACAGAGAGACATGAGTCACTTCCAAATGAGGCCTTTAGAATCAGCACACTATTTGCTGTGTAGCTTTAACCATTATATTGCCAGTTATGTTAATCAGTGATTAAGAAATACTGTAACCAGTATGACACAGAGGAAAGCCTATGAAGTTTTTCATGCAGACAGTTCTAAGGGTTTCATACTTTCCTTGGGCCTTACTAGCTGTGTGACCTTGGCAAGTTACACACATTTTTTAGACTTCATTACCTTCATTAACAAATAAATATGATAATGGCAGCCTCATTGGGTAATTGTGGGGATTAAATGAGATACTTAGAATTTCTGGACTTAAACGACAAAGTCGTCAATTCTTCTGATATAAAACTAAATTGCATCAGCTTGGCTGACCCTGTGAATATTCCAGAGTAATAATCTAAAGAATATCTGAACAATTTATTCTTCTATATTCTCTGACTCTGTATCACATTAAAACCATAAAATACCTTAAGACATAGTTACTGCAATAAGTATGAATCATTTAAAACCCTATAATTTCTTGCAAAAAATAGTTAGAAAAGTAACAGAAAAAATATTGTCCATTTTTTCATCCTTGAAAATAACACAAGCACTGAGATGGATCCTCCTTCAACATAGGTACCTGAGAGATGCAATCATAGATTTAAGCCCCACCCCGATCCATGACTGACATGTAACATGAGTGATAATACACCTTTGCTGTCTTAAGTCAATGAAATATGCTTGTTACCCCAGTATAACTGCATTAATGCAGAAAAATAGATCTGCAAAAACCATTTCCAACATTTTTTAAATTGCACTTTAGATGAAGGTTTATAGAACAAATAGTTTCTCATTAAACAGTCAGTACACATATTGTTTTATGACATTGGTTAACAACCCCACGCCATGTTAATACTCTCCCTTCTTGAACTTGCAGGACCCTTTTTTTGTGTGAAAATATACATAGCCATATTTACACCATTTCAAAAGTTTCTACATGTACTATTCAGTGACATGGATTACATTCTTCCAGTTGTGCTGTTATTCTCACTATCCTTTTCCAAATTATTCCATCACCATTATCTTCAACTCACTGCCCCCTAGGCTTCCCATCAAACCTTTTGAGTTGCTATTGTCAATTTGATCTCACACAGATAATTCCCCCTTCTTTTTTTGTAACTTAGATGAAGGTTTGCATAACAAATAGTTTCTCATTAAACAGTCAGTACACATATCTCCCTATGACAATGGTTAACAACCCCACAACATGTCAACACTGTCCCTTCTCAAACTTGGGTTCCCTATCACCAGCTTTCTTGTCCCCTCCTGCCTTCTAGTCCTTGTCCCTGGACTGCTGTGCCTCATTAGTCCCATTTTTTTTATGAGGATGTCCAATCCCCAGCTGAATGGTGAACTTTGAGAGTGACTTCACCACTGAGATAAAAGGGTGTCCAGGAGCTATACTTTCAGTGTTTCTCCAGTCTGTGAGGCCAGTAAATCTGGTCTTTTTTTTTGCGGGGTAGAATTTTGTTCTACATCCTTTTCCAGCTCTGTCCAGGACCATCTATTGTGATCCTGGTCAGAGCAGTCAGTGATGGTAGCTGGGCACCATTTAGCTATACTGGACTCAGTCTAGTGGAGACCATGGTGGCTGTGGTCCATTAGTCCTTTGGACTGATCTTTTCCTTGTATCCTGTTCTCTTCATTCTCCTTTGCTCCTGAAAGGGTGAGACCAGTGAAATAGATGACTGCTCACAGGCTTTTAAGACCCCAGACATTACTCACCAAGGTAGAATGTAGAACAATTCTTTATAAACTGTGTTATGGCAACTGAGCTAGACGTCCCCTGAGACCATGGTCCCCACAGCCCTCCACCCAACAATTCAGTCCCTCAGGGAGTTTGGAAGTGTCTATGGAGTTTCCATGACCTTTCCTTGTACAAGTTGTGCTGACTTCCCCAGTATTACGTACTGTCTTACCCTTCACCAAAGTTACCACTTATCTATTGTATATTTAGTTCCCCCCTCCCACTCCTCTCACCCCTTGTAACCAACAAAGATTTTTTCTCTTTGTGTGTAAACTTTCCCATGAGTTTTTACAGTAGAGGTCACATACAATATTTGTCCTTTTGTGATTGACTTATTTCACTCATCATAATGTCCTCCAGTTTCATCCATGTTATGAGATGCTTCACAGATTCATCATTGTTCTTTATCTTTGCATAATACTCCATTGTGTGTATGTACCATAGTTTGTTTATTCATTCTTCTGTTGATAGGCATCTAGGTTGTTTCCATCTTTTTGCTATTGTACACAATGCTGCAATGAACATGGGTGTGCATATGTCTATTTGTGTGACGGCTCTTATTTCTCTAGGATATATTCCTAGGAGTGGGATTGCATTTTGTAGTGCTTTTTATTTTGTGGTGCTGACGTTTTCTTTGTTCCTCTTACTCTCCTGTGCTGAGTTCCTTTTGTTTGTGGATTTTTTTTTCATTTTTTTTGTTTTTGTAGGTTTTGTTTTTACTGAAACTTTATGTTTTTCTTCTTTATTTTGTTGAGTTAGTTTGTTATCTTTCTTTGTGGTTACCTTGAAATTTACCCTTATCTTCCTACATTTGAACCAGTCTATTATTAGTTGGTATCACCTTGCCATCCTCTCCAATAGAAGATTCTGTACCTACACCATTTATTCCCTCTTTTATTCTTCTGATGCTGTTTTCATTTACAGATTAACCTCTCTGGTTTCCTGTTGTAATTCTTTTTGTTTTGCATAGTCCTTAAGAGTTCATTTCCTAGGTTGGTATCTGGCTAGTACAATCCTGTGTCCTATATTCAGCCTGTGAACTGATGTTGTTTGTTCTCAGATTGAAGGACTCCTTTTAATAAGTCTTGTAATTTCGGTTTGGTTTTTACATAGTCCCTTAATTTCTGTTTATCTGGAAATGACCTAATTTCACCATCATATTTGAACGAGAGTTTTGCAAGCTATATTATTCTTGGCTGGCACTTTTTTTCTTTCAAGGTTTTATATATGTCTTCCCATTGCTTTCTTGCCTGCCTGGTTTGTGCCGAATAATCCGAGTTTACTCACATGTGACTTTTTGTTTTTCTCGAGCTGCTCTCAAGGTTCTTTGTCTCTGGTTTTAGCGACTGTGATTATGATATGCCTTGTTGATTTTCTTTTGGGGTCTATCCTACATGGGGTTTGTTGAGCTTCTTGGATGGTCAGCTTTTTATGTTTCATGATATTGGGAAGTTTTCTGTCAGCAATTATTCAGTGATCCTCTCTGTGTCTTCTCCCCCGTTCTGGAACTCCGATCACCCGCAGATTTTTGCTTTTGATTGTATCCCGCATAAGTCTCAGGGTTTCTTCATTTTTCTTCGTTCTTTTTTCTGATTTTTCCTCAGAGTTGTAGCCAAGTGTTTGTCTTCAATTTCACTGATCCTGGCTTTCATTGTTTCAAACCTGCCCCTCAGCCCTTCTATGACACTGTCCATTTTTGAAATCTTGTTGTTTATCTTTTGGATTTCTAATTGTTGTTTTTGTATGATTTCTAGCTGTAAATTTATTTTAGCATTTTGTTCCTGTATTATTTTCTTGAATTCTTCCATTTTTTTTTGTCTGTATTTTTCATGAATTTGTCTGTCTTTTCCATGAATTTGTCTATTTTTTCCTCTTTTTTGTCTGCTTTTTGCTTCAGCTCTTGGACAATTCTAAATATTAGAGATTTGAATTCCCTATCAGTTAGGTCTAGTGCCTTTTCTTCTACTGGAAGGTCATCTGGTGTTTTATTTTGGATGCCTACTGAAACCATCCTGTCTTGCTTTTGTATGTGTTTTGACATTGTCTGCTGTCTTTGGGGCATTAAGTAATTATTTCCCTCATTTATTGATTGTAAATTTGTTTGTTTCATCCTGTTTTTTTGTTTTATTTGGTTATGTCTGAACAGGTGAGCTGTGCGTTCTTTGTTGTTTGCTTGTCTGTGGCATGATACTTTTCACATCCTTCTCCAATGGACAGGGTCAGTCACTCAGGTATAGTACAGCAGGGCAGGTCCAGCTGATGGGGAGTTGCTGGGATGGGTTGTTTGTGGCAGGTACCAGGGCTGACAATGTGGACCAGGAATCAGTGGAGGGCAGGTTCCAGTAAGCCACGCCTGTGCTGCTTGGTAGTGTGATGTTCAGTGCACAGTGCAGGTAGGCAGGAAGGAGGGGGTAGATTGTGATGTGTGGAGCTAAGATGGGTATGGGAAAGATGAGAGAGAGGAGAGAGGAACAGGAGCCAAAAACGTACACACAAACAAAAAAGAGTCCTAAGGAAGCTTGCTGTTGGAATGGAGAGACGAGAGACTGAGAAATGGGGAAAAACAAAAACGAGGAAATAAAGAAAAAAATGAATAAATCAAGAGACTGGAAATGAATAAAGACAAAAAGAGAACAAGAGAGAGAATAAAACAAAACAAAGAAACAAAAAACAACAATAACAACAACAGCAAAAAAAAAAAAAAAAAAAACAAGAGAAAAGAAATGTCCCCAGGGATGTCCCTGTGCATCTGCGCAGATTAAGGGAGTAGCTTCCAAGCTGTGTGGTGCTGCCCAGCTAGAAGGGGCTCCCAAGCCAAGAAAAGAAAAAGAAAACAAACAAACAAATCAAAACAGAACAAATCAGAGCAAACAAACAAACAAATGATAAAGCCCCGAGGGTCCCAGCAGCGTGGCGGCATAGGCCGGAAAGCAGTTTTACAGTCGAGCAGTGTTTTGCAGCCTTCCAGGAAGAAGAAAAGATGGTGCACAGAGCCAGGTATTTGAGAGAAAGAAGGAGGAGGTGGTGAGAGGTAAGGAAGAAATTTACAGAAGCGGAAAAAAGCAACACCAGCAGCCAACAAAAGGAACTCAGGGAGCTGGCCAGTGTGGGCGGATGGAATCCAAGTGACACTGGGTTGAAGATGGTGCTTCCTGGCTGAGAGACTGTGGCTGCAGGAAGCAGAGGAGGCTGACAGGGTGAAGAAGGGTGGAGAGTGAGAAAGCCTATATTGCTGGTTACCAGTTGTTCTGTAGGCTGCTCAAAACTCCATGAAGCTGCTTTCTCACGCCCCCTGTTCGCTGATCTCCAATAGGAGTCCAAGATGGCAGATTCATGCTGTGGTAGCTGATAGGGGACCTCTGCATGTATCTCTCCTCGCTCTCTGTTCTCAGTCAGTTTCCTATTCCATTCAGTGTTTTGCTGACTTCTTTATCTCTTCATTTGATGCTTAGGGTTTCCAGACTGACATGTGACTCTGTTGACTTAGTTTTTCTGATCTTTGCTATGGAGGGACCGCATGGTACTTCTGCCTATAGCGCCATGTTGCCAGGAAGTCTCCAACATTTTTTTCAGAGATATAAGATGAATTTCACTTTGCAAATATGTCTTAAGTACCTATCTTGTGCCAGTCATAGTCCCAGAGAGTTGATAAGCTGAAGGAACAAAACGTTTCCTTATGGAGTTTACATTTTAATGTGGGGAAACAGACAACAAACAGTAAGCATAAGCAGTGAATGCTATGGTGTTCTCGAATATGATGTTGTTGTTGTGTGCCATTGAGACAATTCCATGTCATAACAACCCTATAGGACAGAACAGAACTGCCCCATAGGGTTCCCTAGGCTGTAGTCTTTACAAGAGCAGATAGCCAGGCCTTTTCTCCTGTGGACTGACTGGTGAGTTCAAACCGCTGAACTTTCGGTTAGCAGTCAAGTATTTAGCCATTTTACTGGACTGTGATAGTGGTATGGAAAATGCATTAGAGCAGGGTAAGAGGGATCAGGAGCACCAGGAAGTAGGGTGGGTTTGAATTTTAGATAGGGTGTTTAGAGTAGGTCTCATTGAGAAATGACATTTTTGAAAAGACTTGGAGGAAAGCACACTAATTTAAAGTGACCCAAGATAAACTGAGGTTGATGGACTAGAGGTGATGAATTGGTCGTTATGCATACTCAGAATGAATAAAAATAAAAATAAGGATTTTGAATGTCACTGGAAAATAATTTCAATAGATGCTGGGTTGCTTTGTGAATTTTTTTGCACAAGGACAGTCACATTTTCTTTATAATGTAAAGCAGTTAATTCTAAATTCTTATCTGAACTAAAAAAGAAAAATCCATAGGCTTATGTGTCAGAACCAGGGTCTATTACATTTCCATTGCAATTATCATTGCTTCCTCTGGGCCACGAACTGAGAAAGTTGTCAAAATCAAAGTGGGTTTAAAGAACTTACTTTAAAGATATGAAAATAGCATTCACAGTGAAATGCTAAGGAGATTGAAATTCATTTGCAACACTCTAAGTGTGTATTTGTATATAATGCATAGGTATAGACAACTGACACCTACACATGCATATTCCTGCATATGCATATATATATCTTTAAATATTCTGAATGTCATTTGCCATATAATTTCTTGGCCATACACAAACTGAGAATCAAGCTAGAGTTGACTATGTCTGTAGTTAACTGAGGTCTCCACCTAGAATTTCTGGACTTAAAAGGTCATTTTTTCTGATGTAAAACTGAATTGCATCACCTTGGCTGACCCTGTGAATATTCTAGAGGAATAATCTAAAAATATGTGAACTACTTATTCTCTAGCTCTGTATATCAAATTAAAACCACATACAATCACACATCTGTTCTGTGAAATATTTTGTAGAAATGCCTTAGTAGAAATATGCCATAAGATTCTATCCTAGCATAAGTAGCTGTATATATTGAAGGAGTGATGAAATAACTATACAATTTTTCTCTCACAAATATTCCCAACTCTTCAGTGATTCAAATCATAGCTTTTCAACTTGAGTTTCTAAATATCTTTCTTTATCACTAAGGGGTTGCAATATATTAAGTGAAGGGTGAAAAAGGAAAGACACCATTTCAACAGACTATCCTTTCGCTTGTTCATCCAAAATCAGATAATTGTTGCTCAGTGCAGGGGTCAAGGCCTGTACTGATTTATCTCCATCTAGAGTGAGTTGGGGATCAACTAGGGGTATTCAGTGAAATTCTCTTTACTTTATGTTACACTTTGCTGATGAATGCCTGTTCTCAGAGGCTGACCACTAAAGATCACTCTACCTAATATTTGAATTAATATGCCACAGCATCAGAATTTCAATTAAGAGAATATGTTAACATCAGACTGCGGATACTATTACACCTCTTTGAATAACTCAGTTAAACATGTTTTTGTTTTTTCTTTTCTGTTAAATGTATTCCCATGGATAAACTACGCAGTTTGAAGGAGAAAAGAATCATCGAACTGCAGCTTTGTCCTTGGCTTTTCATTGCTCAACTGGGAGAAAACAGCTACCAGAGAGGGCTGCAACCTTACTCTGCCATATCGTTCAGAGTGTCAGCCATAGATCACCTGTGACAAGTATTTAATTCTTTGTCTCACCAGGGACAATGTGCAACCTTCTGCTGGAAGTGAGGTGTTTCGTTTCATTTTAAAGCGGCCGACGATAGTTGTCTTTTTGGCCTTGCACTAAGCTCCCTTTTGATTTAGTGTTCTCAACTTCTTCCAAAGATTCTGCAAATCACTCCCTATCGAATGATTTCCATGCTACGCCCTTTCAAAAGTCTATGACATACATGATTCTTCCTACCATAACAGTACTTTGTCTTGTTTTCCCACAGAGCTACATAGAGCATTTTTACCTTCGTTTTTGCCAGCTGAGCAAAATAAAATATTAGAATGCAACAATTAAAGAGGCAGGACAAATGAGTTTTAGTTATGGGGCTGCTGCAGAGGAGGAAATATAGATTAGAATGAACATAAGCAAGCAGCGCTTACAGATGATGTGCTGAAACATACGAATTATGTATTTAGTAATAGCTGATATGTACAGTAATTAGAAGACCTATTCTGTCACTAAGAGAGACTATATGCAGAATCAAATATCGTCTCATGTGCCATTTTCCAGGTCATTGACAACTCAGTATGGCACTATACCTAGACCATGACATAGTTGTATAGCAGCACAGATTGAGCCAATTCCTCCAAATGGTGTCCGTCTTAATTGCATTTGAATCGCCACTGTAATGCTTATTAAAAATTGGAAATAACCTAAAGTATTGTTTTATTCCAATTAACAATGAATAAAAGTTAAGTATGTGTTGTGTTCTCTTATTAGAAATATACTAAATTATTATTTTTAAAATACGTGAACACAGCATATATCATAGATCTATATATTTTACTATGATATTAATTTGACCCATTGAGACAGAGAAAAAGAAGTTGCAGTATTTAGTTTCTTTCTTTCCCAGACGTGCCAAGAGATGAGCTAAGAAAAACAAGATTACAAATAGTGAATAATGAAAAAGGTAAAATTGTTATTTTTAAATACAAATGATGATACATGCGTAAGAATTAAATAAACGATAAACTAATTTGACCCTAAAAGTTATAAAATCACTATCTTTGTGGACAAGAAAAACATAAACTAGAAAACTACTTGTTTTTATGCCGTAGAAGTAAACAATCTACACAGGCAAAACAGCAATGCTTATAAAATAATGAATAGATTTCAGGTCATTGCAACAATTCCAAGTTAAATATTCACCAACCGGGATGATGTCAAATTTATCAGAATTGTTTCAACGTTCAAAGTTACTTTCACTGAGAAAATAAGAGTTTTTTACCTTAGACAGAGGTACTCACTAGTAAGTGAATATATGTATGTACATATCACAAATTTCGGCTGCCTTTTACCGCATAATATTTTTTAAAGATGATTCATATTTTAAAAAACATAAATACGGAAAATGTAGTTTTGTTAACCTTGATGTTTGTACTTAGAGGGTATAGGGATTATTTCTTTAATTTTATGTGCAGTTTATTTCCTCGTGTATCGTGTTTATTCCTTATATCCTGAATTGCCTGTGGACATACTAAGAGCTTCAGGAAACTGCATATAATAAGGTAGTTGGAAATTTTCCCTGAATCCAATAACAGTCATTTTCAAATTTGCTCTCTCAGTTAAATCTTTTGCAAGAAGTGTAAAGAGACATTTTCTATGGGTTAGGCTTTGACTGCATTCCTGACCCAGCCGCACCGTAAGACATATGCTGGAAAAGATGATGGCGTTTGTAATAATGTTTTCAAGTGAAACATAGCCCCATGGGACACAGTTTATGTGTGTTGTAGATATCGGGAAGGAAAGCATTCGGGGGCATGTTACTCAAAGTGAAGCTGTCGCTTGGTAATAGAGTACTATGGTACTTGGATGAAGAGATACAGATGGACTGATTTCATTTTCCAGCAGAACATTTTAAACTGGCTTGCTTTTAAGAGTCTGTAAGTTGTCTAAGCAGGTGAAAACAGCAGTAAGGCTGATAAAATCATAAATAGCTTTTCCATCACTGCCGAAACTCTAATTTTCTTGTTTATTCCTTGAGTTGATAAAACAAATAAAAGGACTCTCAGAGATAGATTTCTTTAATATGCAAAATGAATTTCAATGTACACTCCTGCTGGTATTTTTATGGAAAACCTCACTACGTGGTATACATGGAATGTAGAAATCTGCATTTAGATAGAAATATTATCAAATGCATGGTGTGGTACAAAGTCAGTCTTTTAATGGAGATGGCAAAGTGCTGCATCATACGGTTGAGTGCAAAGACAGCATGCATATAGGTTTTCACGTCTTCAGTAACCAAGTGCCTGTTTTGCCCAAGAGAGAACTATATTATTTTGAATCTTTGACAAATATTGATTAGAAAAAGATATACCAAATGAGTATGCCCTTCTCCAAGTGAAATTTTGGTATTATCTATACAATATGCTTGTAGTTTCTTTATTTTTGTCTCAAATACTCTTGGGGAACAGTGAAGATTGATTGTATTGTAAGATATCCCATTGCACTTAGGTGGATTTTGTAACTATAGTTACAAAAACAATAGAAGTCAGAAATACTGGGTTCTATTACTACAGCTGATTTTTCAGGGTGACCTCAGGAATTTCACAGTCCCTCGGTGGCTCAGACTTTCTATCTGTAAATGTAAAGATGAGGTTGCCTCTCACCACTATTCCACAGGGATAAAGGACAAATGAGTTGACATTTGTGCAGCCATTTAAAAACCTCAAATGAGCATTATTGTTATGCTGTTAGCAGAGGTCAGTTTATTATTGAGCACTTATAATAATTACTATTATATGAATGACAAATGAACTAGTGGTATAGAGATATATAAATTGCTGAAGATAATTGATGAGAAATAATTAAAACAGAAGAGATGATAAGGATTAGAGCTATTTATGTAAAACAATTTTTGTAACATTATATTTGAATTAAGTATATCTAATGAATTCACTCACTACCCATCTGCCAGTTTGTCATACTGCAGTGGCTTGTGTGTTGATTCTGGGAGCTATTCCACTGCTATATCAAGTATCAGCAGGGTCAACCATGGTGGACAGGTTTCAGTGGAGCTTCTAGACTAAGACAGATTAGGAAGAATGGCCTGGCAATTTATTTCCAAAAATTAGTCAAGGAAAACCTCATGGATCATAATAGTTCACTGTCTGAGTCACTTGCTTTGGACCAATCATCAGGAGGGTCTGATTGCTGAAGAAGAGAGACTCACAGTGAGATGGCCTGGCACAACAGCTGCAATGATAGACTCGAACATGCTGGCAATTTTAAGAATGAAGAAGGACTGGACTACTTTTTGTTCTCTTGTACATAGGTTTCCATGAGTCAGAGTTGACTTGATGACAGCAATCTGTCTATCTAATGAGATAATAGCAAACAGAAAATAATCCAAGACACAAACATTGTAGGATGACCACTCTTGTATAGCCATCCTCTCTTTTAAAATCTCACCTAAACCTAAGAAAAATGTAAGAAACCACATAATTCCACAGGAACTAAGAGAAGGGGATAAGAGCTGACAGTGACAAAATTTTGGAAGCTAGAAAACACATGTATGAATAATGCCTGATTAAGCAGATTGAAGAAAGCTGAAACTTAAGTCTTCCAGGGCAGAAGCTAAGAAGTTAATCTAACTGACCCTGGAAAACGCCACAAAGGCTCAGGAATTAGAGGTAACAGGTGCCACCCCACTGGAGGTATGGGTGGGGCTGGAAATAGAAGGACTAGCTGGAAGTCTGTATAATAAAAGTTGAACACTCTCCTTCCTAGCCGTGACAGAGGCTTGGAGATTCACCATCTTAGAAATGGAACCTCAAGAACTCTGTATCTGGAACACAAAGCTTTGCTGAAGGTGGGAGGACTTTACAGAAACTTGGGCCAGTAAGTGAAAGTCTACAACAAATGAGAAAACCTCTGCAGAAGGACTTTAATAAATCCTCATTTTCCATAGCAAAACTTCAACAATAAGTCTGAAACTGAGAAATTAAGAAACAAGCATTATGAGCTTGTTATTTGTAAGTATGGAGGCAACTACAACAAAGAAAAATTTACAAACTAAAACAACTAAAATTGGTGAGCACCTCTGATACGTAGGAATTGCAGGCAAGGAGAAATGGGAGCAGGGAAATGCTCTACTTCTTTATAAGCTTGTATAAGTATTTGACTTTTAAACTATCCACATGCAAAACTTTACAAAATAAAAATTAAATTAAAATAAAGAACTGATGACAAAGTTTTAAAAAGAATAGCACACCACTAAGCCAAGTCTGATACAAGAACAGCATTTGGATATTTTCAACAATGAGCATTAAAAGCACACACAGAATGTAAAGGATCTGACAAAATATTTTAGCAAGCAAAGTGTAAATTGATTTTTCCAAGGTTACAAAGTGTATTTTTCTTGCTAACTATTCTTTCTTCCCACTCTAAGGAGTGTATTTATTGATTTTTTTAAATGCCTCTTTCTAAGCCATTCTTATAACCGGGTATATTGTGACGAATATGACTTAACTCTGGGTTTGCTGTTTCACTCAGCTTCCAAATAATTGAAAGGAATCATGACAGAAAAGGCAATTTTGGGGCAGGTCCAACACATGGTTAACTTCAAATTCCTCATATAAATAAAGCTATTGCTATGACAATGCAGCACACATCAGTTAATATACCAAAAAGAAAAAGGTAATCAAAGGTTTATACAAATATAAGGGATGGAGTTTGTTTGCACTGACTTTTTTATAAAGCTTAATGTAAATAGGATAATGCAATGAGACATCTTAGAGATGTTTCCCAAATTCCATTCTCTTTGTAAATATAATGTGGTCTTGTATCAATTATTTTGACTAAAAGGGAAATATTACAGAACTGTTGCAGTGTTTTTTAGTGACTAAACATTATAGGAAGATTTTTCATAGGCAGTCAAACGCCCTTTTGCCACCACCTCATTTTGATTTAAACTAACATATATTCAATTAACTCTTAAGAGTCTTAGGATATTCCGAAAATTTATTCCTGCAAAAATCACCAGAAGCACTTTAGGATATAGTCATATTCATTGTATTCCAGTGTGTAGTTATTGAAAATCATTTAGACATTGTATGAGGCACGTATTGGACTTCCCATAGAGTCCTGACTCTTCATAGGTTAATGGATGACTGTACTGTAGTTGAATTATTAAATATAATATCCTACTATACGCGCCATTGACTGGGAAGGCACGTCTAGGCACTAGAGGCTAATGGCTATTACTTTATTCAGCTTTCTACTTTACATTGCTTGCTTTACTGATGTTGAATGTTATTGACTTCAAGAACCGCTTTTTTCCTGCAGCTTTCATTCTCTAATCAGGGAAAACAAATGGAGTCTTCTCTTCTTTTATCAAAACACTATCATTATGAAAACAGCAGCAATTATAATTGTGCATTCTTAAAGCAGTTCAGAGTTCACAATAAGAAACTTGAAAGAACCACTAATATTAAAGATGTAATATAAAAAGCAATCTTCATGACCTGGTTCCATTCTTTAGATGTGAATCTAATGGACAATCATGTTAAGTATATAAAACTCACCGCAAGGCCTTATTTTCAGACCCAAGATATGATAAAATGGTTAAAGACTTATTAAGCATATTATGAAATTAAATAATGATGCATCCTCGGGAGTCTTTGACTCTGTACATATCCCTAGGTTTGAGGAGTAAAGCACAGCACCATCCATATATCTGTCAGAGAAAAGGAAAGGAAATAAATAACAGATGGACCAGGTTTAATATAGATATTTGCAACTAAAAAGCCTGTCTTCCTATTTAAACTATTCAAGTTGAACTCTCAGAGTTCATTATACTAGCCAGACTCTTCATAAATTTCACAGTGTTAATTCCAAAAACAATCTTAGTCTATTACAAGAATTTTATTCACCCAAATTGTCATTGTGTCTCACTTTATTAAGAAAAGCAGAATAGGCACCCATTTGTTCATTGCTCATACTTAATAACATACAGATGCTCTGGAATTTGCTATATGGCCTTAAATACAGGACTGATGTCTTTAGAGAACTAGTAAAACAAGTATATCCATAGACATAAATTCTTTCCTAACCTGCCACGAAGATTCTTTTTAAAATGTCTAGATTCATTAGTAATCGGAAGGGTTTTTAGATGTAATCTAATAAGATGTTTTTTCCAAAACTCTTTAACCTATTTCATTAAATTCCCTTTCCTGTTAATGCAGAAGTTCAGTAGTAATTAGGACTATGATGGATTAATGATGGATAATTTTTCAAGTTAATATTGGCAAGCTGTAGTCAAAGACCTGCATTATTGCTATTCATCCCTGTTCTCTGGCATATTGAACGTAAGAAAACTTGCTTTCCTTCCCTCTGTTTAATGGGCTGGAAGGTATTGACCCGGACCCACAGCATGTTCATTTCCGTGATTGAGGTATTTCCACTGAAATTGTGTAGATTCTTTTGTAGTTTGTGTTGCAGTTGAGGATAGATTTAAAGGAGCCCTGACATACCATTAATCTTTCAGCTCATACTTTAGATTATATGAACATGGCAAAAATCACTATAATGGAGAGAAATAACATTTGTTTACCCAGTACAACTCTACACTCAAGACAGGAACTCTAAAGAGGTTAGTATTTTCAAAAAACAGATGTGTTACTTTTCTCTAAAAGTGAAAGAGTCGACTAAGTATTTTGGACAACTATGAGTAACCCATGGAAATTAAGAATTTTGAACAAATATTAATCCCAATTTTTTTAAATCCCCATTTTATTGTAGTTTGAATTTTGTCTTGTAAGCAACAGAGAACTATAAATATTTTGTCTAAACATGGCAGGTATACTGCTAAATTTTTTTTTTTTTAATTATGCTGTTGCTTGCTCTGTGAGTGATGGATTGGACTGTAAGAGACTCTGAAGGCAGAAGGACCAGCCAGGAGGCTATTATAGCGTTCCAGGTGAGAGGTGGGAGTGATGCTGAAAAATGGTGAGGTACTGAACTATAGCAGCGGCTGTGGAGAAACAGAGAAGGGACTGGATGAAAGGCAGTTTGGGATGATATAAGTAATACTTACAACCAAATGATTATTTACTTGTGAGTTTACCTGGGTGGAGGTTGCGGGAGTCAAGGGTTAGCAGGGAAGCTTGAGGAGGGAAAGGAGAATGTGAAGAATAACTCTGATCATACTACTTGGAGCAGTTGAAAGGATGATAATAAACAAAAGGGATCACATCAAATGTCATCAATGCCCATCAGTTCTCACTGGCTGTTCTTTTAAGAAGGAGATACGTGTTACTTTCTTTTTAATATGGAAACCCACGTAAAATATTTACACAGCACTACTTTGTACTAGGCACTGTGCAGAACTGAGAATACAAAGATATTTAGGTCCCTGGGTGGTGCAAGCAGTTTGCAATTGGCTGCTAACCTAAAGGCTGGTGGATTGAACCCACCCAGCAGCATCACAGAAGAAAGGCCTGACAATCTGCTGCCATAAAGATTACAGCCAAGAAACCCTTATGGAGCAGTTCTGCTTTATAACACACGAGTCATCATCAGCTCCATGGTGACGAGTCTACTTTGTACCAGGCACTGTGCAGAACTGGGGATATAAAGATATTTAAAGCTTGTTTTCTTCCCTAAAAACACCTGTATTATATCCAAGCAGATGTTGTTGCTATTGTTAGCTGCCGTTGAGTTGGTCCCCGACGCATGGTGATCCATGTGCAACACAATGAAAGACTTTCCTGTCCTGTGTCATCCCCACAATCAATTGCAGATCAAATCATTGGATCTATAGGGTTTTCGTTGGCTGATGTTTGGAAGTAGATTGTCAGGCCAAATAGAACCTAAAAATAATTGTGCTATCTTAGACACATTCACTAGGCTTTTAGTTGCAAATAGGAGAACAAAAGTCATGTCACCTAAGTGTGTATCAGAATAACAGAAAGTAAAATGTGAAAGTGCCATCATCTTCTTCCTGATCCCTCCACCACCACCCTCTACTGTTGTTAATACTTGCCTTATGAATTACCAGAACTAGCCCTACCCTAAGATGATTCTTAGAAGAAGAAGAGGAATTTTCAGGCTAAGCACAACAATATACTCAGAAACTGTCCCAACGAGTCTCAACTCCATCTAACACCAAAGTTTAGACCTTTTGCATATGCCTGCGTTACTAACCTATTCCTATGAGTAAAGACCCAAACTTTTTATTTAATAAAATTATTAAGCCAGTATATTTTCCATTTCTCCTAACCAGTTCTTAGATATCATCAATATATCTGATTTTATTAGTAGGACATTCTGCCCACACATAAGCCAGGTATGAGCACTAAATTCTCTAGGATATCTATTTGTGAGCCTTCTTAATTTGGGTTAATTCATCAATGCATTATAATAGAAGGCGGCCATAGATCCTCCACCTTGGTAAATATAAACTATATGATTATTGTCTATGCCATTTAATCTTTAGGATTTTTATCCTTCACAGAGCACTTTTGAGCTGAAAACACTACCTATTTACAATTTAACACAAACTTTTCCAATAATTTGCAACAATGGCAACAATGCAAATGAATTTTTAAAGTTGAATAATATTTTTTAAGTATGAGGAAAAGAGAAAGGGATGCCTTGAATCCTAATACTCTGTATTTTTACACAGAATAGTTTTTTTCTTTCACAAGTGCAATCATCAAAAATGCGGCATTTTTTCTTCTTTAAATTTTATTTCTTGATCACGTAAATGCATTAATATATTGCATTGTGTCTTGTTCGTATCTTTAAATCTAAGTACATACCTGGAATAAATGCCATAAGAAGCTGTGTGATTGATGATATAAAACCCCTAAGCTTCAGACAGAAGAAACTTTATACAAACCACATATTATGGTCTTAATATTTTTATATTCTGGTGGATTTGTTTGTTCTGCTGTACTTGTTTAAATACTCCATTTGTTAGTATTGTAAATATCTTTACAACCAAATACAGTCAAGAGTAAGAAAATATTTTTTAAAAAGAAAGCAAGAAAGAAAAATGGATTGCAAATATCTCTAACTCTACAGCTTTTTTAAGAAAAAACATTAAATGCTTTCAACACTATCTCATGATTACAGTTAATTGTACTTTTTTTCTTCTCATTAAAAATCTGCCACCTTAATTATCTGCTATTGATGACTTTATTAAAAGAAATTGTTGTTCTCTTGTTTCTAATCTATTTTCTTTTACTTTCAGACATTTCTATGATTTTAATAACTTTTCTATCAGAAATATTCTGGTTTGATAATTTTATTAAATAAGAAGGTTGCGTTTTTACTCATGCAAGAAGAGGTGTATTAACATAAGCCTTTGCAAACAGGTCTTAAAGGAAATTACTACTTTGAAGAAAATGTGTAATAAAAAAAGCAGACATGGAGGTAAAATTTTAAACTTAAACAAGAGCCATGTTTTTCTGTAGGTTAAAATACTCACTGTTTCATACACAGCAAAAGTATATGAATGGCAGTCTAGAAATGCAACTTGTGTTCAGCAACCCAGTAGTTACCATATGTTACCTAATGTCTCAAACATTAAAGGACTTTGGACCAGTCAAAATTGTGTCACTTAAATTGATTTTTTTTTAACTTATAGTATACACATACAGGAATACACATATACTTGGTATACAGTTTGTAGCCCTGATGGGACAGTGGTTAAGCGCTATGGCTGCAAACCAAAGAAGTTGGCAGTTTGAATCACGAGCTGCTCCTTGGAAACCCTACGGGGCAGTTCTACTCTGTCCTAGAGGGTCGCTATGAGTCAGAATTGACTCAATAGCAATGGGTTTGGTTTTTCGGTTTATACAGTTCGATGAATTTTGAAAATTGCATACACCTCTGTAACTTACGTCCCTACCAAAATAGAGAACATCATCTTTACACTGGAAAGAGTCTTAACAACTTTAAATGGTTTTAAGTAATAAATTTTTTTTAAATGTCAAACAATTTTTACAAAAGACAGCCGTATGCTACGTACAAAAGATGCATCTATATGGCCTAAAAGTATGAAATAAATGTTAGCAAAGATATACAGGAGAATAGAACAAAAAAGGGGACATTCATTATTAATATTAGTCAACTTTAAATATAAAGTATTGCCGTCTAGTGAGTTGAGGCCAGAGATGCTGTTAAATATCTATAATACACACGACAGCATCCCCACAGCAAATAATCATTTAGACTAAAATATCAACAGTGCCAAAGTTGGGAAGACTTGATCTGTACTAAACTCCATATCCTGACAATGCCGTTGTTGTTAGGTGCCGGTGAGTCGGTTCCAATTCACAGCAACCCTGTGTACAACAGAACGAAACACTGCCTGGTCCTGCACCATCCTCACAATCGTTGTTACACCTGAGCCTACTGTTGCAGCCACTGTGTCAATCCATCTCATTGAGGGTCTTCCTCTTTTTCATTGACACTCTACTTGACCCTGCTGGAGTAGTGGTTAAGACCTCAGCTGCTAACGAAAAGATGGGCAGTTCAAAGCCACCAGCCGGTCCTTGAAAATTCTGTGGTACACTGCTACTCTGTCCCACAGGGTCCCTATGAGTCAGAATCAACTCGAGGGCACCTAACAACAACTGCTTTACCTGATAACATGTCCAAAATATGTGAGACAAACTCTCACCATCCTTTCTTCTAAGGAGCATTCTGGTTGTACCTCTTCCAAGACAGATTTGTTCATTCTTTTGGCAGCCCATGGTATATTCTTCTCCAACAGCATAATAGAAAACAAAAAAACACTATTTTAAGACATTTATGAAAATTGCCAGTATTCTAATAAACAAAGCAGATTTCAATAAATTCTAAACTGCAGATTATATGCATACTCTGTGAACTAAATACAGTTTTAAACTCCCTAAAAATTTTAAATTTCTGCCTTAAACAATTCTTCTGTTAAGAAGAATCAAAATGGAAACTCTAGAATAATTAGAAAACTATTTTAAAAATCACTATATATCAGCAGTTGAAAAAGAATACTTAAATGTCCAGATAATAAACAATGTAAAAAAGTTAACTAAATACCAAATAAAGCTAGAAAAGTAACAGAAAATAAACATACCTATGGAATTTAAAACAGTGGAATTATAAATACAAAAGTAGAAATTAATGATTTAGCAAACAGAAAAACAAATGAATACAAATCCAAGAGCAGATTCTTTGAAAAATAAAATCTAATAAAATTAGAAACATTTAGCTAATGTATTTTTTTTAAACAGAGAATGCAGAAACACATAAAATGGTGCATGTTTAAATAAATTCAGATTCTAAGATGAGCAAGATGACAATTATTTCCTTATCCTTCTGTAGATAGATGTGGAAAACTTAGTGAAACAATGATTTTGTATGCATATATAGAAATTAATTCAACATTCATTCTCTATTTTTAAAAAGTCCCAGTAAAACTGTTTTAGTTAATAATAAAAAATAAGTAGCATTTTCAATAGTATTTAATATTGTCTTCTAAGTTCTAACCAATGTATTTCAACAAAAGAAAAAAAAAAAAAGCCTTAAGTCATAAAAAGGAAAAGTTGAATTTCCAGATATTATCACATACTTGGGAATTCTAAGAAACAATTGAAATTCTACAAAAAATAATAAGAGACTTCAATAAGGTGGTTGATTACGATAGTGATAGAATATTTACAACACTTCCATATTTAAGTATAGTAATGGAGAAAATACAACAGAAGTAAACACACCTTCTGAAAATAGACTTAGCAAAAGTGTGAATAAATTTATTAGAACCTAAAAACTGTTCTGAGATACACAGAAGACAACTACCTTGGTCTCATCCTCAAGAGGTGAATATTCCCTGTGTATGAGGAGTGAGGGATGGATGAATGGGGACTAGGTTACTGGGGCTGCATTCCTGGGGCTGTGCTATGAGGCCTAGATTACAAGGACTGTATATGGCAGCTTCTGGAACTCCTAGTGATATAAAGATGCTTTGCATGCTGTATTTCCTGCCTTGGATATGCCCATAAAAGCTAAACCAGCATAGTATTGGAATAAAGTTATTGTGCCTTCCTTGGGTTAGTTTGATGGCCAATTTGAACCTGTGGTCACTATTAGTGGTGAGACATATGTATATGAAGCACACAAATTACAATGAAAATTAAAGAATGAGAAGAAAATACTGCATTTAAAAGGTACACGTTTATTAAGATTGTCTATTATACCCCAAAACTCTTTTTATATAACTGGTAAACTGGTTACATTAATGGCTTATTCTTTACCCCTCCCTGCATACATGTCCTTCATCCTTTCCTGTATCCATGCTCTTCACCATGTAACTTAAAGCTCTTCTCACTAAAAGATGAGGTTTTATTTCCCTATGCATTGAATCTAGCTGATTTGGTGGTTTGCTTTGGTCAATGAAATGTGGCAAAATTATTGTGTGCTAGTTCCAAGCCTAGAAATCAAAAGGCCTTGCATGTTTCAGCTTACTTGTTCCTATTCTCTGCTTTTGGCATAAGAGCATGCTCTAGCTAGCCAGCTGTATGATGAGACGTGTGGAAGAGAGATTAAGTTGCCTCAGTTGTCCCAGCCAAAGCCAGCCGCATTAACAAGAGCCAACTGAACCATAAAATTATAATTAAGCCCAGCCAAGATCAGCAGAGCCAAGTACTTGACCTGCAGCTAGTTGCAAATGCATAAGTGAACATTTGCTCACTAGCCCAAATCAGCTCACCTCTGCAGTCTTGTGAGCTAAGTAATTATTGTGGTATGCCATTAAGGTTGTATGGTTGTTTGTTACACATAATTACAACAGATACAATACATATAAACAAACATTAAACTATTAAGGTGATTCTGGTACTGTATTTTTAGGCAACTGGCTTAAATTCTCACAGTAAGAAAAATTATAAAATTGAAATCTAATAATATTAGTAAAATATCTCTCCTGATTATTATTTGGAACCCTGGAGAGAATTTACTGACTTCGTTGTTGTTTTCTTAGATTTTCATGACATAGTAATGTTTTTCATAATGTGACCAAAAAACAACTTGAATCAAAGTTAACGGGAGTATTTCAATTAACAAGGCAGGAGTTTTTTGTTTGTTTTCTGTGCCACAATAAGTGTCCCGGTTGATTCTTTTGCACACTCAGATTGACAAAGGTTTTGAGACTCTATGCCCTAGGACATAAAACAAAGATTAATCATTGATTTTTTTTTCTCCAAACAACAATAACAAAATATATTCTCAAGAGACAATCTGAACAAGCATTTAAAGACAAGTTCAGGAATAGTTGCTACTACTCTATATTATTACTGGCTGCAGACATGACTAAAAAATGTAAAGGGATTAGTAAATTTCTGCATGAGAAAAGTTCAAACACAATCATTAATTTTACCTACAGCTAATGCAAAGAGAACTTTGATTTGCATGTTGATTTAAGATTCTCCCTGCCAATGAAGTATAACCAAGCATGGCAAGTCATTGATTTATCATTTATTTCTACAAAAGAGAAAAACAATGTGTCATCACAACATCCCAAGTAAGGTCACCAGAGGGATTCTCATTCCTACTGCTTAGCAATGATAATGAGTACAATAACTGTACCTTCTGAAAACTCATTCTAGAAAGGATTTTATACTTTTTCAGCAGAAGACATGTTTCAAAATAATTGATGTAAAGGATATAAAATATCTGACTCTTTTTTAAGGATATTCCACAATTAGGTGACATTGTAATTTTATGAATGTTTGTTTACAAATTAACTAAAAGCTAACACTAATTTTTACATTAATATAACGACAACAAAAAAAGAAACATAAAGCCTGAACCATCAACTTCTAGTTAAGTTCTATGTAGTTAATGTCTATAACATATGAACCATTGGTGTTAGTCTGTTATACCAAAAAGGAAAAACAACTAGGAACCTGACAATCAAAAATACTAGGTCTGTATGATGAGCTATATTAGCTGGGAATAGCTGATCCTGTTTTTGAGAGGAAAAAAATCCATCTAGTCTGGGACCTAATGTTACTCTTCTGTTGTTTTGCTCAAGAAACAAACGTTGTACCTAGCTTGCAGATCCTCAGTACATGCCGGTGGAATGAGTTAACAGTGTTTGCTTCATTAGGAAATTGCAAGAGGTCCTTTCTTATTTTGTTGTACAATGGACATACTCAAATACTTGCAGAGGACATGAAATGCTGATTGCAATATTAAATCCACTAACAATATAAGGAAAGGGATGGATAGGACCCTCTGGTTAGCAGGAACATATTTTCATATTCTATCATCCAAATACTCCATTTCTTATTGTTGTTCTAGCTTTCTCTCCATGCACCAAGTTATTTAATTTCATTAGAGTTCTTGTAATTGTGTTTTTAAAATACCTAAGTGGGTATAATAAACAAGACCTCTCTTTAAGTCACAGCTGATTTGAGGGTCAAGTGGATGGTGACAGGTTAATATTTTAAAGGGCAGGAATTCTGGGAATGGCCAAGTTAGGCACCTTAGTGACTAGGATACAAGAAAGACCTTTAAGAATTTACGAGGCGACAATGCTGAATGGTGTAATTTCATATATGTTTGTATATTTGTATGTTCACAACTCCCAGATAAATAGATTGAAAGACCTACAACACTGTACACATGAGATGAATGGGCACTTGTTTGTTTAATATGCCTCACTATTCATAAAACACTTTGTCTTAATGAAAATATCAGAATGCATATTAAAGCACCTACATTTTATTAACTACTACTTATGGGATGCTGTCTGGAGGAATAAACTTAGATATGGCATTCAAAGAATAAGCCAGAATATCTCAACAGATACCAAAAAAATTTCTAATAACACATACCAATAGATTATAGGAAATACTGTCTTCCAAAGTTAAAGACAAGTTTTAATTGGATTTATAAAGCCATTCTTTTAGCCCATGATTATTTTTAATTACATCTTAAAGTAAAATACATATATATATTTTAAAACAAAATAATACAAAAATATGAGATTTTTGGCAACCATTTTCCCCTATTGGGAACTTTATTCTTTTCCATTCATATTCTAAACAGTTTTACAATTGATTACTTGTTTTGGACTCCAGACTGTAGTCTTCTAGTTTTATACCACTAAGATGTTTAGAAATTCACCTCAGTAAAATCTGCTGAGTGTCGCTGGCATTTTATCAGGATTTAAGAGAAAATTTCAATACTTTATTTGGAACAACACTAAAAGTCAGCTAAATTACAGTTGAAACTTTTTTTCCACAACAAATTTCAATTTGGTGGCAGTGTTGAATCTAATTTGCTTTTATTACTTGGCAGTCAGGTCTTCAGAAGCACGTCATTCTTGGGAGAAAATAATTTTAGGACAGTTTTGGAATAATCAGGCAGTGAGAAGCCATGCAGACCCGACAATAGCTCCACTGACTGTCTCTTACAATGACATCTGGTAGCGTGGCATCTTGCAGTGGTGGTTTAAAACTTGAGTGCTGATGGCAAATGATGGACAGGTGAAAAACTGGAAGATAATATTTAGTTACATATTTTATGTCCAAATTATCTATATCAAAATCCTTGTTAATGTAGTCAATATTTTCAATAAATGCTCTTTGTCTAATACTTGGTAGTTGTTTGCATTTACGTGTCGATAAAAAGGGGCACACCTAGACGCCAACCTTGAGCTCTGGGGCAGCAGCTATGATCACTGTCAATAGCATTAAATGAATTGGTGTGTCATGGTAAGCACCCTTAAAATTGTTTGCTGTCTAAGTCTCCAGTATAAAACTTCTTTAATTAATTGACGATCAGGATAAGTTAGCCTTGATGGGGGGGGGGTCGTCAATGAAAGTAATTTATTAGTTTTATATATAAATCTAGGTCTTTTTACACTGTCATTAAATCCTGCTTTTTATCTCATGTGTTCAATAGCTCACAAGGTTTTACCAATTCTTTCTTAAAATGTAGCTCAAATTCATTTTTTCTTCTCCATTCATATTATTGCAATTCTAATGCAGACTGTTATCAGCAACTAAGAATCACTCCTTACTATCTTGTGTCTCTTGTTTGTTAGCTTTCCTGCCATCATTCATTTCATTATCAGGACTACCTAGCAAGGCAGAATTTTTGTAATAGTAGCACTTACCTAATGGAGTTTTATGGATATTAAATAAGATTACATACAAAAAGCACTTGGCACAGTGACTGGGATATAGTAAGAACTACAAGAATGTTATCCATTATCACCATGATCACCATCATCATGACCATTTTCATATTACAAATAGGGGAATTAAGATTCTAAGAGCCACAGTTTTCTGAGGACAAAGAGCTACAAAGCAACTGAGCCAACATTTGAACTCAGAGCTGCCTGGTTCTAAAGTTTCTACACTTAATGACTATTATACAGTGTTACTTTGTTTCTCACGTCTCTTAATACTTCAACAAATATACTAAATACAAGTGATATTTGCAAGAAATTGTGCAAATACACAATACACATAGTCCTTGTTTCTAGGAGCTTATACTCTTACAGGGGCTATAAGGTACAAACCTACGCACAACAGAATATATTACAGACTAATGTGAAAACCCTGTGCCTTTTACATGCAGAGAAGATAACAAATGATTAAATTTATGTACTTAAATATCTATAACAAAAAAAAAAAAGTAAGTGAAAAAATGCCACAAGAGGATAAGAATAAATGTGAGAACTCAGAAGAGTGAGGTATGCCTCCCAACAGGTGAAACAAGAAGATTTCATGGAGGAGGCACCTTGCCTTTGGGGAGAGCCAGTTTTCTATCTCTGCAGTTTCTCAGTCATATCAAAGCTGCTTCAATATCAATTATCCACCCTTACTTTGCTGTTCAAGTACCTGCAATGGGAGTAGTATGGTGTATCAGCGGGGGCACAGTAGCAGGAATAAAATCTATTCTGCCAGCAAGCTAAGCAACCTCTTTGAACTTCTGTTACCTCCTCTGCAAAATGAGAAAAAGAAGTTATAACAACCTACTTTCATGCAATGACCTCTTTTGTTCTTCACAACAATCTCATGAAGTAGGGATTCTTACAGCAGTTGGTTACAGGTAGGGAAAGCCATTTGGCCAAAGTGAGTTAACACATACAAAATGAAGCTGATAGCAAGGTAAGTTGGTAAATCCAAGTGAAGCTTAACACAAGTTTTCTTATACTACTTCCAGTTATGGTGCTCTATTGACTATCATCCAAACTAAAGGATTTTGCTCAGTCAGGACATTTCAGAATGTGGCTCAAGTTTATCTCTTTGTATCTTTCAATTATATTATTCCTATCTCCCCACACATTCATTTCAGAAAGGCAGTCCTTTATATTTCCCAATGCCATGACCATTTCCATTGCTAGGACTTAATGCTCATGTTCTTCCACTGTCAGACAATGCTATTCTTTCTCCTTCTAATCAGACGAGATCTTACTTATAGATCAAGTCCTTCTCCCCCACCAACTTTCACAACTTCTGTGAAAATTGATCACACGCATTTCAGAATTATATGATTATTTGTACTACACTATATATATACACATATACACATATATATCATTAATTTCTGGTTATTTTATAAGTTCATATCTTTCTTACAAACAAAAATGATACTCCATCTCTTGAGTCTAATACAGACATACCAAAACTTGGCATATATAACACAATTAATGTATTTTATTTGTGATTTAACTATTGTTATCTGAAAGAGCATGAAATATCCTTTGACGTTATTATGGAAGAGGAAACTGAAAGATTATCTGCCGTATTGCCTGCAACAAATGTACTATATAGCTGGACCAAAATTATTCTGGATGATTACTTATCCAATATGTTGGTCAGAGAGAGTTGTTAACTTGAAAGGTATTAATCCACTCGTTATTCACTTAAAATAGTTATTGCGAATCATCTAAGTGCCAGTCCCTAAATTAGATTCTATAGCTATGACTACAGCCCAACTCCTGGTACAAAGAGCTTATCTAAGGATGTTGTTATTGTTGTTAGTTGCCTTTGAGTGGATCCTCCTAATGCATAAAGAATATAGGCACAAATATAGAGGTTATGTTTGGCTTGACTTTTTCCACTTAATATCTCATAGACTCACGTTTGTACGTATAGATCTATTTCTATCTTTTATTCTAATACATACAATTTTATATGATTTGTGTTTTAATAAAATTATTTTAATTATATTTGCTTGACCTCACAACTCCAATTCCTACTTTTACTCACATTTTTCTTCTTCCAATTCAAGTAATAAGTGTTTATAATTATGTCTATATGTGTGTGTATGTATCACTAGCTTAATCTAATGGGTTGATTTCAGTGACTAGAGGAATGTATTTTCATTTCTTTAAATATAATTCTTCTTTAACATGGTATGATATGTGTGTTTTATATATGCATCTAACATATATATGTGTTTAGTGGTCCAGGGATTTTCAAATATAATATTCAAAATGAATTTTTGTATCACCATGACTTTAAAGCTCTTACCTCATTTTTACACATATAAGATGCGCTTTCTACATTTGTTTGCCAAGTGAGTTCTTCCCCTAAGAGGTATTTTCATAAGCACACTATGCTAGTTTTTTTACAGCAACATGTAAAAAAAATTGGCATAATGACGCTTATAAGAATACCTCACAGAAGAAGGGAACGATTGGTAAACAAACATAGAAGGTATACATTATTTGTGTAAAGATACAGTATATATTTATTAGAGAAAATAACATGAATAATAATTTCTACTCTCAGATCACTAAGGTATATTAATTAGAGTGTTACGTGTTTGTGTGTGTGTTGAGTGTATATGTATACACTCACTTTAGTGTCATTTTTCTTTAATATATTGAATTTCTTGAGACTATTCTCGAATTTAATATTTATTTCACATCTCTCAGCCCCCTGCTGAGTGCACTGTAAAAACTTAATCAATACTGAAATCGGATATAATAAACTTGCAAGATATTCAAATAAGTGGTTCCTTTCCTCTTTGACTTTTGGGCTAATTGTATCAGTCATTCTTATCTCTGTGGACACTGTGAACGCCATAGTTCTGTATAAACAGTTTTGTTTCATTTTTCTATTTTCTATTTATTGATAACTTTTCTTTTGCCCATCTCATATCTGACTTTTTTTAAAACATAGCAGTAAAGTACTCTTATCATTTATAAAGTCCTTAGTTTTTTAAATGAGAGTGCTATATTAAAAAAAACTTCAAAATCAAGAGGTTTTCAGAAAACTCAAATGTATCTCTCTATATTATCACTGCTATAGAAACCCACTTAATTTCATCACGTGTAGAGTTGCATTCATTTGCTCTATTATTTTTAAGTAAGATTTTTCTCCTCTTTTTTTTTTTTTCACAGTTGTCTTCTTCATCTGATTATACTTTATTCTCTAAATTTAGGGAGTTGTTAAAGAGCCACAGTGATTAAGGAAAATTGCCATTGCAAAGGAGACATGTTATCATTGGAAACCTTGTAAAATGTTAATAGCTGTAATAAAATAACACCAAAAATATTTGCATATCTTTTTTTTTAGTAGTGCAAAGTGCCAAATCTATTTATGTCTGCAGATCCAAGTAACAATCATTTGGCAGACGATAAAATGGGGATTCATAGATATTCATAGATATTAACTAGGAATTTAAACTAACAAGTCAGTCAGAGAGGAAAGTCTAGAACATAGTATCCAGACTCTCAAGAATTTTTTTCAGATAATTTCAAAATTCTTCAAAGTATTTGTCTTTCTTTGACAGGAAACAACCAAGAATACCCGAGAAAAAATTTTACCCTCCTCTCTAAACTTTCCCTTAGCTTTGTGACCGCTGATAAAATCATGACATCCATATATAAGGCCAATAAATCTACATTTTAGTTCAAAATATATACATCAAGCACTTACTGTGTGTCGTGCACTGTTCTAGGTGCAAGGGAATTAAAAAATAATACAGTTCTTAAACTTGAGGAAGTGACAATCTACTGGGGAAGATGGACCCATGATAACATATTATTATATGCTTAATAATATAATGATACATAATAATAGAATGTGGTAAGGAATCTGACTTCAGGAGAATGAGGTGGTCTTGAGCATAGGGGACAAGAAAAAAAGATGATTTAATTTAGAAGCAGCTTTACAGAGACTTTTAAGAGTGAGCAGATGAATTCAAAAGAAAACATTTCCAAGGAATAAAAGAAAATCATTCTTTTTAGCTTAGCACTTTATCACAACTAATGTGAGCATGCACTTTGTTATTGTTGTTGTTACATGCTGTCGAGTCAGTTCTGACTCATAGCGATCCCATGTAGTGATCCCTTGTCTTGCGCCGTCCTCACAATCATTGCCATGTTTGAGTCTGTTGTGGCAGCCACCATGTCAATCCATCTGGTTGAAGGTCTTCCTCTTTTTTGCTGACCCTCCACTTTACCAAGCATGATATCCTTTTCCAGGAACTGGTCTCTCCTGATAACATGCCCAACGTATGTGAGACAAGTCTCACCATTCTTGCTTCTAATGAACATTCTGGCTATACTTCTTCCAAGGGAGATTTGTTTGTTCTTTTGGCACTCCATGGTATATTCAATATTCTTTTCCAACACCGTAGTTCAAAGGCATCAATTCTTCTTCAGTCTTCCTTATTCATCGTCCAGCTTTCACATGCACAGGAGGCTACTGAAAACACCACGGCTTGGGTCAGGCACACCTTAGTTCTTAAAGTGACATCTTTGCTTTTTAACACTTTAAAGAGATCTTTTGCAGCAGATTTGCCCAATGCAACGCATCATTTGATTTCTTGACTGCTGCTTCTATGGGAGTTTATTGTGGATCCGAGTAAAATGAAGTCCTTGACAACTTCAATCTTTTCTTCGTTTATCATGATGTTGCTTACTGGTCCAGTTGTGATGATTTCTGTTTTCTTTTTGCTGAGGTGTAATCCATACTGAAGGCTGCATGTAGTCTCTGATCTTCATCAGTAAGTGCTTCAAGTCCTCTTCACTTACAGCAAGCAAGGTTGTGTCATCTGCATAATGCAGGATATTAATGAGCCTTCCTCCAATCCTGATGCCCTATTCTTCTTCATATAGTCCAGTTTCTCAGATTATTTGCTCAGCATACAGATTAAATAAGTATGGCGCAAGGATATAACCCTGATGCACACCTTTCCTGACTTTAAACTACACAGTATCCCCTTGTTCTGTTTGAACAACTGCCTCTTGGTATAAGCACAGGTTCCTCATGAGCACAATTAAATGTTCTGGAATTATATACCATGCAATTTATCAGTTATTTATCAGTACCTTGAACAACAGATGTAAACTAGAACTGCCCTGTGCAAACATCGACTTATGTTTGCCGTAGTTCCTCTCTAGAGAGATAGACGATGTACTATGAACAAGCTCTACAAATAACAATATCATTATATTCCTATTCAATAGGCACCCTTCTCTACCTATACCCTATGTCATTTAATGCTATCTGTAATGTTTAGTTTTATGTGTCAAGTTGGCTAAGCTATGGTGCCCAGGTGTTTGGTCAAACTCTAGTCTAGTTGCTATTACGAAGTAGTTACCTGTGACTAAATTAGTTAGCCTAAGTAAAGCAGATTACCTTCCATAAAGTGTCTGGGCCTCGACCAATTGGTTGAAGGCCTTAACAACAAAAACGAAGTTTCCCTAGGGAGTGTACTGCCTCCAAACTATAAATAGGTATTTTAGCAGAACACTCACTTCACTCTTCCCCTAACCTGACCTATGAATTTTGGATTTACAAACTCCTCACAATCATATGAGCCAATTCCTTGAAGTAAATCAGTCTCTCTCTATAGACATATAGACAGACACACAGACAGACACAGACAGATAGATGATAGATAGATAGATAGATAGATAGATTTATTTAGTGGCGCAGACCTTAAGAGCTATGGCTGCTAACCAAAAGGTAGGTAGTTCAAATCCATCCGCCACTCATTGGAAACCCTGTGGGGCAGTGCTACCTAGTTCTATAGGGTCGTTATGAGTTGGAATCTGCTTGACAGCAACAGATTTGGTTTTATATACATATACAGAGAGAGATCTCACTGGTTAAAGTTCTCTAGAGAACCCTAAAACATTACTATATCTTGGTACTGAGAGTGGTTCTAGAGGAACAGAATCTTAAGGATGAGTTTTCTGAATTGGAGCCTGGTGCACAATGGTTAAGAGCTACAGCTATTAGTCAAAAGGTCAGCAGTTTGAATCCACCAGCTGCTCCTTGGAAATCCTATGGGGCAGTTCTACTGTGTCCTACAGGGTTGCTGAGTCAGAATCAACTCAACGGTAATGGGTTTTTTTTTTTTTTTTTTTTTTTGGTTTTAGATTTGGTTCTCAAATCTGGTTACATTTAAAGGCACTGTTGTTGTTGTTAGGTGCTGTGGAGTCAGTTCCAACTCATACTGACACTGTGTACAACAGAATGAAACACTGCCCTGTCCTGTGCCAACCTCGCTGTTGTTGCTATGCCTGAGCCCTTTGTTACAGCCATTGTGTTAATCCATCTCATTGAGGGTCTTCCTCTTTTTTGCTGATCTTCTATTTTACTAAGCGTGGTGTCCTTCTCCAGGGACGGATCTCTCCTGAAAACATGTCCAAAGTATGTGAGATGCAGTCTCAACATCCTTGCTTCCAAGGAGCATTCTGGTTGTACTTCTTCCAAGACAGATTTGTTCGTTTTTTTGGCACTCCATGGTGTGTTCAATATTCTTTTCTAACACAGCAGTTCAAAGGCGTCAATTCTTCAGTCTTCCTTATTCATTGTCCAGCTTTTGCATGCATATAAGGTGATTGAAAACATCATGGCTTGTGTTAGGCACACCTTAGTCCTCAAGGTGACATCTATTTTTTAACACTTTAAAGAGATCTTTTGCAGCCAATTTGCCCAATGCAATGTGTCTTTTGATTCCTTGACTGCTGCTTCCATGGGTTTTGATTGTGGGTCCAAGTAAAACGAAATCCTTGACAACCTCAGTCTTTTCTCTGTTTATCATGATGTTGCTTATTGGTCCAGTTGTGATGATTTTTGTTTTCGTTATGTTAAGTTGTAATCCATACTGAAGGCTGTGGTCTTTGATCTTCATCAGTAAGTACTTCAAGTCCTCTTCATTTTCAGCAAGCAGGGTTGTGTCATCTGCATAACATAGATTGTTAATGAGTCTTCCTCCAATCCTGATGTCCCATTCTTCTTCATATAGTCCAGCTTCTTGGATTATTTGTTCAGCATAAAGATTGAATGGGCATGGTGCAAGGATACAAACCTGACACTCACCTTTCCTGACTTTAAAACAGGCAGTATCCTCTTTTTCTGTTTGAATGACTGCCTCTTGATCTGGGTACAGAGTCCTCATGAGCAAATAAAGTGTTCCAGAATTCCCATTCTCTGCAATATTATCCACAATTTATTATGATCCACACAGTCGAATGCCTCAGCATAGTCAATAAAATGCATGTAAACATCTTTCTGGTATTCTCTGCTTTCAGCCAGAATCCATCTGACATCAGCAATTGCATCCCTGATTCCACATCCTCTTCTAAATCCGGCTTGAATTTCTGGCAGTTCCCCATCCATATACTGCCGTAGCCACTTTTGAATGATTTTCATTAACATTGTGCTTGCATGTGATATTAATGATATCATTTGATAATTTCCACGTTCAGTTGAATCACCTTTCTTGGGAATAGGCATAAATATGGATCTCTTCCAGTTGGTTGACCAGGTAGCTGTCTTCCAAATTTCTTGGCATAGACAAGTGAGCACTTCCAGCACTGCATCTGTTTGTTGAAACATCCCAACTGGTATTCCATCAATTCCTGGAGGCTTGTTTTTCGCCAATGCCTTCATTGCAGCTTGGACTTCATCCTTCAGTACCATCGGTTCCTGATCATATGTTACCTCCTGAAATGGTTGAACGTTGACCAATTTTTTTTGGTATAGTGACTCTTCGTATTCCTTCCATCTTCTTTTGATGCTTCCTGCATTGTTTCATATTTTCTCCATAGAATCCTTCAGTATTGCAGCTTGAGGATTGACATTTTCTCGGTTCTTTCAGCTCAAGAAATGCTGAGTGTGTTCTTCTCTTTTGGTTTTCTATCTCCAGGTCTTTGCACATATCATCATAATACTTTATCTTCTTGAGCAGCCCTTTGAAATGTTCTGTTAAAGGCACTAATAACTCTATTTCTAGTAGTAAAAAGGGCACTAATAGTCTGTAGTGTGATGTGGCAGTGTTGTCTTTAGATGCCATTGAGTTGGCTCCAACTCGTAGTGACCCCATGTATAACAGAGGAAATATTGCCCAATTCTGTGCCATCCTTACAATCGTTGCTGTTTTTGAGCCCATTGTTGAAGCCATTGTGTCAATCCATCTCATCGAGGATTTTCTTCTTTTTCATTGACCCTCCACTTTACCAAGCATGATGCCTTTCTCTTGTGATTGATCTCTCCTGATGACATGTCCAAAGTAAGTGAGATGAAGTCTAGTCATCCTTGCCTGTAAGGAAGGAGCCCTGATGCTACAACAGTTAAGCACTAAAGATTACACCCTAGGGAACCCTAAAGGGCAGTTCTACTCTGTCATATAGGGCTACTATGAGTCAGATTTGACTAGACGGTACACAGTAACAACTACAAAGATATGACGATAGACGTATGCGAAGTATCACCTAATCAAATACTTATGAGAGATAAGCCTCTGAGAGATCATGTGTTTGATACCTTAGGACTTTTTGCCAAATCTCTATCCTGAATTGCCTAATTAAGAGTAGCTGTTCAATCAAAGTCTAGGAGACCTTCTGGGATATTGTGGAATAGTCTTCTATTGCCCTAAGGTTAATGATAATATCAGACTATATAGAGAGCTGTCAAAGATCATGACAAGTTATAACCCAGTTAGTTTATAATGATATTTTTCAGCACCTGTATAAGTTTTGTATTGCAGGTTTTTTTTTTAATTACAAAATATTATCACATTTGTGAAAATTATTTCAACTTCTTACTTATAGAGAACAAATATTTTTTCCTGCCCCACTGGGATAATTAAATTAAATATTTTTCCCATTTATTAAAATAAAATCCATCTTGTCCTAAAAGAGCAGGTAATCTTCAAAGTGAGTAAGTTGGTTTCTTTTTATATTTAAATATGTACAAATTGTATATATATTTGATATTTTAGGAACATAAAAAAAGCCATTTTGTTCTGGCAAAATAGTGCTCTAGGCAGAAGCACCACACTGTCCCTCCACAGCAAAGATCCAAAAAACTAAGCCAAACAGAGAAAACAGCAATCCTGAAACCCTAAAACATCAAATGAAGAGATAAAGAACTGAGCCAAGCACCAAATGGAGTGAGAAAACTGAGAGAGAACTGAGAGCGAGGAGAGATTCATGTAGAGGTCCCCTATCAGCTAACACAGCACGGATCCACCATCTTGGACTCCTATCAGAGACCAGCAAATACGGGGTACAAGAAAGCAGCTTCACGGAGCTTCCAGCAGGAGACAAACCATTTGCGATATACTCTTTCCCACCTCCCACCCTTATTCATCCCCACTAGGCATCCTCTGTTTCCTGCGGCCATAGTCTCTTGATAAGGAAGCTCTGGCTGCTTGGATTCCACCCGCTGTCACTGGCTGGCTCCCTGAGTGCCATTTGTTGGCTGCTGGTGTTGCTTTTTTCTGCTTCTTGGATTTCTTCCTTACCTCTCATCACCTCCCCCTCCTTTTGCTCAAATACCTGGCTCCGTGTGCCATCTTTGCTTCTTCCTAAGGGGCTGCAGAGCTCCGTTTGAGTGTGGAACTGCTTCCTGGTCTGGGCTGCCATGCTGGTGGGATCCCGGGGCTTTTGTTTGTTTGTTTGTATCAAATTGTTTGTTTGTTTTCTTTTCCTTTTCTCGCGTTGGCAGCCCATTCTGGCCAGGCAGTGCTGTGTGGCTTGGAACCTACCCCCTCAGCTTGTGCAGATGTGCAGAGGGATCCCTGAGAGCATTTCTTTCTTTGTCGTTTTTTTTTTTCCTGTTTTTTGGGGGGCTTTTCTTATTTTATTTTTTTAAATTTCTTTTGTCTTCTTTTCCCTGTTTTTCCCTTTTTGTCTTTCTTCATTACTCAGTTTCTTGTCTCTCTATACCTTCCTTCTCTTCTTATTCCCTGAATACGTGGTGCTGAATACCTCTATGCCTTCTAGCCAGGCTGTACTGCAACACCTGGGAACAACTTCCTCAGACCTCATAACTGGACTGGTGAGATCTATGGGAGCTTTGCTGTTCTTTTTTCTTTCTAATTTGTATTTATTCATTCTTTTATTTTTTTTTTCTTCTTCTTCCCCTTTTTGTTTTTCTCCATTTCATAGTCTCTCATCTCTCCACTCCAACAGCAAGCTCCTCTAGCACTCTTCTTTGTTTGTTTGTATGTTTTTGGCTCCTGTTCCTCTCTCCTCTCTCCCATATCTATCTTAGCTCCACACATAACAATCTCCCCCCTCCATCCTGCCAACCTGCACCGAGCGCTTAACATCACACCACCACGCAGCAGAGGCACGGCTTACCGGAACCTGCCCTGCACTGATTACCGACCCACCCTGGTGGCTGTAGTAAGTCCCACAAACAACCTATCCCAGCAACTCCTCTTCAGCTAGACCTGCCCTGCTGTACCATATCTAAGCGACTGACCCTGCCAATTGGAGAAGGAGGTGAAAAGTATCGTGCCCACAGATAAGCAAACAAAAAGAACACACAGTCCGCCTGCTCAGACATAGCCAAATTGAAAAAAAAAAGGATGAAACAAACAAATCTACAATCAATAAACAAGAAAGAAAACTACCAAATGCCCCAAAGACAGCAGACAATATCAAAACATTTACAAAAACAGGACGGGATAGTTCCAGTAGGTGTCTAAAATAGAACACCAGATGACTTTCCAATGGAAGAAAAAGCACTAGAACTACCTGATAGGGAATTCAAGTCTCTAATACAGAATTATCCAAGAGTTGAAGCAAAAAACAGACAAAAATTGGGAAAAAATAGACAAATTCATGGAAAAGGCAGACATATTCATGGAAAATACACACAAAAAAATGGAAGAATTCAGGAAAATCATGCAGGAACGAAATGCCAAAATAAATTCACAACCAGAAATTATACAAAAACAACAATTAGAAACCCAAAAGATAAACCACAAGATTTCAGAAATGGAGAGTGTCATAGAAGGGCTCAGAAGCAGATTTGAAATGGTGGAAGGATCAGTGGAATTGAAGACAAACACTTGGATACAACTCTGTTGAAGGAAAACTCGGAAAAAAGAACAAAGAAAAATGAAGAGACCCTGAGAGTTATGTGGGGTACAATCAAAAGCAAAACTTTGCGAGTGATCGGAGTTCCAGAACAGGGGGAGAAAACAGAAAACACAGAGAGGATCATTGAAGAACTGCTGACAGAAATCCCAATATCATGAAAGACGAAAAGCTGGCCATCCAAGAAGCTCAACAAACCGCATATAGGAGAGACCCCAAAAGAAAATCACCAAGGCATATCATAATCACACTCACCAAAACCAAAGACCAACAAAAAATTCTGAGAGCAGCTCGTGAAAAACAAGAAGTCACATACAGAGGAGAAACAATAAGACTAAGTTCAGATTATTCGGCAGAAACCACACAGGCAAAAAGGCAATTGGATGACATATCTAAAACCTTGAAAGAAGAAAATTGCCAGCCAAGACTAATATATCCTGCAAAACTCTCATTCAAATATGATGGTGAAATTAGGACATTTCCAGATAAACAGAAATTAAGGGAATATGTAAAAACCAAACCAAACTTACAAGAATTATTAAATGTTGCATAGTACCCCATTGCGTGTATGTACCATAAGTTGTTTATCCATTCATCCGTTGATGGGCATCTAGGTTGTTTCCATCTTTTTGTTATTGTGAACAATGCTGCCATGAACATAGGTGACGACTCTTATTTCTCTAGGATATATTCCTAGGAGTGGGATTGCTGGATCGTATGGTATTTACATTTCTAGAAAAAGGACCAATATTGTATGAGACCTCTATTGTAAAAACCCATGAAAAAATTTACACACAAAAAGTAACAATTTTTGTTGGTTACCAGGGATGGGAGGGGTGGGGGGTAATACTAAATAGGCAATAGATAAGTGGTATCTCGGGTGAAGGGTGAGACAGTACACAACACTGGGGAAACCACCACAGCTTGTACAAGGAAAGGTCATGGAAGCTCCATAAACACATCCAAACTCCCTGAGGGACTGAATTGCTGGGCGGAGGGCTGTGAGACCATGGTCTCGGGGGACATCTAGCTCAATTGGCATAGCACAGTTTATAAAGACAATGTTCTACATTCTGCCTTGGTGAGTAGTGCCTGGGGTCTTAAAAGCCTATGAGTAGCCATCTAAGATACTCCACTGGTCTCATCCCTTCGGGAGCAAGGGAGAATGAAGAGAACAGGATACAAGGAAAAGATTAGTCCAAAGGACTAATGGACCACAGCTACCAAGGCTTCCTCCAGACTGAGTCTAGTACAGCTAGATGGTGCCCGGCTACCATCACTGACTGCTCTGACCAGGATCACAACAGAGGGTTCTGGACAGAGCTGGAGAAGGATTTAGAACAAAATTCTTACTCACAAAAGAAAGACCAGATTTACTGGCCTAAAGGAGACTGGAGAAACCCTGAGAGTATGGCCCCCAGACACCCTTTTAGCTCAGTGGTGAAGTCACTTCCAAGGTTCACCGTTCAGCCGGGGATTGGACAGCCCCATAAAACAAAATGGGACTAATGAGGCACAGCAGTCCAGGGACAAAGGCTAGAAGGCAGAAGGGGACAGTAAAGCTGGTGATAGGGAAATCAAGGTTGAGTAAGGACAGTGTTGATGTGTAGTGAGGTTGTTAACCATTGTCATAGGGCAACATGTGTACTAACTGTTTAATGAGAAAATATTTTGTTCTGTAAAACTTCACCTAAAGTGAGAATAGCAGCACAACTTGAAGAGTGTAGTCGATGTCACCGAACTGTGCATGTAGAAATTTTTGAAATGCTGTCTCTTTGGCTATAAATATTTTCACCAAAAAAAAATTGACAAGGGAGAGTGTTGACATGTCATGAGGTTGTTAACCAATGTCATAAAACAATATGTTACTGCTGTTTAATGAAAAACTATTTGTTCTGTAAACCTTCACCTGAAGTACAATAAAAAAAATAATATTAAAAAAAGCCATTTTGCTGAAGTAATCTTTGAGACTGAGAGGTCATATGATATATTTTACATTAAACATAAGAGTAAGGAGTAAACTTAGTTTTATAGACTATTTTTTTTTGAGTGTGTGAGTCTATAATTTGTGTCTTTATTCATATTCTAACAAAATATTGGGGAAGAGAACACATTCATTATCTTGTAACAAGATTATTAGTTTATTTTCCTCATAAGGGCAAAGAAATAGAACAGTCATCTTTTCCCTTACTTTTTCCCCTGGTACTTATAAGTAAATCTCTAACTACTTTAAATGCATATATAATAGGCATATCAGAAAATATTATTTTAGACATATTTACATTGGGAGTGAATCCTTATTATTTATCATTATTCTGGGTAATTCATACTCTCACTCCTCTATCAGAAAACAAAAAAAACATTTCTGGGAAGCAATGGGAAAGGAATTTGCTACCTTTAATAACATTACATCAAGATTTTACTAGATTCTCAAGCTAGATAACTGCAGCTAGATGCTGCAGTTAGGAAGAGATATTGAAATACCTTACTCAGCTCATGAAAAAATTTACATTGTCTGGTGATTGTATATATCCACTGAGTAGGAGTCAGCTCATTGGTTAGACCATGTACCTATCCAAGACTGCCTTCAATGCTCCTTCTGTTCATATGTTTTCCAGAATATCTTTTTCTCCAACCAGACATATTCATTTGAGGTGAACCTTGAAACTTAACCTTGAAATTTAGTAAGCCTTTACTAATTTCCTCATGTACTCTAAGATTCTACAATTACTAACTTCCTTGACTGCATAGTAAAAGATGAAGAAGAGCATTTCATTTTAACTTATATACCCAGGAACTACCAGGAAGTTTTATACACATACACACACAACACATACACACACAAAACAAAATAAAGCCAGTTCTTCAGTTTTCATTAACTTTATAGGATAGCTTGTGTACTTTTAAGAAAATGGTACTGAAAAATTCCAAATTCTGTTTAAGAAATTACTATGGATATTGCAAATCTCTAGAAGAAATCTTGCAATGTCAGGACTTAGTCTATCCTAAATTAAATTTAGAAAGTATATAAAGTGTTATTAGGATATATGAGAATATAACATTATTAGCTCTTTATAACCATGTTATATATTTCATAATATATTATTGTGCAATTAAAGTAATTATTTTCTTCAATCAGAAAATTTCTACATGTATTAACTTACTTCTGAAAAACAGTCTAACCTAAACTGACTAACCAGCTTTTAAGCTTGCTTTAAAGAGAAGTAGAGACTGGCTCATGAATGTTAATCTTATTGTGAATCTAACTGTGAAGGATTGGTCTGTATTTTGACACCAAGCATCAAATGGTGTTATCTTTAGACTAAAAACAATCATTTTCTCTCTTAAAAGAGTAATCATATTTTATCCTCTACTATCATTCATCTTTCTCCTCCTCCTTATGTCTCTTTTAAAAATGTTCAAATTTTCTCAAAAATTTTTAAGAGTTATGATGATATTACCAGTAATTTTTATAATCCAATTCTTCTCTAAGTACATTAAAATTTAATGTAGGCTGGCAATGGCAATTCTAGCAAAAACATAATCTGCATAAACCATGAGGCAGCATGAAGCAGAGCTATTCAGAAGGGATTCAAGCTTCCAGTGTTAACTCTCACAGTTTAATTCTATGCCAGAAAAGCTCACACAGAGAAGTTTGCAATTCAGGATTAAGGAAAGTTTCAGTGTCTCAGTAGTGGATCAGTCACACGTCTCTCTTCTGTTTCTTCTATCTAGGTACTTTCAAACTGTTCAGATCTCAGCTATGTAGGTGTATATCACTGTAGAGCTTGTCAGTTCAGACACTGCTTAGGCGTGTACAGGCCAGTAGCGTCATGAATCCCAAAATACACTGTATTCTTCATATGTTTTATGTTAAAGGTAACTGTTGGAAATAACTCTCATATTAATAAATTTGGTTCTAAAGAATTTAACCATAGCACATATATACAGAGAATTTTCAATATGCTGTATTAATGTAAAAGAGTCCCGATGGAGCAGTGGTTAAAGCACTCGGCAGCTAATGGAAAGATCGGTTGTTCGAACCTAAAAGCTGCTCCGCAGGACAAAGATGGGAAGTCTGCTTCCGTGAAGATTTACAGCCTTGGAAATCCTATGGGGCTGTTCAGCTCTGTCCTATAGGGTTGCTATTAGTTGAAATCAACTGGATTGCAATGGGGTTGGGTTATATTAACGTAATTATGGTCAGCCACCCATCTTCTCCTATTTTATCCACAGCAATTTAGATATGGAAGAGACAATAATGACTTTCTGGGTTCAAACTTATTCTAAGACATGAAAACAAAACAAAAACAGTGAAAGATAGGCTGAGACAAGCCATTTCTTAAGAGATCTTTATTTCCTGCTAAGGTCTGATTAATTATGTAATCACACAGATAGAACAGAGATAGTTAGTTAAATGAATGAATTTATCCATATACCTGTAGCACAACAACAGCTAGAAATCAGCATCTTCCCCTCATACTTAAGAATAACAAAAGTTCACTCCAAGCTTTACTAAGCTTGGTCTGCTGGATGTTTTTTTAATTTTATTTGTTTTATTTATTTATTTTTTGATCAGCTTGTTAGTTTGAAAGGCAAGTAGACTAGGGTGTTTATTTGTTTTTTTTTTTTAAAAAAACTATAATCCACAGGGGAAATCGGACATTTTCACAAATTCATATTTGCTTTCCTCTCACATAGGTCACTTATGTGTATCATAAACCTAATTCTGAGCTATTACAGAATAGAATGAGTCAGTAGCAAAGATTTACTCTCTCTCACTTTATTCCCAAGGGTTAATACCCCATATTCAGAAACATATAGTTCTAAGAAAGAATATCAATCCTGTATAATCTATTTAGTCTCCCAACTCAACCCTACCATAGAACCGGGCCCCACTGCATTGCTCAGGAGTTAACTAGTACACAAAGCAGTAATCATTTTTATGCAAAAATTCATTGGAACTCCTTGCAGAAACAGTCAATCTTGAATTCATTGTTTTGTTGCAACGGTAATTAATTCAAATCCTTTTTATTTTCCAGATTTGCCACAAATTTCAGTGAATACCTGGATCAAAGTGGAATGCACAAAGGGAGTTGGTTACTATTAACGTATCTCCATTTACCCTGCTGCCTGATCGTGGTTATCCTTGAGCATGTCTGGAGGGAAAGACTCATACTTGCCCAAATGGTAAGCGAAAGCTTAGAAAGTTTCATCCCAGACTGTACTTCTATAAAATTTACTAACATTATCTGTAGATAAATAGATGGCTGCAATACAAAGCCAATCGTTACAATTTGCGTAAGAAAACATTGTAACGTCAAAGTGGAGGTTCAGCCTGGAATGAAAAAAGACACCCTTGGGGCTTGACAGTAATGATCATTTTATTTTACAAGTCTCAAGAGGACCCACAAGTGAGAACCCCTGCTGATATCCTGTATCAGCTCACCTTGTACAAGTAGATATAAACTGCACACAAAGCAGAAGCCAATTTTACTGTAAATTTTTTCACTGCTGAGATTGACTCATGAGAGGCTCATTTTCTTGTGGGTCCCACAGGGATGGCAGTCACACAGCGTTGTTTAAGCAAACTCATTACTGTGCAAGCAATGCTGCATAAACCTTCCTTCTACAACAATAGATTACATAGTATAAACATGCTTCCTTAAACAAGCACTCCAAACCAAAGAGAAGCTATAGTTACAGCTGGAATCCTAGACATTCTTATAAAGACTATTAGCACAGGCACCGAGGCAGACATTTTTTATCTACACATTTATGAGGGCTTACTATGTACTAAGCTCTCTGCTAAATGATTTACATGTTTAATTTCATGATTGGTACCAGAACATTGTTGTTATTAGTTGCTATCTGATTGTTTCTGACTCATGAGGACCACCTGTATGAAGAGTAGAACTGCTCCATAGGGTTTTGAAGACTGTGATCTTTTGGAAGCAGATATTGAGGCCTGTCTTCAGAGGCATCTCTAGGTGGGTTCAAACCACCAACTTTTCGGCTAGTAGTCAAGCATTTAACCATTTGTGCCACCCAGGGGTATACCAGAACACTGTTGTTGTTGGGTGCGGGAAAAGGTATTTACAACCACCTGAAAACAGAAGAAAATTGAGGTTTGAAGAAAATAAGTGACTTTTCCCAAGATCACACAGTTGATAGTGGGCAGAATTGGCATACAAAGTGAGAGTCTCTCTGACTCTAAATTCTCGGCTTTTGTTCAAAGGACATTGCAATCTCTTTAGATCCATGAATTTTAGCCTGGTATCAAGATTTTCTGGACTCTTGTTTCCATATTGTCTGTAAGTTTAGCTTCACTCCAAACTCTAGGATTAATCTTGTCTCTAGCTATTGGAAATATACAAAGTATGATAGTTTAGTAAGAATTTGTATTGCTGGTTTTAGAGACCTTGAGCCCCATTTCTAATGGTCACGACAATGTGGGTTTTGTTGATGTCCAATGCCTGGACATAGCCATCAGAGAACTATCAAAAAGCCTAACTGTGTTGTCTTCACCAAGCAAACATGTGCTTTGGCTTTTCCCAAAATGTGAATCTGTATCATCCTCTGTGAATTTAGGCTTAGAACTCAGATTACCTGGGTTACAAGCTTGCCTCCATCACTTACTAGCTGTGTAAGTTTCATCAAGTTACTACATCTTTCTAACCTTCAGCTCTGCATCTATAAAACAGGCTGTGGTGAGGATTGAGACTGACAATGCCTATTAACCTCCCATTGCTGTGATTGGCATAGGGTAAGTCCTCAATATAAGTCCCTGGTGTAGAGATGGTTAACACACTTGGCTACTACTGAAAAGTTAGAGGTTTGAATTCACCCAGAGACACCTTGGAAGAAAGACCTAATGATCTACTTCTGCAAATTCAACCACCGAAAACCACATGGAGTATAGTTCTATTCTGACAAATGGGGTCAACAGGAGTCAAAATCAACTCAGCAGCAAGTGGTACTGGTAAGTACTCAATGAATAGTAGTGGATATTTGTCATTATCATTACCTCCATCCCCATAATAATCTCTGTTTTCTCTTCCCTGATTACCACTCCTATTTCTCCCCTTGCTAGTCATCATAAGTTCTGGACAATTCATTACATGGACCACCCTACATCCTTACCATCTGCATTACCATTTGGCTCCCTCCTAGATCGTCTAGGCCCTAGGTTCTCAAACTGCCACGGTTTGTGATATCTTTAGTGTCTCTGTTTTGTTTTGTTTTGTTTTTTTAATGTCAGCAAACCTAAGCTAAATGAAATACTTAACAGTTCCATTTATTCAGTAGTTCGGTCCAAACAAATTAAAAGATGTTTAGGTCCTAAAAATTGAATAGGCACTCGAAACAATTATAGAAATAAATTTAGAATACACTATTTTTTATTTCATGCTTAACTAGCCACCATCACTTGCTAATAATATGTGTGTACCAGTTGGGCTCTGCACAACTTCTCAAATCTTAGAGTCAGAGTATACAATTCTACCCTCACTGCTTGTTGTACATTGATTTTTAAGTGATACTTGATTTTTATCATAACAACCACTAAAAATCCAGCTTTGCAAGATATGACATCATGAAAGAAATGTAGAACAATCTAAGATTGAAATCATGAACTATTTCAAGCTAACAATTTATGCAGTGTCCTACAGATATCACTGTGTTTCCCTCAAAATTTTAAAACACTATGCAGGATGCCGTGAGTTTACTGCTGCATCCTAGGGCACATCAACACATAGTTTGGGAACTGCAGATCTAGGCACACCACAGATATCTGGGAGTTACCTTTAAATCTTCTCTCAGCCTCTGCATATCCAACTAATAACTGAGACATGCCCATCTTGACGTTTTAATATCTTACATATTTATTCTTTCTTCTCTACTACTGCCACTCCATTCTTTCATCCACTGTCAGTGGAGTGGATTGGTGGGCAATCTGCTTTACCTCTATCCCAGACCCCCCTCCCAAGCTATTTTCCATCTTTCTGCCAAACTTTTCATTTAAAAATCCAAATTTGATTGGGTCATCACATAGATCACATATTTGATGGTCTCAAACTCGTACTACCATCATCTTGGCAAATCAATGAAATTATAAAATATTGATCTCTTAAAAGAGTTCAACCATCTCTCTACCACATCAATCAAAGTTTCAGTACTCTTTGCATGGCGAAAGAGGGATGAGCTTTGTGGAGGCAATGTAGAATCACTACTGGGATTTTTCCATGATACTTCTAATTCCCAACTTCTTGAACTAATTCCAAGGTACACAAGTTGTCCCAAAGTGGTAGTCCCACAGAATATATCATAGGATTTAAGTGAAAAACCCCTTTCCAATTCTAATTGGGCAGATCAGATGTCTGACTACAAGATTTGATGCTTGATGTATGTTATTACTCCTAAACTTGGATTTTCCATATGCATATATGAATGAGATTTTTCATGATTCACTTAGCCACGAAATCTGAGGAAGCTTATAGTAATATTCTCTATTCATATTTAGAAACATCTAATATGACTAAATGAGTAAAAATATGAACCAGCTATCAGTCAAAAAGAAATTGAGAGTTTTAAATAGTTTTTCAGGTTTCTGGACAACTGTTAGTGTTTTGTTTCCTCAGTGTCTCTTCTCAAGTGCTCCCTTCAGTGGATAACATGCAGAATAAAGGCTTATTCATCTGGTCAGCAGCTGTTTTAGCAGCTTCTAAAAGACTGGAATGATGCTTCCTTCTGGGTGCACTACCACACAGATAACCAAATGAAGCACCTGGGCATGCGAGCACCTGACAAAAATGGTTAAAATCGTCAAGTTATTTCAGATAACTTATCTAGTCATTCAATCATTCATTCATCCATTTACTCAACTAACATTTAAATCATCTATGTTCAAAGTACTTAACTAGGTGCTGGCAATGCAAGACAGATAAAAGTGTCACCTCTCAAGAAGTTTACATTGTTATAAGAAGTTGATCAGTAGCACTCTTAGACTGAGCAAGAAGAACTTTCCATTGAGCCCCCCCACTTTAAAGGACCCCACATACAACAAGCAAAAGCCAAAAAAAAAAAAAAAAAAGAGGATTAATGCATTAAAGAACACATGGTATCTTTGACAGGTTCTGGAGTTCAGCACTGACTCAGAACAATCTATAACCCTAAACATCATTCAGGACTCAGAAAAATTCTTATCTACATCTTATGCTCTGTCTTCAAAACCAAAGTCCCCTGTATCTGAATGCTGTGAAGATTTGTGGGTTAGGCTGCTGACAAGGCAGAGGACTTAGGAGTGTGGGGAAAATGTGAACAGCGTATGAGATTAGAAAAGATAAAAGCTAACTTAATTAAATTGCAAAATCATTTCTTTCAGATAGCATGATGCAATAATCTCTTACATAATCCAGAATCATTTCCAGAAGTGCTGAGAATTCACTTCCTGGCTTCTCTTCCTGTTTCAATTCATGGTTCCAGAGGTGCTCAGAATTAGCACTGCATTCACAAGAGCTTCCTATGACACGTTGGAAATATTTAGCAGTATTAAATTAAACAAGGCATACTACTTGTATATCTGTGTCTGTGTAGGGCTAAATATAACATGCTTGGGGTGCGGAAGATTCTTTAATACCAAGACGGACTTTAAAACACACTAAAAAATCCTCAGTTTTCCATTTATTGGTTAAAAAAAAAAGGTCTTCCTATTTTGATTCAGCAAACTAGTCGGAATAGTTGTCTTTTGATGAGTTATTTTTTGTTCATTAATTCATGTTTAGATGTTATTAACATCTCATTTTACAAACAGATTCATTATTTTACCTTTTATAACCTTTATGCTTGAAGATTCCTTTGAAATAACTATGTCTCCAATAGGACACCAGCACAGCATGGATGTCATTAAAGTAAGATTGCAGATACATGTTAAAGTCACTTCTTTTTGAGTTACTATGATAGTCACAACTTTTGCCTAAACCATAGTGTAACATGTTTCTGATTTTATTTTTCAATTTATTTTCACAAAGAAGTTTAATAATTTTTAAGAAGCATTTTGAGTATTCTTTTGATGACAGAAAACCAGAAAGTCTATATGTAAATGAAATATACAAATTGTCCATCTGTTTGACATAACTCTTGCATATTTTATGAAAATGTTTCAGTGTGACAAGGCAGCAACATGTCACTAAAACCAAAAAGAAAACCAAACCCATTGCCGTCCAATCGATTCCAACTCATAGTTGACCCTATAGGACAGAGTAGGACTGCCCCATGGAGTTTCCAAGCAAATCCTGGTGGATTTGAACTGCCAATCGTTTGCTTAGAACCCACCAGGGTTTCCACCATGTCACTAGGAAGATAATAACATGTAACAGATTTTAAAAATAGCAATAAATCTTTGCAGTTCTATTAAGCTGTTCCCAGCAAATGGTAGAGTCTATGTCTATACACCTTGAATTCGGGCTGACCTTGTGACTTGGTTTGACCAATAAACAATAATGGAAGCAATGTTGTGTGAGTTCTAAACCTGGACCTCAAGAAGCATTTTGCACTTCTGCTCTCCCTCTTCAAGCTCCTCCACCAATTTAAAAATACAGAAAAATATAAATAATCTACAATATATCCAATTTTTTACCCCCTAATTAGTAAATGCTAACTTTTAGGGTGATCTGCCAGTCATTTTTAAAGAAAATAAAGCTTACAAATAAAGGCAAAATCCTCTATACCCTTCCCAACAACACATCCCCATTCTCCATGATTAGCCCTTCAGCTTCAAAGACAATGCTAAGGATTGGGCACCCAATTTACTAGTTATAGAACTATCTATTGTCTACCCATCAATCCATCTACTTAGATATATACAAACTGTATATATATACATACATGTAAATAAAAATATATGCATGTACATATATTTATATACATATATACACATTCTATACACACAAAGATATACACATGGCACATATACTGTATATACATGTGTACCCAATATATACTATTTGGATTGAATGGTTTCTTTTTTTATTTGAATACATGGCTTATTTCTCTACGTATCATTTTGTACCTCTTCTTTTTCCTCAACATTATGATTTTGAAACATATCCATGCTGATATCTAGAGATGTAATTCATCTTTTTCAGCCACATTATAGTATTTTACTGTTTGAATTTATCAATATTTTATTTATTCATTCCTTATTAATGGACACTTAGAATGTTTTCAGTTTTTGAAATTATAATAATGTAGTAATGGACATCTTTGCTTTGCTTGTTTATGTACATTTTTAAGAATTTCTCTGAGTGCAAACCCAGAAACGGTTTTGTTCATTCAAAGGGTGTGGTGAATGTCTGTCCTTCATTAGTTCTGCAAATCTATTGAACACTTCTATCATATTTCATTATTCCTCCACATTGTGAACCCTGACTTCACAACATGGAATACAGAAGAAAAAAAAAAATTCCAGCCACCCAATGATAGAATGCAGAATTTAGGATTAGATTCCAGTGATTAAACACAGTTACACTAGCCTAGGATTCAGATGGTAGCTAATAAGAAAACAGGAAGATCACGGGGCATGCACTTTGCTGGCAGCGTAAAGGCGGCATGTTTCTGGGGTCAGTAATGCCTATGGCAGTACCTCATCAAGGCAAGGACATCAAAACATGCAATTTAATTCAATGGCAATAGAAGTTCCCTGTCAAGGATTGAATTGTGTCCCCCGAAAATATCTGTCAACGTGACTGGGTCATGATTCCCAGTATTGTATGATTGTGTACCATTTTGTAACCTGATGTGATTTCCTTATGTGTTGTAAACTCTATCACTATGACATAAGAAAATGGATTAGCAGCAGTTATACTGATGAGGTCTACAAGATTAGATAATGTCTTAAGCCAATCTCTTCTGAGATACAAAAGAGAGAAGCGAGTAGAGAGACACGGGAACCTCATATCACCAAGCAAGCAGTGCCGGGAGCAAAGCACATCCTTTGGACCTGAAGATCCTGTGCAGAGAAGCTCCAAGACCAAGGGAAGATTGATGACATGTACCCTTCTCCGGAGCAGACAGAGAAAGTGTTCCATTGAAGCTGACACCCTGAATTTGGACTTGTAGCCTACTGGACTGTGAGATAATAAACTTCTCCTTATTAAAGCCATTCACTTGTGGTATAGCAGCACTAGATGACTAATACACTCCCTATTAGGCCAATTCTGTAGTGTGGTTCTGAAAATTTTCTTGTAACATCAGCCTAGATTTTATTTCTCCAGCTCTTTCAACATTTCTGTAAGTGTTCTGTCATGAATTGAATTGTTTTCCCAAAAAAAAAATCCTTAACCTGTATACCTGTAGATGTAATCCCATTTGGGAATAGAGTTTTCTTTATTATTTTAAGGAGGACATATCAGTGTGCGGTTTGCTTTAAACCAATAATTTTTCAGATTTAAAAGTAGCAGATTAGGCACAGAAGCAAGGAAGTACACATGGGGGAAGACAGATGCCATGCCACGTGAAGATCACCAAAGAACTGAGGGATAGATGCTGAAAAGAGACAAAGACCTTCTCCCAGAGCTGACAGAGAGAGAAAGCTTTCCCTAGAGTCAGTGCCCTGAATTTGGACTTCTAGCCCCCTAAACCATGAGAAAGTAAATTTCTGTTTGTTAAAGCTACCGACTTATGGTATTTCTGCATAGCCACACTAAGAAACTAAGACAGTGTTCTCTAATAGAATAGACTTACCTCAAGTGTAAGCATGCTTAGAATCTGTGTTTAGCAATAAAGAAACTGACCCATACAAATGTTGTGAATGTTTTCAATTTTACTACAGTCTAGCAAATTGCTTCCCAAGGTTTCTATATGCCAACAGTTTATGTGAATAATCTTTTCCACTACTGCTTTTATCACCCTTAACTATTTTTAAAATTTTCCAAAACTATTGAATAAATATTTTATCTTTATTTTAATTTGCTTTTCCTGACTACCAATAAGATTGAATTTAGTTTCATGTGTTTACTGGACATTCATATTCCCTGACTGGAAGATGGTCACAGGATGAGGAAAGAACACCTGTAGACGAGAGAGAGGAATAAAAAAAAAAAAGCAAGATCTGGGACATTGTGGCACTGCTGCACCAGCCCCGGGCCATCTCATTTTTCCAGGCTACTCTCAGTTCTTATTTATGTACAACCAAATGCAATTCTTACCTATTATTTTTTCAAATAGAGCTTCAACACCATTCTTTCTATTTTCTCTTCTGGAACTATTACATATATAGACATACGTGTATATATAGATACAGATATTTGCTCATAACTTTTTGATTTGTTTATAGTTTGCACCTTTTTATCCCTTTGTCCTTCATTCTAGGTTGATTTCCCAAATCAATCTTTAAGATTATTGATTAACTCCTTAGTTCTCTCCATTCTGCTATTCATCCCCTTTGTTGAATCTTTAAACAATTAAAATTTATATTTAAACGATTTATATTTATATTGATGCTTCTTCATCAACAAAATAACCTCTTTTATTACTCTCAGAATATAAAATTTTACATATTTAAAGCCATTTTCTGGTTGCTCTATATGTCTATTTCCTCAAGTGTAAGTTCTTAATTTGTTATGTGTCTTTCATGATATTGGCATTACCCAAATTTCTGGCATTGTGGCAAAAAATATACTTCTATCACACTGAGCTTCCTTAGTACTGCTTCCATCAAAAATAAAAAGTTAGCTTTAATTCCAAAGCAACCTCATGTATCTCAGTATGCTATTTCTATCTTCAATCTGATTTTGCCTGCTTCCCTCAGAGCTTCTTTAGTTTCTCATTTATAAGACTTCCTTCTTATTGTGTTTGAGTGATAAAAAGAAAAAACTCAGAGGGTACTTGATCCTCATTCTTAAAACTATATTAGACAAAGACTTTGCCATTCAATGCCTCAGTTTTCTCTTTTTAAAAATAAGAATAATATGAGTACTTACTTCATAAGATAGTTATAAGAATTAAGTAAGTGTCTTAGTTATCTAGTGCTGCTATAGCAGAAATACCACAAGTGGGTGGCTTTAACAAATAAAAATTTATTTTCTTACAGTTCAGGAGGCTGGAAGTCTGAATTCAGGGTGCCAGCTCCCAAGGAAATCTTTCTGTCTCTATCAACTCTGGAGAAACGTCTTTGTCTCTTTTCAGCTTCTGTTTCTTGGCTCCTTGATGATCTTCATGTGGCAGGGCTTCTATCTTCTCCCATTTGTGTTTGCTTCCCTTTGTCTAATCTGCTGTTTTTGTATCTCAAAAGTGATTGATTTAAAACACACCCTACACTGATAAGGTCTTTTAACATAACAAAGAAAACTCATTCTCAAATGGGACTATAAACACAGGTGTCGTGGATTGAATTGTGTTCCCCAAAAATGTGTGTCAGCTTGGCTAGGCCATCATTCCCAGTATTGTATGAATGTCCACCATTTTGCCACCTGATGTGTTTTCCTATGTGGTGTAAATTCTACCTCTATGATGTTAATTAGGTAGGATTAGAGGCAGTTATGTTAATGAGGCAGGACTCAGTTTAGAAGATTAGGTTGTATTTTGAGTCAATATCTTTGAGATATAAAAGAGAGATGTGAGCAAAGAGACACGGGGACCTCATACTACCAAGGAACAAAAGCCAGGAGAATAGCACATCCTTTGGACTTGGGATCCCCGTGCTGAGAAGCTCCTAGATCTGAGGAAGATTGATGACAAGGACCTTCCCGCAGAGCTGACAGGGAGAGAAAGCCTTCCCCTGGAATTAGCACCCTGAATTTGGACTTCTAGCCTCCTAGACTGTGAGAGAATGAATTTCTCTTTGTTAAAGCCAGGCACTTGTGGTATTTCTGTTACAGCAGCACTAGATAACCAAGACGGAATTTGGTACTGGAAGAGTGCAGGGCTGCTCTAACAGATACCTAAAATGTGGAAGCAGTTTTGAAACTGTGAATGAATAGATGCTAGAGAGTTTTAAAGTACCTAATAGTAAAAGCCTAGATTGCCTTGAAGAGATTGTTGGTGGAATTACAGACATCAAAGACAATTCTGGTGGGGACTCAGAAGGAAGTGAGGAGAGCTGTTACACTGAAGATGGTGCAGACAGTGAGAAGCAGCAGCAGAGAACCAGCAGTAGCAGAGAAAGACAGCAGTAGAGCCAGTAGACCAGCATGAGACAGTGATGGAGCCCACCTATGGAGCGAGAAAGCTGAGTGCCTTTGGGCAGGAGGCTTCCTGGTGGAGTGGGGTGCCTCCAGGTACTTACTGTTGGAGCTAAAGAGCTTTGGAACAGTTGCCTCAGCAGGACAGATGAGGGTGGTGAGGGCCGAGAGGCCAAGGAACCAGGAAGCAGAAGATGAAGAGATAACACAGAAAGTAGAGTTGCCTCAGTCTCAAGGGGAGGGCCACAACCTCTGGAGTCTCAAAAGGTAGAGTTGCCACTAGGACTAGAAGAATGGGGCTGCCCAAATTTGAGGAAGTAGAGTTGCTATTCCAGTGGGCCTGGAAGGTAGAGCTGAAACCCAGGGCCAAGGGACTTCCACTCAGAATCCATAAGATGTGGACAATACCTAGAGTCTGGAGGGGAGGGCCATTGTGTAAATGGTCTCAGAGAACAGAGAATTATTTTCAAGCCTAAAGAGATCATCTAATGTGTTCTGCTGACTTTCTTCCTGCCTGCTATCCCTGCTTTCCCTCCAATTTATCCCATTTGTAATGAAAATGTCTAGCTTGTTGCTGTTCCCCCATTGTACTTTGGAAGCAGAAAGTTTGTATTCTAGATTTCACAGATGAAGAGGGCTTTCGGATTTTGAACTTGCAGTTGAATTAAAACTTTGTTATGATGTGATGAGGTGAATGTGTTTTACATGTGGCAAAGACATGAATTTTTGGAGGTCAAAGGGTAGAATGTCATGGATTGAATTGTGTCCTCCCAAAACGTGTATCAAATTGGCTAAGCCATGATTCCCAGTGCTGTGTGATTGTCCACCATTTTGTCATCTGATGTGATTTTCCTATGTGTTGTAAATCTTACCTCTGTGATGTTAATGAGGCAGAATTAGAGGAAGTTATGTTAATGAGGCAAGATTCAATCTACAAGATTAGGTTGTATTTTGAGTCAATATCTTTTGAGATATAAAAGAGAGATGTGAGCAGAGAGACTTGGGAATCTCATACTACCAAGAAATAAGAGGTAGGAGAATAGCACATCCTTTGGACTTGGGTACCTGTGCTGAGAAGCTCCTTGACCAGGGGAAGATTGATGACAAGGACCTTCCCCCAGAGCTGACAGAGACAGAGAAAGCCTTCCCCTTGAGTTGACATCCTGAATTTGGACTTCTAGCCTACCAAACTGAGACAATAAATTTCTCTTTGTTAAAGCCATTCACTTGTGCAATTTCTGTTATAGCAACACTAGAAAACTAAGAAAACAGGTATGAGGGTTAGGACTTACAATACATATTTTTGTGGAATACAATTCAATCCTTAACGGTAAGTATCTATAAAAGTGCTTATAGCAGAACTCAATACAGAGTAAGCACACAATAAATGTTGATGATGACGATGTTCCTGTGTGATAAACAATTATAAATATAAAAGTAAAAAATAAGAAATTAGTTTCCAAAGTTCTATGTGAAATATTAAATTATTTTGAGTTCTTTAATTTGCTTTGCATTTTATATTCTTTTCAAATTTAATTCAATGTACAAGGAATTACTTTTGTAATTAAGTAAAGTAAGAAGCTGTAGGAAAAAAATTAAAATTTATTCAATAGAATTATATTTATTTGTCTAAATTCAAAGGACTTTTACCCTCAATTTGCTATACAGATGTTATTTTATTAGTGAGGGAGTTTGTCATTTTTTTCTCACAATGTGCTATGCTATATAAACAGCTTCATAGGTACAATCATTTCTGAAATGAAGAAATCTTCTCCAATACTACTGCCATGATAAAATGACAGTTTGTAGTCTTTCAACTGTGATTGTGTTTTTTGCATACTCTTAAAACTCAGCTCAGCCATCACCTACTTCTGACTTTCCTCATAGCCTCCTGGACCTATCTCCATCTTTTGCTTTAACAGATTATGATCTAAAAATCTATTCCTGTACCTTTAATTATCACACCCACAAGATCTCCTGCTACAAGAGGATAGAAAACATCCACATTGGTACCCCAGTTTCTGGTACAAAATAGGTGTTCAAAAACACATATTCTACAATGATCTGAACTTCACAAGAAAAAAGTTTAAATTAAAAAAAAAAAAAGATGCCTATAATATGTATATTTTTGCCTTTACTTGGTTCAAAAAAGTGATCATGTTAATAATTATATGATCCTCTTTCATGATAAAATGAGTACTTTCTCATACCTCTCCCTTTACTATTGTAGAATTAGAAGTCATTGGATGCGTAACCATTAAGAATCTGTTGTCATGCACTCATATTTATTTTTACCTGTAGATAATGAGCTACTCTTTTCAAATAAAATGCTTGAAATATAAAACAACAAAACAAGAACATTGGAAAGAATCATTATTCCTTAGAAATGACTAAAGTAACAAGAATAGATGAACAGTTTTTTGGGGACAAAATAAATTCATCAACTTTATAAACAGATATTCACTCTATGAAGATGGTATCAATTTTATCTCGTGAGTGTTTCTTAATACCTGGGTGATTAGTAATATATACAGTTAAACCTCAGGTTGGTTTACATAATTGGGACCTAGAACTTCAAGTGAACAAGATAAAAATATTTCCAATAAGTTCTAGCAAGAGTAATAAGGCAAGAAAAAGAAATAAAGGGCATCCAAATTGGTAATGAAGAAGTTAAACTCTTCCTGTTTGTGAATGATATGGTACTATACATAGAAAACCCTGAAGACTCCATGAGAAATCTACTGGAACTAATAAAAAGATTCATCAGAGTAGCAGGATACAAGATAAACATACAAAAATCAGTTGGAGTCCTATACACCAATAAAGAGAACGATGAAAAGGAAATCAGGAAAACAATATCATTTACAATAGCTCCTAAAAAAATAAAATACTTAGGAATAAATCTGACCAGGGATGTAAAAGACCTATACAAAGAAAACTACAAAACACTACTGCCAGAAACCCAAAGGGATCTACATAAATGGAAAAACATACCAGGCTCATGGATAGGTAGAGTCAACATTGTGAAAATGACAATTCTCCCCAAAACAATTTACAAATACAATGCAATCCCGATCCAAATACCAACAACATTCTTTAAAGAGATAGAAAAACTAATCATTATATGGCAAGGGAGGAAGCCCCAGATAAGCTTTATTGAAAAAGAAGAATAAAGTAGGAGGACTCACACTACCTGACTTCAGAACCTACTGTAAAGCTACAGTAGTCAAAACAGCCTGGCACTGGTACAGCGATAGATACTTTGACCAATGGAACAGAATTGAGAACCCAGATGTAAATCCATCCTCCTATGGTTACCTAATCTTTGACAAGGGCCCAGAGTCCATCAAATAGGGAAAAGACAGTCTTTTTAACAAATGGTGCTGGCAAAACTGGATATCCATCTGCAAAAAAAATGAAACAGGACCCATACCTCATACCATATACAAAAACCAATTCAAAATGGATCAAAGACCTAAATATAAAGCCAAAAACTATGAAGTTCATAGAAGAAAAAATAGGACCAACACTTCAGGCCTTAATACATGGCATTAACAGGATACAAACCATAACCATCAACACACGAACACCAGAAGATAAGCTAGATAACTGGGATCTTCTAAAAATCAAACATCTATGCTCTTCAAAAGACTTCACCAAAAGAGTAAAAAGAGAACCTTCAGACTGGGAAAAAAATTTTGGACAGTACAAGTCAGACAAAGATCTAATCTCCATAATCTACAAGAAAATCCAATACCTCTACAATAAAAACACAAATAATCCTATTAAAAAATGGGCAAAGGAAATGAACAGACACTTCCAACCAAAGAAGACATTCAAGCAGTCAACAGACAGAAGAGGAAATGCTCACGGTCACTAGTCATTAGAGAAATGCAAATTAAAACCGCAGTGAAATACCATCTCACCCCGGCATTACTGGTCCGAATCAAAAACACTGGAAATAACAAATGTTGGAGAGGCTGTGGGGAGATAGGAACTCTTATGCACTGCTGGTGGGAATGCAAAATGATACAACCATTTTGGAAAATGATACGGTGTTTCCTTAGAAAGCTAGAAATAGAAATACCATACATTCTAGCAATCCCACTCCTAGGAATATATCCTAGAGAAGTAAGAGCTGTCACTCGAATAGACATATGCACACCTATGTTCATGGCAGCATTGTTCACAATAGCAAAATGATGGAAACAACCTAGATGCCCATCAACGGATGAATGGATAAACAAACTACGGTACATGCACACAATGGAGTATTATGCAACGAGAAAGAACAATGATGAATCTGTGAAGCATCTTATAACATGGATGAAACTGGAGGACATTAAGCTGAGTGAAGTAAGTCAATCACAAAAGGACAAATATTGTATGAGACCTCTATTGTAAAAACTCATGAAAAGTTTACACACAAAAAGTAACAATCTTTGTTGGTCACCAGGGGTGGGACGGGTTGGGGGGAAATACTAAATAGGCAATAGATAAGTGGTATCTTGGGTGAAGGGTGAGACAGTATGCAATACTGGGGAAACCATCACAGCTTGTACAAGGAAAGGTCATGGAAGCTCCACAGACACATCCAAACTCCCTGAGGGACTGAATTGCTGGGTAGAGGGCTGTGGGCACCATGGTCTCGGGGAACATCTAGCTCAATTGGCATAACACAGTTTGTAAAGACAATGGTCTACATTCTGCCTTGGTGAGTAGTGTCTGGGGTCTTAAAAGCCTGTGAGAAGCCATTTAAGATACTCCACTGGTCTCACCCCTTCGGGAGCAAGGGAGAATGAAGAGAACAAGAGACAAGGAAAAGATTAGTCCAAAAGATTAGTCCAAAAGATTAGACCACAGCTACCAAAGCTTCCATCAGATTAAGTCCAGTACAGCTAGATGGTGCCCAGATACCACCACTGACTGCTCTGACTGGAAACACAACAGAGAGTTCTGGACAGAGCTGAAGAAGGATGTAGAACAAAATTCTAACACACACACAAAAAGGCCAGCTTTACTGGCCTGAAAGAGACCCGAGAAACCCTGAGATTATGGCCCCCAGACACCCTTTTAGCTCAGTGGTGAAGTCACTTCTGAGGTTCACTGTTCAGCCGGGGATTGGACAGCCCCATAAAACAAAATGGGACTAATGGGGCAGAGCAGTCCACACACAAGGACTAGAAGGCAGAAGGAGAGGAAAGCTGGTGATAGGGAACCCAAGGTTGAGTAAGGACAGTGTTGACATGTAGTGGGGTTGTTAACCATTGTCATAGGGCAACATGGGTACTAACTGTTTAATGAGAAACTATTTTGTTCTGTAAACCTTCATCTAAAGTAAGAATAGCAGCACAACTGGAAGAACGTAATTGAAGTCACTGAACTGTGCATATAGAAATTTTTGAAATTGTGTATCTTTGGCTATTATATTTTCACCAAAAAAAAAAAAAAAAACGTCGAGAAGGGAGAGGGTTGACATGTTGTGGGGTTGTTAACCAATGTCATAAAACAATATGTCTACTGACTGTTTAATGAGAAACTATTTGTTCTATAAACCTTCACCTAAAGTACAATTAAAAATCAGTATTTGAAGTGATTCTTGAAAAAAAAAATACTTCCAATAACTCATTTGAGGGAAACACAGCAATTTTCCAATCAGTCAAAAGAGAGAGGAACAGACAGGAAAATAGACACAGGCAGTGAAAAGGAGCTATAGTTTAATTGACTTGTTTTGACAGCTTAAATGAATCCAGGTATCTAGATTCAGGTTCAGAAAGTATATTTCTGAAGACTAATTGGCATTAAAAAAACAAAAACAAAAACAAACCCATTGCCTTCAATTCAATTCCAACTTATAGTAACCTGATAGGACAGAGTAGAACTGCCCCGTAGGATTTCCAGGGAATGCCTGGTGGATTCAAACTGCTGACCTTTGGTTAGCAGCCCTATTCTCTTAACCACTGCACCACCAGGGCTCCTTAAAGAAATTCTCAATATTCCACTCTTATCCATATTAATGTAATCATATTTATATTTTCTGTGTTAAGTCAATATGTTTATCCCTGATAAGGACCATATCCATAGATATATCTTAATACTGTTAAATTGACAGAAATGTTACAGTCCATTTTGTCCTGGGCTGCAATAAATGTAAGTATCTGTATTGAATTGAGTCGTGTTCCCCAAAAAGATATGTTGAAGTACTAGCTCCTGTTCCTGTAGAAATAGAATTTTCTCTTTGTGATGCTAATTAGGTCATATCAGAGTAGTATGGGTCTTAACTGTAATTCCTCTGAGTGATGTCTTATGAAAAGACAAAAACAGACATGGAGAGACACGCATACACAGGGGAAGACACCATGTGAGGATTCGTTTATAAGTCAAGGAACATCAAGAAATGCCCAGGGCTGACAGGCACTGAAAGAGACAAAGAATGAGCTCCTAGAGCAGACAGAGAATCGCCCTACCAATGCCTTGAGTTAGAACTCTTACCTTTGACTATAGCTCTGCTTTAAACGCACGACTGTAGGTAAATCATCCCATTCCAATACTGAGGACAAAATAAGCTTGGGTACAGTCTTCTAACTATAAAAGATAACGAAAACACGAAAGTGTTATTTTCAGGGGAAAATAAGAGGTGCCTAATTATGCAGGATTGAAACTGCCAACGTTTTGGTTAGCAGCCATAGCACTTAACCACTACACCACCAGGGTTAACAGGAAATTTCCCATGAAAGAAAAATAGCAGATATGTAAGTAAATCGTATTTGGCATATGGGAAACATGTAGCATTTCATAATCTTCCCTTTTATTCTTCTATGATTCATGCTTGGTTATGGATACAATACCAAATCATGAAAGCATGCATCTGAGAAAGCATGATGAGAAATTTTTTCCCATTACCATCGGTTAATTTCACGGAGCTACTCAGAGGCATGTGCATGTTTGTGATAACATACTCTGCAAGTCCCAGTGCTTCAGAAGCATTCATTTTTGTAATTCAGATCTAATTACCCAATTATTAAATTTAATGCTGGGTTTAGAAACACTGTTAAGTAATAATACCTACATTTTTCTAAAAGCATTACTTTGTTCCTCGGAATTGAAAAGTCCCTGATTAAAATCTCTTCATGTGCATTTCCCAGGAAACCATGAGAGCATTTGGTTTGCTGCAAAGAGCTTTTTTTCTGTTTTGTTTTGTTAAGCTTCTCAATGTTTTGGGCCACCTGTCAGCCAATCCCAGTTAGAAGCAGTGCCTGATTAAACTGCTCTCTCTAGAACCATTCGGACAACTTCATTAGTGCTTCAGTTTATGATCGCAGAAAGTCTTGACAGCTTAGAGAGAGCCCATTTGGGCCCATAGGTTTCGAAATTGTGAACAGTTGCAAAGTTTTGATTGCATGAATTATACATGAGAAGTGACCAATCATTTGTGTTCAAAGATGCTAGTCAATCAGCACAGGTGCAGAAGAGAAAGTAAATTGGGGAAGAGGAAAATTATAACTCAGAAAAGCACTTTTCTTTGCCTCTGCTAAGTCAACACATAACATTATAAAGCCTTGCTGAGTGCAGTAAACCACTTCCTAAACCTTCTCAGGTAGAACAGCAATAGAAATAAATACACAGAGAAGGTGGGGTAGGAAAGGAGAAAAAAAGTCATCAAAGCTCTGCTTGCAAATTACTGCACACAGCAGGGGGTTCTATACGCTGAACATAGGCATTTGAAAGTTCAGCAGGTTATTTTGCTGAAGCCAAGACTCCTTTCTGCACCAACTGTCTCTCTATTCCAACACCTGTTCACTTTATTAAAGCATGGGGTTTTGCTTTATTTTTATTTGCACGCTAGATGACAGTAAAGAATTTCAAAGGTTTAGGAGTGAAAGAAGCAGCAATATTTTCACATAATTAAGATGATTTTATTAACTTATTAACTCCACCACTATTATTAACGTTACCACTGTTATTAATACCTGGAATTTTTTAATTTAATAATTAAATTAATCGGACTTAATTTTGATCCGATGTATACAGCAAAACCTGTGAAAGCTGGAACCTGTGTAAGACAGAAACTCATCTGAGAAGGAAAACTCAAATATTTTGACTAAAATGAGTGATAGAAAAGTGCTAATACTGCGCCCTGTCAAAGGTGGAAAACTTGTGAGACCCAGAAAAACAAGGCAGTCCCTTCGAGTTCTAGCTCTCACAGACTTCACTGTAGTATAAATTATATTGTAAAAATTACGACTAAGAAAGAACCTTTATTTTCTTTTGTCTCCATCTTTGGTTTACCTAAGGAAAAGGAGAAATGCTGCTTCGCTTTCTACTGTTTTATTATTTAATGATAGCTTTGACATAAAATCCTATTATTTTCTGGGTTAAGAAGCAAATTGCATGAGACTATAAGAAAATTGGGATCTATTTTAACAAACACAACTGCTTTCTTACCAGCAAGGGCAGCAAAGAGGTCATTCATAGAGAAGAGTGTTTCAGGGTCACTATCAAACAAATATGCAAAGCTGCTGACTTAAGGACAAGAGGAAGCAGAGGAGGCCAGGAGGGGAAAATTGTATATTTGTCAAGATTGCCAGTTTGCTTTAGAGTGGACCCACCTCCTCTTTAAAGTAATTCCCATTCAGTTTATGGTAGAGTGGTATACAATGAGGTCAGTCACAGCAAATCAATTCTGATATGATTGTATTTTAGCCATAGTCATATTTCTCCTGGAAATCTTACCAGAATCAGCTGTTCGTTTCATAAGAACATTGATTTCCCTGCTCCTACCCTCTTGCTGTATTCCTTCTTCTACTCAGCAGTCATTCCTTTAAGGAAAATCATGTAGGTCCCAAACAATCTCCCCAAGGAGTGACTGTAACTACATGCAATATGGTAAATCTTTTTCCTTAAGTAAAAGCATAGATAAAACTCCAGTCAACACATGCTATTGGAAAAAAAAGAAATTCTGATAAAGCTATTACTATGTGCCGATAGACAATCCCTGGTAACCGATAATAACATTTTGTTCTCTTCTTTACTACAAGTTCTTTACTACAAAAAATACTTTCTTACAATTAAAACTAATTAACGTTGTTTCCTAAGCATTCTTTCCATCTCAACCAGTGCAGTATTGTATAGGTAGCATCGGACATAGGGCGGGGTTAAGGCAGGTAAGGACCCTAAACACTGATAATCTGTGGTGCCCCCTCCTCTGCTTACTCACACATTTGAACTAGATATGCGAGTTATATATATACGTGTGTGTGTGTGTCTTAGCTAGCCATGATGTAACTTCTTTTTAAATGAGACTATAATATCAGCAACTGAACACAAAAGTGGTATATGCCATTTTAGTGGAACGAGATGAAGTGGATTACAAAATTTTGAGTGGATGTGGGATTTAAGATTTTTGTGATCTCTCACAATGAAAACCTGACTTTCACCAATTTTGCTTTAAATGGTTCATACTTTGGTTTTGATGCTTGTTTTGTAATAAATGCTGTAATTATAAATGAACAATGAAAAGATGTCATAAAAAATTTAATGATCAGAAAACAAACACTACAACAAATTATTAATTTTATTTTTAGATAGATCTTTCATTTCTAACATGTTGTAATTAAAAACATCTTTCTATTCTTTGCTCTTACAAATTCTTCAATGATTTCATCACAATTAAGCTGCCAAACAATATCTACTCCTATATATAATAAGGATAATGAATTGAGTCTTTCTTGAATCATTGTTGTACACTGACGGTTTTCAAGCACCTTTAGGGGCAAAAATGAACATTCTATTGTGCAATTTGTGATCATTAAAGTTAGGAATATGTGTAAAGCAATTTTCAAAATTGGGAAATATGCATTGTATTTTATCTTCTACTATGGAATCATATGTGCCTACATGAGTAAAATTTTACTTTCCTGAATCTGAAAACTTAGTTCTCATGTAAAAATACAATTGTTGCACTTCTTAGTAAAGGTTTGTATTTAAGTCATGGAGATAAGCCTGCACTAATTTCCTGGTTGCCTTCCTGCATTGTACATCACATATATCCACATTGTTTAAGAAGGAAAATCTACTTAAAGGAACTTCATACACTTTCACCCTTCTTTCCATGCAAGATTCAGGTGTGTCAATGATGGTGTAGTACATGGCTATGTGAAATGGATCTCTGGCACTCAATGATACTTCCGAAACATTTCCATCATTTTTCTTTCTAATGCTTCTCTGATGGTGAGCTGCTAGATAACCAGTATTTGGCAGTATTTGTTTTGCTGTGCTTTCAAAATTTTCAAATCTTCTCTTAAAGTATGTAAATACACTGTTAATGACTGGTAGAGATCTGTGCATGTCCTTACTTCTGAATCTTGGAGAGCTTGACACATCTGATGAAAATGCTGTGATTTATTATTCCACATAACCAACATAAATACATACTCCAGTGTTCACATTTTGTTGGTGATGTTTTCAGCTTCTCTTTTGGTATCTCCTTTTTGTGTCTGGTCTTCAGCAATATTTTTTAAGTCATCTAGAATCTGAGCGTAGGATTCCAGAATTGTACTCTTTGCCACGGATGCACTTTCACAACATGAATTCAAAAACATTTTAATACTCGATCATTGCCTAAAAATGAGTTAAGAACTGCCCATCATGAGGAGAGGTGGCAAAAAATGTGTAGAGTAACTGAACAGTAGAAAACAAATCAATGCTTCCAGACGACAATCTCCTGAGCTACAACCTACAAGATTAAGCGAATGTGCAGCACATGTTATAAAAATGGCATATTCGTTATGTTCTAAAATTTTCTGTTGCATGCCTTTGTAATATCCTGACATATTGGTAGTATTGTCATAGGACTGGTGTCTACATTTAGAAAAATCAATTCTCCAAACTTCACATAAATAGTGATTTGCAATGTCTTCACCAGTATGGCTTTTTAAGCTAATAAATTTGATAAACAACAGGTTTTCTATCTCTTGGAGATACATATCTTAAGACAATACTTAGCTTATCTGTATGAGAAAGATCAAGAGTGGAATATACAGACAAACTGAAATATCTAGCTATACTTATTTCATTGAAAATAATTGATTAATCTTTATTACTTATTATGTTTATTAATTATTCACACATTGTTTTAGACATATAATATGGGTTGCCCTGTCCTGTGATGCCATATTTTGAGATGTGACCTGATAAAAATGGATCAAACTGAGCAACAAGTTCAAGTAAACCTAAAAAATTTCCATTTTGTGGGGACCTAAACACTTCATTTCTTCCTCAAAAAGAGCATCCACATTCAGAGATTGTTACAGTCCAATCTGACATTCTTTATTAATTTGTGTTTCCAGTTCATGAGTTAAGCCAAAATTATGTCTTCAGTTTAAATATGGCAACATACAATCTCTGTGAACTGAACCGTTTTCATGTTTATCAATCATATTGATAAACTCAGTTTAGTGCCAATCACTAAATCCATTCATAGCAAATTGAGAATTAAATACTTTAGGACTGAAAAATTTGCAAACAAAATAATACAAAGCTGACTGATGAAGAATACAGTAGTCACTCCCTTTTATAATTTTCACCAATAGCTTGGTACCCTAGAAATATATTCTAGCTATAGAACCTTGTTTGTTTACCATCCAGAAATTTTCAGCAGTTTTCAAATGGTCCACTGTGATGTTGACAATTACTTGGCCCTTTTTCGATCCAATAATTTACATCATTAGAAGAAAAATTATTTCACTAAGCAAGATCTGTGTTTCTGTTACTTATGGGGTCTGCAGATGCAACAATTTCAGATTCTAAAATAGGTTCATTTTCTACACTGTTATTAACTTTTTTTTACTACAGCAAGGAATTTGAAGGAAATTCTGTTATACTCATTTTGCTATTAGTAATTTCAGCACTCGCGGTGCTGTGATTTGCACCCATTAAACTTGAGCGTTCAGTGGAAGAAGTCTCTGCTGATTCGTTACATTTAAAAAGGAAGATACTTTGGAATTATCTTTAGGTATCCACAAATTCTTTTTACATTCTATGAGCTTTCATTTTTGTGCTTCACTTGGTTGTTGCCATTTCATTATACCTCGGTATAAAATTACTTTTTAAATTTGGTTCTAACATAGCAAATAAATTTGAATAAATGAAATTAATAAAACTTATAAAATAAACTTTACGTTCCAGTTTAGATGTTAAGACAAAAATTTATATTTGAAAATTAGTAAGTAAAAAAAATTTATTTGGAACACATAATTTTATTCTTCAGGTCAGAGATAGCCAAAAGAGATAATACTTACAAGGCAGTCAGAAACAATTTCGTTCGTTAGTGGTATGTGTGTTGGTGGGCCCTTCACAGATCTCTACAAGTGATTTTCGCCTTGAAATAATACTTAAAAACTTGCACACTCACTTTCTGTCCTCTGATGCTGCATTTTCACAGTCCATTGGACTAATGTTGATACCTGATGGTTGCCGAGAGCTAAAAGCATGATACAAATACAAGAGTACGCTCAATCTGAAGATGCGTTTTGGTTTGCTTTACGCAGGACCAGATATGCCACGAGTCATGTGATTATAGTGCCACTGGCACATTCTTATGTGATCCATAAGAGAAACTGAATGTGAGATTATACCCAATCAGTTAGAAATGAAAAGGTAAATGTAATTGTTATAGTATGCAAAATTAATAAAATGGTGTCAATTTCTTTAGTGCTATGTCAGTTCACTTCCACTGCAGAACTTGCTTTTCCTTGTGTCCTGTCTGTTTAGCATCTATAGGTCTTTGGTTTGGACAACTAATGCCCCTTTTTCGTTGATGCTGTAAGCACGTGCTTACCTTGCTTATTGGGTAAATAGTCCCTGATCGGACAGCAGGTCACTTCTTAACAAAGAAGGAACATAAAAGAGCCTTAGGTTGATGAAGTCTTGTCAATGGAGAGCATTCACATTATAAAGTTCAGATTGCTGATGCCTTCTTCCAGTTTTTTTCATTGTATTTGAAACTTTGCCCATTCTCATCTTTGCCACCTAATAACATTGCTTCTAGGATCCTTCACTTATTTACTAAGCTCTGTTAAATATATGAGTCTCAATAGCTGCCAAGGCTCTGTATATTCCTGCTTGTTTCTGTATATTCCTGCTTGCTTTTTTTGTTTCTTAATTTTTTTTTTATAGTACTTTAGACGAAGGTTTACAGAACAAATAGTTTCTTATTTAACAGTTAGTTACACATATTGTTTTATGACATTGGTTAACCACCCCACGTCATGTCACCACTCTCCATTCTTGACCTTGGATTCCCTATTACCAGCTTTCCTGTCCTCTCCTGCCTTCTAGTCTTTGTCCCTGGGTTATTGTGCCCCTTTATCTCATATTGTCTTAGGGGCCTGTCTAATTTTTGGCTGAAGGGTGAACCTCGGGAGTGACTTCATTATTGAGCTAAAAGGGTGTGCAAGCCCCATACTCTCAGAGTTTCTCCAGTCTCTGTCAGGCCAGTAAGTTTGGTCTTTTTTTGTGAGTTAGAATTTTGTTCTACATTTTTCTCCAGCTCTGTCTGGGACCCTCTGTTGTGATCCCTGTCACAGCAGTCAGTGGTGGTAGCCAGGCACCATCTAGTTGTACTGTACTCAGTCTGGTGTAGGCCATGGTAGTTGTGGTCCATTAGTCCTTTAGACTAATCTTTCCCTTGTATCTTTAGTTTTCTTCTTTCTCCCTTGCTCCCAAAAGGGTGAGACTAATGTAGTATCTTAGATGGCTACTCACAGGCTTTTAAGACCCCAGACGCTACTCACCAAGGTAGAATGTAGAACATTGTCTTTATAAACTATATTATGCCAATTGAGCTAGATGTCCCCAGAGACAGCGGTCCCCACAGCCTTCAGCCCAGTAATTCTGTCCCTCAGGGAGTTTGGATGTGTCTGTGGAGCTTCCATGACCTTGCCTTGATCAAGTTGTGCTGATTTTCCCAGAATTGTGTACTGTTTTAACCTTCACCAAAGTTATCACTTATCTTTTGTCTACTTAGTGTTTTTCCCTCCTCACCCCTCCCATCCCTAGTAATCATCAAAATTTGTTTCTTTCTGCGTGTAAAACTTTTCATGAGTTTTTATAATAGTGGTCTTGTATGGTATTTGTCCTTTTGTGATTGACTTATTTCACTCAGCATAATGGCCTGCAGATTCATCCCTGTTGTGAGATGCTTTGCAGATTGATCATTATTCTTTATCGTTGCGTAGTACCCATTGTGTGTATATACCATAGTTTGTTTATCCGTTCATCTGTTGATGGGCAGTTAGGCTGTTTCTATCTTTTTGCTACTGTCAATAATGCTGCAATGAACATGGGTGTGCATATGTCTATTTGTGTGATGGCTCTTATTTCTCTAGGAGATATTCCTAGGAGTGGGATTGCTGGATGGTTAAGTATATCTATTTCTATCTTTTTAAGGAAATGCCATATCATTTTCCCTATTTACTTTTTTTTAAATGTTCAGAAGACCATAGGAGCATAGGATTGAGTTAAACATACTTCTCAGTTGATAGTATACCATCATCACTTTGTGCAAGGCTGTTGTTTTACTTCTTTCCTTTATTTCTAAACCTCAGTCTTGATCTTCTCCATTTTCTGTGATGTGTTTTAGATATATTTCTTCTTGTATATGTATCTTTGAAAGAGACATACACACATGCACACACACACACGTGTCCATTTAATTTATTTCATTGCTTTGACTACTCATAGTATTCTTTTGTGGTTATCCCTTCTAAGGGGGTCTAGTTATTTTCATCCTTATGCCATCTTGATGTCAGCCTACTAGACTAATGCTATGTTAATTTGTTCTTTTGCTTCTTCATGTGAAAGAAAGGGCAAGTGGAGAAAAGAAAGCATACCTAAAACCTTCCCCCTCTGTCTACCTTTCCTAGTATTCAGCTCTCTTCCACTCAGAGCTGCCAGTTATTCCCTCCTCTACCTCCCCTCACACACGAGAATCCAACCACCTTCTGCTGTCTTGGAGGGATTCATAGGCTTTTATTAGTTTGACAAATCCATCAATCTCCTATGGGCTTCTATGGGTCTCAGTGTTAGGTTACATGAAGAGAAGCAGAAGCCCATGCTTATTCACCTTCACGGCGGAACTTGCCATCACCACATTCTTCTTATGCTTCCCCTAGTGTGAAGGGTTGACTATTGGTTAGCAAGCTTTCACTTCCTCCAGCCAAACACTGATCTCCATGGTAAGAAAATCCTCCTTACCTCATTTATGTTGAGCTTGGCCACGCGACATTCTTTGTACAACGGGATTAAAATATGAACACACCTTTCGGCATACATTCCTGGGCGCTGTTACTCCGCCTTTTAGGCCTTAGCTCCAGAATGAATACACTGAAGCAGACATGAGCCCAAACCAGTCTCATGGTGACCAAAGCAAGCCATATCTACTGTCTGAAGCAGAGCCACCACAACTGAATCACAGATATATGAATAAGAAGCGCTTATTTTTGTGTGTCACAGGTATTCTTTGTTGTTTGTTATGCAGCAAAAATTGATTAATACAGAATTGGGTGTAGAAGTATGGTGCTGCCATAACTAAAACCTAACATATGTGGCAGTAATTTTGGGAACTGGCAGGATGGTAAGGGAATTGTTAAAGAGGCTGAGAACAATAATCTTTTTAAAATAGTGGCCAAACATTTGGTAAAATTGACTCTAGTAGTAATATAGAAGGGAGAAAATGTATCTACTGAGCTTACAGTGTTGACTCCGAAGTTTTGAAACAGAATCTTAAAAGTATGAGCTGGTTGCTATTAAATGTATTAACTAATCCAGGGACAGGAACTAGAAAGCAGGAGGGGACAAGAAAGCTGGTGATAGGGAACCCAAGGTTGAGAAGGACAGTGTTGACATGTCATGGGGTTGTTAACTACTGTAACAAGGCAATAGATGTACTAACTGTTTAATGAGAAACTGTTTGTTCTGTAAATCTTCATCTAAGGCACAAAAAAAAAAAAAAAAAAAAAAAGAATTATCTATGTGAGATCAAATTGACAACAGCAACTCAGAAGTTTGGATGGAAAGTCTAGGGGGCAGTGACTTGAAGATAATGGTGATAGAATAATTTGGAAAAAGATAGTGAGAATAGCAGCACATCTGGAAGAATGTAATCGATGTCACTAACTTGTACATGTAGAAATTTCTGAAATGGTGTATCTTTGGCTATTTATATTTTCACCAAAAAAAAGAAAAAAAAAGTCCTCCGAGGTCTAGAAGGGAGACTGTTGACATATCGTGGGGTTGTTAAACAACGTCATAAAACAATATGTGTACTGACTGTTTAATGACAAACTATTTGTTCTGTAAACCTTCACCTAAAGTACAATTTAAAAAAATGTATTAGCTAAAACACTACAACAAAAAGATGAGCTCAGAAAAGAACTGACCGATTGGCAAGCAGATTTTATAAGAATAGGAGATCCCAGAATTTAAGGAGTTGAAAAAATTAAACTATTTCTAAGTCAAAGATGAAACTATGGGTGTTTTGTAACACTTCATTATTTAGACCTTTGAAAGAGTTAAGGTGATTATTTTTTTTGTGTGTGTTTTTTTTGGCACCAGAGTTTAGGACTTTTTAATTTGTCCCAAACTTGCTGAAGTAAAAATCATGATAAAACATTCTGCTTTCCTTTATACCCCCCAACGCAAAAAACTATTTGTAGGAAAAAAAAGGTTTTGTACATGGGATGAAACTTAATATAAATTCAAAACTTACAGATAAGGGTTAGCTCTATCACTCATCTCTTTTAAAAATTTTGTATGAATATCCAGTCAAAACCAACAGGGAACCTGCCTTCAAATGTTATCTGTACAGATTTCCCAGTAGACCACAGGGCTGTCTACTGTTGCAGAATGTCCTCAGAAGGCTCTGTCATGATCAGGTAACAGAGTAAAAACCCCAGAGTCCTTTCTTTCAAATAGAAGAGGGAAAAACAGAGGGACAGAAGAACTATTCAAACTTCGTCTTCTTTCTTTGTGGTTTGTGGTCTCCTCCTAAGGTGATTCTTATAGATGCTTTCAGAAGGACCATGGGTCTCTTAGAAAGCTTGAAGTAGAGTTCAGCAAAATCTTTAAAAAAATCAGTTGCTGTTGAGTAGATTCTATTGGTATTGAGTAGAATTTTGTTCCATAGGGTTATCTGTGGCTGGTTTTTTGGAAGTAGATCACCAGGACTTTCTTCCGAGGCATCTCTGTAAGTTCAGTCTTCCAACCTTTTGGTTAGTAGCCAAGCATGTTAGTTGTATGCACCACCCAGGGACGCCAAAAAAATCCTAATGTACCCAAATTTACCAAAACCAAAACCAAACTCGTTGCCATCGAGTCAATTCTGACTCATAGCGACCTATAGGATAGAGTAGAACTACACCACAGTGTTTCCAAGGAGCGGTTGGTAGACACTTCTGACTTTTTGATTAGCATTAGCTGTTAACTACTGCACCACCAGGGCTCCCAATGCACCCAAATTACTAATAAGTAAACCTAGAAAGTGATACAAGTGTGGAAAAGAATTGTGGAAAATAGCTTTGGGCAAATAAAATTGACTAGGATCACATACATAGAGTATACACGGTAGTTTGAGAGAACTGTACTGGCAAAAGGGCTACCAGTCTGAACGAAAGAAAACTGAGATTATTTGAGCTACAAAAAGAAAACTAAGACTCCACATTTCTGCAGACAGAAAGAAGCTAAAAAGCTGTTTAGTCATGAAAACATGACATATTTTCTAATTCTTTTGTTCAGAAATGACCAAAGATGATAATGAAAAATGTCCCTAGAAAATGAATCCAAGAACTGTGGAAAACTAAAGAGTAGAAAGCCACTCCTAGGGGAAACAGAACTGGAGCCCTAATCAAGAAACCTTCCCCAATTCTACAGTAGCTGGACCTGGTAACCTCTGCCTGGAAGAATTTCAGAATTTTTATGGATCAGAAAATCCTATGTGCTTTCTTTTTTGCATGGGATTGATTAATGCAGTTATCTTGGCTCTGTTGGGTATGTGGGGAGCCAATAGCTTTTGTTTTTACTTCATAGGTTTGTGGTTTAAGAAGAACAAAATCTAGACCTGATATAAATACAAGATTCTAGACGTTGAGCTTGGTACTATGGTTGGGTAAAACTTTCTGGTGATAATTTTGAGTATGTTTCTTGAGGAGAGAATGAGTAATTTTGCATGATGAAGTGGAGTGAATATCTGTGAACAACAGGGCACGCTGTGCAAATGTCTTGACTATTCAGCATATGTTTATTCCTACCTCCTCCTCACCATGGGAGGAATCATTTCTTGTCCTGTTGATGTCGGACTTAGGGATACAATTTTGCTTTGGCCCATGAGATTCTAGAAGATGTGATGCAAACAAGGTTTGAAATGTGCATGGATGATTGCACTCTGAAGTTCACGATGAGAAGAGCTTCCTCCGTGTACCTGCAGTTCCTTTATCCTGCACCTCAGAATGAAGACACATGGAAGAAAACAACCTCATCTATAACCAGGATGAACTGTATATCAACGGCTTGAAGGAAATCCACCACAAATGAACAGCAGGCACATGGAAAAAAAGTAAATGCTAATTGTTGCATGCCACTGAAATTTTGTGTTTTTATTAAACACAGAAACCTGACTGATGCACCTTGTGTATCTAGATTTCTGATTTCTCCAGCTTTCCTCACTCAAATATTTGTCTAATAATTCCTGTACTGAAGACATATTGTATTAATTGGACAATGACATTATTTGGTCCCTGAGAGCTTACCGGTATCCCTGGTTGCACAGTGGTTAAGAGCTTGGCTGCTAACCAAAAGGTTGGCAATTCAAATCCACCAGCTCCTCAATGGAAACCCTATGGGGCAGTTCTGCTCTGTCCTATAGGGTCACTGTGAGTAGGAACTGATGACGGGAACAGGTTTGTTTGTTTGTTTAATCTACTCAGGTAAGCATCCCATTATTTACAAGGAAAGATAAGTGCTCATTTTTCTTGTGGAGCGTTTTAAATAAATTTTTGGTTTATTAACATTATTATCTTTCAATTCTCTACATTTTTTATCTCAAATAAAATAAAATTTCCTCAAGATAATCATTAATTTTTTATGCAAAATATCTACTGATCAACTACTATGTGCAATAAACAGGAAGAAAATGTTTCTCAATTATACTTACGTCTTATTCCAGAGAAAGCATTCAAAAAAAATCTTGTTAATGAATGACTGAACAGCTTGTATGAATTAATATCCTTGTGTTAAGTACTATAAGCAAATATGGAAAGATACCGGTGATTTCTAGTGAATGTATATTTCAGCATACTCACTATAGTATCCTCTGTTTTTTATTGAAAATTTATCAGTGTCGTAGTTCTCTATCACACACATATGCAAAACCCTGAGTCAATGATTTGGAAAACGTCTTTTTTTTTTCCAAAGAAGAACTATAATTTTGTAAATTGTGAGTACATTATAAGCTTGAGAAAAGCTCTTAGCTTTCAATAAGGAATATGACCCTTTCATGCAAATTTGTTCTATCCTTATACACACCACCATACAATAAAGAGTAGAGTCAATCATCTATATGTTCTCAACTTCCTGTATGCCTGACTGAATTTTTCACTTTCTCAGTTGAATGGATTAGATTCATGTACACAGAGCCATAGAGATTTATCAGCTATGGATTTTCCTCTTTACACTGTGATTGATGGATGCTAAGCTGTGTCAGTTTGACCTTTCACACAAGCACAGCCAGACAAAGACATTGGGATTGTCAATTTTTAAGACATCAATGTCTAATTTTATTGAATTATCTATATAAGTAAATCACCACAAAATTTCAAAATAGTTTTGCATTATTTGTTATAAGCAATTGGTGTAAAAATAAAAGGAATCGCCTTTAAAAGGTATGACTTAAGAAAAAGTTAAGTTAAAAATATAAGCTTCTATAAGCTAATGATAGCCTTGAACTATTGTATGGATTAATTTATAAACATTTGGAACTGACAAAATATTTTTAAAAAAGCTTTATGATGTTTGTCTCTTAGGAAAACACCATAAATAAAGGTTAGAAATACTAAAACCCACTACTTTATAGACTTAACAGAAGGAGACAACATGTTTTCCTAATGTTTCAAGTTTTTTTAAACAGACAAAATCTGTATTTGAACTAGGATACTGGATGACTGACATCTTGCCTTTAAGTTTGGATTACTCAGTTAGCCAAGAAGTATTTGTTGTTTACTATGTTCCAGTATTATTCCAAGCACTAAGGTTTAAGCAATGAATAAGATAGGGAAGGTCCCTGCTCTAGTGGAGTTTGTATTCTCCGTGGGAAGAAAGAAAAGTAATCAATAAAAAATAAGTGAACACACAAATAAATAAAACATTAGAGGATGATGTATGCTATAAAGAAAATAAAATAGTTGATGTTTCAGCAAGAGACTGGATAGCTACTTGACATCCTGTGACATACCTGAGATTTGAACAATAAGCAAGAGAAAGCAATACGAAGATCAGAAAAAGGACATCCCCAGTTGAGAGAATAGCTGGTGCCGAATGAGTTTGGAACATTCAAGGAATAGACAGGTTATTGTGGCTGGACTGTATTGGGCTAGGTGTTAGAAAGGAACAAGATAATGTTGAAGACATGGGTGATAAATAAATCATGTATATCACTTTAAAAATAGTGAATGACATTTGAGTTTTATTCTAAGTAAGAAAGATACTAAAGGTTTCTTTTTTATTGTTCTTTAGATTAAGGTTTACAGAACTAGCTTCTCATTAAACAGTACACATATTGTTTTATGACACTGATTAACAGCCCCACGACATGTCAACACTCTCCCTTCTCAACCTTGGGTTCCCTATTACCAGCTTTCTTATTCCCTCCTAGCTTCTAGTCCTTGCCCTTGGGCTGGAGTGTCCCTTTAGTCTTGTTTTGTTTTATGGGCCTGTCTAATCTTTGGATGAAGGGTGAACCTCAGGAGTGACTTCATTACTGAGCTAGAAGAGTTTCCAGGGGCCATACTCTCAGAGTTTCTCAGTTTCTGTGAGACCAGCAGGTCTGGTCTTTTTTTTCGAGTTAGAATTTTATTCTACATTTTTCCCCAGCTCTGTCTGGGACCCTATATTGTGATTCCTGTCAGAGCAGTCAGTGGTGGTAGCTGGGCACCATCTAGTTGTACTAGACTCAGTCTGGTGGAGGTTGTGGTAGTTGTTGTTGTGGTCCATTAGTCGTTTGGACTAATCTTTCCCTTGTGTCTTTAGTGTTCTTCATTCTCCCTTGCTCCTGAAGGGGTGAGATCGTTGGAGTATCTTAGATGGCTGCTCACAGGCTTTTAAGACCCCAGACACTACTCACCAAAGTAGAATGTAGAACATTTTCTTTATAAACTATGTTATGCCAGTTGAGCTAGATGTTTCCTGAGACCATGGCACCCAGAGCCCTAAGCCCAGCAAGTCCCTCAAGGAGTTTGGATGTGTCTATGGAGCTTCCATGACCTTGCCTTGGTCAAGTTGTGCTGGTTTCCCCAGTATTGTGCACTGGCTTACTCTTCACCAGAGTTACCACTTCTCTATTGTCTATTTAATGTTTTCTCATCCCCACCTCTCCCCTCCCTTGTAACCATCAGAGATTGTTTCTTTTTGTGTGTAAACCTTTTCATGAGTTTTTATGGTAGCGGTGTCATACAATATTTGTCCTTTTGTGATTGACTTATTTCACTCAGCATGATCCCCCCAGATTCATCCATGTTGTGAGATGCTTTGAAGATTCATCATTGTTCTTTATCATTGCATAGTACTCCATTGTGTGTATGTACCATAGTTTGTTTATCCACTCATCTGTTGAGATACTAAAGGTTTTTAAGGGTGAAAGTGACCTAACGCATTTTTGCATTTTAAGGGGCACTTTTTATCCAGTGTATAAAATAAATAGTAAAATGGAAAGATTAAACCAAAAACCCAAACCCACTGCTCTCAAATTGATTCTGACTCATAGCGACATTACAGGACAGAGTAAAACTGCCTCAGAAGGTTTCCAAGACTGTAGTCTTTATGGAAGCTGAATACCGTATCTTTCTCCTGTGGAGTGGTTGGTAGGTTTGAACAGCCGACCTTTTAGTTAGCAGCCAAGTGCTTAATCACTGCACCACCAGGGCTCCTATGGAAAAGAAGAAAAACCATTTGGAGGCCATTGTAGTTGTCTAAGCAAGCGATAAAAGTGGATTTGGCTCAGGAGTCTTATAAATAGTAGTAAGACTGAGGATATCTTCATATAGAATAATTACAGTATTTTGAAGGTACAGTAGGTAAGCTGTGTGTTGAGAAAATGTTGATGATAGAACAGATGTTTGTAATTGAATTTTCAAAAGATTGGCAGTTACTAATGATGGCAGGATCAAAGGTTTAAACCAGAGAGGGAGGCTAATTGTACGTGAGGAGACTGAGACCTGGGAAAATCTTCATTTTATTTTTTGAGCAATGCTATGACTGAAAAATACTGATACCAATACGGTATCAATACCTATAGAAATAATGACCACATATTAGAGAAATTCCTTAAATTTATTAACAAATTCTGAACTTTGGATATGGCACCATTAACAACATTAAGAAATGAAAACAGAGCAAAGTAGAATGTGAGCAATTTCAGGACAACAGACACTAAACCAAATAGTAAAAAAAAATGGTGTTTTTCAGTGAAGTGAACACTCAAGCAATTATACTGAGTAAGAAATATAGTTTTATGTAAGAAGTAAAAATATACAGGAAAGAATAACTTATTGCTAAATTCTCACTTTCCTACATATAATAAAACATTTTTTCTTGTACATGTAATATAAGATCTTAACATTAAAATATAGTTAAGTAGATGATTGGGATACCAATTATCAAAACCCAAAGAGTTATACTGTGAGTATTATGTCATCTAAATTTACCACCTATGGGTGATAACCACCAACTAAATTTATGAGATGCATACTGCTAATTCAGGCCCTATCCTTTGAGAGTGTAACTAAGCAATTCATTGCAGTATAAAGAGATTCAAATATCAGAATTGATCATTAAAGAGCTTGGTTTCAACATTATCATGAAATTCAATAAATTTATGAATGAATTTATAAATTTATAGATGAAATCTACATGAATATGTAGTGGTTATTTCTTGGTGGTAGTTTAAGGATTGTATTTATTTTCTTCTTTATATCTCTTTAACTTTATGAAGGAGTAAGCATTTATAGTCAGTTTGTCATATTGTGGTAGCTTGTGTGTTGCTCTGATGATGGAAGCTATACCATCAGTGTTTCAAATACCAGCAGGGTCACCCATGGTGAACAGGTTTCAGCAGAGCATCCAGACTAAGACAGACTAGGAAGAATGATCTAGTTATCTAATTCTAAAAAAAAAAAAAAAAAAAAACACAAAGAAAAACTGGCCACTGAAAACCTTATGAATAGCAATAGAAAACTGTCTGATATAATGCCAGAAGATGAGCCCCTCAGGTTGGAAAGCACTCAAAATACAACTGGGGAAGAGTTCCCTCCTCATAGTAGAGTGGACCTTAATGACATGGATGGAGTCAAGCTTTCAGGACCTTCATTTGCTGGTGTGACTCGACTCAAAATGAGAAGAAACAGTTGCAAACATCCATTAATAATCAGAACATGGAATGTATAAAGTATGAATCTATGAAGATTAGAAGTCATCAAAAATGAAATGGAACTCATAAAGATCAAGATCCTAGGCATTAGTAAGCTGAAATGGACTGGTATTGGACATTTTGAATCAGACAATCATATGGTCATCTATACCGAGAATGACAACTTGAAGAGGAATGGCATTGCATTCATAGTCCAAAAGAATATTTCAAGGTCTATCCTGAAGTACAATACTGTCAGTGATATGATAATAGCCATACGTCTACAAGGAAGACCAGTTAATAGGACTACTTTCAAATTTACACACTAACCACTAAAGCCAAACATGAAGAAATTGAAGATTTTTATCAACTTCTGCAGTCTGAAATTGATCAACTATACAATCAAGATGCAGTGATAATAACTGTTAATTGGGATGAGAAAGTTGGAAATGAAGAAGGATCAGTAGTTGGAAAATACAGCCTTGGTGATAGAAATGATGCCAGAGGCAGCAAGATAGAATTTTGAAGACCAACGACTTCTTCATTGCAAGTATCTTTTTCAACAACATAAACAGTGACTGTACACATGGACCTCACCAGATGGAATACACAAGAAGCAAATTGACTACATCTGTGGAAAGAGATGATGGAGAAACTCAGTAACATCAGTCAGAAAAAGGCCGAAGCTCAGCCACAGAAAAGACCATCAACTGCTCATATGCAAGTTCAAGTTGAAGCTGAAGAAAAGTAAAACAAGTCCTCAAGAGCTAAAAGATGAATTTGAGTATATATCACTGAATTTATAAACCATCCGAAGAATAGATTGAACCCTAATGACTGAAGACCAAATGAGTTATGGGATGACATCAAGGAAATCATATATGAAGAAAACAAAATGTCATTAAATCCAAGCTGCAGTGAAGGCATTAATGAAAAACAAGTGTTCAGGAATTGACAGAATACCAATTGAGATATTTGAATAAATGAATGCAATGCTGGAAGCGCTCACTCATCTATGCTAAGAAATTTGGAAGACAGCTACCTTGTCAACCGACTTGAAGAGATCCATATTTGTGCCCATTCCAAGGAAAGGAAATCCAACAGAATGTGGAAATCATCAAATAATATTGTTAATGAAACATGGAAGTAAATTTTTACTGAAGATAATTAAAAAATGGCTACAGTAGTACATAGACAGGGAACTGCCAGCAATTCAAGCAGGATTTAGAAGATGACATGTAATAAGAAATATCATTGCTGATATCAGATGGATCTTGGCTTAAAGCAGAGAACACCAGAAAGATGTTTACCTGGGTTTTATTGACTATGCAAAGGCATTCAACTGTGTGGATCATAACAAATTATGGATAACACTGTGAAGAATGGGAATTCCAGAACCCTTAATTGTGCTCATGAGGAACTGTACATAGACAATGAGGCAGTCGTTCAAAGAGAACAAGGAAATATTGCATGGTTTAAAATCAGCAAGGGTGTGTGTCAGGGTTGCATCCTTTCATCATACTTATTCAATCTTTATGCTGAGCAAATAATCTGAGAAGCTGGATTGTATGAAGGAAAACATGGCATCAGGATTGGAGGAAGATGCATTAACAAACTGTGTTATGCGGATGACACAACCTTACTTGCTGAAAGTGAAGAGGACTTGAAGCACTTGCTGATGAAGATCAAAGACCACAGCCTCTAGTATGGATTACACCTCAACATAAAGAAAACAGAAATCCTCACAGCTGGACCAATAAGCAACATCATGATAAACAGAGAAAAGACTGAAGTTGTCAAGGATATCATTTGACTTGAATCCACAATCAATGCCTGTGGAAGAAGTAGTAAAGAAATCAAATGTGGCGGAGGGCTGTGGGGACCATGGTCTCAGGGAACATCTAGCTCAATTGGCATAACACAGTTTATAAAGACAATGTTCTACATTCTACCTTGCTGAATAACGTCTGGGGTCTTAAAAGCCTGTGAGAAGCCATCTAAGATACTCCACTGGTCTCATCCCTTCGGGAGCAAGGGAGAATGAAGAGAACGGGATACAAGGAAAAGATTAGTCTGAAGGACTAATGGACCACAGCTACCAAGGCCTCTGCCAGACTGAGTCCAGCACAGCTAGACGGTGCCTGGCTACCACCACTGACTGCTCTGACCGGGATCACAACAGAGGGTTCTGGACAGAGCGGGAGAAGAATGTAGAACACAATTCTGACACATGCAAAAGAAGACCAAATTTACTGGCTTAAAGGAGACTGGAGAAACCCTGAGAGTATGGCCCCCAGACACCCTTTTAGCTCAGTGGTGAAGTCACTTCCAAGGTTCACCGTTCAGCCGGGGATTGGACAGCCCCATAAAACCAAATGGGACTAATGAGGCCCAGCAGTCCAGGGACAAGGGCTAGAAGGCAGAAGGGGAGAGGAAAGCTGGTAATAGGGAACCCAAGGTTGAGTAAGGACAGTGTTGATGTGTAGTGAGGTTGTTAACCACTGTCATAGAGCAACGTGTGTACTGTTTAATGAGAAACTATTTTGTTCTGTAAACCTTCACCTAAAGTGAGAATAGCAGCACAATTGGAAGAGTGTAGTCAATGTCACTGAACTGTGCGTATGGAAATTTTTGAAATTGTGTATCTTTGGCTATGTATATTTTCAACAAAAAAAAAAAAAAAAGGTCAAGAAGGGAGAGGGTTGACATATCGTGGGGTTGTTAACCATGTCATAAAACAATATGTGTACTGACGGTTTAATGAGAAAACTATTTGTTTTGTAAAGCTTCACCTGAAGTACAATTAAAAAAATATAAAAAAAAGAAATCAAATGATGTACTGCACTGGGCAAATCTGGCCACTTTAAAGTGTTAAAAAGCAAAGATGTCACTTTGAAGACTAAGGTGCTTCTGACCCAAGCCATGGTATCTTCAATCACTTCATAAGCATGCAAAAGCTGGACAACGAATAAGGAAGGCCAGAGAAGAATTGATGCCTTTGAATTATGGTGTTGGCAAAGACTGTTGAATATACCATGGTCTGCCAGAAAAACGAACAAATCTGTCTTCTTAGAAGCAAGGATGGCATGAAGTTCTCTCCTGTATTTTGGACATGTTATCAGGAGGGATCAGTCTCTGGAGTCTGGGTCAGTGAAGAAGAGGATGGCCCTCAAGGCAACGGTTTGACACTATGGCTTCCACAATGGCTTCAACCATAGGAATGATTGTGAGTATGGTACAGGACCAGGCAGCATTTCATTTTGTTGTACATAGGATTGCTATGAGTCAGAACCTACTCAACAGCACCTAACAACAGCAACAACAAGCATTTATAATGAACATTTTTTCTTAGAAATCAGAAAGTAAAAGTTTCATGCAAAATTCAAACTGCAACAAACATTAGCTTGTGATTTTTCTCAGATAGTTGACTTGAAGATTCCAATTTGTAAGGGAAAAATTCCAAACAGACAGAGCTACTTGAATGTAATGCTCCAGTTAGTCAACTAAATTTTTTGTTGTTATACAATAAGTCAATACATTTTGAAATTTTCTTATGTGTAACATTTTATAGGAAACAAAATTACTTCAATAATAATTTTTATACAATGTTTTCTTTTTTTGCTACAAGTAATATAAAACTATATGAATTTTTTTTTCCTTTTCAAGTTCTAGTTTATTGCTCTTAAGTTTAGCACTATGAAAGACAGATAAGTTATAGAGTGGTTTCAATTCACCATTTCAACTTCTTTGTTTCCGATTAGAACCTGTCTACTCTGGCTCAAAACTCTTGTTGTTAATGCATGCTGTTAAGTTGATTCTGACTTACAGAGACAGTATATGACAAAATAGCACTGCCCCACAGGGTTTCCCAGGCTGTAATCTTTACTAGCGCAGATCACCTGGTTTTTTAATCCCACGGAGTGAGTGGTGGGTTTGAAACTCCGACCTTTTGGTTAGGAGCCAGGTACTTAACCGTTGTGCCACAAGGGCTCCTTTAATGCATCTCTTACCATAAGTTTAATCTTATTTGCCTTCAATATTGGCTGATGATAATAGAGTTCTATTAATTTACTCAAATATCAAAATTTAATTGCACATCTAGTATTCAATATGATTATAATTAAAGAAGACACACGTATTTAAAGTTATTGGAACAAATTTTGCCAGAATTTAAAATTTTCCATATGGCCTTCTAAGTTTGTAGTTTAAGACCATGTAGTTTGCATTTTTATAAATAATTATAATTGACTATTCTAAAAAAATTATTGTAGACAAACTCCATTTTCTTAATGATTTCCTAATTATTTTATTCATGTCTTATTCTTAAATATTCTTTTAACTGCTAATCACTCTGTTAAGAACATTAGTATTTTCTTAGAGTTTTAGCTTTCTCTGTAGCTGTTTTTTAAAAACTGCTTAAGTTAGCTGCATGTAAACAACATGTTTTGCTGAATTATGAGTCAATATTGATATTCATTTAACAAACTGAATATGTTATTCTTTTGAGTCATATTTTATCATAATTTATGACACATGTTAAATAGGTAAAACTTGATAAAAATACCAATGCATTAGAACCTCCTCAGTATCCGTAAATTTTTAATGATGCTAAACTTCTATACTTTAACAACTAAGGAAGGAAAAGGGTTCATGAGGTACTAAAGTAAAAAATGCAATGAAATTTTTAGATTACAGTGAGATAAGAAAATGTCCCTTCTTCCCCACACCTTTAGCTCACATAAAGATACTCCACAACATAAATTGTCAGTTGAAATTTTAACCAGGGGGAAAGCAGAAGTCAGGAACTAGAGAATATATGAGCAGTGATACAAATGTTAGTTATCTTCAAATATGTATTAATTCTTAACATTCTCTCTTGTTGTGGACCATACTTTATTACTATTTGGCAGATATTAGTTATAATTTATTGTCATCTTCATTACTTGATATATATCACCTTTGGTATATCCTCATAATGTATGTACTTCTTTTTAAAATACTTACAAGAGTTGGGTGTAGTATTAGTTTCCTAAGGCTGTAGTAACAAATTACCACAAGCTTGGTGGCATCTTCTAGGACTACCAAGAATAATCACTGGGGTACTTTCTACAACTTGAAACAAGTGGATAGGTAAAGCATTTTGGGGAATAAGTGTAGAGGGGCTTCCCAGACATCTCTCAAATTATACCCTTGTTTATGTGTTTCCATTCTGCATTTACTGCAGTTAATGGGACAGCTTTTGCCCATAGATGGTCACAAAAGGAACTATCTTCAGTGAAAGGGATTACTTTTTCTTTCGATTCTACTATCCCTGCCATTAGGGTGATACAACCCAATGATACATTTTAAAGTAATTAAAATGTATCCTTGAACAAATGTCTTATTTCAGGTAAAGTTAAATAATGAGTTACTGAGAATGGGAGTAGAATCGGAAATCAAGGAATATCTGAAATGGACAAGAACTCAGAAATGATGGACACAAAGCTATGGGTAGAAAAGCAGAATATGGATCATATACGATTCCTTTCATCAATGCTCAAGCTCATCCCACAGGATGCGCAGCCTGTTTTCCCATACCTTCTTGTGAGGCAGGGCTCATCTTTTCCTTATTCCACCTGTGCACAGAAATGACTCTGCACACTTATTTATCATTCTGGGCCCATTCTGTTGTTTTCCTTCTTATGCACAATTCTCATACTATTTTTGATTTTCTACTATCTCTTCTGTCTCTTTAATCTTAACCTCTATCCCAGACCGATACTTCTCACACCTCACCTTCCCACCTGCCAGCACACTCACCCCTAGGTATGTACACACTAAATCTTTTCTCTCATTAAAGCAGCTGCCATCTTGGAGCAGTAGCCAAAGTACATCATATAAAAAAAGTCTTGGGACAGAGAGTTGGGAGGATAGGGAGGAAAAGAATCAAAGTTCCCCTCTAATATGGGGAATTGACGTCTCTGCAAGAGAAATTATTTAGAAGTTGGAAAACATCAAAAGAATTGATAGTTTGGCTTAATGGATGTAAAAGTCAACTTCATTTTAACTCTGCATTTTACATTTAAAAACAAACAAAAAAATCAAACCCACTGCTATGGATTCTGACTCTGACTCATAGTAACCCTATAAGACAGAGTAGAACTGCCCCATAGGGTTTTCAAGGCTGTATATTTTTAGGGAAACAGACTGCCATATCTTTCTCCCTTGGAGCAGCTGATGGGTTGAAACCACCAACCTTTCAGTTAGCAGCTGAGCACTTAACCACTGTGACACCAGGGCTCTTTATATTAACTTTTTACCTAAGGGAAACCTGGTGAGAATCAGATAGCATACAATTAGAGAATGGGAGTGGAGCACCATCACTTTCTGGTAAGAGAGACTTCCTGATGACTTCTAAATTTGCTATGTAGCTGTACACCTGGCTTGTTTGTTCATAACGTTAGCCTGGAAAGGAGGATTAGAAAATAATTCTCAAGACAAGAAACATAAAGAAAATACCAAAACCCTCACCCTGTTGTTGGGCCCCCTGTATAATTTCAGAAACAACCTGAATTAGGAGGAAGCTTGTTATGTTGCATAATGATTGCTATGCAGTACTTCAAATGACAGTGGATTTCATCCACAATTGAGCTGATGCTAAAATGTAGCCACATTAACAATAAGCAGCATATGCATGGAGATATCATAATGAGAACCAAGAGAAACATTATGGAAATCCAAAGGCAAAAATCCACATGGATGAATATTAATGTGATATTTAAATAATAATGGAGCCAACATATAACATGAGTCATATTTGTATCTATGCTAACTAATACTTCAAAGGCATTGTAATTTTTATTACAAGGAGTTGTAGCATTTTAGGTTTGCTTCTTTTTTTCAATAATTAATCAGCCATCAAGAGTAGCCTAGTTAAACAAAAGGTGATGCAGGGAGAAAAAAATTTTTTTTTTTTACTGTTTTCCTTTTGTTTCCTTTATGAGCATATAACTCTGGTTGGCAGAAATACCTTCGTGAATTCTCTTTAAGATTTATCCCTAAATATCATATCTTAGTATCAAAAAATCACAGACCACAGACATCAGCCCCTTATCTTTGTTTAGAAATGTGACAATATTTCATAACAGCAGAGCAGTGTGCTATTTAAATCTAAAGAAGATAAATACAGCTGTGTATCAGAATCTAGCTAATGCAAAAGTTACCTCTTCCCACATTAACAAAAAATATTTTGAAGCAACACAGAAAAAAATGACTTTCCATTAAGCCTAAAGCATATACAAATCAAGTCTAATTACTCCAGTCCTCTAAATATGATCTGCAATTATGAGATAAATCTACCCACAGAGATTTATTAAACCTTAGCATTTTTGAACTGAAACTTCAATGAGCTTGCCTTTAGCAGTACCCTGCAGTGACTGGCAAGGTTTTCCTAAACCTTCTGGTTCCTCAGGTGCACTTTCCAAACAAATTTCTATAAGAAAAATTTTGTGTTATTATTGTTGCTGGAATGAGATTTCTTCAGTATTCCCTCCCTTTTTTTCTTCTTGTCCTCTTTTTCTGCTTGTCATTTTTCCTTATCAAAGGCAACTAGAAATACACAGTGGTGGCTCCATATTTACCTAACAGAGGAATTAGCTTGCTGCTTCTGACTTTCATTTAATTTTAATCACAAAGGTTGAGGCGGTGCACACAGCACAAATGGTCATGTGGGAGCAGATAGATGGAGCAAAAATGCGGTTGTGGCATACCCACACTGCTGTACTGCTTGATTAAACTGATCCCAGGATGGCTCAGATTGTGAAAAAAGAGTCAACCTAATGTAATATGCTACCCAAAGAAACTATCTTGACAAAGAGGGGCATGCACACATTGGAGAAACAGTTGGGTAGTTCATCATGCCCGCTAAGCACAATCTTCTTAAAACATTGTCAAATGCTTTGTTCATACTTGTTTTCATTACCCAGGGAATATGTTTTCTTTGATTTTTTTACAATTTCATGAAAAGAAAATCTTTCTTTGCTTAATGCCAGGCTTTTTCTAATAAAGTAATTGAACTGTACCCAATTAAATATCACAAATCACCCTTTTTCCTCTTTAGCAGACAAAAATTAGCCTCTTGGTTCGTTTTTAACAAGGTATGTGCTTTTAGTTGTTCTATTAGATACAACCATGAGAATGTTTGAATTTGTTAATGTGGTTATCCTTTCTTTCTTATAAAATATCTACTACCATCTGGCAGAAGTTAGAGATCAGGATGGATTTAGGTGGCTCATATGCAGATTAGGTAATATCCCTAATTGCATTCATAATATCAACTTAAAAACTGATCACACATAAGAAAATAAGCCATTAGGTTGATAACATGTGTGCCAACAAAAGCACTAACTACTAAGTAGCTTATATATCACTTAATAAGGATCAGTTTCTAGAAGTTAGCTATGTATGGCTCACCCTTTATGTTCATATATGCAAGTATGTCTGTTAGTACAACTGGGGTAGATTTCTCATCTCCTCTGTCATACTTTGGACGTGTTATCAGGAGGGATAAGCCTCTGGAGGACATCATGCTTGGTAGAGGATCAGTGAAAAAGAGGAAGATTCTCAGCTAGATGGATTGACACAGTGTTTGCAACAATGGGCTCAAGTATAATGACTGTGAGGATGGTGCAGGACCATGCAGTGTTTCGTTCTGTAGTACATTGGATTGCTATGAGTCGGAACCAACTCAATGGCACCTAACAACAGCTATTATATTGTAATCTTTATCTGGCTAAGTATCTGGCATTTGATTTTTAGGCAAGTAATATCACATTAGTACATAATGCACACAGAGTGGATAGACAACAAACCTGGTTGGTGATAATAAAGGTAATTGTGACAAAGATAGTATTAAAAACTTGTAGTCTAATATTTTATTTCTCTGGCTAAATAATACATCTGCAGCTCCTACATTTTTTCCCAGTACGCTTAGATTATTATATCTTTGACTGTTCCTAGATAACCTAGGAGACAAGATATAAATCCTGTCCACATTGTCTCCTGCTAAAGTTGTATTAGTTTAAAAATTGGAACATGTAATAGATGTTATAGATGCTGCAGATTTTGATGTCTGCTATTACCAATATATATTGATCGATTCTCTTGGACTGCTTCACTAGCATTTTAAGACTGACAGCACACAAAAACTTTAATGGAGAAAAGTGCTTAGGAAGATTCACTCCAAAAACTACTGGATTAGAAAAATGATCACCTTGATTGTCGGATACTGTTTGTTGCATTTCATGCATTTTTCACATTTCCTTACAAAAATCAACTCTGAATTTTATAATTTATTTAGTTAAAATAGTAAATAACTACTGAATAGTCTGTACAGGCACTGTGCTAAGTAATGGGGATACTGAACATAGCAAATGAAGATAACAAGTATTTATCCAAAAGCAAAGTAAAACCTCCTTACAGACAAGGACCTAGTTTGCTATATCTACCATTGTATCCTTGGCACATGTAGACACTCAAATGTTTGTTGAGTGAAAGAATATGTCAGATGCTGCTTTAAAAAAAAAAAAAAATCATGTTTATGTAGTGATTACTAATTCTGTATACGTCCAGCCATCTTTATGCTTGCCTAATGTATTCTTCTGTAATGCTGCCCCAGAACCCACTCTCCCTTGAAATATTGACCAATCTATTCCCTCTGCTATCCACCTGTTTAGGATGTGGCTTCAAAAGTGAAAGAACCTGATTTGACTCACCATCTTGTTTCCAAAGCCCATCTTACTCTAGGATTTCACTTATTCTACCTGCTGAAAAAGTACACCTACACAAAATTGCAAAATGATACAATGGTCAATGAATTAGTGGCATATACATTAAAATGTTATATAAGCAGAGAAAATTTGATTCCACCTGGGAATGGGCAGAAAAGACGCCGGAAAACAGCCAGCTATATCTGATACGGGTGGGAAAGCTCTGCAATCATAACCCAGTTCGCATATGAGGAGAGCTGAGAAATGAGATTGTAAAGGTGGGGAACAACCAGATGATTCTATTCTCCCATGCCCTGTTAATGAGTTCCAAGTTTATCATCTATTACATGGAAAGGAATTAAGGTATTTTTATCAGAAGCAATATGATCAGAATTTCGCTATGAAGTAACTTCATAGCAGTAGAGAGGGTGGATCACTTGGATGAATTGCTAGAAATAGGGAGACCAGCTTTACTACTGTCATTATAGTGCAGGTGAGCAGTGGTAAAGGCCTGAACTAAGGGAGTGAGGAGAAAGATGGAAATCAGGGAGTAAAGTATTTGTTAAATAGGTATGAGATAGACTCAGCAGGATGTGGTGATTGATTACATGCAGAAAGTAAGACTAGAGAAGAATCTGGGTGTCACTGACGTTTCTGGTTAGAGCAATGGAGTGGACAACAATTTCCTATTTTCCTATTCTGAAATTCAGAAGGGGGAGGTGTATGTAAAGAGCTATTAAACTGAGGTATAATTTCTGAGTATGTTGTTTACAAATAAATATGTTTAATGAGGATGATGGGATGTTCTTACTTTCACCACTTTCGATTTTATCGCTATGCTTAGAGGATGCCGCCTGCTAAAGACTGCTATTTCACTGCTCACAGTTTCTACCTACCACCTGACAGCTTTTGCCATTATCCCAACCAACAAGGACTGCAACATTGCTATTTTCTTTGCAGTCATCTCTTTTAAAACATGATCTCTAAGAACAAATGTTAACTAAAGGAGGGAACAGGTAAATCAACTTAATCAGTTTAATTTTTTTTTGCCTGATTTATTGTGGTTTTTTTTTTTCCAAAGATTTGAAATGGGGATGCAAAAAGGAGTATTGCTAGACAATTAACACAGAGAGATAGTAGTAGATGGCATGACTAAATATTACCAAGTAGAAAACCAAGGCAATTTGGCATCTAAACTATTTCATCATTTTCATTTTTATATGATATTTATTCCACCTAATACAAAAATACGTTTGAAAGAATGACAATAAAATCACATACGAAAGAAAAAATGATTAAAGCTTAGAATTATAATTTTATAATTGGATGGGATATTGGAGATCATCTATTCAGCAGGGAAAGTTATATTCTGAATATAAATACAGTGGCTATCAGCATTGCATCAGAAGATCTTTACTACTCGTCCCATTAACAACAAACAAATAAAAAGAAACTACTGAAAGTATACATGAATGAGAGAGTGTCTATCTGCATAACACATGGGCAATGTAGATACGTTTCATTGTCAAATTACAGGACATATCCACCTTTGTCTGCAGAGGCCATGTTTTTCTTGGCAATAAATTTTAAAAGAAATCCATTTAGGATAGAGACAAGCAACGTATATACTTCAGTGACTCCTGTAACTTTATAGGATAGAACAATAATTGGTGTTCATGGACATGACCCTGAGTCATCAAGAAAAGTTCCGTTCAATGTATTCTGTTTCATAAAACGTGAACTGTTTAATACATTTGTAAAGTGGATATAAGTGAGCCTGAAAGAGATGACTGACAGCTTTAGTCATGCCTAATGGCAGTGGAAGAAGAACAAGCAATATGACAAAGGACGTTCAATGGGGTAAGGAGGGGAAGTATGACAGCTGGGAGGAGAAGGGTGGGGAGCTGCAGACTGATGGAGACTGAAAAGTTGCCAAAGGGTCAGAGACTGGAAATGACTTTTTGCCAGAAGAAAACAAAATGTCAGTCTCAAGCTGGGTGATGGGAGAAGTGGAGCTGTGGGGGAATGGCAAGACAGAAAGAAAAGAAGTTTTACCCCTTTCTCAATTGCCTTGACTAAATGTGTAAGCAGCATCATTATCTTCCACTTACGAAGCACTTTCTATGTACCCGCCATTATGCTACATTTTTAGACACATTATTTTCTTTAATCTTTAAAACAAACCAGTGAAGTGGACATTGTTATGTCCATTTTATGGAGATTAGAAAACTTGCCCAAAACCACATAACTAGTAAATGACAGAGACGGTACTGGAGATCAGGCCACACTGACTGATGACAAATGGTGTACTCTTAACCATTCCCTCCTAGAGCTAGTGAATTACAGGGTAACTCAGGGAGTCAAGCACACAGCTTTGAACACCAGAGAGATGATGTACCCATCTGTGGATCTTGAAAGGGTATATCTGTAACTGAAACCTTAAAGAAGATGACAGAGGTGGAAGGATACAGAAAGGACCACTAGGAAAGCTGAACCAGGAAAACATCCTGCTTCTTCAATCACTGAAAGAAGTGACAGACACACTAACGAATGAGGTTTTAGTGGCATGGGATAATTTCTATTTACAAATGCCACTTACTTAACTAATCTTTTAAATATTAATTTTTATTAACTGTTTTTTTCCTAAACTCAGATGATTAGCTACTTTTCTTTACTATTTTTCTGTTTGCCTTTGATATGTGGATAGCCCACGTATTCTTTTTACCAGAGTCAGCTTACAGATCTGAAGTTAGAGTTTCACTTATATTCAGCATCAGGTAGGTGTTCTCTGAAGCTGGAGACTATCCAAAAACTTAAAATGATGCCCTGAGTTATAAGTACCAGCCATCCTAGAAGATGGCCAAAAGCCATCAAGGGCTATATTCCAGGAAATTTAGGGATAAGTGCTGTGATGGACACATGATACATTTAAGAAAGATTTCTTCTAAAAAAGGCTTAAGTATGGCATAGTAGGAATAGATTTGGCTTTCTCTCAGAACCTCTACTTCCAAATTATGGCAAATAAATAAGGCATCACTGAATAAGGTGAGTGAAAACTGCATTGTTATTAAAATATTTATTAACGTATCTTTATAAGTTTACAACCATATCAGATTAAAGAACAAAATTGACGTTTGTTTAAAAGGAAAAAAAAGACTTGGTAAAATCATCAAATTCAAATAATTCTAATGGATACACATAAGAAATAAAAAGATTAGTTAAATGTGGATAAGATTCTAAAAATGTTTTCATTGCTCTTCAAATATGTGAAGTTGTTTTGTGTAACCTACCATGTGGTGTAGAAACTTTAACAAGATAGGACTTCTGGGGCAATTTTGAGGTATCCAATATTTGTTTAGAGAGCAAATGCATTCACAAATCTCCACTCTTAATAAACAGAGAATTATATGGCTCGAAGTACTTGTTTTCAGTGTTTATACTGAATGACTTATCCAGGGAATCACTAGCCCCCTACTTCACTTTGCCTAAGAAAGCAGAGTCAGAAAGTTACACACCCAATGATTGAATACATCGTGCAGTGTTGGACTCACACGGCATGAAGGACGGTCATTATTTTGGAGGCTGAGATGGGGCAGAATGGGTGGGTGGTCCTTGTGGACAGAATGACCTTGTTTAACGCCCTCTGTGCCATTCACTCCTTCATCCTTGATCAGCCAGTTCCATTTATCATTCTAATTAGGCAGCATCTTACCAGCTCAATCAGCCTCAATTACTTTAGGCCTCATTAGTGACTGACATTCGGTAACAAGTGCATCTTTGAAGGAGCAAGGTCAGATGAAATTGAATACATAGAGAACAAGTACATCCCTATCTGTATACACAGGCTTTTAATTTTGGCAAGATGTTTATAAGGTATTCATACTTTTTATTCCAGAGTCAGATGATAGCCCTCTGGTCAAAAACATTTTGTTTCTACTTAGCATCATTTAAATGCTCTCAAAAATTGATGTCTGAAATCTGACCATAGGATTCAGAACACTTTTTAGACTTGCTGGTAATAGTAGCCTAACATGGAAATTGGATCTGCCTTGGTGTTTATCTTCATTTATATTAAGATTATTTCAAAAAATAATAATAATAACAATAATAATTAAAATTGATAGTGGGTCAGGTCTCCACAGTTTCCATTTATTTAAACCTCGCAAAACACACAGAACATCATGAAATCACTATATGTGGTAATTTTTAGACAATGTCAATACCTGAAGGAATATTTAAGGTATGCTGTTAAGTGAAAATCACAGACTTTAAAAAATAACAAATACAACTATGTAAAATACAGGTGTATATAGACAAGTTTTAGAAAAGAATGCGAGAAAAAATGGCAACATCTCTGTTAAATGGTAGGATTATTATATTTTTACTTTGTTTTGGTTGTTAATAATATTATATATAAATTTAGCCTTTTCTCTTTTTTTATATTTAAGGGCATCTCAGAACCATTCTACTGAACTTAGGAACTGCTTTTTTCTTTAAATCTCAAAATTCTGTAAAGAATTTACCATTTGCCTCCTAGGAATAGAAGAAAGTTAATGGAACATAAATAACACAATTCAATTCAATAATCTGTTAATAAATCCCAACTATGTGCCAAGCACCAATGATATAGGTGTGTAAAAAATAAAATCTTTGCCTTATAGGAGCTGGGAATTTAAAGGGAAGACAGACACTTATACAAGTAATTACAATATGATGCTATACAGGCAACATTAGAGATGTTAACAGACACAGGAAAAGGAACATCTAACTCTGTCCAAAGTTGCCAAGGTGGATATCACAGAGGAAGTGACATTTACTGAAACTTTGTAATATACAGAGGTGTTTAAAAAATGGATAACGGAAGTAGGAAAGGACCATAAAGAGTAGCATTTCCAGCATGGGAAGAAGATCGAGAGGAGAGGAAGAGGGCTGAGTGCTGACCCAGCTGGAGCATCGTGGAGGAGAGTGGCAGGCCAGGAGCTTGGAGAAGCATGAAGGACCTTGGGAGGGAGAGTGGAGCTTACATTTCCCAGGCTTTGTTTTTGAGAATAGGCATCCTCACTCATTAGCCACAGAAACCAAGGTCTGAAGTATCAATCTTTCCTTCTCAACTTTTCACCTGCTTTTTTCCCTACTTCATCTGCTGTAAGCTTCACTCTCTCTCCATTGTTGAAGCCTAGGTTTCTGGCTCTGGCTTTAGGTTCAGAGATTCAAGTTGTTTCATAACACCAGTAGACACTATGACTTAACCTCAGCCCTGACTTTGACTCCTCTGTCTCTAATCCTGATAGCTTCCATGAGTGAAAAAGAGGCCCAGTTTCCCCGTCTTCCCAAAGTCAGTCAGAGCCTGTTTTCAGTTCCCAGGTGTTAAGATGTTTTTATAGAAGATTACACATTTTTATAGGCCTGTATACCATTTAACTGAATTTAACATTAGTGAATAAAATTTAAAATATAATCCAAAAGTGAGGTTAAAAATTATCTAAAATGTTACTTAAGTCCATTACAATATCTCAGTAGAGACACCTCCCATAAGCTGTTATTTATTCAACAGTTCTTTTTATTAAAATTTAAGAATAGAGACAGCAGAATTATTGTTTTATTTAGAGAACAGAATTGAAGTATATTGTCAATTTGATAAATATGGAGATATTATTCCAAGAATAAATTCCAAATGTGAGAACTTACATAAACTTTCAATTTTTACATCAAAAGAATTATGATGAGGCAGGGCCAAGATGGCACCATACTTCCTGAGGTTCCTCTTACAACAAAGACCCGTAAAAACAAGTGAATCGATTATGTATGACAATCTAGGAGCTCTGAATATCAAAGACAAAGTTGAGGAACTAGACTGAGCGGCAGAGGGAGGGAGAGACGGTTCAGAAGCAGGGAAGAGTTGCCAGACCTGAGCCGTCGGGAGGCAGGACCAGGCACCCTGCAGGTGGTATCCACTGGCACATGCAGTGAGGCAAGCAGTGATGCTTAGGACATGTTTCCACATTGAGAGAGACCAAGCAGTGGAGGGTCAGCTCAAACCTCCAGAACCAGCAAGAAACAGCGTTCAATTGGTGAAAGATAAGTACAAGCCTCTAACCTACACGCAGATCAAAAAAAAACCCTTCATTTTGGGAAAGACTTCCCTCCCAATTACCTGCTCCCTCCCCACTCTGCTCCACGTCCTGGTCCAGCTTCAGAGATTGTTGCGCTCTGGGGCCAGAAGTAGGACCCATAGAGTGCCCTGAGCCATTCTCCCAGCTTTGGAGAGGGAACAAATTAACAAACAGGAAAAAATAATCTGCCGGCTCCCCTAAGCTGGGAACACAGGGTAGGCACAGTCCCTTTGCCTAGGCACAGGCATAAGGGTTCCACAGACTCTGAATGCCTTTTACCCCTGCATAGACCTGTGTGGGCCTATTTCAACAGTGTTGGCCCTCATTAGCACAGTATACCAGCGTATACACCTGAAGCCTATTTTCATCTGTATCCGCTATAAGGGGAAGTGGCAGATCCATGACATTTGATACCACCCTGTCCATTAAGCAGTGTCCTCACCGGGCTTGAGGACTGGTGGCTCCACCCACTCCACTGTTCAACCTGCAACAGAGGTCCAAGAATAAGTGATAACTCCCAGTTCTTACAGACAACAACATTGGGTACACATAGTCTGCCTGCAAAAGCCACCTACCTATGCACTCTAGGGAACAGGGAAATGCCTTCCACCCAGACACTCAGGGGCAGCAGTCAGTCCCATGCCTTGATCAGTGAATGACCTCCTACTGTAGCTAGATACCTGTGCCTACTCCAATCACCCCTGCCTGTCTAGGATTGTAGATGAGAGCCGGTACCATACACTTGGTGACCGATGACCTGGATCCTTGAGCTGAATCCACACAAGAAAAGTAAATGGACTCTTAGGCTCACATAACTAGTAATAGCTCTAGCCACCTGGAGACAGGATGTGAGAACTTCAAAGATGCCAGTAATCAAAGTAGCTCACATGACCAGTCTATTTGGGCATATCAAAGCAAAACAAAACAAGAAGCTAGGACACAGAAGGAAAACATAAAATAAATAAATATAATAACTTATTGATGGCTCAGAGACAACAGTCAATTTCAAATCACATAAAAAGGCAGATGATGATGGCTTCAGCCAGCCATCAAAACACAGAATCAAAAAATCTTCTGAAGGAAGAGAATTTCTTGGAATTACCAGAGGTAGAATTCAAAAGACTAATATACAGAACTCTTCAAGAAATCAGGAAGGTGATCAGGGAAAATGCAGAAATAACCAAGAAACACACAGACAAAGTAACAGAGGAAATTAAGAAAGTTATTCAAGACCATAATGATGAATTTAACAGGCTGCAAGAATCCACAGAGAGACAGCAAACAGAAATCCAAAAGATTAACAATAAAATTTCAGAAATAGACAACTCAATAGAAAGTCATAGGAGCAGAACTGAGGCAATAGAAGTCAGAATTAGTGAGATTGAAGATAAAACACTTGACACCAACTTATATGAGGAAAAATCAGATAAAAGAATTTTAAAGAATGAAGAAACCCTAAGAATTATGTGGGACTCTATCAACAGGAATAACCTACAAGTGATTAGAATACCAGAACAGGGTGGGTGGATAGCAGAGAATACAGAGAGAATTGTTGAAGATTTTTTGGCAGAAAACATCCATAATATCCCAAAAGATGAGACGATACCTATCCAAGAACTCATCAAACCCCATACAGGGTAGATCCCAAAAGAAAGTCACCAAGACATATTATAATCAAACTTGCCTAAATCAAAGATAAAGAGAGAATTTTAAGAGCAGTTAGGGATAAACAAAAACTCATCTACAAAGGAGAGTCAATAAGACTAAGCAGAAACCATGCAGGCAAGAAGGCAATGGGATGACATATATAAATACTTGAAGGTAAAAAATTGCCAGCCAACAATTATATATCCAGCAAAACTGTCTCTCAAATATGATAGCAAAATTAGGACATTTCCATACAAACAGAAGTGTAGGGAATTTGTAAAAACCAAACAAAAATTACAAGAAATACTAAAGGGAGTCCTCCAGTTAGAAAATCAATAACATCAGATAACAACCCAAGACTAGAACACCAGACAGAGCAACCATATATCAATCCAGATAGGAAGTCACAAAAATAAATTGAAGATATAATACTGAAAATAGGGAAGCAGAAACATCAATATGAAAAAGATGACAACATTAAAACAGAAAAGAGGGACTAAAAATGTAGTCATAGATCTTTCATACAGAGGGGAGGTCAAGGCAATATAAAGAAATAAAAGATTGGTTTAAACTTAGAAAATTAGGGGTAAATATTAAGGTAACCCCAAAGGAAATTAACAATCCTACACATCAAAATAAAAAACAGGAAAAACATAAAGACTCACCAAATACAAAATCAACAAAAAGGAAAAAGATGAAAAGAAAATATATAAAGAAAAATGACTCAGCACAGAAAATTGAGTGGAACAAAGAAACTGTCAACAACACACACATAAACAAAAGATACATCAAAATGACAGCACTAAACTCATACTTATCAATAATTACACTGAATATAAATAGACTAAATACACCAATAAAGAGACTGAGAGTGGAAGAATGGATAAAAAACACATTCCATCAATATCTGCCTACAAGAGACACACTTTAGACTCAAAGACATAAACTAACTAAAACTCAAAGGGTGAAAAAAAATATATCAAGCAAACAACAATCAAAAAAGAGAAGGAGTGGCAATATTAATTTCTGACAAAATAGACTTTAAAGCAAAATCCATCACAAAGGATAAGGATGGACACTGTATAATGATTAAGGGTCAATAAACCAGGAGAACATAACCATAATAAATATTTATGTACCCAATGACAGGACTCTAAAATACAGAAAACAAACTAACAGCATTGAAAACAGAAATAGACAGCTTCACAATAACGGTAGCAGACTTCAACACATGACTTTCAGTGAAGAACAGAACGTGCAAAAAGAAGCTCAATAAAAACATGGAAGATCTAAATGCCACAATCAACCAACTTGATCTCATACAAATATACTGAACAGTTCACTCAACAGCAGCTAAGTATACTTTCTATTACAATGCACATGGCACATTCTCCAAAATAGACACAGATTAGGCCAAAAAAGTAAGCCTCAACAGAATCTGAAACACTGAAATATCACAAAGCATCTTTTCTGATCATAAAGCCATAAAAATAGAAATCAATAACAGGAAAAGCAACAGGAAAAAATCAAATACAAAACTAGTGGGTTATAGAAGAAATTAAGGACAGAATAAAGAAATTCGTGGAATCAAATGACAATGAAAACACATCTCATCCCACCAGAACCTTTGGGACAAAGTTAAAAGCAGTGCTCAGAGGTCAATTTATAGCAAAAAAATGCACACATCCAAAAAGAAGAAAGCATCAAAATCAAAACATTAACCCTACAAATCGAACAAGTAGAAAGAGAGCAGCAAAAGAAGCCCTCGGGCACCAGAAGAAAGGAAATAATAAGAATTAGAGCAGAATTAAAAGAAATAGAGAATAGAAAAACAATTAAAATAATTAACAAAACAAAAAGCTGGTTCTTTGAAAAGATAGACAAAATTGATAAACCACTGGCAAAACTGACAAAAGTAAAACAGGAGAAGAAGCAAATAACCAAGATAAGAAATGAGATGGGCGATATCACAACATACCCAACTGAAATTATAAGAATCATAATAGAATACTATGAAAATTGTACTCCGGGGACTTCCAGCAAAATGGCACTCTAGGTAGAAGCACCGTGCCATCCCTTCACAGCAAAGATCCGAAAAACTAAGCCGAACAGAGAAAACAACAATCCTGAAACCCTAAAACATCAAATGAAGAGATAAAGAACTAAGCCAAGCACCAAATGGAGTGAGAAAACTGAGAGAGAAAGGAGAGCGAGGAGAGACTCATGCAGAGGTCCCCTAATAGCTAACGCAGCATGGATCCGCCATCTTGGACTCCTATCGGAAACCAGCAAAAAGGGGGTACGAGAAAGCAGCTTCATGGAGCTTCCAGCGGGAGACCAAACAACCCGTATTTTGCTATATACGCATTCCCACCCCCCACCCTTCTTCACCCCGACTCGGCCTCCTCTGCTTCCCGTGGCAACAATCTCTTGTCTGGGAAGCACCAGCTGCTTGGATTCCACCCACCCAAATGGGCCGGCTCTCTGAGTGCCATTGGTTGGCTGCTGGTGTTGCTTTTTTTCTGCTTCTTTTGATTTCTTCCTTAACTCTCACCACCTGCCACTCCTTTCGCTCAAATACCTGGCTAAGTGCACCATCTTTGCTTCTTCCTGAGGGACTGCGGAGCTCCGTTCGAGTGTGGAGCTGCTCCCAGTCTGCGCTGCCACGCTGGTGGGATCACAAGGCTTTTGTTCGTTTGTTTGTTTTCAATTGTTTGTTTGTTTTCTTTTCCTTTTCTTGAGTTGGGAGCCCGTTCTGGCCAGGCAGTGCTGCGTGTCTTGGAAACTACCCCCTTGGCTTGCACAGACGTGCAGAGGGATCCCTGAGGACAAGTATTTTTTCTTTGGTTTCTTTCTTCCTTTTTTCTTTTTTTTTCTGTTTTTTTTTTTTTGGGGGGGCTATTCTTCTTCTTTTTTTTTTTTTAATTGTTTTGTTTTCTTTTCCCTGTTTTTCCCTTTTTGTCTTTCTTCATTACTCAATTTCTTGTCTCTCTATATCTTCCTTCTCTTTCTGTTACCTGAATACCTGGCATTGTATACCTCTACGTCTTCTAGCCAGGCTGTACTGCAACACCTGAGAACAACTACCCCAGACGTCATAGACACACCAGGGGATCTCTGGGAACGTTGCTGTTCGTTAACCTTTCCAATATTTATTTATTCATTCTTTTCTTTTTGTCTTCCTCTTCCCCTTTTGTTTATCTTCATTTCATAGTCTCTCATCTCTCCACTCAAACGGCAAGCTCCCCTAACATTCTTTTTTGTTTGTTTGTATGTTTTGGCTCTTGTTCCTCTCTCCTCTCTCCCATATCCATCTTAGCTCCACACAAAACAATCTCCCTGCTACATCCTAACTACCTGCACCATGCAATTAACATCACACCACCAAGCAGCACAGGCACAGCCTAACGGAACATGTCATGCATTGATTACCAACCTACCCTGGTGGCTGTACTAAGTGCCACAAACAACCCGTCCAGGTAACTCCTCTTCAGCTAGGCCTGCCCTGCTGTACCATATCTGAGTGACTGGCCCTGCCAATTGGAGAAGGAGGTGAAAAGTATTGTGCCCACAGATGAGCAAACAACAAAGAACACACAGCCTGCCTACTCAGACAAAGCCAAATTAAAAAAAAAGGACGAAACAAACAAATCTACAATCAATAAATGAGAAAAATAACTACTGAATGCCCCAAAGACAGCAGACAATCTCAAAACATTTACAAACACAGGACAGGATGGTTCCACTAGGCATCCAAAATAAAACACCAGATGACTTTCAAGTGGAAGAAAAAGCATTAGAAATACCTGATAGGGAATTCAAATTTCTAATACTCAGAATTCTCCAAGAGCTGAAGCAAAAAGCAGACAAAAATGAGGAAAAAATAGACAAATTCACAGAAAATACAGACAAAAAATTGGAAGAATTCAGGAAAATAATGCAGGAACAAAATGCCAAAATATATTCACAACTAGAAATTATACAAAAACAACAATTAGAAATCCAAAAGATAAACAAGAAGATTTCGGAAATGGACAGTGTCATAGAAGGGCTCAGAAGCAGATTTGAAACAGTGGAAGGCAGGATCAGTGGAATTGAAGACAAACACTTGGATACAATACTGTTTGAAGAAACTCATAGAAAGGAACAAAGAAAAATGAAGAGACACTGACAGTTATGTGGGATACAATCAAAAGCAAAAATTTATGAGTGATTGGAGTTCCAGAACTGGGGGAGAAAACAGAAAACACAGAGAGGATAATTGAAGAACTGCTGAAGGAAAACTTCCACAATATCATGAAAGATGAAAAGTTGGCCATCCAAAAAGCTCAAAGAACCCCATATAGGAGGGACCCCAAAAGAAAATCAACCAGGCATATCATAATCACACTCGCCAAAACCAAAGACAAACAAAGAATCCTGAGAGCAGCTCGAGAAAAACAAGAAGTCACATACAGAGGAGAAACAATAAGACTGAGCTCAGATTATTCAGCAGAAACCATGCAGGCAAGAAGGCAATGGGATGACATATATAAAATCTTGAAAGAAAAAAATTGCCAGCCAAGAATAATATATCCTGCAAAACTCTCATTCAAATATGATGGTGAAATTAGGTCATTTCCAGAAAAACAGAAATTAAGGGAATATGTAAAAGCCAAACCAAACTTACAAGAATTATTCAAGGGAGTTCTTCAATCTGAGAAAAACAACCTCAGCTCACAGGCAGAATCTAGGATGCAGGATTGTACCAGCCAGATACCAGTCTAGGAAATGAATTTTCAAGGACTGTCCAAAACCAAAAGAAATACAACATGGAATCAGAGCAGTTAATCAATAAATGACAACAACATCAAAACAATAAAAAAGGGAATAAACGGCATAGGTATAGAACCTTCTCAAGGAGAGGAAGGCAAGGCAATACAAAGTTAACGGTAGACTGCCTCAACATTAGAAAGATAAGGATAAAATTCATGGTAACAACAAAGAAAGTTAACAAACGTACTCATAAAAATAAAGAGGAAAACCATAAAGTCTCAGCAAAAACAAAAGAAAAGAAAAAAAAATCCACAAACAAAAGTAACTCAGAACAAGAGACTAAGAAGAACAAAGAAAACATCAGCACCACACCACAAAAAAAGCACTACAAAATGACAGCAACGAACTCACATCTATCAATAATTACACTGAATGTAAATGGACTCAATGCACCCATAAAGAGACAGAGAGTGACAGAATGGATAAGAAAACAGGATCCATCAACATGCTATCTACAAGAGATACACCTTAAAAACAAAGATGAGAATTTATTTAAAGTCAAAGGTTGGAAAAAAATATATCAAGCTCACAACTACCAAAAAAGAGCAGGAGTGGCAATTCTAATCTCAGATAAAATAGACTTAAAAAAAATTCCACCATAAAAGACAAACAAAGACACTATATAATGATTAAGAGGAAGATCCATCATGAAGACATAACCATAATAAACATCTATGCACCCAATGACAGGGCTCCAAAATACATGAGACAAACTCTAACAACACGGAAAAGAGAAACTGACAGCTCCACAATAATAGTAGGAGACTTCAACACACCACTCTGAGTAAAGGACAGAACAACTAAGAAGAAACTCAGCAAGGATACAGAAGACCTAAAGGGCACAATCAGCCAACTTGACCTCATAGACATATATAGAACACTCCATCGAACCACTGCAAAGTACCCATTCTTTTCCAATGAACATGGAACGTTCTCCAGAAGAGACCACACCTTAGGCCACAGAGCAATCCTCAACAAGATCTAAAACACTGAGATAATTCAAAGTATCTTCTCTGACCACAATGCCATCAAGGTAGAAATTAACAACCGAAAGAGCAAGGAAAAAAATCAATTACATGGAAACTGAATAATACCCTGCTTACACATCAGTGGGTAATAGAAGAAATCAGAGATGGAATCAAAAAATTCCTAGAATCAAATGCGAAGGAAAACACATCATACCAAAACCTTTGGGACACAGCAAAGGCAGTCCTCAGAGGACAATTTATAGCAATTGATGCACATATCAAAAAAGAAGAAAGGGACTAAATCAAAACATTAACTATAGAACTCAAACAAATAAAAAGAGAACAGCAAAAAAAGCCCACAGCCACCGGAAGAAAGGAAATAGTAAAGATCAGAGCAGAAATAAATGAAATAGAGAACAGAAAAAAACAATAGAAAGAATCAACAAAACCAAAGATGATTCTTGGAAAGAATCAACAAAATCGACAAACGACTGGCCAGACTGACAAATGAAAAACAGGAGCGGATACAAATAACCCAAATAAGAAATGAAATGGGGGACATTACAACAGACCCAACTGAAACAAAAAGGATTCTAACAGAATATTATGAAAAACTATACTCCAACAAATTTGAAAACCTAGAGGAAATGGCTAGATTTCTAGAAACACACTACCTACCTAAACTACAACAAAGTGATGTTGAAAATCTGAACAGACCCATAACAAGAGAAGGGATTGAAAAGGTAATTAAAAAAAAAACTCCCAACCAAAAAAAGCCCTAGCCCAGATGGCTTCACTGGAGAATTCTACAAAACATTTACAGAAGAGATTGTGCCAGTACTACTCAAGCTATTTCAGAGCACAAAAAAGGAAGCAACACTTCCAAATTCATTCTATGAAGCCAGCATAACACTGATACCAAAAACAGGCAGGGACATCACAAAAAAAGAAAATTGCAGACCAATATCTCTCATGAATATAGTTGCAAAAATTCTGAACAAAATTCTAACCAATAGAATTCAGCTTCATATCAAAAAAATAATACACCACGACCAAGTAGGATTCATACCAGGTATGCAAGGATGGTTCAACATTAGAAAATCAATCAGTGTAATCCACCACATAAATAAAGGAAAGAAAAGAATCACATGATCATCTTCACTGATGCAGAAAAGGCATTTGACAAAGTCCAACACCCATTCCTGATAAAAACTCTCAATAAAATAGGTACAGAAGGGAAATTTCTAAACATAATAAAGGGCATCTATGCAAAACCAATGGCCAATATCATTCTTAATGGAGACAGGTTGAAAACATTCCCCTTGAAAACAGGAACAAGACAAGGATGCCCTTTATCACCACTCCTATTTAACATTATGCTGGAAGTTCTAGCTAGAGCAATAAGGCAAGAAAAAGAAATAAAGGGCATCCAAATTGGTAATGAAGAAGTTAAACTGTCCCTGTTTGCAGATGATAGGATACTATACGTAAAAAACCCTAAAGACTCCACGAGAAATCTACTGGAACTAATAGAAAGATCCAGCAGAGTAGCAGGATACAAGATAAACATACAAAAATCAGTTGGATTCCTATACACCAGTAAGGAGAACGATGAAAAGGAAATCAGGAAAACAATACCATTTATAATAGCCCCTAAAAAGATAAAATACTTAGGAATAAATCTAATCAGGGATGTAAAAGACCTATACAAATAAAATTACAAAACACTATAGCAAGATACCAAAAGAGATCTACATAATTGGAAAAACATACCATGCTCATGGATAGGCAGAGTCAACATTGTGAAAATGACAATTCTACCCAAAGCAATTCACAAATACAATGCAATCCCGATCCAAATACCAACAACGTTCTTCAAAGAGATGGAAAAACTAATCATTAACTCTATATAGAAAGGGAAGAAGCCCCAAATAAGTAAAGCACTACTGAAGAAGAAGAATAAAGTTGGAGGACTCACACTGCTTGACTTCAGAATCTCCTATATAGCTACAGTATCAAAACAGTCTGGTACTGGTACAACGACAGATACATTGACTAATGGAATAGAATTGAGAACCCAGATGTAAATCCATCCACCTATGGTCACCTGATCTTCGACAAGGGCCCAAAGTCCATCAAATGGGGAAAAGATAGTCTTTTTAACAAATGGTGCTGGCAAAACTGGATATGCATATTCACAAAAATTAAACAGGACCCATACCTCAAGCCATATAGAAAAACTAATTCAAAATGGATCAAAGACTAAATATAAAGCCTAAAACTATAAAGTTCATAGAAGAAAAAATAGGACCAACCCTACAGGCCTTAATTCATGGCATTAACAGGATAGAAACCATAACCATCAATGCACAAACCCCAAAACATAAGCTAGATATCCGGGATCTTCTAAAAATCAAACACCTAAGTTCTTCAAAAGACTTCACCAAAAGAGTTAAAAGAGAACCTACAGATTGGGAAAAAAATGTTTGGACAGTACAAGTCAGACAAATGTTTAATCTCCATAATTTACAAGAAAATCCAACACCTCTACAGCAAAAAGACAAATAATCCTATTAAAAAATGGGCAAAGGAAGTGAACAGACACTTCACCAAAGAAGACATTCAAATGGCCAACAGACATATGAGGAAATGCTTGCGATCACTAGCCATTAGAGAAATGCAAATTGAAATCACAATGAGATACCATCTCACCCCGGCATTACTGGCACGAATCAAAAACACTGGAAATAACAAATGTTGGAGGGGCTGCGGGGAGATGGGAACTCTTATGCACTGCTGGTGGGAATGCAAAATGATATAATCATTTTGGAAAATGATATGGCGCTTCCTCAGAAAGCTAGAAATAGACATACCATTCGATCCAGCAATCCCACTCCTAGGAATATATCCTACAGAAATAAGAGTCGTCACTCAAATAGACATATGCACGCCTATGTTCATGGCAGCATTGTTCACAATAGCAAAATGATGGAAACAACCTAGATGCCCATCAACAGATGAATGGTTAAACAAACTATGGTACTTGCACACAATGGAGTACTACGCAACGAGAAACAACAACGATGAATCTGTGAAGCATCTCATAACATGGATGAAACTGGAGGACATTATGCTGAGTGAAATAAGTCAATCACAGAAGGACAAATACTGTACGAGACCTCTGTTGTAAAAACCCATGAAAAAGTTCATACACAAAATGTAACAATCTTTGTTGGTTTCCAGGGATGGGAGGGGTGGGAGGGAAATACTAAATAGGCAATAGATAAGTGGTATCTTGGGTGAAGGGTGAGACAGTACACAGTACAGGGAAACCAGCACAACTTGTACAAGGAAAGGTCATGGAAGCTCCATAGACACATCCAAACTCCCTGAGGGACTGAATTGCTGGGTGGAGGGCTGTGGGGACCATGGTCTTGGGGAACATCTAGCTCAATTGGCATAACATAGTTTATAAAGACAATATTCTACATTCTACCTTGTTGAGCCGCGTCTGGGGTCTTAAAAGCCTATGAACAGCCATCTAAGATACTCCACTGGTCTCATCCCTTCGGGAGTAAGGGAGAATGAAGAGAACAGGATATAGTGAAACGATTAGTCCAAAGGACTAATGGACCACAGCTACCAAGGCCTTCACCAGACTGAGTCCAGTATAGCTAGATGGTGCCTGGCTACCACCACTGACTGCTCTGACCAGGATCACAACAGAGGGTTCTGGACAGAGCTGGAGAAGGATGTAGAACAAAATACTAACTCACAAAAAAAGACCAGATTTACTGGCCTAATGGAGACTGGAGAAACCCCAACAGTATGTCCCCCAGACACCCTTTTAGCTCAGCGGTGAAGTCATCTCCGAGGTTCAACATTTAGCCTGGGAGTGGACAGCCTCAGAAAACTAAATGGGGCTAATGAGGTACAGCAGTCCAGGGACAAGGGCCAGAAGGCAGAAGGGGACAGGGAATCTGGTGGTAGGGAACCGAAGGTTGAGTAAGGATAGTGTTGACGTGTTGTGAGGTTGTTAACCATTGTCATAGGGCAACATGTGTACTAACTGTTTAATGAGAAACTATTTTGTTCTGTAAGCCTTCATCTAAAGTGAGAATAGTAGCACAATTGGAACAGTGTAGTCGATGTCACTGAACTGTGCATGTAGAAATTTTTGAAATGATGTATCTTTGGCTATGTATATTTTCACCAAAAAAAAAAGTCGAGAAGGGAGAGGGTTGACATGTTGTGGGGTTGTTAACCAATGTCATAAAACAATATGTGTACTATTGTTTCACGAGAAACTGTTTGTTCTGTAAGCCTTCATCTGAATCACAATTAAAAAATGAAAAGAAAAAGAAAATTGTACTCCAACAAATTTGAAAACCTAAAGGAAATGGACAAATTTCTAGAAACTCACTACCTACCAAAACTAACACAAACAGAGGTAGAACAACTAAATAAAACTATAACAAAAGAAGAAATTGAATTTAAAAACTCCCAACAAAAAAAAGCCTTGACCCTGATGGCTTCACTGGAGAATTCTTCAAAACTTCCAGAGAAGAGTTAACACCACTACTACTAAAGGTTTTTCAGAGCATAGAAAAGGATAGAATACTCCGAAACTCACTCTATGAAGCCAGCATAACCTTGATAGTGAAACCAGGTAAAGACACCACAAAAAAAGAAAATTAATGACCAATATCCTTCATGAACACAGATGAAAAAATCCTCAACAAAATTCTAGCCAATAGAATTCTACAACGTATCAAAAAAATAATTCACCATGATCGACTGGGATTCATACCAGCTATGCAGGGATGGTTCAAGACTAGATAAACAATCAATGTAATCCATTACATTAATAAAACAGAAGACAAGAACCACATGATCTTATCAATTGATGCAGAAAAGCATTTGACAAAGTCCAACACCTATTCTTGGTAAAAACTCTCAGCAAAATAGAAATAGAAGGGAAAGGCATTATGCAAAGCCAACAGCCAATATCGTCCTAAATGGAGAGACTCTGAAAGCATTCCCCTTGAGAATGGGAACCAGACAAGGATGCCCTTTATCACCACTCTTATTCAACATTGTTCTGGAGGTCCTAACCAGAGCAATTAGGCTAGAAAAAGAAATAAAAGGCATCCAGATTGGTAAAGAAGAAGTAAAAGTATCCCTATTTGCAGACGATGTGATCTTATACACAGAAAACCCCAAAGAATCCACGAGAAAACTATTGGAACTAACAGAAGATTTCAGCCAAGTAACAGGACACAAACTAAACATACAAAAATCAGTTCGATTCCTCTACACCAACAAAGAGAACTTCAAAGAGGAAATCACCTTATCAATTCCATTTACAATAGCCCCCAAGAAGATGAAATATTTAGGAATAAGTCTAACCAGAGACATGAAAGACCTATACAGAGAAAACTACAAGACACTAATGCAAGAAACCAAAAGAGATCTTCATACGTAGAGGAACATACTTGCTCATGGATAGGAAGACTCAACATTGTGAAAACATGAATTCTATCCAAAGTGATCTACAAATACAATGCAATCCCAATCCAAATTCCAAAGACAATTTTTAACGAGATGGATAAATAAATCACCAACTTCATATGGGAAGGGAAAAGGCCCTGGATAAGTAAGGCTTTACCAAAGAAGAACAAAGTGGGAGGCCTCACACTACATGATTTTAGAAAGTATTACACTGCCACAGTAGTCAAAATAGCCTGGTACTGGTACAACAACAGATGCATAGACCAGTGGAACAGAATTGAGAATCCAGATGTAATTCAACCACCTATCAGCAGCTGATATTTAACAAAGGCCCAAAGTTCGTTAAATGGGGAAAAGACAATCTCTTTAACAAATGGTACTGGCATAACTGGATTTCCGTCTGCCAAAAAAAATGAAACAAGACTCATACCTCACGCCATGCACAAAAACAAACTCAAATTGGATCAAAGACCTAAATATAAAATCTAAAACGATAAAGATCAGGAAAAAAAAGGAACAATGCTAGAAGCCCTAATATATGGCATAAACAGAATACAAAACATAATGAACCAGAAGAGAAACTAGATAACTGGGAGCTCCTAAAAATCAAACACTTATGCTCATCAAAAGGCTTCACCAAAAGAGTAAAAAGACGATCTATAGACTGGGAAAAAAATTTTGGCTAGAATATACCCGATCAGGGTCTAATCTCTAAAATCTACAAGATACTACAAAACTTCAACCATAAAAAGACAAATAACCCAATTAAAAACTTAGCAAAGGATATGAACAGGCAGTTTACCAAAGAAGACATTCAGGCGGCTAACAAATACCTAAAGAAAAGCTCACGATCATTAGCTATTAGAGAAATGCAAAGCAAAACTACAGTGAGATACCATCTCACCCCAACAAGGGTAGCATTAATCCAAAAATCACAAAATAATAAATGTTGGAGAGGTTGTGGAGTGACTGGAACACTTACACTGCAATTGGGAATGTAAAATGGTACAATCACTATGGAAATCGTTTGGGCGCTTCCTTAAAAAGCTAGAAATAGAAATACCATATGATCCAGCAATCCCATTCTTTGAAATATATCCTAGAGAAATAGGAGCTGTCACATGAATAGACACATGCACACCCATGTTCACTGCAGCACTGTTCACAATAGCAAAAAGATGGAAACAACCTAGGTGCCCATCAACAGATGAATGGATAAACAAATCATGGTATAGTCACACAATGGAATATTGAGCAACAATAAAGAACAACGATGAATCGGAGACACATCTCATAACACGGATGAATCTGGACGGCATTATGCTGAGTGAAATTAGTCAATTGCAAAGGGACATATATTGGATGAGACCATTATTATAAAAACTCAAGAGAAGGTTTAAACACAGAAGAAAACATTCTTTGATGGTTAGAAGAGTGGGGAGGGAGAGAGAGGGGAATTCACTAATTATATAGCAGACAAGAATTATCTCTGGTGAAGGGAAGGTCAACACATGATACAGGGTAAGTCAGCACCACTGGACTAAACAAAAAGCCAAGAAGTCTCCTGAACACAACAAAACACTTCAAGTGACAATGTAGCAGAGGTGGGGGTCTGGGGACCATGCTTTCAAGGTACATCTAGATCAACTGGCATAACAAAGTTTATTAAGAAAATGTTCTGCATCCCACTTTGGTGAGTGGCGTTTGGGGTCTTAAAAGCTAGCGAGTGGCTGTCTAAGATGCATCAATTGGTCCCAACCCACCTGGAGCAAAGAAAAATGAAGAACACCAAAGACACAAGGAAAATATTAGCCAAAGAGACAAAAGGACCACATAAACCAGAGACTCCATCAGCCAGAGACCGGAAGAACTAGATGGTGTCTGGCTACCACCAATGACCACCCTGACAGAGAATACAACAGAGAGTCTTTGACGGAGCAAGAGAAAAATGGGGTGCAGAACTCAAATTCCAGTGAAAAGACCAGACTTAAAGGTCTGACTGAGACTGTGGGAACAAGAAGACATGGCCCCCGGACTCTCTGTTAACCTATAACTAAAATCATTCCCAAAGCCAACTCTTCAGACAAAGAGTACACTGGACTATAAGACATCAAATGATACTCGTGAAGAGTGTGCTTCTTAGTTCAAGTAGATACAGGAGACTAAATGGGCAGCTCCTGTCCAGAGGTGAGATGAGAGTCAGAAAGGGATAGGAGCTGGCTGAATGGACATGGGAAATCTGGGGTGGAAAGGAGGAATGTGTGATCACTTTATAAGGATACCAACTAAGGTTACATAACAATGTGTGTATAAATTTTTGTATGAGAAACTGAGTTTAGCTGTAAACTTTCACCTAAAATATAATTAAAAATAAATAAATAAAACAAAGAAAAAAAAGAATTATGATGATGTCACTTTCAGGTTTCTTTCAACAAATGAATCACAATATACAATGTGTACTCATAATTAGTGGCAAATTATTCTACTATAAGGATCACTTATCATGCCTGAGCAAATTCTCATGAGAAGCTAGACACGTCTCAAAGGCATGTTATCTTTTTTTCAACGATCAAAAACAAGGCATTCAATGTATGAAAAAATGCTTCAAAGCATTAAGTTTAATAACCTGAAAAATATTAGCTCAGCTTAATATTTAAGATATTGCACTTGAAAAATTAAGCCAGAAGTGTTTGTTAAATATTCCATTCATTTGCCAAATAAATAGGCTGATTTGTTAGATAATTACAGTGTGAAAACATAGTGTACCTACAGGTGATGGAAACTTTGTTCCCTTATCCCACCAATCCATGAGCACTATTTGGGTGCTGGTAAAAAGGGAGCAGGTGTTTTTTTGCAGCTACCCTCTTCTATTTGCCTTTCCCCACCCATTCTCATTTCCCTGAATTCTGAATCTGCTCTGGGACAGTATGACTTTAACGGCGTCCATTCTTTTGCATGTTCAGCAGGACCCATAAAACTTAGTTCCATTTTTTCTAAATTCTTGACCATTACTCCATCTCCATCCTTCATAACGTGACAGTCATTTCTTTCCTTCTGCCATGAATTGATTAATATGATATTCACTCTGAACCTGTGCTTCTAAGAGCACTTGGTGTGTGTAGCCTAGTAAACATCAGATAAAAGCCTGCCATACAGCTCATTTGCAACGCCACTTTTGGTCCCGGCTGAGAAAATACACTGGAATGGATCCAGCAGTGTGTATAAATCAATTCCGTTCACACCCCTGAAAAGGTGGTATTCCTGCCAGCTTTGAGCTGTTGGCAGATGGAAGGCTGTGTGTGAAAACGTCTGCAATTGTTTGTACCATTCCTAAAAAATGTAAGAAGAATTACAGGGAAGCATAGAGGAAAACATTTCAGCTTCATGCACTATAGCTCCAGTTAATGCCTTTGTTTTTTGCAAGGACACAAAACAACTTGTAAAACCACATAGAGAAGTTTGGGCTTGCCACAAGATTTTTTGTTTAGTTTTGTTTTGTTTACTTTGTTTTCATGTTTAATGGGCTATGATTTGTTCACATTTACAGAAAATTTTACAATCCTCTTTGAATATTCCAAAGATGAAAGAATGCAGAGTGGGAATACAAAAAACAAACCCGTGGCTGTCAAGTTGATTCTGACTCATAGCCTGCCCCATATGGTTTCAAGGGAGCAGCTGGTGGATTCGAACTGCCAACCTTCTGGTGAGCAGCTTAGCTCTTAACTACTGTGCCACTAGGGCTCCAAATTCTTGACACAGACAGGCTTAAATACTTGAAGGTTTGGAGGTCGGCTCACATGTGCTACCTCTAGCGATAGAGAGGAATAGCTGATAACAAAACTTCCCTGGGTAATTATACAGCAACTTTATGTCCATATTTCTGCTACCACACAGTTCCTAATTAAGAACTGAAGGAAAAAACGGAGTTGTAACTATAAATTCTAACATCAGCCAATTAACCAAAAAATATTTAATGAGCACAACAAAAAATCCATAATCTTTGTGGGTGTCTTTAGAGCTCCAAAAGAGATTAACACTAGGTAACATCACCATGGTTGCTTACATATAGTAATTTTTCTTTTTCAGATATGATTAAGTTTTTATGTGTTTTCATCCATGGAAGAACAAGTATGTCAATAACAACAAAACTAAACTAAGAAGTATCAAATGTGTATTTGCTCTCTAATCCAGAGATCTAATAACTACAATCATTCAGAGTGTTGAAGGCAAATAATCCAAAAGCAGAGAATACAAATGGATTTCATCTCTCATGCCAACTCTGGCCAATTATTTGTGATTCCCTGGAGCACCACATGGAGCAGGATTCTGAGGCCTTACTGAGGTTCAGCCGGAAAAAGCCATGATTTATTATTAATGTCTAACAGTAGCATAGGCGGTACAGTTACTGAAGGTCTTGTGTCTACATACTCTTAAAAATATATATATCTTCAGAGACCAAAGTGGTAAAAAAGTCAGTGGAGATCAGAGACAAGAATTAAAAAAAAAAAAAAAAAAAAACCCAAATGCGTTGCCGTGGAGTCGATTCCGACTCGTAGCAACCTTATAAGACAGAATAGAGCTGCCCCATAGTGGTGCAGTGGTTAAAGAGCTTGGCTACTAACCAAAAGGTCAGCAGTTCAAATCCACCAGCTGCTCCTTGGAAACCCTATGGGGCAGTTCTACTCTGTCCTAGAGGGTCGCTATGAGTTGGAATCAACTCCACTGCAGTGGGTTTGGTTTTTATTTGATATAGGGTTTCCAAGGAGTGGTATTTGTTAGTGTTGTTTCTTTTTGATTTTTTAATCTGCTAATGACACTGGCAACATATAAACTAAAGGAAGTCTGGACAAACAGCCAGAAGAATCTTATAAGAAAATGTTTTTCTTTATAAAATTGCAAAGTAACCTCAGTGTTCATATACTGATTAAGCTATTAATAAATGTCCATGTCATGATTATTCAGCTGATACTAAAGTCAGCCATCAAATACTTAACAGACATCTGCTCATTGACGGATGTGGGAGCTGCCTAAGAATGTTTGATTGACTTGCTCTTTAGAGGAGGGCAATATATAAAGGTTACTTCATGGCCTACTATAAAGTCAACCAGATAGGAAATATTGCCAGTATTATCTAGAGGTATAAGAAGATATTTCTGGATTTTTGAAGCAGAAAAATCACTAAGTTTATTTTTAATTTGGATGAAATCCTACTCCAGTTTTGGAAGTAGTAGCAAGAAGGATAATTAATCTGAGAAAGTTTAGAATCTTGAGCCAGAAACACTGGGGAAAATTCTGCCCAATCTATTTTAGGCTTCAATTATATACTCTCTAGAACACCAACAAGCAAAAATCAAAAGTTTGATATATCCCTACCACATGAAGGCATCATAGACACTTGGAGCTTATCGTCTCCTTTGCCTGAGGATTCAAACAAATTAAGTTCTCCAACTATTTATAGAAGATAGTTGCAGACTGTATTTCCTAAGAATGGTCACAACAATATCTCTCATCCCCCATGGTCTTCTACAATGTGACCTTCCTACTCCCCCATCAACAGGTAGAGTCAAATTCCCTTCTCTTTCAATCTGGTCTGTCCTTAGTGACTCAGTTGTGACCAATAAAATTCAGGGGCCATAGCACTGCATGATTTTCAAAACTAGGTCAGAAAAAGCCAGGAGTTCCCACCTTGGTCGTTTGATCACTCACCGTCTGGATGTTTCCTGTCACAATTCCTGTGCTTTGAGAAACCAAAGTCACTAGGAGGGACTAAGTAAGGGATCAGGTCCACTGTTGCAGCTAATCCCAGGTTTCAAGTCATACAAGCTCAGATGGGAGGCCTGTGAGTGCAGACGCTTCAGCTGTTTTCAAACGCTAGTCATTCCAGTCACCCTCAGCTATTAGAGTCTTCCTAGCTGAGGTCAGGGGTAACATACAGCAGAGACAAGCCTTTCCCACTGTAAACCAAAGAACCTAACCTATTGCCATCGAGTTGATTCCAACTCATAGCAAGCATATAGGACAGGGTAGAACTGTCCCGTAGGGTTTCCAAGGCTATAATCTTTAAGGAAGCAGACTGCCAAGTCTTTCTGGTGGGTTCGAACCACCAATCTTTTTTTTTTTTTTTTTTAATATTTTATTGTACTTCAGGTGAAGGCTTACAGAACAAATAGTTTCTCATGAAACAGAAGTACACATGTTGTTTTCTGACATTGGTTAACAACCCCACAACATATTAACCTTCTAACTTCTCAACATATTTTTTTTTTTTTTGGTGAAAATACACATAGCCAAAGATACACCATTTCAAAAATTTCTACATACACAGTTCAGTGACATTGACTACGCTCTTCCATTTGTGCTATTATTCTCACTTAAGATGAAGGCTTACAGAACAAAATAGTTTCTCATTTAACAGTTACTACAAATGTTGCCCTATGACAATGGTTAACAATCTCACAACACATCAACAATGTCCTTACTCAACCCTTGGTTTCCTAGCACCAGCGTCCTTGTCCCCTTCTGCCTTCTGGCCCTTGTCACTGGACTCCTGTACCTCGTTAGTCTCATTTGGTTTTACGGGGCTGTCCACTCCCAGGCTGAACAGTGAACCTTGGAGGTAACTTCACCACTGAGCTAAAAGGGTGTCTGGGGGCCATACACTCGGGGTTTCTCCAGTCTTCTTTAGGCCAGTAAAACTGGTTTTTTTTTTTTGTGAGTTAGAATTATGTTCTAAAACCTTCTCCAGCTCTGCCCAGAACCCTCTGTTGTGATCCTGGTCAAAGCAGTCAGTGGTGGTAGCTGGGCACCATCTAGCTGTACTGGACTCAGTCCAGTGGAGGCCTTGATAGCAGTGGACCATTAGTCCTTTGGACTAATCTTTTCCTTGTATCCTGTTCTCTTCATTCTCCCTTGCTCCCGAAGGGATGAGAACAGTGGAGTATCTTAGATGGCCGCTCACAGGCTTTTAAGAACCCAGACACTACTCACCAAGGTAGAATGTAGAGCATTGTCTTTATAGGCTGTGTCATCCCAATTGAGCTAGATGTTCCCCGAGACCATGGTCCCCACAGCCCTCCACCCAGCAATTCAATCCCTCAGGGAGTTTGGATGTGCCTATGGGGCTTCCATGACCTTTCCTTGTACAGGTTGTGCTAGTTTCCCCTGTATTGTGTACTGTCTCACCCTTCACGCAAGCTACCCCTTATCTATTGCCAGTTTAGTATCTCCCCCCAACCCCTCCCTTCTTTGGTAACCAACAAAGATTGTTATATTTTGTGTGTGAACTTTTTCATGGGTTTTTACAATAGAGGTCTACAATATTTGTCCTTTTGTGATTGACTTCTTTCCCTCAGCATAATGTCCTCCAGCTTCATCCATGTTATGAGATGCTTCACAGATTCATCGTTGTTCTTTCTCGTTGCATAGTACTCCATTGTGTGTATGTACCATAGTTTGTTTATCCATTCATCTGTTGATGGGCATCTAGGTTGTTTCCATTCTTTTGCTAGTGTGAACAATGCTGCCATGAACATAGGTGTGCATATGTCTATTCAAGTGACGACTCTTATTTCTCTAGGAGATATTCCTAGGAGCGGCATTGCTGGATCGAATGGTATGTCTATTTCCAGCTTTCTGAGGAAGCGCCATATCATTTTCCAAAATGATTATATCATTTTGCATTCCCACCAGCAGTGCGTAAGAGTTCCGATCTCCCCGCAGCCCCTCCAACATTTGTTATTTCCAGTGTTTTTGATTCGTGCCAGTAATGCCGGGATGAGATGGTATCTCATTGTGGTTTTAATTTGCATTTCTCTAATGGCTAGTGATCGCGAGCATTTCCTCATGTGTCTGTTGGCCATTTGAATGTCTTATTGGTGAAGTGTCTGTTCATTTCTTTTGCCCATTTTTTAATAGGATTATTTGTCTTTTTGTTATAGAGGTGTTGGATTTCCTTGTAGATTATGGAGATTAGAACTTTGTCTGACTTGTACTGTCCAAAATTTTTTACCAGTCCGTAGATTCTCTTTTTACTCTTTTGGTGAAGTCGTTTGAAGAGCATAGGTGTTCGATTTTCAGAAGACCCCAGTTATCTAGCTTATCTGTTGGGTTTTGTGCGTTGATGGTTATGGTTTGTATCCTGTTAATGCCATGTATTAAGGCCTGAAGTGTTGGTCCTATTTTTTCTTCTATGAACTTTATCATTTTAGGCTTTATATTCAGGTCTTTGATCCATTTTGAAGTAGTTTTTGTATACGGTGTGAGGTACGGGTCCTGTTTCATTTTTTTGCAAATAGTTATCCAGTTTTGCCAGCACCACTTGTTAAAAAGACTGTCTTTTCCCCATTTGATGGATTTTGGGCACTTGTCGAAGATCAGGTGACCGTAGGTGGATGGATTTACATCTGGGTTCTCAGTTCTGTTCCATTGGTCAATGTTTCTGTCGTTGTACCAGTACCAGGCTGTTTTGACTACTGTAGCTGTATAGGAGGTTCTGAAGTCAGGTAGTGTGAGTCCTCCAACTTTATTCTTCTTCTTCAGTAGTGCTTTAATTATTCGGGGCTGCTTCCCTTTCCATATAAAGTTAATGATTAGTTTTTCCATCTCTTTGAAGAATGTTGTTGGTATTTGGACTAGGATTGAGTTGTATTTGTAAATTGCTTTGGGTAGAATTGTCATTTTCCCAATGTTGACTCTGCCTATCCATAAGCATTGTATGTTTTTCCATTTATGTAGATCCCTTTGGGTTTCATGCAGTATTGTTTTATAGTTTTCTTTGTATAGGTCTTTTACATCCCTGGTCAGATTTATTCCTAAGTATTTTATCTTTTTAGGGGCTATTGAAAATGGTATTGTTTTCCTGATGTCCTTTTCATCGTTCTCCTTATTGGTGTATAGAAATCCAACTGATTTTTGAATGTTTATCTTGTATCCTGCTACACTGCTAAATCTTTCTGTTAGTTCCAGTAGATTTCTCGTGGAGTCTTTAGGGTGTTCTATGTATAGTATCATATCATCTGCAAACAGGGAAGTTTAACTTCTTCATTACCAATTTGGATGCCCTTTATTTCTTTTTCTTGCCTTATTGCTCTAGCTAGAACTTCCAGCACAATGTTAAATAGGAGTGGTGATAAAGGACATCCTTGTCTTGTTCCTGTTTTCAAGGGGAATGTTTTCAGGCTCTCTCCATTAAGAATGATGATGGCCATTGGTTTTGCATAGATGTCCTTTACTATGTTGAGAAATTTCCCTTCTATACCTATTTGATTGAGAGTTTTTATCAGGAATGGGTGTTGGACTTTGTCAAATGCCTTTTCAGTGTCAATTTAGATGATCCTGTGATTCTTTTCTTTCCTTTTATTTATGTGGTGATTATGTTGATTAATTTTCTAATGTTGAACCATCCTTGCATAACTGGTATGACTCCTACTTGGTCGTGGTGTATTATTTTTTTGATATGATGCTGGATTCTATTGGCTAGAATTTTGTTCAGAAGTTTTGCATCTATATTCATGAGAGGAATTGGTCTGTAATTTTCTTTTTTTGTGACGTCTTTGCCTGGTTTTGGTATCTGCGTTACAGTGGCTTCATAGAATGAATTTGGAACTGTTGCTTCCTCTTCTATGTTCTGAAATAGCTTGAGTAGTACTGGTACAAGCTCTTCTGTAAATGTTTTGTAGAATTCTCCAGTGAAGCCATCTGGGCCAGGGCTTTTTTTGATTGGGAATTTTTTGATTACCTTTTCAATCTCTTCTCTTGTTATGGGTCCGTTCAGATTTTCAGCATCACTTTGTTGTAGTTTGGGTAGGCCGTGTGTTTCTAGAAATTTATCCATTTCCTCTAGGTTTACAAATTTGTTGGAGTATAGTTTTTCATAATATTCTGTTAGAATCCTTTTTATTTCAGTTGGGTAATGTCCCCCATTTCATTTCTTATTTGGGTTATTTGTGTCTTCTCCTGCTTTTCTTTTGTCAGTCTGGCCAGTGGTTTTTCGATTTTGTTGATTCTTTCAAAGAACCAACTTTTGGTTTTGTTGAGTCTTTCTATTGTTTTTCTGTTCTCTATTTCATTTATTTCTGCTCTGATCTTTACTATTTCCTTTCTTCCGGTGGTTGTGGGCTTTTTTTGCTGTTCTCTTTTTATTTGTTTGAGTTCTGTAGTTAACGTTTTGATTTAGTCCCTTTCTTCTTTTTTGATATGTGCATCAATTGCTATAAATTGTCCTCTGAGAACTGCCTTTGCTGTGTCCCAAAGGTTTTGGTATGATGTGTTTTCATTCTCATTTGATTCTAGGAATTTTTTGATTCCATCTCTGATTTCTTCTATTACCCACTGATGTGTAAGCAGGGTATTATTCAGTTTCCATGTAGTTGATTTTTTTTCCTTTCTCTTTCCAATGTTAATTTCTACCTTGATGGCATTGTGGTCAGAGAAGATACTTTGAATTATCTCATCGTTTTGGATCTTGTTAAGGATTGCTCTGTGGCCTATGTTGTGGTCTATTCTGGAGAATGTTCCACGTGCATTGGAAAAGAATCTGTATTTTGCAGCGGTTTGATGGATTGTTCTATATATGTCTATGAGGTCGAATTGGCTGATTGTGCCCTTTAGGTCTTCTGTATCTTTGCTGAGTTTCTTCTTAGTTGTTCTGTCCTTTACTGAGAGTGGTGTTTTGAAGTCTCCTACTATTATTGTGGAACTGTGAACTTCTCTTTTCAGTGTTGTAAGAGTTTGTTTTATGTATTTTGGAGCCCTGTCATTGGGAGCGTAGATGTTTATTATGGTTATGTCTTCATGATGGATCATCCCCTTTATCATGATATAGTGTCTTTTTTTGTCTTTAATGGTAGATTTTGTTTTAAAGTCTATTTATCTGAGATTAGAATTGCCACTCCTGCTCTTTTTTGGTAGTTGTTAGCTTGATAGATTTTTTTCCAACCTTTGACTTTTAATAAATTCACATCTTTGTTTCTAAGTTGTGTCTCTTGTAGACAGCATATTGATGGATCTTGTTTTCTTATCCATTCTGTCACTCTCCGTCTCTTTATGGGTGCATTGAACCCATTTACACTCAGTATAATTATTGATAGATGTGAGTTTGTTGCTGTCATTTTGTAGTGCTTTTTTTGTGGTGCTGAAGTTTTCTTTGTTCTTCCTACTCTCTTGTGCTGAGTTACTTTTGTTTGTGGATTTTTTTCCTTTCTTTTGTTTTTGTAGGTTTTGTTTTTGCTGAGACTTTATGTTTTTTGCCTTTATTTTCACGTGTTGGTTTGTTAACTTTCTTTGTGGTTACCATGAATTTTACACTTATTTCTCTAAGTTTGAAGCAGTCTACCATTACTTGGTATCGCCTTGCCTTCCTCTCCATTAGAAGGTTCTATACCTATGCCGTTTATTCTCTCTTTTATTGTTTTGATGTTGTTGTCATTTACTGATTAACTGCTCTAATTCCCTGTTGCATTTCTTTTAGTTTTGGATAGTCCTTGAGAGCTCATTTCCTAGATTGGTATCTGGTTGGTACGATCCTGCATCCTATGTTCTGCCTGTGAGCTGAAGCTGTTTGTCCTCAGATCAAAGAACTCCCTTTAATAATCCTTGTAAGTTTGGTTTGACTTTTACATATTCCCTTAATTTCTGTTTATCTGGAAATGACCTAATTTCACCATCAAATTTGAATGAGAGTTTTGCAGGATATATTATTCTTGGCTGACAATTTTTTTCTTTCAAGATTTTATATATGCCATCCCATTGCCCTCTTGCTTGCATGGTTTCTACCGAATAATATGAGCTTAGTCTTATTGTTTCTCCCCTGTATGTGACTTCTTCTTTTTCCCAAGCTGCTCTCAAGATTCTTTGTTTGTCTTTGGTTTTGGCTAGTGTGATTATGATATGCCTTGGTGACTTTCTCTTGGGGTCTCTTCTATATGGGGTTCTTTGAGCTTCTTGGATGGCCAGCTTTTCATCTTTCATGATATTTGGGAAGTTTACTGTCAGCGGTTCCGCAATGATCCTCTCTGTTTTCTGTTTTCTCCCCCTGCTCTGGAATTCCAATCACTCGCAGATTTTTGCTTTTAATTGTGTCCCACATAACTCTCACGGTCTCTTCATTTTAATTTGTTCTTTTTTCTGAGTTTTCCTCAAACAGGGTTGTATCCAAGTGTTTGTCTTCAATTCCACTGATCCTGTCTTCCACCGTTTCAAATCTCCTTCTCATCCCTTCTATGACTCCGTCTTTTTCTGAATTCTTGTTGTTTATCTTTTGGATTTCTAATTGTTGTTTTTTTATAATTTCTAGTTGTGAATTTATTTTGGCATTTTGTTCCTGCATCATCTTCCTTAATTCTTCCAAGTTTTTGTCTGTATTTTCCATGAATTTGTCTATTTTTTCCTCATGTTTGTCAGCTTTTTGCCTCAGTTCTTGGAAAATTCCAAGTATTAGAGATTTGCATTCCCTATCAGTTAATTCTAGTGCATTTTCTTCCACAAGAGGGTCATCTGGTGTTTTATTTTGGATGCCTACTGGAACCATCCTGTCCTGTTTTTGTAAATGTTTTGATATTTTCTGCTGTCTTCGGGGCATTCAGTAGTTATTTTTCTCGTTTATTGATTGTAGATTTGTTTGTTTCATTCCTTTTCTTAAAAAAAAAAATTGACTATGTCTGAGCAGACAGACTGTGTGTTCTTTGTTGTTTGCTCATCTGTGTGCTCTATACTTTTCACCTCCTTCTCCAACTGGCAGGGACTGTCACTCAGATATGGTACAGCAGGGCAGGTCTAGCTGAAGAGGGGTTATTGGGACTGGTCTTTTGTGGCACTTACTACAGCCACCTGAGTGGGTCAGTAATCAGTGCAGTGCAGGTTCCAGTAGGCCGTGCCTGTGCTGCTTGGTGGTGTGATGTCAAGTGCATGGTGCAGGTAGGCAGGATGCAGCGGGGAGATTATTATGTGTGGAGCTAAGATTGATATGGAAGAGAGGAGAGAGGAACAGGAGCCAAAAACATACAAACAAAAAAGAATGCTGGGGGAGCTTGCTGTTGGAATGGAGAGATGAGAGACTATGAAATTGAGAAAAACAGAAAGGGGAAGAGGAATAAAAGAATGAATAAATAAAAATTGGAAAGGTTGAAGAACGGCAAATTTCCCAGGGATCCCACTGGTGTTGCTATGAGGTCTGGGGAAGTCGCTCTCAGGTGTTGCAGTACAGCCTGGCTAGAAGGTGTAGAGGTATAGAACGCCTGGTATTCAGGGATTAGAAAGAGAAGGAAGATATAGAGAGATGAGAAACTGAGCAATGAAGAAAGACAAAAAGGGAGAAATAAGGAAAACCAAACAGAACAAATTAAAAATTAAAAAAAAAAAAAGAACAAGAAAGGCCCCCCCCAAAGAAACAGAAAAAAAAAATGGAAAAAAAAATGCTCTCAGGGATCCCTCTGCATGTCTGTGAAAGCTGAAGGGAAGTTCCTTGCCACGCAGCTCTGCCTGGCCAGAAAGAGCTCCCAACTCAAGAAAAGGAAAAGAAAACAAACAAACAATTCAAAACGAACAAATGAACAAAAGCCCTGGGATCCCACCAGCACGGTAGCCCAGACCGGGAAGCAGCTCCACACTCGAATGGAGCTCCACAGCCCCTCAGGAAGAAGCAAAGATGGCGCACGGAGCCAGGCACTCAAGCGAAAGGAGGGGGAGGTGGTGAGAGGTAAGGAAGAAATCAAAAGAAGCAGAAAAAAAAAGCAACACCAGCAGCCAACAAATGGCTCTCAGAGAGCCAGCTAGTGCGGGCTGGTGTTTCCAGACAAGAGACTGTGTCTGAAGGAAGCAGAGGAGGCTGAGAGTGGGTGAAGAAGTGTGGAGAGTGGGAAAGCGTATATCACAAATTGCCGGCACTCTGCAGCCCCTCAGGAAGAAGCAAAGGTGGTGCACGGAGCCAAACACTCGAGTGAAAGGAGGCGGAGGTGGCGAGAGGCAAGTGAGAACTCAAAAGAAGTAGGAAAAAAAAAGCAACACTAGCAGCCAACAAATGGCACCCAGAGAGCCACCCGCTTGGGTGTGTGGAATCCAAGCAGCCGGCGCTTCCCGGTCAAGAAACTGTGGACGTGAGAAGCAGGGGAGGCCGAGCTGGGGCAAAGAGGCATGGAGGCGTGGAAAAGCGCACACCACAAATTACTGGTTGTTTTGTCTCCCGCTGGACACTCCGTGAGGCTGCTTTCTTATACCCCCGTTTGCTGGTCTCTGATAGGAATCCAAGATGGTGGATCCGCGCTGCGTTAGCTGGTAGGGGACCTCTGCATGAATCTCTCCTCACTCTCCGTTCTCTGTCAGTTTTCTCACTCCATTTGGTGCTTGGCTGAGTTCTTTAACTCTTCATTTGATGTTTTAGGGTTTCAGGATTGTTGTATTCTCTGGCTTAGTTTTTTGGATCTTTGCTGTGGAGGGACAGCGTGGTGCTTCTGCCTAGAGTGCCATTTTGCCAGAACTCTCCAAACCACCAATCTTTAAGTTAGCAGTGAAGCACTTAACCACTATGCCACGTGGGATTCCTAGTTTACAGAATCCCTGAACATAATAAAATGGTGTCACTTTACACTCAATTTCTTACCAGACCAATTGATTATTATATCTAGGCAATATACTAGGCACCATGAGGGATGAAAAGGAGAAATAAAATAATAATTTATTGTTGCTCTGTCCAGTAGTTAAAAACTATAAAAAAATAAAGACAAAGATTCAACATGAAATAAAAGAAACTCTCTTATTTTATTCCAAAAAATAAAAATAAAAACCCAGTGTCTAAGCCCCAAAGGGACATCATGTTTATCATTAAATGGCATGCACAATATTAGTATAATAGTAATATTTTCAAACTTAGGACCTTGTTTAAAAAATAAACAAAACACAGTCCATTTGATCTGTACAATGCTGGTCATTGACTGTGTGCCCTCTCTGTCTCTTTGTGTATTCTCTTTTGATATTTTCTACATTGCATAAAAGTAACCCAAAAACTGTCAGAGGCAATGGCTACCCAAAGCCACTACTACCAGGAGAGTAAGTGGGAGAAGATTCAAGAAGTTTCATCTTCCTTCCTAATGCCAGGGTAGGTGGGAGCAAGAGGCAATCAAGCAGAATATTTCAATAATTCATTTTTCTATTTCATGTCCCTTCATCTTCTAATAGAAAGGAATTTTTTTTAAATCTGTACAGAGAGCACCTTATATTATAAATCTTGTTTCACTAGGCTGTAAACTCTTAAATGACAGGAAGTCTGTCTTTTTTCTCCCCCCATGTTTTGAATAGGGTCTTATATCCTGACCTCTCAAATATTAAATCAGTCAAGTCTTGGAACAAAGAGTATTTAAAAATTGTTTTTCCCCCCCATAATATACAGGGTCCTTTTACTTCCCAGGGAAGATAATGAAAGGTCTTAATCATATCATAGGTGCCAACTTTTCATTTTCCTGATGAGTTCCCTGGTACTAAATCCAAATCAAACCCTTATTGCAGCAAAGTAAAGTTTCTGAGATGACCACAGTAGCAGGTCATCTTAGACATCTTCTTCCATCTCCCACAGTGTGGAAGATTGCTCCATAAACCATGTTCCTTGATGCTCATCCAAACCTATTTTAAATGATGAAGTAATGGTCTAATAGTCTTTTCTTTGAAAAGTATTTCATGCTCTTCAGTTTAGAATTTCAAAGTTTAAAGGACAGCTCTCTGAGACGTCTCAGACTTTAAAAGTTGAGGGGCCAGTAAGCTGTAAATGCAGGATCAGAACAGGTTACAGTAAATGAAGCACCTTACCCACCCTCAGTCACAGAGTCAAACATACAACAGAAGGACAGCTTGCCCCTAAGAGAGGGGACTGGATAGTCATCTGACTTGTCTGCTAAAATCTTACAGCACCTTTTCTTTCAGTCACACAGGAAGGTGTCTATGCAGAAAATTGAAAATCCAGTGTATATATTTGTGTGTGCATGTTCACGAACACATTTCATTTTATCATTTTTCAAGAACACAGAAGAAATGTGAATATTCAAATGCATGCTGTGTATATCTAATATCAAGAAAGAAAAAACTATAATGAAAAATAGGACATAGCACCTTTAGCATCATCTAGCAATAGAGAATGGAGGCTGATGGCACAGTGGTTAAGAGCTTAGGTGTTAACCAAAAGATCAGCAGTTTGAATCTACCAGCTGCTTCTTGGAAACCCTGTGGGGCACTTCTACTCCATCCTATAGGGTCTCTATGAATCAGAATTGACTCGTCGGCAACAGGTTTGGTTTTTTGGTTTAGCAATACAGAAAAAACAGAAAATTTTAGACGTCAAGTCTGTAAGTGAAAAAAATAAAATTTGAAGACTTTTAACTAAGATATAGTGCATAGGGTATAAAAAAAATCACATCAGAAAATACTACAAATTGCAGTCTTAACCCTTGAATGCTAACAACAATGGCTTGAATCTAAAAGGCAGCCGTGGTGGCACAAGTGGTTGGGAGCTTGGCTGGCTGCTAACCAAAAGGTTGGCAGCTCTAATACGCCAGCCCCTCTTTGAAAACTATGTAGGGCAGTTCTAGCCTGTCCTATAGGGTCGCTATGAGTCAGAATTAACTTGACTACAATGTGGTTTTTTTTTTTGTTTCATCTAAAAGTCTTCACATAATAGGAGTATTTTGAACAGACAGGGTTGGCTACATAATTTGTGGAGTCCACTGCAAAATGAAAATGCAGGGCCTCTTGCTCAAAAAACAGGAAAAAAAATGTCCTTTCTTCTGCAGTATCTTTTTCAACCTATTTAACATCATGAAGTCCTGGGTGGTACAAATGGTTAACACGCTAAACTGCTAACCAAAATGTTGGTGACTCAAGTCCACTCGGATGCACCTTGGAAGAAAGTCCTGGTGATCACTTTCTGAAAAAACCAGCCATCGAATATCCTATAGAGCACGGTTTTACTCTGACACATATCGGGTTACCATGAGTAGGGGTCAACTCCATGGCAACTGATTTTATTTAATGTCACATACCTTCAAGAACACAGATACTTTGCATAGTGAGTGCAGAATCTCTTACAGGCATAAATTCCTTAAAGTGTGACTCCACCCTCCATATGACCATGCCCAGGGCCCCAACTGGGATAGAACCCAATGTGGGAACCTGTAGAGGTAGCATGAACCAAGGCTCCAAGCTCCCATCACATGTTCCATTCTCCCATAACATAAATTACAAGACAGAATTATTAAGAATTTTAAGACAATAGGGATCTCAAGGTTGAGAAAGGATAGTGTTGACATGTCGTGGGGTTGTTAACCATTGTCACAGGGCAATATGTGTACTAACTGTTTAATGAGAAACTATTTGTTCTGCAAACCTTCATCTAAGGTACAAAAAAAAGAATTTTCTATGTGAGATCAAATTGACAACAGCAACTCAAAAGTTTTGATGGGAAGCCTGGGTACAGTGAGTTGAAGATAATGGTGATGGAATAATTTGGAAAAGGATAGTGAGAATAGCAGCACAACTGGAAGAATGTAATCAATGTCACTGAATTGTACAGTAGAGACTTTTGAAATGGTATAAGTTTGTCTGTGTATATTTTCGCCAAAAAAAAAAAAAATGGTCCTCCAAGGTCGAGAAGGGAGAGTGTTGACATGTCGTGGGGTTGTTAACCAATGTCATAAAATGATATGTGTACTGACTGTTTAATGGGGAACTATTTGTTCTGTAAACCTTCATCTAAAGTACAATAAAAAATATATATATTAAAACACACACACACACAAAACAATTTTAAGACAGTGACCACAGAGCAAGAAATTTCACACACAGAGACTTTTGAGCTTGGGGACCTGTGTGACAGCACTGGCTACATGCCCATGAAACCAGTCTTGTTAATAGGCAGAAAATACATCTTTAAATCTATGGTTTTTCAATGTGGTTTAATATTATGCCTTATTGGTTATAAGGTTATATTATGTTTTTCTTACTTATAATTTAGGTTGCTTTTCTATTTGAAGGTTTTGTTTACGGATCTTAGTTTGGAGATTTTATCTTCTCTAATAAAAGTCTTTAAAATAGGAGGGTTGTGATGGGTTTATAATGAGTCCATTTGCTCAGCTGTTCATTGAAATGTTGGAGGTTCAAGTCCACCCAGAGGCACCTCAGAAGACAGCTGTGAAAATCTATTATAATTATTATATGTCTTAGAGTCAGTTCCAAATCATAGCAACCCTATGTACAACAGAACAAAACACTGCCCAGTCCTGTGCCATACTCACAACCGTTGCTATGTTTGAGTCCGTTGTTGCAGCCATTGTATCAATCCATCTCCTTGAGTGTCTTCTTTTCTTTCGCTAACTCTCTATTTTATCAAGCATGATGTCCTTCTCCAGGGACTGGTCCTTCCTGATAACATGTCTAAAGTACATGACATGAAGTCTTACCATCCTTGCTTCTAAGGAGCATTCTGGCTGTACTTCTTAGAAGACAGATTTATTCATTCTTCTGGAAGTCCGTAGTATATTCTATATTCTTCACCAACACCATAATTCAAAGGCATCAATTCTTCTTCAGTCATCTTATTCATAGTCCAGCTTTCACATACATGTAAGACAATTGAAAATGCCATGGCTTGGGTCAGGCACACCTTAGTCGTCAAAGTGACATGTTTGTTTTTAACACTTTACAGAGATCTTTTGCAGCAGATTTGCCCAATGCAATGCATGTTTTGATTTCTTGACTGCTGCTTCTGTGGGTGTTGATTGTGGATGCAAGTAAAACAAAATCCTTGACAACTTCAATCTTTTCTCCATTTATCATGATGTTGCTTATTGGTTGCAGCTAGGTAGGTTTTTGTTTTCTTTACAGTGAAGTGCAACTCGTATTGAAGACTGTAGTCTTTGATCTTCATCAAAATGCTTCAAGTACTCTTTCCTTTCAGCAAGAAGGTTGTGTCATCTGCATATCACAGCTTGTTAATGAGTCTCAACATACAGATTTGCTCAACATACAGATTTGAGTAAGTATGGTGAAAGGATATAATCCTGACACACACCTTTCCTGATTTTAAACCACGCGGCAAACCCCATCGTTCTGTTTGAAAGACTGCCTCTTGGACTATGTACAAGTTCCTCATGAGCACAATAAAGTGTTCTGGGATTCCCATTCTTCTCAATGTTATCTATAATTTGTTGTGATCCACACAGTTGAATGCCTTTGAATGGTCAATAAAACACGGGTAAACATCTTTCTGGTATTCTCTGCTTTCAGTCAATATCCATCTAACATCAGCAGTGATACTCCTCATTCCACATCCTCTTCTGAATCTGGCTTGAATTTCTGGCAGTCCCCTTGTCGATGTACGATGGCAACTGATTTGAATGATCTTCAGCAAAGTTTTACTTGCATGTGATATTAATGATATTGTTTGATAATTTCCACATTCTGTTGGATCACCTTTCTTTGGAATGGGCACAAATATGGAACTCTTTCAGTCATTTGACCAGGTAGCTGTCTTCCATATTTCTTGGCATAGATGAGTGAGCACCTCCAGCACAGCATCTCTTTGTTGAAACATCTCAATTGGTAATCCTTCAATTCCTGGAGGGTTGTTTTTAGCCAGTACCTTCAGTGCAGCTTGGATTTCTTCCTTCAGTACCATCAGTTCGTGATCATATGCTCTCTGCTGAAATGGCTGAATGTCAACCAGTTCTTTTTGGTGCAGTGATTCTGTGTATTCCTTCCATCTTCTTTTGATGTTTCCTATGTCCTTAAATATTATGCCCATACAGTCCTTCAATATTGCAACTCAAGGCTTGAATTTTCTCTGCAGTTCTTTCATCTTGAGAAATGCCAAAGGTATTCTTCCCTTTTGGTTTTCTAACTCCAGGTCTTTGCACATTTCATTATAATATTTTACTATGTCTTCTCAAATCTCCTTTTGAAATCTTCTGTTTACCTCTTTTACTTCATCATTTCCTCCATTTGCTTTAGTTACTCTATGTTCAAGAGCAAAGTTCAGAGTCTCTTCTGACATCCATTTTGGTCTTTTCTTTCCTTCCTATCTTTTTAATGACCTTTTGCTTTCTTTATGTGTGATATCCTTGATGTCATCCCATAACTCTTCTGGTCTTCTGTCATTAGTGTTCAATGTGTCAAGTCTATTCTTGAGGTGTTTTCTAAATTCAGCTGAGGTATACTCAAGGTTGTACTTTGGATCTTATGGACTTCTTTTAATTTTCTTTAGCTTGAATTTGAACTTGCATATGAGCAATTGAGATCTGTTCCACAGTTGGCCCCTAGCCTTGTTCTGAGCTTCTCCGTCATCTCTTTCCACAGATGTAGTTGATTTGGTTCCTGTATATTTCATCCAGTGAGGTCTATGTGTATAGTCACTGTTTATATTGTTTAAAAAAGGTATTTGCAATGAATAAATCCCTGGTCTTGCAAAATTTCATCATGTGGTCTCCAGCATCATTTCTATCACTAGGGCCATATTTTCCAACTACCGATCTTTCTTCTTGGTTTCCAACTTTCGCATTCCAATCACCAGTAATTATCAGTGCATCTTGATTACATCTTTATTCAATTTCAGACTGCAGAAGTGGTTATCTACTTCTGAAATATTAGCTGTTGAATGCCCAAAGAAGCATAGTTCTACTCTGACACAGATGGGGTCATCATGAGTTGGAACTGACTCAGATGGCAACTGTTTTTTCAACCAGTTTGTGTAAGTTGAGCCAAATTCTCCCTCTGTGTATGGTTCTGGTTTTGGTGGGCCACTAAAAAAAAATCTTATGGGAGATTTATATAGCAGATGAGAAGCAGCAGCCATTTTGTAGCTTCTAAATATTTGCAACTACTCTATTTTCTCCTGCATCAAGTTCAGCTTTTCCAAGACCTGGGGCAGGTGTGAGTGTTTGGCTCCCTAAAATTAGCCTCCAGCTTCCACAACCACACAACTAATGTCAGAGGCAACAAGACTAACAGTTTCAATCTGTCCTGTGTTCTCCAGCTTGTGCTGTGGGTTTTAGCTCATTCTTACCCTCTCCACATTATAGCAATCTCCCTTCCCATGTGCCTGGCTTGAGATTTCAAGCTCCAGCATCAGACACAAGAAAACAGCCATACAGGGAGTGCTTGTCTTAGGCTGGATTCTCTAGAGAAGCAAAACCAGTAAAGCATATAAATAAATATATAGAGAGATTTATATCAAGAGTTTTTTGCTCGCTCTGAATCCTATAGCTGTCTCCTATTCATCTGACCTCTGGTTCTTGGGACTTGAGCTAGCACCTTACTTGCCATCTTGCCTGTCAAACTTGGTATTCATAATCTTGGAATTCATCAATCTTTGTAGCCTGTTAGCAACAGCCCTGCTGTCTGACCTGCCTACCTTGGGTTTGCCAGCCCCTGCTCCTACATGATTCAGGAGAAGCCTCTATCCTGACCCACGGACTTGGGACTTTCCAGCCTCTACAACCATGTGAGCCATTTCCTTGATATAAATCTCTCTACATATATATATGCTTTACTGGTTTTGCTTCTGTAGAGAACCCAGACCTAAGACATTTCATACCAGGAGTGGTGTGCCTCCAGGCACTTATCAGTGAAGCTAAAGAGCTCTGGAATACTTGCCTATGCAAGGCAGATACAGGCGGTGAGGCCCAAGGGGCCGAGAGGCCAAGGAACTCGGAAGCAGAAGATGAAGAGACAAGGAACACAGGAAGCAGAGCTGCCTCAGTTTCAAAGGATAGGGCCACAACCTCTGGGGTCTCAAAGGGTGGAGACACAGCCTCCTAGGTTTCAAAGAGTCAGATCTTGACCAACTTGTTTCCAGAGTGGGGGGCTGCCTTTCATGAGTGTCAGTGGGATGGTACCAGATCCGCTGCCCAAATTTGAGGGGACCTCCTATCACCAAGAAAGTAGTGCCAGGAGCAAAGCATGTCCTTTGGACCCAGGGTCCCTGTGCTTAGAAATTCCTAGACCTGGGGAAGATTGATGACAAGGACTTTCCCTCAGAGCTGACAGAGAGAGAAAGCCTTCCTCTGGAGCTGGCACCCTGAATTCAGACTTATAGCCTACTAGATTGTGGGAGAATAAATTCTTGTTTGTTAAGGTCATCTACTTGTGGTATTTCTGTTACAGCAGCCCTAGACAACTAAGGCAGTGCTTAACCAGCTCCCACAATTGTATAAGGTCAAATCCATACTACAAATCATACATACATTGCTTATGCTTCTCTGATTCAATCCTGACTAATGTAAGAAATTAGTAGCAATACAGGAAGTATTCTGTGATTTCCAAAAAGGATAAATGCATTTCCTAGAAAATTTATAGTTTGCTTATAAATACTGAAATAATTTAAAATAAAATTTTTAAAGTGTCCTGTTTCTTACTGTTTGGCATTTTTCATTCCTTCACTCTTTAGGACCAGATGGTTTTAAGCATCCCATCTGCCTTGGAACATTCTAGCCTTGCTCTTCAACTCCACCTCACATGAACTCACTGTGTGCTAGCCCTTATTAGAATTCTTTCCCCCACACACCTATATCTCTTTGACCTAGAAACTTTATCCCCAACCATCAGAGAAAATACTTTCATGGTAGATTGTCAAGTGATACATGTATATTATTTCTCTAGGCTAAGATTTTACAGGTATGGAGAATTTGTCTCTTCTAGAATACATTATTTCCCAATGCAATATTACCCTTTATTAATACCAAAAGGCAGGTGAAAAGGATTGTGAGGCCCCAGAATATTATGAGAAAAATGAGCTAATCTCAAAAGAATTGCACGTTTCAACCACATGGATAGATGGAGAAATAATAAAAGTTACCTTCGTAAATCTGCAAAAGGTACTTAAACTTTGTGGGGCATTTCATCCTTTTTATATATTTCTTTTTTAATTCCTTCACAAATACAGATTGGAAAGCATTTTATATCTCCAAGGAAATATCTACAAATAAGCCTCCATTGTAAATTATCTTCCAGGAAATGTAAAATTCTCAAGTTGATAGGTAACAGACAGATAATCAGTTTTATGTACATTTATTCCTTAAATCACTACATTCATTTTGTGTCTGGAACTCCTCTAAGATACTATAGTAAACTCTATGTGAACACAAAATGAAATTGCTGCTTCTCCTCTGAAACACCCCCAGAAATGGATATGAATATCAAGAAAATAACTGATGTATTTGCATTTTAGTTTGTTTTTATTTCCTGCGTTTCAGCAAAGTTACAGGTTGATTTTCAAATTTCAAATTTATTTTCAAATGAGAAATCACTTTGTGATTTACAATATCTTTCTCCAAACTTGTCCCTAGAACTATATTTGTGTGGAGCCCAGAGGACTCTTTGGAATATCCCTTAGACCTTTAAGGAATATCTGCCCCCCCCCTTTTTTTTTCCTTTTAGGGATGCATAATTTGAACATGAATTCTTTTAATGGTATAAGGTCTTAATATATCTGTATGTAGCCAGCATACATTCATTCTCTAGGACCTTTTTGGTCCTGTGTCAGCTTCCAAGAATTTCTGTCCCTACATTTGTTATGACCAATTTATATGCCTGATTGCAAGACGATTTGTGTTCTGACATGATCCATAAAGGAACTGATGCAAACATAAGAAAAACACATGGTATAAAAAATAAGTAAGAATAAATACAGATGTCCAAAAAATATGCAAATAGTTGCAGTGATTTGTGACAATAGGAGGGAGACATATAAACATTCAGACAATAAAAAATGCTTATATTGCTTTACTTAAATATAAAAATTTACTTTGAGTTTCCTATATTTCACAGTGAAAACAATGTAGACAGTTCAATAAGTCTAATTCTATGTAGATACATATAGATATAATTATAGATAGATACAGATATACATGTGGGTGTACATATACATACATACATCCTGAGTGAAATCAAAGCTTTCAACCAACAATTGCTCTTAAAGTTCATGTGGTATTAATTTAGGGAACTGATGTACTAGATGCGTTTTTCAAAGATATTTTAGAACAAATTCAGTAGCTGTTTCTAATAGCTTTCTTCAAAGAAATTTCATAGCATAGACTTCAAACACAACTCAGTGAAAACAAGGCATCAAAAAACCAAGAGAAGGCTATAGTTTCCAAGCACTAAATCACTGTGCTTAAAAGTTGAAATTCAACCAGCTGTTGACAAGCATAATATTTGTCTACCAAATGATTATGTGACTAAGTATTTTATTCCTGGAATTAATGGAAAACCATCTTTCATGATCTATAAATCATGTATCTGTAAATACATGATCAAAAGTATGCACACACTTGAAGTTCAACATATATAAAACACTTCCAACTGGACCCTAAATTTAAACTTGTTGCTACCATTGGTCTTAATGCAATTCCACTAGAGCAACTAATATATTGGGAGTAGAAAACAGGCCTTAGATCTGCTTCCATTAAGATTACAGCCAAAAAAACTCTATGGAGCAGTTCTACTCTGTAACAAATGGGATGGGTCTTCATGAATCTGAATCATCAATGGTAATTAACAAGAGCAACAAGTAATCCCTCAACCTATAAATAAACTAAAGGAGCCTTGGTGGTGCAGTTCGAATCTACCCGTTGCTCCTTGGAAACCATTATGTGGCAGTTCTACTCTGTCCTATAGGGTCGCTATGAGTCAGAATCCACTTGATAGCAATGGTTTTTTTTTTTTAATAAAAAAACTAAAGTTAGTTAGGTGAAAATAATAACAAAAAATGTTGCACTGATTTATCCAAAATGACTATATTCTGAGATTCTTTATATTCTATTTTCTGTTTAGATATTGAAGTTTAAGTATTTGCAAGAAAAATTGTATTTTAGATCTCTGAAAAAGAGTTATGACCATCCTGGGACAGACTCTTATCACCATAATCAGATTTGTTTCAAATATATGTATATGTATATTCTGAACAGGCAACTTTAAATTTTTATAGCTCTTGAATATTCCTCAAAAACTTCAATTATGAATGTCTGTTTAAAACATAATGTGTTTTTAAAATACCTTCTTCATTGTGTATGTGTGGGAATACTTTCCATGTCACACTAGCTTACACATTTCATGTATGTAATCACATTGTATTTCTAGATCACTGGGCTTTTGTAATTCAACACATGGACTTTGTGCTCCTGCACTGAACACTAAGCAAGACAGCACTTACAAAATTAGTTTTCACTCCATTAAAGTAAGTTCTATGGGAAGTGCTTTCCCGATCATTTGAATTGTGCTCATCATTTGTTAATAATAATGCATGCTTCACACATGGTAGCCTGGGCTGCCTCCCTGACAGTGCTAAGTCAGAAAAAAGCTGAAAACAGAGGAATCTCTGGGAACTACCTAAAACAACTTAGGCTTATCCTCTGCTACCCTCTAAAAGAAAAAAAAAAAAAAAACAATTATTAACACAGGAAAATATTATTTTTAAAATGTTTAATATTATTTTTTAAATATTTTTGCTAAAAATAAATTTAATCATTCTATGCTGCCACTGTCATTTTTATCTCTTGAAAATATTCATTTCTTAGTTAAATACATTATTTTTTAAAAAGTATGTAATTTGATGATGTGTAAAGAGAAGGAAATTGGTATAAAGTGCTCCTTTAAATATATAGCATACTTACGACACTATAGCAAATGATTTTAACTTTATATTCTCAATTTTTGTGTAATAAGTTTGGATAATACAGGATTACTGATATTAGGTCACAATTATTATATCTAGATACTGTGGCCTTTGAGTAGGTTTTGCTGCGTATATTTTCACCAAAAATAAAATTAAATAAAAAGGGAAAGAAAAAAAATAAGCTTTGTTGATGAAAGAACAAAGCTATTTTATAGTTGCAAAGAAATTGTCACTATCTTATTTTAGTATTTATTCAGTATCTGCTGAGTACATCTTTTGAGTAATAACATTTAAACATATAATAGCATACTAGTATGTGTAAATTAAATTTCTAGACAACAGGCACCTTCAAGGAGCTTAAAATCTAGTAGCAGAAACAGGAAAATCCATATAAGAAGTCATGTAGTCATACAAAGAGATTAACACTTAGTACGAGGTGAAGAGAATAAAACCAAGGTTTCTAAGTATCAAGTATAGTCTAAACTGGTCAATCCTGGGTCAGAATCATTCATTCTCTGTAGCTGGCTAGTATTTCAATTAGTCAACTACATTATGGGTTCGCATCTTTTTGAAGTTCAAGATCACTCTTCTTAGGTGTTACATATTAGCTCCTTTATTTTGCACACCCATGACTACTGGTAAGCTTTAATTCCTTGAGACAAAAATTTTTTTAAAAAAATGAATTTTCAGCCATGTGAGCCTTACACTGGACTTTGAAGCAGAATCAGGAGGCAAATGAATAGAAAGAATTCCAGGCAAAAGACAGATGAAGTTGTTATGAGTAGAAGGAATAGCATGGAAATAGCTCAGAATCTGCATGCACAAGTTTTGAGTGATAGTGATTATGTAGACCTATCTAGTAAGAGTAAAAGCTTCATACAGCAGGTGAGTGGAAGAAAATGTTGAAACAGTAGATAAGGGTCAGCTTGTGGAGGGCTATAAACATAAGACTATGAGGTTTGGTAGCTTTTATAAGTGTATTGATGAAAGTGGTACATGTGGATAAATTTGAGAGGAAAGAGATTGAATGCCTAGAATCTAGACAAGATGCCATGGCAGAAGTTCAAATAGAAGTTTGTGGTAGTGAGAACTAGATATGAAAGTAAAAATGTAGCTGTGGAAATTATTAAAAGAGAAGAGTAGGTGAGAGTTTTTTGGGAGATTTTCTTATGAAGAGCCAAGGAGAAGAATAAAAAATGTGACTGAAATTTTCAGACTGGGTAACTAACTGATGGTAACACAGACAAAAATTGGAAAGTTTTGGGAAGATCCAATTTTCACAAGGACATAAATTGGAATTTGATTCTGTTTATATTCAAAGTTAACAGTTTAAAAAAGCATTGTAATAAAAATATCCATCATGCAGAGTGAGAAGCAAATTGAAAGTAAAGAGATTTCTCAGGCCCAAAGATGTAGATTTGTGAATTAGACGAGTAGAGTCATTAATGAAGCCGTAAGTCTTAAAGTCATCATGGAGCGCATGGAGAGAGAAGAATAGTCTCCAAGGATAATATCTAGGAGTATGACTAGATTTAACAGGCACACAGAGGTTGTTAAGAAGAGATTATATAAGAAGTCCTACAATTTTTACTATAATGTATTCCTGGAACCTTATCATAAATATAACTTTCTACAGTAGCAACTGAGACTACTATATCTGTCCGAGAACTCAACATGAAAAGTATCATGATTTAGAATCAAATCAAGTCATATAAAATAAAAGCAATGATACAAAAATATAATTTTATTTGTAAAAATGTTTTTGAATCATAAAATCTCAGCCGTAAGGTAATTAAAATAAAATGATCTGATCCAAACCTTTATTTTGTAAATGAGAACCCTGAACCCCTGTGAGAGATTGTTTCCAATGACATCATCAACAATCCTATCTATCCCATAAGCCCTTTTGCAATTTGTTATTCCTTCCATCAAGAGGTGGAGTGTATTTCCCTTCCCTTTGATTTTGGGCTGCCCTGTAAATTTTTTGACCAAGAGAATGTGGTGAAAGTATTGCTGAGTGACTTCTGGGAAAGGAATTAAGAGACCTTGAAGCATTCTTTTATTTACCTTTGGGACTCAGTTGCCATAATGTAAGAAACCTAGTCTAACCCACACGGAAGATAACAGAATCTCCAGCCAACAATCAGAATCAGCAGCCAGTATATGAGTGAGGTCGTCTTGGACATGCCTGTCTCAGCTGAGATGCCATCTGACTACAGCTATTCAAGTTAGCCCAGGCAAGACCAGCAGAACAACCATCCTGTTGAGCTAAGTCTACCTACAGAATTGAGAGAAATAGTCAATAACTGTTGTTTAAAGTCACCATGTTTTAGGGTGATTGGTTATGCATTATTGGATAACTGATACAAACCCAGAGACACTGATTCATCCAAGATCGCACAGTTAATTATTGTTGGAGTCATTTTAAAACTCATTCCACCTGATTCTTTCCACTAATCCACACTGACCCTACTGAGAGAACTTTACTGTTTTAACTTGGAAGTAAATATACTATTTTACATTCTCATCAGCAGTATTTGAGTGATCCAGTTTCTCTGCATCTTCACCACTGTCTTTTATCTTTTGTCACTATCTTTTATCTTAGCTGTTCTAATAAGTATGTACTGACATTTTATCATGGTCTTAATGGCTAGTGATGTTGAGCATTTTTTTCATGTGCTTATTTGCTGTCTGTACATTCTCTTTGGTGAAATTTTTCTTCATATCTTTTGCCCGTTTTCTATTGGATTTTTACTTTTGATTTTGAGAGCTCTTTAAATGCTCTAGATACTAGCCCTGTGTAAACCAACCAAACCAAATCCATTGCTGTCAAGTCCATTCCGACTCATAGCAACCCTATAGGTCAGAGTAGAACTGCCCCACAGGGTTTCTGAGGAGCAGCTGGTGAATTAGAACTGCCCACATTTTGGCTAGTGACCGAGCTCTTAACCACTGTGCCACCAAGGCTCCAGCCCTATGTAGGCTATGCCACTTGCAAATATTTTATCTCAGTATGTAACTTGTCTTTTTATCCTCTTAACAGGGCTAGTCAGAGAGCAAAAATCCTTTTAAGGTTTGTGCTTTTGGTGTCAAGTCTAAAACCTCTTTGTCTAGCTTTAGGTACTCAAAATTTTCTCCTTTTTTTTTTCTGAAAGTTTTATAGTTTTACAGTTAAATCCATGATCCATTCTGAGATAATTTTTTATAAGGTTGAGGTTCATTTTATTTATTTGCCTACAGATGTTCACTTGCTCCAGCACCACCTCTGGGTGAGGATGAAACTTCTGACTCTCTACCTGGAGTTCTCTGTCACTATACCAGCAGGAAGGGGGAGGGACTTTTTTTTATACAGCCAGGTGGGGATGGAAGTCAGGATCCCCAAGGGATTCTTCACTAACATTGGGGGTCAGGGGTGGGGGAAGGAGGAAGAACTTCATTACTAGTGAGTGAGGATAAAACTCCCCACTCCCTACTTGACCTTCTCTGATACCTCCCTAGCTGGAGTCTTAGAGCACTCCATTAGAGCTTTCTTAGGGTGGAGGTGTAGTCTACCCACTCCACTCAGCCTTTGTCAGCATGGCTTGATGTGGGGTCACAGAATAAATTGGGAGGAATCATTCTACCTGATTACAAGACTTACTATATAGCTACAATAATCAAGACTGTGGTATTGACAAGAAGGACAGGCACATTGTTCAACGGTACAGAACAGCACACACAGAAATAGACCCACACAAATATGCCCAACTGATTGTTGATGAAGTTGTAAAAGCAATTCAATGGAGGAAAGTTGATCCAACAAATAAGCACTGTATGGATGCATTGTACATCCATAAGCACATCTTCTAGAAAGATTATATATATATATTTTTTTTTTTTTTCAGAATCAGATGTTAAGTCTTTATTTTCAATCATATGTATAACTTTGGCTAATTATTTGATGATTCCTTCTTTTTTGTACCATGAACTTTGCTAAGCATTTTTTCCCACTTAATACCACTTCACAATACAACATAAATTTTAAAAATTCCAGGACAGCCATATCATTACAGCATGTTAAAGAAAAGCCCCAACTGTGTGACATAACTATATATATAAACCACAGTGAATTGAATGCATTAAATGTTTTGATCCTGACTCATTTGGCAATGCTTTTATAAACTCAGCCCAAATCTCCTGGAGAGTAATGCATGCTAATGAAACCAAAGAGGCAGATGCTGAATGAAAATAAGTACTATAAATACTGGATGCTTGTGATTAAACATGCTGAGGTGTGCCAGGAAGATTTAAGTCCCACTAATTATTAAGAGCTTGGACCAAATGAGATATCGGTGCAGTATGGCCCAAGTCAGATAGCAGTTTGATGTTAAGCAGAGTTCAATAGCTTTAAAAATAAATATGTTTGGCCTCTAATGATTCACTCAGTATTTTGTTGAATAAACTTCCGTTTGTTTCTTGATTCAGTTAAAGAAAATAACATCTGGGATTAATTTGTCATTCCATAATGTTGTACCATTTGTTGTAGGTTTTCTTTAATGGTTTATTTCCATGCTAGTTTTTCTAGCCAAATCATAGAAGAACCCCCTTAGAAATTAATAATCAGAGAAAAAAGACTTCTTAAAAATAATTCTATAAATCAAGAGGAAAAAATGTCTGTGTAAAACCTTCTGAAGGAAATCCTTGTATGAAAGGTACCATGATATTTCGGGGAATTACATAGGAATATGCAGAAAACTTTGGAGCTCAGAGTAAAGTATGACAGGAAGGGGGAATGGATAAAGAGAAGTCTTCCTTTCTGGAAAAACCCAGGAAGTGAGGATATGAACTTTTTCATATACATCACAATCTGAGTGTAGGAAGACTCCAAATATTTCCATCTCATAACCCTTACAAAGCTAAGATTAAAAGACTGTGCACCTCATCACTGCTTTCTCTCTAATCATGCCACTGCTAACTCATTTCAATCATGGCACAGCTGCACAGGATTGTATATATTTCATAAGGCCAAGCTAATAAAATCTGTATATTTAATTGATGGACATATATTCACCACCTACTATGAAGAGGCACCATGTTAAGGACAAAAAAATTACTTTTTTTATAACAAACCCAGATATTGCCTTCAGTTATATAATCTAATAAGAGGATAGGAAATACAGACAAATAATAATACATTATGCATCTTTCAATATGGGCTAATACACATATATACACACTCACACACATACGCATTCATATATATGTTATAGGAATTCAGAAGGAAAGGAGAATTATATCTCCACAATAATTTCTACGTGACTAAATTAATGAGTGTCTCTAGATATAATTTGTATATAATCCTTAAAGTTAAATGAAAAACTCTCTTCCAGACTCTGTTTTAGTGCCAAATAAACCAAGACCAGAGACCACAAAAGCCTGTAGCACAATTCATGTGTTGATCGTCAGTCTGGTCCTCACACAAAGACTACCATTTAATACGAGGGTTGGCTGTCATCTTTGTAAATAGTGACTGTGAATTGCCGAGACCAAAGCAGTTTCCACAACCAGAACCACCCCTGGGAACTGGGTTTCTGGGCAAATATTTTTCCTGCACAGCTTGAGGTGCCATTATCCCAGTCTGCCAAAAGGTTTATGTGCTGGGCATGCACATTACTTACCTTTCTCAGGGATTAAGGAATTTTTTCGGAGCACAGTGCCTTTGGAGATGCATTAATTCTGTCTCAGAGTATCTCTGATGCCCCATGATGAAATAACTGATACATTATCCTCCTCATGCCCAGATCATTCTCGATGCTTGGGAAAACGGAAGCGTTATATCTCCCTATGTACATAACATGCTATGACTAATTGGAAAAAATATTGAGGATGGATGATTATCAATGTTAAAGACATTGATCATGAAGTCTATAATGACATCTGTATTAATCAGAGTAGGCTATAGTAACAATATTCAAATGTCAGTGGTTAAAAATGTAATAGTGTATTTCTCAGTTAAGCTATATGCCCTATATGGTGGGGAGGGCAGGAAGATGGAGGTTTTCCCACTTTATCACTACACATTTTGGAACACTTATGCTCCACATTGCTTCAGCAAGTGGAGTTCCACAAACCAACTCTTCTGTGTTTCAGCCTGGAATTGATAAAGGTCACTTCCACTGTGGGCTTATTGGCCAGAAGTAATCACATGACCCTGCCCAACTGTAAGGGATATGGGAAAGGTGGGAGAAAAGATGTTTCATCAGCACCGTTGTCTCTGCCACATCATCTATTGTTAGAGTGATCCTGTGTCTCAGTTTGCCCGTGTGAGGACCATCCTTATGCTTGTTTTCTTATACAATTTTTAATAGCACTTCCTTTAACTCTTCAAAATTGTCACATTTTGAATACTAAAGCATATGGTCACCCTATCTATAAGTGATTCACATCTCACTACCATAAAAAATAATCTTTCATTTGTACTTTCTAATGCTTAAACCTATGCTAACAGTATGCTCTGTTTTCTAAATGATTACTTGTGTTTCTTGATTGTTTCTTTCCCTTATCACAGTAGAAAACAAGGATATACAAGAATCTTAATTTATTTGCAATAAATTAGGCATGTAGCCATTCTTGATTAATACATTGAGGTATAATAGAGCTCCCCTTTTTTTCAGTTTTCAACTTACTAACCTACAATAAACTTATAGTTTATTCTATATCTATGGGCTTCCTTCCACTGAACTGGTGAAATGTGTTCCACGAGTATTAAGAACTTTTGAATGTGTTCTTTCAAATAGCAGACATTCAACAAACATTAGTAAGCACCTATTCTAAGCATTGTACTAGTCATTAACAGTTGAAAAATAAATAATAATAACTACTGTATATATACATATATATATATATATATATATATATATATATTTGTATATATATATATAAGCCCTGGTGGCACAGTGGTTAAGAGTTTGGCTGCTAATCAAAAGACTGACAATTTGAATCTACCAGCTGCTCCTTGGAAACCGTATGGGGCAGTTTTACTCTGTCCTATACAGTCTCTATGAGTGGAATTGATGCGATGGCAACAGGTTTGGTTTTTGGTTATATATATGTATAACCACTGGTGGCACAGTGGTTAAGAGCTCAACTGTTAACTAAAAGGTCAGCAGTTAACATCCACCAGCCACTCCTCACAAACCCTATGGAGCAGTTCTACCCTGTTCGACTCCATGACAATGAGTTTATATATATATGGAGCTCTGGTGGCACAGTGGTTAAGTGCTTAGCTGCTAACCAGAAGATCCGTGACTTGAACCCACCAGCCACTTTGTGGGAGAAAGATGGGCAGTCTGCTTCCGTAAAGGTTTACAGCCTTGGGAACCCCATGGGGGCAGTTCTATTCTGTTCTATAGGGTCGCTATGAATTGGAATCAACTCAATGGCGATGGGTTTGTTTTTGTTGTTGTTGTTGTACTACAGTATATATATAGTGTTTGCTACATACTAAGCACTTTACTAATACTTTATATATCTTACTTCGTTTAATCCTTATCACAAATTTACAAGGAAGATATTAGCATTATCTTGCTTTTCTAGGGGAGAAAATTAAGACACAGGATTGTGGTAAGTTACCCCAAGTTGGAGAGCTGGCAAGTAGTAAGTCTAGGATTTCAACCCTGGCAGCCTAGCTCAAAAGCAGAGTAGTACTTACCCTAGAAGTAGTCTATGGATTTCTAGCAAAATAAAATAAATTATTAAAAAACATTCTTGGATCACTTTCAAACTGATTGCACCAAGTCATTGCTTATTAGCTATGGTTTTGGGTTCCTCTACAGCTGTCAAGTATGTTAAAAGACCAGAAGACACACATTTATTTTAGCTGATAGGGTTCTGGTGGCAAGGGTTAGCAGGAGTGAGACTAAGAACTCCCAAATTTTAAGTGTTTTATACAGTTCAGTCAAGACAACTTCAGGAAAACAAACCAACAACAACAAAATCAAACAAACAGATGTTAAGATGTTGTCCTGTCCAGAATATGTTTCAAGAACAAAGTTTCTCTGGGGCCACTTGAACTTGTAGGAGTTTTTTGTTATTTAAGTAGATGGCTCTATGCAGTAGAATTACCATCATTTTAATGCTTTGGAAATAGCTAGAGACTGTAGAAAAAAATATATGATTGGGTTCCGGCAAAATGGTGCTCTAGGCAGAAGCACCCCCCGTCTGTGCACAGCAAAGATCCAAAAAACTAAGCTGAACAGAGAATAAAACAATCCTGAAACCCTAAAACATCAAATGAAGAGATAAAGAACTCAGCCACGCACCAAATGGAGTGAGAAAACTGACAGAGAACGGAGAGCGAGGAGAGATTCATGCAGAGGTCCCCTACCAGCTAACACAGCGCGGATCTGCCATCTTGGACTCCTATCAGAGACCAGCAAACGGGGTACGAGAAAGCAGCCTCACGGACTGTCCAGTGGGAGACAAAAAACCCAGTAATTTGCGATATACGCTTTCCCACCCCCCACCCTTCTTCACCCCCACTCGGCCTCCTCTGCTTCCCGCGGCCACAATCTCTTGACCGGGAAACACTGGCTGCTTTGATTCCACAAACCCGAACGGGCCGACTCTGTGGGTGCCATTTGTTGGCTGCTGGTGTTTCTTTTATCCATTCTTTTGATTTCTTCCTTACATTTCACCACCTCCCTCTCCTTTCACTCAAATACCTGGCTCTGTGCGCCATCTTTGCTTCTTCTTGAGGGGCTGCAGAGCTCCAGCAATTTGTGATATATGCTTTCGCACTCGCTACCTTCCTTCACCCACACTCGACACCCTCTACTTCCCACAGACACAGTCTCTTGTCCGAGAAACACCAGCCTGTACTACCTGGCTCTCTGAGTGTCATTTGTTGGCTGCTGGTGTTGCTTTTATCCATTCTTTTGATTTCTTCCTTACATTTCACCACCTCCCCCTCCTTTCGCTCAAATACCTGGCTCCGTGAGACATCTTTGCTTCTTCCTGAGGGGCTGTGGAGCTCCGTTTGAGTGTGGTGCTGCTTCCTGGTCTGGGCTACCGCACTGGTGGGATCCCAAGGCTTTTGTTCGTTTGTTTGTTTTGAATGGTTTGTTTGTTTTCTTTTCCTTTTCTTGAGTTGGGAGCCCTTTCTGGCCAGGAAATGCTGCATGGCAAGAAGACTTCCCACAACTTGCACAGATGAGCAGAGGGATCCCTGAGGGCATTTCTTTCTTCTTCATTAAGTTTTACTTTTTTGTTTTTTGGGGGGCCTTTCTTATTCTTTTTTTTTATTATTTGTTTTGTTTTCTTTTCCCTCTTTTTCCCTTTTTGTCTTTCTTCATTTCTCAGTTTCTCATCTCCCTGTATCTTCCATCTCTTTCTGTTCCCTGAATACCTGACACTGTATACCTCTACGCCTTCTAGCCAGGCTGTACTGCAACACCTGAGAGCAACTTCCCCAGACCTCATAGCTAAACCAGTGGGATCCCTGGGAAATTAGTGGTTCTTTAACTGTTCCTATTTTTATTTATTCATTCTTTTCTTTTCTTCTTCTTCCCCTTTCTGTTTTTCTCCATTTCATGGTCTCTCATCTCTCCACTCCAATGGCAAGCTCACCTAGCATTCTTTTTTGTTGGCTTGTATGTTTTTGGCTCCATTCCTATCTCCTCTCTCCCATATCCATCTTAGCTCCATACACAACAATCTCCCCACTACATCCAGCCTAACTGCACCGTGTGCTTCACATCACACCAACAAGCAGCACGGGCACAGCCTACTGGAACCTGCCCTGCACTGATTACAGACCCGCCCTGGAGGCTTTAGTAAGTGCCACAAACAACCTGCCCCAGTAACTTCTCTTCAGCTAGACCTGCCCTGCTGTACCATATCTGAGTGACTGACCCTGCCAATTGGAGAAGGAGTCGAAAAGTATTGTGCCCACTGATGAGCAAACAACAAAGAACACACAGTCTACCTGCTCAGACATAGTCAAAATTTAAAAAAACGGCATGAAACAAACAAATCTACAATCAATAAATGAGAAAAATAACTACTGAAAGCCCCAAAGACAGCAGACAATAACAAAACATTTACAAAAACAGGACAGGATGGTTCCACTAGGTGTCCAAAATAAAACACCAGATGACTCTCCAGTGGAAGAAAATGCACTAGAACTACCTGATAGGGAATTCAAATCTCTAATACTCAGAAATCACCAAGAGCTGAGGCAAAAAGCTGACAAACATGAGAAAAAAATAGACAAATTTATGGAAAATACAGACAAAAAATTGGAATAATTCAGGAAAATAATGCAGGAACAAAATGCCAAAATAAATTCACAACTAGAAATTATACAAAGACAACAATTAGAAATCCAAAAGATAAACAACAAGACTTCGGAAATGGACGGAGTCGTAGAAAGGCTGAGAAGGAGATTTGAAACGGTGGAAGACAGGATCAGTGGAATTGAAGACAAATACGTGGATACAACTCTGTTTCAGGAAAACTCAGAAAAAGAACAAAGAAAAATGAAGAGACCCTGAGAGCTATGTGGGATACAATCAAAAGCAAAAATATGCGAGTGATTGGATTCCAGAACAGGGGGAGAAAACGGAAAACACAGAGAGGATCATTGAAGAAGTGCTGACAGAAAACATCCCCAATATCATAAAAGACGAAAAGCTGGCCATTCAAGAAGCTCAACGAACCCCATATAGGAGAAACCCCAAAAGAAAATCACCAAGGCATATCATAATCACACTCGCCAAAACCAAAGACAAACAAAGAATCCTGAGAGCAGCTCATGAAAAACAAGAAGTCACACACAGAGGAGAAACAATAAGACTACACTCATATTATTTGGCAGAAACCATGCAGGCAAGAGGGCAATAGGATGACATATATAAAATCTTGAAAGAAAAAGATTGTCAGCCAAGAATATATCCCGCAAAACTATCGTTCAGATTTGATGGTGAAATTAGGTCATTCCCAGATAAACAGAAATTAAGGGAATATGTAAAAGTCTAACCAAACTTACAAGAATTATTAAAGGGAGTTCTTCGATCTAAGGACAAACAGCTTCGGCTCACACGCAGAATATAGGATGCAGGATCGTACCAGCCAGATAGCAATCTAGGAAATGAACTCTCGAGAACTATCCAAAACCAAAAGAAATACAACAGGGAATCAGAGAAGTTAATCAATAAATGACAACAACATCAAAACAATAAAAGAGGGAATAAGCAGCATAGGTATAGAACCTTCTAAAGGAGAGGAAGGCAAGGAGATACCAAATAATGGTAGACTGCTTCAAACTTAGAAAGATAACGGTAAAATTCATGGTAACCACAAAGAAAGTTAACAAACCAACTCATAAAAATAAAGAAGAAAACCATAAAGTCTCGGCAAAAACAAAACCTACAAAAACAAAAGAAAGGAAAAAAAATCCACAAACAAAAGTAACTCAGCACAAGAGAGTAAGAAGAACAAAGAAAACTTCAACACCACAAAAAAAAGCACTACAAAATGATAGCAACAAACTCACATCCATCAATAATTACACTGAATGTAAATGGACTCAATGCACCCATAAAGAAACGGAGAGTGACAGAATGGATAAGAAAACAGGATCCATCAATATGCTGTCTACAAGAGACACACCTTAGAAACAAAGATGTGAATTTATTAAAAGGCAAAGGTTGGAAAAAAATATATCAAGCTAACAACTACCAAAAAAGAGCAGGAGTGGCAATTCTAATCTCAGATAAATAGACTTTAAAATAAAATATACCATAAAAGACAAAGAAGGACACTATATAATGATGAAGGGGATGATCCATCATGAAGACATAACCGTAATAAACATCTACGCTCCCAATGACAGGGCTCCAAAATACATAAAACAAACTCTAACAACACTGAAAAGAGAAATTGACAGTTCCACAATAATAATAGGAGACTTCAACACACCACTCTCAGTAAAGGACAGAACAACTAAAAAGAAACTCAGCAAAGATACAGAAGACCTAAAGGGCACAAACAGCCAACTTGACCTTATAGACATGTATATAGAACACTCCATCCAACCGCTGCAAAGTACACATTCTTTTCCAATGCATATGGAACGTTCTCCAGAATAGACCACATCATAGGCCACAGAGAAATCCTCAACAAGATCCAAAATGTTGAGATAATTCGAAGTATCTTCTCTGACCACAATGCCATCAAGGTAGAAATTAACAACCGAAAGAGCAAGGAAAAAAATCAATTACATGGAAACTGAGTAATACTTTGCTTACACATCACTGGGTAATAGAAGAAATCAGAGATGGGATCAAAAAATTCCTAGAATCAAATGAGCACGAAAACACATCATACCAAAACCTTTGGGACACAGCAAAGGCAGTCCTCAGAGGACAATTTATAGCAATAGATGCACATATCAAAAAAGAAGAAAGGGACAAAATCAAAACATTAATGACAGAACTCAAAGAAATAGAAAGAGAACAGCAAAAGAAGCCCACAACCACTGGAAGAAAGGAAATAGTAAAGATCAGAGCAGAAATAAATGAAATAGAGAACAGAAAACCAATAGAAAGTTTCAACAAAACCAAAAGTTGGTTCTTTGAAAGAATCAACAAAATCGAAAAACCACTGGCCAGACTGACAAAAGATAAACAGGAGAGGATACAAATAACCCAAATAAGAAATGAAATGGGGGACATTATAACAGACCCAAATGTAATAAAAAGGATTATAACAGAATATTATGAAAAACTATACTCCAACAAATTTGAAAACCTGGAAGAAATGGATAAATTTCTAGAAACACACAGCCTACACAAAATACAACAAAGTGATGTTGAAAATCTGAACAGACCCATAACAAGAGAAGAGATTGAAAAGGTAATAAAAAAAACTCCCGACCAAAAAAAGCCCTGGCCCAGAAGGTTTCCCTGAACAATTCTACAAAAGATTTCGAGAAGAGCTTGTGCCAGTACTACTCAAGCTATTTCAGAGCATAGAAGAGGAAGCAACACTTCCAAATTCATTCTATGAAGCCACCGTAATGCGGATACCAAAACCAGGCAAAGACATTCAAAAAAAGAAAATTACAGACCAATATCTCTCATGAATATAGATGCAAAAATTCTGAACAAAATTCTAGTCAATAGAATTCAGCATCATATCAAAGAAATAATACACCACAACCAAATAGGATTCATATCAGGTATGCAAGGATGGTTTAACATTAGAAAATCAATCAATGTAATCCACCACATAAATAAAAGGAAGGAAAGAATCACATGATCATCTCCATTGATGCAGAAAACATATTTGACAAAGTCCTACACCCATTCCTAATAAAAACTCTCAATCAAATAGGTATAGAAGGGAAATTTCTCAACATAATAAAGGGCATCTATGCAAAAGCAATGGCCAACATCATTCTTAATGGAGAGAGGCTGAAAACAGTTGCCTTGAAATCAGGAACAAGACAAGGATGCCCTTTATCACCACTCCTATTTAACATTGTGCTGGAAGTTCTAGCTAGAGCAATAAGGCAAAAAAAAAGAAATAAAAGGCATCCAAATTGGTAATGAAGAAGTTAAACTGCCCCTGTTTGCAGATCAGATGATGCTATACATAGAACACCCTAAAGACTCCATGAGAAATCTACTGGAACTAATAGAAAGATTCAGCAGAGTAGCAGGATACAAGATAAACATTCAAAAATCAGTTGGATTCCTATACACCAATAAGGAGAACGATGAAAAGGAAATCAGGAAAACAATACCATTTTCAATAGCCCCTAAAAAGATAAAATACTTAGGAATAAATCTGACCAGGGATGTAAAAGAGCTATACAAAGAAAACTACAAAACACTACTGCATGAAACCCAAAGGGATCTACATAAATGGAAAAACATACGATGCTCATGGATAAGCAGACTCAATATTGTGAAAATGACAATTCTACCCAAAGCAATTTACAAATACAATGTAATCCCGATCCAAATACCAACAACATTCTTCAAATAGATGGAAACACTAGTCACTAACTTTATATGGAAAGGGAAGAAGCCCCGAATAAGTACAGCACTATTGAAGAAGAAGAATAAAGTTGGAGGACTCACACTACCTGACTTCAGAACCTACTATACAGCTACAGTAGTCAAAATAGCCTGGTACTGGTACAAAGACAGACACATTGATCAATGGAACAGAATTGAGAACCTAGATGTAAATCCATCCACCTATGGTCACCTGATCTTCGACAAGGGCCCAAAGTCCATCAAATGGGGAAAAGACAGTCTTTTTAACAAATGGTGCTGGTAAAACTGGATATCCATCTGCAAAAAAATGAAACAGGACCCATGCCTCACACCATATACAGAAACTACTTCAAAAGGGATCAAGACCTGAATATAAAGCCCAAATCTATAAGGTTCATGGAAGGAAAAATAGGACCAACACTACAGGCTTTAATACACGGCATTAACAGGATACAATCCATAACCATCAGTGCACAAACCCCAATAGATAAGCTAGATAACTGGGATCTTCTAAAAATCAAACACCTATGCTCTTCAAAAGACTTCACCAAAAGAGTCAAAAGAGAACCTACAGACTGGGAAAAAAATTTTTGGACAGTCCAAGTCAGACAAAGGTCTAATCTCCATAATCTACAAGAAAATCCAACACCTCTACAAATAAAAGACAAATAATCCTATTAAAAAATGGACAAAAGAAATGAACAGACACTTCACCAAAGAAGACATTCAAATGGCCAACAGACACTTGAGGAAATGCTCAGGATCACTAGCCATTAGAGAAATTCAAATTAAAACCACAATGAGATACCTTCTCACCCTGGCATTACTGGCACAAATCAAAAACACTGGAAATAACAAATGTTGGAGGGGCTGCGGGGAGATCGGAACTCTTATGCACTGCTGCGGGAATGCAAAATGATACAGCCATTCTGGAAAATGATATGGCCCTTCCTCAGAAAGCTAGAAATAGACATACCACTCGATCCAGCAATCCCACCTCTACGAATATATCCTAGAGAAATAAGAGTCATCACTCGAATAGACATATGCACACCTATGTTCATGGCAGCATTGTTCACAATAGCAAAACCATGGAAACAACCTAGATGCCCATCAACAGATGAATGGATAAACAAACTATGGTACATAGCCACAGTGGAGCACTATGCAACAAGAAACAACAACAATGAATCTGTGAAGCATCTCATAACATGGATGAAACTGGTGGACATTATGCTGAGTGAAATAAGTCAATCACAAAAGGACAGATATTGTCTGAGACCTCTATTGTAAAAACCCATGAAAAAGTTCATACACAAAATGTAACAATCTTTGTTCGTTACCATGGATGGGAGGGGTGGGGGGGGAAATACTAAATAGGCAATAGATAAGTGGTATCTTGGGTGAAGGGTGAGACAGTACACAATACAGGGGAAACTAGCACAACTTGTCCAAGGAAAGGTCATGGAAGCCCCATAGACACATCCGAACTCCCTGAGGGACTCAATTGCTGGGTGGAGGACTCTGGGGAACCACGGTCTTGGGGAACATCTAGCTCAGTTGGCATGACTCAGCTTGTAAAGACAATGCTCTACATTCTACCTTGGTGAGAAGTGTCTGGGGTCTTAAAAGCCTGTGAACGGCCATCTAAGATACTCCACTGGTTTCATCCCTTCGGGAGCAAGGGGAATGAAGAGAACAGGATACAAGGAAAAGATCAGTCTGAAGGACTAATGGACCACAGCTACCAAGGCCTCCACCGGACTGAGTCCAGTACCACTAGATGGTGTCCGGCTACCACCACTGACTGCTCTGACCAGGATCACAACAGAGGGTTCTGGACAGAGCTGGAGAATGATGTAGAACATAATTCTAACCCACAAAATAAAAAAGACCAGATTTACTGGCCTAAAGGAGACTGGAGAAACCCCGAGAGTATTGCCCCCAGACACCCTTTTAGCTCAGTGGTGAAGTTATCTCCGAGGTTCACCGTTCAGCCTGGGATTGGACAGCCCCATAAAACCAAATGTGACCAACGAGGTACAGGAGTCCAGTGACAAGGGCCAGAAGGCAGAAGGGGACAAGGAAGCTGGTGATAGGGAACACAAGGTTGAGTAAGGATATTGTTGATGTGTTGTGAGATTGTTAACCATTGTCATAGGGCAACGTGTGTAGTAAGTGTTAAATGAGAAACTATTTTGTTCTGTAAGTCTTCATCTTAATTGAGAGTAGCAGCACAATTGGAAAAGCGTAGTCAATGTCACTGAACTGTGCAGGTAGAAATTTTTGAAATGGTGGATCTTTGGCTATGTTTATTTTCACCAAAAAAAAAAGGTTGAGAAGTTAGAGGTTTGGCATGTTGTGGGGTTGTTAACCAATTTCATAAAACAATATGTGTACTACTATTTCATGAGAAACTATTTGTTCTGTAAGCCTTCACCTGAAATAATAATAATAATGGTCATTCGTATTTCATCTTATTTAAAAGTAATAATTTGGTAGAAATTATTTAGAATATATTTGGTAATTTTTCCCTTCTACCTTCACCATCCAGAATTGTTGAATTATGAATTTCTACTGGACCAGAGTATGTGATTCTTTATACTATCTTGTTTTAAGCAACCCCTTATATGTAAATATTAATCAAGGATTATGGAGGAAAATTACTGTTGATGGTATCTTGACGGCACATTTAAGTATAGACTTTATACACTGATGAACTGCTTCTAGAGCAGTTGCATAAAGGTGGAATGGCAGCAATGTATTTTAGAAAGTGAATTCGGCCAGTAGAGAGTTCATCAACCAGAAGAAAGGGACAAATACACACCCTGAAGATCTTGATGAGGGCAAAGGGCAGGTATATTGGAAATGGAAGAATAAAAAAAAAAGTAATATAGATGGTTATGATTAATAATTACAGTATACAATTCCAGAGAAAATGCAATTAAAAGTGAGAGAAAGATCCAGAATGTGTCTGTTGCAGCTGTTTTATGAGGGGTATTTGAGTTGACTATTGTTGGGATCAAAGACATCATAGAAACTTTAAACCAGGGTTCTAAATAGTAGACCACATTTCCCCCAGGAAATTGGTAGGACATGAGTAGACAAGAAGACCATGATCAAGACACCAAAATTCTCAGAAAAGGTGGAGGTTGGTAGATGATAAAATAGAGGGATGAATCTCAAAGAAGGAAGGATCTTTCCCTGAGAGTGGAAGAATCACAGAATTTTCAGGATACCAATCATTCCTACTAGCCCCGCAGTTTGTGAAGTGCTAGAGAACATAGAAGGGGAACTGAAGGGTTTAGAGAATTCTGTCTGAATCAGGCTTCGTTTGTACTGTACTTTGCCATTTTTTTAGTAAAGAAAATTCGGTATTTTAATCCATTGATTAAAATTGGACACATTAATTATCTTGCTGGATTCTTGAAGGATTAATGACATAAAATGTGACGAGTAGCAACAAAATGCTTGCACACTGTAAGTAGCCAGCTGTTATTATTTATTAGAAGGGCTGTAGGGGGAATGATATCTGTCCTTAGGGATTTTTCCATTATGGAAGAAAGGGAAAAGGAAAATTCTATAAACAGTATAAACATATAAGTGGTTGATTTAACCAACATAGTGGCTCCCGAGGGCCCAGCTGAAATCATTTAGTAAGTGGGAAAGAATGGACATGGTTATGGGTAGGGAAGACCAGGAATTGAGAATAGCTGAAGATGAGGGACAAGTACATAAAGATATATTACACTACTCTCTCTTTTATATGTGTCTTACAGGTTTTCATAATAAGAAAATGGCTTTTTTAAGACACCAAGAAACGGTAAGACTTACAACATGACAGATAAATAAGAAAAGGAAGTGCTTAGTATATGAAATTGGTAAGTGTCTAATGTGTAAAGATAGTAAGAGATATACATAAAGTTTACAAGGCTGAGCTAACGACAGAACACCTCTAATGGAAGAAGTTTTTTAAAATTAAAGTTGGTGAAAGTATTCATAAAGTATTTTTAATCAGTAAGCATAAAACAAAGCAGAAACAGCCCAGATGTACGTGTGTGTGCATGTATGTGTAAGACTGTGTGAAAATAAAGGTGGGAAGGGGGTCAATATATCACAAAGGAAAAGATAAACTAAATGTAGCTTGTTGACCCTGGAATCCTACAGAACGGTTTCTGATTGCAGGGGAAGAAAATGCCTTGATCCCTGGGGTTGAAACCTGAAGAAGTGTGCCCGGCCAAAGAACAGTCTCACCAGCTCATCCCACAGGGAGATGTCCCTGCCTGGGCACACCACTTTCAAAAAATACAGTAAATCCTAGAACTGAATTTTCCTTCTGAAAGGTTTGCATTTGAAAATATTCACAACTGGCTCTTTAGATAGTCCTTTGATGTTCAAACATCTTTAAGATTTTGGAACATTTATACAGTACATATAATTGAAAGTGATATTTACTGATTGATCTGCACTGAGACTCTAGAGAGAGTGACAAAGATACTTTCTCTACCCTCCCTTCTCTGCTCCCACCTGCCCTGCCTTGGAGAACACAACAACAATATTGAGGGAGCCATTCATTACCTCTGATTATTGATTTCATCTTATTTTCATACTGTCACTCATGATAGATACAGTTAATTTTTGCTGCTCTATATGTATATTGGATATTGTCATTTATACCATTAATCACAAGCATAATTGTCATAAGAATAGAAATGCCTTTTCTTAGACATTTCATTCTAAAATATAATTATCCAGACATCCTGCTGTTAATGGCATTGAATCCTAATTACTTCAAAACGAAGCTATTATTCATAAACTTAGAGTCTGCACCACAAGTATTTACAATAGATGGGAAAATATTATAAAATTTATTATCTACAGTAAAGGCTCATTTTCTAGGAACTGATTTAACTGCTCAGCTCCTTAGTACTGCTTTTGTCCAATCTCATTAACATATGATAAAGTTTACTAGTTCTTACTTAGACTAAAGATTAAGAGTAGAAATTGTCCCTCACCGAAACTGACATGCAGAACTGCTTGGCAAAGTACACAGTTAATGACAAAGGACCTCATAACACAAACTGGGTGGCAAGTAAAATGACATCTTCTATTGCGATTGTTTTCCTGGATCTAGTGAAGGATAAATTGTGTCAGAGATGTATACCAACCGATTATTTCTCATATAACTTGTGATCGGATGGTAGGAGTCGTAACCTAATAACCATACATTACAATTCCATGGTGCTTGATACTTTTCAGAGTGTTTTCACATCTCTTATCATATTAGGTCTTAAATATTTTATTCATATGGTTTTTACCTACTTACAGTTCTTTTTACATGATCAATACCAGCAAATCCACACACATTCCTTATTAATTTCTGATGATCTTAGTACTCCCAATCATCAATTTCCTTTTGCCTATTGTCTTCTTTCTAAAAGAATTATTTATTCTTTTGTCTTGTTTTCCTATCCCCTTTAACCATTTATCACTAGCTGCGCTTCTGCCAACTCAGAGCCCTCTCATCCCCAAGATGGTAAATACTCATTTTTTGTTTTCTTTGTCAAGTCTTTCAGTCACTCATAAATTGGAATTTTGTATTGATTTTAAGGAACATTTCATTAAGTAAATATTACAATAATTTCTGTCCCATGTTCTGTCTATATTCAAATCCATCAGTACTTTACTAGTTTTCCATCTCAATATTTAATCTCCACTCTGTTATAATTCATATATGATTTAACTGGATCACACTTTTCTGTTTTCAAACATTTTTCTTTGGAACATAGAGAAATAGGAATTCTCTGAATTTGTTAGGAGAGTGAAATTTGGTACTAACACTCTGGAATATCATTGAGAAATACATGCTAAGATCTTTTTTGTTTGTTTATTCACTTCAGAGAAATAACCCATAACGCAGGCAAAGAGTTAAACATACAAAGGCTCATCACATTATTTTTACTAAAGTTTAAAACCCCCTACATATTACATACTTTTAAAATAATCGAAAAAGTGAATTAGACATAAAGAGTCTCTCCAAAATGGTGTGGCTCCATTGTCTATTGCTGCTGCTGCTGTTTTTGCTGTTGTTATCGTTGTTGCTTCCACTGTCACCACCAAAACTTTAAGATCTCCATGTGTTCTGCCCAGCTTTCCTGGCTTTTAAAGTAAAGGAAAGCCGAAACAAATTATTCACATAGCCTTCAGTCTCCCCACTATCGTATTTAATTAGGTAGTTCACTCACTCTACGCAAACCCCTGTTACCAAATCAGAGAGCTGATTAAAATACTATGAGTTCATCAGCTCAGTGCTCTATCTGGTAAACATCTCAAGCCAGACGCTCTTGTGAGAGTGTATTTGATATAAAGTTAGTATTTTTTTGCCCATCTTCTTATACCAGCAGGATCTAAAATGGTTACCATGAAATTTATATTTTATTACCCCTCTGCTGATGTCTCACCATTGCAGGAGTGATAGACGTTCGTAGGACTAAGACGCGCAAGTATATGGAATTTGAAATCTGGGTTTTGTGAGGCTGAGCACAGAAGATATCACAGTTTATGAGCTTTAAACTCATATAGCCTATACGTTTAATTTTCCAACCCAGCATGGTCTTTAACGAAGCTGTTTAAAGTTATGCTCATAAACAGTTTTATTTTTATTGAAAAGAAGGAAACATGCATGAGGAAATGTTAGAGGAGAAAAGGGGGGTGCAAAATTAAAATGCAGTTTGAGCCTAACTGTATAAAATCCCTAAATGGAAAGATGTATACCAATATATACTTTCCCCCATGTGGGAGAATCTTCCACTGAGGACTAAAACAGTTGGGGAGCTTCTTTAAGCTACCCAAACCACCATGGCCTCCTAATGAAAGAATAATATAAAATTCTATTAGGACTCCATTTCCCCGAGCTCTCACTCAAACACACACACACACACAAACAATAAAACATATGGTCTGAGATTCTCTGGTTAACTGGAACTATTGATGAGAGAGTCTTTGAACATGTAAATTGTTACATACAGAAAATATGACAAAGAATAACTGCACAGAAATCCTGAGTGGTTAACACTAGGTAGTGAGATATGAATAACTTTTCTTTATAATCTTATTGTTCATGGTTTCTGTAATAAACAGATGTAATATTACAATCAGAAAAAAAAAGCATTCGTGTATTAATTTTTAAAACCTACTTTAAGCAGAGCACTTGTGTTTCAAAACAAGCTGATAGAGTCTGATGTCTACCTCAATTTCTCCCAATTTTTGTTATTAATGTTGAAATACAAAAAGGACTAACTTTTTTGATATTCTGCATTGATAATATCTAACTTTCCTTTTTCTCCTGGTAGCCATGAAAGCTGTTCACTAAGTCAGCTATGACATTACATAGGTCGGGAAAATGCTTGTCACCTGGAGGATAGTATTTTCTGTTAATGGGAGACACAGAAATAACAACAATGATAACTACTGTTTACTACTTTCCAGGCACTGTCCTCATTGTTTTATGTATATTAGTTTATGTAATCTTCACAACTCTATGAGGAAGATACTCCTTTTGTTTCATTTTACTAATGAAGAAAGAAATTGAGGCACTCAAAGATTAACTAACCTGCTCAAGTTCACCCACTGAATTGAAGGTAGAACCCAGAATATAGGCTATATGGCCAATTCTAGAATCTACTCTGTTAATTCTGTGCTTCAATAAATAACACATAGCTCAGCTGGGAACAGAAACTCTGAAACATTTTCACTTGATTTCTAATGTCTAAAACTCTTTTCTGAGCACATTTTCTGGCACATCACAAGCTCTCCTAAAGAAATACAGAGTATTTTTATCATTATGTTGTTATTCTTATTTTCTCTTTCTATAACTTTCACTTCTTAATATACTTTTTAAAAAATTGTGCTTTAGGTAAAAATTTGCAGCTCAAGTTAATATATCATTCAAAAATTTATACACATACTGTTCTGTGACATTGGTTGATATTCCCACTATGTAAGAGCACACTCTCCCTTTCTACCCTGGGTTCCCTGTGACCATTCATCCTGTCCCTTCCTGCCTTCTCCCCTTGCTTTTGGGCAGGCCTTGCCCATTTGGTCTTGTATGTTTGATTGAACGGAGCCCTGCTGACACAGTGGTTAAGAGCTCAGGCTGCAGATCAAAAGATCAGCAGTTTCAATCCACCAGCCGCTACTTGGAAACCTTGTGGGGAAGTTCTACTCTATCCTATAGAGTAGCAATGAGTCAGAATCCACTCGAAGGCAGCAAGTTTTTCTTTTCTTTTCTTTTTTTGTTTGAACTAGGAAGCACGTTCCTCGAGAGTGTTATAGTTTGTTTTATATGTCCAGGGGCCATAGTTTCAGGGTTTTCTCCAATCTCTATCAGACCAGTAAGTCTGATCTTGTTTTGTAAATTTGAATTCTGTTCTACATTTTTCTTGCACTCTGTCCAGGACTCTGTTGTGATCCCTGTCAGAGCTGTTGATTGTGGTAGCCAGGCACCATCTAGTTCTTCTGGAATCAGACTCGTGGAGGCCCTGGTTCATTTAGCCCTTTGAGTCTTTTAGCTCTTTGGGATAATGTTTTCCTTGCATCTTTGGTTTTTTTCTTCTCCTTTGCTCCGGATGGGATGGGACAAATAGATGCATCTTAGATGACCCCTGGCAAGCTTTTAAGACCCCAGACACCATTTACCAAAGTAGGATGTAGAACAGTTTCTTAATGAATGATGTTATGCCAATTAACCTAGATGCCCCCCAAGACTATGGTCCCCAGCCCTCAGCCCCAGCAACACAGTCCCTCAAGGTCTTGGGATGTGTCCAGGAAATTTCTATGAGTTTGCCTTGGTCAAGTTGTGCTGATTTCCAATGTATTGTGTGTTATCTTTCCCTTCACCAAAGTTAACACTTGTCTATTATCTAGTTAGTAATTTCCCCTTCCCATCCCTCCCCACCCTCATGCCCATCAAAGGATGTTTTTTTTCCTGCATGTAAAACTTTTCTTGAATTTTAATAACAGTGGTGTCATATAATATTTGCCCTTTTGTGATTGATGAATTTCATTCAGCATAATGCCCTCCAGATTCATTCATGTTGTGAGATGTTTCACGGATTCATCATTGTTCTTTATCATTTCATAGTATTCCTTTGTGTGTATGCCATCTGTTGATGGGCACTTAGGTTGTTTCTATCATTTTGCTATTGTGAATAACGTTGCAATGAACGTGGGTATTCATATATCTATTCACATGACAGCTCTTACTTCTCTAGGATACATCTAGGATTGGGATTGCTGGACTGTATATTATTTCTAGTTCTAGCTTTTTAAGAAGGAGTCGTATTGTTTTCCATAGTGGTTGTACCATTTTGCATTCCCACCAGCAGTGCATAAGAGTTCCGATATCCCCACAAACTCTTCAACATTTATTATTTTCTGTTTGTTTGTTTTTTATTAGTGCAGGTATTGGCAGGGTGAGATGGTATCTCATTGTAGTTTTGATTTTCATTTCTTTAATGGATAGCGATTGTGAGCATTTCTTCATGTTATCTATTAGCTGCCTGAATGTCTTCTTTGAAGAATTGTCCATATCCTTTGCCCATTTTTTAACTGGATTATTTGTCTTTTTGTTATTGAAGTGAAGTGTTTTCTAGATTTTAGAGATTAGACCATTGTCAGGTATGTCATAGCTAAAATTTTTTTCCCAGTCTGTAGGTTCTCTTTTCACTCTTTTGGAGAAGTCTTGATGAGCATAAGTGTTTGATTTTTAGGAGCTCCTACTTATCTAGTTTGCCTTCTGGTGTTTGTGCATTGTTAGCTATAGTTTGTACTGTATTGATGCCACATATTAGGGCCCCTAGTGTTAGGATGGACTGCCAGAAGAACAAACAAATCTGTCTTGGGAGCAGTACAGCCAGAAGGCTCCTTAGAAGCAAGGATGGTGAGACTTTGTCTCTCATACTTTGGACATATTATCAGGAGAAACCAGTCCTGGAGAAGGACATCGTGCTTCATAGAGTAGAGAGTCAGGGAAAAAGAGGGAGACCCTCAATAAGATGGATTGAGAGAGTGGCTACAACAGTGGGCTCAAGTACAACAATTGTGAGGATGGCGCAGGACCGAGCAGTGTTTCATTCTGTTGTATATAGGGTAACTGTGAGTCAGAACCAACTCGACAGCACCTAACAACAACACTGTTGTCCCTATTTTTTCTTCCACCATCTTTATCATTTTAGGTTTTATACTTAGATCTTCGATCAATTTTGAGTTAGTTTTTGTGTATAGTGTAATATATGGGTCCTGTTTCATTTTTTTCTACAGATGGATATCCAGTTATGTAAGCACGATTTCTTAAAGAGACTGTCTCTTTCCCCTTTAATGGACTTTGGCCCTTTGTCAAATATCAGCCACTCATGGATGGATTTATGACTGGGTTCTCAATTCTGTTGGTCTATGTGTCTGTTGTTGTACCAGCACCGGGCTGTTTTGACTACTGTGGCAGTATAACAGTTTCCAAAATCAGGTAGTGTGAGGCCTCCCATTTTGTCCTTCTTTAATAATGCTTTACTTATCTGGGGTCTCTTTCCTGTCCATATAAAGTTGGTAATTTTTCTCTCCATCTTGTTAAAGAATGCTGTTCAATTTGGATCGGGATTACATTGTATTTGTAGATCACTCTGGATAGTATTGACATTTTCACAATGTTGAGTCTTCCTATCCATGAGCATGGTATAATTTTCCATTTATGTATGTGTCTTTTGGTCTCTTGCAGTAGTGTTTTGTAGTTTTCTTTGTATAGGTCTTTTATGGTTTATTTATTTTTTCCTAAATATTTTATTTTCTTGGGAGCTATTGTAAATGATATTGATTTACTGATTTCCTTTTCAAAGTTCTGTTTGTTGATATAGAGTAATCCAACTTATTTTTGTATGTTAATCTTATATTCTGCTACTTTGCTGAAATCTTCTATTAGTTCCAGTAGCTTTCTTTTGGATTCTTTAGAGTTTTCTCTTAATAGGATCTTATCATAAGCAAATAGGGATAGTATTACCTCTTCCTTACCAATTTGAATGCCCTTTATTTCTTTTTCTTGCCTTATCACTCTAGCTAGGACTTCCAGCATGATGTTAAATAAAAGTGGTGATAAAGGACATCCTTGTCTGGTTTCTGTTCACAAGGGGAATGCATTCTGTCTCTGTTCATTGAGAATTATGTTGGCTGTTGGTTTTGTACAAATACCTTTTATTATGTTGAGGAATTTCCCTTCTATTCCTATTTTGCTGAGAGTTTTTATCAGGAATGGTTGTTGGAGTTTGTCAAATACCTTTTCTGTGTCAATTGAGATGATTATGTGAATCTTTTATTTTGTTTTATTTATGTGGTACATTACGTTTTTGGTTTTCTAATGTTGAACCATCCTTACATACCTGGTATGAATCCTACTTGATCATGATGTATTATTTTTTTTGATATGCTGATAAACTCTATGGGCTAGAATTTTGTTGTTAATTTTTGCATCTATATAAGAGATATTATTCTGTAATTTCCTTTTTTTGTGTTATCTTTGGAGCCCTGGTGGTGCAGTGGTTAGAGCCCAGCTGCTAACCAAAAGGTTGGCAATTTGAATCTGCCAGCCACTGCTTGGAAACCCTATGGGACAGTTCTAGTCTGTCCTATAGGGTCGCTATGAGTTGGAATTAACTAGAGGGCAACAAGTTTGGCTTTTTTTTTTGTTTGTTTGTTTGCCTGACTTTGATATCAGGGTTATGGCTTCATAAAATGATTTCAGGATTATTTGTTCCTTTTCCATGCTCTAAAATAGTTTGAGTAGCATTGAGTGTGAGTTCTTCTCTGAAAGTTTGGTAGCATACTCCAGTGAAGCCATCTGGCCAGGGTATTTTTGTTGGTGGCTTTTTTTTTTTTTTTTTTTAACCTCTTCAATCTCTTCTTTTGTTATGGATGTGTTTAGTTTTTCTGCCTCAGTTTGTGTTAGTTTAGGTAGTGTGTTTCAAGAAATTTGTCTATTTCCTCTAGGTATAAAAATGTGTTGGAGTACCTTTTTTTGTAGTGCTCTGTTACGATCCTTTTTATTTCATTTGGGTCTGTTGTGATATTGCTCATCTCATTTCTTATTTGGGTTATTTGTTTCCTCTCCTATCTTCTTTTGTCAGTTTGGCTGATGATTTGTCAATTTTTTTGATCTTATCAAAGAACCAACTTTTGGTCATTTGATTCCTTCTATTCTTTTTCTGTTCTCTATTTCATTTACTTCTGCACTAATCTTTGTTATTTCCTTTCTTCTGGTTACTGTGGGATTCTTTTGCTGCTCTCTTTCTATTTGCTCAAGTTGTAGGCTTAATGTTTTGATTTTGGCTCTTTATCATTTTTTGATGTCCGTGTTTATTGCTATAAATCAATCTTTAAGCACTGCTTTTCCTGTGTCCCAAAAGTTTTAATAAGATGTGTTTTCATTCTCATTTGATTTGATGGATTTTTTTTCCATCTTTGATTTCGTCTGTTACCCAGTAGTTTCTAAGTAAGGTGTTGTTCAGTTTCCATGTATTTGATTTTTTTCCTTGATATTTCTGTTACTGATTTTTGCTTTTATGTTTTTATGATCAGAAAAGATGCTTTGTATTATTTCAATGTTTTGGATTTTGTTGAGGGTTGCTTTGTGGCCTAAAATGTGGTCTATTCTGCAGAATGTTCCCTGTCCAATGGAAAAGAATGTATACTTTGCTGCTGTTGGATGGAGTGTTCTGTATATGTCTATTAGGTCAAGTTGGTTAATTGCGGCATTTAGATCTTCTATATCTTTATTGAGTTTCTTTTGAGATGTTCTGTCCTTCACCGAAAGCAGTGTGTGGAAGTCTCCTATTATTATTGTGGAACTATTTCTCTTGTCAATGCTGTTAGAGTTTGTTTCATGTATTTTGAAGCCCTGTCATTGGGTGCATATATATTTATTATGGTTATGTCCTTTTGGTGTATTGACCCTTTAATCATTATATAGTGTCCTTCTTTATCCTTTATGGTGGATTTTGCTTGAAAGCTTATTTTATCAGAGATTAATACTGCCACTCCTGCTCTTTTTTGGTATTGATTGCTTGGTATATTTTTTCCATCCTTTGAGTTTTAGTTTGTTTGTCTTTGTTTAAGATGTGTCTCTTGTTGACAGCATAGAGATGCATCATCTTTTTTATCTATTCTGCCACTCTCTGTCTCTTTATTGGTGCAATTAAGCCATTTACATTCAGTGTAATTATTGATAAGTATGAGTTTACTGCTGCTTTTGTGTGTGTGTGTGTGTGGTGTAGACAGTTTCTTTGTTCCACTTAATTTTCTACGCTGAGTTATTTTATGAATTTTCTTTTCATTTCTTCCATTATTGTTGATTTTGTGTTTACTGAGTCTATGATTTTTTTTTTTTTTTTTTATTTTGATGGGTAGGTTTGTTGGCTTCCTTTGTGGTTGCCATGAAATTTAAGTTTATTATCTTAAGTGTAAACCAGTCTTTTATTTTTTTTAATATTGCCTTGACTTCCTTTCTATATGGAAGTTCTATAACTACACCATTTATTCCCTCTTTTTTGTTTTGAAATTGTCGTCATCTACATATTGATGTCTCTGCTTCCTTATCTTCAGTCTTTTAGTTTTATTTTGTTTTTGAGAATTTCCTATCTGGATTGGTATCTGGTTGATCTGCCCTGTGTCCTAGTGCTGGATTGTTGTCTGATGCTGTTGGTCACCAGAGGAGTCCCTTCAATATATATATATTTTTTAATCTGGTCTGGTTTTTACATATTTTCTTAATTTCTGTTTATCTGGAGATGTCCTAATTTTGCCATTGTATTTAGGTGAACTTTTGTTTTTCCCTTGCCACTGTCAGGATTTTTTATTTGTCTGGTTTTGGCAAGTTTAGTTATGATATGTCTTGGTGCCTTTTTTCAGCGTCTATCCTGTAGAGCATTCACTGAGCTTTTTGAATGGATATCTTCTCCTCCTTCATGATATTGGGGAAATTTTCTGCCAGCAAATTTTCTTCCAGCAAATCTTCAATAATTTTCCATTTCCACCCCCTTATCTGGAACTCTGATCACATGTAAATTTTTCCTTCTGATAGTGTCCCACATAATTCTTAGGCTTTCTTCATTCTTTTTTCTGATTTTTTTCCTCAAACAAATTGGTGTCAAGGGATGTATCTTCGATCTCACTAATTCTGTCTTCCATTGTTTCAATTCTGCTCATATGTCTTTCTATAGAGTTGTCTAATTCTGAAATTTTATTGTTAATCTTTTGTATTTCTAGTTGCTGTTTTTGTATAGTTTCTAGTAGCCTATTTAGTCTTTCATTTTGTTCTTGCATTATTATCCTGAATTCTTTTATTGCTTTGTCTGTGTTTTCCTTGGTTTTGTCTGTGTTTTCCCTGATCACTTTCTTGAGCTCTTGGAGATCTCTGTATATTAGTCTTTTGAATTCTTTATCAGGTATTTCCACTGCCTTATCTTCCTCTGGAAAGTTTTCTGGTTCTTTATTTTGGTCACTTTCTGGAGCCATCTTGTCCTGCTTTTTTATAGGATTTGATATTGACTGTTGTCTCAAGGCATCAAGAAGATGCTACATTTATTTACAGTATGCTTATTTACTTTATCCTGAATTTTTGTTTTGTTTTGATATACTTGTGTAGGCTGCGTGTGTGTGCTACTCTGGCCGATAATCTGGCCATGTTGAATCACTCACCTCCTATCTCTGGGTGGGCAGAGCAGCTACTAGGCATGTGAGCATGGGACCCTTTTTGCTGTTCTTGCAGGCATGCTGAGAATGTAGGTGGCATTTTTGGTGAGATGATGTATCTGTCCTGCTAATTAACTGAACATGGGTGCAGGGGGTGCTCTCCCTGGTCATTCGGTTGGGTGTTATGTACTCCACCTGTTGCTAGCCAGTTGGCACAAAGATGCCCCAGTTGTGGGTCACTGGGTGTATGCTGTGGACTCTCACCTACAGTCCTGGGCAGTCAGGGCTGCATGGGTGTGTTCAGAGGAGGCACAAGTCTCTGGTTGGGGGGGCAATACAGTGGGTGAAGCAGGGCTGTCAGCTGCTCATGGGTACACTCAGTTGGAGGGCATACTACTGTCCAGTATAGTGCTTCATGGAGGAGGGGATGTGCAGCCAGTCCTTGGGTACCTGGTGTTGTTGGCTGGAGGGATTGGGGTGGTGCCACCTGTCTTCAGGCCCTGTTGTCAGTGGCTGGATGGAGTGGGTGATACCACTGGCCCTCAGGTCCCTGGCATGGGTGTTTGAGTTTCCTTCTTAGGGGGCAGGCAGTATGGAATGTCACAGGTCTGTAGCTTCTGCTTAGCTGCTGCAAGTGGGGTTCAGTTAGGAATACTGCCTTCTTTATCCTATGTGGACATGCTGTTCCAGCTCAGACAGTAAGATGCTGGTGTGGGTGATCAGAGCGGGTGGAGGACTGAAAGTTCATGGACCCCCATTGTCAGTGGTTTGGTGAAAGGGTAGGACCCTCGGATTGGGCTGAGAACTACTCACTTAGGGGGCAGGATGGTGTCAAATGCCTCAGGTCTGCAGCTTCCACTTGACTACTGCAAGTGGGCTTCAACTGAAAATACTGCCTGCCTTATCCTAATGTGGACATGCTGTGCTGGTGATGAGAGGGGGTGGAGGGCACTGCAAGTCTGTGGACCCCCTGCACCAGTGGCTGGGTGAAGTGGTGGATGACTCTGGACCAAGGCTGTGAGTTCCTGGGTTAGGGGGCATGGCAGTATTGAGTGCCAATGAGCTGGTGTCAGAGTGGGAGGGGGATGGGTGATGGAGAGGAAATGCTCCTTAGCCCAAGGAGATTTGGTGGGGGGATTGGGGTGCACATGGTGGATTGGGTGGTGCACTCAACTTTTGCACGTCTGATATCACTCCTGTTTGACTCTGGAGGTGTGTGTTGAGTCACTCCTGCTTAGCTGTACCAGGTGGGGTGGATTTTGGCTTGGGATGCTGCTGCTTGCCTCAAATTGTCCAAGCTGTGCAAGTTTAGCTAGCAGGACACCAGCAATCCATAATTCTCCATTTCCACTGTTTATGGATTATCTCTCCTTCCACTTGTTGCTCAGTCCAATTTTTCAGCTTTGTCTTTGATGTTTAGGGATCCTAGATTGTCATATATATGATTCACTTGTTTTTTGGGGTCTTTGTTGTAAGACAGATGACACGAAGCATCTGACTATTCCACCATCTTGGCCCACCTCCTTAATAGACTTTTTTATTTACTTTGTCTGTAAAGAATTCTCAGAGATTCATCTACAACTCTATAAACCTTTCCCATTTCCTCTTTTAATTTTTGGTTATCCCTAATTTATTGACTTTTTAAAATGCTTTTATTACATACAGTTTCTTAACTTCTATTATTTCCAGGGTTATCGTCTGCATAAATGGGTGTATCCTAAGAGGCACCAACGTTGCAGGCATCCAAAAACCAAAATGAGAATACTTACATGATTGTATTATTCACAATGTTGCAGACACGTGATGTTGGCTAGAATCTACAATTAAATTACTCAACAGATGGCGTCTGTGTCATTCTAGATAAATGACACATATTTCAAAGTTTTAATAAATTCCTTAAAATCTCTCATCTTTTGACATTGTAGGGGATTTTTTAGCATTCTCCTATTCTTTGTCACTCACCCTGCAATTATTCCTTAGAACGTCATTCACTTATTCATTTATTCATCTGGACTTATCATCTAGTCTATGTCAAACACTATGTCAGAGCCTAGGATTCAGAAATTAAAGACATGGTCTTAGCGGCCAAATATTACAGCAGTTTGAGGAGACCAAAAAAAAAGAAACAATGACAAAAAAAGATTACAATGTCATTTAGTAAATGTCATTTTAGAAATAGAATAATGTTCTATTGATATAAAGAAGAACACGCAAGAGGCTTTGAAAATGGGGGTGGAATGGTGAGAAAGATGTCAGAAAAAGTTTCCTGGAAGAGAAGATAAGAGCATGTGAAAGTGCTAGAATTAGTTGAGGGCATGTGTGGGTATGTACGTGAATGTATGTGCATGTGCGAGTGTGTGCATGTTTCTGTGTGTGCATTCACACGTATTGTGGGAAGTAAATGAAGGAGAAGAGAAATGGGAGGGATAGAAAGAAAAATTTCCAAGAGAAGAGAAAGCAGTTTGAGACACAGTCTATTATGCACATTATGGCCCATCCCTGGAACTGCAAGTAGCTTAGCATGTCTGAAACACTGAGTATAGCAAAGGATTCTTTCATTTATTCACTGTTTCATTCATTCAACAAATATTTAGTTGGCACCTGCAACATTCCAAGCCTATTTCAGGCTTTGGGGATATAACAATCAACAAGACAGGCAAAGTTTATCCACTGAGAGGACCTAAATTCTAGTCACAGAGATTAACAATAAACAAAAATACATGTAAAATGAAGGTGGGCTCTATGTGTTACGCAAATATACTTTAGTTTTATACAGAAGACATGAGGAGTCACTGAAGAGCTTTATGTAAGATAATTTTATGAGCCAATTTTCATTTAGAAAGTCCATTCTGGCACTATTCTGGATTGGACTGTAGGAAGGACAAATTAGTAAGTGGTTGTAGTTTTAGAAGCATGACAAATACCTGAACTGAGATAATGAGTGAAGATGGAGAGAAATGGATGAGGAAGACAGAAGAGTCAAGGAGTATGCCAGCTTTCAGGAATGAAATTTTAGGTGAATGGTGGTGGTACCAAAACAATAAATACAAAAATAACTGGTTGGGATTGCTTAGCGGAGATGAGGAGTTTAGTTTTGTACATGTTGAGTGTGAGGTGCCAGGGGAACTTGAAAGTAGAGCTATTCAGTTGGGAGTTGAATGCATTTGTCTGAATACCAAGCGTGGGCTGAAAGTATACATTTGTGCTTCATCATCCTGGGACACAGTTGAGGATATGGTTACTAAGGGAGAATATACAAGGTAAAAAAAAGAACAGGGACACAAGCAGACTCTCAGAATCGATAACATTTGTTGTAACCCAGGAGTACATATCAGAATTACCTGGGGGAGATTTTTAAAGTACACATTTCCAGGGCAACTTCAGACCATTATTTGAGTTTGAAGCTTGAAATTGATTTAACTAATAACTACCACTCATCTGTCAGTTTCTCGTATCGTGGTGGCTTGTATGTTCTTGTGATGTTGGAAGCTGTGCCGCCAGTATTTCAAATACCAGTAGTGTCGCCCATGTTGTACAAATTACAGCAGAGCTACCAGACTAAGACAGACTAGGAAAAAGGACCTGGTGATCTACTTCTGAAAAAAACTGGCTGTTGAAAACCTTAAGAATAGCAGTGGAACATAGTCTGATACAGTGCTGGAATATGAGCCCCTCAGGTTGTAAGGTACTCAGCAGATGACTGCACAAGATCTGCCTCCTCAGAGTAGAGTCGACCTCAATGACATGGATGGAGTCAAGTTTTCAGGATCATCATTTGCTGTTGTGTCATGAAACAAACAAGAAAAAAGAGCTGCAAATATCCATTAATAATCAGAATATGAAATGTATGAAGTATGAATTTAGAAATACTGGAAGTAATCAAAAATGAAATGGAACATACAAAGATCGATATCCTGGGCATCAGCGAGGTGAAACAGAATGGTATGGGCCATCTTGAATTGGACAATCATATGCTCTACTATGCCAAGAATGACAAATTGAAGAGGCATTGGTCAACATTTAACTATTTCAGGAGGTAGCATATGATCAAGAACCAAGGGTACTGAAGGAAGAAATCCAAGGTACACTAAAGGAACTGGCAAAAAAACAAGGACCCTCAGTGGTGAAGTTATCTCCAAGGTTCACCATTCAGCCTGGGAGTGGACAGCCCCGTAAAACCAAATGAGACTAACGAGGTACAGTACTCCAGTGACAAGGGCCAGAAGGCAGAAGGGGACAAGGCAGCTGGTGATAGGGAACCCAAGGTTGAGTAAGGATATTGTTGATGTGTTGTGAGATTGTTAACCTTTGTCATAGGGCAACATTTGTAGTAACTGTTAAATGAGAAACTATTTTGTTCTGTAAGCCTTCATCTTAAGTGAGAATAACTGCACAATTGGAAGAGCATAGTCAATGTCACTGAACTGTGCATGTAGAAATTTTTGAAATGGTGTATCTTTGGCTATGTGTATTTTCACCAAAAAAAAAAAAAAAGTTTGAGAAGTTAGAGGGTTGACATGTTGTGGGGTTGTTAACCAATGTCATAAAACAACATGTGTACTACTGTTTCATGAGAAACTATTTGTTCAGTAAGCCTTCACCTGAAGTATAATAAAAATGAATAAATAAATAAATATACAAAAAAAAAAAAAAAAAAACCAAGGACCCAGGAATTGACAGAATACCAGCTGAGGTATTTCAACAAATGGACGCAGTGCTGGAGGTGCTCACTCCTCTATGCCAAGAAATTTGGAAAGTCACTACCTGGCCAACCAACTAGAAGAGATCCATATTTGTGTTCATTCCAAAGAAAGGTGATCCAAGAGAATGCAGAAATTACTGAACAATATTATTAATATCACATGCAAGTAAAATTTTGCTAAAGATAATTCGAAAATGGTTGCAGCAGTACATCAACAGGGAACTTGCAGAAATTCAAGCTGGATTCAGAAAAGGACCTGTAATGAGGGATATCATTGCTGATGTCAGATGGATCTTGACTGAAAGCAGAGAATACCAGAAAGATGTTTACCTGTGTTTTACTGACTATGCAAACTCATTCGACTGTATGGATCATAGCAAATTATAGATAATATTGCTAAGACTGGCAATTCCAGAACATTTAACTGTGGTCATGTGGAACATGTACGTAGACAAAGAGGCAGTCATTCAAACAGAACAAGGGGCTATTGTGTGGCTTAAAATCAGGAAAGGTGTGCCTCAGTGTTGTATCCTTTCACAATATTTATTCAACCTGTATGCTGAGCAAATAATCAGAGAAGCTGGACTCTGTGAAGAAGAACGGGGCATCAGGATTGGAGGAAGACTCATTAACAACCTGCATTATGCAGACGACAAAACCTTGCTTGCTGACGGTAAAGAGGACTTGAAGCACTCACTGATGAAGATCAAAGCCTACAGCCTTCAGTACAGATTACACCTCAACATAAAGAAAACAACTGCGCCAATAAGTAACATCATGGTAAATGGAGAAAAGATTGAGTCTGTCAAGGGCTTCATTTTACTTGACTCCACAATCAACCCCCAAGGAAGCAGCAGTCAAGGAATTAAATGACATATTGCACTGGGGATATCTGCTGCAAAACACCTCTTTAAAGTGTTGAAAAGCAAAAATGTCACTTTGAAAACTAAGATGCACCAGATCCAAGCCATGATGCTCTTATCATCTCATAGGCATGGGAAAGCTGGGCAATGAATAAAGAAGACAGAAAAAGAATTGATGTCTTTGAATTATGGAGCTGGCGAAGAATATTTAATATACCATGGACTGCCAGAAGAAGGAACAAAGGAGGTGGTCCAGGAGGTAGAACAGCCAGAATGCTCTTTGGAAGCTGGGATTACAAGACTTCCTCTCACATACTTTGGACATATAATCAAGAGGGATCAGTTCCTGGAGAAGGACATCATGCTTGTTAAGGTAAAGGGTCAGTGAAAAAGAGGAATACCCTTGACATGATGGATTGACACAGTGCCTGCAACAATAGGTTCAAACATAACAATGATTGTGAGGATGGTGCAGGACTGGGCAGTATTTTGTTCTGTTGTACATAGGGTTGCTATGAGTAGGAACTAACTCAATGGCATCTAACAACAAATAAAAAATTAAAAACCTACATGGGTTGATAACTACTCTTTTTAAAGGACTTATTTAAGGAAGAAATAAAAAAAGAGAATCCCTCAAAAGATGAGAAGAAAGAAGAAAAACAAGAAAATGTGATGATATACATAAGAGACACAAATATTTGTATATGTGCCTTTCTCCCTATGTAGGTTAGTTGCCTTTTAGGCAGTATGCTCATCTTTGCTAAGCAGTCAGTGACACATGGTAAAGTGCTTGGTAAATATGTCTGTATATTCTTTTTCCACATTAGACTGCCCACAGATGCTCCCTTATTGGAGATCTAACTACATCTGAGTTGTTTGTTCCCTTGACTAAAAGATAACCATTCTTCCCAACCTATCACCTTAAACATAGAAAATCTATCTTAATGTGTTCATTAAATCTCATAGGATTCATAAATTTTTTAGAGTCATTTTTGTTTTCAAATGATTTCGTTTCACAAATCGTTGTCCTACAATCACAAAAAACAAACAAGCCAAACCTGTTGTCATTGAGTCAATTCCGACTCATAGCGACCCTATAGGACAGAGTAGAACTGCCCCACAGAGTTTCCAAGGAGTGCATGGTGGATTTGAACTGCTGACCTTCTGGTTAGCAGCCATAGCTCTTAACCACTACATCATAATCACAAAGTTATCTCGTAAACTATGCTTCCTCTATGTAACTAATGCAACAGCCCAATGTATTCCTTTAAACTAAACAAAGTAATTTAAATTGGTTCAATTATATCTAGTTTTATGGATTTACATTTGAAACTTGTAAATGTATTTTCTTATGAATGTTTTCCATTAAAATAGCATACTTTTATTGCCCTGGAAAGAAGGCAGTGCATGGTTATCTTTGGAATTATACCTATGCCCCAGTCCATCTTCATAACTTTTGCACAAGAAGCCAAGTTACAATGCAACCCTTCAGCTGGCTGCAATCACTTGGTCCAGGGGCAAGCTTTTGACCCAGGCAAAGCCATTGAGTCCCTCCCGTAAATTTTTGAACAGTGCAGCAAGAGAGAATGCAATCTCTTTCTATTGCATGGGAGTGAGATATACATTTTCAGAAAATATTGTCATCATATTTTCATGAGAAGAAAGCCAGTCTTCACCAAGAAAGAACCGTATAGGAAACAAAGGGAAGAAACAGGGTCAAGAGATAAGTGGATAAGTCGTACTAATCTCCAAGCCCTGGTTCTGTTAGTTCCTAGACTCAGATACATCCCTGCCCTTCCTGTAACTTTATTGATCAAATTTCCCCTTGAATTTTCTGAAATAGCTAGCATCCTTTCAATAATTTCATTCTTTTGCTGAGTTAGTTCAAGTTGGGGGTGTCTTGTGACTTGCAGGCTACACAGTCCTACCTGATCCATATATATATTTTATCACCAAAACCGAACCAAACCCATTGCTGGCAAGTCAATTCTGACTCATAGTGACCCTACAGGACAGAGTACAACTGCCCCATAGGGTTTCCAAGGAGTGACTGGTGGATTCGAACCGCCAGCTTTTTGGTTGGCAGCTGAGCTCTTAAACACTGCGCCACCAAGGCTCCTTTTTATTACAGTCCTACCTAATATATTGGAGCCCTGGTGGCGCAGTGGTTAAGAACTCGGAAGCTAACCAAAAGTTCAGCAGTTTGAATCCACCAGCCACTCCTTGGAAACCCTATGGGGCAGTACTGCTCTGTCCTATAGGGTTGCTTTTAGTCGAAATCCACTCAATGGCAACGAGTATGTGAGTACCTAATACATAAGTATGTGAATCTGTTCTCATAAATTTCTATCCTGCAATTTTTGTATGTTTTCTATTATGTGTTAAAAATATGGCATTTAAATGTATTTTCCAAGAATGTGGTGTTATTTGTTTCATAATGGCTGCTATATTCTGTTTGTGTTAACGTAGCTCCCTGGATAGCACACAGTCATTAGAAGGCCTCTGGAAAATGGATGCCTTACATAAATGTGACATTGAGGCTGTTTTAAAGTATTATCATTTAGCACTCTTCTTAATGACTGTTGCTTCACTCATTTATTGATTACACCAGCTGCAGCTTAAAATCTGGGTCCCTGGCTTTCATATTAGGCTTCTCCGTCTCCACACATCTCAGTCAATTTTTTGTTTACAGCACCATTTAATGAGTGTTCTTATGCAGCATTTTTGGCTAAGTCTTTTAATTAAAAGAACATCTTTATGACGTTGTAATTTGAAATTAGGAAAGTTTGATTGCAGTATTTTTATTGTGCAAATTTATTTTCTCTTATAATGTAGTAATTATTACGCTGACGTTCTGGTTCAAGCTGAATTTCTACTTAAACAGTCTGTAAGTAGAAGCATGGAAGTAAGGGGATATCTAAGAAAAAAAAAAAATTCTGGCAAATAAAAAGTTTTAAAACTCAAAAAGAAGGATACTTTTTTCCAGGGTACAGATATTAATCATGAAGCCTGGAAAATAAGAAAATGTGATGATACCTTATTTCAAGTTAAACGATGAGCTTGTTTTTCACGTACATTTTATTAATAAAATCCTTGAAATATTTTTTTTCCTTTAGACCTTCATGCACTTCACAAATTTTAAATATTTTAAAAAATCTATTTTGATATTTCTATTACCATTTTAAGGATCTCTGGTGGCACAAAGGGTAAGCACTCGGCTGCTAACCAAAAAGTAGACTGTTGTGCCCCATCAGCAGTTCCATGGGAGAAAATATCTGCTGATCTACTCCCGTAAAGATAACAGCCTAGGAAGCTCTATGGGGCAGGTCTTCTCTGTCCTGTAGGTTCACTGTGAGCCAGAATCAACTCTACGGCATAAAAACAACAATCACCATTTTTTAAAAATTGGATCTTTAATAATGTCCATGATATTTCTTCAGTAACCTGAGTTGTTTTGCACATTCTTTTTTAAGTAGAGAGATTTATTAAACCAAGACACAGCATAGAGCTGAACAGATACCAGGAAGGAAAGAAAAATTGGAATTGATAGAAGGAATGTAGTTTGATATTCAGTGGTATCCCATTTTAAGTGTTAATTTCTTTCATGTAATTTCTGCCTGCAAGTTTCAGACTAATGGGGAAATCAGTTTTCAATAGAAGACTTGCTTCTTCCTTCACCAATAGATTTGGAAGCCACACATCATGATATTTCCTCATCTAGCCCCATAAACAGACACATTGGTATTGCAATTTCCCTCCTTTCCTCTTTCTCAAAATGTAAAATTACCTACTTATCATTTAATGACTGCCTCTCAACTTTGCCCTTGATTTCATCTCCTCGTATCGTCCCAGGAATCACACCTGTCTAGTTAGTCCAGCCACTCCAGGATCTTCAACTTTTTCTTTCTTCTGGCTCTTCAGGAGCAGCTTTTAAACCTTTCAAGTCTCTCCTACCCCTCCAATAACTATATATATATATATATATATATATTTTATATCTCAATTTTATTGAAGTACAATAAAATACATTCATTTAAATGTACAGTTTGATACATTTTGACAATCAAAATATAGAACATTTACATCACCATGGAGCGTTTTCTCACACCCTTTACAGTCAATAACCCACCCCATCCCCCAGTCCAAAGCCACCACTGATCAGCTTTCTGTCACTATAGTTTTGCCTGTTACAGAGTTCCGTATTATATATATGAAATCATATGCTGTCTGTGAATGGATTTTTTTTTTTGCTCAGTATATTTTTGAGATATATCTATATTGTTGTGCATGTCAGTAGTTGGTTCATTTTTATTGATGAGTAGTGTCCATTGTAAGGCTATACCATAAGCTATTTATACATTCACCTGTCATTGGACATTTGGGTTATTTCTAGTTTTTAGATCTTCTTAGTAAAGTTGCTATGAATATTAAAATAAGTCTTTGTGTGGGTATATATTTTCATTTTTCTTAGCTAAATACCTAAGAATTTAATTGACAAGTCTTATAAGAATACAGGCAACTTTTTGAGAAACTGCCAAAATATCCTAAAGTGGTTGTATCATTTTACATTTCCACCAATAATGTCTGAGAATTCTAGTTGGTTCAAATCCTCTCCAGTTCTTGGTATTGCCATTCTTTAAATAGGTGTGTACTAGCGTCCTTATGATTTTTACTTGTATTTCCTAATGATTAAAGATTTTTAGCATCTCTTCAAGAGTTTATTTACCATTCATGTATCTTTTGTGAAGTTTCTGTAACAATTTTTCTGCCTTTTAATTTTTTTGTCTTATTATTATTAGGTGTAAGTTTTCTTTATATATAATTGATAAAATTAATTTTTCTCCCAGTCTTCTGTTTCAATATGTATTGTAATAGTGTCTTTTGAAGGGCAGAACATATTAATATTGTTGATATTAAATTTATATATTCTTTTCTTTTACCTTTTATATTTTGGTATCCAGTCTAAGAAATGTTTTTACCTACTAAGAAGTCACAAAGATTTTCTCCTATGTATTTTTTTTACGATTAGTCTAGTTTCAGTTTTTACATGTAGGTATATGATTGGTTTCAAGTTAATTTTTACAGATAGTGTAAGGTTAAAGTTGAGATTCATTAATTTTTCCAAAATGATACCAGTTGTTTCAGCAACACTTATTGAACATATTTTCTTTTCTCAACTGAATTACTTTGTCACCTTTATCAAAAGAAAATTGACCATATGCATGGGTCTATTTCTAGATTCCCTATTCTGTTTTATTTTGCTTGATGGGCAGTAGAACATCATCTTGATTACTGTAGTTTTATTGTAAGTCTTGAAATTTCAATCAGGCAATGTAAGTCCTCCAATATTTTGTGGCTCTTTTAAAAGTGTTTTAATGATTATAGGTCTTTTGAATTTCCATGTAAATTTTATAATATACATGAATATTTTTATTAAACATCCTACTGAGCATTTTAATGGGGTTGCATTAAATCTATAGATCAATTTGGAGAGAACTGACATCTTACTAGTATTGAATCTTCCAATTCAATGACATAGTATATACTTATTTCGATCTTCTTAAAATTCTTTTAGCAGCGTTTTATTTTTTAATTTACAGGCACTCAACATATTTTGTTAAACTTACCTCTAAATATTTAATAAGTTTTGTTGCTATTCTAAATGGAACTTTTTTTTAATTTTAATTTTCAGTTATTTGTTTCTCTTATATAGAGATATGACAGACTTTGTATGTTGCAACATTGCTAAACTGACTTATCAATACCAGTAATTTTTTGTATATTTCTTATGAGTTTCTATGTATGTGCTCATGTAATCTCCAGATAAAGAAAGTTTCTTATCTTTTTCTTGTCTTATTGCACTGGTTAGGGCTTCCACTACAATGTTAAGTAGAAGTGATAAGAGTGGACGTCTCGCCTTCTACCTGATCTTAGGGAAAAGGAGTTCAGTCTTTCAACACTAAGCTTAATGTTGATGCTAGGTTTTTCATAGTTGCCTTTATAAGTTTGAGGAGGCGCTCCTCTCTCTCCAGTTTGTTGAATCTTTATAATAAATTGGTGCTAAAATTTGTTAAATATTCTGCATCCATTGAGAAGATCATAGAACTGTTTTCTTTATGCTGCTAATATGGTGAATTACACTGATTCTCAAAAGTAAAACAAACTTTACATTTCTGTAATAAATATCTGTTCATGATGCATTATCCTTTCTACATGTGGCTGAATTTTAACTATTAATATTTTCCTTTGGAATCCATGGCATTTTTTTCCTTGTTATCTTCATGGTTTCCTAGTCCTCTTTCTCAGAGTTTTGTTCTTGGTACACTTTCATCTCACTCTATAGTCATCATGGATAATCTCATTTATATTCATGGTTTTAATTATCATCTCCCTGACAATAATTCTTCAAATTATATATCCAGATCATTTTCTTTCAAATTGTGAATCCATATAATACTCCAGGTTATATACTTTACTTTGTTTTCCTGCATGTATCACAGCCTCAACATGCCCAGACTCTATTGTTTCTTCTTTTCCTTCCTTGCCAAAATATTTCCTACATTGTTTTGTAATCTTACTTATTGTCACTAATATCAACTCATGTCCCAAAATAGAACTCTGATATTTAGCATCAATTTTTTCCTTTATTTTATTCTCTATGTCAAAGTGATCACTTAGATTGTTTTATTTAATTTCAAATATTTCCTAATCATTTGCACTCCTTTTTTCTCAATTATCTCTTCTCTATTTTGATCTACTAGAGTAGCCTCTTAATTCATTTCCCAATTCCATATTATACCATTCATGTCTATCAAAGTGATATCAGGTGTTACTTTCTTAGTTATGATCTTAATGCCTCCCCATTGTCTAACAGTTATAGTATAATTGTTTAGTATGATGTACATGTCTTTTTCTTTCTAACCTCTTATTTCAACACTTTCTGCGTCATACACCATGCTTCAGTTGTACAGAATTACTGAACATACTCAGCTTTTGAATATTTCTATCTCCAACTCATTGCTGGTCATTCTGTAAAGCAATCAGAGTGTAAAAACATCCAGGAAGTCAACTTGCTCCCCATACCCTTCACCAACTCCAGATTGGGTAAATTGTTTCTACTCTGATCCCTCAAAACACCTGTGGAGACCTGCATTAATGTACTTCTCATCTTGTACTGAAAATATCTGTTATATATGTCTGTATTCTCCATGGGATTATACCCCTCAATGGCAAGAATCTGCTCATTCTTCTTCTATATTTAATTCATCTTTCTATCTCTGTGCCTGTCACATAAGTGTTGAACTGGATTGAAGCTCAGACTCTAATCAAAAGTTACATTTCTTTCCTAAATAAGTGTAATGTATTCCAGGAGGAAGAATGCTGCCCTATGCCTCAGAATTTAAACATTCATTCAAGAGGGAAAAAGTAGAAATTTGACATTTTGCACGCTTGTAGGAATAAAGCAAGACCTCATACCAATACAAAGATAAAACCAAAAACCAAACCTATTACAGTTGAGTCAGTTCCAGCTCATAGCGACCCTATAGGACAGACTAGAACTGCCCGATAGGGTTTCCAAGGAGCAGCAGGTGAATTTAAACTGTTAATCTTTTGGTTGGCAGCCAAGCTCTTAACCACCATGCCACCAGGACTCCAATACAAAGACAAAGACTTATTATTTACTGTGAACTTTGAAAAAAACAACATAAGGAAACTATTACAAAACTAATATAAGGAACCAATATCTCTGCATAGGCTGCAATGGAATACAAATTTATGGTTCACTGAAAACAGTTAGCTGGATCCTGAGGAAGAGTTAGCGAGACTCTGGAATAGATAAAAATTTACCACCAATTAATTATAAAGACGCAACAAACTTGGGAGAGAGAACTTCCTCAAAATAATGAAGGGCATCTACTAAAAACCTGGCACAGTGGTTAAGAGCTTGGCTGCTAAACAAAAAGTCAGCAGTTCGAATCCACCAGCTGCTCCTTGGAAACTCTAAGGGACAGTTCTACTCCGTCCTATAGGGCCACAATGAGTCAGAATTGACTCAACAGCAATGGGTTTGGTTTGGGTTTTGGTACTAAAAATCTAGAGTTAACATTAAGTTTAGTTTTGAAAGACTGAACTCTTTTTCCCCAGGATCAGGTACAAGGCAAGGATGTCAACTCTTATCACTTCTATTTAACATTGTAGTGGAAGTCCTAACCTGTGTAATAGAGACTGTCTTAGCTAATCCTTGCTACAGGTTTTCACTAATTTCATAACTGAGAACCTTAATCCATGTTACTTTCTAGGTTTTGTAAATGATTTATATTTAACTAAATAATATGAAGTATATGATTCTCATTCTAGAATGTGTGTATAGTTGTCCTGAATGTATCTGTTTTTCCTTAAAAAGTTGATGGCTCTATCACCCCTAACAGGGTTATTTCTGACTGAGTATGACCTATGTCTGGCTGCAAGCCTATGCCTCTTATCACAGTGACTTATTCTTGGGATATCTTCAGGTCTAACGTATGAGGTCTGATATAGAGAACCTAAAAGTAATTTACTGTCCTTTTCTCCTCCTATTTAGCTTTTGTTATTTTCAAAAATTGTTTCTGTGGCTGATTTTGACACTGAAAGGTAATAGAATTTTAGAGGTAGGAAAAGAGACAGAGAGAGAGACATGATTTAGCTCTTTCAAGACTCAATTATATTCTACTTTGAATTTTTTTGTTGATGCCATGTGTTTTCACTAATAGAAGGCATGCTGATTAAAGGATCAATTCAGAATTTTTATTATGACTTATGGATTTTGATTCCCATTATCTAGGATCTCCTATGTCCCAGGGGACCCTAGATGTTGTAAATCCTGCTGATATGAGTCAAAGATAAAATGTTTTTTTTTTTTCTTAAAAAATTGCAAACCAAGAAACTTGTTGCCTTCCAGTTGATTCCAACTCATAGTGATCCTATAGGACAGAGTAGAACTGCTACATAGGGTTTCCAAGGAATGACTGGTGGATTCAAACTGCTGACCTTTTGGTTAGCAGCCTGAGCTCTTAACCACAGAAAATTTGCAAAACATGAGGTAAAACATGAAGCCACCTGGCAATGACTGCATATAGATCTTATTCTAGTCTACTTCCTCTTAGCCTTTTTATTATTTTTTCATGAAACTTTTCAGAACATAGTACAATGCATTTTTCCTTACTTCAAAAGCAGTACTTCCAGTCCAAATAAATAAAGCCAAGGGGTTTTTTATCTCAGGAAAATTACCACTACAACGCATTCTTCAGTACTGCAAAAGCATTACTGATGGCCAAGTAAAACTAAAGGAATTTGTATCTTAGGAAAATCACTACTGCTATGTATTCTTCGTTATAACAAAAGCAGCCCTAACAGCTAAGAAGCAAAACAGCTACCCTGCAATACTGCAGATCTGTTCACAGTGATGCATTCCACCTGCTACATGTGGAAGCAAAGATTGGGCCCTAAGATTGAATGCATGGTGAGAATAACTTATAGGAGTTTAAGTCTCTTGACAATGTATTATTCCTTATTGCAAAGACATTATTTAATGTTCAGAATGTAGAAAATCAGGGAGCCAGTAACAGCTAGAAACAATGAATGGTGTCAGGGAGAAAATGGCCATTATGATTGAATGAAGACTGAGAATAGCTTATTCTCTTGATAAATACATTTCACAAGAACATAGTAACTGGGAAACATAGTGAAGACACTTATAGAAATAAAGGTTTTGTTTTGTTTATTTACTTGCTTGTTTATTTTGGTGCATACATCTTTAATACTTTTATACTGATTATACAATCTTCAGTTTGGTTGTTGTTCTCAGGATTTGCTGTCTTCTTACATTAGGATATTTTCGTAATTTTAGTGATTAAAATCATACATGTTACTTATAAAGTGATATGACTTTAGGATCTCACAACTAAGCTCATTCACTGTTTCTGTTTAAGGAAATTGAGGCAACAGAAATAACTCAAGATGGGAGTTCCGGCAAAATGGAGCTTTAGGCAGAAGCACCACGTCGTCCCTCCACAGCAAAGATCCAAAAAACTAAGCCGAACAGAGAATACAACAATCCTGAAACCCTAAAACATCAAATGAAGAGATAAAGAACTCAGCCAAGCACCAAATGGAGTGAGAAAACTGACAGAGAATGGAGAGCAAGGAAGGATTCATGCAGAGGTCCCCTACCAGCTAACACAGTGCGGATACACCATCTTGGACTCCTATGAGAGACCAGCAAACAGGGGTACGAGAAAGCAGCCTCACCGAGTACCCAGTGGGAGACAAAACAACCGGTAATTTGTGGAGTGCGCTTTCCCACCCCCCCACGCCTCTTCACCCCTGCTCGGCCTCCTCTGCTTCCCGTGGCCATGGTCTCTTGAACGGGAAGCACCGGCTGCTTGGATTCCACATACCCAAGCGGGCGGCTCTCTGGGTGCCATTTGTTGGCTGCTGGTGTTGCTTTTTTCCTCTTCTTTTGATTTCTTCCTTGCCTCTGGCCAACTCCCCCTCCTTTCACTCAAGTGCCTTTCTCCGTGCGCCATCTTTGCTTCTTCCTGAGGGGCTGCAGAGCACCGGCAATTAGTGATATACACTTTCCCACTCTCTACACTTCATCACCCACACTCAGCCTCCTCCGCTTCCCAAGGACACAGTCTCTTGTCCAGAAACACCAGCCCACACTAGCTGGCTCTCTGAGTGCCATTTGTTGGCTGCTGGTGTTGCTTTTTTTTTTTTTTTTTTCTGCTTCTTTTGATTTCTTGCTTGCCTCTTGCCGCCTCCCCCTCCTTTCGCTCGAGTGCCTGGCTCCATGAGCCATCTTTGCTTCTTCCTGAGGGGCTGCGGAGCTCCATTTGAGTGTGGAGCTGCTTCCCGGTCTGGGCTACCGCGCTGATGGGATCCTGGGGCTTTTGTTCGTTTGTTTGTTTTGAATTGTTTGTTTTCTTTTCCTTTTCTTGAGTTGGGAGCCCGTTCTGGCCAGGCGGAGCTGCGTGGCAAGGAAATCCCCTTCTGCTTCCACAGACATGCAGAGGGATCCCTGAGACCATTTTTTTTTCCCCATTGGATTTTTTTTTCCCTGTTTTTTTTGGGGGCCTTTCTTTTTTTTCATTGTTGTTGTTCTTTTTTTAATTGGTTTTGTTTTCTTTTCCCTCTTTTTCCCTTTTTGTCTTTCTTCATTGCTCAGTTTCTCATCCCTCTATATCTTCATTCTCTTTCTGATCCCTGAATACCAGGCATTGTATACCTCTACACCTTCTAGCCAGGCTGTACTGTAACACCTGAGAGCGACTTCCCCAGACCCCATAGCTGCACCGGTGGGATCCCTGGGAACTTTCCGATTCTTTAACCTTTCTGATTTTAATTAATTCATTCTTTTCTTTTCTTCCTCTTCCCCTTTCTGTTTTTCTCCATTTCATAGTCTCTCATCTCTCCAGTCCAACAGCAAGCTCCCCTAGCATTCTTTTTTGTTTGTTTGTATGTTTTTGGCTCCTGTTCCTCTCTCCTCTCTCCCATATCCAACTTAGCTCCACACATAACAATCTCCCCGCTGCATCCTGCCTACCTGCACCGTGCGCTTGACATCACACCACCAAGAAGCACGGGCATGGCCTACTGGAACCTGCCCTGCACTGATTAACGACCTGCTCTGGTGGCTGTAGTAAGTGCCACAAACAACCCATCCCAGTAACTCCTCTTCAGCTAGACCTGCCCTGCTGGACCATATCTGAGTGACTCACCCTGCCAGGTGGAGAAGGAGGCGAACAGTATTGAGGGCACACACGAACAAACAACAAAGAACATACAGTCCGCCTGCTCAGACATAGTTAAATTGTTTTTTTAAAAGGGATGAAACAAACAAATCTACCATCAATAAAGAAAAATAACTACTGAATGCCCCGAAAACAGCAGACAATATCTAAACATTTAATAAACAGTACAGGATGGTTCCAGTAGGGTTCCAAAATAAAACACCAGATGACTCTCTTGTGGAACAAAATGAACTAGAACTACCTCATAAGGAATTCAAATCTCTAATACTCAGAATTCTCCAAGAACTGAGGCAAAAAGCTGACAAACATGAGGAAAAAATAGAACAATTCATGGAAAATACAGACAAAAAATTGGAAGACCTCAGGAAGATAATACAGGAAAACAATGCCAAAATAAATTGACAACTAGAAATTATACAAAGACAACAATTAGAAATCCAAAAGATAAACAACAAGATTTCAGAAATGGATGATGTCATAGAAGGGCTAAGAAGGAGATTTGAAATGGTGGAAGACAGGATCAGTGGATTTTAAGAAAAACACTTGGATACAACTCTGTTTGAGGAAAACTCAGAAAAAAGAACAAAAAAAAAATGAAGAGACCCTGAGAGTTATGAGAGACACAATCAAAAGCAAAAATTTACGAGTGATTGGAATTCCAACACAGGGGGAGAAAACAGAAAACAGAGAGGATCATTGAGTAACCGCTGACAGAAAACTTCCCCAATATCATGAACGATGAAAAGCTGGCCATACAAGAAGCTCAATGAACCCCATATAGAAGAGACCCCAAAAGAAAATCAACAAGGCGTATCATATTCACACTGGCTAAAACAAAAAACAAACAAAGAATCCTGAGAGCAGCTTTTGAAAAACAAGAGGTCACATACAGAGGAGAAACAATAAGACTAAGCTCACATTATTCGGCAGAAACCATGCAGGCAAGAAGGCAATGGGATGACATATATAAAATCTTGAAAGAAAAAGATTGTCAGCCAAGAATATATTCCGCAAAACTATCGTTCAGATTTGATGGTGAAATTAGGTCATTCCCAGATAAACAGAAATTAAGGGAATATGTAAAAATCAAACCAAACTTACAAGAATTATTAAAGGGAGTTCTTCGATCTGAGGACAAACAGCTTCGGCTCACACGCAGAATATAGGATGCAGGATCGTACCAGCCAGATAGCAATCTAGGAAATGAACTCTCGAGAACTATCCAAAACCAAAAGAAATACAACAGGGAATCAGAGAAGTTAATCAATAAATGACAACAACATCAAAACAATAAAAGAGGGAATAAACAGCATAGGTATAGAACCTTCTAAAGGAGAGGAAGGCAAGGAGATACCAAATAATGGTAGACTGCTTCAAACTTAGAAAGATAATGGTAAAATTCATGGTAACCACAAAGAAAGTTAACAAACCAACTTATAAAAATAAAGAAGAAAAACATAAAGTCTCGGCAAAAACAAAACCTACAAAAACAAAAGAAAGGAAAAAAAATCCACAAACAAAAGTAACTCAGCACAAGAGAGTAAGAAGAACAAAGAAAACTTCAACACCACAAAAAAAAGCACTACAAAATGATAGCAACAAACTCACATCTATCAATAATTACACTGAATGTAAATGGACTCAATGCACCCATAAAGAAACAGAGAGTGACAGAATGGATAAGAAAACAGGATCCATCAATATGCTGTCTACAAGAGACACACCTTAGAAACAAAGATGTGAATTTATTAAAAGTCAAAGGTTGGAAAAAAGTATATCAAGCTAACAACTACCAAAAAAGAGCAGGAGTGGCAATTCTAATCTCAGATAAAATAGACTTTCAAACAAAATCTACCATAAAAGACAAAGAAGGACACTACATAATGATTAAGGGGATGATCCATCATGAAGACATAACCATAATAAACATCTACGCTCCCAATGACAGGGCTCCAAAATACATAAAACAAACTCTAACAACACTGAAAAGAGAAATTGACAGTTCCACAATAATAGTAGGAGACTTCAACACACCACTCTCAGTAAAGGACAGAACAACTAAGAAGAAACTCAACAAAGATACAGAATACCTAAAGGGCACAATCAGCCAACTGGATCTCATAGACATATATAGAACATGCCATCCAACCACTGCAAACTACACATTCTTTTCCAATGCACATGGAACTTTCTCCAGAATAGAACACATCTTAGGCCACAGAGCAATCCTTAACAAGATCCAAAACGTTGAGATAATTCAAAGTATCTTTTCTGATCACAATGCCATCAAGGTAGAAATTAAAAACAGAAAGAGCAAGGAAAAAAAATCAACTACATGGAAACTGAATAATAACTTGCTTACACAACACTGGGTAACAGAAGAAATCAGAGATGGAATTAAAAAATTCCTAGAATCAAATGAGAATGAAAACATCATACCAAAACCTTTGGGACACAGCAAAGGCAGTTCTCAGAGGACAATTTATAGCAATAGATGCACATACCAAAAAAGAAGAAAGGGACAAAATCAAAACATTAACTACCGAACTCAAACAAATAGAAAGAGAATAGCAAAAAAAGCCCACAACCACCAGAAGAAAGGAAATAGTAAAGATCAGAGCATAAACAAATGAAATAAAGAACAGAAAAACAATAGAAACAATTAACAAAACCAAAAGTTGGTTCTTTGAAAGAATCAACAAAATTGACAAACCACTGGCCAGACTGACAAAAGAAAAACAGGAGAGGACACAAATAACCCAAATAAGAAATGAAATGGGGGACTTTACAACAGACCCAACTGAAATAAAAAGGATTATAATGGAATATTCATGAAAACTATACTCCAACAAATTTGAAAACCTAGAGGAAATGGATAAATTTCTAGAAACACACAGCCTACACAAACTACAACAAAGTGATGTTGAAAATCTGTACAGACTCATAACAAGAGAAGAGATTGAAAAGGTAATAAAAAAACTCCCAACCAAAGAAAGCCCTGGCCCAGACGGCTTCACTGGAGAATTCTACAAAACATTTACAGAAGAGCTTATACCAGTACTACTCAAGCTATTTCAGAGCATAGAAGAGGAAGCAACACTTCCAAATTCATTCTATGAAGCCACCATAATGCTGATACCAAAACCAGGCAAAGATGCTACAAAAAAAGAAAATTACAGACTAATATCTCTCATGAATATAGATGCAAAAATTCTGAACAAAATTCTAGCCAATAGACTTCAGCATCATATCAAAAAAATAATACACCACGACCAAGTAGGATTCACACCAGGTATGCAAGGATGGTTCAACATTAGAAAATCAATCAACGTAATCCACCACATAAATAAAAGGAAAAAAAGAATCACATGATCATCTCCATTGACGCAGAAAAGGCATTTGACAAAGTCCAACACCCATTCCTGATAAAAACTCTCAATAAAATAGGTATAGAAGGGAAATTTCTCAACATAATAAAGGGCATCTATGCAAAACAAATGGCCAATATCATTCTTAATGGAGAGAGGCTGAAAACATTCCCCTTGAAAACAGGAACAAGACAAGGATGTCCTTTATCACCACTCTTATATAACATTGTGCTGGAAGTTCTAGCTAGAGCAATAAGGCAAGAAAAAGAAATAAAGGGCATCCAAATTGCTAATGAAGAAGTTAAACTGTCCCTGTCTGCAGATCATATGATACTATACATAGAAAACCTGAAGGACTTCACGAGAAATCTACTGGAAGTAATAGAAAGATGCAGCAGAGTAGCAGGATACAAGATAAACATTCAAAAATCAGTTGGATTCCTATACACCAATAAGGAGAACGATGAAAAGGAAACCAGGAAAACAATACCATTTTCAATAGCCCCTAAAAAGATAAACTACTTAGGAATAAATCTGACCAGGCATGTAAAAGACCTGTACAAAGAAAACTACAAAACACTACTGCATGAAACTCAAAGGGATCTACATAAATGGAAAAACATACCATGCTCCTGGATAGGCAGACTCAACATTGTGAAAATGGCAATTCTATCCAAAGGACTTTACAAATACAATGCAATCCTGAATCCAAATACCAACAACATTTTTCAAAGAGATGGAAAAACTAGTCATTAACTTTATATGGAAAGGGAAGAAGTCCCAAATAAGTAAAGCGCTACTGAAGAAGAAGAATAAAGTTGGAGGACTCACACTACCTGACTTCAGAACCTACTATACAGCTCAAAGTAGTCAAAACAGCCTGGTACTGGTACAACGACAGACACTTTGACCAATGGAACAGAATTGAGAACCCAGGTGTAAATCCATCCACCTAGGGTCACCTGATCTTCAACAAGGGCCCAAAGTCCATCAAATAGGGAAAAGACAGTCTTTTTAACAAATGACGCTGGCAAAACTGGATATCCATCCGCAAAAAAATGAAACAAGACCCATACATCACACCGTATACAAAAACTACTTCAAAATGGATCAAAGACCTGAATATAAAGCCTAAAACTATAAAGTTCATAGAAGAAAAAATAGGACCAACACTTCAGGCCTTAATACACGGCATTAACAGGATACAATCCATAACAATCAACGCACAAACCCCAATAGATAAGCTAGACAACTGGGATCTTCTAAAAATCAAACACTAAGCTCTTCAAAAGACTTCATCAAAAGAGTAAAAAGAGAACCTACAGACTGGGAAAAAATTTTTGGACAGTACAAGTCAGACAAAGGTCTAATCTCCATAATCTACAAGAAAATCCAACACCTCTACAACAAAAAGACAAACATTCCTATTAAACAATGGGTAAAGGAAATGAACAGACACTTCACCAAAGAAGACATTCAAATGGTCAACAGACACATGAGGAAATGCTCGCCATCACTAGCCATTAGAGAAATGCAAATTAAAACCACAATGAGATACCATCTCACCCCGGCATTACTGGCACCAATCAAAAACACTGGAAATAACAAATGTTGGAGGGGCTGCGGGGAGATGGGAACACTTATGCACTGCTGGTGGGAATGCAAAATGATACAACCGTTTTGGAAAATGATATGGAGTTTCCTCAGAAAGCTAGAAATAGATATACCATTTGATCCAGCAATCCCACTCCTAGGAGTATCTCCTAGAGAAATAAGAATCATCCCTCGAATGAACCTATGTTCATGACAGCATTGTTCACAATAGCAAAACGATGGAAACAACCTAGATGCCCATCAACAGATGAATGGATAAACAAACTAGGGTACATAGACACAATGGAGTACTATGCAATGAGAAAGAACAACAATGAATCTGTGAACCATCTCATAACATGAATGAAACTGGAGGACATCATGCTGACTGAAATAAGTCAATCACAAAAGGACAAATATTGTATGAGACCTCTATTGTAAAAACCCATGAAAAAGTTCACACACAAAATGTAACAATATTTGTTGGTTACCAGGGATGGGAGAGGTTGTGGGGAAATACTAAATAGGCAATAGATAAGTGGTATCTTGGGTGAAGGGTGAGACAGTACACAATACAGGGGAAACTAGCGCAACTTGTCCAAAAGAAAGGTCATGGAAGCGCCATAGACACATCCAAACTCCCTGAGGGACTGAATTGCTGGGCGGAGGGCTGTGGGGACCATGGGCTTGGGGAACATCTAGCTCAATTGGCATGACACAGCTTATAAAGACAATGCTCTAAATTCTGCCTTGGTGAGTAGTGTCTGGGGTCTTAAAAGCCTGTGAGCGGCCATCTAAGTTACTCCACTGGTCTCATCCCTTCGGGAGCAAGGGAGAATGAAGAGAAGAGGATACAAGGAAAAGATTAGTCCGAAGGACTAATTGTCCACAGCTACCAAGGCCTCCACCGGACTGAGTCCAGTATAGCTGGATGGTGCCTGGCTACCACCACTGACTACTATGACCAGGATCACAACAGAGGATTCTGGACAGAGCTGAAGAAGGATGTAGAGCATAATTGTAACTCACAAAAAAAAAAAAAAAGACCAGGTTTCCTGGCCTAAAGGAGACTGGAGAAACCTCGAGAGTATGGCCCCCAGACACCCTTTTAGCTCAGTGGTGAAGTTATCTCTGAGGTTCACCGTTCAGCCTGGGAGTGGACAGCCCCGTAAAACCAAATAAGACTAATGAGGTACAGGAGTCCAGTGACAAGGGCCAGAAGGCAGAAGGGGACAAGGAAGCTGGTGATAGGGAACCGAAGATTAAGTAAGGATATTGTTGATGTGTTGTGAGATTGTTAACCTTTGTCATAGGGCAACATTTGTAGTAAGCATTAAATGAGAAACTATTTTGTTCTGTAAGCCTTCATCTTAAGTGAGAAGAACAGCACAACTGGAAGAGCGTAGTCAATGTCACTGAACTGTGCATGTATAAATTTTTGAAATGGTCTATCTTTGGCTATGTGTATTTTCACCAAAAAAAAAAAAAAAAGAGTTGAGAAGTTAGAGGGTTAATATGTTGTGGGGTTGTTAACCAATATCATAAAACAACATGTGTACTACTGTTTCATGAGAAACTATTTGTTCTGTAAGCCTTCACCTGAAGTACAGTAAAATATTAAAAAAAATAAATGAATAACTCAAGTTGCCCAATTTTGCACACCTTGTCAACAATAGAACCAGTCGAATAATGTCATTCTACTGAACCTCAGACCTAGGCAGTTTATAATATGATTTGCTGCCTCTGGGCTGTGGTCTCTTAGGTCAATAAGGTGGAAAACAGTTGAGAGTGGCAAGTGGAATGGGTGATGTGAAAATAAAAGAAAGCTGGGGGAACAGTGCAAACTTTTGGAACAATTTGAATGTATGTGTCTGCGTGTGTGAGTGTGGGTGGAGTAATTTGTGTATGAGACTAAGAATCAAACATGTATAATTTTTGTAAACCATTTCCAGGTCTGTGCCAATAAATAATATTAATTTGAAGAGAATGATCAAGAACTATACTCAATGAAGGTGATTTAGGCTGTGGGTCAGTAATGAAATTTGGATCATATACAAAAATCTGGAAATACTGACAATGTAACATCTAAGGCATATAATAAGAGTAACGGTAGTAGTAAAGGGAATGAAAACAGAAAGAAACAAAGGGAGATAATCAATTTAACTGCCATATTTGAAGGTGGGAAATACGGCTTTTTCTGGGCTTTGAAAAATATGGCCTTTGGCCAAGTTTCAGAGTCCTATTTTCAGCATACCCTTGAAATATCATTTACAGTTAGCAAGTGCCACGTGTTGAAACACCAGGGATGATGTATACCAATGTAATTACGTTTATCCACAAAGGACACAACACTTGGTGTGGATAATAATGGCAGATTTAGCAAGCATAGGTTGCCAAGTTTTAGTTGTGTATGATCTGCAATGCACAGAAAAAAAGATTGGTTTAATTCTTGGGCTAACAATAAGGAGAGAGTTGAATTCCTTTACCATATTTTCCTTTGGTCCAAGTCATCGTTTTCATCTTGATCCAAGTCACTTGGGATATAGCTTTTTTCATTAAAGCCAACAGTTCTAGAATCATGACGATAGAAGTTCTAGTCAAAACAATTGTTGGCAGTTCAACCTTGTAAGTTCATTGCCAAAATGCAAAACAGTTTCAGAAATTTACCTGACTAATCTGGCCAAGATTATGTGTAGTGAACTTTAAAGTTAACCAAACTCTAATTAGTAACCCAGATCTGCATCCTACTTCTTTGTACTATGTTTGTGTGTGTGAGAGAGACGGAAAGTGAGAGACTATTATTTCCACTTTTTTAAAATTTTAAATGTTATTTCAATTCTCATCTGTAGAGATGTGCTATTTTTTACCCATATTTCTGATGTTTAAATAAGATAATGCATATGAAGTACAGTATTTGCTTATAGTAAGTACTCAAAGGAGAAGAATGTTGAATATACCGTGGACTGCCAAAACAACAAAAAAATCTGTCTTGGAAGAAGTACAAACAGAATGCTCATTAGAAGCAAGGAAGGCAAGACTATGTCTCACATACTTTGGACATGTTGTCAGAAGGAATCAGTCCCTGGAGAAGGACATAATGCTTGGTAAAGTAGAGGGTCAGAGAAAAAGAGGAAGACCCTCAATGAGATGGGTTGACACAGTGGCTGCAACAATGGGCTTAAGCACAATAATGATTGTGAGGATTGCACAGGATCAGGCAGCTTTTTTCTCCATTGTATATAGGGTGGCTATGAGTTGGAACCAACTCAATGGCACCTAACAACAACAACAAGTACTCAAAAAGAGATAACTAATAATATTAATTTTAATCATAATAAAGTCTTTTGCCTCAACACAATTAGACTGACCATCACAGTCACCTAGGAAACTTTTTAAAAAATGAAAAATGTTATGTCTTACTCCTATAGTTTTAAAATCAGATAGGATCTTGGAATCTGAATTTTAAAAGATTCCAGGTTTTCCTAATAATCAAATACATTTTGAAACACTAACATGGCATAAAAATGTTTGTAGGGAAGGTGATGGAGAAAATAACTACAATTTTAAAAAATGAAAACAATGTTTAAGACAATTCCTATATGATGTAGCCATCAATTTATTTTTTGAGCTACTAGCACATCTAACCAATCTGATAGTAAGGAAGAAAATTTGTGGCCTGGCATACAAGAAGGGCTTATGGAAGGGGTTTATGTTTCTCATAATGGATTTTGGGATTGAATTCTCCATTTGGAGGGAAAAATAAAAACCTTGGGATGTCTTATAAAATACTACTTCCACAATTATACATTTCTAATGTTTTCTTGTTAGCCCTGGTTTTATGCTTTTATTCTTTGAGTTAGTGTGGTATAAGGAAAAGACTAAAAGTTGTAGAAACATTGGAAAACATATGGCACTTCCTTCAAAAGCTAGAAATAGAAATATCATACAATTCAGCAATCCTAGGAATATATCCTAGAGAATTAAGAGCCATCAGACGAATAGACATATGCACACTCATATTCATTGCAGCATCATTCACAATAAGCAAAAAGATGAAAACAACCTAAGTGCCCATCAACAGATGAATGGATAAACAAACAATGGTACATACACACAGTAGAATACTATACAATACAATGACAAAGAACAATGATGAATCTGTGAAACATCTCACAACATGAGTGAATCTAGAGGGCATTATGCTGAGTGAAATAAGTCAATCACAAAAGGACAAATACTGTATGAGACCACTATTATAAAAACACATGAAAATGTCAACATACCCACACACACAAACACAATCTTGGATGGTTATGAGGGAGGGGAGAGGTGGAGAGGGAAAAACACTAACTAGCCAATAGATAAATGGTAACTTTGGTGAAGGATGAGATAGTATACAATACTGGGGAAGTCAGCACAACTTAACCAAGGCAAAGTCATAGAAGCTTCATAGACACATCTAAACTCCCTGACAGACTGAGTTACTGGGCTGAGAGCTGGGGATCATGGTGTCAGGGGACATCTAGCTCAATTGACATAACATAGTCTATAAAGAAAATTTTCTACATCCTACACTGGTGAGTAGTGTCTGGGATCTTAAAAGCTTGTGAGCAGCCATCTAAGATGGGGTCTACTGGTCCCACCCCATCTGGAGTAAGGAAGAATGAAGAAAACCAAAGACACAAGGGCAAGATTAGTCCAAAGGACTAATGGACCACAACTACCACAGCCTCCACCAGACTGAGTCCAGCACAACTAGATGGTGCCCAGCTACCATCACCGACTGGTCTGACAGGGATCACAATAGAGGGTTCGAAAAGAATAAGAGAAAAAAATGTAGAACAAAATTCAAACTCACAAAAAAAGACCAGAATTACTGGTCTGACAGAGACTGGAGAAACCCCAAGAGTATGGCCCCCACACACCCTTTTAACTCAGTACTGAAGTCACTCCTGAAATTCACCATTCAGCCAAAGATTAGACAGGCCTATAAAACAAACAATAACACACAGAGTTCAACCATGAATATGAGACTAAGTGGGCACACCAGCTCAAAAGCAAAAACAAGAAGGCAGGAAGGCACAGGAAAGCTGGGTGAATGGAAATGGAGAAGCTGAGGTAGAGAAGGGATGAGTGTTGACACATCTGGGGATTGGTAACCAATTTCAAAGAACAATATGGGTATTAATTGTTTAATGAGAAGCTAATTTGTTCTGTAAACTTTCACCTAAAGCACACACACAAAAAAAAGTTGTAGAAACGCATAAACCGTTATTCAAAAGTCTGGCTCTACAACCTACTTTGTGACTTTTGGTAAGTTGTTGTTGTTAATTGCCTTAGAGTCAATTCTGACTCATGGCTACCCCAAGTGTGCAGAGTAGAACTGCTCCATAGGATTTTCAGGACTGTGACCTTTTGGAAGCAGATCACCAGGCCTTACTTCTGAGTAGTCTCTGGGTGATTTTGAACCATGAACCTACTATCAATTAGTAGTCCAAAACTTAACCATTTGTACCACTCAGAGACTCCTTTGGCAAGTTACTGAAGCTCTTTTCTAGAGAGATGTCACACTCCTTGATCAATGCTTTCACCAGAATCCTGTGAATTAAAATGTACCAGATAGCTCACTTGTGTAGTGGTTAAGCACTCAGCTGTTAACCAAAAGTTCAGCTGTTCAAAGCCATCAGCCACTCCACGGGAGAAAGATGGGGCAGTTTGCTTCTGTAAATATTGTTGTGCACCATTGTCATGATTGTTATGCTTGAGCCCATTGTTGCAGCCACTGCGTAAATCCATCTCATTAAGGGTCTTCCTCTTTTTCTCTGACCCTTTACTTTACCAAGCATTACACCCTTCTCCAGGAACTGATCCCTCCCAATAACATGTCCAAAGTATGTGAGATGTAGTCTTGTCATCCTTACTTCTAAGGAGCATTCTGGTCGTACTTCTTCCAAGACAGATTTGTTCCTTATTTTGGTAGTCCGTGGTATACTGAATATTCTTCTCCAACACCACAAATCAAAGGAATGAATTCTTCTTTGGTCTACCTTGTTCATCATCCAGCTTTCGCATGCATATGATGCAATTGAAAATACCATGGCTTGGGTCAGGCGCACCTTAGTCTTCAGGGTGACATCTTTGCTTTTCAACACTTTAAAGATGTCTTTTGCAGCAGATTTGCCCAATGCAATGCGTCTTTTGATTTCTTGACTGCTGCTTCCATGAGTGTTAATTGTGAATTCAAGTATAATGAAGTCCTTGACAACTTCAATCTTTTCTCTGCTTATAATGATGCTGCTACTGGTCCAGTTGGGAGAATATTTGTTTTCTTTATGTTGAGATGTAATCCATATACTGAAGGCTGTGGTCTTTAATCTTCATCAGTAAGTACTTTAAGTCCTCTTCACTTTCAGCTAGCAAGGCTGTGTCATCTGCATAACGCAGGTTGTTAATGAGTCTTCCTCCAATCCTGATGCCCTGTTCTTCTTCATATAGTCCACCTTCTTGGATTATTTGCTCAGGATACAGACTGAATAAGTATGGTGAGAGGATACAACCCTGATGCACACCCTTCCTGACTTTAAACCATGAAGTATTCTCTTTTTCTGTTTGAAAGACTGCCTCTTGATCTATATACAGGTTCCTTATAAGCACAATTAAGTGTTTTGGAATTCCCATTTTTCTCAGTGTTATCCTTAATTTGTTATGATCCACACAGATTAATGACTTTGCAAAGTCAATAAAACACAGGTAAACATCTTTCTGGTATTCTCTATTTTCAGCCAGGATCCATGTGATATCAACAATGATATCCCTTGTTCCAAGTCCTCTCCTGAATCCAGCTTGAATTTCTGGCAGTTTCCTGTCGATGTACTGCTGCAGCTGCTTTTGAATGATGTTCAGCAAAATTTTACTTGTGTGTTATATTGATGATATTGTCCAATAATTTCCAAATTCGGTTGGATCATCTTCCTTGGGAATAGACATAAGTATGGGTTTCATTCAGTCAGCTGGCCAAGTTGCTGTCTTCCATATTTCTGGGGTTAGATGAGTGGGCACTTTCAGCTCTGCATCTGTTTGTTGAAACATCTCGATTGGTATTCCATCAATTCCTGGAGTCCTGTTTTTCACCAATGCCTTCAGTGAAGCTTGAACCTCTTCCTTCAGAACCATTGGTTCTTGATCATATGCTACCTTCTGAAATGGTTGAACTTCGACCAATTCTTTTTGGTATGGTAACTGTGTATACCTTCCATCTTCTTTTGATGCTTCCTGCATCATTTAATATTTTCCCGGTAGAATCCTTCAGTATTGCTACTGGAGGCTTGGCTTTTTCTTCAGTTCTTTCAGCATGAGAAATACTGAGTGTGTTCTTCCCTTTTGGTTTTCTAACTCCAAGTCTTTGCATATTTAATTACACTTTACTTTGTCTTCTCCAGCCACCCTTTGAAATCTTCTGTTCAGCTCTTTTCATTTATCATTTCTTCTATTTGCTTCAGTTATTCAACATTCAAGAGCAAGTTTCAGAGTCTCTTCTGACATCTATTTTGGTCTTTTCTTTCCTTCCTGTCTTTTTAATGACCTCTTGCTTTCTTCATGTATGATGTCTTTGACGTCATTCCACAACTTGTCTGGTCTTCAGTCATTACTGTTCAAAGCATCAAATCTATTCTTGAGATGGTCTCTAAAGTCAGGTAGGATATACTCAAGGTCATACTTTGGCTCTCATGGAGTTGTTCTAATTTTCTTCAACTTCAATTTAAACTTTTCTTCATATCAACTTGCATATGAGCAATTGATGGTCTGTTCCACAGCGAGCCCCTGGCCTTGTTCTGACTACTGATACTGAGCTTTTCCATTGTCTTTTTCCACTGACGGAGACGATTACAGCCTTGGAAACCCTATTTGGTGGTGTACTCCATTCTATAGGGTCACTGTGAGCTGGAATCAACTAGATGGCATAGGGTTTTTAAGACATCTCCGTGCCCACTACTTATGCACTGTGAACCATATGCAGAATAAGAAAGAATATTTTAAAAGATGAAAATCAACAAATACATATTTCCAACAGAGAAAATTAAATTCTAGGATTTCTCCTTATCTCCAAATTTTCCATCAAAACAACCCCAGGTTGTTTTGGACTACAAATATAATGAAAAATTACATAGCCATTCAAAATCATGCTAAAATTGTCAAGGTAATATATTAGTAGAAATAAAAAGAAGAAAACTAAGTTTAACATAGTCTCAACTTTATAATATACATAATCTTAACACAAAAGTACCTTTTCTTCTGGTGGAGTGATAATAATTTTATAATATTAATATTCCCTTATATTTTTAAAATATTCAGTAATGATGAAGCCTTACTTTTTAAAAAATTTTATTTATTTCTTTTTTGTTGATTCTGAGAAGGTGCATGGCAAAACATACACTAATTCAACAGTTTCTACATATACAACTCAGTGACATCAATTACATTCTTTGAATTGTGCAACCATCCTTATCCTCTTTTTCCAAATTTTCCTTCCCCATTAACATAAACTCACTACCCCCAAGTTTCCTATTTAATCTTTCAAGTTGCTATTGTCAATTTGATCCCATATAGATAGTTCTTAGAAAAGCATAATGCTCAAAGCAGACATTTTTTACTAGTTAAGCTAAATTATTTTTTGGTTCTATGAAGACTTTAGGGGATATTTTTGGTTTTGGTTTAAAGATTATCTCAGGGCAATAGTTTCAGGGGTTCATCCAGCCTCCATTGCTCCAGAAAGTCTGGAGTCCATAAGAATTTGAAGTTTTGTTTCGTATTTCCCCCTTTCTATAGAAGAATCTTTTATCAAAATGTCCAGTAATGGTAGTCAGGCACCATCCAGTTCTTCAGGTTTCATGGCAAAGGAGGCAGTTGTTCTTGGAGGCAATTAGACGCACATTCCATATCCCTCCTCCTGTTCCAGACTCTTCTTCCTCTGTTGCGCCAGGCAAGTAGAGACCCATTGTTGTGCCTTGGATGGCCACTTGCAAGCTTTTAAGACCTCAGGCACTATGCAACGAACTAGGAGGTAGAAAAGAAGCACTAAACATGTAATTAGGCCAATTAACTGGGATGTCTCATAAAACCATGACCCTAAAACTCTGTCTAAGTCATCTAGTACTGCTACCACAGAAATACCACAAGTGGATGGCTTTAACAAAAAGAAATTTATTTCCTTACAGTAAAGTAGGCTAAAAGTCCAAATTCAGGGTGTCAGCTCCAGGGGAAAGCTTTCTCTCTCTCTTGGCCTTCTCATCAGTGCCCCCCCCCCCAGACTAGGAGCTTCTCGGCGCAGGCATCCCGGTCCAAACGACGCGCTGTGCTCCTGGTACTGCTTTCTTGATGGTATGAGATCCCCCTGTCTCGCTCCTCACGTCTGTCTTTTATATCTCAAGAGATTGCCTCAGGACACCATCCAGTCTTGTAGATCCAGTCCTGCCTTACTAATACAACTGCTACCCATACTCCCTCATTAACATCATAGAGGCAGGATTTACAAAGTATAGGAAAATCACACAGTACCAGGAATCATGGCCCAGCCAAACTGATATACACATTTTTGGGGGGACATAATTCAATCCATGACAACCTCCAAACCAAGTACCCAAATCCCATGAGGTGCTTGGTTGTACATAAGCAGCCTCAGTAGCTAGTCTATTTTTTTTAATTGTTGTTGTAAATATATCTATCACATAACTTCTGTCAACTTTTTATAGGTGTACAACCTATTGACAGCACTTAAAATAATTGGCTATGCAACCCTACCCTTAATCAATTTGATTTTTCCATCACCATAAACCAAAACTAAGTACTCTATAAGCAATAGCCTCACTTTCCCCCTCCCTTCTCCTACCCCTGGTAACCACTAATAAATTTTGGCCTCTACGCATTTGCCTTTTCTTGTATTTTTACATATGTGAGATCATAGAATACTTGTCCTTTTGTGATCGATTTATTTCACTCAGCATAATGTCTTCAAGCTCCATCTATACAGTAGCACGCATCAATACTTCATTTCTCCTACTGGCTGAGTATGTATACATTCCACTGTATGTATGTACCACATTCTGTTTGTCCTGTTGTTGGACATTTAGGTTTTTTCCACCTTTTAGTTATTGTAAATAGTGCTACAATGAACACTGTTGTACAAGTATCTGTTTGAGTCTCTGCTTTCAAGTCTTTTGGGTGTATACCTAGGAGTGGAATTACTGCATCATACAATAGTTCTCAACAGCAATGTATATATATATTTTTTTTATGGTAGTTCTATTTTTAGTTCTTTGAGGTACTGCCATACTGTTTCTGACAATGGCTGTACCATTTTGCATTCCCACCCGCAATGGATAAGGTTTTCAGTTTCCTCACAACATCACCAACAAATGTTATTTTCTTTTTTTTGTCTTAGCCATCCAAATGAGAGTGAAATGGTATCACATTGTGGTCTTGACTTGCATTTCTCTAATGGTTAATAATGTTGACCATCATTTCATGTGTTTGGTGACAATTTGAATGTCCTCTTTGGTGAAATGTCTCTTCAAGTCCTTTGCCTATTTTGCGATTGGTTTGTCCTTTGTCGTTAAGTGGTTGAAGTTATATATATGTTTTGGTTATTAGATTCTTATTGGATATATGGTTTCCAAATATATTCTCCCATTCTGTAGCTTGCCTTTTTTTTGGGGGGGGAGTAAAATCTTTTGATGAACAAAAGTTTTTAATTTTTATGAGTTTCCATTTATTTATTTTGTCTTTTTCTGTTTGTACTTGTTATTAGATAATCCATTGTTAAAACTAGGACAGCGCTGCCTCTGCATTTTCTTCTAAGAATTTTATTGTTTTAGTTTACACATTTAGGTCCTTAATCTACTTTGAATTTGTTTTTGTGTATGGTATGAGGCAAGAATCCTGTTTCACTTTTCTGCATGAGGAAATTCAATTTTTCCAGCACCATTAATTGAAGAGACTCTTCTTTCCCTATCATATGAACTTAGCACCCTTGTCAAAAATCAGCTGACCGGGTTCCGGCAAAATGGCACTCTAGGCAGAAGTACCCCCACAGCAAAGATCCAAAAAACTAAGCCAAACAGAGAAAACAACAATCCTGAAACCCTAAAACATCAAATGAAGAGATAAAGAACTCAGCCAAGCACCAAATGGAGTGAGAAAACTGACAGAGAATGGAGAGCAAGGAGAGATTCATGCAGCGGTCCCGTCAGCTAATGCAGCACGATCTGCCATCTTGAACTCCTATTGGAGACCAGCAAACAGGGAGGTACGAGAAAGCAGCTTCATGGAGCTTCCAGCGGGAGACAAAACAACCAGTAATTTGTGATATATGCTTTATCACCCCCCACCCCTCTTTACCCCCACTCGGCTTTCTCAGCTTCCTGCAGCCACAATCTTTTGTCCAGGAAGCACCTGCTGCATGGATTCCACCCACCCGAACGGGCCGGCTCTCTGAGTGCCATTTGTTGACTCCTGGTGTTGCCTTTTTCCACTTCTTTTGATTTTTTTCCTTACCTCTCACCACCTTCCCCTCCTTTCACTCAAATACCTGGCTACGTGCACCATCTTTGCTTCTTCCTGAGGGGCTGCGGAGGTCCGGTAATTTTTGATATATGCTTTCCCACCCTCTACCCTAATTCTCCAACACTCTGTCTCCGGTGCTTCACGTGGACACAGTCTCTTGTCCAGGAAGTACCGGTTGCTTGGATTCCACCAGCCCACACTAGCTGGCTCTCTGAGTGCCATTTGCTGGATGCTGGTGTTGCTTTTTATCTGCTTCTTTTGATTTCTTCCTTACCTCTCACCGCCTCCCCCTCCTTTCGCTCAAATACCTGGTTAAGTGTGCCATCCTTGCTTCTTCCTGAGAGGCTGTGGAGGTCCGTTCGAGTGTGGAGCTGCTTCCCAGTCTGGGATGCTGCGCTGGTGGGATCACTGAGCATTTGTTCGTTTGTTTGTTTTGAATTGTTTGTTTGTTTTCTTTTCTTTTTCTTGAGTTGGGAGCCTGTTCTGGGCAGGCAGTGCTGCATGGCTTGGAACGTACCCCCTGGGCTTCCACAGATGTGCCGAGGGATCCCTGAGCACATTTCTTTTTTTGTTGGTTTTTTATTTTTATTTCTGTTCTGTTTTGAGGGGGGCTTTTCTTGTTCTTTTTTTTTTTTTTAATTTGTTTTGTTTTCTTTTCCCTCTTTTTCCTTTTTTGTCTTCATTACTCAGTTTCTTCTCTCTCTAAATCTTCCTTCTCTTTCTGTTCCCTGAATACCTGGCATTGTACTCTATGCCTTCTAGCCAGGTTATACAGCAACACCTGAGAACAACTTCCCCAGACCTCATAGCCACAGCGGTGGGATCCCTGGGAACATTGCTGTTCTTTTCCCTTTCTGAATTTTATAAATTCATTCTTTTCTTTTCCTCCTCTTCCCCTTTTTATTTTTCTCCATTTCACAGTCTCTCATCTCTCCACCCCAACGGCAAGCTTCCCTAGCATTCTTTTTTGTTTTTCTGTATTTTTTGGCTCCTGTTCCTCTCTCCTCTCTCCCATATCCATCTTAGCCCCATACATAACAATCTACCCGCTAAATCCTGCCTACCTGCACCGTGTGCTTCACATCACACCAACAAGCAGCACAGGCACGGCCTACTGGAACCTGCCCTGCACTGATTACAGACCCGCCCTGGAGGCTTTAGTAAGTGCCACAAACAACCTGCCCCAGTAACTCCTCCTCAGCTAGACCTGCCCTGCTGTACCACATCTGAGTGACTGACCCTGCGAATAGGAGCAGGAGGTGAAAAGTATTCTGCCCACAGACGAGCAAACAACAAAGAACACACAGCCTGCTTGCTCAGACATAACCAAATTTTTAAAAAAAGGAACAAAACAAACAAATCTACAATCAATAAATGAGAAAAATAACTACTGAATGGCCTGAAGACAGCAGACAATATCAAAACATTTACAAAAACAGAACGGGATGGTTCCAGTAGGTGTCCAAAATAAAACACCAGATGACTTTCCAGTGTAAGAAAAGGCACTAGAACTACCTGATGGGGCATTCAAATATCTAATACTCAGAATTCTCCAAGAACTGAGGCAAAAAAGCAGACAAAAATGTGCAAAAGAATAGACAAATTCATGGAAAATACAGACAAAAAATTGGAAGAATTCAGGAAAACAATGCAGGAACACAATGCCAAAATAAATTCACAACTAGAAATTATACAAAGACAACAATTAGAAATCCAAAAGATAAACAACAAGACTTCAGAAATGGCTGGAGTCGTAGAAGGGCTGAGAAGGAGATTTGAAATGGTGGAAGACAGGATCAGTGGAACTGAAGACAAACACTTGGCTACAACCCTGTTTGATAAAACTCAGAAAAAAGAACAAAGAAAAATGAAGCGACTCTGAGAATTATGTGGGATACAATCAAAAGCAAAAGTTTTTGAGTGATTGGAGTTCCAGAACTGGGGGAGAAAACTGAAAACACAGAGAGGATCATTGAAGAACTGCTGACAGAAGACATCCCCAATATCATGAAAGATGAAAAGCTGGCCATCCAAGAAGTTCACCGAACACCAGATAGGATAGACCCCAAAAGAAAAATCACCAAGGCATATCATAATCACACTCGCCAAAACCAAAGACAAACAAAGAATCCTGAGAGCAGCTCGTGAAAAACAAGAAGTCACATACAGAGGAGAAACAATAAGAGTAAGCTCAGATTATTCAGCGGAAACCATGCAGGCAAGAAGGCAATGGGATTACATGTTCAAAATCATGAAAGAAAAAAATTGCCATCCAAGAATAATATACCCTGCAAAACTCTCGTTCAAATATGATGGTGAAATTAGGTCATTTCCAGATAAACAGAAATTAAGGGAATATGAAAAAGCCAAACTAAACTTACAAGAATTATTAAAGGTAGTTCTTTGATCCAAGAACAAACAACTTCAGCTCACAGGCAGAATCTAGGATGCAGGATTGTACCAGCCAGATACCAAACTAGGAAATGAACTCTCAAGGACTATCCAAAACCAAAAGAAATAGAACAGGGAATCAGAGCAGTTAATCAGTAAATAACCACAACATCAAAATAATAAAAGAAGGAATAAATGGAATAGGTATAGAACCTTCTAAAGGAGAGGAACGCAAGGCAATACCAAGTAACAGTAGACTGCTTCAAACTTAGAAAGATAAGGGTAAAATTCATGGTAACACAAAGAAAGTTAACAAACATACTCATAAAAATAAAGAGGAAAAATATAAAGTCTCAGCAAAAACAAAACCTACAAAAACAAAAGAAATGAAAAAAAATCCACAAACAAAAGTAACTCAGCACAGGAGAGTAAGAAGAACAAAGAAAACGTCAGCACCACAACAAAAAAGCACTACAAAATGACAGCAACAAACTCACATCTATCAATAATTACACTGAATGTAAATGGACTCGATGCACCCATAAAGAGACAGAGAGTGACAGAATGGATAAGAAAACAGGATCCACCACTATGCTGTCTACAAGAGACACACCTTAGAAATAAAGATGTGAATTTATTGAAAGTCAAAGGTTGGAAAAAATATATATCAAGCTAACAACTACCAAAAAAGAGCAAGAGTGGCAACACTAATCTCTGATAAAATAGACTTTAAAACAAAATCCACCATAAAAAACAAAGAAGGACACTATAAATGATTAAGGGGACGATCCATCATGAAGACATAACCATAATAAACATCTAAGCACCCAAAGACTGGGCTCCAAAATACATAAAACAAACTCCAACCACACAGAAAAGAGAAACTGACAGTTCCACAATAATAGTAGGAGACTTAAACACACCACTCTCCGTGAAGGACAGAAGAACTAAGAAGAAACTCAGCAAAGATGCAGAAGACCTAAAAGGCACAATCTTCCAACTTGACCTCATAGATGTATATGGAACGCTCCATCCAACCACTGCAAATTATGCATTCTTTTTCAATGCACATGGAACGTTCTCCAGAATAGACCACATCTTAGGCCACAGAGCAATAATCAACAAAATCCAAAATGTTGAGATAATTCAAAGTATCTTCTCTGACCACAATGCCATCAAGGTAGAAATTAACACTAGAGCAAGGAAAAAAAATCAACTACATTGAAACTGAATAATACCCTGCTTACACATCAGTGGGTAATAGAACAAATCAGAGATGGAATCAAAAAATTCCTAGAATCAAATTAGAATGAAAACACATCATACCAAAACCTTTGGGACACAGCAAAGGCAGTCCTCAGAGGACAATTTATAGCAATAGATGCACACATCAAAAAAGAAGAAACGGACAAAATCAAAACATTAACTACGGAACTCAAAAAAATAGAAAGAGAACAACAAAAACAGCTCACAGCCAGCAGAAGAAAGGAAATAGTAAAGATCAGAGCAGAAATAAATGAAATAGAGGACAGAAAAACAACAGAAAGAATCAACAAAACCAAAGGTTGGTTCTTTGAAAGAATCAACAAAATCGACAAACCCCTGACCAGACTGACAAAAGAAAAACAGGACAGGACACAAATAACCCAAATACGAAATGAAATGAGGGACTTTACAACAGACCCAACTGAAATAAAAAGAATTATAACAGAATATTAAGAAAAACTATACTCCAACAAACTTGAAAACCTAGAGGAAATGGATAAATTTCTAGAAACACACTACCTACCTAAACTACAACAAAGTGATGTTGAAAATCTGAACAGACCCATAACAAGAGAAGAGATTGAAAAGGTAATAAAAAAACTCCCAACGAAAAAAAGCCCTGTCCCAGATGGCTTCACTGGGGAATTCTAGAAAGGATTTACAGAAGAGCTTGTACCAGTACTACTCAAGCTATTTCAGAGCATAGAAAAGGAAGCAACACTTCCAAATTCATTCTATGAAGCCAGCATAATGCTGATATCAAACCAGGCAAAGACATAAAAAAAAAAAAAAGAAAATTACACACCAATATCTCTCATGAATATAGATGTAAAAATTCTGAACAAAATTCTAGCCAATAGAATTCAGGATCATATCAAAAAAATAATACACCAAGACCAAGTAGGATTCATACCAGGTATGTAAGGATGGTTCAACATGAGAAAATCAATCAATGTAATCCACCACATAAATAAAAGGAAAGAAAAGAATCACATGATCATCTCCATTGATGCAGAAAAGGTATTTGACAAGGTCCATCGTTCATTTCTGATAAACACTCTCAATAAAATAGGTATAGAAGGGAAATTTTTCAACATAATAAAGGGCCTCTATGCAAAACCAATGGCCAACATCATTCTTAATGGAGGGAGGCTGAAAACATTCCCCTTGAAAACAGGAACAAGACAAGGATGTCCTTTATCACCACTCCTATTTAACATTGTGTGTAAGTTCTAGCTAGAGCAATAAGGCAAGAGAAAGAAATAAAGGGCATCCAAGTTGATAATGAAGAAGTTAAACTGTCCCTGTTTGCAGATGATATGATACTATACATAGAAACCCAAAAGACTCCATGAGAAATCTACTGGAACTAATAGAAAGATTCAGCAGAGTAGCAGGGTACAAGATAAACATATAAAAATCAGTTGGATTCCTATACACCAATAAGGAGAACAGTGAAAAGGAAATCATGAAAACAACACCATTTATAATAGCCCTTAAAAAGACAAAATACTTAGGAATAAATCTGACCAGGGATGTAAAAGACCAATACAAAGATAACTACAAAACACTATCGCAAGAAACCCAAAGGGATCTACATAAATGGAAAAACATACCATGCTCATGGATAGGTAGACTGAACATTGTGAAAATGACAATTCTACCCAAAGCAATTTACAAATACAACACAATCACGATTCAAATACCAACAACATTCTTCAAAGAGATGGAAAAACTAGTCATTAACTTTATATGGAAAGGGAAGAAGTCCCAAATAAGTAAAGCACTACTGAAGAAGAAGAATAAAGTTGGAGGACTCAGATTACCTGACTTCAGAACCCACTATACAGCTCAGAGTAGTCAAAACAGCCTGGTACTGGTACAATGACAGACACTTTGACCTATGGAACAGAATTGAGAACCCAGGTGTAAATCCATCCATCTACAGTCACCTGATCTTCGACAAGGGCCCAAAGTCCATCAAATGGGGAAAAGACAGTCTTTTTAACAAATGGTGCTGGCAAAACTGGATATCCATCTGCAAAAAAATGAAACAGGACCCATGCCTCACGCCGTATACAAAAACTACTTCAAAATGGATCAAAGACCTGAATACAAAGCCTAAAACTATAAAGTTCATAGAAGAAAAAATAGGACCAACACTTCAGGCCTTATTACACGGCATTAACAGGATACAATCCATAACAATTAACACACAAACCCCAATAGATAAGCTAGACAACTTGGATCTTCTAAAAATTAAACACTATGCTCTGCAAAAGACTTCACCAAAAGAGTAAAAAGAGAACCTACAGACTGGGAAAAAATTTTTGGACAGTATAAGTCAGACAAAGGTCTAATCTCCATAATCTACAAGAAAATCCAACACCTCTACAACAAAAAGACAAATATTCCTATTAAACAATGGGCAAAGGAAATGAACAGACACTTCACCAAAGAAGACATTCAAATGGTCAACAGACACATGAGGAAATGCTCGCCATCACTAGCCATTAGAGAAATGCAAATTAAAACCACAATGAGATACCATCTCACCCCGGCATTACTGGCACCAATCAAAAACACTGGAAATAACAAATGTTGGAGGGGCTGCGGGGAGATGGGAACACTTATGCACTGCTGGTGGGAATGCAAAATGATACAACCATTTTGGAAAATGATATGGAGTTTCCTCAGAAAGCTAGAAATAGATATACCATTTGATCCAGCAATCCCACTCCTAGGAGTATCTCCTAGAGAAATAAGAATCATCCCTCGAATGAACCTATGTTCATGACAGCATTGTTCACAATAGCAAAACGATGGAAACAACCTAGATGCCCATCAACAGATGAGTGGGTAAACAATGGTACATAGACACAATGGAGTACTATGCAACGAGAAAGAACAACAATGAATCTGTGAACCATCTCCTAACATGGATGAAACTGGGGGACATTATGCTGAGTGAAATAAGTCAACCACAAAAGGACAAATATTGCACGAGACCTTTATTGTAAAAACCCATGAAAAAGTTCACACACAAAATGTAACAATCTTTGTTGGTTACCAGGGATGAGAGGGGTGGGGGTGAAATACTAAATAGGCAATAGATAAGTGGTATATTGGGTGAAGGGTGAGACAGTACACAGTACAGAGGAAACTAGCACAACTTGTACAAGGAAAGGTCATGGAAGCTCCATAGACACATCTAAACTCCCTGAGGGACTGAATTGCTGGGTGGAGGGCTGTGGGGACCACTGTCTCGGGGAACATCTAGCTCAACTGGCATAACACAGTTTATATAGACAACGTTCTACATTCTACCTTGGTGATTAGCATCTGGGGTCTTAAAAGCATGTGAGCAGCCATCTAAGATACTCCAGTGGTCTCATCCCTTCAGGAGCAAGGGAGAATGAAGAGAACAGGATACAAGGAAAAGCTTAGTCCGAAGGACTAATGGACCACAGCTACCAAGGCCTCCACCAGGCTGAGTCCAGTACAGCTGGATGGTGTCTGGCTACCACCACTGACTGCTCTGACCAGGATCACAACAGAGGGTTCTGGACAGAGCTGGAGAAGGATGCAGAACATAATTCTAACTCACAAAAAAAAGTCCAGATTTACTGGCCTAAAGGAAACTGGAGAAACCCCAAGAGTATGGCCCCAAGACAGCCTTTTAGCTCAGTGGTGAAGTCATTTCAGAGATTCACCGTTCAGCCTGGGAGTGGACAGCCCCAGAAAACCAAATGGGACTAATGAGGCATAGCAGTCCAGGGACAAGGGCCAGTAGGCAGAAGGGGACAGGAAAACTGGTGATAGGGAACCCAAGGTTGAATAAGGATAGTGTTGATGTATTGTGAGGTTGTTAACCATTGTCATAGGGCAACGTGTAGTAACTGTTAAATGAGAAACTATTTTGTTCTTTAAGTCTTCATCTAAAGGGAGAATAGCAGCACAATTGGAAGAGTGTAGTCAATGTCACTGAACTGTGCATGTAGAAATTTTTGAAATGGTGTATCTTTGGCTATGTATATTTTCACCAAAAAAAAAAAAAAAAGTCAAGAAGGGAGAGGGTTGACATGTTGTGGGTTGTTAACCAGTGTCATAAAACAATATGTGTACTACTGTTTCATGAGAAACTATTCGCTCTGTAAGCCTTCACCTGAAATACAATTAAAAAAAAAAAATCTGTTGACTACAGATGTGTGGTTTTATTTTTGAATTCTCAATTCTATTCCATTGGTTCATGTGTCTATTGTTATAGTAGTACCAGGCTGTTACGATTACTGTAGCTATATAATACGTTTTAAAACCAGGAAGTGTGAGTGCTCCTACTTTTTTCGTCTCATTCAACTTTCCTTAGTTACACAAGTCCTCTTGCCATTACGAGTCTTCTTTAATCTCTTTCTTCAGTGTTTTATAATTTTCATTATCTAAGTCCTTCACATCTCTGGTTAAATTTATTCCTAGGTATTTTGTTCTCTTAGATGCTATTTTAAATGGGATTGTTTCCCTATTTTCCCTTTCAGATTTCTCATTGCTAGTGTATAGAAACCCAACTGATTTTTATTCGTTGACCTTGTACCCTACAACTTTGCTAAATTCCATCATTATGTCTAAAAGTTTTTTTGTGTACTCTGGGATTTTCTATATATGGGATCATGTCATCCATGAATAGAGATAATTTTACTTCTTCTTTTCCAATCTGGATAGATGATCTTACTTTTGTGCTGAGAAAAATAATAAAAATATGTTTATGTTTTATTTCATTGGGATAATTTATCCCCTTTAGGATTTTTCTCACTTCCCTGTGAGGCTTTCATCTGATCCATCCACCAACATGCTGAAAGCCCTGCAGAAATCCCTTGTACCCACTTCCGTAATTCACATAGACTAAAGGTTTCAGAGACTTCTTGCCTCTCTTTGTGGTGGCCTAGGAGAGAAGCTACATTTCTAAACCGATCCTGGTTTATTCCTAATTGTTCTCTGTAGTAACATGGAGGAAGAGGGGGCTGAAAATTATAAGCATCAAGTCAGTGTTTAAAACTGAAGGAGTAGCATCTGTTGAAGCAGAGGTTCCTAGCAGGAAATGGCCATGGGAGGCAAGCAATGAAAATATCACTGATTTTTTCACAAGCTGTAAAAAAATATGGTTTAGATAATACCCTTATAAAATAATGAAGAATATTTATTCCAAGCCACCACCATCCAAAAAAAATGGATCAATAAGACACAAAACTAAAAGCAAGTTAAAATCATTCTACTCTAACCAGTTTTAAATGCTGGGTGGTTTTGTCTTCTTAAAAATCTTTACATCATTACCAAAGGATGCTCACATGGCTTATGCTTAGAAGTGAGTTATCTGGGACAAAGAAAAGGATGAAAGAATACCAGAAAAAATTCATACTGAAAATCAATTGGGTTGAACTGGAAATAACCTCTATATCCTTTTTAAATGCTCAGTCCAGCATGTACTGTATCTGGGTAAAAAGCTTTTTTATCAGTTGCTGCCAAGAAGTTTACATGTGGATGACCTAGTAGGGACATAAGGGAGAAAATGCAGGGTGGTTTTTGTTTTTTGTTTTTTTTGTATTAACTGTGTCCTTTTTCTTTACTTAAACCTGGGAATTAATTAACTAGCTTGTAGTTTAAGTGCAATGGATGGATTCTTGAGTTATGATGGAGATTTTAGAAAGAAAAAAAACTAAAAATAGAATCAAAATCATTTAATTTTAAAAAAATTTTTATTGTGCTTTAGGTAACTTAGTTTTTACGTTAAAAATTGAAGTAATATTTTACCCTCTATTTCCGTACTTCTTGTTGTTGTTAGTTGCCATCAAGTTGATCCTAACTCATAGTGACCACAAGTATGCAGAGTAGAATTGCACTTCATAGGGTTTTCAAAACTGTGACCCTTCAGAAGCAGATCACCAGACCCTACTTCTGAGGCACCTCTGGGTAGATATGAACCACCAACCTTTCCTTAGTAGTCCAATGCTTAGCCATTTGTGCTACCCGGGACTCCTCTTTCATATTACCCTTTTATATTTTAATTTAAATTCATAATTTCGTGGTGCCATTTTATGAATATTTTCACCTGAATTAAGAAAACAGCACATACAAATCTTTACAATACTCTTCAGGAATGATCTTTTTTTCACTTCTACCCTCCAGATTGTTAAATTGTGCCCGTAAGAATTGGATTCTGTGTTTACATCTCTTTTTACACACTTTCCATGATGCTACATGACCAGTAGTTTGGAACTGTGTGTGACTCAAGAGACCAGTTTCTCCTAAATATGAATGTCAGAAGTGGGTAGGGCAACTACATGTGTGGCAAATCACTTGTGAGTGTGCAATTTGAAGCTACATGTCCTGAAAAGCGTTTTTCTCCTTCCTCAAGTTGGAATTGACTAGAAGGCAATGAGGTTTCTTTTTTAAATTAAGCCATATATTCACACCATTCATATGTGCATATGAGCATTAGTCCATTGAAGTATACATATATTTATCAGGAGGAAAAGATATTAATATTCATTCATTTATTTAGCAACCACTTTTGAGCACTTAGCAATTGTTCAACCACTGTGCTATTTTGTCCCACGTGAAGAGAAAATGTAAAGATTAAAGAAGAAGACTACATATGCTGATTTTGTCAATTTTCCAAGAAGAAGGAACCACATTTTCAAAGACAAATAGTTTAAGAAGAATCTGGAAGAGGCAGGCATGAGCAAGATGGCGCCCTAGGCAGAAACACCACGCCGTCCCTCCACAGCAAAGATCCGAAAAACTAAGCCTAACAGAGAATCAACAATCCTGAAACCCTAGAACACCAAATGAAGAGATAAAGAACTCAGCCAAACACCAAACGGAGTGAGAATACTAAAAGGGAGCGGAGAGCGAGGAGAGACTCAGGCAGAGATTCCTTACCAGCTAACGCAGCACGGATCCACCATCTTGGATTCCTATCGGAGACCAGCAAACGGGAGAGCAGCCTTGCAGAGCATCTGGTCGGAGACAGAACAACCGGCGATGTATGCCTCTGTACCTTCTGGCCAGGCTGAGCTGTGAAAATTGAGACCGACTCCCCCAGACCTCATAGCTGCATCGGTGAGATCCCTGGGAAATTTGCAGTTCTTTAACTTTTCTGATTTTTATTTGGTCATTCTTTCCTTTTCTTTCTCTTCCCCCTTCTGGTTTCCTCCATCCCATAGTCTCTCATCTGTACATTCCAACGACAAGCTCCCCTAGCATTCTTTTATGTTTGTACGCTTTTTGCTCCTCCTCCTCTCTCCTCTCTCCCATATCCAGCTTAGCTTCACACATAACCATCTTCCCGCTGCACCCTACCTACCTGCACCGTGCACTAGACATCACATCACCAAGCGGTGCAGGCACGCCCTATTGGAACCTGCCCAGCACTGACTACCAACCGTCCTGGTGGCTGCGGTGAGTGCCACAAGCAACCCATCCCAGTGGCTCCTCCTCAACTAGATCTGCCCAGCTGTACCACAAGAACGAAAAAAAAAAAAAATCTACAATCAATAAACGAGAGAAATATCTACTGAATGCCCCGAAAACAGCAAACAATATCAAAACATTTACAAAAACAAGACAAGATGGCTCCAATAGGCGTCCAAATTAAAACACCAGATAACTCTCCTGTGGAAGAAAATGCACTAGAAGTACCTGATACGGAACTCAAATCACTAATACTCGGAATTTTCCAAGAACTGAGGCAAAAAGCTGACAAACATGAGGAAAAAATAGACAAATTTATGGAAAATACAGACAAAAAATTGGAAGAATTCAGGAAGATGATGCAAGAACAAAATGCCAAAATAAATTCACAACTCGAAATTATACAAAAACAACAATTAGAAATCCAAAAGATAAACAACAAGATTTCAGAAATGGACGGTGTCATAGAAGGGCTGAGAAGTAGATTTGAAACCATGGAAGACAGGATCAGTGGAACTGAAGACAAACACTTGGATACAACTCTGTTTCAGGAAAACTCAGAAAAAAGAACAAAGAAAAATGAAGAGACCCTGAGAGTTATGTGGGACACAATTAAAAGCAAAAACTTACGAGTGATTGGTATACCAGAACAGGGGGAGAAAACAGAAAACACAGAGAGGATCATTGAGGAACTGCTGACAGAAAACTTTCCCAATATCATGAAAGATGAAAAGCTGGTCATCCAAGAAGCTCAACGAACCCCATATAGAAGAGACCCCAAAAGAAAATCACCAAGACATATCATATTCACACTCGCTAAAACTAAAGACAAACAAAGAATCCTGAGAGCAGCTCGTGAAAAACAAGAAGTTACATACAGAGGAGAAACAATAAGACTAAGCTCAGATTATTCAGCAGAAACCATGCAGGCAAGAAGGCAATGGGATGACATATATAAAATCTTGAAAGAAAAAAATTGTCAGCCAAGAATAATATATCCTGCAAAACTCTCATTCAGATTTGATGGTGAAATTAGGTCATTTCCAGATAAACAGAAACTAAAGGAATATGCAAAAGTCAAACCAAACTTACAAGAATTATTAAAGGGAGTTCTTCGATCTGAGGACAAACAGCTTCAGCCCTCAGGCAGGACCTAGGACCTAGGACGCAGGTTAACATGAACCAGATACCATTCTAGGAACTGAACTACAGACGACTTTCCAAAAACAAAAGATATACAACAGGGAATCAGAGAAATCAATCAAAGGATGACAACAACATCAAAACAATGAAAGAGGGAACAAACGGCATAGGCATAGAACCTTCTAAAGGAGAAGAAGGCAAGGCGATACCAAGTAACGGTAGACTGCTTCAAAATTATAAAGATAAGGGTAAAATTCATGGTAACCACAAAAAAAGTTAACAAACCAACTCATAAAAATAAAGACGAAAAACATAAAGTCTCAACAAAAACAAAACCTACAAAAACAAAAGAAATGAACACAAAATCCACAAACAAAAGGAACTCAGCACAAGAGAGTAAGAAGAACAAAGAAAACTTCAGCATCACAAAAAAAAGCACTACAAAATGACAGCAACAAATTCACATCTATCAATAATTACACTGAACGTAAATGGACTCAATGCACCCATAAAACGACGGAGAGTGGCAGAATGGATAAGAAAACAGGATCCATCTATTTGCTGTCTACAAGAGACACATCTTAGAAACAAAGATGTGAATTTATTAAAAATCAAAGGTTGGAAAAAAATATATCAAGCTAACAACTATCAAAAAAGAGCAGGAGTGGCAATTCTAATCTCAGATAAAATAGACTTTAAAACAAAATCTACCATAAAAGACAAAGAAGGACACTATATAATGATTAAGGGGATGATCCATCATGAAGACATAACCATAATAAATATCTATGCACCCAATGACAGGGCTCCAAAATACATAAAAAAAACTCTAACAGCACTGAAAAGAGAAATTGACAGTTCCACAATAATAGTAGGAGACTTCAACACACCACTCTCAGTAAAGGACAGAACAACTAAAAAGAAACTCAGCAAAGATACAGAAGACCTAAAGGACACAATCAGCCAACTGGACCTCATAGACATATATAGAACAATCCATCCAACCGCTGCAAAGTACACATTCTTTTCCAATGCACATGGAACGTTCTCCAGAATAGACCACATCTTAGGCCACAGAGCAATCCTCAACAAGATCCAAAATGCTGAGATAATTCACAGTATCTTCTCTGACCACAATGCCATCAAGGTAGAAATTAACACTAGAAAGAGCAAGGAAAAAAAATCAAACACATGGAAACTGAATAATAATCTGCTTACACATCAATGGGTAATAGAAGAAATCAGAGATGGAATTAAAAAATTCCTAGAATCAAATGAAATTCAAAACACATCATACCAAAACCTTTGGGACACAGCTAAGGCAGTCCTCAGAGGACAATTTATAGCAATAGATGCACATATCAAAAAAGAAGAAAGGGACAAAATCAAAACATGAACCACAGAACTCAAACAAATAGAAAGAGAACAACAAAAAAAGCCTACAACCACCGGAAGAAAGGAAATAGTAAAGATCAGAGCAGAAATCAATGAAATAGAGAACAGAAAAACAATAGAAAGAATCAACAAAACCAAAAGTTGGTTCTTTGAAAGAATCAACAAAATCGACAAACCACTGGCCAGACTGACAAAAGAAAAACAGCAGAGGGCACAAATAACCCAAATAAGAAATGAAATGGGGGACATTACAACAGACCCAACCGAAATAAAAAGGATTATAACAGAATATTATGAAAAACTATATTCCAACAAATTTGAAAACCTAGAGGAAATGGATAAATTTCTAGAAACATACGGCCTACCCAAACTACAACAAAGTGATATTGAAAATGTGAACAGACCCATAACAAGAGAAGAGATTGAAAAGGTAATAAAAAAACTCCCAACCAAAAAAAGCCCTGGCCCAGATGGCTTCACTGGAGAATTCTACAAAACATTTACAGAAGAGCTCGTACCAGTTCTACTCAAGTTATTTCAGAGCATAGAAGAGGAAGCAACACTTCCAAATTCATTCTATGAAGCCAGCATAACGCTGATACCAAAACCAGGCAAAGACATCACAAAAAAAGAAAATTACAGACCAATATCTCTCATGAATATAGATGCAAAAATTCTGAACAAAATTCTAGCCAATAGAATTCAGTATCATATCAAAAAAATAATACACCACGACCAAGTAGGATTCATACCAGGTATGCAAGGATGGTTTAACATTAGAAAATCCATCAACGTAATCCACCACATAAATAAAAGGAAAGAAAAAAATCACATGATTATCTCAATTGATGCAGAAAAGGCATTTGACAAAGTCCAACACCCATTCCTGATAAAAGCTCTCAATAAAATAGGTATAGAAGGGAAATTTCTCAACATTATAAAGGGCATCTATGCAAAACCAACAGCCAACATCATTCTTAATGGAGAAAGGCTGAAAACATTCCCCCTGAAAACAGGAACAAGACAAGGATGCCCTTTATCACCGCTCCTATTTAACATTGTGCTGGAAGTTCTAGCTAGAGCAGTAAGGCAAGAAAAAGAAATAAAGGGCATCCAAATTGGTAATGAAGAAGTTAAACTCTCCCTGTTTGCAGATGATATGATACTATACATAGAAAACCCTAAAGACTCCACGAGAAATTTACTGGAAGTAATAGAAAGATTCAGCAGAGTAGCAGGATACAAGATAAACATTCAAAAATCAGTTGGATTCCTATACACCGGTAAAGAGAACGATGAAAAGGAGATCAGGAAATCAATACCATTTTCAATAGCCCCTAAAAAGATAAAATACTTAGGAATAAATCTGACCAGGAATATAAAAGACCTATACAAAGAAAACTACAAAACACTGCTGCATGAAACCCAAAGGGATCTACATAAATGGAAAAACATACCATGCTCATGGATAGGCAGACTCAACATTGTGAAAATGGCAATTCTACCTAAAGCAATCTACAAATACAATGCAATTCCGATACAAATACCAACAACATTCTTCAAAGAGATGGAAAAACTAATTATTAACTTTATATGGAAAGGGAAGAAACCTCGAATAAGTAAAGCACTACTGAAGAAGAAGAATAAAGTTGGAGGACTCACACTACCTGACTTGAGAACCTACTATACAGCTACAGTACTCAAAACAGCCTGGTACTGGTACAACAACAGAGACATTGACCAATGGAACAGAATTGAGAACTCAGATGTAAATCCATCCACCTACGGTCACCTGATTTTTGACAAGGGCCCAAAATACATCAAATGGGGAAAAGATAGTCTTTTTAACAAATGGTGCTGGCAAAACTGGATATCCATTTGTAGAAAAATGAAACAGGACCCATACCTCACACCATATACAAAAACTACTTCAAAATGGATCAAAGACCTGAATATAAAGCCTCAAACTATAAAATTCATAGAAGAAAAAATAGGACCAACACTTCAGACCTTAATACATGGCATTAACAGGATACAAACCATAAACATCAACACAAAAAACCCAACAGATAAACTAGATAATTGGGATCTTCTAAAAATCAAACATCTATGCTCTTCAAAAGATTTCACCAAAAGAGTTAAAAGAGAACCTACAGACTGGGAAAAAATTTTTGGACAGTACAAGTCAGACAAAGGTCTAATCTCCATAATCTACAAGAAAATCCAACACCTCTACAACAAAAAGACAACCAATCCTATCAAAAAATGGGCAAAGGAAATGAACAGACACTTCACCAAGGAAGACATTCAAATGGCCAACAGACACATGAGGAAATGCTCGCGATCACTAGCCATTAGAGAAATGCAAATTAAAACCACAATGAGATACCATCTCACCCCGGCATTACTGGCACGAATCAAAAACACTGGAAATAACAAATGTTGGAGGGGCTGCGGGGAGACGGGAACTCTTATACACTGCTGGTGGGAATGCAAAATGATACAGCCATTTTGGAAAATGATATGGCGTTTCCTCAGAAAGCTAGAAATAGACGTACCATTCAATCCAGCAATCCCACTCCTAGGAATATATCCTAGAGAAATAAGAGTCATCACTCGAATAGACATATGCACACCTATGTTCATGGCAGCATTATTCACAATAGCAAAACAATGGAAACAACCTCGATGTCCATCAACAGACGAATGGATACACAAACTATGGTACATACACACAATGGAGTACTACGCAACAAGAAAGAACAATGAATCGGTGAACCATCTCATAACATGGATGAAACTGGAGGACATCATGCTGAGTGAAATAAGTCAATCACAAAAGGACAAATATTGTATGAGACCTCTATTGTAAAAACCCATGAAAAAATTCACATGCAAAATGTAACAAACCTTGTTGGTTACCAGGGATGGGGGGGGGGGATACTAAATAGGTAATAGGTAAGTGGTAACTTGGGTGAGAGATGAGATAGTACATAGTACAGGGGAAACTAACACAACCTGCACAAGGAAAGGTCATGGAGGCCCTATAGACACATCCAAACCCCCCGAGGGACTGAGTTGTTGGACGGAGGGCTCTGGGGACCATGATCTCGGGGAACATCTAGCTCAATTGGCATGACACTACTTATAAAGATAATGCTCTACATTCTACCTTGGTGAGTAGTGTCTGAGGTCTTAAACGCCTATGAGCGGCCATCTAAGATACTCCACTGATCTCATCCCTTCGGGAACAAGGGAGAATGAAGAGAACAGGATACAAGGAAAAGATTAGTCTGAAGGACTAATGGTCCACAGCTACCAAGGCCTCCACGGGACTGAGCCCAGTACAGCTGGATGGTGCCTGGCTACCACCAATGACTCCTCTGACCAGGATCACAACAGAGGGTTCTGGGCAGAGCTGGAGTAGGATGTAGAGCATAATTTTAACTCCCAAAAAAAAAAAAAAAAAAAGAAGACCAGACATACTGGCCTAAAGAATACTAGAGAAAGCTCGAGAGTGTGGCCCCCAGACACCCTTTCAGCTCAGAGGGGAAGTTACCTTCAAGGTTCGATGTTAAGCCTGGGAATGGACACCCCAGTAAAACTAAATGGGACTAACGATGTATAGGAGTCCGGTGACAAGGGCCAGAAGGCAGAGGGAGAGTAGGAAACTGATGATAAGGAACACAAATTGAATAAGGACACTGTCGATGTATTGTGAGATTGTTGACCACTGCTATAGGGCAACAGTTGTAGTAACTATTAAATGGGAGGCTGTTTTGTCCTGTAAGCCTTCATCTTGGGCGAGAATGGCAGCACAATTGGAAGAGCATAGTCAATATCACTTAAATGTGTAAGTAAAAAGTTTTGAAATGGTGTTTAAATAAAATAAAAATAAATAAATAAATAAATAAACAAATGAGACTAAAGAGGTACAATAGTCCACTGACAAGGTCCAGAAGACAGAAGGGGACAAGGAAGCCCCCTGGTGATAGGGAACACAAGGTGGAGTAAGGATATTCTTGATGTGCTGTGAGATTGTTAACCATTGTCATAGGGCAACATGTGTAGTAACTGTTAAATGAAAAACTATTTTGTTCTGTAAGCCTTCATCTTAAGTGAGAATAACAGCACAGTTGGAAGAGCGTAGTCAATGTCACTGAACTGTGAATGTAGAAAATTTTGAAACGGTGTATCTTTGGCCATCTGTAATTTTCATCAAAAAAAAGGTTGAGAATTTAGAGGCTTAATACGTTGTGGGGTTGTTAACCAATGTCAAAAAAAAACAACATGTGTACTACTATTTCATGAGAAACTATTTGCTCTGTAAGCTTTCACCTGAAGTACAATAAAATATATATATTAAAAAAATAAATAAATAAATAAAAAAAAAAAAAGAAGAAGAATCTGGAAGAATAGACAGCAGTGACTAGCTTAGTGTCGACCAATAGGGAATAGGCATAAAGGGATGCAAGTGAACGGAGAATAGTAGGGGATGAGATGAGAAAAGTAAGTGACACCTGATGTGGGACTGACCTATTAACACAGACCAGTTTACCAGATTTTTCTAGTTGCACTTATTTAAATTCTGAGCCTTGATAAAATGACTCAGCTAACAACACGAGGAAAGCCACCATGGATGAGCTACTGAGGAGAACCTGAACCTCTGTCAGGATATCTATGGAGTTATGGCAGGGTGGTATGTCAGCCTTCTTAATATCAATTTCAGAGTTCAAAGATATCTGCAAATGTTCTCATTTCCTTAAGGAGCTCATCACGGTTAGAACAATATGAGTTAACCCAAACCTGTTTTGACATTATTGATATAGTCTTAGCAAACATTCTTATCGAAAACTAAATTCCATGTGCTTATTACCTGAATCAAGTTCCCTGAGTGGCGCAAATGGCTAAGCACTCGACTACTAGCTGAAATGTTGGCAATTCAAACCCACCCAGAGGCACCTCAGAAGACAGGCCTGGCAATCTGCTTCTGAAAGATCACAGCCTTGAAAACCCTATGTAGATGGAGCAGTTCTACTCTGTACACAGTGGGTTGCCATGGGTTGGAATCAATTCAATGGCAACTAAAAACAATGACTTACCTGAATCACAAAAACACTTCATTTCATTTATTCTAAATTAATTTGTTCTAAATTTTTCATTTATTATAAATTAATACTCAGATATCAAAAATTGTCTCCTACCTCTAGTGTTCTGAGAGTCAATCTCCAAGCCAACTAAGTTTATTATTTTACAGTCCTTAGTCATACCATTCTAAACTAAACTCATCTTCTTTTTATAGAAGTCCTAAGGAATGACCTTCGATAACTACCTACAGTGTTGGATAAGGTTAACTTGCAGCTGAACTGCTGGACTAGCAATGGAGTGGCTCTATGTTTTTATCTGGGCTTATTTATTTACTCAACAAATGTTTATTAGGATCCTACTTCATTCCAACATTGTACTAGCTTCTGGGAGGAAAAACAATAAGACAGTCTTTGCCCTCTTGGGCTTATACTCAAGCAGACAGAAGATCTTTAAAACCCCAATCAGCTTTAAATTTCAATGGTTATACTTACCTCATCTCATTATTCAGCATCCTGGCCCTGTCCTTGGTTAATTATCTTTCTCTTTTCAGTCTCAAAGGAACCCTGGTGGCGCAACGGTTAAGCGTTCGATTGCTAACCGATAGGTTGACTGTTCGAACCCACCTAGTGGATCTGTGGGATAAGAACCTGGTGATCTGCTTCCATAAAGATTTAGCCAAGAAAACCTATTGGACATACTACTCTGTCACGTGGGGTCACTACAAGTTGGAATCGACTCGACAGCACCCAACAACAATTCAATCTCAATTGCTTTTAAAATTGAGACCAAGGTCTCAAGGAAGAGCCATTATTTCTGAAAAAACTGACTAAAGAAAGATGCTCCTTCAGCTTTCCCTTTCAGAATAAATATTTTATGTGTAAACTTAGAAATATTGTTTTTCTTGACATTGGGTTTGAATATGAAATGGCAGATGATCCTCTTGAAAGAAGTATTGGGAAAATGTTTAGAGTCATTGCTCAAAATATTATATTTAATAAAATTAAGTAAATCTATATACCAACACCCATCTGTCAGTTTGTTGTACTGTGATGGCTTATGTATTACCATAATGTTGGAAGCCATGCCATCAGTATTTCAAATACTAGCAGGGGGACCCATGATGAATAAGTTTCAGTGCAGTTTCCAGCCTAAGACAGATAAAAAGGCCTGGCAATCTACTTCTGAAAATTAGCCAATGAAAACCACATAGATCACAACAAAGTATTGTTTAATATAGCGCTGGAAGATGAGTACCCTAAGTTAGAAGTTACTGGAAACACACTGTGGCTGCAACAATAGACTCTAGCCAATCCACAACTGTTAAGATGGCGCAGGACTGGGCAACGTTCTGTGCTATTGTACATGGGATTGCCATGAGTCAGAGCTGGCTCTGGCAACTAACAACAACAAGAACATATACCAATAGACTCAAACTTTTTTGGAAAGAACTTAGTGTTCATGTATTCTCCAATATAAGACCAAATATTTGAACTTAATTCTTCTTCTTCTAAATGAGAAATTCTTCTGATTTTTTCTAAATCAAAAATTTATGAAGCTATAGCAACCCTTCTAGTCTCTCACTGTTAACCGTATAAAAAAAAAAAAAAATCCTTGTGTTGACAATGGAGTATTATGCAATGATAAAGAACAATGATGAATCTGTGAAGCACCTCATAACATGGATGAAACTGGAGGACATTCTGCTGAGTGAAATAAGTCAATCACAAAAGGACAAATATTGTATGAGACCTCTATTTTAAAAACATGAAAAAGTTTGCACGCAAAAAGTAACAATCTTCATTGGTTATGAGGGATGGGAGGGGTGGGGGGGGGATACTAAATAGACAATAGATAAGTGGTAACTTTGGTGAAGGGTAAGACAGTACACAATACTGGGGAAGCCAGCAGAACTTGTACAAGGAAAGGTCATGGAAGCTCCATAGATACATCCAAACTCCCTGAGGGACTGAGTTGCTGGGCAGAGGTTCATAAGGGACCATGGTCTCAGGGAACATCTAGCTCAATTGGCATAACACAGTTTATGAAGACAGTGTTCTACATTCTACATTGGTGAGTAGTGTCTGGGGTCTTAAAAGCCTGTGAGCAGCCATCTAAGGTACTCCACTGGTCTTACCCCTTCGGAAGCAAGGGAAAATGAAGAGAACAGGATACAAGGAAAAGATTAGTCCTTTGGACTAATGGACCACAGCTACCAAGGCCTCCACCAGACTGAGTCCAGTACAGCTAAACAGTGCCCAGCTACCACCACTGACTGCTCTGACCAGGATCACAACAGAGGATTCTGAACAGAGCTGGAGAAGGATGTAGAACAAATTCTAACACACAAAAAAGACCAAATTTACTGGCCTGACAGAGACTGGACAAATCCTGAGAGTATGGCCCCCGGACACCCTTTTAGCTCAGTGGTGAAGTCACCCCCAAGGGTCACCGTTCAGCCAGGGATTGGACAGCCCCATTGTCATGGATTGAATTATGTCCCCCAAAAAATGTGTGTATTAATTTGGCCGGGCCATGATTCCTGGTATTCTGTGGTTTTCCTATAAATTGTAAATCCTGCCTCTATGATGTTAATGAGGGAGAATGGGCAGCAGTTGTGTTAGTGAGGCAGGATTCAGTCTATAAGATTGGATTGTATCCTGAGGCAATGTCTTGAGATATAAAAAACAGAAGTGAGCAGTGAGACAGGGGGACCTCATACCATCAAGAAAGCAGTGCTGGGAGCAGAGCTCGTCCTTTAGACCGGGGTCCCTGCACAGAGAAGCTCCTAGTCTGGGGGAACACTGAAGAGAAGAAGGCCGACAGAGAGGGGAGCTGATGCCCTGAATTTGGACTTTTAGCCTACTTCAACTGTGAGGAAATAAACTTCTCTTCATTAAAACCATCCACTTGTGGTATTTCTGTTACGGCAGCACTAGATGACTAAGACACCCGTAAAACAAAACAGGACTAATCAGGCACAGCAGACCAGGGACAAGGACTAGAAGGCAGAAGTGGACAGGAAAGCTGGTGATAGGGAACCCAAGGTTGAGTAAGGACAATGTTGACATGTAGTGGGGTTCTTAACCATTGTCATAGGGCAATATGTGTACTAACTATTTAATGAGAAACTATTTTGTTCTGTAAACCTTCATCTAAAGTGAGAATAACAGCACAACTGGAAGAACGGAATTGACGTAACTGAATTGTACATGTAGAAATTTTTGAAATGGTGTATCTTTGGCTATGTATATTTTCACCCAAAAACAAAAGGTCCTCCAAGGCCAAGAAGGGAGCGTGTTGACATGTGGTGGGGTTGTTAACCAATGTCATAAAACAATATATGTACTGACTGTTTAATGAGAAAATATTTGTTCTGCAAACCTTCACCTAAAGTACAATTAAAAAAAAAAAAATCCTTGTGTTGAGTGGATTCCGACTCATAGCAACCCTATAGGACAGAGTAGAACTGCTCCACACGGTTTCCAAGGAGCAACTGGTGGATTATAATGGCTGACCTTTTGGTTAGCAGTCAAATACTTAACCACTGCACCACCGGGGCTCCTGACCCTATATAGGCAACACATTTTAAGGAAGCAACACTGAGATGATGAGGTAACCTTTAAGAAGCTGCAATCCACAGGAAATATAACTAGCTGAATTCAATGAAAGCTGCTAAAAGCTCTGTCTTAATTTTCTAGAATGGACTTGAATGTGATATGACAACAATGTAACTTAATACTAGCAGAACAATGATACACCTGTGTTCAAGCCTTCTGAATTATTGTGTCTAGAACTGCAACTTTTCAGCGATTTATGTACTTCTGTGTCTCTAAATAACATCTAATATGTAGCAAGAATAGAGATTTGTTCTGGCTTTGCCTATTCAAGACACAAATCTTGTCTTCCTTATGGTAATATGCTGATCGAACTGCTTTTTTCATGCAGTTTTGAATTTGTGCATCTTTCTCTATCATCATAACCTTTCCCTCTTGTGCTGTATTTCTCTACACCTCAGATTATGATTTGCTTGTTCTGTCTTGCGGTAACTAAACACATAGGTGACCAAATACCAACTCTGCATATGTTCATTGGGAGAACCATAGTTACTCATGTGAACACATCATTCTCAGTTGTCAAACTCAGGTCTCTTGGATAATAAATAACCATGTAGTAGCTATATAATTTTATGTTCATCTTTTTATATGTGAACATGATCTTAAAAATGCATTCACAGTTCTTTGCAAGCATACAAAGTTTTAATACTCTGTTGCAATGACATGACAAACTAACTCTCAGGTTGTCTAACCCCAAGAGTGAAAGATATTGGAAGATTATGTGAAGAACTTCCAATTTAAACAAATCCAGGCAGCTAGGAACAGGATGATAAAATGTATCTTCCATTTTACTCATTTAAAGGAAACCTAAGTTATAGCTTATAAATTTATTGGAGCAAATTTCACAAACTCACACGATTTTTCACTTAATCTATATAATTGTTTCAAATACTTTAGAGAATGACAATGCTCTGTATTTTTGGCACAAATCCAGTTTTTTAACTAAAAAATGAAGGAGAAAAAAAGGTGAAGGATGCATCAACACTAACATGAATATGGAATCGGGATATTAAAATTCATAAAGTCCTGTCAACTGAACTGATGCAAACTCTATTTGCCCGAAATACATGATGACATTGCAAGCCAGCAAAGACGAAAACAGTTCAAGAAAGCTTTTTCTAATGCTATTTCATTCTTCTGCATATCAAGTAAGCTGCCTTTCTCCAGGTAGGAGCCATTCTATGAATTTAGACCAGCGCTGGTGTTCCAAACACAAGAGTTTTCCATCCCTCTGTTCTCCCTGTCACTCCTCTCTCAGCCTACTTGCTGCATATGGAACAGGAGAATGCTCTGAACCATGATTGCATTTTCTCAGACCAGCAATGTCCTCTCTTGTTGCTTGACTTGAATTGAAACCAACAAGCCCCACAGATACATTTGTATTCAAACCCAGTAAAGCAGTCCTTTAGAATATCGTCTTGGGGACTATTGCAAGGAACTCTGACTGGCTGCCTGAACAGGATAGGTACTTAATGCAATCTGGGAAGGAGCTAGAGATACACCAGCCTGCTGGAAGAATTCTGACAAGCCTTTAGGTAAAGATGTGATAAAACATGGCTACAATTGTTAGTAGTTTAAACTGGAGAGTTTTGGAACTTTTGAAAATTAAATAGGACAAGTCAGTTTCTTCCACTTTGTAAATTAAGTAGGACAAGTAAATGCTTTGAAATCTCGGGCTGTGTCACTCACATTTTCTTAGAGTCATCAATCATCAGGAATTTTTTCATTAAAGTTCTTGCAAAATGTGATCTATGCTTAAACAGAGTTTGAAAAGAGTCTTGAAAAAATTATTTGAGATCAAAGACCATGTCTTCTGTGAATTCTGTGTAAGATTTAATATTTAATAGGCACAATACAAGTTTAATTATAACAGCAAGAATAATTACATACAGGTCTGGAAGGGACCTTGGGAGGTGAAAAGTGCAACCACCTCCCTTCAGGCAACATAGCTGCTAAGCCTTCTCTGGAGTTCAGAATTTATCCTGTTAAGAGCACTCTAAAAAGGAAAATCCCATGGACTTCCACTCATAACTTAAAATATATAAGCTGTCTTTGTTACAAGTTTTCTTCCTTTAATATCTACTCTTTTTTTTTTTTTTAATGACTTACACTTTTCACTCTCTAGAACAGTGCTGGCCAATAGAATTTCCTGCAATGCTGATATGTTCTGTTGCTACGCTGTCCAATCACTAGCCCCACGTGTCTTTGAAATACTTAAAATGTGGCTAATGCAACTGAGGAACTGAAGTGTTAATTTTGGTCGAGTTTAATTAATTTTAAATTGGCTATACATAGCTACATATGGCTGGTGGCTAGTGATTGGACAGAACTACTCTGGAGAGTATGTTCCCTATTTTTTTTTTTTTTAGTAGAAAATGCTGTTTTTATTTTTTTAATTTGTCTAACAGATAATTTTTGAGGACCTTCTTGGTGTATTCTGTGCCAGGCACAGTTTCAGGGAGAAGGAATACAGTAGTGAATAAAAGAGAAAGGGATCAGTTCATGGAGAACTTGTATTCTAGTAGGGGAAACACAAATAAACAACAAGAAACAAAAATATAATAAAGGAAAACATCAGGGTAATGGGAAAAATATTAACTAGTGGGTTGTATTATTATTCTAGATAGAGAGATGAGGTGAGTCCTCTTGGACAGGTGACATTTGCACTGAGACCTGAATGATGGGAAAGAGTCAATTCTACTGAGAGCAGGGCAAGAGCATCCCAGGAGAAAAGACAGAAGAAGGGCAAAGGCCTGAGGTAGGATCTAGCTTGGCATGTTAAGAAACAGAAAGGTCAGTGCGACTTGAGCTCAGTGGGTGGGTTGTAGAAAGAAGAATAAAATAAGTTAGGTAAACTGAAGTTAGATCAGGCAGAGCTTTATAGACCGTGGTGAGTAGTTTCCTTTTAGTCTCAGTGAATAGAAAAGATTTTAAGACCCAAGTGAGTGTTCTGATTTACATGTCATAAAGGCAACTTCTGATGCAGGAAAATAGATTATCAGTGTAAGAGAAGAAGCAAGAGACCAGACATAGTGATGATTGTGGTGACAGACAGTAATAGCAATAGAGAGAAGTAGGTTACTCTGAAATTTATTTGACAGATAAAACTGATGGGCGAGCGTGGGAGGTAAGAGAAATAGAGAAATTAAGAATACACTTAGGACTTTGGCTTTAGCAACTATTTGGCTGGTAATGCTATTTACAAAGATGGAAAAGACTTAATAAGTCATAAGTTTAAAATGGGGGAGAATCAAGTGTTCCATCTAGTATACATTACCCTTAAGATATCAAATGGAGAGGTGAAGTAGGATGTTAGGTACAAATCTGGAACTTATGTTGTAAATATCCATTGAAGTGTCTCAGCAAATAATTGGTATATAAAACTGTGAGGCAGGATCACTTAGTGAAAGAATGCAGATAAAGAAGAAAAACAGCCAAAACAGAGACAGCAAAGGGGAAGATCATATTGAAGCCTTCTTCTAAATCTGTTTACCTTAGACTATCCTCACAGAAGGAGCCCCGGTGGCACAGTGGTTAAGAGCTCGGATGCTAACTGAAAGGTAGGCAGTTTGAATCCACCAGCAGCTCCTTGGAAACCCTACGGGGCAATTCTACTCTGTACTACAGGGTTGTTGTGAGTCGGAATTGACCGGATGACAATGGCTTTGGTTGTTTTGGTTTGAATCATCCAGAACATACTCTAAATTACAATCACTGTTTGGTTAGTATCTGAAACCTTTCTATAAAATGTGCATCTGTAAACACTTCAGCATAATTAAGTTATGCACAGTCTGGTAAATACATTATGTTGTTTTAGATCTCCACACCTTTACATATATCTTCCCTTGGCCTAAAATTCAATATTTTTGCCTACACTCTCCTACTACCAATCATCTGAAAAATTCCAAATCATGTTTCAAGAATTAATTTAGTGGATCCTCCCGTGATTCCTCCCTCCTTTGTGCTGTCCCTGTGCCTCATACCTAATTCTGTTATAGCCATTATTTTATTTATTTATTTATTTTGAGGTCTGTCTCCCTTAATAATGTAAACTCTTAAAGGATAGCCCTTGTGTCTTATTCATCCTTATATCCCTAGCACCAAGCACAGAGCTGCATTTATTAAGCGACCATTTATAATAGAACCGTCACTATTCCAAAAAGACTTTTTCTTTGAAACTTTGTCTTACAAAAAGATAATTCTTTTCCAGTCCAGTATAGGGAATATTATCTGTGTTTTCTTCTCTGAACCTTTCCTACTTGTGGGTTCATCAAAAGCAAGTTTAAGATTCCTGATGCACTCTTGTCGAATACAGAGATACACGGCTTTTCATCTAAAGAAGACTTATATTCCTGCATTGTAGGTAACATTAGTAGTTAAGTTCCCAAAAAATATGTAGATTTCCCCAAACAAGAGATTTTCAGACTTTAATGTGAACAAGATTCTTCTGAGGTATTTGTTTACCATACTTGATTCCCCAGCCCTACCTCCCAGAATTCTAATTCCATATGTCTAGGATGGATTTTAAGAATCTGTATTTTTATATAATATCCCAAGAGATCAGTGGCTTCACTAAGGGAGTGACACTGTCAGAAGGTGACACCAAAATGACCCCAGGATCTGCTGCAGTGGTGGCAGCGGTTGGGTGGGTGACACTGGGGGGAGGGGCAGCCAAGGCAGTGGCGTCACTAGGGTTGGTGTTACCTGTCGCCCAGTGCAGTAACTCATCACTTCCTCTCCCTCCCCCTCCGTCCCCCGTCAGTCAGGGTGCCAGGCGGCGGGGTTGCAGAAACCACCAATGTGAGAGGGGAGGAGCTGCAGGGAGCGTGGGGGCGGGGCGGGCCTGGCCAGGCCACTCTGCCCACTGGGGTGTTCTGCCAGCTTGCCCCGCCCATTCTGGGTGAGGTGAGACCTTCAGTTACAACACTACTGCACTGGGTGACACCAACCCTAGTGAAACCACTGTAAGAGGTGCTGATGCAGATAGTCTTTTTGCAACATATTGAGGAATAGTTTAAAATTTTCAAAAACCAACCCCACACTCCTTTGCCTCCAAAGGTACTCAATAACACCAACACAGAATTATCTATCTTAAATTTCTGATTTTTCTAGGGTCAGATTATTTAGAAAACAATTTTAGAGAGTGTTTAATTATCAGAAATATTTTGCTGATTGCAATTTTAGAGAGATTGCTCTCTCTCTCTCTCTATATATATATATATGAGTAATTTTTGTACCGAATATTGCTGTCCCTATGCCTAATCATACGCATACGTACAATAGTGAAATTACAGAGAAATAAGAAGGGAAGTTGTTTGATCTGTTTTTCAACGCATTCCACAATTTTCTGAATTTTATAGAATTTATAGCCCTCCTGTTTACTCCTTCTCAAGATGTTTTCCTTCTAACTATACGCCAACATATTATTTACTATCTTTCAAATACCTGTCCAATCAAGAGCTTAGTCATTCTACTTCTGAGAGAATCAGCAGTCATTCTACTTCTGAGAAAACCCTACACAGCACAGTTTCACTCTGATGCATAGGAGCTCTCCATAAGTTAGAATCGACTGGACAGCAACTGGTGGTGGTGATGGATCTCTGAGTGAGTTGGAAAAAAAAAATCAAAGAGTTAAACATTCCTGAAAATCCATCTAGCTATCACAAATGATAATCAGATGGGGACACCAGCAGTGAGAATAAAGGCTGCAACCTCTGTCATTCCACAGTCAACAAGGCTGACTCAGCTTCACTGACTAGCTCCACAGGGATCCTCTTCCCGGCATCTCCACCTGTGTTCCTCCCCAAACCGGATATTTGGACAACACAAACAGACCTCACCAACTCAGGAAGACTGGCCTTGTTCAAGGGGACATGATTAGATATCCTCTGTATGGTTAGTTATCTCTCTATATGACAATACCCAATGGCATTTTAAAATGAAATTGTATTACCAGCAACTTATCCTCTCAAAAGTAAAATTCAGATACTAATGGTTACCAGTGGGGACTGTGAGTTTTCCATGAGCAGCAATGACCTATGCAGACCTGAGGTTGTTGTTAACAGAGTAGTTTCAATAAAATGAATTTAGAGCCTAGTTTTTATCAGTAACTGAACCAGCTAATTCACAGAGCTCTACAGATGATTTCTCTGCATTTTGAGACCGCAGAGTCTCCCCATCTGTAGTCCAATAACTACAGCCACACTAAAACATCTGATCAATAGCCCAAAGCTAAATTGGTCCCCAAGAGGGAATCTCTTTTCGCCAGAAATATTTGAATCTTGTCCTAAGTGGAGAGCCCCAATCACTGCCAAAGTATTTTTCCTAATTAACCCCTCAAGTATAGTTCCCTCAGGATGAATTCCAAGTATATTCTACCCAATCTTCTAAAAAAGAAATCCTCTAATTTCCCCCAAATTACTGTTCCATTAGTCAGCTGGCCAGCACTTTTACTCTATGCTAGGATTCTTTCCAATAAATTTTAAAATTGAGGTGTTAACTATCTTCTCTGAGAAGTAAGCAGATGTTTTAGGCACAGCTATTTCTCTATAGACCACCGTTTTGCTTTGGTGCATCTTACTGCAATAACAAGAGGAAAAACATAAGACTTTTCAGTGCTGCTTCATTATCTCCAGTGTTAACTCTAGAGAAATGACTGTGGTATAAATGTAATATATAAATATATTTATATGATTTATATTCGTCTGTCAGTTTATTGTACTATGGTAGTTTGCATGTTGCTGTGATGCTGGAAGCTATGCCACCAGTATTTCAAATACCAGCATGGTCACCCAGGGTGTACAGGTTTCAGCAGAGGTTCCAGACTAAGACAAACTAGGAAGAAGGACCTTGCAGTCTTCTGAAAAAATTCACCAGTGATGAGTAGTGTCTGGGGTCTTAAAAACCTGTGAGTGGCCATCTAAGATACTCCATTGCTCTCATCCCTTCGGGAGCAAGGGAGAAGGAAGAGAACAGGATACAAGGAAAAGATTAGTCTGAAGGACTAATGGTCCACAGCTACCAAGGCCTCCACCAGACTGAGTCCAGTACAGCTAGATGGTGCCCGGCTACCACCACTGACTGCTCTGACCAGGATCCCAACAGAGGGGTCTGGACAGAGCTGGAGAAGGATGCAGAACATAATTCTAACTCACAAAAAAAAGACCAGATTTACTGGCCTAAAGGAGACTGGAGAAACCTCGAGAGTATGGCCCCCAGACACCCTTTTAGCTCAGTGGTGAAGTTATCTCTGAGGTTCACCGTTCAGCCTGGGAGTGTACAGCCCCGTAAAACCAAATGAGACTAACGAGGTGCAGTAGTCCAGTGACAAGAGCCAGAAGGCAGAAGGGGACAAGGAAGCCAGTGATAGGGAACCCAAGGTTGAGTAAGGATATTGTTGATGTGTTATGAGATTGTTAACCATTGTCATAGGGCAACATTTGTAGTAACTGTTAAATGAGAAACTATTTTGTTCTGTAAGCCTTCATCTTAAGTGAGAAGAACAGCACAATTGGAAGAGCGCAGTCAATGTCACTGAACTGTGTATGTAGAAATTTTTGAAATGGTGTTATCTTTGGCTATGTGTATTTGCACCAAAAAAAAAAGGTTGAGAAGTTAGAGGGTTGACATGTTGTGGGGTTGTTAAAATGTCATAAAACAATATGTGTACTACTGTTTCATGAGAAACTATTTGTTCTGTAAGCCTTCACCTGAAGTACAATTTAAAAAAAAAAATTCATCAGTGAAAACCTTATGAATAGCAGCAGAATATTGTCTGATGTAGTGCCAAAATATGACTGGGGAAGAGCTAACTCCTCAAAGTAGAGACAACCTTAATCCTGTGGATGGAGTAAAGCTTTCAGGACCTTCATTTTCTGATATATTAGGACTCAAAATGAGAAGACACAGCTGCAATCATCCATTAATAATCAGAATGTGGAATGTACGAAGTATGAATCTAGGAAAATTGGAAGTAGTCAAAAATGAAATAAGACTCATAAAGATTGATATCCTAGGCATTTGTGAGCTGAAACGAACTGGTATTGGCCATTTTGAGTCAGACAATCATATGCTCTACTATGCCTTAAATGACAAATTGAAGAGGAATGGCTTCACATTCATCTTCAAAAAGAACATTTCGAGATCAATCCTGAAGTACAAAGCCATCAGTGATAAGATAATACCCATACACCTACAAGGAAGACCAGTCAATATGACTATTACTCAAATTTACCCACCAACCACTAAAGCCAAAGATGAAGAAATTGAAGATTTTTACCAACTTCTGCAGTTTGAAATTGATCAAACATACAGTCAAGATGCAATGATAATTGCTGGTGATTGGAGTGTGAAAGTTGGAAACAAAAAGAAGTATCCGTAGTTAGAAAATATGGCCTTGGTGATAGAAACAACGCCAGAGATCACATGATAGAATTTTACAAGACCAATGACTTCTCCATTGCAAATAACCTTTTTCAACAACATAAACAGTGACTATGCACATGGACTTAGAAGGATGGAATACACAGGAATCAAACTGACTACATTTGTGGAAAGAGACAATGGAGAAGCTTCATATCATCAGTCAGCACAAGGCCAAGGCCAAGGGCAGACTGCAGAACAGAGCATAATTGCTCATATGCAAGTTCAAGTTGAAGCTAAAGAAAATTAAAACAAGTCCACAAGAGCCAAAGTACGACTTTGACTATATCCCACCTGAATTTAGAGACCATCTCAAGAATAGATTTGATGCGTTGAACACTAATGACTGAAGACCAGACAAGTTGTGGGGTGACATCAAGGACATAATACCTGAAGAAAGTGACATTCTTGCTGGTTCAACAGAGTGTGAAAGATTTTCATAGGAAGAAACATTGGGAGTAGAGTGCATTCCCTGCAGAGGGAAGGTAAAAAATAAAGAAACTGGAACAAATGTGCTGGTTGATCTGTAAGAAGTTGAGATTTTTGTAGCATAGTCGATGATTATTGACTTAAAGATGCTGTAGGGCATAAGAAGGCACACACATATGGACAGCATAAAAAGCTCAAACCCAAATGGAAAAGAGAATTAATCACAATGTCCGAGTGCTGTGTCACATCTCCATGATTAAATGCTTTTAAATATTTTTAAATTATTCAGCTTTGAACCAAAGCTTTTAGCCCCTTCTTTGATAATCTCTCAATTTATAATCCACCACTTTGTCATACTGTGGTGGCTTGCATGTTGCTGTGATGCCGGAAGCTAGTTCTGTTGTACATATGGTTGCTATGAGTTCGAACCTACTCTACGACACCTAACAACATCAACAACAACTTCTAATAGTAGTCCATAGTAGGATGCTATATTTTTACACAAATAATGCACGGCTTCTATGTTTGTTTGCCAACCGTGTCCTCTTCCTGCAAAGTATTTTTGTAAGCACACTATGCTAATTTTTTTTACAGGGACATGTAGAAAAAACTGGCAAAGCGGTGCTTATGAAAAATATCTTGCGGGAGGGGGTACAGTTGGCAAACAAATGTACAAAGGTGCACATTATTTGGGTAAAATATGATATTCAGAGTAAAGTAAATAGAAATGGGAAGAGAGTCTTAACAGAGTTCAAATCCTTGAGGGTCCTATTGCTGCCTGATTCCTGCTGTCCCAACACACTTTTTACCATTTCCTTCTTGATTTGCACACTTCCCTAGTGTTATTCTACTATTAATGCCCTTTTTTCCTTTGCTCAAACTCTGCTACTACGAACCAAGAATCCTGACTAATGAGAAATCAAGAAGCATGCGAACTATAAAGCAGCTATTAGACTTTGTAATTCAGTGTTCATAGGTAACCTGAAAGAAACCAGATTCAGTAAATTGCTGGCAACAGAAAATAGATGTCAAAGGGATAAAGACTAAAGAGTGGGGAAGTACAGCCAGCAAAGGTGGATTAGACATCTGACAAGTGTAGTAGGAAGTAAATGGGCGATAAAGAGATAACGTGTTTATGAGTACAAGAGAATGTGCTTCTCTTACTGTTGTTGCCATTGAGTTGATTACAATTCATAGCAACCCTATAGGATGGAGTAGAACTGCCCCATAGGGCTTCCTAGGCTGTAATCTTTACAGGAACAGATCACCAGGTCTTTTCCTCTATGGAGTCACAAGTGTGTTTGAACTGTTGAACTTTTCGGTTATCCGCCAAATGCTTAACAACTGCTCTTCCAGGGCTCCCTCCCTTCTTTATATATTAATGGACTTTTTTTTTCTTATGAAGGGGTTATTACACTGTGATTAAAAAGAGTATGCAGCTCATTCTCAAGATCTTCCTTTGGCATTTTACAGTACATGAAAACTCCACTGTGTAGAGTTAATGTAAGTTTTATTTTATTTTTTTTACCATTTTTTAAGTTTTCTGGGCCTTTTATAATGTTTTCATTTCTGTGGCCAAATGTATTTATTAAGGTTACTTTTGAAATGTCAGTCTTTTCTCAACTATGCCAAGGGAAGCCCGTAAAAAAAGCTGCAGTGAATTTGGGAGCTATCTATCTAAAGGGGAAACATAGTGGTGCTGTGACTGAGCAAGGCAGGGGCCATGGTAATAGACAAGGCAGAAGGTCCCAGTATAGGTTCTGTATCTACCAGTCTTGAAATTCTCCTCTCTATATTGTTGATCTTCAAAGTTGGGAGGAAACTGGTCCTCTTTGGCTGGACTTGAGCAGAGAATAGGATTCTAACTAAACTTCAGTCCAGAGAACTGGGAGGAAAGCCATGGTTAGCGTAAAACGTTCCGCTACAGTTTACAAAAAAAATGATACTTATGCAGACCCATACTATCCAATTTTATTTTTTCAACATCTCTATGAGAAGGACAGAAGAAATGTCATCATCTCCTTTGGAGAGAGAAGATTAAAGAAGTTCAGAGATGTTGATGTGATTTGCCCAAAATCACTAAGCAGAAGAGCCAGGAACTCAGCCCAGATCTCCTGACACAAACTCCAGAGTACATGGCTTTCTCTTGCCTCTGCTATATTTAAGTCCTTCAGCCACTTCTCTACTGCAACTAAGGCCATATTTTCAGTGAAAAGTTTATACAGGAGTCTTTTATCTTTAATTTCTTATAGAAGTTGATAAGTACTATGGAAGTGGATTCTGCTTATTTAGGTCCTGTCTAACTCCAGGTGTTTGGTTTATATTTATTCTCACGCAAAAATGCATTGGTAGTGCCCTTTTCTACCTTAATGAAATCATAACAGCTACCAGAAGTAACAGACAACATTTATTCTGCACCTAGTTCATGGCAGGTATTTCGTAAACGTGATCTCGTTTCATCATGACAGAAGACTTAAAGACATAGGCATTTGCTTCCCAGATGAGGCCACTGAGTCACAGGATAGGAGCCCAGATCTGGATTATTCCACTAATCTACCATGAAATACATTTGCAAAAATACTGGTCTTTAGGGCAGACCTCAGCATCTTCTCATCAGAGGAACTTTCTTTAATTACTATGAATTCCTATAGATAGAGATGATGCTGTATTTGTGTTTAAAACATTATAGCTCAAAAAGAAACTGTGAGCTCTGGAGGAGAAGCCTCAGTTCTGTTAGCCAGATCTATTCACAGTGCCAAAGTCTCCTCTGGAGCCTGTTTCCAGAACCACCTTTGTGAAAAATGAGGTAAATTATAACATGCACCCTGCTGATGGAGGCTGAAGTTTCCGCCTCAAAGGTTCCAATCTTGGCTTTAAGCTTTCAAAATATCATAAACCATGATTGTAGTACTCTGGCAAACAGGAAATAATTGTCAGCAGTGCTCACCCATTTAAAGGACGTTGTTGCTTAAAAAGTTCAAAGTGCTTTTTTCTGCCTGTGAAGAATGCTTGCCTTTCCCTCAGTAGTCATTTCTCATAAAATCAAGTGAACAGACATCTTGAAAACATCGCTCTGAAGACAGGCGCACCTTTGCCTCAGTTGTGAAGTTGAAATGACTACTGTACTCCTTAATGGGATTTTCAGGCAGTGGGAAGATTATCTGAAAGCCCAACTAATAAATGCCTGTCTCCTGTGTGTAACCTAGAAAGGACTTCCTTTGGTAAACACGCAGAGTCTGTCGCTGCCGTGTCACTAAAATTGTCTTGATTATCATTTTGTGTATGGAGGTGTGACTCGAGCTCAATGTGCTGAGCAGCTCTCAACAACTATCCTTTGGTACAATAAATAAAGAAGTTTGAAATTCTGAGGCAATACCTGCTGTTCTCTTCTAAAATGAGATTAGTTAGTGTCCATTTTACAAAAAAAAAGAAAATGTTGTTTTCATGGGAAAGGAATGATTCATTTAATATTAGTTCAAGGAACCATCACTTGACTTTATCTTATTGCTACTGCATCTGTCAACTTATTTAGTTCCCAGGACTGACAATACAAAAACTAATGTCAAAAAACAGAGCAGAAAATCCTTTGATGGAAAGAACCTGTTAGCACACGGTTCTTTGAATAAAGATGTCTACTTACGCTGCTGTTACACAGCATCAGGATTGGAGGGAGACTCATTAACAACCTGTGATACGTAGATAACACAACCTTGCTTGCTGGAAGTAAAGAGGACTTGAAGCACTTATTGATGAAGATCAAAGACCACAGCCTTCTTTATGGCTTGTACCTCAACATAAAGAAAACAAAAATCCTCACAACTGGAACAATAAACAACATCATAATGAATGGAGAAAAGATTGAAGTTGTCAAGAATTTCATTTTACTTGGATCCACAATCAACACCCATGAAAGCAGCAGTGATGAAATTAAACAACATATTGCACTGGGCAATGTGCTGCAAAGACCTCTTTAAAGTGTTCAAAAGGAAACATGTCACTTTGAGGACTAAGGTGCACCTGACCACAGGCCATGGTATTTTCAGTTGCCTCATAAGCATGCTAGAGCTGGACAATGAATAAGGGAGACTGAAGAAGAATTGATGTCTTTGAATTACGGTGTTGACAAAGAATACTGAATATACCATAGTGTGCTAGAAAAATGAACAAATCTATCTTGGAGAAAGTATAGCCAGAATGCTCCTTAGAAGCAAGGATGGAAAGACTTTGTCTTACGTACTTTGGACATGTTATCAGGAGGGATTAGTCCTTGGAAATGGACATCATGGTTGGTAAAGTGGAAGGTCACCAAAAGAGAGGAAGACCTTCAGTGAGATGGATTGACACAGTGGCTGCAAAGACCTTCAGTGAGATGGATTGACACAGTGGCTGCAAAGAAGGCCTCTTACATGCAGGACTGGGCAGTGTTTCATTCTTGTACATAGGGTCACTATGAATCGGAACCGACTCAATGGCACCTAACAACAACATTACAAAAACGTAATTTTTTAAAAATAGTACCTGGAGTACAAAGCTGCACGTATTTACATAGCCTGATTTACTGAACAGTGTTCACATTCCAGAAACTAAAACAACGCCTGAGAAATAGTTAATCATCTCCTTGCCCACAAATCAACACTGAATTCACAAATATTTAATCATGTCTATTTTGCTCTGCAGTCTCTGGATTTCCTATGAATTCAAATGCTTTCTCAAATATCAAAGACTTGTTTTAAGATAAGTACCTTTCAATAACAAATATCATCCCTAAAATTGTTTTTTTGTATGTGTTATTCATTCAAATTATTGCAACACTGCAGGGTATATCAATATGCCCTATAAAAAACAAACAAAAAAATCAGACCCAGTGCCAGTGAGTTGATTGAGGCTCATAAGGACCCCATAACAGAATAGAATTGCCCTATAGGGTTTCCAAGGCTGTAAATCTTTATGGAAGCATACTGTCACATCTTTCTCTCACAGAGCAGCTGGTGAGTTCAAACCACTGACTTTTGGTTAGCGGCCGAGTGCTTTAACCACTGCACCATCAGGGGTCCTTACGCCCTATATACCTCTCTAATTTTCATGAGATTTTATGTTTATAAAAACCCTTAATCAGTTAGAGAGTATATGATATTGTCCCTAAGGCCACGCCTATGTACATCAAACAGTTTAATCATTTTCATAGATTTATTAGGTTAAGCCAATAGCAGAAGTTGAACTAACTGATTAAAAAAAAAAAAAGTTCATTAAAGGGCTATGTGCGTCAAAATCAAATGAGAAGTATGTGTGGCTGTAACTTAAAAAAAAAAAAAAACTATTTTATTGAAGTGTAACAGAGAAAAGTGCACACATAGTATATAGTTCAATGCATTATCACAAATTGGCACACCTTTGTTATCACATTACAGAAAAATAAATGAGACGTAAACAATGCAAGAGTCCTTACTATCAATACCATTTCTGACACAATAGATTAGTTTTGTCTGCTTTTTGGAATTTATATAAATGCAATCACGCAGCAGTATATGATTTCTTTTGCACGATATTATGTTTTTGAGATTGTGTTGTTGTTATTTTTTGTAGCACTAATTCTTTCTTGTCATATATTACATTATATGACTGTAGTACAATCTATTTATCCATTCTATTACTGGCGGATATTTAAGTTGTTTAGAGCATTTAACTATTAATAATCATTTCACTATGATTATTTTTCTTGTTTATTCTGTTAATGTGGTAATTTACATTGATTTCCAAACGTTAAGCGTAACTTGCATTCCTAAAACAGACACAACTGTTTTCCTTTATACATATTGCTGTATTTGGTTTGCTTATATTTTGTTCAAGATTTTGTAAATATGTTTATGAAAGATAGTGCATGTAATTCACCTTCTTGTAAATGTACTTGTTAACTTTTGGGCTTTAGGTTGTGTTGCTTCCTAAAATAAGTAACCTCTGCATTTCTCTTTTTAATGTCCATTGAATCTGTAATAACGTTACCTTTTAATTCCCCTTATTAATTTGTACCTTGGCTCATTTTTATTCATGAGTAGTATCTAAGAATTTATTAATTTTATCAATCTTTTCAAAGAATCAACTTTTGACTTTGTTAATCCTTTTTTAGATTTTTTAAATTGTCTCAATAATTTCTGCTTTTATATTATTATTTCCATTTCTCAACTCTTTGTTTAATTGACTTTCTCTTTAGCTACTCAGGATGGAAACTAAATTCATTGATTTTCAGCCTTTCTTGTTTGATAAAATGCTTTTTTTAAGGACACAGATTTCTATTTATGCAAGGCTTTAGTTGAATACTAAAATTATTACATGCAATATTTTCATTATTTTTTAATTTCAAACCTTTTATTGTGTTTTCTTTTTGGGCTCATAGATTAATTACAAGTGTGTTGTCTAATTTCAAACACTTGGGAATTTCTTGGTTACCTTTTTGTAATTGATTTCTATCTTAATTCCACTGTGATCAGAGAAAATGCTCTGTATGATTTAAGTTCTTTGATATTTGTTAAGATTTGCTTTATGGTCTACCACATGGCCCATTTTTAAAAATGTTACATATGTCCTTGAAAACAATGTGTATTCTGTCATTGTTAGATGTAAGGTTCCATAGGTCAGTTAGGTCAATTTAGAAAATTCTATGGTTCAAAACTTCTATAATTTTATATGTATTTTTTTTCTATCAGATACTGAGAGAGATGTATTAAAGTCTCCCACTATAATTGTACATTTGTATAATTCTTCTTGTAGTTCTGCTAACTTTGGCTTTATATATTTTTATATTATGTTGTATTTAGAATGATGATAACTTCTTGGTGAATTAAACATTTTACCATTATGCAATGTCTATCTCTATTACCAGTATTTATTTTTACTTAAAAATCTACTTTATTTGATATTATTGTAGCTACATCATCTTTTTCCTCCTTTTATTTTCACATTTTCTTTATTATTCTAATTACAGCATATTTTTGTAAGCAGCAAATATGTAGAAGTTATTTGACATTTTTATTCAGTCTGGCAATTGGAGTATATAGCTTATTTACATTTAATCAAGATACTGGTATATATTGCTTTACATTTACCATATTATTACTTGATTTATATTAGCTCTACATGTTCTATGTTGTTTTTTCTTTCCCCTCTTTCCTTTTTGTATGTTGTTCCATTATTTTTATTTTATTTTTCTCTTCTATTAGATTATTATTTTAAATTGTTACTCTTCTTATAGTGTTTAATCCATGAAATTATAACATGTCTTCTTGATTTATCAACCTCTAATATAAGTTAATAGTCTTAAAGGATAAACATGTAATTTATCATTCAAACTAGGACACTTTGAAGCAAAAGGGGACCTGTCATTATTATGTCTATGTGAGAAGCATAATACAAGCCATAATTTATAACTACCCTATATTTTTACAACCTTCCAAACAATAAATGAACATTAGAATACATTAACCCTCTTTATCTTCTTCCTGAGTCATGTGTGATAATTGTTGTGTATTTTAATTCCCAATATATGTGAAACCCAAAATGCATTATTATTGTATTTGTATAGTCAATATTTATTAAGATTTACCCACATATTTACTTTCTCCACTGACCTTCATTCCTTCCTGTGTCTGCAAACATTCATCTGTGATGATTTTCCTTTACCTAAAGAATATTCTTGGGTGTTTCTTTTAATACAGTGCTGATGGTGGTAATTTCTGTCAGTAATTTTTCTAAAAAAAATCTTTGTCAGCTTTCCTTTTCTAAAGTATATTTCTGCCTAATATAAAATTACAGGTGGAAGTAATTTTCTCTCAGAGCTTTCAAAATATAATTATTCCATTATCTCCTGGTTCCATTGTTTATCATTAGAAGTCAGCTGTTAATCTTATCTTTCCTCTTTTAGAAGTAATACGGCTTTTTATCCTGATTCTTTATTATGATTTTCTCTTTCTCTTTGGTTTCCAGAAGTTTTTCTATCATCTGTTTACATGTGATTCTACCATGCTTAGAGTTTTGGAGCTTCTCAAAACTATAGCTGGATGCCTTTCCCAGTTTTGGAAAATTCTTAACCACTATCTCTTTGAATATTTCTTGTGCCCTGCAGTCTCTTTCCCCTTCATTTGAAACCCCAAATACATATATATTATTCCTTTTCACCATATCCTACTTGTAATTTATGCTCTTTTCTGTATTATCCTTTTTGTGTTTCTCTGTTTCCCTCTGGATATATTCTCCTGTGCTGTATTATTCATCAAGTTTGTCTCCTCTATTTGCTCTTCAACATGTCCATTGAGGTCTTAATTTCAGTTCTTGTATTTTTTTGTCTGTATGGTTTCCAGTTATTTGTTTTCATAGATTCCATTTATATGCTAAAATTCTTTGAATTGTTTGAACATATTTATCTTAGTCATTTTAAAGTATGTCTTATAACTTAATTTTCTGAATTTGCTGAGTAGTAGGATAAATAACATCCTCCCAAAATGTCCACATCTTACTCCCTGAAACCTGTGAGTATGTTACATTGCATTGCAAAAGTAAAATAAGGTTGAAGATAAAATTAAGTTTGCTAATCATGTGACCTAGAGATAGAGAAATTATTCTGGATGATACAGATAGACCCAATATAATCACAAGGGTCCTTACAAGAAGGAGAGAGAGTAATGTGAGAAGTATCCAGCCTGATAATGCTCATTTTGAATATGGAGTAAAGCTAGCACCAAATGTCAACCACCTCTCTTGGTTCCCTTCCTCTCTAAGGTCTTGCTCCAATAAATTTTCAATGTCTTGATAGCATTATTCTGCTTTTAAATGTTATACTTTTAAATATTATGTCCAGCTTGTCTGGTTACTCTCAGGAGGACGTTTGTCCAAAACAAAGTAACTGCCGTTTTCTGAAATTGAGTTATAACACTGCCACTTTTATAGAAGCAGAAACTCACTGTAGAAAAAACAATTAGAGGCTCCTTTTTCTCAACTTTTCTTACTGGTAAAGGAATATTCTGAACACCAATGATGTACGGTAAATGTTTAGCAACCAGCTTTCAAAATTCCTGATTTGTAACATTTGGTTTCTTCCGTGGTGTAAATACTCCTACCATGACCAATTTCAAGCTACCTATGGAATGTTACTGAATTTGGAGTTTGGAAGAAATTCACATATCAACTCCCATGATCAGTCATGAGCCAACTCCGACACACTACTGTCCTAAATCATTTCATCTCTGGAAGATAGTGAAAAACGATAATACTTCCAATGATTGTAAAGCACGCTTGAGCAAAGCATACTTTTTTTATTATTGAAAAATCTATTTTAAAAGCATTACTCATATTGTGCATTCATTAGTGGAACAGATATATAATGAACACATGCTAAGTGCTAGATCCTGTGATACATGCTGAAAATGTAACAGTGAATAAATGAGACAGGGTAACTGTTTTTATGTACTTCCATCTGAGTTGATCAACAAACATGAAACAAATAGTCACTCCAATAAATATTTAATTACACATCCTGATAAACACTATGAAGTAAAAGATTGGGTGTTATGAGATATTATAATGGAACATCTAATTTAAATAGGGAGCCAAGGAAGGACTTTTTAAGAAGTGACACTTACACTGAGACATGAAATATAAGGAGTCAGCCAGACTAAATGTAGCAAATTTGTTCTCCATCAGGGAAAGAACATACAGTTTCTGTGGTTTCCACATCCACAGATTCAACCAACCACAAATCAAAAATACTCAGAAAAAAACAAAGTTCTAAAAAGCAAAACTTGAATTTGTTGCCTGCCAAGCACTACACTGAATCCAGGAAAATGAAATGATGTATTGGCATACCCTGCTGTAGCCTCCCACCATTACACAGATCCTAAGTTTCTCTCCAGTACTCATTGTTTGAGTATTGTACACCTCTCGTCAGTATTCCCTAAACAATACAATATAACTATTTACATAGCATTTACATTGAAAAGCATCTAGATATGATTTAAAGTATGTGGGAGGGTATGCATAGGTCATATGCAAATACTACACCATTTTATATAAAGGACTTGAACATCCTCGAATTTTGGTATCCGCAGGGGATTCTGGTACCAATTCCCGGTGGATACCAAAGGACGACTGTATAGCAAATTGTTGGAACCACTTCAACCCTGTGAAAAAAAAATTGTAGGTCAAATTACTTTTCTAAATGAAAGCCCTTCAAATTATTGAAAGAAATTATTATATTCCAACTTTTACTCTATTTTTACTAAATAGCCATCCCCTATTCCACTACTCTCTTCAATACGATGTCTTAGGCATGGTTTTCAAAATTTCTTTAAATAGACTGTCCTTCCCTGAAATATCTCTATACTTGCCAAAGTTTCTTATAAATTGAGTTCCCACAACCTTACAGAATAGTCTATGTGCCTTCTGATCAGTGCAAAAGACAAGCTATTACATTTTTTATTACTTTTTTTTTTATTTTGGGACACAATTCTACAATTATATTTACTGCATTCCTGCATATCTACAGCATGATAATCATATTACTAATAATATCTCCAAAGTCTTTAAGAACCTAAAGCACCTTTCCAGTAGTAAGTTTACTTATGGTCTTGTTAGTTTCAACGTTAAGCTAGTGTTTGTCGTACTCTCGTTCTTAAAATTGCTAATATAATTCAACTGGCAGTTACTAGCTACAAACCCAAATAGTTCATCATTACATCCTATGTAGAACTCCCTCTCTCTTTCATTCTTGCTAAGATAACATGTAAGCACTAACACAGGTAAAAAGAGTTTAGTTAACTCAGTGGTTTTCAACTGGGAGCCATTTAACCCCCCACCCCAAGACATTTGGGAATATCTGGACACAGTTTTGATTGTTACAACCAGGATGGGGAGGTGCTACTGGCATCTAGTGAGTAGAGGTCAGGGAGGCTGTTAAACATCCTACGAAACACAGGACAGACTCCCACGACAATAATGATCTGGCCAAAAATATGAAAAATGCCAAATTTGAGGAACTCTGCGTTACTAGATTTATTTACTGAACAATACTTACACCTGTATTACTTAAATATCACTGTATTTAGTTACATTAAATTAGTAAAATATGGCTAAATATTGTATTTTTTTAATTGTGCTTTAAGTGAAAATTTAGAGCTCAAGTTAATTTTTCATTCGAAAATTTATACACTTTTTTTCAATGATCTTTGTTGTTTTAGATTTTATATTTAGGTTTTTGATCCATTTTGAGTTAGTTTTTATGTATGGTGTGAGGTATGGGTCCTCTTTCATTTTTTTACAGATGGATATCCAGTTATGCCAGCACCATTTGTTAAAGAGACTGTCTTTTTCCCATTTAATGGACTTTTATCAGCTGCTCATCAGTAGACAGATATATGTCTGGGTTCTCAATTCTGTTCCATTGGTCTACGTGACTGTTGTTATACCAATACCAGGCTGTTTTGACTACTGTGGTGGTAAAATAGGTTCTAAAATCAGGTAGTATGAGGACTCCCACTTTGCTCTTCTTCTTCGGTAATGCTTTAGTTATCTGAGACCGCTTCCCTTTCCATATAAAGTTGGAGATTTGTTTCTCCATCTCGTTAAAAAATGTCATTGGAATTTGGATCAGGATTGCATTGTGTCTGTAGATCACTTTGGGTAGAATTGACATTTTTCCCAATGTTGAGTCTTCCCATTCATGAGCATGGTATGTTTCTCCACTTAAGTAGATCTCTTTTTGCTTTCTTGCAGTAGTGTTTTATAGTTTTCTTTGTATAGGTCTTTTACATCTCTGGTTAGATTTATCCCTAAGTACTTTATCTTCTTGGGGGCTATTATAAATATATTGATTTGGTAATTTCCTTTTTGAAATTCTCTTTGTTGATGTAGAGGAATCCAACTGATCTTTGTATGTTTATCTTGTATCCTGATACTCTGCTAAAATCTTCTATTAGTTCCAGTAAATATTGTATTCTGATTAATATTACTATTAATATTAATATTAACATTTTCATATGTTGCCTTGGTCCCAGGACTTCCATTTATCACTCACAACAAATCTGCTTACGTAAAAAAAAATCCTTCTTAAATATCTTGCATCTTTTTAAATAACTGTTAATCATGACAACTCAAAGTTAATTTCATACTTTTTTATAATGCTAATTCCACTATTTATTATCAATAAAGCCTGGGTTCTTTTTTGCTAAGGTAATAATAGAAACTTTTTTAGTAGCCGCTTCTTACCATTTCAAAGATTGTACTCCTCATTGGAAGGAATTTGATAGTGTATCCAATTGGACTCCTGTCACACTAAAATTTGCATTAGAACCTTTATTTTAAACCTGTGTTATTCCTTGGTTTTAAGGGTAGTTTTCAGACAAAATTCTGCACCTGTGAGGATTCTAAGAAATACCCACATTCAACCAACTGACAGTGGAGGTACGGATAGGACACAATGAACACTTAAGATGCAGATGCCATGCTGAACCTCAGCACAGCAAGGACTCTCATGAGTTGATTCTGAAGGTAATTACACCTGTCAAAATTTTCCCAGCAAGTGCAAAATCATTCAAATACTCTACTTCTATACTTTCAAGCATTTTTGCCTAGCTGGCAGAAAAAAAAATGCTTTTGAGTTTTTTTAAGTCCTTCAACCTGAACTCTGGAGAGGCTACTGAATTGTCACTCAGTTTCCCCAATGCCCGTGTAGTGACCCTGGGAAACATGTAGCTTAGTGCTTCAGTGACTACTTTCACTCACTATTCATCTGTATCCTGGATTAACATAATTTTGCAATGACTGTCTGCCAGCTGCAGAGCTGATGTGCATAATAATCATACTGGGTGATCAGTGGAATAGATGATGCAGAATTAACCTACAAGTGTGTTTAAAGAGTCTGACACAGAGCTGACTCATGGGACATTAATGTTTCCAAGGCTCAGGATCAGCATTCTGGATCCTTATATTAGGATGGCCAGAAACTAACAACAAAGCAGCCAGTGAAGTGACTCAGACTATAGGTATCTGATTCAAATTAGTTCTTCAGTGCCTTGTACTACAAAGGAATAATGCATTTAATGAAAATAGTAAGGTGTATATTTTGCCAAGATCTAAAGAATTGTCAGATACTTGAAAATAGACCCTAGTTTACTGGCTAGATTCTCCAATGGAAAATTGAAGTTCCCTGGGACAAATCAAATGTAGGCTCCATGACAGCAGGAACTTTGCCCTGTGCATGACTGCATCCCAGCACCCATCACAGCCTGGCACATAGCAAATGTTCAGGCAATACTGAGAACCACAGGAATGCAGTCATTTCAATTAAATTAAATAAAACTGCCTTTTATTTAATGCACGTTTGCTCCAGCACCGAGAAAAATGCGTGTTTGTTGGTCTTTCCCTTTGTCACATCTCCCAGTATCTAGGACTATTCACACCTTCAACTGATCATAAATAAATATCAGAGACCAGATGACAAGTTATCTACTCAAACCAAATTTCAACAAGCTAAAATTTTCTCCATTATAAGCACATAGATTTCAGTAGTGGTTGTATCTACTCATAAACCTAAGCATGGTTTAAAAAAAAAAAAAAAAAAAAAGAGTCTTCTTTGAAATGTCTCCCATTCTCATATACCTTTTATGACTGATGACATATTCTCATTCTGAAAACTGATGAGCTGAATTTTATTAAGAAAGATTTGTGGTAAGACTCCAGAAGATTTGTGTAATATTGTCTCCCATACTAAGAAAAGATCTTCCCATTCATCATCAATGGTTGATAAGAAATGCTGTGTTAACAACATTTCTGATGATGAATGAGCATATTCTTCTTTCATATTAAAACAAATATTAAAAAACAATCTTCTTGAATCATGGAAGAGATATTTCAGTACAGTTAATCATGAAGGGTGGTAGTGAGATTAGCAGAGCAAAGCTGTATATGGGAGGATGTGGCCCGTCCTGTTATCTCTACTCCACCCCTCTACAATTATGAAAGAGGAAAGGATAAGTCCCTATTCTCTGCAGTTCAACTAAACCACTAATAATGTTAATCTTAAATGTATATCTCTGTGTCATATATATTAGGAAACAAGAGGAAGACTTTATGTCTTAGTTAATTACCTTCATATGACAGAATACCCCTAGGAAACATCATAAACTCATTCCACTTTACAATTCTTTACTTCCTAGGTATGGAAATTGGCTTTAAGTCCTTTAAGGGTATGTGTAGCAATATGACTTATTTAAGCTTCAGGGCAGTCTTCGAAAAGGCAATTTTTTTGAAACTGGGGACTTGACGATGATTATTTCTTTTGTTACATGATTGAGAAAGGATAATGCTGCTTAATGATTCTGTGAGCGTTTTACATAGTCTGCATAATGTTATTTTGAAATAGCTGTAACAATAATGCTTCACTAGCTAGCTTGGGCCCTTAAAGCATTTCCATTAAACATCTCATTTTGAAAGAATAAATTCCAAGTTATTTTGAATCGTAGTAGGCTACGAATTAAGATGATGATTTCAGTTCAGTACAAAATACTGGCTTAAGTTTGGGGTCAATTAAAGCATAGGCATAAGCTCCTGAATATTTTATCTTTCCTTCTTAAAATCTACTTTTCATTTAGAAAATAATTTTCAAGGTATAGCAAGTATATCAGATATAAATATGGTTATTAGCCCAACAAATATAGATATCTAGAGTTAAGATTTTATCATTTCAGATGCACTTTTGTGACAGTAATAGAAAATTCTGCTAATACTGGCTTTATGCAAGGGTTGGCACACTTTTTCTGTAAAGGGCCAGATGGTAAATATTTCAGGCTTTGCTATCTTAGATAGTAAATATTTTAGGGTTATACTGTCTCTGTCATGACTATTCAACTCTTCACCTAAAATAAGATTTGCAGTCTTTTAAAGTTACATGCTTGATCTTGGACTGTAATTCAGGGGTTGATTCAGCAGTTATACCAGTTTTAGTATGGGGACAAATTTCCTCTGCTGCTCTAGGCTTTCTCCAAATTATCCCAAGATGACTTCTATAGCTCCAAATACTTGATCCTGAAATGACCACTTCTAAAAACAGGAAACATGAGTGATGTGAAAGCATCAAGAGGGAGTCTTTCTCATGCTTCCCTTCTTTGATAAGGAAGGAAAGACACTTCCCAGAAGACTTCTTATATCTCATTAGTCAGAACGGGGTCATATGCCTATCCTCAGACCAATCATTAGTAAAAGAGGATAGAACTGACATGATTAACTAAAAGCAATTTATCCCTTGGGTATGTTCTTATTGCCATCTGGAAAAAAAAAATGCAGGTTCTGATAACATGGATGCAGATAAAATGGCTGCTGTATAGGCAATCAATACTATGTCACACATAGTGAGGTTTGTCTTTTGTTTTGTTTTATGGGTTAGGATGTAAGATAGTAGAGGGATTTCAGATTCTATTTTGATTCATGGGTGAAGGAATTAAAATGACTTCATAGGCTTATCTTCTCTATTAAAGCATACATTTTGGGCAGATGATGTTATTTTGCTGGTAATTTGTCTATCTGAAAATTTGCAGGAAAGAGTGGAAAAGTATTTCTATAGATCTTGGTTAATGGACAATAATGATTCTTTTTATAGATCCACACTCTCATAAGTTCTCCATGCTTATACAAGTAAAAATATAGGTACAAAGACTTTAATTGTGGTGTCAAGAAAAGTCACAGTTGAAGATACGCATCAGGAGTTCCGTCGTCCTCTATGTTGTGTCACTGATGGGGTGTGGTTATGTCACAGGTGATAGAGTGACTGCTCGAGGGCTATTTATGCCACTCCTCGGGAGAGAAGAGACCTAAAGGAAAAGAAGTCAGGCATACAGACTTGGCCAAAACAAACCCATATTCTAAGTAGAATATGGTACATCACTAGAATTTGTTTCCTAATTTATGTTTTTATGGACTCAGGGAGAAGAGAGTCTATAATTAACATTGAAAGAATTGTTTTCTCTAAAACTCTATGAAGCTTTGGAGCACAAAAAGAGCAGCAACCAGAGACGAGGTGATCGACCTGTCAGTGCAAAGAACGTAAGTCTGCACGAGGCATCCAAGGACTTCAAACAGCGTGGTAACACTTCAGGACTTCTGATGCTCCAACTCATGGGCAATGATGCCAGCAGAGCCTGTCAAAGATACTGAGCCCAGAGGAGGCAGTGATGGTTCATGAAAGAGACAGGAGCTCCCATTAAGCTGTTCAGTGTACAGTAAAGGAAATGGTTCCCAGAGGATACAGGCCACTGGAAGAAACAGTGAGACACAACTTGACAGCTATTCTAGACCTTGGCAGTAAAGATGAAGCTGGAGCAGAAGAGAAATGTATATGCCACATAGGGTTAATGTGCAGCATCTCCCAAGAACTGTGAAAAAATTGGAGTAACTCTGTAGAAGATGGAGGTCTTGCAGTTGAAAATTGTCCCAAAATTCTGTGTGTTAAAGTCAATGAAATCTTCATTATAGATGGTACTGATATGGTTAGAGGAAGCACAAGTTATTAGCAGAAAAATGGAGATTTTAAAAAAGGAGAGGTTGCTTCTTTTTTTTTTTTTTTTTTTTTTTTGTCTTCTATTGATATGCCTACTAAATGCCAACACAATTGGTTGAAAGTATTTTAATTAGTCAAATTGTCAATTGCTTTTGAGAAAATATATACAACCTAAAATACAGGTGCTAACTAGTAAACTCTAACCATAGGTAGATTTGCAGGGGATTGAAATGTCTTTCTTCTCCAAAGGGTTTTGGTTCTGCCAGTGTCTGGAATTCTCAGATCTACCCAAAAGCACTGACTGCTACATCCCCTAGGATGCAAGGCCCTGTGCCTGGGCATTCTAATCTCATTACACACTCCATTGGGTTAAGGCATTGAAGGCCTGTGTTAAAATGCAAAAGCTATCTAGAAGAGATAGCACATTAAGCAATTATATGCCATTAGAACCTTAACTCATCAGATTAGTCTCAATCACTTAGAAAAACCCTTGAGGAAACCGAACATAAGCAAACAACAAATGAATTTTGATGAGATAGTGGGTGGCTAATGGATATCCCAGGAGCCCTGGTGGTGCAGTGATTAAGCATTCTGCTGCTAACCGAAAGGTCAGCAGTTGGAATCCACCAGCCGCTCCTTGGAAACTGTATGGGGCAGTTCTTCTCTGTCCTATATGGTGCTATGAGTTGGAATCGACTCGACGACAACAGGTTTTTTTTTTCTGGTAATGGATATCCCAGAAAACTGACATGACTAGGGTACTCAATTCTGAGGCAGCAAGTTTACAGAATTAACAGAAAACACACTTCTATGTCACTGATCTTTCTGTTTCAAACTACTTTCTATCTATATCTATGCAGAAGTAATAGTAACTCTATTTTCTAATGTACACAAGCACACATATTAGTGTATCTTAGTAGGTACTTCCCTCTCTTTTACTATTAACAGCTATTATTCATTGAATACTTAGAGTTTGATGGTCTTTGAGATAAATGCTTTACATGTGTTTTCTCTTTTAATTCCCATAACAACTCTATAAGGTAGGTACTACTATTATCCCTGTTTTACGTCAGGAAACAGTTGAGAGAGATGGAGTAACTTAAGGAAAGGTCCCACATCTAAGGGGCAAAGCCAAGATTTGTACTTTGATCTGTCTGATTTAAGATATGAAGACGTTTTAAAAATAATAAAGATGCATTTTCTTAGCTGAATATTGAAAAAAAGAATCAGAGGAAGAAAGCCTGAAGGTCTTTGCATCCCACATTCCTTCTGGAGTTAAGTGTCAGCAGCTGCATTTAAAAAGGCTGGGGTACTCCTGTTTGCCACATTTATGTTACCCACCTCATAGCTGTTGGCCTTCATTTATGTTGCCTGACTCAGCTGGCCCCGTAAACATCATACTCACTTATGATGCCAGACAAATAAGCACCACTAGCTTATAAATAAATAGCACTAAATAAGATTCAGAAGTATTTTTAGACGATGAACAAAATGACTATAGTCTATTGTTATTATAACTTCTTGTGAAGTAAGACACATATTAGTGAAATTATTCTCAAGTATTAGTTCTAACTTAAAACAAAGAAAAAAAATTAAATGTAAAAAAAACAGCAAAGCAACATTAAGAGAAATAATTTTATCACAGAGTACGATTTCATAGAGAGGAGTAGCTTATTGCATTAGGTTTTATAATACCAATCGAAAGTAAGAGAATTAATTCTTCACAACTCATTGCTGCCCGGTTATAAGTCCTTGCAATATCCAGAATTACTCAACTTCATTCTAAAATTAACTTGTTTAAAATTTAGAAACAAGATAGCCTATGTTCAATGTATGTTTAAACAGATAAAATTTCAGTGTAAGCCGGCAAGAGCAAAATCATTAAGTCATACCATATACAAAAATAAAGTCAAAAATATTAATCATAGGTACATAGAGTAAGAGCGCAGTCAAACCCCATTTCTCGGGGCAGATCATTTGGAAACTATAAATGTTAATCTTCTGTGTCAATAGACATAGAGTTAGCTATACAATATGAAAGCAAGCAGTGAATTAAGTCAGTTCAGTGAAGGGTAAAAATCCACCCAAAAAATATCCGACATCAGTTATTCCAATTACTCTGTTGGTTGAATTTTTCACTGCTTCTACCTGTTGCTTTGGAATATCATAGTCACACCGTAATTCCATCAGTCAGTCTAGATTTCAGAGAAAAAAGCCCAGAGATGTTTCTAACAAGTTTCCCAATGGCTAAGTAATACTCAAGAAAGAAGTAATGAATTTTACACTAGACTTCTCCACTGAGAGTTCCATACATTCATTTATTCATAAAACAAATATTGAACACCTCTATGCTCCAGGCCTGTGGTTCTTTTCCTCCTGGAGCTTGCAGTCTAAGGGGGAAAATAATATCAATTCAAAGTATTAATAAAAATATTAATTGAATTCTAATAAGAACCAAGAAAGAAACTGACAGTATATAAGAAACCCCATCTTGACTGGGAATTCTGGGAAGACTTCCTTGAGGAAGTGACGTTTCAGATCAAATCTAATGGATAAGGATACTTTAAGACTTTCCCCTGTGGAGTTGCATTCACACTAATAACTCATATTTCACTTGCTGGAAGCTTCATCAGCATAATGCTAGTCAGTACTACCCTAAGATTTAACTAAGTTATTTCAAGAACCCCCAGTAGTGTCTCAGTTGAGCTCTTTCTAGTCTCCTGTTTGTTCTTATGCTCTGACAGTCTTCGCTGATGTTCTTGGCTGAGAAAAAACCTTGAAGGTAGCAAATGCTCAGGGAGGGTCTTTCTGAGAGGACATTGGATCCTGTGGATTATATGTCCCAATGGTTTAAGAATGCAGTGTAGCTCTTCACAGGAGTCCCTGGATTGTGCATACAGTTAATGCGCTCTTATGCTAACTGAAAAGTTAGAGGTTTGAGTCGACCCAGAGGTGTCGCAGCGGCGATGGCAATCAGGACAGCGAAGACAGTAACCAACTGCACAACTCTTACAGAGAAGTGGGGCCAGGAGGGTCACTCTGAGGAGTCGACCCCCACTTCAGTCCCAGGAGTTTATTTTATAGTCAATACAGCAATCAATAAGGCAATTGACAGAACAATGGGCTTTGAGTATGGGCAAGGAAGAAGGAATTCAGGTAAACAAGTCAATCAGTAAAGGGACAATAGGTTTGGGAAAACACATCCAGACAAGTCTCCACATGTTGGGGACAAGTCTCAACATGCTGTGCAGCGTAGAGGCCTGTGGGGGCTGCAGTTGTCAATAGTGCGGCCATGTTTAAATGGCATATATCCCCACACAGAGGCACCTTGGAAGAAAGCCCTGGGGGTCTACTTCCAAAAATGCAGCCATTGAAAGCCCTATGGGGCACATTTTTACTCTGACACACATGGGGGCACCATGAATCAGAACTGACTTGAGGACTCCAATAGACCTTTACTGTCTTTTACTCACAAAGTCCTCTGGAAATCTGAGCAAAGCTACAAAATTTATTCCCTATTAAAGGAAAACTTGTTATGTAATGATGAAGAGTACAGACCCTGCAGCTAGACTTCTGAGTTCAAATGGTGGCTTGACCCTTTAGTAGTTGTGATGCTCTAGTCAAGTTATAAAATCTTCGTACCTCAGTTTTTTCATCTGTAATGCAGGTATAGTGAGAGTACATACATCCTAGAGTTGCCATGAGGATTAATGGGCAAAAAAATCATAAGATAATTAGATCAATTCCAAACAAATAATATCATTGCAGATAAATACATTTACAAATTTTTGCAACGTTTCAACATCTTCACAGACATTCTGAAGCCTCTCCATGCAGTACTGGGTTCTATGGACCTGTTTAATATCTCCTGCTCTATATACTTAACCTTGAACAATCTATTCAGCTGAATTTAACTTATAAACACACAATGTTTCTATTTTTAGCTTTAACTTGTTGAGCATCCACAGAACATTTCACAGAGGTGAGTGCCAAGGTATGAAGGAGCCCTGTGGTACAAACGATTAAGTGCTGGACTGCTAACAGAGAGGTTGACAGTTGGAATCTACCCAGTGGCTCTGTGGGAGAAAGACCGGCAATCTACTTTTGTAAAGATTACAGCCAAGAAAACCCTATGAGACAGTTTTACTCAGTCACATGGGGTCACCATGAGTTAGAATTGACTCGATGGCACTTAACAACAACTGTCTAGGTATGATTATACTGTTTGGATTTATATTTCACTTTTCTTTAAAGAAGTTGAATAGTCTAAATAGATGCCATTTGGCCATGTTTTCTTCTGGGAAATGACATCAGGTAATACAATCCTACTTCATCATTTCACAAATATTTAAGGAGCATCTCCTTAGTGCAAGACAGTCAGCTAGAGAGTCAGAGATAAAGTGTTGAGTCTAGCCAAGCTAAAACCCAATGTGAATTTTGGCCAAATCAATTCAACCACAGAAATCGGTATTGATTACAATCAAACGAATGGGCTAGTTATTCGTTGTGCTGGATCCCTAACACATAATAGACAACCTTAGACATCAGATTTCCCATTACAATTTATACTTGCATAAACTGTCCTTTTTTTCCTTATTTTATTCATCCAAATATTATTAAAGATACTATTTGGATTTATTTTCATGCACGTCATTATAAAAAAATGAAAATATAAGAAATGTTAGCCTAAATTCAGCCTGTTCTTGTTAACATAGAATTATTTCTAATATTATTTTTCCCCAAACCCTCACCTAAAATGATCAACTCATCCACTCAGTTTTAGAAATTGTAGTTTGAATAAAAAAATGACTTGGCATACTTGGTATGAACAATAAGGAGGGAAAGACATTTACGCAGAAGCTTATATTTTGTTAAACCAAAGTTCTGCATTCCTCCATTATTGTGTGCTAAAAGGACTCCCTAGTTTTTAAATAATTTTGCATTAGCTTTGATTCAGCAGTGATGTTCTTTTCTTTGAAGCAGTTTGCCCACAGCTCTTTAAGCCTTCATGTGTAAATTAAACAGAATGAAAAATAGCTAGCATGCAACATCTTAGAGGCCTTGATATTCCATCATTATTGCCACAAGCGTCCTCATTAAGTTTAATTCATTGATGTGCCTAGTCTAAACGGTTTTTTTTCTCCTAAGAATAAAATATAAGGAATACTTATTTTGTAAACCCAGTGTACTAATATCAGATCAGCAAAAGAAAAATTAAATTTAGTTAGATAACGAGGGTTTATATGAATTTCAACAACAATGGCAGAATTTTCTACATGGGCACACCTCAATTTCACTATAGTAAGTATACCAGATTTAGATTACTCTCATAAATTGTTAAAAGTATATTGAAATAAAAAATATATATACAAAGCATAAATGTTAAAAGTATAATGAAATAAAATTAACAGTGAGATTAAATAATTATTCTCAGGGTTGATGCTACTGGTTCTGTAAACTATATAAAATCATATTCCCTCTTATTCTGGGGCGTGGGGAAAGGTAAAATATCAATGAGTTAAGAGAAAAAAATCTAGGGCTCATATTTTCACTGCAATGAATTAATCATGGCTTTGATATGGCATTATTTAATAACCTATGTGAACCTATGTAAACACACTGGCACACTGAAATTACACTTCTGAAAAAAAAATCACTCATATACTAAGATAGTTATTAAAAGAAAGATAAAATAAGACAGAAATAAAGGGGGCACTTAAAAAGGTAATTCTGAATAGAATAAAGATGAAGCAAATATGGAGAGAGGATGGCTTCATTTGAGCCTTAAGAACCTAGGAAGAGATAAGAAATTAGGACACCAATTAGCTCTATGATTACTAAAACAGGAAGCTTAAAAAAAAAAAAAAAAGAGAAGGAAGGAAGGGCAGAAAGGAGGGAAAGAGAGATAAATTAAAATTCCAAATTTACAGAGTTACAGAATGTTCCAGTCAGAAACCGGAACTCTTTAAACTCAACTTTTTACAAATGAGGAAACTGTAGTTGGGGGAGAACAAAATGAGTTATCCAAGGCCAAGGAAATCCATGCAAATGTCTTCTGGTTTTATTGGTATCATAAATTCAGAGAACTTCATCTTGTGTTTTTCCTGTGCCCAGTACAGTGCTTTGGTAACCAGTAATATTTATTAGTCAGTTGATTTTTATCAAACTAATTATGAGTGAAGGAGATTCATGTAATTATGCTGCAAATATAGAGAAAAGCAGAAATGTGAAATTTCCAATTCCTGTGCCTAGTGTTATTAGTTCATATTAAACAACTTTAAAAAAAAAAAACAATCTCTACATCATCATCTGATTAAAATCCGTTTATCCTTCTAGTTGGGCCCTGATGGCACAATGGTTAAGAGCTCTGCTGCTAACCAAAAGGTTGGCAGTTCAAATTCACCAGCCGCTCCTTAGAAACCCTATGGGGCAGTTCTGCTCTGTCCTCTGGGGTCCATATGAGTTGGAATCAACTCGATGGCAACAAGTTTGGTTTATCCTTCTAGTTTATAGATGTATCTTTTAAAAAGTGAAGTCACTAAGTAAAAATTGGCTTTATGAAAAATATATATAATGTAACCATCCATATCATATGTTAGTATAATGCAATTTTTCTTTTTTCAAAAGTATATTAAACAAACAAACAAAAAATCCCCATGAGGCCTCACTAGAGCTACTAAACAAACCATGAAGAGACATCATACAAGATAAACTCAATTAGAAGAAAAAACAAAAATTTTGAGTGCTCTGAATAAAAGGTAGAGATACAACTTGAAATTAGGCAATATAGAAACCACAATTCCTTCTTCCTAGGACTCAGTCCCAAGGGAATACAGCCTTTTGTGTATAGTATTCTATTGTGAATTTTATGATAATTATTATTATCCATATTATCTTAGAAAATTTTTTTCTTAAATTTCTCTTTTTAATGTATTTCTTCATTTATACCTATAAATATAATTCAGAGGCCAACTTTTTACATGAGAATAAATTTTAAGTTTTAAATGGAAATTATCCTGAAAATATCAATTAACAAAGTAAAATTATTTTGCTGTCAGATTTTAGGACAATTTCTTTTAAAGTTTGTTACATTTTACCTATATTTACGTGCGTTTTATTACAATTACCTTATAAAAATTATGACCCTCCCATAAAAGGAAACTGTAAGCATCTTAGCTTTACCTGAAAATAATGGAATGAATAGAATGATTTTTCAGGTATCTCATTAACCCTATGACTAGGTAAGACAATAGCGTATTTTCCTCAGACTATCAATTATATGTATCCCTTCTTTTCTTTTTTTTTTTTATTGTACTTCAGGTGAAGGCTTACAGAACAAATAATTTCTCATGAAACAGTAGTACACATATTGTTACATTGGTTAACAACCCCACAACATGTCAACCCTCTAACTTCTCAACCCTTTTTTTTTTTTTTTGGTGCAAATACACATAGCCAAAGATACACTGCTTCAAAAATTTCTACATGCACAGTTCAGTGACATCGACTACGCTCTTCCTATTGTGCTGTTCTTCTCACTTAAGATGAAGGCTTACAGAACAAAATAGTTTCTCATTTAACAATTACTACAAATGTTGCCCTATGACAACGGTTAACAATCTCACAACACATCAACAATATCCTTACTCAACCTTGGGTTCCCTATCATCAGCTTCCTTGTCCCCTTCTGCCTTCTGGTCCTTGTCACTGGAGTACTATACCTCGTTAGTCTCCTTTGGTTTTATGGGGCTGTCCACTCTCAGGCTGAACGGTGAACCTCAGAGATAACTTCACCACTGAGCTAAAAGGGTGTCTGGGGGCCATACTCTCGAGGTTTCTCCAGTCTCCTTTAGGCCAGTAAATCTGGTCTTTTTTTTGTGAGTTAGAATTAAGTTCTACATCCTTCTCCAGCTCTGTCCAGAACCCTCTGTTGTGATCTTGGTCAGAGCAGTCAGTGGTGGTAGCCAGGCACCACTAGCTGTACTGGACTCAGTCCAATGGATGCCTTGGTAGCTGTGGACAATTAGTCCTTCAGACTAATCGTTTCCTTGTATCCTGTTCTCTTCATTCTCCCTTGCTCCCGAAGGGATGAGAACAGTGGAGTATCTCAGATGGCCGCTCACAGGCTTTTAAGACCCCAGACACTAGTCACCAAGGTAGAATGTAGAGCATTGTCTTTATAAGCTGTGTTATGCCAGTTGAGCTAGATGTTCCCCAAGCCCATGGTCCCCACAGCCCTCCGCCCAGCAATTCAGTCCCTCAGGGAGTTTAGACGTGTCTATGGGGCTTCCATGACCTTTCCTTGTACAACTTGTGCTGGTTTCCCCTGTATTGTGTACTGTCTAACCCTTCACCCAAGATACCACTTATCTATTGCCTATTTACTATTTCCCCCCCACCCCTCCCATTCCAGGTAACCAACAAATATTGTTACATTTTGTATGTGAACTTTTTCATGGGTTTTTACAATAGAGGTCTCCTACAATATTTCTCCTTTTGTGATTGACTTCTTTCACTCAGCATAATGTGTTCCAGTTTCATCCATGTTATGAGATGGTTCACAGATTCATTGTTGTTCTTTCTCGTTGCATAGTACTCCATTGTGTGTATGTACCATCGTTTGTTTATCCATTCATCTGTTGATGGGCATGTAGGTTGTTTCCATCGTTTTGCTAGTGTGAACAATGCTGCCATGAACATAGGTGTGCATATGTCTATTCGAGTGATGACTCTTATTTCTCTAGGATATATTCCTAGGGGTGGAATTGCTGGATCGAATGGTATGTCTATTTCTAGCTTTCTGAGGAAGCGCCATATCATTTTCCAAAATGATTGTATCATTTTGCATTCCTACCAGCAGTGCGTAAGAGTTCCAATCTCCCCGCAGCCCTTCCAACATTTGTTATTTCCAGTGTTTTTCATTTGTGCCAGTAATGCCGGGGTAAGATGGTATCACATTGTGGTTTTAATTTGCATTTCTCTAATGGCTAGTGATCACGAGCATTTCCTCATGTGTCTGTTGGCCATTTGAACCATTTGAATGTCTTCTTTGGTGAAGTGTCTGTTCATTTCCTTTGCCCATTTTTTAACAGGATTATTTGTCTTTTTGTTGTAGAGGTGTTGGATTTTCTTATAGATTATGGAGCTTAGACCCTTGTCTGACGTGTACTGTCCAAAAATTTTTTCCCAGTCTGTAGATTCTCTTTTGACTCTTTTGGTGAAGTCTTTTGAAGAGCATAGGTGTTTGATTTTTAGAAGATCCCAGTTATCTATCTTATCTATTGGGGTATGTGCGTTGATGGTTATGGTTTGTATCCTGTTAATGCTGTGTATTAAGTCCTGAGTGTTGGTCCTCTTTTTTCTTCTATGAACTTTATTGTTTTGTGCTTTATATTCAGGTCTTGGATCCATTTTGAAGTAGTTTTTGTATACAGCATGAGGTATGGGTCCTGTTTATTTTTTTGCAGATGGATATCCAGTTTTGCCAGCACCATTTGTTAAAAAGACTGTCTTTTCCCCATTTGATGCACTTTGGGCCCTTGTTGAAGATCAGGTGACCATAGGTGGATGGATTTACATCTAGGTTCTCAATTCTGTTCCATTGATCAATGTATCTGTCTTTGTACCAGTACTAGGCTGTTTTGACTACTGTAGCTGTATAGTAGATTCTGAAGTGAGGTAGTGTGAGTCCTCCAACTTTATTCTTCTTATTCAGTAGTGCTTTACTTATTCGGGGCTTCTTCCCTTTCCATATAAAGTTAATGATTAGTTTTTCCATCTCTTTGAAGAATGTTGTTGGTATTTGGATCGGGATTGCATTGTATTTGTAAATTGCTTTGGGTAGCATTGTCATTTACACAATGTTGAGTCTGCCTATCCATGAACATGGTATGTTTTTCCATATATGTAGATCCGTTTGGGTTTCATGCAGTAGTGTTTTGTAGTTTTCTTTCTATAGGTCTTATACATCCCTGGTCAGATTTATTCCTAAGTATTTTATCTTCTTAGGGGCTATTGAAAATGGTATTGTTTTCCTGATTTCCTTTTCATCGTTCTCCTTATTGGTGTATAGGAATCCAACTGATTTTTGAATGTTTATCTTGTATCCTGCTACACTGCTGAATCTTTCTATTAGTTCCAGTAGATTTCTTATGGAGTCTTTAGGGTTTTCTATGTACAGTATCATATCATCTGCAAACAGGGACAGTTTAACTTCTTCATTACCAATTTGGATGCCCTTTATTTCCTTTTGTTGCCTTATTGCTCTAGCTAGAACTTTCAGCACAATGTTATATAGGAGTGGTGATAAAGGGCATCCTTGTCTTGTTCCTGTTTTCAAGGGGAATGTTTTCAGGCTCTCTCCATTAAGAATGATGTTGGCCATTGGTTTTGCATAGATGCCCTTTATTATGTTGAGAAATTTCCCTTCTATACCTATTTTATTGAGAGTTTTTATCAGGAATGGGTGTTGGACTTTGTCAAATGCCTTTTCTGCATCAATGGAGATAATCATGTGATTCTTTTCTTTCCTTTTACTTAAGTGGTGGATTACGTTGATTGATTTTCTAATGTTGAACATCCTTGCATACCTGGCATGAATTCTACTTGGTCATGGTGTATTATTTTTTTGATATGATGCTGAATTCTATTTGCTAGAATCTTGTTCAGAATTTTTGTATCTATATTCATGAGAGATATTGGTCTGTAATTTTCTTTTTTTGTGACATCTTTGCCTTGTTTTGGTATCAGCGTTATGCTGGCATCATAGAATGAATTTGGAAGTGTTGCTTCATCTTCTGTGCTCTGAAATAGCTTGAGTAGTACTGGTAGAGGCTCTTCTGTAATTGTTTTGTAGAATTCTCCATCGAAGCCATCTGGGCTAGGGCTTTTTTTGGTTAGGAGTTTTTTTATTACCTTTTCAAAATCTTCTCTTGTTATGGGTCTGTACAGATTTTCAACATCACTTTGTTGTAGTTTGGGTAGGCCGTGTGTTTCTAGAAATTTATCCATTTCCTCTAGGTTTTCAAATTTGTTCAAGTATAGTTTTTCATAGTCTGTTATAATACTTTTTTTTTCAGTTGAGTCTGTTGTAATGTCCCCAACTTCATTTCGTATTTGGGTTATTTGTGTCCTCCCCTGTTTTTCTTTTGTCAGTCTGGCTGGTGGTTTTTCGATTTTGTTGATTCTTTCAAAGAACCAACTTTTGGTTTTGTTGATTCTTTCTATTGTTTTTCTGTTCTCTATTTCATTTATTTCTGCTCTGATCTTTACTCTTTCCTTTCTTCCAATGGTTGTGGGCTTTTTTTGCTGTTCTCTTTCTATTTGTTTGAGTTCTGTAGTTAATGTTTTGATTTTGTCCCTTTCTTCTTTTTTGATATGTGCATCTATTGCTATAAATTGTCCTCAGGATTGCTTTTGCTGTGTCCCAAAGGTTTTGGTATGATGTGTTTTCATTCTCATTTGATTCTAGGAAGTTTTTGATTCCATCTATTTCTTCTATTACCCAGCGTTGTGTAAGCAAGGTGTTATTCAGTTTCCACGTAGTTGATTTTTTTTTTTTCCTTGCTCTTTCTGTTTTTAGTTTCTACCTTGATGGCATTGTGGTCAGAGAAGATACTTTGAATTATCTCAACGTTTTGGATCTTGTTGAGGATTGCTCTGTGGCCTAAGATGTGATCTATTCTGGAGAATGTTCCATGTGCATTGGAAAAGAATGTGTAGTTTGCAGCGGTTGGATGGAGTGTTCTATATATGTCTATGAGGTCAAGTTGGTTGATTGTGCCCTTTAGGTCTTCTGTATCTTTGCTGAGTTTCTTCTTAGTTGTTCTGTCCTTTACTGAGAGTGGTGTGTTGAAGTCTCCTACTATTATTGTGGAACTTTCAATTTCTCTTTTCAGTGTTGTTAGAGATTGTGTTATGTATTTTGGAGCCCTCTCATTGGGTGCATAGATGTTTATTATGGTTATGTGTTCGTGATGGATCATCCCCTTAATCATTATATAGTGTCCTTCTTGTCTTTTATGGTACATTTTGTTTGAAAGTCTATTTTATCTGAGATTAGAATTGCAACTCTTGCTCTTTTTTGGTAGTTGTTAGCTTGATATATTTTTTTCCAACCTTTGACTTTTAATAAATTCACATCTTTGTTTCTAAGGTGTGTCTCTTATAGACAGCATATTGATGGATCCTGTTTTCTTATCCATTCTGTCACTCTCAGTTTCTTTATGGGTGCATTGAGTCCATTTACATTCAGTGTAATTATTGATAGATGTGAGTTTGTTGCTGTCACTTTGTGGTGCTTTTTTTTTGTGGTGCTGATGTTTTCTTTGTTCTTCTTACTCTCTTGTGCTGAGTTACTTTTGTTTTTGGATTTTTTTTTTCATTTCTTTTGTTTTTGTAGGTTTTGTTTTTGCTGAGACTTTACATTTCTCCTTTTTTTTTTTTTTTTACGAGTATGTTTGTTAACTTTCTTTGTGGTTACCATGAATTTTGCCCTTATCTCTCTAAGTTTGAAGCAGTCTACCATTACTTGGTATCGTCTTGCCTTCCTCTCCATTAGAAGGTTCTATACCTATGCCGTTTATTCCTTCTTTTATTGTTTTGATGTTGTTGTCATTTACTGATTAACTGCTCTCATTCCCTGTTGTATTTCTTTTGGTTTTGGATAGTCCTCAAGACTTCATTTCCTAGATTGATATCTGGCTGGTACGATCTTGCATCCTAGATTCTGCATGTGAGCTGAAGCTGTTTGTCCTCAGATCAAAGAACTCCCTTTAATAATTCTTGTAAGTTTGGTTTGACTTTTACATATTCCCTTAATTTCTGTTTATCTGGAAATGACCTAATTTCACCATCAAATTTAAACGAGAGTTTTGCAGGATATATTATTCTCGGATGGCAATTTTTTGCTTTCAAGATTTTATATATGTCAATCCATTGCCTTTTTGCCTGCATGGTTTCTGCCAAATAATGTGAGCTTAGTCTTATTGCTTCTCCTCTGTATGTGACTTCTTGTTTTCATGAGCTGCTCTCAGGATTCTTTGTTGTCTTTGGTTTTGGCGAGTGTGAATATGATATGCCTTGGTGATTTTCTCTTGGGGTCTCTCCTATATGGGCTTCGTTGAGCTTCTTGGATGGCCAGCTTTTCATCTTTCATGATATTGGGGATGTTTTCTGTCAGTGGTTCTTCAATGATCCTCTCCGTGTTTTCTGTTTTCTCCCCCAGTTCTGGAATTCCAATCACTCGCATATTTTTGCTTTTGATTATATCCCACATAATTCTCAGGGTCTCTTCATTTTTCTTTGTTTTTTTTTCTGAGTTTTCCTCAAACAGAGTTGTATCCAAGTGTTTGTCTTCAATTCCACTGATCCTGTCTTTCACCGTTCCAAATCTGCTTCTCAGCCCTTCTATGACACCGTCCATTTCTGAAATCTTGTTCTTGTTCTTTTGGATTTCTGATTGCTGTCTTTGTATAATTTCTAGTTGTGAATTTATTTTGGCATTTTGTTCCTGCATTATTTTCCAGAATTCTTCCAATTTTTTGTCTGTATTTTCCATGAATTTGTCTATTTTTTTCTCATGTTTGTCAGCTTTTTGCCTCAGCTCTTGGAGAATTCTGAGTATTACAGATTTCAATTCCCTATCAGGTAGTTCTAGTGCATTTTCTTCCACTGGAGAGTCATCTGGTGTTTTATTTTGGACGCCTGCTTGAACCATCCTGTCCTGTTTTTGTAAATGTTTTCATATTGTCTGCTGTCTTCAGGGCAGTCAGTAGTTGTTTTTCTCGTTTATTGTTTGTAGATTTGTTTGTTTTGTCCCTTTTTTTTTTTTTTTTTTAATTTGACTATGTCTGAGCAGGCGGACTGTGTGTTCTTTGTCATTTGCTTGTCTGTGGACACAGTACTTTTCACCTCCTTCTCCAGTTGGCAGGGTTATTCACTCAGATGTGGTACAGCAGGGCAGGTCTAGCTGAAGAGGAGTTACTGGGACGGGTTGTTTGTGGCACTTACTACAGCCAGCAGAGCGGGTCGGTAATCAGTTCAGGGCAGGTTCCAGTAGGCCGTGCCTGTGATGCTTGGTGGTGTGATGTTAAGCGCACGGTGCGGGTAGGCAGGATGCAGTGGGGAGATTGTTATATGTGGAGCTAAGATGGATATGGGAGGAAGGAGAGAGGAACAGGGGCCAAAAACATACAAACAAAAAAGAATGCTAGGGGAGCTTGCTGTTGGAGTGGAGAGATGAGAGACTATGAAATGGAGAGAAACAGAAAGGGGAAGAGGAAGAAAAGAAAAGAATGAACAAATAAAAATCAGAAAGGTTAAAGAAACGCAAAGTTCCCAGGGATCCCATCGGTGCAGTTACGAGGTCTGGGGAAGTCGCTCTCAGGTGTTCCAGTACCGCCTGGCTAGAAGGTGTAAAGGTATACAACACCAGGTATTCAGGGAACAGAAAGAGAAGGAAGATATAGAGAGATGAGAAACTGAGCAATGAAGAAAGACAAAAAGGGAAAAAGAGGGAAAAGAAAACAAAACAAATTTAAAAAAAAAAAGAACAAGGATGGCCCCCAAAAAAACAGAAAAGAAAAAAGCCAACAAAAAACTAATTGCCCTCAGGTATCCCTATGCACGTCTGTGCAAGCCGAGGGGGAAGTCTCATTGCCACGCAGCACCACCTGGCCAGAAAGGGCTCTCAACTCAGAAAAGGAAACGAAAACAAACAAAAGAACAAAAGCCCCGGGATCCCACCAGCACCGCAGCCCAGACCGAGAAGCAGCTCCACACTCGAACGGAGCTCCACAGCCCCTCAGGAAGAAGCAAAGATGGCGCATGGAGCCACTTATTTGAGCAAAAGGAGGGGGAGTTTGTGACAGGTAAGGAAGAAATCAAAAGAAGCAGAAAAAAAAAGCAACACTAGTAGCCAACAAATGGCACTCAGAGAGCCAGCTAGTGCAGGCTGGTGTTTCTCAGGCAAGAGACTGTGTCCACAGGAAGCAAAGGGGGCCAAGTGTGGGTGAAGAAGGGTAGGGAGTGGGAAAGCGTACATCAGAAATTACCGGAGCTCTGCAGCTCCTCAGGAAGAAGCAAAGATGGCGCATGGAGCCAGGTATTTGAGTGACAGGAGGCGGAGGTGGTGAGAGGTAAGGAAGAAATCAAAAGAAGCAGAAACAAGCAACACCAGAAGCCAACAAATGGCACTCAGAGAGCCGGCCTGTTCGGGTGTGTGGAATCCAAGCAGCCAGTGATTCCCGGTCAAGAGATTGTGACCACAGGAAGCAGAGGAGGCTGAGTGGGGGTGAAGAAGGGTGGGGGGTGGGAAAATGTATATCACAAATTACTGGTTGTTTTGTCTCCAGCTGGATGCTCCATGAGGCTGCTTTCTTGTACCCCATTTGCTGGTCTCCAATAGGAGTCCAAGATGGCAGATCCGCGCTGCGTTAGCTGGTAGGGGACCTCTGCATGAATCTCTCTTCACTCTCTGCTCTCTGTCAATTTTCTCACTCCGTTTGGTGCTTGGCTGATTTCTTTATCTCTTCATTTGATGTTTTAGGGTTTCAGTATTATTGTATTCTCTGTTCGGCTTAGTTTTTCAGATCTTTGCTGTGGAGGGACGGCGTGGTGCTTCTTCCTAGAGCACCATTTTGCCGGAACTCTGTATCCCTTCTTTTCCACAATGATTCCATTAGTGTAATTTTTTCACATACTTATACATTAAGCTAATGCTGAGAAAAAACATATTATAAATTACTTCCTTTTTTTTTTATTTTGTTAACATTTTTCATGTGATTATTATGTGCCAAGCATCACAAGCAACAATTAATTGAATCAAGCACACTAATTACTCTAAAGACAAGATAAAATTCCTTTATCAATAACACAAATTATCAATACAGCATTACAGCTTTAATTTTTGCTTCTCTTATATTTCTTTCATTTGAATATTTGAGTAAACCATCCTGCCACCCAGAAAAGAAGAAACAGGAAAAAAAATCAAAATCTCAAATGTGGTCTACCTCTATGACTCTGAATTATTAAGAGCAAATTCACACCATTCATCTGAATCCATAATTTGATATTTCTTTTAATGACAAAAGTTTACTAGGCATCTACTAAGTATCAGGCACTGGAGTAAATGCAGGGGATGCAAAGATGGTATGCATGGCTCAATCTGCATTGCTAAGAAGCTCACAGTATTGTGAAGAGGATTTTTATATTTCCCTTCCTCGGTTGTAACCTTTATAACCTTTCTGGAGTTGCAGCCAACTCCAACTCTGGAGTTCTGTGTGACACTTTTCAGTTACCCCAGTCTAGCACCTATTATATTATCCTGACTTAGTACCTTATACCTACTGAGTAACTTCCCTGTGTACGTTACAGAATGTGGTCTGGTCTAGGATTCTAGATGTTGCTCTGTCTGCTTTACAGAACATCCTGCTACCATCAACAAACTAAGCTGGACGTCCTTGATATCCACTGTATACATGCACTTCCCCCTGGCACCTGCCACTTATGTTTCAAGGTACCAAGTTCCCTCAGCTGAAACTGACTCACTCCAGCATCATTGTCCTGGGTCAGAACACTTTCCTCTCTGTGACGTTCTCTGGCAATCAATCCCTTTCATAGCACCTTGGGTGGGGGAAAGAAATGCTTCTCGTCTAGTCATTTCATCTTGTTATATCCTCCATAGAAGGAAATTCTACCCTGAATAAAAATCCTACCCTGATCTTTAATAAAAAAGCCTCAAAAACCCACAATCGTTTTTGGGTTTTTCTTCCTGCATTTCTTTTATAAGTACTCTAAACAATAAACCAAAAGGAAACCCATTGCTGTCATGTTGAGTTAAATAAGAAGGTGCCCCCATGTATTACAGAGTAGAACTACTCCATAGGGTTTTATTGGCTATAATCTTTAGGGAAACAGATTGCCAGGCCTTTCTTCCATGGTGCTACCGGGTGGGTTTGAATCGCCAATCTTTGGTTTGGTAGTCTAGTACAAACCATTTTCGTTGCCCAAGGACCTTACGCTAAACAATAGTTGGTGCTTATTTTCAAAATATTACTTTTATCCTTTCCAAATTTGACATTTTATAGATGTGGTACATTAAAAGTCAAAGAGGCATTCAGATGACTTTTCCAAGGTCACACACTACAAGTTAATGTCAGAGGTAGAATTATTTTCCTCACTTCTAAAACTTATTTTATGTAATCAGATATCAGACCTGGCAGAAAGATCCAGCCAACGTATTTGCCAGGGTTTCTGAGTCCCATTACTTGGTGGGCAGAACTTTGACCTTATTTAGAAATAGGATTTTTTTGTTGTTGCTGTTATTGGATCATTTAAATGAGGTCACTCCGGAGTAGGGCAAATCCTAATTCTATCCCTTCTGTGTGGTGTCTTATAAAGGCAGAGAACAGACACAGAAACAGAGTCACATATGGAAACACAGGAAAAACATCATATGAGGATGCATCTCAAAGCTAAGGAACCGGAAAAAATGCCAGGGGCTACCAGAAACTCAAAGAGACAAGGAAGATTCTTTCCCTAGGGCCAATGGAGAAAGAGTATAGCCCTGTCAACACCTTGAATTCAGTCATCTAGCATCCAGAACTGTGTGACCAATTTTGTTCTGTCAAGCCACCCACTTTGTGGTACTTTGTTATGGCAGCCCTAGGAAGCTAAGACTGTATCGAACTGACGACATATCTCCTGGGTATCTGATTTTCCTAAGCTGTGTGAAAGGTAATATGCTTAATACAGGCATGCAAAAGAAAGAAGAGAATGAAAGATGCTTATATAGAAAATGGTGATGAAATACACACAGACACACACACACACATACATACACCCCATGTGAATGAATGACAAGTTAGAAGTCTTGAATCCTAAGATATTAAAATAGCGACCATTCCCCAGCTAAGCCAACATTAGTTTATTTGCTATAAAATACAATTATTTATATTAGCCTTCTCCAAAAGGTCACCAACTATAGAGCACATTGAAGATAGCTTAATACGAAATCTTAAAGAATCAGTACAATCAAGTGGAAAATATTCTAATACAGAAGTTCTGAATTCTGAACATGTAGCACTGGCTGGAGTAATTGACATCCGTATGAAAGAGATTTTGCCCCAAATGTGCCGGTCATGCTGCAACAGTGACAGTGATGTGCACTGTGCCATGTCAATTCAAGAAGAGAGGCCACAGCAGAGTGAAAAGGAGCCCTCTCAACATGCATTTCATGACACTCTGGAATCGCTTAAGAACCCTGACTGGAAAGTGACTGAATACCAGGCCATATGTGACACTTGCTTTTCTGCCCATTTAATGAAAATAATCTAATACTGTGTCTTCCCATTTGTCTTAAAGGGTATTTTGTTTATCATTCTGTGTACCCCAAATATTGACCATATTTTCTGTATAGTCAGTGAAAAAAAAAAAAATATTGATCCAAACACATATTTTCACCATGTTGGAAAAAATATTACTTTAATATTACTTTGTTAAATTAATTTATTAATATTACTTTAACATTAATATTAATCTTAACATTAATTTATCTTTAATTGTTAATCTTAATATTAATTTATTAATAGTACTTTAATCACATCTGTTCTGCTCTGAGAAGGTGCCATTGTGGGGAACAAGTTGGTCAGACCCGAAATCGAATAACATACGGAAGAGTGTAGCTGCTTCAGTCCATGGTGAGAACTAAATCACACAATATTTTTCTATTATTGTTGACTAGTGGTTATTCATTAGCTAATAATTATTCCAAAACTGTGAACTTTTAGATTGTAGTAGAGTCCTTTGCCTGTGACTTACCAAAAAAGTAAAAACCAAACCTACTGCTGTCAAGTCAAATTCGACTAATAGTGACCCCATAGAGTTTCCAAGGCTTTAATCACTGTGCCACCAGAGCTCCCTGTGACTTACAGGCCCTCATATGGTAGACTCCTGCCACCATATCTTTAAAATCTTCAAAGTTACTACGTCATGATTTGCACAGTAAGATTTATACTTCTTGCCCAAGACTGTAAAGATTTATGAACTTTAGTAAAGATTTGTTAACCAAGTGAGTCAGAACTATAAAAATGTTTCCTTAAATATTTTTAGGAAATTATTTTATGTAATACTTATTGCATAACTAAAGATGTAACCAACAGCCATGTTCTTATGATACTTTGACCATAAGAAAATAGCTTTTTGCAAACTGAATCAAACAGAAGGAAAAAATAATGTTTTGTCATTAAGAGTTATGAAAAATGCCTTTGTATATCTATATGTATATGTGTGCATTTCCTTCCGCCAGCATGACTATCATCTTTGTTGACACTGCCTTGCCTGAATTGTACCACCATATGCATTAAAGGTAACTCATTTCATCTATGAATCTACAATCTGATGGCTTTCATGATGGGGATAATTTATTACTTTATTGATCATTTTGTTCTCTTTGGCATCTTTAGTTTCTCCCATTAATTACATTTTTTGTGTGTTTTGCAGTTTGGTTATTTTGTGAGCATCTGATACTTGTTTTTTTCATTTCCCAGGAGATTTCTATTAGAAGAAAATGCCAATACTACTCCATGTGTAGTTCTGCCTTGCAGTTAACGAATCTCTGTGTGTAGAAACTTTACAATATTATCTGGGAGGTAGAATAAGATTGCATAGCAAATAAATCTAGAAGGCTTACCTGGTAGTGCTTCCCATTCCCTGTAGCTTTAAAGAGATTCTCAGAGAAGAAAAAAATACCCTCCAGGAGCCTCATCATTAGCTTGCATTCTCCTTACGGTTTTCTTTTTGCTTCCCTATAGTCATTGTGAAATAACTGTAATGTGAGATAGCTGCTTGTCAGAAATGGTTTGGGGCTTTCTGTTTTGGAGACAATCAGTAACAAATCATATGATGTGCTTCTCCACAAGTGAGATAATTATTAGGTAAACTGTGGAATTGAAAGGACAAAACAAAATTTGGGGCTGAAATTATTGCTTTATTAATTTACCTAAATCATAGATTTTAGCTGAATCAAAATAACTTATTCTCTTTTATACCCTTTGAAAGGGGTAAGAACAAAGACTAATTCAAGTCATATATTTTCTTTCTCTTAGTCACCCTCTTAGTCATCTATGGCCCTTGTGAAGTTATTGCCTTCTATGATATGTTACACAAAGAAGAGAAGACACTTGTCAGCAGAATACTAAAAACATGAAGTTTCACCTTTAAGTGATAAAAATTTTATCATAATGTAGGATCATATAATTTTTCATAAATTAATAATATTTGAGCATGACGTTTCTAATGAAAATTACTATTGCTCAGTGTGGTGTGGCGAGAAAGAATCCTGTAGCCCCTTCTGTCTCCTTTTCACCCAGAATAAAAAATAATAATCCCTTGGTTTGCAACTATAATTCCCATTTCTCTGTTCTGATGTCCTATCTTTGGGTAATAATTGAAATAATTTGGAAGAAGGATTCCCGAAGTAGCCTTAATTACCTGTATAATTCTGAGAAACTGTCTTTCAATAGGAGCCCTGGTGGCACAATTGTTAAGCACTCAGTTGCTAAACAAAAGGTCAGCTGTTCGAACCCACCCAGCCACTTCAAGGGAAAATAGACTTGGAGATCTGTTCCTGTAAAGATTACAGCCTAGGAAACCCTATGGGGCAGTTCTGCTCCATCATATAGGATCACTATGAGTTGGAATCAACTCTATGGCACAGAACAATAACATGTCTTTCAAGGCCTAGAAAAATTAAGAACATTTAATTTCTTATCAAGGTTGTACTCTAATTGTTTTTCTCACCATCAGAACCATTGCAGTTGAGTCTATTCCGACTCATAGCGACCCTAAAGGACACAGCAGAACTGCCCTATGCATAGGGTTTCCAAGGAGCGGCTGGTGGATTCAAATTTTCTTGATTATCGATCTTTTGATTAGCAGCCAAGCTCTTAAAACTGCAAAATGTCAAGAGTCAGATCAATCAAATATTTTCAGTCCCCCTATTCATCTATATCAAATTCTGTAATATTTGAATCTAGATATTATCCACACTGCCCTGCCTGCACTCAGCCCAAAGGTGGGATTGTTTAATTTCTCAAAAGGTCCTGGACCCAGATAAGGTGCCGCACATTCCATGATGAGGAGAGAAATTTATCCATTCATCCCTTCATCTGTCTATGAATCCATCCATCCATTTTTATTCATTTTTTCATTGAGTCAGTCAGTTTGTCGATGTTGTGTTCCTCTACATGCCAAGCTCTATTCCTCATACTCTGACAATATAGTAAGGAGAAAAATGAATAAACAGATGAATAAAGCCACTGCCCTCATGAAGCTTACACTCTACTGGGAAGAGAAAAACTACTTTAGGTCAGGAATTGTAGAGTAAAATACTATGAAGAAAATGCAGCCAGTTAAGGGGATATTTTAGTGACTTTGGATAAGGAAGACCAGAGAGAGAAGGTGACATTTGAGCCAAGGCCTGAAGAAAGTGAAGTGGCAAGTTGCAGAGACCACTCAAGTGTTTGACTCAGATCATGTTGTTGTTGGGTGCCATCTAGTCAATTCCAACTCATAGTGACTCTATAGGACAAAGCAGAAGAGCCCCATAGGGTTTGCTAGGCTGCAGTCTTTATAGGAGCAGATCTCCAGGTCTTTTCTTTCATGGAGCCACTGATGGGTTTGAACCACTGACCTTTATGTTAGCAGCCCAGAGCTTAACCATTGCCTCACCAGGACTCCTTAGTGTCTTGCTAAGCCAAAGTGTGGCCCAGGGACCAGCAGAACTGTCATCACCCCAGAGTTTGTCAGATATGCAGAATCTCAGGTCCCAAGGAAATCCTAATGAATTAGAATCTGTATTTTACAAGCTCCCCAGGCAATTCATATGCATATTAACATTTGAAAAGGCCTAATATAGTCAGTTAGTAGCCAAGTAGGACTGGAAATCAGATCTTCTAATTTCCAGGGTTTTTTTTAATGTCTTCTATTCTTCATCTTTGCATTATACATGCACATTTTCATCCTGTTTATTTTAAAACAACCAATGAAACCACTTTATATGGATCCTTTTTGAATTCTATACAGTAGATATTTTAAGACGATAATAAAAAGTTTGTATTTATCTAACTTGTCAGAGCTCTCAGAGTAATATTGGGCCCAGACAAGTTCATTGCATTATACCCTTGAACTTGAGTTTGGGGGTTGATGGTAAGAATTGAGCTGAATTCCCGATGAGAGACAGAATGTTTCTTCCTGCTCCCTGGAGCAAGGAGTAGGACCAGACAAGAAAGCACTAGTGACAGAGGAGTAGGAGAGAAATGTGTCCACTGAGCTTCCTCCCTTTGTCCACAGCAAGTCAGAGCCACAAAGTGCTCCAGCTCCTGTGCCCCTTGCCTGACACTCTGTCTACCTCAGTCGACAGCAGCCCTCTCTGCCCTGCTGCGTTGCCCAGCTGCTCTCTGCTCATGTGGAAGAGCAAAACCCTCCACTTGTGGCACATTTAATCATTTCCCACATTCAGAGCCATGGCATGGGGAATTTGAAGTGGAGAGACTCACCTTCAGGATTAAGCCATCACTGAAGAAATACCATGGACTGACACTTTTTGCAGTCCTAATTATAATATTGCCTCAGACTTTACATCAAAAAATAAAACGGCATTTAACAAAGCTTTTTTTAAAAAATCATACTTGCTTGCTAGTTCATGGAAAAGCAACAATATGTCAGCCCTTTCCTTTATCCTGATCTGTTCTTTTGAGGTAATTTACAAAAATGGTTTTCCTAAGGTGGTTTTTCTTCAAAAATATAAGTGCAGGCATCTTATCTGCTCATTCTTTCTCTGCACATCTCTATAGATTTCCACCCCATAAGCACAATGGTAAAAGCCATCACAGGGGTGTGTTGGAGCTATATTCAGATCAGGAGTTTGGCAAAATTCCAGGTCATTTACCATGGACTCCAAATGTTCACTCAAGCAGAAAAATTAGCCACTCAAAGCTTCTTATATGTCCAAGGGGAAGGAGGACAAATAGCTCTTTTTTTTTTTCTCTAGATATACTAATGCCTTTTTGTGGGAGGTACTTTTAAGGGTTTGTACATCATTATATAAATAGTAAGGGGCCCTGGTGGGGCAGTGGTTAAGGGCTCGGCAGCTAACCTAAAGGCTGGTGAGTTTGCCGCTCTGTGGGAGAAAGATGTGGCTGTCTGCTTCTGTAAAGATTACAGCGTTGGAAACCCTGTGGGGCAGTTCTGCACTGTCCTATACGGTCCTTATGAGTCAGAATTGACTCGATGGTGATGGGTTTGGTGTTGGGGTATATAAACAGTACACTGCACTGCTCTAATTTCTTTACATTGCCTCTTAGAAATTTTAACTGAATGATCCTCATTGTCCACTATAGTATTATGAAAAGGAAAAGCATGTTCACAATTGATGAAGATGATGAAGTACCTGAGAAAGTGAAATCACAAGTGCTGTCAGAGAAAACAAGGGTGGTGGTATTCGTCGCCAGAATTGTATTCCTTATATTTTTTTCTGCTGAGTGTTCTGTAAAGTATCTATTCATTGTTATCCACCTCAGTTCTCTATTTTGCAGCCTGTACTTTATGCCTACCTACCTGTTTCTGTGGAGTTGATTCTGACTCATAGCAACCCTATAGTAACTGGTGGATTCAAATTGCCTACCTTTTGGTAAGCAGCCAAGCTCTTAACTAGTGTGCAACCAGGGCTCCCTATACCTACTGAGTCAGCGGCATACAGGCCCTTCCATGAGAGTGCTGTGTTCCTCTCTTTAGCAATCAAGTCTCTAACAAAATGTTATGGTAACATTTCCTTAGGTGAAGAGTGCTAGGCTATAAGGAACATTCTAAGTCAATATAAACAAAAACTAATGGTGCTGAACTTAAGGTTCTTGAATTTTCTACCATTGTCGTAAGACAAATCTAAGACTTCTGTGACTTATAGAATGGGAACATGATTGAGACATGCTTTAAAATCTACCTACTTCAGACAATAATCTTGCCTTCATTATTTGTTATTAGTACTCTTTCTATTACATTATTTCTATTACACCTAATTCCAAAAACACATCTAAAGCAATTACATTGAAAACATACATAACTCCATCAGTTGCCATCAAGTCAATTCTGTCCCATGGCAACCCCACATGTGTCAGAGTAAAACTGTGCTCCATAGGGTTTTTAGTGGCTAATTTTTTGAAAGTAGATCATTAGGCCCTTCTCCCAAGGCACTTCTGAGGGAACTCAAACCTCTAACTTTTTGTTAGCAGCCTATTGCATTAACCATTTGCACCACCAAGGGACTGTCATACATAATTAGACCATTATAATGGGGGGGGGGGGGCAAAAAAGACTGAGCATCCAAAGTAATTGTTCTTAACCTTTTGTGAGAGCTTGATGGAAAGTTATTGTCTCCCTAGAAAAATATACATATGCGTGTTTTAGCATCCAAAGTTATTTAAAAAAAAACAAAACACCCCTTGAACAACTCCTCAATACAGATTAAAAATCCAGCTTGAAGGCAATAAATAGTTAATATGTTCCAAGACCAGAGTTGCAAACTCAAATGCCTGGGAGCCTAGGCAGATCACAGAGTGAAGTGCACTGGTAGAATTGTGGTACCAAAGATGGGGCCTGAGGAGAACTGGACAGGAACCTCATCTAAGGAGAGCAGCTGTTCAGCAGCTATTCAGTTCCAGCCTTCTATTGCCAGATGGCAATGTGGCCTTAGTACTGTAGCCAGAGCTTTCAACTTTTCAAGAGAAATCCCAACTCCAGATTTTTGTTTAAAATTCCTCATTGAGTAAATGTTGGCAGGTAATTAAATTTGTTTAAAATGCTATAGAGAAAACAAAACAAAACAAGCAAATAAGGGACTACAGGCAAAATGGTGCTTTAGGCAGAAGCACCACGCCGTCCCTCCACAGCAAAGATCTGAAAAACTGAGCCAAACAGAGAAGACAACAATCCTGAAACCCTAAAACATCAAATTAAGAGATAACTCAGCCAAGCACCAAATGGAGTGAGAAAACTGATAGAGAAAGGAGAGTGAGGAGAGATTCATGCAGAGGTCCCTTATCAGCTAACGCAGCATGGTTCCGCCATCTTGGGTATGAGAAAGCAGCTTCACAGAGCTTCCAGCAGGAGACAAAACAACTGGTAATTTGCGATATTTGCTTTCCCATGCCCCACCCTTCTTCACCCCCACTAAGCTTCCTCTGCTTCCTGCAGACACAGTCTCTTATCCAGGAAGCACTGCCTGCTTGGATTCCACCAACCCGAACGGGCCGGCTCTCTGAGTGCCATTTGTTGGCTGCTGGTGTTGTTTTTTTCCGCTTCTTTTGATTTCTTCCTTACCTCTCACCATCATTCCTCCTTTCGCTCAAATACCTGGCTATGTGCGCCATCTTTCCTTCTTCCTGAGGGGCTGCGGAGCTCCGTTCGAGTGTGGAGATGCTTCCCGGTTTGGGCTGCCACGCTGGTGGGAACCTGGGGCTTTTGTTTGTTGGTTGGTTTTGAATTGTTTGTTTGTTTTCTTTTCCTTTTCTTGAGTTGAAAGCCCGCTCTGGCCAGGCAGTGCTACGTGGCTTGGAACCTACCTGCTCGGCTTGCACAGACATGCAGAGGGATCCCAGAGGGCATTTCTTTTTCCATTGTTTTTTTTTTTTTTCTTTTTTTTTTTCGGTTTTTAGGGGGGGTTTTCTTGTTCTTTTTTTTTTTTTAACTTGTTTTGTTTTCTTTTCCCACTTTTTCCCTTTTTGTCTCTCTTCATTACCCAGTTTCTCATCTCTCTATATCTTCCTTCTCTTTCTGTTCCCTAAATACCTGGTGTTGTATACGTCTATGCCGTCTAGCCAGGCTGTACTGCAATACCTGAGAACAACTTCCCCAGACCTCATAGCCACACCGGAGGGATCCCTGGGAACTTTGCTGTTCTTTTCCCTTTCTGATTTTTATTTATTCATTCTTTTCTTTACTTTTATTCTTTTTCTTCCTCTTCCCCTTTTTGTTTTTCTTCATCTCATAGTCTCTCATCTCTCCACTCAAACGGCAAGCTCCCCTAGCATTCCTTTCTGTTTGTTTGTATGTTTTTGGTTCCTGTTACTCTCTCCTCTCTCCCATATCTATCTTAGCTCCACACATAACAATCTCCCCACTACATCCTGCCTACCTGCACCGTGTGCTTCACATCACACCACCAAGCAGCACAGGCACGGCCTACTGGAACCTGCCCTACACTGATTACCAACACACCCTGGTGGCTACAGTAAGTACCACAAACAGGCTGTCCCAGTAACTCCTCTTCAGCTAGACCTGCCCTGCGGTACCATATCTGAGTGACTGACCCTGCCAATTGGAGAAGGAAGTAAAAAGTATTGTGCCCACAGATGAGCAAACAACAAAGAACACACAGCCTGCCTGCTCAGACATAGCCAAACTTTAAAAAAAGGGATGAAACAAACAAATCTACAATCAATAAATGAGAAAAATAACTACTGAATGCCCCAAAGACAGCAGACAATATCAAAACATTTACAAAAACAGGACAGGATGGTTCCAGCAGGCATCCAAAATAAAATACCAGATGACCTTCCAGTGGAAGAAAAGGCACTAGAACTACCTGACAGGGAATTCAAATCTCTAATATTCAGAATTCTCCAAGAGCTGAAGCAAAAAACAGACAAAAATGAGTAAAAAATAGACAAATTCATGGAAAATACAGACAAAAAATTGGAAGAATTCAGGAAAATAATGCAGGAACAAAATGTGAAAATAAATTCACAACTAGAAATTATACAAAAACAACAATTAGAAATCCAAAAGATAAACAACAAGATTTCAGAAATGGATGGTGTCATAGAAGGGCTGAGAAGCAGATTTGAAACTGTGGAAGACAGGATCAGTGGAACTGAAGACAAACACTTGGATACAACTATGTTTCGGGAAAACTCAGAAAAAAGAAGAAAAATGAAGAGACCCTGAGAGTTATGTGTGATACAATCAAAAGCAAAAATATGCGAGTGATTGGAGTTCCAGAACTGGGGGAGAAAACAGAAAACACACAGAGGATCATTGAAGAACTGCTGACAGAAAACTTCCCCAATATCATGAAAGATGAAAAGCTGGCCATCCAAGAAGCTCAACGAAGCCCATATAGGAGAGACCCCAAAAGAAAATCACCAAGGCATGTCATAATCACACTCACAAAACCAAAGACAAACAAAGAATCCTGAGAGCAGCTCGTGAAAAACAAGAAGTCACATAGAGAGGAGAAACAATAAGACTAAGCTCAGATTATTCAGCAGAAACCATGCAGGCAAGAAGGCAATGGGATGACATACATACAATCTTGAAAGAAAAAAATTGTCAGCCAAGAATAATCTATCCTGCAAAACTCTCGTTCAAATATGATGGTGAAATTAGGCCATTTCCAGTTAAACAGAAATTAAGGGAATATGTAAAAGCCAAACCAAATTTACAAGAATTATTAAAGGGAGTTCTTCAATCTGAGAACAGAAATCTTCAGCTCACAGGCAGAATCTAGGACACAGGATCGTACCAGCAGATACCAATCTAGGAAATGAATTCTAAGGACTATCCAAAACCAAAAGAAACACAACAGAAATAAAAGAATCAGAACAGTGAATCAGTAAATGACAACAACATCAAAACAATAAAAGAGGGAATAAACGGCATAGGTATAGAACCTTCTAATGGAGAGGAAGGCAAGGCGATACCAAGTAATGGTAGACTGCTTCAAACTTAGAAAGACAAGCGTAAAATTCATGGTAAACACAAAGAAAGTTAATAAACATACTCATAAAAATAAAGATGAAAAACATAAAGTCTCAGCAAAAACAAAACCTACAAAAACAAAAGAAATGGAAAAAAAAAATCCACAAACAAAAGTAACTCAGCACAGGAGAGTAAGAAGAACAAAGAAAACGTCACCACCAAAAAAAAGCACTACAAAATGACAGCAACAAACTCACATCTATCAATAATTACACTGAATGTAAATGGACTCAATGCACCCATAAAGAGACGGAGAGTGACAGAATGGATAAGAAAACAGGATTCATCAATATGCTGTCTACAAGAGACACACCTTAGAAACCAAGATGTGAATTTATTAAAAGTCAAAGGTTGGAAAAAACTATATCAAGCTAACAACTACCAAAAAAGAGCAGGAGTTTCAAAACTAATCTCAGATAAAAGAGACTTTAAAACAAAATCCACCATAAAAGACAAAGAAGGACACTATATAATGATTAAGGGGATGATCCATCATGAAGACATAACCAAAATAAACATCTATGCACCCAATGACAGGGCTCCAAAATACATAAAACAAACTCTAACAATATGGAAAATAGGAATTGACAGTCCCACAATAATAGTAGGAAACTTCAACACACCACTCTCAATAAAGGACAGAACAACTAAGAAGAAACTCAGCAAAGATGCAGAAGACCTAAGGGGCACAATCAGACAACTTGACCTCATAGACATATATATAACACTGCATCCAACAACTGCAAAGTACACATTCTTTTCCAATGCACATGGAACGTTCTCCAGAATAGACCACATCTTAGGCCACAGAGCAATCCTCAACAAGATCCAAGACGCTGAGGTAATACAAAGTATCTTCTCTGACCACAATGCCATCAAGGTAGCAATTAACACTAGAAAGAGCAAGGAAAAAAAATCAGTTACATGGAAGCTGAATAATACCCTGCTTACACATCACTGGGTAATAGAAGATATCAGAGATGGAATCAAAAACTTCCTAGAATCAAATGAGAATGAAAACACATCATACCAAAACTTTTGGGACACAGCAAAGGCGGTCCTCAGAGGACAATTTATAGCAACAGATGCACACATCATAAAAGAAGGGACAAAATCAAAACATTAACTACAGAACTCAAACAAATAGAAAGAGAACAGCAAAAAAAAGCCCACAACCAATGGAAGAAAGGAAATAGTAAAGATCAGAGCAGAAATAAATGAGATAGAGAACAGAAAAACAATAGAAAGAATCAACAAAATCGACAAACCACTGGCCAGACCAACAAAGGAAAAACAGGAGAGGACACAAATAACCCAAATAAGAAATGAAATGGGGGACATTACAACAGACCTAAATGAAATAAAAAGGATTATAACAGAATATTATGAAAAACTATACTCCAACAAATTTGAAAACCTAGAGGAAATGGATAAATTTCTAAAAACACACTACCTACCCAAACTACAACAAAGCAAAGTGATATTGAAAATCTGAACAGACCCATAACAAGAGAAGAGATTGAAAAGGTAATCAAAAAAACTCCCAACCAAAAAAAGCCCTGGCCCAAAAAAGCCCAGATGGTTTCAATGGAGAATTCTACAAAACATTTACAGAAGAGCTTGTACCAGTACTACTCAAGCTATTTCAGAGCACAGAAAAGGAAGCAACACTTCCAAATTCATTCTATGAAGCCAGCATAATGCTGATACCAAAACCTGACAAAGATGTCACAAAAAAAGAAAATTACAGACCAACATCTCTCATGAATATAGATGCAAAAATTCTGAACAAAATTCTATCCAATAGAATTCAGCATCATATCAAAAAAATAATACACCATGACCAAGTAGGATTCATACCAGTTATGCAAGGATGGTTCAACATTAGAAAATCAATCAAAGTAATCCAGCACATAAATAAATGGAAAGAAAAGAATCACAGGATCATCTCAACTGAAGCAGAAAAGGCATTTGACAAAGTCCAACACCCATTCCTGATAAAAACTCTCAATAAAATAGGTATAGAAGGGAAATTTCTCAACATAATAAAGGGCATCTATGCAAAACCAATGGCCAACATCATTCTTAATGGACAGAGTAGCTTACAACATTTCCCTTGAAAACAGGAACAAGACAAGGATGCCCTTTATCACCACTCCTATTTAACATTGTGCTGGAAGTTCTAGCTAGAGCAATAAGGCAACAAAAAGAAATAAAGGGCATCCAAACTGGTAATGAAGAAGTTAAACTGTCCCTGTTTGCAGATGATATGATACTATACTTAGAAAACCCTAAAGACTCCACGAGAAATCTACTGGAACTAATAGAAAGATTCAGCAGAGTAGCAGGATACAAGATAAACATACAAAAATCAGTTGGATTCCTATACACCAATAAGGAGAACGATGAAAAGGAAATCAGGAAAACAATACCATTTATAATAACCTCTAAAAAGATAAAATACTTAGGAATAAATCTAGCTAGGTTGCGTAAGGATAGTGTTGATGTGTTGTGAGGTTGTTAACCATTGTCATAGGGCAACATTTGTAGTAACTGTTAAATGAGAAAGTATTTTGTTCTGTAAGCCTTCATCTAAAGCGACAATAGCAGCACAATTGGAAGAGCGTAGTCGATGTCACTGAACTGTGCATGTAGAAATTTTTGAAACCGTGTATCTTTGGCTATGTATATTTTCAACAAAAAAAATTAAAAGAAAAAGGTCAAGAAGGGAGAGGGTTGACATGTTGTGGGGTTGTTAACCAATGTCATAAAACAATATGTGTACTACTGTTTCATGAGAAACTATTTGTTCTGTAAGCCTTCATCTGAAGTACAATAAAAAAAATTTAAAAAAAAAAAACAAGCAAATAATATAAAAACCCATAAATGTATCTGAAAGGTAAGTGTTTGAAACATAGGTATTCTGTGTAGTTTGAAAAAAGATTTATACTGTTCAGAAAATAAGTTTTCCGTGGAAAAAAGTTGATATTTTCTCATAGAAAATTACCTGAAAAAGTGTTCTTCTTGAAACTTCATCTTTGCAAAGTAAGAGCTACAAGAGTACCTGAAGATAAGGCCAAGCCTTTCCTAGGGAAGCAGCTTTGGGTCTTCTTAAACCAATGAATATGTACATCATTAAAGACACAGTTTTCCATGGAGGAGAAGATTTGTCCTAAAAATCACTGAGAGTAATAGTTACAAATCAGTGTCTTCAACCTTTAAAGGCTATGTGTAGTATAGCTACTACAGCATATTTGTTTTTGAGCAGACTTCATGCTGATTAGCCAACCAAGGTCAGCTAGCTGCAAAATGTTCCCTCAGATGACTTTATTGAACCATGAAATGGAATTATTTAGAATTTTCCACGCAAATGATAAACAGCTTCTGCATAAAACAATCATTTTGTTTCTGTCACTAAGGCAACACTAAAGGTTTCACTCTACTTGACTTGGGAAAATTCCCAAACAAACCTAACATGACTATATTTCTCAGAGACTTTTTCTCTCCCAAGTGGGTAGGTACTCTTGATGACATGGATCAAAACTGTCTTCTTAAGGGTGCACTGGAATCAGTAGGAAAAGAGTACAAATTCTACTCAAAATTCATTGACATAAGTATGTATAAAATAAACCAATGAAAATCTCCCCTAGTGTCAGCCAACTTATTCCTGTTTCCCAAATGTTACTTTGCCACTGAGAAATAATGAAACAAAAGATAAATATCTACAGCCTACTAGTGTTACCCCTGTGAAAGTGCAGAGGTCTGGTGATAGCAGAATACATTAAAAATAACGCCCAGAAAACAAGAATCCAACTCTGAGATGGGAAGTACTGAGAACATGTCTGATATTTGGTAGATCAGAGCACTGATACCAGGAAAATCAACAGGAAGAGGCATGAAAGTGCATAGGACAAGAGGTGGTAATCTTGGGAGGGCAATTTGGAAGGTGACTTGTCCATCAGAAGTTTGGTGTAAAATAAATAAACAAACAAACAAATAAAAGGCATTAAGAGTCCCACACAAAAAAAAATAAAATAAAATCACAAAATTAGAAAACACATCAACCCTCTCAATTCAAAAATGAGACACATGTTTATTTTAAAAGTACTTTAATGAACCAATAGAGCAGGTTGATCTTGAATTAAAAAGTCTACAAACCCACTCAACTCCTCACACCTGGTCACATTGAATCACCTCATGTTGTTTGTCCTGGAAAATAAGCAGCATTTCAAAATGAACAAATAATGTCAGTGAATGGCCATACAAAGGTAGTATAAGAAAATATTTCTTGAGCATCAAATATTTTATAGGACGAAAAACCCCCTCCTTCCCTCAGCAATCATGAAATGAGCAGAAAATTGTAACACTAACTCCAACATAAAATAAACATTCTTAAGCAAGAATTTTCAGTCACAAAAAAATCAAATATAAAATTTAAACTCATATTAGAAATGGACAAAAAGAAGATATTAAATAAAAATTGGCCAAATCAAGAAGTGAAAAAGAGTAAAAATTTTTTCAGACCTAAAGACCAATTACAGGGTAGATAAATTAGAATAGATTTAATGAAAAATATAATAAGGAATATTTAGAAGAGGAATTCAAACAACCAAATGAATTAAAAACAAAATAGAAATGTAAAAAATGATCACAGACAAAATATTAGGTTAGGAGATAGACAACAAGGATAAAAAAAATGTGTAATTGGACACCATACTGGGAAAGTCAGCACAACTTGACCGAGGCAAGGTTATGGAAGCTTCATAGACACGTCCAAACTCCTTGAGGGATTGAATTACTGGGCTGAGGGCTGGGAACCGTGGTCTCGGAAGACATCTAGCTCAGTGGGCATAATATGGTTTATAAAGAAACTGCTCTACACCTTACTTTGGTGAGTAGCATCTGGAGTCTTAAAAGCTTGTCAGCAGACATGTAAGATACTCCAATGGTCCCACCCAGTCTGGAGCAAGGGAGAATGAAGAATACCAAAGACACAAGAGAAAGATTTTTAGTCCAAAGGATTAATGGACCACAACTACCACAGCCTCCACCAGACCGAGTCCAGCACAACTAGATCATGCCCACCTACCACCACCAACTCCTCTGACAGGGATCACAACAGAGGGCCATGGACAGATCTGGGAAAAATGCAGAACAAAATTCTAACTCACAAAAAAAGACCAAACTTACTGGTCTAACAGAGACTGGAAAACCCCCAAGAGTATGGCCCCCAGACACCCTTTAAACTCAGTACTGAAGTCACTCCTGAGGTTCACCCCTCAGCCAAAGATTAGACAAAATAAAACAAAATGAGGCAAAATGGGCACACGTGCCTAGAGGCAAGGATGAGAGGCAGGAGGGGACAAGAAAGCTGGTAATGGGGAATCCAAGGTTGAGAAAGGGACAGAGTTTACATATTATAGGGTTGGCAACCAATATCACAAAATAGTATGTGTATTAATTGTTTACCGAGAAACTAATTTGCTCTGTAAATCTTCATCTGAAGTACAATTTAAAAAAAAGAAATAAAAATAAATATGTGTAACTGGAATCTCAGAAATAGAAAAAAATCAATGGAACAGAATAAATATTTAAAACCGTATCACAAGAAAAGTTTCTATATACACACAGGATATGGTAGACAAGGATGAGCCTTAAATTTATGAAAGATACTCATCTGGTTTCAAAATTATAAAACTGAAAATCGTTACACTGAGACCATTTTGCATCTAACAACTTTGTAAAAATTCAGCAATTTAATAACACATACTGTTCATTAGGCTGTGATAAGGAATAGGCAGTCTTATACACATCTCATTGGAGTGCAAATTCCCTTTGGAAGGGTATTTGGCAATATCTAATAAAACTACATATGTACTTACTTTTGGACCAGCAATAAAACCCATTGCTACTGTGTCGATTCCAACTCATAGTGACCCCATGTGCTACAGAGTAGAACTGCTCCATTGGGTTTTCTTGGCTGTAATATTTATGGAAACAGTTTGCCAGACCTTTCTTCTGTGGAGCCTCTGACTAGGTTCAAACCCACAGAACAGGTTGGTCTTGAATACATGATTTTGTTGTCTATCTTCTAGACCTAAAATTTTGTCTCTGATCCTTTTTTTTACATTTCTATTTTGTTTTTATTCATTTGGTTGTTTGAATTCCTCTACTAAATATTTCTTATTATATTTTTCATGAAATCTGTTTTAATTTACAAATCCTATAATTGGTAAAAAGACAATCACTAACTGCTTGCACCACCCATTGAAAATATGTCACTACACATATGAAACATATGTACAAAGCTGTCCTCTACATTAGTAGTATTTGTAGTGGCAAAATACTGGAAACAACCATACGACCAGCAATTCCACTCCCAGGTATATACCAAAAATAATTGTAAGCAGAGACTTAACCAGATATTTATAAGCCAATGTTCACTGCAGCAGTATTCACAATAGCCAAAAGGTGGAACCAACCCAGTGTCCATCAGCAGATGAATGGCTAAACAAAATGTGGAATATATGTACAATGGAATATTATTCCATAATAAAAAGGAAAGAGCTCTAGTGCATGCTACAGCATGGATGAACTTTAAAAACATTATGCTATGTGAAATGAGCCAGACATAAAAGGATAAATATTGAATGACTCAGTTTATATGAAATATCTACAATAGACAAATGCATAGAGACAGAAAGCAGGCTAGTGGTTACCATGGGCTGGGGGGAAAGGAGAATGGAAGTACTTAACGGGTACAGAGTTTCTGTTAGGGGTGATGAAAAAGTTTTGGAAACATATATGGTAATGGTTGTGCAATATTGTGAGTGTGATTAATGCCACTAGATTGTACGCTTATAAATGGATGCAATGGCAAAGTTTATGTTGTGTATATTTTACCACAATAAAAAAGTATTCTGGAGACCATCTAAATGTCCATGCATAGGATGCTGGTCACATAAACTTTGATGCAGATATACAAACTAATACTACACAGCTATGATATCATATGAGAATGTAATATCCAAACTCATAAGCAATGATCTCCAGAATACACTAAGTGAAAAACAAAACAAAACAAAACCCAAACCCATTGCCACAGAGTCAATTCCAACTCATAGCGACCCGAGTACCATCTATATGTTTAATAATTTACTATATCCTGCAACACTTACAAAAATAATCGCATATGAATGTACATACATTATATATGTATCCTAGTACTCAGAGGGCATAGAAACAATAGCATCCCAGCAGCAATGAGCACCCCTAATATCCATATGTTGGATAGGGAACCATACTATTCTCCATTAAAATGAACAAATTATCCTTGAAGAAATGGTAGATGCCAGGTCAAAGGCAGAGAAAGTGCAAGATGACTCAAGTATCTTGTACCAAGTAGGAATCGGAATATGTCAAAAGGATACCAAAACCAGCTTAAAAGAATTCCCACTGGTGAAATCTGGAAAAAATTTTCAACATTAAGAAAAATAATTATGGTAATGGATTATAACCTGTTGAATCTAAAAACAATCCAAAAATCTATACTAATACTCAAGAAAAAAAAAGGGAGAGAATGGAGTTGTATTAACTAATGCCAGTTAATAAATGTAAAAGGAATAGTGAATTAGAAAATGACCATTGATATGTATAGTGTATGTACTGATGTATAAATATATATGCATTAATTGATTCAGACAAGGTTCACTTATGAATGCTAAAATCATCATGTGAAAGATACTGCAAACAGGATAGTTGCACTTTCTCAGAAGAATTATCCCACCAAATACTTTTTAACTAAAAAGGGAAAAAAATAGTTTCTCTGTAAGGGAGGGATCTGGTGGACTCACCTTAACCTACTGATCAAATATTTGTTGTTAGGTGCCTTCAAGGTGGTTCCAATTCACAGCCACCCCATGTAAAATAGAACAAGACACTACCCAATCCCACGCCATACTCGCAATTGTTGCTGTGTTTGAGCCCATTGTTACAGCCACTGTGTCAAAACATTTCATTGAGGCTCTTAACTCTTTTTTGCTCACCCTGTACTTTGTCAAGCATGACATCCTTCTCCAAAGGAGCCCTGGTGGTGCAATGGTTAAGCGCTCAGCTGCTGACCAAAAGGTCTATGGTTTAAACCCACCAGCCACTCCTCAGGAGAAAGATCAAATATTGCATCACAAATAATCAGTCAAGTACACTGAATGCATATCCCGATTCAATACTGTGAGTCAGAATCAACTTGACGGCAATGGATTTTTTTTTCTTTTTTTTTTTTTGTGTGTAACTACACACAACATTGAGAAGAACAGGTATTCTAGAACACTTAACTGTGTTCATGCTGAACCTGTACATAGACCAAGAGACAGTCATTCGAACAGAACAAGGAGATACTGCATGGATTAAAATCAGGAAAGGTGGGCGTCAGGGTTGTATCCTTTCAGCATACTTATTCAATCTGTATGCTGAGCAAATAATCTGAGAACCTGGACTATATAAAGTAGAAAACAGCATCAGGATTGGAAGAAGATTCATTAACAACCTGCAATATGCAGATGACACAACCTTGCTTGCTGAAAGTGAAGAGGACTTGAAGCACCTACTGATGAAGATCAAAGACTACAGCCTTCAGTATGGATTACAGGTCAACATAAAGGAAACAAAAATCCTCACAACTGGACCAATAAGTAACATCATGATTAATGGAGAAAAGATTGAAGTTGTCAAGGATTTTTTTTTTTTTTTTTTTTTTTTTTACTTCCATCCACAATCAACGCTCACGGAAGCAGCAGTCAATAAATCAAATGACGTATCACACTGGGCAAATCTGCTGCAAAAGACATCTTTAAAGTGTTAAAAAACAAAGATGTCACTTTGAGGACTAATGTGTAACTGACCCAAGCCATGATATTTCCAATCACCTCATATGCATGCGAAATTTGGATGATGAATAAGGAAGACTGAAGAAGAATTGATGTCTTTGAATTATGGTGTTGGAGAAGAATATTGAATATAGCATGGACTGCCAGAAGAATGAACAAATCTGTCTTAGAAGAAGTACAACTAGAATGCTCCTTATAGGCAAGGATGGGGACACTTCATCTCATGTACTTTGGACATGTTATCAAGAGGGACCAGTCCCTAGAGAAGAACATCATGCTTGGTAAAGTGGAGGGTCAGCGAAAAAGAGGAAGACCTTCAACGAGATGGATTGACACAGTAGCTGCAACCATGGGTTCAAACATAGCAATGATTGTGAGGGTAGTGCAGGACTTGGCAGTGTTTCATTCTGTTGTTCATAGGGTCGCTATAAGTTGGAACTGACTCAATGGCACCTAATAACAACAACAACACATACTATTCTTATTTAACCGAAACTTAGTTACTAGCACAAAGTTTGTCGTTCTGTGGGGGCTTACATGTTGCTGTGATGCTAGAAGCTATTCCACCAGTATTCAAATACCAGCAGGGTCACCCATGGCAGACAGGTTTCAGTTGTGCTTCTAGACTAAGATGGACTAGGAAGAAGGACGCAGAGGTGTACTTCTGAAAATAATTATCCAGTAAAAACCTTATGAGTAACAGTGGAACATTGATACAGTGCAGGAAGATGAGCCCCTCAGGTTGGAAGGCACTCAAAAGACGACTGGGGAAGAGCTGCCTCCTGAAAGTAGAGTTGACCTTAATGACGCAAATGGAGCCAAGCTTTCAAGAGCTTCATTTGCTGATGTGGCATGACTCAAAACAAGAAGAAATAGTTGCAAACATCCATTACAAATCAGAACGAGAAATGTAGGAAGTATGAATCTAGGAAAATCAGAAATTCTCAAAAATAAAATGGAACACATAAACATCAATATCCTAGGCATTAGTGAGCTGAAATGGACTGGTATTGGCCATTTTGAATTGGACAATCATATGGTCTACTATGCCGGGAATGACAACTTGAAGAGAAATAATGTTGTACTCAACATCAAAAAGAACATTTCAAGATCTATCCTGAAGAACAACACTGTCAGTGATAGGAAAATATCCATATGCCTACAAAGAAGACTAGTTATCATGAATATTACACAAATGTATGCAACACCCACAAAGGCCAAAGATGAAGGAATTGAAGATTTTTACCAACTTCTGCAGTCTGAAACTGAGCAAACATGCCATCAGGATGCATTGATAACTACTGGTGATTGGAATGAGAAAGTTGGAAACAAGGCTAGAAAACATGGCCTTGGTGATAGAAACAATGCTGGAGATTACATGATAGAATTTTGCAAGATTAATGACTTCTTCATTGCAAAAAACCTTTTTCACCAACATAAAAGGTGACTATAGACCTGGACCTCGACAAATGGAATAACAGGAGTCTAATTGACTACATCTGTGGGAAGAGACAACGGAAAAGCTCAATATCATCGGTCAGAGCAAGGCCGACTATGGAACAGATCATCAACTGCGCATATGCAAGTTCAAGTTGAAACTGAAGACAATTAGAACAAGTCCACCAGAGCCAAAGTATGACCTGGAGTATATCCCACTTGAATTTAGACACCATTTCAAGAATAGATTTGACACGTTGAACACTAATCACCGCAGATCAGACAAGTTGTGGAATGACATCAAGGACATCACACGTGACGAAATCAAGAGGTCGTTAAAAGACAGGAAAGAAAGAAAAGACGAAAATGGATGTCAGAAGAGGCTCTGAAACTTGCTGTTGAACACTGACTAGCTAAAGCAAAAGGAAGAAATGATGAAGTTAACCTGCATTATGCAGATGACACAACCTTGCTTGCTGAAAGTGAAGAAGACTTGACGTACTTACTGACGAAGATCAATCAAAGACCACAGCCTTCAGTATAGATTACACCTCAACATAAAATAAAAATCCTTACAAATGGACCAATAAGCAGCATCATGATTAATGGAGAAAAGATTGAAGTTGTCGAGGATTTCATTTTACTTGTATCCACAATCCACACCCATAGAAGCAGCAGTCAAGAAATCAAAAGACGCATTGCATTGGGCAAATCTGCTGAAAAAGACCTTTTTATAGTGTTAAAAAGCAAAGATGTCACCTTGAAGACTAAGATGCGCCTGACGCAAGCCATGGTGTTTTCATTCATCTCATATGCATGCGAAAGCTGAAGGATGAATAAGTAAGACCAAAGAAGAATTGATGCCTTTGAATCGTGGCATTGGCGAAGAATATTGAATATACCACGGACTGCCAAAAAGAATGAGCATATCTGTATTGGAACATGTACAACCAGAATGCTCCTTAGAAGCAAGAATGACGAGATGGTGTCTTACATACTTTAGACATATTATCGGGAGGGATCAATCCCTGGAGAAGGACACGCTTGGTAAAGCAGAGGGTCAGCAAAAAAGAAGAAGACCTTCAACAAGATGGATTTACACAGCGTCTACAACAATGTCTCAAGCATGACAACAATTATGAGGATGGCGCAGGACCAGGCAGTGTTTCCGTTCTGTTGTACATAGGGTTGCTATGAGTTGGAACCAACACCAAGACACCTAACAACAACAAGCTATTAGCAAACAGTAGGGCAAATCTGATTGAGGAACAGTGCATAAGACAATTTACCTGGAAATTGTAAGATTATGAAAAACAAACAGACAAAGGTGGAATAACTATTCTAGAAAAAAGGATATAAAGAAACTTGAAAGCCAAAACCAATAAATGATATTTTTTAATTGGTTCGTAGATGTAAAAACAGAAATAGCTCTAAAGGACATTTTTTAAATCATTGGAGCAATCTGAATACGGACTTCATATTAAAAAATATTGTATGGATGCCTAATTTTTGCATGACAGGGTTATTATGTTTGTGTGAGGAAAAAATCTTATTCTTAAGAGATTCATGATGGAGTCCTTTATGAAAAATGAGATAGAAGGTAAGAGCTCTGGGAAAAAAAAAAAAAAAAAGCAGCAATTCTTTCATTCCAGTTGGTTAAAACAAAAACTAATTCTGTAGTAAAAATTTTAAATTGTATAGTGGCTTAAAAGAGTGGGAGCAAGAACAAACCAGAAATATAGTAGGAGTGCTGGGCAGCACCAAGAGCCCTCTTGATGTTACCTGTCAATCAGTCAGGAATTTAAAGTGGGAGGAGTTTAAATGCTTTTGTGTTTTTCTCCAGCCACATTCAGGCCTCAAGTTCAGGCAGAGTAGATGGAGAATTTTACTTAAGCAAGGCTATGGTTTCACCTGACAGACTTTGTCATCAGGAGATCCACAGACAGGTTAACAATTTATGAAAGGAAGGATTACAATGAGGGACCACTGGACTGAAGGCCAGTTGAGATAGGGAGCTATGGCCTCGGAGTGTTTTCCTCAGTATTACTTCCCATTTTTTCTGTCTTCCCGATCAAGATACCTACATCTGAGCCTCACTAGGTCACAATGATTCTACCTTCTAGACATCTGTCCAACCTGGATGCCTCTTCCATTTTTGTTGTTGATAGTTGCCATCAGGTCGGTTCCAACACATAGTGACCCCATGTACAACAGAATGAAATATTGTCTGGTCCTGCTCCATCTTCATGATTGTTGGTATGCTTAGGCCCATTGTTAGTGCCACTGTGTATTTTGAATTCCTTTGAACCTAGGGTAGTCATCCAGCACTATATTGGACAATATTCTGTTGTGATCCATGCAGTTTTCATTGATTAATTTTTGGGAGTAGATGATCAGGCCATTATTCCTAATCTGTCTTAGTCTGGAAGCTCTGCTGAAACTTGTCCACCATAGGTAAGCTTACTGGTATTTGAATACCAGTGACATAGTTTCTAGCATCATAGCAACATGCAAGCCACCACAGTATGGCAAATTGAAAGACAGGTGGTAGGACTTTTCCATGGATATTTATCTCCTGTCTTCTTATCATCCATTCTATTCTTGTTTCACCCACAGAATGATCTTTTGAAATTACATATCTGACCATGTTGCCCTGCAGTGGCTTCCCCTGCTGTCAAGGTCAAGGTCATACTACTACATTTGGATCCCTGAGGCTCAAACCTAGGCCCCAGGGTCCCCACACCAAACTACTGTCCAGTCAGTCTAGGCTGCTTGTAATTTCTCTTTCACTGCATTTCTGTATCCATGTACATAGTGTTTGCGCTGCCAGCAATATCTTTCCCTGCTCATGGCCTGTGGAATTCCTGCTCATCATTCAGTACTCAGCTCAGAGGCCATCCCCTCCGTGACATTCAAATGCAACTCCTCTGTGACTCACTGTGATCATCCCCCAGTAATCCACATAGGTAAACCATCCTGTTCTCTGACCTCTCAGAGAATCTTGTGAGTATTTCTAATGTCACTTTGTTTTTATTTTGTTGTATCTTTTTCAAGAGTTCTGACGTCAGACAAAACTGGATTTAAATTCTGTCTCTGAATTTATTATCTCTGAAGTTCTAAACATATTTCTTACCCTCTCAGTTCCTCAGTTTCTTTGTGTCAGTTAAAATAGAGACAGTAATATGTATTGTCTCAGTCCCTATCCCCACCACCATAATTTCTGTAATTTCTTTCCCTTCAACAATAGAATTGAACTGCCTGGAGGGAAAAGGATATCCCCAAACCATTTCCATGATGAGGCAGACCGTCTGCAGGGAATTTTTTAACTGCGGTATTTTAGTAACAATAACTACTATGGCTAACACCACCACTAACTGATCATAAACAAAACTAAGAACAGTAAGGAAATAACAACAATAGCAAAAACAGTAATTATGTTCTTCTGAGGAGATGGAGATTTTCCAAAAAGTGTACCATACATAAAACCACTCCTTCATGACTTACACAGCACCAACATGCAGAAGAAGTTGAGCAATGGGCTGTGAAAAGAGGAAACTCTTATATTTACTCCTTCAGTGTTTATGTGTCTTGTGTGTTGGGGGAGGTATTAGGAGAGGCCATTAGTGGTAAAGACAGCCTCACTTCTGTGTTGCATAACTTATTGTCATCAGTGACAGCAAATGCATCTCAGCTCCAAATTTTCAGTCATGGGCTCAGGGCGGTTAGCCCCTGATGATTATCTAGGGTAATATTGCATGCTGCATTTCTCTTGCTTTTAGTGGCAAAGCCTTTGATTTTACTCTAGTAGCACTAATTAATTATGCATGACAATTGCCAAATAAGAGAAAGATTTTATCCTAAATTTACAGAGATGAAAAAAAGGTTAAGTAACCTTATCAAGGTCACACAGCAGGCTATTAACAGAGGCAGGCATAAGCCCTTTGAATATTCACCAGTGAAATATTTAATATTAAAAACAAGTTTTCCCAAAGTACCATCAAATGTAATGAATGCTGCATTTTGTGTATAGAATGAGAAATGAGAATGCTCTGAGGGAAAACAGTGAAATGACTCACTGTTGGTTCTAGCTGAAAGGAACACACCGTTACAAATGTTCCTGTGTTTCAGTCCACATTCTAAAGAAATTCTGAAAAAACCTTTTACAATTTGTAAGGTTAAGATATCCCACACTATTACAAAATAGTCTGTAGTCAAAAGAGCCCTTAGCTGTCCTTGGAGTCAAAAGAACTGGGTTTGAGTTCTGACTTCCATTGTCACCTGTGTGACCTTGGACAATCACTTATTCTTTCAGAGCCTCAACTCGATTATCTATAAAAACAAGGACAATAAGACAATAACCCCAAGGTTATTGTGAGGGTTAAAAGGGATAACTGAAGTAAACACTGTGCAGATTGCAAATTGCTATAAAAAATAAGAGATGCTATTATAGAGAAAGAACATAAAAGTATTATCTCAGTTAGGAATTGATAAATGTATAAATGCAGCTTGCGATTTCACTTAGTTTTTAAATAGAAGAAGTCCAACCAAATGGAAATGGAGAAGTGAAGTCAGGAGGGTTTGGCTACCTTTAACTGCATTGGAACAGTTTGCCCTTTCGGTTCTGAAAAAATCTGTTCCTTACTTGTTGTCAGCCAGCCTAATATAATAAATCCTGAGGTATGTGCTGAACTAATTTGGCCAAGGTTTTCAGCTTAGGGCTAAAAATCTTGTGAAGCAAGCACTCTGGTCTCAAGAAACCACCGTGAAGTCATTAGTGTCCATATTTAGCAGATCAGCCTCTGATTTGAGTTTTATTGCAAGTAATACCTTTGATATATTTTTCATGTTAGCTGCATTAAACATTAATATGTGAATGCCACAATAAAAGGTGCAGTTTTTCATTAAATAAATAAATAGGCACCAAACTTGAACAAGAGGAGAATGGTTTTAAATCAGATTTTATATGGGGAGGAAAACAAACCTTTGTTTAATACTCTTAAGGACTCTAGATGTGACTTACAGGAAGGGGAAAAGGTCAGATGGAAGAGATAAAATCCTTGACATGTCAAGTAAAGAACTTCATTTCTGCTTTGTTTCTACCACCCTGAAACTTGTAATACAATCAATACAATTCCTTCAGTGCATGTTTCATGCAAAAGGAGAGTTCACCTGAAAACTGTAGGTGAGTCACAGCTATAAAGACAGCATTATCCATACAAGCAACAGCCCAAAGATTTCTCAGTGAACATTTTATTGTTGTTTTTGTCTTCCAACAATTTGAGAAATTGCACTAAATTTAAAAGGAGGGATATAAATGTAGCACGTCACAAAATTTTTTCAGAAAAAAAATCCTAAATGTATGCCATTAGGAATAACCCATCATTCCTGTATGGTAGTGCCGAAATATGGTAGTGAATAATTCAATTTTAAAAAATTCTGTTAAGTCTGAGTAGTTTTTAATAATAACCTCTGTCCCAAAACGAGAACTTTTAAAAGTGTAGAGTATTTTTTTTTTCAGAAAATATAATCTATTTTTATTAAAACTACCACATTCAGATGTGAACAGAAATTATTTCTGGTAATATGATGATGCAACCATAACCAAAGCATTCTGGTTATTTTAGATCAAAATCGACAATTTTGGAATTTCCAGTGGAATTGTTTGGGCAATTGCTTTGTCACTCTAACTTACATATAGTGAACTTGGATTTCAAATTTCTGAAAAGGTGGGTATTTGTGTGCAGAGCAGGATGGGGTGGTGGAGAATGTACACCTGTGTTTGTGTGTGTCCTGTTAGAAAACAAACGAACTTTGACCATGATTTTCACAAAATACCTATAGAAGCTGGGAAAAAAATAAAAAGTTTTCAAAGGGAAACTGCATGGGTTGGAATGGGCGAGGGAAGGCTAGTGGAGACCTTGAAAAAAGAAGGCGTTTTTTCTTACGAAGTCATTTTTTGTGAACCAAAGAAACAAACGTGAGAATGGAGGTACGAGGCAGGCTAGGGAGGCATTTCTGGGATAGGATCAATTCCATTTGTATCTACTGGATGTGGAGGGTGCAAAGAAAGGATAGACTTGAAAATGACCCTCATGTTTCAAGTTTACAGTTAGGTAGAAGATTGACACCATCAACTGAATTCAACATATAAGAAAAGGCCATTCAGGAAAATGATTATAAATTCTGTTTCCAGTGGGTTAAATTTGGTGTCTATAAGTCAGCCCATCTGTCAGTTTGTCATACTGTGGTGGCATAAATATTGCTATGATGCTAGAAGCTTTGCCACCGGTATTTCAACTACCAGTGGGGTCACCCATGGTGGACAGGTTTCAGTGGATACCCATCAGTTCCTTTGCTGTGCAGCCATCTGTTCTGTGTGCACCCCTCTGCTGCACACAGGGTGGGTGCTCAGACTCAGGGAAAAGCGACAGACTGTTGAAGAGTATGAGCACTAATTCTAATTTCTCCAGGATTCCTTTGCATCTTTCTGGTTTATAATCTCAGCAGATTCTGGCCTATCGGAGTTAATATCACCCAAGTATAAAGACATTCTGCTCTGATCTCTAGAGTTTAGCTATCAACAGAGAAGGGTTCACACACTGGATTGTCACTAAACACAACAGCAGACTGCAGATAAGGCCTTTGACAGCTCATTATTCACCTTAACCTGCATCATACCCACAACCCAGAGAATGATGCTCCCTCCTGCAGCCCTTACCGGGGGTACCCCCATTACCTGGAATAAATCTAGTCAGCCCCTACCAGTGGAGGTGCCTTCCTATGCAGATATATTATACCGGCATTTCTTCTTTCCCCAAATAAAAATAGTTTTTAAGCAATGTGTACCTTTGACAGAATTCCTGCCTTGTCATATTCCCCAAAATATAGAATATACCTTTTGCTATTTTCACCTTGACTTTGTATGCAGCTATACTCCTTAGTCTTTCCACTACCTAAGCTTATCACTGTTTTACACCACAAGTCTCCTGTCACAGTCATCTGATAACTTAAGTTGTCCTAATGGCCTTCCTAAACACCCTCTGCAGTACAATCTGTTCCTCTTGGCACTCACAGCACCACCCGCTTCTTTGGGTACATTCTGTTCATAATCCTTCCTGGCACTGTCATCACGCCCCAGTGAAGGAGCTCATAGCACCAATGTTCAGTGGCTGCCTCCATGAGAGAGGGGCTATGTGCTGTATAAGGTACAGCAGGCTGCTTATCCAGATTCTAGGCTGATGATCACCACATCCTTATTGCAGCCTGAATGACTTGTGAAAGTGCCATCTGAACACATCGGCATGGTTATGCACCTCTAATTTGAGAATCCAGCGCAGAGAAGTGAAGAGTCCTAGAGTGAGGCACAGCCAAATGGCTTTGCTCTTCTTAATATGATGACAGATCTATACAGCAGGCAGAAAGCCATTGCTAATGCTGCTCTTGGATGGAGTAAGTTTGAAAACAATACCAATAATAACTTCTGTTCTACAGTCAGTCAGCAGCATGTACTGAGTGCCCAGCCAGTGCAGGTGCCTAGCTAACAGCACAGGCTTCAAACAAGGAGGACTTTGTACCTTTTCCAAAGAGGGCCACCAGCACCGCCAAAATGTCTTCCCAACACCACCAAAAAACCTATTCTCAATAAACGTGATGATAAGTTGATCTAGGTGATCTTTACTTCTCCCTCTCATTTTCCCACTGAACTTTGTATCTTTATTAAATCATTCTTCTGGGTTATCTGTCTATCAGCCATTTATGTAGTTGCCTCTTCCCTTCCATGAAGTGCCAGTCTGGGAAAGGTGGGGACCATAATTAGCTCCTTATTTGTGCTCATCCCCAGGTCTCACACAGCTCTTTGCTCACAGTGGGTGCTCACCAAATGTGTGACTAACTAAATTCCAGCTCTAACATTCTATGACTATTTTAAATTAGGGAAAAGGGTCTCTTTCCTCCAACACGTCCCTTTATTTTATCAGTAGATAAACATTGCCAATAGATTTTAAACAATTATATAATAATGAAGCTATAAAAAGCCTTATAAATTATTTAATCCCAGGCCAGATCCTTTTTGATGAATGATACAAAAGTGCCAAAAGCCAAGAGAATTTTTTAAGGTAACAGTTCATTTGTGGCATAGCCATGACTAGAACACTGGTTTTCTCTTTTCCAGTCTACCACTCTTCACACTCACTATGCTACGATCCCTCTGAGCTGTTTGTTGCTACTATTATCTCCATCATGCTGCAAAAGCTCAGTTTTCAAGACTCCTAACTCAAAGATATGCCTAATAAACAGTGACAGTTCCTCCTTATTTTGCTTTCCTATCAGCATCCAAGGCTACAGCCTTAAAAGGCACAAATCATAAAGAACTCTGAATCCACTTTCCCAAGCCTCTTAAGCTTAGATAAAAGAAAAGTTTGTTTTTTGTTTTTTGTTTTTTTCAAAAAGCAAAAATCCTTGGGGGGAAAAAGAACAGTCATTAAGAGAAAGGCCTTGGGCTGGACTACGTACGATGCAACCCTTTCAATGGTGTGACTGGGGGTTGTGGTTAGTCACTTATTCAGCCTCATGGCAATTACTATCAGGAAGTTATCCTGCCAGTGTCCACTGATGTGGCAAACAGCTTGCTAAACTCTTTTCTGTGGTCTAGTATAAGTTTGATCCAAGAGGAGAACTGAGGAGGGAGGAGAACACTTAGAAGAGTATCTTGCTTAGAACAGGACTAGTCACAAAGGGATGTAACTACTTATAAAAAATTTCTGTTTAAAATCTGAATAATATGATAACTATTAGTTTATAACATTGGTTCTCAAACCAGACGGTAGAGTGGAAGCCACAAAGAACTTTAAAAATACCAATACTTGGGCCCACATTAGATAAGTTAAATCAAAATCTCTAGGGAGTGGGCCTGGGCATTACTATGTTTCAAAAGCTCCCTGGTGATCTTAACAAGTAACTAGAGCTGAGATCACTGGGTTATACCTTGGTGATTCCTTTATGTTGATCACCTAGTCCAGGTGTTCTCAATTTTTTTTCATTGTCCAATATATGCCTGAAATTTTGGAGGATTCCTTCTTTCAGTAACAGAGGCTCAGTAAAAGCACTGAAGGGGGCAGAGGAATAGTTTGTGAGTGTAATAAGGTAGATATTCTCTAGGAAAGCTTTTCAGAATCTTATCAGGGAAGGAAAGGCAAAGAAACCTTATGTGAGTGGAAAAAAATTCCTCTAGATGTTTCTCATCACCAATCCCCTTGATAGCCATAGACCTTTCCCAAGAATTTTCTTTTCCTGTTTGGCAATATGGAAGTAACATGTAATTCCATCTCATTTCACTCAATGAAGCCCTGGTGGCACAGTGGTTAAGAGCTTGGCTACTAACCAAAATGTCAGCAGTTTGAATCCACTAGCCACTCCTTGGAATCCCTATGGGACAGTTCTACTCTGTCCTATAGTGTTCCTATGAGTCAGAATTGACTCAATGGCAATGGGTTTGTTTTTTTGTTTTGTTTTGTTTCATTCCATAGTGTGGTGCTGAAAAGTATTAAATAAGGCCCTTTGTTTTCCTTGATGCCCATTCAGATCAAGTCTGGTTTTATTGCTTTTGGCCAAAAGCTGTTGCACAGCCTGCAGAACGAAAGTCTGTAACCTGATCTTCCAGGTGAGTTACAGCTTCTAAGTGAACACCTAAGCATGCTGAGGAAAATAAAAAGTATTATTCTCGAGGCAATTTTAAAAATAAAGCATCACATGCATTATATTGTCACATCTAAAATAGCTTTAACTGATTTTTTAAACAGTCATTTCAAAGATAGATTCTGAATTTTTTTTTAGTTGTCTGTTAGACAAGAGACAACTTATTTTTTGTTTACATTATTCACCTTGCGTAAATACTGATTGAAATTCCTTTGAAAAACATCTGACACGGATCCTGGCAGATTAAGTCAGGAAAAAATAAAAAAAAGTACAAGACTCGTCTCATCGAGCCTCCAAATGTAGGCCCATTGGCTGGAGGAAGATGTCAGCTGGTCATGAAAGTGTGAGTTTGGGAAGAAAAATAGTGTCCAGAGAGACTAAGCGTCCCCCATTACTTTGGTTCTCTAGTTTCATCTTTCTTGAATTCTTAGGGAAAAGGACATTATATGAACAGAAAATATCAATTACACAGGAAAAAAAAAGAATCGATGCAGCCATGGAAAGTAAATATGCAGTTCAGGCAAACTCATTAAATTAAGCAAATTCCAGAACATTTTCTCCTCAATTATCTATTTTGAGTTAGTACAAGTTTGTCACGAATTATGGTGATTTTTCTTAAAGATCAGTATAAAAACTAAAGAGTTGAATGTAATTTTAGTATAACTAGACTGGTCTTATTTGTTAAACAGTATTTTAAGAGATTAGCTTAAAAGGGGAAAACAAACTAAAAACAATGTAGTTAACTCAGTACAAGAAATATTTTGTTTAATTAAAAAAAACATATCCTGGAACATTTACCTGGAGGTGGGAAATGGGATTTAAGTTCAAAATGGAGCCCGTATCTGTTCTTAAGGAGTGCCCATCAAGTGTCATTTGCTCAAGCAACACTTCCACAACCCTGCAGACCAGGTCAGGTCCCTCGTAACACTTCCTCATAGTATCCTGCGCTTCTCTTTTACAGCACTTTCTGCAGCTGTAATATGTTTTGTAATGAATCAAGGGGTGTCGTCCTCAAGAAAATTAGCCATGTCAGGGAAGTCACTGTGTGGTGTTCACCAGTTAACATCAGTTTAAATTCAAATTTTTACATTTATAAAAAGTTTATTTCCCTTGTATGAAACCTTTAATTCACCTTCTATTTTATCAAGGCCTAAGACCTGGATTTAAAAAAATGGAATGTCATAATCGTTCCCTTATTAATCAACACTTTAATTTACTTGTTAAAACAGAAATTTACAACCGATATGACCTCAATCATTAAATCATTACTCCAATCTTTCTTCCAATAATATTTCCTATTGAAGGAAAAATCATTGCTAAAGGTAAAATTAATCATCAGAATCATGGCTTAAGTATGGCAGAAGCTATAGAGAATCCTGCCTGGCTAGATAGTTGTTTGATTTTTGATTAAACAAAAGGAAGTGGAGTCATTGCTGAAATCTGTTTCCAAGAGCCAAACATTTGAATCTCCATCACTAGTCATTATGCTTCCTCCTCAGATCTAATTTTCAAACTAGAAAAGTAGAGCAATGCTATCTCTAAGGAGTTACATTATGTACACTTCCTGGGCCTGAATGACATTCTAGTATTAGGCATTCACTTCTGAGTAGACAACCTGTCTCAAAAGAGTTCTGTCTACCGAACTGTGTTACTGATTTTCAGCTCCATCTCTCTGCAGGTTTAATGGTGATAATCCAATAACGAAAATGGTTTAGAAAGAAGTTGCTACCTTTGTAGTTCTGCAGACTTAATGTGGTCTGTAGAAATCTATTCCCTAGGCATTTGGCTAATTGCACACTGTCATCGAGGTTAGCATGTCCCTTTGTTCTTGCAAAATCAGTTGGTATAAGTCATTAACTTTCTATTAGACCAGCATTAGTGGATTCAGTGTGTTGATCCCTTTCTGATAGAAAATTTATATGCAATAAATAATTTAACATTAAAATTTACATTACACAGTGTGATATCAGGGATTATTATCTGGAACAAATTACAGGCAAAAAAATCATTTGTACAATTTCCATACACCAAAAATAGGGTTTAGAAAACCACCGTTAACCCAACAGACCATTAAATCACAATAAGCATTATTAATTCAAAGGGAAAAACTATCAACTCTCTTATTTAAACATTGACACAAAATTATAAGTTACATTTAGAAATTTAATATGTTTTGGAATTAAAGAAAAGCCAACAAGAAGGCAAATTTTCACAAGAGCTTTTGAATGCCCCTTAACAAAGTTTCAGTTCTTAACTGTGAATGGGACTATCATTCTAGACAACATAGACGAGACTCAATGTGAGCATACATCAGAAAAACATGCAACAACCTATGTCAGAAGAAGAGCAAGAACTTTGATGTTACTAGAAGAATAAAACATATATACTTTTCTAGCCTTAGAATTATTATGACTATGTATTTTTTTATATCAAAATATTTCCTTTCCCAATAGAAATTCTGCTAAAACCGTCAGCTATGGTCAGTGACCTCAGTAGGATTGGTGTCAGTGCAGTAACTCATGGTGTCACCCCCCCCATGCTAATTACCACAACATTGTAGCTAAAACGCAAAAAAAATTGACAAAATCAGCGACTATAAAAACACCGGCAGCAATGAAAACAACAAGGGGTGCTTGTAATGCATGCGGACGAAACCATGTGATTCAAAGCACGATTGTAATTGAGTAATGACAGCTCTGACTGGAGTGCACTAGAAGGTTCAAAAAGTAAATAAGCACAGAGTTTTAGCCTTGTAGGTATATTGATACATGTAAACTGGGTGTATGAAAATTTTTTTTGTTGTTATATCTAACTACAGAGATATTTTTATAAAAAGTAATAAATTTCTGCTGAAACACTGCACAAAAACTTTATAGACAGTCATTTTGTTGTCACTCCCTCTGACAGTATCAACTGGTGCAGTCCACACCCCCCATACACTCCTAGTGATGCCACTAACTACAATCAAGGACAATATATGATAATGCAGGTAAATTCTCAGAAATGCTTTCTAATTTAAGGCTACTACTTGAATAAGAAAATAAGAAGGGAGAATGCATTATTGCCGCATTAATCAATTAAGGAAATACTATCAAAATGGAGTATATATGTGTAATATTAAAAAAAAATTTTACTATCTTGGGTGAAGCATCAGTAATTTAATTTACAATACTTTTTAAATAACATCAGTATAATTTTTCTCTCAGCTTTCAGAGAGGGTGTAAACAACACTTTCTTCCAGGTTTAGCAGAGAATTTATTGCCCAGTCACAGAACTTATCAACAAAACAACTTTCAGAAAAGCAGTGTATCAGTGTGTCACATCAGAAGTAGTAAGGGTGGCAACTGTGTGATAGGAACATGTCCAAGGAATCCTGATTCTAGTTATCACCTATCTGGGTCAGTTGGCACTATGGCACAATGGAACTACCTTGGAAGACATTATCTGAGCAGAGTGCCATAGACTTATTTCCTCCTTTTCCCTCTCCTCCAAAATCACAGAATTAGTGGGTGTGGACCCTTCTGATTTCAATTGCAAAAACATCAAAAAATCCTTTGTTCACTCTCCTTTCTCTAAACCCCATTCTAGGTGAGATACGGCAACCAGCTGTTGGAGTCTATGTGTGCTTTCTGTCCGGAGGGCTTTGTTGGATCTCAAGTATCATACTGGACCAGGGAGAAGACAGCAAAGATAGCAAAGAACTGGCTCTGGTTCTGACATTAGGAAGAAAGCTGATGGCTCGAGATTTAGGGCGTGTCTCTGCTCCCAACAAAGAACTAGTATTTGTATCTTTCAGTGAACAACAGGCTGGTGTCCATTAAAGTTGTTGGTTGTTGTTGAATTGGCGTCAACTAATGGTGACCTTGTATATAACAGAAAAAACACTTCCCAGTTCTGAGCCATCCTCACAATTGTTGATATGTTTGAGCCTTTTGTTGCAGTCACTATATCAATCCATCTTACGGAGAGGTTTCCGTCATTTTTGCTGACCTTCTACTTTACCAAATATGATATTCTTTTCTAGAAATTGATCTTTCCTAATGACATGCTCAAAGTAAGGAAGACGAAGCTTCACCATCCTCACGTCTAAGGAGCATTTGGTTTTATTTCCTCAAACACTGACTTGTTTGCTTTTCTGTCAGTCCACAGTATATTCAATATTCATTGTCAACACACCACAATTCAAATGCATTGATTCTCCTTCTGTCTTCTTTTTTTATTGTCCAGCTTTCCCATGCATATGAAGTAGTTGAAAAGACCATGGCTTGAGTAAGGCGCACTTCAGTCATCAAAGTAACATCTTTGCTTTTTAACACTTTAAAGAGGTCTTTTGCTGCGGATTTACCCAGTGCAATACATCGTTTGATTTTCTGACGGCTGCTTCCATGGACATTGGTTGTTGATCCGAGTAGAATGAAATCCTTAACTTCATTTTTTTCTCCATTTGTCATGATGTTGCTTACTGGTCCAGTTGTGAGGATTTTTGTTTTCTTTACATTCAGATTTAGTCCATACTGAAGGCTGTAGTCTTTGATCTTCATCAGTAAGTGCTTCAAGTCATCTTCATTTTCTGCAAACAGGTTGTGTCATCTGCATACTGCAAGTTGTTAACGAGTCTTCCTCCAATTGTAATGCAGCTTTCTTCCTCATATCTTGTAATGCAGCTTTCTTCCTCATATCGTCCAGTTTCTGGAATCATTTGTTCAGCATACAGATTGAATAAGAATGGTGAAAGGATACAACCCTGTTGCAGACTTTTTCAAATTTTGGAACTGTCGGTATCCTCTTGTTCTGTTCCAATGACTGTATCTTGACCCATGTACACATTCTGCATGAGCACAATTAAGTGTTCTGGAACTCCCATTCTTTGTAATGTTATCAACGATTTGTTACGATTTACACAGTTGAATGCCCTCATGTAGTCGGTAAAACCCATGTAAATATCTTTCTGGTATTCTCTGCTTTCAGCCAAGATCCATTTTACATCAGCAATGATATCCCTCATTCCACATCTTCTTCTGAATCCAGCTTGAACATCTGGCAGTTTCCTGTCTATGCACAATTGCAGTCACTTTTAAATTATCTTTAGCAAAATTTTGCTAGCATGAAGTACCCATTAAACCCATTGCTGTTGAGTCAATTCCAACTCATAGTGACCCTACAGGACAGAGTAGAACTGCCCTATAGGGTTTCCAAGGTTGTAACCTTTACAGAAGCAGGCTACCATATCTTTCTCTCAAGGAGCAACTGGTGGGTTCATACCTCCAAACTTTCGGTTAGCAGCTGAGTGCTTAACCACTGCACCACCATGGATCCTTTAGCATGAAGTAGGGAAATCAAATATAGGGGTGTCAGGGGAAATCACATGGAGCTAATGAGATAATATAGGGAAAAAAACTTTGAAACCTGATTAAGAACAATCAACATTTTTGTGGGATTTATAGTTTACAGTGTAATTCCCTTCTTCTTCTGTAAAAAAAAAAAAGATAATAAGATTACCCATCTCATAAGGTTGTTGTGAGAATAAAATGAGTTAAAACTTGTAAAGAATCTGGAACACTGCCTAGTATATAAAATATTATTGTGTATCTATAATGTATGTTAATATTATTTCTGTCATTATTAGTTGTTTTTGAACCCCTCTACAACTTTGACAATACTGTATTGTATGTATTATGTATGTTAATATTATTGCTGTCATTATTATTAGTTGTTTTTATACTCTCCCACAACTTTATCATCCCAATGTTACATAAAAGAAAGCTGAAATCTTCTATCCACAGATTTTGTGTTCTTTCTGATACACCAGACTGCAGAGGTTTTGTTTGTTTGTTTTAATTTGTAATCATTAGCACAGGTGATGTTTTATTACTTTAATACTGGTTACCTAATACATTCCTCAGAGTGTAGGTTACGCTGGAAAAGCTTCAGCATAACAGGGGCTTCATATACCAAAAGTTTATTTCTCAGTCGCAGAACATAATCCATGTGGATTGGCAGAGGGTTTTCCCCTCATGATAGAGGCTCTGCCATGCTGATACAGGCACTACCATGTTGATGAAGCCCCGTCATCTTGTGAAACATCCTCCATGTTGATGGAGGCCCTTCCATGATGATGGAGGCATTGTCATGTTGAGGGAGGCTCCAACTCAATTCCTAAGCCAGGAACTCACGTTTGGGTCTGGAGGCACTAGCTCCTTTTGCCATCCTCTGGCATAGGGAGTCCCTGGATTTGTAGTGCTTTTCACCCTCACCCTTTACCCTATATCGCACACCCTCATTAGAATAAAATGGGCAGGGCATTCACCTGAAGCCCATTTTCACCTGTAGCAGCCAAGTGGGAGCTGCAGATTTGTGACATTTGACAACCAACTGCCCCCTAAGAAGGGGCCTCACTCACCCACACCAGGGACCTGAGGGCTGGCAGTACCACCCACTCCATCTAGGTGCCCATGACAGAGGCCTGAGAATTAGTGGTGCCTCCCAATCCCTCCAGCCAATGAAACCTGGTGCCCAAGGACCAGCTGCATTACCCACCCCCACATGTGCTCTATCATATAGGGTCATGCCCTCCATCTGGGCACCCAGGGACAGCCGACAGCTCCTTACCTTCCCTCCGACATCTCCCCCTACTGCAACCAGAGAACTATGTCTACTCCAAATATCCCCATGTAGCCTTGCCTTCCCAAGACTGTAGGTGAGATTCTTCACACCACACATTCAGTGACTGACAACCCAGGCACCTGTGCCCTGAACAACTGGTAAGCTTCAGAATACACACACAACACCCAACCCAATGACCAGGGAGAGTACCCCCTGTACCCTTGGTCTGGTGACTAGCAGGACAGATTCATCACCTCACCAAAAATCTTTGCCAACATCTTCAGCATCCCTGCAAGAACAGAACAGTGAACAGGATCCTGGACTTACACACCTAGTAACTGCTCTGACCACCTGAAGACAGGAAGTGAGAGCTTCAATGACACCAACGACTGCAGTGGCATACACACCCAGCCTTCTCTGACATATCAAAACAAAGCAAAAATAAGAGATGCAGTAAACAAACATACAATAAATAAGTATAATAACTTATTGGTGTCTCAGAGGCAACAGTCAATATCAAATTACATAAAGAAGCAGGTCAAGATGGCTCCAGCAAGCGCCCAAAATAGAGAATTAGAAAACCTTCTGGAGAAAGATAAGATAATGGAACTACCTAATAAAGAATTCAAAAGACTAATATACAGAGCTTTCCAAGAGATCAAGAAGAAATTCAGGCAAAACACTGGCCAAACCAAGGAACACACAGACAAAGCAATAAAAGAATTCAGGAAAAAAATACAAGAACAAAATGACAGAAAAACTGGCTACTAGAAACCGTACACAAACAACAACTAGAAATCCAAAAGATTAACAACAAAATTTCAGAATTAAACTACTCAACAGAAGGTCATAGGACCAGAATTGAGACAACTGAAGTCAAAATTAGTGAGACTGAAGATAAATTCTTTGACACCAATTTATTTTAGGAAAAATCAGAAATAAAAATGAAAAAAATGAAGAAAGCCTAAGAATTATGTGGGCTACTATCAAGAGGAAAAACTTACAAGTGACTGGAGTACCAGAACAGAAATAATAGAAAACAGAAATAACAGAAAACACAGAAAATTGTTGAAGATTTGCTGGTGGAAAACTTCCCTAATATCATGAAAGATGAGAAGATATCTATCCAAGAAGCTCAATGAACCCCATACAGGATAGACCCCAAAATAAAGTCACCAAGACATATTATAATCAAACATGGCAAAACAAAAGACGAAAAAAGAATCCGGAGAGTGGCTAGGGAAAAATGAAACATCAGCTACAAAGGAGAAGAAATATTAAAGAGAGTTCCCTGGTTGGAGAGCCAAACATCAGGCAATAATCCAAGAGTAGGGCACAGGACAGATCAACCACATACCTACCCGGGGAGGGAATTCATAAAAACAAAACAAAGTAAAAAAACTGAAAATAAGGAACCAGAGAAATCAATATATAAACGATGATAACGTCAAAACAAAAACAAAGGAATAAACAGTGTAGTCATAGAACTTCCATATGGAGATGAAGTCAGGGTGATATTAAGAAATAAAAGACTGGCTTAAACCTAGAAAAATAAAGGTAAATTTCAAGGTAATCACAAAGGAAGCTGAGAAACCTACCCATCAAAATTAAAAAGAAAATAATAATAATAATAAAGACTCAGCAAAAACAAAATCAACAATAGTGAAAGAGATGAAAAAAACTCAGCACAGAAAGTTAAGCAGGACAAAGAAACTGTCAACACTACCAAAAAAAAAAAAAAAAAAAAAGAATGACAGCAGTAAACTCATACTATAAATAATTACACTGAATGTAAATGGCCTAAATGCACCAGTAAAGAGACAGAGAGTGGCAGAATGGATTAAAAAAAAAAAAAAAAAAACCACAATCCATCTATATGCTATCAATAAGAGACACACCTAAGACACAAAGACAAACAAACTAAAACTCAAGGGATGGAAAAATATACATATCAAGCAAACAGTAACCAAAAAAAAAGAGCAGAAGTGGCAATATTAATCTCCAATAAAATATAATTTAAAGCAAAAACCACCATAAAGGATAAGAAAAGACACTATATAATGATTAACAGGTCAATATACCAGAAGGACATAACCATAATAAATATATAAGTACCCAATAACAGCGCTCCAAAATACATAAAACAAACTCTAACAGCATTGAAAAGATAAATAGACAGTTCTACAATAAAAGTAGGAGACTTCAATACACCGCTTTTGGTGAAGGACAGAACATCTAGAAAAACACATGACAAAGATACAGAAGATCAAAATGCTACAATCAACCAGCCTCATAAACATATACAGGACACTCCACCCAACAGCAGCAAAGTATACATTCTTTTCCAATGTACGTGAAATAGTCTCCAGAATAGACCACATTATAGGCCACAAAGCAAGCCTTAACAAAATCAAAACCATCAAAATAATACAAAGCATCTTCTCTGATCATAATGCCATTTAACAGAAGAAATCAATTTTTTAAAAAATCAAGGAAAAAAAATCAAATACATGGAAACTGAACAACACCTAGCTTAAAAACTACTGGGTTATAAGAGAAATCAAGAATGGAATAAAAAAAATTCATAGAATCAAATGAGAATGAAAACACATCACACCAGAAGCTTTGGAAGACAGCAAAAACAGTGCTTAGAGATCAATTTATAGCAATAAGTACACACATCCAAAAAGAAGAAAGGGCCCAAATCAAAACATTAACCCTACAGCTGGAACAAACAGAAAGAGAGCAGCAAAAGAAGCCCTCAGGCACCAGAAGAAAGGAAATAATAAAGATTAGAGCAGACATAAACGAATAGAGAATAGAAAAACAATAAAAAGAGTCAATAATCCAAAGGCTGGTTCTTTGAAGAGATCAACAAAATAGACAGATCAACAAAATTGACCAACCATTGGCCAAACTGACCAAAGAAGACAGAAGAGGAAACAAATAACCCAAATAAGAAATGAGATGGGCAATATCACAACAGACCCAACTGAAATAAAAAGGATTGTAAGAGAATACTATGAAAAATTGTACTGCAAAAAATTTGAAAACCTAGAGGAAATGGACAAATTATAGAAATACACTATCTAAACTAACACAAACTGAAGTAGAGAAACTAAACAGACTCATAACAAAATAAGAGACTGAAGAGGTAATAAAAAAAAAAACTCCCAACAACAACAACAACAAAAAGCCCTGGCCTGGACGGCTTCACGGGAGAATTCTGCCAAACTTTCAAAAAGAGTTGACACCAATACTACTCAAGCTATTTCAGAGCACAGAAAAGGGAGGAATACTCCCTAACTCATTCTGTGAAGCCAGGATAAGTCTGATACCAAATCCAGGAAAAGATACCACACAAAAAAAGAAACTACAGACCAATATCTCTCATGAATATAGACACAAAAATTATCAACAAAATTCTAGCCAATAGAATTCAACAGCATATCAAAAAAATAATACAAGTAGGATTCATACTAGGTATGCAAGGATGGTTAAACATTAGAGAATCAATCAACATAATTTATCACATAAATAAAACAAAGGAAAAGAAACACATGATCTTATCAATTGACTCAGAAAATGCATTTGACAAAGGACAACACCCATTCCTGATAAAAACTCTCAGCAAAATAGGAATAGAAGAGAAATTCCTCAACATAATAAAAGGTATTTATACAAAACCAACAGTCAACATCATTTTAAATGGAGACTGAAAGCATTGCCCTTGAGAACAGTAACCAGACAAGGATGCCCTTTATCACCACTGATATTCAACATCATGCTGGAAGTCCTAGCTAGAGCAATAAGGCAAGAAAAAGAAATATAGGACATCCAAAACCCTTTACCATCAATTCAATTCCAAATCATAGCAACTCAATCGGACAGAGTAGAACTGCTCCATAGGTTTCCAAGGAGTGGCTGGTGTGTTTGTACCGCCAACCTTTTGGTTAGCATCCAAGCTCTTAACCACTGTGCCATCAGGCTCCCCAAATCTGTAAGGAAGAGGTAAAACTATCTCTATTTGCAGATGATATGATCTTACACAGAGAAAACTCCAAAGAATCCACAAGAAAGCTACTGGAACTAATAGAAGATTTCAGCAAAGTAACAGGATGAAAGATTAACACACAAAAATCAGTTGGATTCCTCTATACTAACAAAGAGAACTTAGGAAAGGAAATCACCAAATCAATAGCATTTACAATAGCCCCCAAGTAGATAAAATACTTAGGAATAAATCTAACCAGAGACATAAAATACCTGTACAAAGAAAACTACAAAACAGTACTGCAAGAAACCAAAAAAGATCTACATAAATGGAAAAATATACCATACTCATGGATAAGAAGACTGAACATTTGTGAAAATGTCAATTCTATCCAAAGCGATCTACAGATACATGGCAATCTCGATCCAAATTCCAACAGCATTATTTAACAAGATGGAGAAACAAATCACCGACTTTATGTGGACAGGGAAGAGGTCTCAGATAAAGCATTACTAAAGAGGAAGAACAAAATGAGAGGCCTCATACTACCTGATTTTAGAACCTATTATACAGGCATGGTAGTCAGAACAGCCTAGTACTGATACAACAACAGACAGATAGGACAATAGAACATAACTGAGAATCCAGACATAAATCCATCCATCTACGAGCAGTTGATATTTGACAAAAGGCCAAAATTGATGAAACGGGGAAAAGTCAATCTCTTTAACAAACATGCTGGCACAACTAGATGTCCATCTGTAAAAAAATGAAACAGGACCCATACCTCACACCATACACATAAACTAACTCAAAATGAATCAAAAACTAAATATAAAATCTAAAATGATAAAGATCAGGGAAGAAAAATAGGGACAACATTCGGGGTGCTAATACATCACATAAAAAGGATACAAACTAGGAGAAACTAGACAACTGGGAGCTCCTAAAAAATTAAGCACTTTTGCTCATTAAAATACTTCACCAAAAGAGTAAAAAGACAACTTACAGATTGGGAAAAAAATTTTGGCTACAACATGTCTGACGAGGGTCTAATCTTTAAAATCTACAAGACTGTAACATCTCAACAATAAAAAGATGGATAATCAAATTAAAAAATAGGTAAAGGATATGAACAGACATTTCACCAGAGAAGACATTCAGGTGGCTAACAGACACATGAGAAAATGCTCATGATCATTAGTCATTAGAGAAACATACATCAAAACTACATTAAGATGTCATCTCACCCCAACAATACTGGCATTAATCCAAAGAACAAAAATCAGAAAATAGAAAATATTAGAGAGGTTGTGGGGAGACTGGAAGTCTTATACACTGCTGGTGGGAAAGTAAAATGGTACAACCACTTTGGAAAATGAAACGGTGCTTTCTTAAAAAGCAAAAAATAGAAATACCATATTATCCTGCAACCCCACTCCTAGGAAACAAGAACCATCACAAGAATAGACATATGCACACTCATGTTCATCACAGCACTGTTCACAATTAACAAAAAGATGGAAACAACCTAAATGCCCATAACAGATGAATGGATTAACAAAGTATGGTACCTATACACAATGCAACGATAATGAACAATGATGAATCTATGAAACAGCTCACATGGATGAATCTTGAGGGCATTATGCTGAGTGAAATAAGTCAATCACAAAAGAACAAATATTGTACGAGACCAGTATTATAAGAACTCAAGAAAAGGTTTACACACAGATAAAAAGCATTTTTGATGGTTACAAGGGTGGGAAAAGAGTGGGAGGAGAAATCCCTAACTAGATAGTAGACAAGTGTCAACCTCTGGGAAAGGAAGGACAACACACAATATACGGGAAGTCAGCACAATTGGAGCAAAGCAAAAGCATAGAAGTTTCCTAGACACATCCAAACACTTTGAGGGACTGAATAACTGGGCCTGGGGGCTTGGGATCATAGTCTTGGGGGACATCTAGGCCAACTGGCCTCAACGTAGTTCATAAAGAAAATGTTCTACATCTCACCTTGGTGAGCAGCATCTGGGGTCTTAAAAGCTTACAAGAGGCCATCTAAGATAAATCTATTAGTCTCATCCTGTCCAGAGTAAAGGAGAATGAAGAAAACCAAAGACACAAGGAAAATATTAGCCCAAAGGATTAAAAGACCACATGAACCAGAGACTCCACCAGCTTGAAACCAGAAGAGCTAGAAAGTGGCCGGCTACCACCACCCACCGACCTGACAGGGATCACAACAGTGTCCTAGACAGAGCCAGAAAAAAATGCAGAACAGAATTCAAATTCACACACACACAAAAAAAAAAAACAACACCAGACTTAGTGGTCTGACAGTGACTGGAGGAACCCCTGAGATTATGGCCCCCTGACACTCTGCTATTCCAGAACTGAAAACATTCCCAAAGCCCACTTTCAGACAAAGATTACTTAGGCCTGTAAAACAAAATAATAACATATGTGACGAATGTGCTTTTTAGTTCAATCAAATATATGAGACCAAATGGGCAACTCCTGCCTAAAGCAAGATGCAAAGGCAGGAAGGAACAGGAACTGGAGGAATGGAACTTGGGGTATAAAGGCGGCATGTGCTGTCACATGGTGTGGATTACAACCAATGTCACAAAACAGTATCTGTATAAATTTTCAAATGAGAAATTAGCTTGAGCTGTAAACTGTCACACAAAGCACAATAAAATTTAAAAAAAAAAAAAGGCCTTTCACCAACAAGGAAGCCTCACCATACTGTTTTAATAATAACTATCACTACTATTGTTATTACCAATAGAGTTAGCATTTTTTCCACATTTATAATTTATCAAACACAGTGCTAAGCCTTTCAAATACGTTAGCCTATTTAATCTTTGCCTCTATCATATAAGGTAGATATTCTTATTTTCATTTTAATAATGAAATGACTAAAGCCTGGAGAAACTAAATAGATTTTCCAAAGTCACACACTTTAGGAAATGTTGAGCAGGAATTTGACAAAAGGCATTCTTTCTTGCTTTACCATGTCTGTGTTTCCAAATAGCTTGTTACACTCTCCTTAATGCCTAAGTCATGTTTCTTCTATCCTAATGATTCAACTCTTTTTTACTTCTCACAACAAAATATAAAATTTAAAATAATATGTTCCCGAACATATGTCACCACAAACAAAACCACCTAAAGGGAAATTTATTTAAATATTGATCAACATATCAATACACCTCTACTTTAATACAAATGTCTCCCAGTCAGGATCATCTGTACTTCCTATCCACTGTATGTCTTCTAAATTGAACTTGCAATAAAAAGCTGTTTCTTTCCACATTTTTTTATTCCTGACCAACATCAAAGTAAAAAACAGCTTACAAAAATAATTTTTAGTTTGATTTCATTATTTAAGTGTGTTTGGGTATGTGTGCACACTCATATAGGCGTGAATGCGTTAAAAAATAAGTCCATAAGGATGTGCACCAAGTCATGATCAATAGTTGCTTATAGGTGGAAAATATAAATAATAATTAATATCTTATATCTTTCCTTTTGTTCAAAAAATGTACATATATATAAAGGGAGAAAAAGTCATTTGTAGCTTTAAAATAAATTTTTGTCTAAAAGGGTTAGAGGTAATTGGTGCCCTACCCAACCCTGTGTGCATATTTTGTGGCACTGTTAACAGGCTTATGCTCCATCATGCCCAGGTCACAGGTCACACTGGACACTTCCCTCAGGTGAGAAGCACAGACTCTGAATAAATAAGTAAATAAATAAACAGAAGCTGAAAGCTAATAAAATTACCATCAACAGATCAACAGGATTCTAGGAGTGCCAAAGCTCAATAAAGGGAAAAGAGTCCATTTTTGCCTCATTCACTTTCCAAGGCAGACTGTTTGTACCTCATTGATTTTTCTTTCCTCATTGGTTAATGTTTGCCTGCTCATTTAATCTGAAGTTGTGGAATTAGGGATTATACGGCAGTTCTTTAGCTATTTTCTGCACCTGTTTTTCCCCTTTCAGTTTTTTTCACGTTAACCATTTATATTACAACAACCATAACTGCCACCTAACAGCTGAAGCTGAAGTTGAGTTCACCAATGCTTAACAGAGCTTTTATGCAAAACCTGCAAAGTAATTTTGAAAACAAGAATCCATGGGCATATGTGCTTGTTAACCTACCCCCTCCTTCCTCTAAGTTACTCAACATTTCCAGCAATTCCTTAATTTCTTAGATAAAAATTAGGCATATGAGAGTTTTTTTTTTCTTTTTAAGGGTCTTATGGAAAAACACTGGAGTGGCAAGAGCATGTGAGCAACAAAATAAGCCAAGTTATAAAGACTACAAAGAAACGACATTCATCGTCACTGACATATGGTTATAAGAGTCTTCCTAGCAGACTGACCTTCATTTTTTTTGTTGTCTGCAAACAGTTAATACTTTCCACTGTTCACTGAATGGTTGGCAGTTCAAGTCCACCCAAAGTCACCTCAGAAGAAACGCCTCCTGACCTATTTTCAAAAAATCAGCCATTGAAAACCCTATGGAGCACAGTTCTACCCTGACACACATGGGGTCACCATGAGTCGGAATCAACTCTGCCGCAACTGGTTTAAGGATCAGGCCAAGCTCAACAAATCTTACACCCATCTGATGTTTTAGCATTTATCCCAAATATTTTCACTTAAAAATATAATTGATTTGCCTTACTTCCTTTTAATTTTTTAACTCTTTAAAAAGTTAGTGAAAATGCTAGACTAGAGCAACTTACATGAGTCAGATTCATTCATTCGACAAAAACGTTATTGTACACCTCGAGTGAGGCAGGGACTCTTCTAGGTGTTGAGTCTAAGCAAAACAGACAAACAAGCAAATGTCCCCGTCCAATAAGTCTTACATTTGAGTAGGAACAGACATGAAATAAATAAATATATTTATAAATATACAGTGTGCAAAGAGAGAGGTGAATTGGAAAAAAAGTAAAGGCGGGTGGAGGAGACAGGAAGTGCCAAAATTCAGAGGCAGCTGAGTGTAGGGTGTTACCCTTTTAGATAAGATGGTCACTGATAGGTTGAAGGAGCCCTGGTAGCACAGTGGTTAAGAGTTCAGCTGCTAACCACAAGTGGCAGTTGGAATCTGCCAGCTACTCCTTAGAAACCCTATGAGGCAGTTCTACTCTGTCCGACAGGGTCACTGTGAGTCACAATCGACCTGATGGCAACAGGTTTGTGTTTTTTTTTTGTTTTTTTTTTTTTGGGATGGATAGGTTGAAAAGTAGTTGAATGATTTCTCTAGTTATTTTCCCCCTTATGTATAAACACATCTAGTCTTCTCCATTTAAAACACAAACAAAAATAACTGTAAACTCCGTTTCCTCTAACCTACTGCCCACTGTCTCTCCTTTTCTTTACAACCAAGTTTAATAAAGACAAGTTCACATACAGTCCGTGTCCATTGCCTGACTTCCCATTGACTACTAAAATGTCTGCAGTGTGATGGTCCCCTCCTCACCAAGAAAACTGTTCCAACAAGATTATCCATACTTCCTAATTTCCCATCTGCCTGACTTTCTCTTAACCTCTCTGTGGCATTTTCCACCATCAGTCACTCCCTTGTTGAAATTTTCTCCTGTAACTTCCATACATTTTTTTTTTACTTCTCCTCCTTTCTTGCTAACTTGTTTTTGTCAGACGTCTTTACAGGCTCTTTCTTTGTCCATGGGTGTCTTTACCCAGGTTCTTTGGAAAATAAAACTGAGGCAAGGATTAAGTGCTATTGCTTTATTTGGGTGGCACAAATCCACTCAGGGAAGGTGAGAAAAAGGGAAAGCTTCATGAGCAGTGAAGAAACAGAGCAGTTTACTCAACAGATGCATTGAATTTGCAAGGGCACTCCTCTGGGAGGCTAACAAAAGAAATTATCCTTAGAGTAGCGTATAGGAGATAAGAAGGTAGAGGCTTTATCTTCTTAGCAAACTCATACCTCCTATTTCCTATTGGTTAAAGCCCACTTTAACCAGAAAGACGTCTACTTGTGTTTTATTGACTATGCAAAGGCATTCAACTGTGTGGATCATAATAAACTATGGATAACGTTGTGAAGAATGGGAATTCCAGAACACTTAATTGTGCTCATGAGGAACCTGTGCATAAATCAAGAGGCAGTCATTCAAACAGAACAAGGGGACACTGAGTGGTTTAAAGTCAAGAAAGGTGTGCATCAGGGTTGTATCCTTTCACAATGCTTATTCAATCTGTATGCTTAGCAAATAATCTGAGAAGCTGGACTATATGAAAAATGGGGTATCAGGATTGGAGGAAGACTCATTAACAACCTGTGTTACGCAGATGACACAACCTTGCTTGCCGAAAGTGAAGAAGACTTGAAGTACTTACTGATGAAGATCAAAGACCACAGCTTTCAGCATGGATTACTCCTCAACATAAAGAAACAAAAATCCTCACAAACGGACCAATAAGTAACATCATGATTGTCATGGATTGAATTATGTCCCCCCAAAAAATGTGTGTATCAATTTGGCTGGGCCATGATTCCCAGAATTGGGTGGTTGGCCTCCATTTTGTGATTGTAATTTTATGTTAAAGAGGATTAGGGTGGGATTGTAACACCACCTTTACCCAGGTCACATCCAACATAAAGGGACTTTCCCTGGGGTGTGGCCTGCACCACCTTTTCTCTCTCAAGAGATAAAAGGAAAGGGAAGCAAACAGAGAGTTGGGGACCTCATACCATCAAGAAGGCAGTGCCAGGAGCAGAGCATGTCCTTTGGACCGGGGTCCCTGCACAGAGAAGCTCCTAGTCCAGGGGAACACTGAAGAGAAGAAGACCGACAGAGAGAAAAAACCTTCTCCTAAAGTGTTAAAAGGCAAACATGTCACTTTGAGGACTAAGATGCTTAAAAGAAAAAAAAGTCTTTATGTTATGTTATTCTCTGTCCCTCATTAACTTTTGCTTATTTGCTCTAGGTCTGCTCTTTGGAGTCAAATGCAAGGTATCTAACCAGTCTTCCACGTGATAGTTCAAGATATTATAGTCAGTCTTAATTTGAATTCTTGCCTAAGCTAAATTTCTCCAGTTTCTGTACACTTGATTGTAGAATGTTTCTTGCCTGCTCACTTTCCAGTCATTTTCTTCTGAACCTGTGCTCCTCTGTCAGTGTCTCTACTGCTTTGTGATAGCCTATACTGGAGGCACTACTATAGTCAAGTTATCACCACTGCTGGGAAGAATAAAACTATCACACCTACACTGAAGCTAGTATGCTTCTGTAACACAACTCATCATTTATTTTGAAGGAGAAGTCATTTGACACTGTTGCTTCATATTAAGCTTCTGGTTTGAAAACATCTGAGTTTTTATGTCTATGTTTGTCTGATTGTTCATTTGTCTTTCAATAGTGTTCCTGTTTAGCTGTGACTTACCCATCCTCCACATGTCCAATAGGTTAAGGTCATTTTTATAGAACTTGCATAAAGAGTTATGGATTTATCTCCCAAGAATTTCATTTCACTGTACCACCCAATAGTTCAGCCTAGTGAAGGTTGTTTAAAGTTCTGATTCTGTCACATTGGTCATTCCTCCAGCTTTCTTTCTCTATTTGTTTATAAACACACAATGAATATGCTAATGATGCATTAATAGACTTATCAGTACATATACTCTCTGAAATCCTTTAACCAGGTTTGTGCAACTCTATGAATCTAAAAGTTAAGAAATTGGCATTTCTTAAAAAGATTCCCTAAGTACCTCACACGTCTCACTTTTCAGACTGGCCCACTGCCAATTAGTGTAAATTATTGAGGTTTTTTTGTAGTTATAGCAATGCAATTTGTCAGCAATCTGTAAAGTCATTTGCCACTGCATCTGGTCCTGACAGTTGGCAGAAGTGTTCATTTTCAAATGGTCTGGTTGACAGTTGATAACTGTCATTCAGTCAAATCCAGGGTACACCCCTGCCGCACAGTGAGGCATTCTCAAAAATGAGACAACAGAATCCAGTAGACTATTGAATCTATCCAGAGGCGACCCTAACAAATCATTTAACCTGTGTGTAAGTTACTCCTAACATCACTAAGAACACTAGCTCAAAGTGTCACTCACTAAAATATGTTCAATATTTTTAAAATCCAGCTTCCCTTTAATGATTTAATCCTTATGTTTATTACTATGAGGTTTTTGTTTTTGTTTTGTGTTTCCTAAAGAAGCCCCCACTTATTTTAAGGAATGGAGCATTTTTCTTCCTAAACCTGTTGCCGTTGAGTCAATTCTGACTTTTAGCAACCCTATAGGACAGAGTAGAACTGCTCCATAGGGTTTCCAAGGAGTGGCTGGTGAATTCGAACTTCCAGCCTTTTGGTTAGCAGACAAATGCTTAACCACTGCGCCACCAGGGATCCTTTTCATCTATCTGGTAATATTAAATCTACTTTGACAAATACAGGAGGGAGACAATTAGAAAGAGGTTGCCAAAGATAATGGTGGTCAGGAGTTATGAAAATGTTAGTGGAGAATGGATTGATCAGCTTTTACTATTTGTTTTTAGAGTCAATAAATGTTTGTTAAGCACCTATTATGGAATATGAAAGTAATTGAGGAAAGTACTGTGGAAGACATATCAATAAAGACTTATTACCAGCACTCAAGGGATTTTCAATATAGCGAAAGAAAGAAGAGAAAAATAGTTGGCAAGCTAATGGCAAATGAAGGAAAATACAGCAAATAGCAATGCACAGTATTTACACAAAATTAATGGTCAAAGGAGATGCATAGAGGGTTAATGTTATGAGTTGAGAGCTCTAAGGTTGATCAGCATTGGTAGGATGGGTATGAGAAGATTTTTATGGGAGAGGAACTATTTGAGCAAAGCTTGGTGAGGATAGTTTAACTAAATAAAATTATAAATTATATGAGTGAAGAATAATAGAAACTGATAATTTGCATTCTCTAGCATTCCTTCTTCAATCAATAAATTATTGATTTGGATTGAACAGACATTCACTCAGCTGTGGTGACAACAAAAGGCCTAGAAGAAACATTCTATCCTCTTAAAGAAATTAAAAGAGACCAAGAAATGCATATAAAAAAGTCATTCAAATCGAATCAAAGATGATAAAATAATTACATAAAAATGAGTGCATTGGTATGGGAATCTATAATATCAGTGATAGAATGGATGATATGGTTAATCCAGGTGTGTGTATATATATATATTTTTTTTTATGTTAAGGTTTACCTTGAAATATTTACATTAAATTATTTTCAAGATTGGATTGCATGATATCTAATTTTAAATTCCTTGGAACCTGTTTTTAATCACTTGATTGCTGCTTCATTATTTTTTTCTTAAGAATGAAAAATTTATCATCATTTTTCTTTCACAGATGAGTTCCTATAAAGCTTTTGTTTCAAAGAAAATATATTATGGGCTGGGGCCATTTATGTTCTCTGTTTCAAGAATTCTAATTGTTATTCAAGGGCCTCTTTAACATCTCTCTGTATAATGAAGAAGAGTATTACTCTTTAATCATTGCTTGATGGATTACAATCAGCATGTCTAGACAAAGTGAGTTCATGTTTTTCTCCCAGGAAAATTAGCAAACAACAGTTATGCAGCTTGTCCACTTTTTTGCAAGGGAAGCTTCAAGATCTTCAGTACCCCAAGCTCTTGGAAGATGACAAATTGATTGATAATAATCTTCTGGCCTTAAATGACTTCAAGGTATCCTATATATGTACATACAGGATTACTACTGCCAATGAGGCTGTTACCTTAGATTTCCTTTAGGCTTGTACATCTTTCTACTGACAGAAAGAGTACTGGGTTTGTAAGGATTATGCTGAATGAACTACTCCCTTTAATACACTTTGTTTGTTTGTTTGTTTGTTTCCTTTTTTTCTCCTTCCTAGCACTTAGCTTCAATAATGTGTTTACTTTAAGAAAATCTAATGAAGTCACTGAAAAAACAAAGGTATATAATTATTTATTAATTAATTATATTTTATCTATGTTGAGCTCATTTAGAAAGCTTCTTGAGTAGTATCTAGAAGGTGAACCAATCATACCTTCTCTTTTCTTCCATGTGATTGTTAAGATGCATGTTTTTATTCTAGGACAGTGTAGGTGGTAATTATTTGCTTTCTCTAATTTTTTAAAATTTTCCCCAAGATCTTGTGATCTAGAATAAGAAACAATATATAAATAAAAACTCATAATCAAATGCAATAAAAACTATAATAAAAACGTCAATGTAAGTGGGTTAATTCGAAGAGACTTTAGAGAGGAGATGGCATTTCAAATGAGCTTTGAAAAATCAGAAGCTGTTCACCAGGTGAACAAGAGAGAAGGATATACTTCAGATGAGGTAAAAACAAGGAAGGATGATAAACCTTGGCATAGTCAGAAAGGAGTAAACATCCTGCTAAAGAGCTTAGAATTGGTGTTATAAGCAGAGGGGAGCCAATAAAGGTTTTTAGAAGATAGGTGGCATGGAGAGGTATACACATAGAGATACATCAAATGAAAAGTAGATGGGATAGGGAATAATAGCACCTGTATACATACAGATATTTAACTTTTTTACAAAGCTGGTATGAATTTCCATGTCATACCTACAATCTTGATCTCCCTGTACAGATAGATAGTCTTCCCACTTTTATGGATCATGTGAAATAAACTGAGTTGTATCCTTTCACCATACTTATTCAGTCTGTATGCTGAGCAAATAATCTGAGAAACTGGATTATATGAAGAAGAACGGGGCATCAGGATTGGAGGAAGACTCATTAACAACCTGAATTATGCAGATGACACAACCTTGCTTACTGAAAGTCAGAGGACTTGAAGTACTTACTGATGAAGATCAAAGACCACAGCCTTCAGTATGGATTACACCTCAACATAAAGAAAACAAAAATACTCACAACCGGACCAATAAGCAACATCATGATAAACAGAGAAAAGATTGAAGCTGTCAAAGATTTCATTTTACTTGGATCCACAATCAACACCCATGGAAGCAGCAGTCAAGAAATCAAAAGACGCATTGCTTTGGGCAAATCTGCTGCAAAAGACCTCTTTAAAGTGTTAAAAAGACTTGAAGACTAAGGTGCACTTAACCCAAGCCATGATGTTTTCAATAGCCTTATATGCATGCGAAAGCTGGACAATGAATAAGGAAGACCGAAGAAGAATTGATGCCTTTGAATTATGGTGTTGAAGAAGAATATTGAATATACCATGGATGGCCAGAAGAACGAACAAATTTGTCTTGGAAGAAATACAGCCAGAATGCTCATTAGAAGCAAGGATGACAAGATTACTTCTCACATACTTCGGATATGTTATCAGAAGGGATTAGTCCCTGGAGACAGACATCATGCTTGGTAAAGCAGAGGGTCAGCGAAAAAGAGGAAGACCCTCAATGAGATGGATTGACACAGTGTCTGCAACAATGGGCTCAAGCATAACAACCATTGTGAGGATGGCACAGGACCGGGCAGTGTTTCGTTCTGTGGTACATAGGGTCACTATGAGTCAGAACCGACTGGATGGCACCTAACAACCACAACAACATAAAAGTAGATCTGGAAATAAACTGAAAGATCATTTGGTTCAATACTCTCATCTCCCAGATGAAGAAACTGAATAATAAATCACTGCAAAATTTAGCAGCTTAGAGCAGTAACTTTTTTTTTTTTTTTAACTCATGAGCTGTGTGTTGGCATTCTGCTGCCCTGGGCCAGACTTGACTGATCCAGGCTGGGTTCACTCATGCTTCCCTAGTCAGCTGTGGGGGCTGGCTGCTCTAACATAGTTCAGCTAGCACAATGACTCATCTCAGAGTCACATGATTTCTCTAGTAGTTTAGTTTGTTCACTGGGCTCCAAAAGACCAGGAGAAAGCTGCAAGGCCACCTGAGACTCAGACTTGAAACCATTCAACGCTGTCTCTGACATTCTATTGGTCAAAACAAGTTACAAATATAGCTCAGATGCAAGCAGTGGAGAAATAAGCTCCATCTCCCATTGCTGGATGGGAGGAGATACAAATAACAAAAGCCATATTTGCAGTCTAGCTACCAAACATAAAATTTATGGCCAACAGGGCTGTTTTCACCTCCAAGCAGCTTATATGTCAGTCTATCCATTGACAAAGCCAGAAATTAACTTTCTAAGTTCAAATCGATTTAAACCCATTGCCCTCAAGTTGATTCCAACTCACAGTGACCCTATAGGACAGAGTAGAACTACCCCATTGGGTTTCCAAGGCTGTAATCTTTACAGAAGCCGACTGCCACATCTTTCTCCCATGGAGCAGCTGGTGGGTTAGAACTTCCCGCCTTTCAGTTAGCACTCGAATTCTTAATCCACTGCGCCACCAGAGATCCTTTAAATTGAGTTACATCCCTCTATTTTTTTTTTCTGTCACACACCTTGCTAACTTATATCCTTTTCTGTTGCACAGCTTTTTAAAAACATCAAACTTAAATTAGTAAAAATATTAGTTTTTATGAACCATTATGTGCTTCCATTAGTCATGGCGCAGCTTTCAATAAGAGTTTTCATAAGGAAATGCAATATTACCAAACACTTTCTATATTTTGTCCAAGCCTGGCCAATCAACTTATGCACTCCTAAATTCTTACCTCAACACAGGAGAACAACAATCTTTGGACTTCTCTGTAACCACTCAAACACAGCCCTCCCGTTTCCAAGGGTGTTCGTTTTCAAATGCTAGTAAGGACATAAAAATATGAATGCAAATGTATTCTTCTTTTTTAAAACAGATTTGGATCACCTTAGTATATTTTTGGAAAACTTGGTTCACTTCATCTTCTTGGCACTTCATTATACTTTACGAACACAAAGTCAACTCTCCTGCAACAAAGCAAAACATGGCTCTTTGAAATAAATGTTGTCATTAACAAGCCATGCCAGGCACGGTGACAGATTTGCAGCAGTAATGAATAACATTTCCCGCAAAGTTCTTCTGTCTGACAGAAAAGCTGTGACATTACTGCAGGCAACAGTGTTGAAAACTAAAAGATTGATTGATGCAAGTGGATAATTGAAACCTCAGTACTGCCACACGCGTGTCAGCCTAACAATCCAACTACTACTCTAAGATAATATTTATCATGATACGGCCTCTCTCTGAATAAAAAAAAAGCACATGTTGAAAGACATAGACTATATCCCATTAAATATGATTTAGAGGATGCCATCGTAGATGAGTTCATCAACAGCAATGAATTACACTGCTCAAACTTGTTCTGAAACTTGCATTTTAGTTGAAAATTAGTTTCTACAATAAAATCCAGGCATTTAATTCTCTTTTAACAGCAGAATGAAGGATGCGTTTTCCAGTTCATCTCTAATTAACCTTGCAGTAAAACAGGTGGCTGAATTTGAAAAAGTAAACAGGATCAGAACCTCAAATATTTTTTCGACTGTATTTCTCCAGTTTCTATTTATGCCAGGTTCCTTTCTAAATACTTGTAGTTCTATGTTTATTCAGGGTGCTGTTGCTGTTATTAGTTGCCCTCAAGTCGGCTCTGACTCATGGTGACTCCATTTACAACAGAATGAAACATTGCTGGGTCCTGCACAAATTTCACAATCGTTTGTATGCTCAGTTGAGTCCATTGTTGCGACCACTGTGTATTCTGAGTGCGTTCCAAGCTAGGGGACTCATCTTCCAATATGGTATCAGACAAAATTATGTTGTGATCCATAGGGGTTTTTTTGACTCATTTTCAGAAGTAGATCACTAGGCTTTTCTTCCTAGTCTGTCTTAGTCTGGAAGCTTGGCTGAAATCTGTTCACCATAGATGATTCTACTGGTATTTGAAACACCAGTGGCATAACTTCCAACATCATCACAAAATGCAAGCCACCCCAGTAGGGCAAACTGATAGATGGGTGGTGATTATTTAGGCCATACCACATATTTTTACTTACGATAACTGTTTCACATTCAATAGTTTAGAGGAAGAAATGACATGACCATACCGAAGCAAAGATGGTAGCATGTGAATTACCTATTCACATGGAAATAGAAGGGACCCTAGAGTCAGGCCTCAACTTTTCCAGTAACTTGTTTGTATCTTTGGAAATCCATGCCACTTTTTTGGGTTTAAGTGTCCTTATATGTAAAAGGGTCATTGTAGTTACTGAGGTGATCAACTTATCCCAGTTTTCCTGGGACATTTCCCTGTTTTAAAGCTGAAAGTCCTGAGTCTCAAGAAACCCCTAAGTCCTGGGCAAACAGGGACAGTGATCATGCTACTAGTCATTAACATTTTGGGGTTCATAGATTCTGTCGAGGCTATATTAAAAGTATGGGCCTTTTCTTCAGAAAAAAAAAGTACAAACATACAAAATATTACATAAAATTTTAAATATCATTGATCTGTTTATGGATCCCAGGTTAACGACCCGTCGACTAGATCATCTTTGTAGCTAACATTGTATCTGTAATTAGTGAGAGGATCTTCTATGCTTGTCACCAATGTACTGTTTGCATTGTGCTGAATAAATAAGGGAGGGGGGAAAGAGTTTTTTCACCCAAGGGTTTTATAATTCCAGTAACATACAGAACAAGAAAAGTGACATTTTTTTTCCAGTGGGTACCATAGAAAAAATAGACAAAACAGAATAAAAATGGCCTTCAAAATATTTTTAATCAAATTTGCCTCATAGGTTTTGTTGTACTGTTAATGTCAAACATCTCTCAACCTTTTCACTAGATTTCTCATTTCCTGTTACACTGTCCATCAAAATATACATTGCATCAAAACTTTTCTTGTCCAGTGGTGTTTTTTTTGGTATTTGTTTTAGCTAATTTTTCTCTAAGATTATATTATATGTCTAGACGTTCTTTCCTTTTTTCCTAAATGTTCTTTTTTTTAAAGCATCACCTGGAGTGGCTAATTCAGAGGAAGGATGCGCAGTCAATCATAAGGAGTCCTAACTCGTAAAGAACTTTGTGTGGCTGGTGGACAGAAGAGGACTGTGAAGGCAGTTGATTTGTGAAGAACCAGCTCTGGGTAGCTGGGTGACAAAGAAAAGCTGTAAGAGCAGTTGATGAAGAAGGACAGAGTCTTTCTGGCTTGTGACCTAGCCCAGGGGGCTAGAAACAGAGAGAGGGGCCTGCTGATCTGAAGTGCATGGAGCTGTGCAAATTCTTGAGACTAATGCTGGTACCTGATGATCTGGTTCTGGGTGGCCAGGGATGAAGTTTGACCTAACTCTGGGTAGTTAGAGTGATAAAAGAAGCACCACAGAAGCGGCTGGTGACAAGAAATGGAGATATGGGCAGGTAACTCCCAGGTACACTTCCAGATAGGAACCAGATACATGGTGATCTTTACCATGCAGTTGGTGGTAAAAGTGGGGTTTGAACACCTTTTCCCTTGAGTAGTGCAGTTAGCAACAACAGCTCAATAATTAAATAAATATGTAATGTAGGCTTCAATGTAGAGTCAATGTTTTTATAAGATCTGAAGGAGGTGAGGCCATGGAGATCTCTGGTTATACGTTTGTGGTTGCTGTTGCTTCCAGAAGTTATAAATTGGGGATATTTGCGTTAGTCTCTTTTGCACAGGAGGGGTGACTATCTGAGCATATTTTCTAGGCAAGTTTTTAAGATCTCATCTAACAGCAGCATCCATTTTCTCACCATAAGGCTGAGAGGTCGACTTACCCTTCTTGGATGGCACCAAACCTTTGCTGGCCACAAGATGTCCAGTGTGATGCCACCTTGACCAGACCACTCCCAATTCCTTTGGATTCATACCATCCCACACCTACTGAAGATCTTTGAGGACAACCCATATTTTCAAGTCTCTCCCACTCCTTATGCTGAGTGGATCACCCTGAACCATCTTAAGTCCTCTTGTATGCCTTTATGCAGGAATTAATCACACTTATTAAAGTCTTATTTGTCTAGGTTATAGGAGTGGGAATGTTTTTCATTTTTGTATTCCTGACCATGATGCTCAATATTTGTTGGATGAATGTATCTCTGAAGCCATCTAATAGTCTTTTATGTTTGTAGATGTGAAAAACAAAATTCAATAAAGTTAAGGGAACTATCCGAGATCAAGCAGACAGTTAATAGAAGAGCCAGAGTAGACAAGCAGTTCAAACAAGATGGAATCACCAACTTAGAGAAAGGAATATATATATAGAGAGAGAGAATGTCATTTTAATGAGTATAGAAAAAATTGCTTTGCTACCAAAATTATGCACCTAATAGTAAAAAGAGTGCTACTAAAATAATTCAAATACTTATGAATATCATTCTCGTTTGTTACTTTGATAGAAATGCTCCACCAAAATGTTAGGGGAATGCAAGATCCTCATAAAGTTATCCCTTTTCTCCCACATGTTGTTGTTAGATACTGTCAAGTCAATTCCTACTCATAGTGACCCTATATACCACAGAACGAGACAATGCCCGGTGCTGTGCAATGCGTCTGTGCCATGTTCATAATTGTTGTTATGCTGGGATTCATTTTTGCAGTTACTGTGTCAATCCATCTCGTTGAGGGTCTTCCTCTTTTTCGTTGACCCTCTACTTTACCAAGCGTGATGTCCTTCTCCAGGGACTGATCCCTCCTGACAACATGTCCAACGTATGTAAGATGTAGTCTCGTCATCCTTGCTTCTAAGGAGCATTCTGGTTGTACTTCTTCCAAGACAGATTTGTTCGTTCTTTTGGCAGTCCATGGTATGTTCAATATACCTCTCCAACAACACAATTCAAAGACATCAATTTTTCTTCGGTCTTCCTTATTCATTGTCCAGCTTTCCCATGAATATGATGTGATTGAAGATACCATGGCTTGGATCAGGCACACCCTAGTCTTCAAGGTGACATCTTTGCTTTTCAACGCTTTAAAGATGTCTTTTGCAGCAGATTTGCCCAATGCAATGCATCTTTTGATTTCTTGACTGCGGCTTCTATGAGTGTTGATTGTGGATCCAAGAAAAATGAAATCCTTAACAACTTCAAGCTTTTCTCCATTCATCATGATGTTCCTTATTGGTCCAGTTGTGAGGATTTTGGTTTTCTTTATGTTGAGGTGTAATCCATACTGAAGGCTGTGGTCTTTGATCTTCATCAGTAAGTGCTTCAAGTCATCTTCACTTTCAGCAAGCAAGGTTGTGTCATCTGCATAACGCAGGTTAATGAGTCTTCCTTCAATCTTGATGCCCCATTCTTCTTCATATAGTCCAGCTTTTCAGATTATTTGCTCAGCATACAGATTGAACAGGTATGTTAGAAGGATGCAACCCTGACGGACACCTGTCCTGACTTTAAACCACACAGTATCCCCTTGTTCTGTCTGAAAAACTGCCTCTTGATCTATGTACGAGTTCCTCACGAGCACAATTGTTCTGGAATCCCCATTCTTTGAAATGCTATCCATAATTTGTTATGGTCCACACAGTCAAATGCCTTTGCATAGTCAATAAAAGACAGGTAAACATCTTCCTGGTATTCTCTACTTTCATCCAGGATCCGTCTGACATCAGCAATGATATCCCTGGTTCCACGTCCTCTTCTGAATCCAGCCTGAATTTCTGGCAGTTCCCTGTCGATATACAGCCTCAGCCGCTTTTGAATGATCTTCAGCAAAATTTTACTTACATGTGATATTAATGATATTGTTTGATAAGTTCTGCATTCGGTTGGATCATCTTTCTTGGGAATAGGCATAAATATGGATCTCTTCCAGTTGGTTGGCCAGGTAGCTGTCTTCCAAATTTCTTGGTGTAGATGAATGAGCATTTCCAGTGCTGCATCTGTTTGTTGAAACATCTCAAATGATATTTCGTCAATCCCTGGAACCTTGTTTTTTGCCAATGCCTTCAGTGCAGCTTGGACTTCTTCCTTTAGTACCATCAGTTCCTGATCATAAGCTACCTCTTGAAATGGTTGAATGTCGACCAACTCTTTTTGGTATAATGACTCTGAGTATTCCTTCCACCTTCTGTTGATCCTTCCTGAGTCATTTAATAACTTCCCCATAGAATCCTTCACTATTGCAACTCAAGGCTTGGATTTTTTCTCCAGTTCTTTCAGCTTGAGAAATGCCAAGCATGTTCTTTACTTTTGGTTTTCTATCACCAGCTCTTTGCACGCATTATCATACTACTTTACTTTGTCTTCTCGAGCCGCCCTTTGAAATCTTCTGTTCAGTTCTTTTACTTCATGATTTCTTCCTTTTCCTTTAGCTACTCAACATTCAAGAGCAAGTTTCAGAGTCTCTTCTGACATCCATTTTGGTTTTTTATTTCTTTCTTGTCTTTTTTAATGACCTCTTGCTTTCTTCATGTATGATGTCCTTGATGTCATTCCACAAATCATCTGGGCTTCAGTCATTAGTGTTCAATATGTCAAATATATTCTAAGATGGTCTATAAATTCAGGTAGGATATACTCAAGGTCATACTTTGGCTCTCGTGGACTTTTTCAGTTTCAACTTGAACTTGCAAATGAGCAATTGATGGTCTGTTCTGCAGTAAGCCCCTGGCCTTATTCTGACTGATGATATTGAGTTTTTCCATCGTCTCTTTCCACAGATGTAGTCGATTTGACTCCTGTGTATTCCATCTGGTGAGGTTCATGTGTATAGTCACTGTTTATATTGGTGAAAAAAAGGTATTTGCAATGAAGAAGTCGCCGGTCTTGCAAAATTCTATCATACAATACCTGGCATAGTTTCTATCACCAAGGCCATATTTTCCAACTACCAATCCTTCTTTGTTTGTAACTTTCACATTCCAATCACCAGTAATTATCAATGCGGCCTGATTGCATGTTCAATCAATTTCAGACCACAGAAGCTGGTAAAAATCTTCAATTTCTTCATCTTTGGCCTTAGTAGTTGGTGTGTAAATTTGAATAATAGTGATATTAACTGGTCTTCTCCCATATAGTCTATCTCATTTATCTCTAATAAGAGATACTTACCAGTCATATACATTAGTCTCTTCCTGGGGTGCATGAGAAATTACCAGATCAATATAATAAGAATCCTCACCTCAGATACCAGCACATTTTGAAATGATATGTAAAATTTTCAGTCAAAATTTGAAGCCTTGTATTTCAGGGACCATCTCTGCATTTCTGTACATATCTGTAGAACATTTACCTGTCACCACTCTGCCAGGATGGGCAATCCTCTCCCGTCTGTAGTCAAAGCTCATAAAGTTGTTAGACCTTGTACCCTAGCTGTGTGTCTGGAATCTCTTCTTTATTTGCTTTGTTAGCTTTTCCTTACCTAGAGGTTTTGCTCTGCCTTTTTTCTTTGATGAGAATTTCTGAAACAATCTGATTTTGCATCAGACAAATCTATTTCCATGTCATGGACTGAATTGTCAAAAATATCTATCAAGATCTTGGACTCCTATCGGAGACCAGCAGATGGGAGAAAGGGAGAGTAGCCTCGCGGAGTGTCCAGTGGGAGATGAAACGACCAGCTGTGCTGTGAAACCTGAGACCGACTCCCCCAAACCTCATAGCTGCATCGGTGGGATCCCTGGGAACTTTGCAGTTCTTTAACTTTCCTAATGTTTATTTGTTCATTCTTTCCTTTTCTTTCTCTTCCCCCTTTTGGTTTTCTCCATCCCACAGTCTCTCATCTGTCCATTCCAACAACAAGCTCCCCTAGAATTCTTTTATGTTCATATGCTTTTCACTCCTATTCCTCTCTCCTCTCTCCCATATCCAGCTTAGCTTCACACATAACCATCTCCCCGCTGCATCCTGCCTACCTGCATCATGCACTTGACATCACACCACCAAGCTGTGCAGGCACGCACTAATGGAACCTGCCCAGCACTGACTACCGACCGTCGGGGTGGCTGTGGTGAGTGCCACAAACAACCCGTCCCAGTGGCTCCTCTTCAGCTAGACCTGCCGAACTGTACCACAAGGACGAAACAAAAAAAAAAATCTACAATCAATAAATGAGAGAAATATCTACTGAATGCCCCGAAAACAGCAAACAATATCAAAACATTTACAAAAACTAGACAAGATGGCTCCAATAGGCATCCAAATTAAAACACCAGATAACTCTCCTGTGGAAGAAAATGCACTAGAAGTACCTGATACGGAACTCAAATCACTAATACTCGGAATTTTCCAAGAACTGAGGCAAAAAGCTGACAAACATGAGGAAAAAATAGACAAATTTATGGAAAATACAGACAAAAAATTGGAAAAATTCAGGAAGATGATGCAGGAACAAAATGCCAAAATAAATTCACAACTCAAAATTATACAAAAACAACAATTAGAAATCCAAAAGATAAACAACAAGATTTCAGAAATGGACGGTGTCATAGAAGGGCTGAGAAGTAGATTTGAAACCATGGAAGACAGGAAGAGTGGAACTGAAGACAAACACTTGGATACAACTCTGTTTCAGGAAAACTCAGAAAAAAGAACAAAGAAAAATGAAGAGACCCTGAGAGTTATGTGGGACACAATTAAAAGCAAAAACTTACAAGTGATTGGCATACCAGAACAGGGGGAGAAAACAGAAAACACAGAGAGGATCATTGACGAACTGCTGACAGAAAACTTTCCTAATATCATGAAAGATGAAAAGATGGCTATCCAAGAAGCTCAACGAACCCCATATAGAAGAGACCCCAAAATAAAATCACCAGACATAACATATTCACACTCGCCAAAACTAAAGACAAACAAAGAATCCTGAGAGCAGCTCATGAAAAACAAGAAGTCACATACAGAGGAGAAACAATAAGACTAACCTCAGATTATTCGGCAGAAACCATGCAGGCAAGAACGCAGTGGGATGACATATATAAAATCTTGAAAGAAAAAAATTGTCAGCCAAGAATATAATATCCTGCAAAACTCTCGTTCAAATTTGATGGTGAAATTAGGTCATTTCCAGATAAACAGAAACTAAGGGAATATGCAAAAGTCAAACCAAACTTACAAGAATTATTAAAGGGAGTTCTTCGATCTGAGGACAAACAGCTTCAGCCCTCAGGCAGGACCTAGGACCTAGGATGCAGGTTCATATGAATCATATACCATTCTAGGAAATGAACTATCGAGGACTATCCAAAAAAAAAAAAGAAATACAACAGGAAAACAGAGCAATCAATCAAAGGATGACAACAACATCAAAACAATGAAAGAGGGAACAAACGGCATAGGTATAGAACCTTCTAAAGGAGAGGAAGGCAAGGCGATATCAAGTAAGAGTAGACTGCTTCAAACTTATAAAGATAAGGGTAAATTCATGGTAACCACAAAGACAGTTAACAAACCAACTCATAAAAATAAAGACGAAAAACATAAAGTCTCAGCAAAAACAAAAACTACAAAAACAAAAGAAATGAACACAAAATCCACAAACAAAAGTAATTCAGCACAAGAGAGTAAGAAGAACAAAGAAAACATCAGCACCACAAAAAAAAGCACTACAAAATGACAGCAACAAACTCACATCTATCAATAATTACACTGAATGTAAATGGACTCAATGCATCCATAAAGAGACGGAGACTGGCAGAATGGATAAGAAAACAGGATCCATCAATATGCTGTCTATAAGAGACACACCTTAGAAACAAAGATGTGAATTTATTAAAAATTAAAGGTTGGAAAAAAATATATCAAGCTAACAACTACCAAAAAAGAGCAGGAGTGGCAATTCTAATCTCAGATAAAATAGACTTTAAAACAAAATCCACCATAAAAGACAAAGAAGGACACTATATAATGATTAAATGGGACGATCCATCATGAAGACATAACCATAATAAATATCTATGCACCCAATGACAGGGCTCCAAAATACATAAAAAAAACTCTAACAGCACTGAAAAGAGAGATCGACAGTTCCACAATAATAGTAGGAGACATCAACACACCACTCTCAGTAAAGGACAGAACAACTAAAAAGAAACTGAGCAAAGATACAGAAGACCTAAAGGACACAATCAGCCAACTGGACCTCATAGACATATATAGAACAATCCATCCAACCGCTGCAAAGGACACATTCTTTTCCAATGCACATGGAACATTCTCCAGAATAGACCACATCTTAGGCCACAGAGCAATCCTCAACAAGATCCAAAATGCTGAGATAATTCACAGTATCTTCTCTGACCACAATGCCATCAAGGTAGAAATTAACACTAGAAAGAGCAAGGAAAAAAAATCAAACATATGGAAACTGAATAATACTCTGCTTACACATCAATGGGTAATAGAAGAAATCAGAGATGGAATTAAAAAATTCCTAGAATCAAATGAAAATGAAAACACATCATACCAAAACCTTTGGGACACAGCAAAGGCAGTCCTCAGAGGACAATTTATAGCAATAGATGCACATATCAAAAAAGAAGAAAGGGACAAAATCACAACATTAACTACAGAACTCAAACAAATAGAAAGAAAACAGCAAAAAAAGCCTACAACCACCAGAAGAAATGAGATCGTAAAGATCAGAGCAGAAATCAATGAAATAGAGAACAGAAAAACAATAGAAAGAATCAACAAAACCAAAAGTTGGTTCTTTGAAAGAATCAACAAAATCGACAAACCACTGGCCAGACTGACAAAAGAAAAACAGCAGAGGGCACAGATAACCCAAGTAAGAAATGAAATGTGGGACATTACAACAGACCCAACCGAAATAAAAAGGATTATAACACAATATTATGAAAAACTATATTCCAACAAATTTGAAAACCTAGAGGAAATGGATAAATTTCTAGAAACACACGGCCTACCCAAACTACAACAAAGTGATATTGAAAATCTGAACAGACCCATAACAGGAGAAGAGATTGAAAAGGTAATAAAAAAAACTCCCAACCAAAAAAAGCCCTGGCCCAGATGGCTTCACTGGCGAATTCTACAAATCATTTACAGAAGAGCTTATACCAGTTCTACTCAAGCTATTTCAGAGCATAGAAGAGGAAGCAACACGTCCAAATTCATTCTATGAAACCAGCATAACGCTGATACCAAAACCAGGCAAAGACATCACAAAAAAAAAAAATTACAGACCAATATCTCTCATGAATATAGACGCAAAAATTCTGAACAAAATTCTAGCCAATAGAATTCAGCATCATATCAAAAAAATAATGCACCACGACCAAGTAGGATTCATACCAGGTATGCAAGGATGGTTCAGCATTAGAAAAGCAATCAACGTAATTCACCACATAAATAAAAGGAAAGAAAAGAATCACATGATCATCTCAACTGATGCAGAAAAGGCATTTGACAAAGTCCAACACCCATTCCTGATAAAAGCTCTCAATAAAATAGGTATAGAAGGGAAATTTCTCAACATAATAAAGGGCATCTATGCAAAACCAACAGCCAACATCATTCTTAATGGAGAGAGGCTGAAAACATTCCCCTTGAAAACAGGAACAAGACAAGGATGCCCTTTATCACCACTCCTATTTAACATTGTGCTGGAAGTTCTAGCTAGAGCAGTAAGGCAAGAGAAAGAAATAAAGGGCATCCAAATTGGTAATGAAGAAGTTAAACTCTCCCTGTTTGCAGATGATATGATACTATACATAGAAAACCCTAAAGACTCCACCAGAAATCTACTGGAACTAATAGAAAGATTCAGCAGAGTAGCAAGATACAAGATAAACATTCAAAAATCAGTTGGATTCCTATACACCAGTAAAGAGAACGATGAAAAGGAGATCAGGAAATCAATACCATTTTCAATAGCCCCTAAAAAGATAAAATACTTAGGAATAAATCTGACCAGGAATGTAAAAGACCTATACAAAGAAAACTACAAAACACTGCTGCATAAAACCCAAAAGGATCTACATAAATGGAAAAACATAGGATGCTTATGGATAGGCAGAGTCAACATTGTGAAAATGACAATTCTACCCAAAGCAATTTACAAATACAATGCAATCCCGATCCAAATACCAACAACATTCTTCAAAGAGATGGAAAAACTAATTATTAACTTTATATAGAAAGGGAAGAAGCCCCGAATAAGTAAAGCACTACTGAAGAAGAAGAATAAAGTTCGAGGACTCACACTACCTGACTTGAGAACCTACTATACAGCTACAGTAGTCAAAACAGCCTGGTACTGGTACAACAACAGACTTTGACCAATGGAACAGAATTGAGAACCCAGATGTAAATCCATCCACCTACAGTCTCCTGATTTTCGACAAGGGCCCAAAGTCCATCAAATGGGGAAAAGACAGTCTTTTTAACAAATGGTGCTGGCAAAACTGGATATCCCTTTGCAGAAAAATGAAACAGGACCCATACCTCACACCGTATACAAAAACTACTTCAAAATGGATCAAAGACCTGAATATAAAGCCTAAAACTACAAAGTTCATAGAAGAAAAAATAGAACCAACACTTCAGGCCTTAATACATGGCATTAACAGGATACAAACCATAAACATCAACACAAAAAACCCAACAGATAAACTAGATAACTGGGATCTAAAAATCAAACACCTATGTTCTTCAAAAGACTTCACCAAAAGAGTCAAAAGAGAACCTACAGACTGGGAAAAAATTTTTGGACAGTACAAGTCAGACGAAGGTCTAATCTCCATTATCTACAAGAAAATCCAACACCTCTGCAACAAAAAGACAAACAATCCTATCAAAAAATGGGCAAAGGAAATGTACAGGCACTTCACCAAAGAAGACATTCAAATGGCCAACAGACACATGAGGAAATGCTCGCGATCACTAGCCATTAGAGAAATGCAAATTAAAACCACAATGAGATACCATCTCACCCCGGCATTACTGGCACGAATCAAAAATACTGGAAATAACAAATGTTGGAGGGGCTGCGGGGAGATGGGAACTCTTATACACTGCTGGTGGGAATGCAAAATGATACAACCATTTTGGAAAACGATATGGCGTTTCCTCAAAAAGCTAGAAATAGACATACCATTCGATCCAGCAATCCCACTCCTAGGAATATATCCTAGAGAAATAAGAGCTGTCACTCGAATAGACATATGCACACCTATGTTCATGGCAGCATTATTCACACTAGCAAAACAATGGAAACAACCTAGATGCCCATCAACAGATGAATGGATACACAAACTATGGTACATACACACAATGGAGTACTATGCAACGAGAAAGAACAACAATGAATCTGTGAACCATCTCATAACATGGATGAAACTGGAGGACATTGTGCTGAGTGAAATAAGTCAATCACAAAAGGACAAATATTGTAGGAGACCTCTATTGTAAAAACCCATGAAAAAATTCACATGCAAAATGTAACAATCCTTGTTGGTTACCAGGGATGGGAGGGGAGGGGGTGAAATACTAAATAGGCAATAGATAAGTGGTATCTTGGGTGAGAGGTGAGACAGTACACAGTACAAGCGAAACTAACACAACCTGCACAAGGAAAGGTCATGGAGGCCCCATAGACACATCCAAACTCCCCGAGGGACTGAGTTGTTGGATGGAGGGTTCTGGGGACCATGGTCTCGGGGAACATCTAGCTGAATTGGCATGACACTACTTATAAAGATAATGCTCTACATTCTACCTTGTTGAGTAGTGTCTGGGGTCTTAAAAGCCTGTGAGCGGCCATCTAAATACTACACTGGTCTCATCCCTTTGGGAGCATGGGAGAAGAGAACAGGATACAACGAAAAGATTAGTCCAAAGGACTAATTGTCCACAGCTACTAAGACCTCCACCGGACTGAGTCCAGTACAGCTAGATGGTGCCTGGCTACCGCCAATGACTCCTCTGACCAGGATCACAACAGAGGGTTCTGGAAAGAGCTGGAGAAGGATGTAGAGCATAATTCTAACTCACAAAAAAAAAAAAAAAAAAGACCAGATTTACTGGCCTAAAGGAGACTGGAGAAACCTCAAGAGTATGGCCCCCAGACACCCTTTCAGCTCAGAGGTGAAGTTACCTTTGAGGTTCACTGTTCAGCCTGGGAGTGGACAGCCCAGTAAAACTAAATGAGACTAACGAGGTACAGGAGTCCAGTGACAAGGGCCAGAAGGCAGAGGGGGAGTAGGAAGCTGATGATGAGGAACACAAGTTGAGTAAGGATACTGTTGATGTGTTGTGAGATTGTTCACCATTGTTATAGGGCAACATTTGTAGTAACTGCTAAATGGGAGGCTATTTTGTCCTGTAAGCCTTCATCTTGGGTGAGAATGGTAGCACAATTGGAAGAGCATAGTCAATATCACTTAAATGTGTGCATAAAAAGTTTTGAAATGGTGTATCTTTGGCTATGTGTATTTTCACCAAAAAAAAAAAAAAAAAAAAAAGCTGAGAATTCAGAGGGTTAAAATGTTGTGGGGTTTTTAACCAAAGTCATAAAACAGCGTGCGTACTACTGTTACATGAGAAACTGTTTGTTCTGTAAGCCTTCACCTGAACTACAATAAAATATTAAAAAAATATATATATATCTGTCAACGTGGTTGGGTCATGATTCCCAGTATTGTGTAATTGTGTACCATTTTGTAATCTGATGTGATTTCTTTATGTCTTGTAAATTCAATCAGTATGATCTAATAAGATGGGTTAGCGGCAGTTATACTGAAAATGTATACAAGATTAGATAGTGTCTTAAGCCAATCTGTTTTGAGATATAAAAGACAGAAGGGAGCAGAGACACATGGGAACCTCATACCACCAAGAAAGCAGTACCAGGAGCAGAGCACATCCTTTAGACCTTGAGGTTCCTGCACTGAGATAGTCCCAAACCCAGGGAAGACTGATGCTTCACAAGGACCTTCCTCCAGAGCCCACAGAGAGAGAAAACCTTCTCTTGGAGCTGATGCCCTGAATTTGGACTTGTAGCCTACTGGACTGTGAGAGAATAAACTTCTCTTTGTTGAAGCCATCCAATTGTGGTATTTCTGTTAGAGCAGCACTAGATGACTAAGACACTCCATTTTTGCATCTTTGAAGATGCCATGGGTTCTACTGTTCCAATAGATGTCTTTGATCCTTTGTTCTCAGCATGGACCACTCAATGTGTTGTGAAACCTTACTTCGATTCAGTCTCTGATTATTGCTCCTCCCACCTACTTAATCAAGGGGTATTAACTCCTATTTTCTCTTAATTTAATCTCCTTCTGTTCATTACGTCCCACCCACACATAATGAGTCACAGCTCCTCATCTCCTCTGGCCTGCTTTATAAAGTTTGTCAATGCATCTTACTTGAAAGTTGTATTTCTTTTCTTCAAATACAACATCCTTTCCCAAATCATGATACAAATTTTTTAGGTGGGCAAGTAAAACTGACTTTTGTTAACTCAATAAAAAAGAAAGAAAATTATCAAATGGTGGATAGTGACTCACAAAACTGAAGGAATGACTGAATAACAGTCTTTACAATGAATAGGAACCTGACAGCTTCTGAAATCTGGTATCTTCAAGGTACCATATCAGGATTAATCTGTGGAAGGCAGAATAATGGACCACCACAGATATCTATGTCCTAATCCCGATAGCCTATGAGTGTATTACCTTATATGGAAAAAGGGACTTTGCAAATATGAGTAAGCATATGGGTCTTGGGACAAGGAGATTATCCTGATTATCTGAGTGGGCCCAATCTAATCACATGAATCCTTAAAAGCAGAAAACCTTTCCTGGATACACTAGAGAGATATAATAATGCATGAAGGGTCAGAAGGATGCAAACTTTCTGTCTTTGAAGATGGAGGACAAAGCCACGAACCATGGAATGCAGGTAGCCTCTAGAAACTGGAAGGTAAGGGAATGGATGCTCTCCAAGAGCCCTCAAAAAGAAACGCAACCCTGTTGACACCCTGTTTTTAGCCCAGTGAGACCAATGCCCTGCTTCTGACATACAGAACTGTAAGATAATAAATTTGTATTGTTTTAAGCCACTAAGTTTGTAGTAATTAGTTATAGCAGTCATAGAAAACTAAAACAATCAGTTCCAAGAGAACTTCTCCAAAATAAAAGTCAAATCACAGCACCTTCCACCTCCTACCCCTGTACAAGAGAATCACAAGGCTGGGTTCCTTTAGGCAATATAAATCACATTTGTGTATTCTGCTATGACTCATTTAAAACATGTATGGAAATATTGCCTCCTAGTCTATACTTCACCTTTTTGATACAGCAGTTATGGTACTCATTGTCTGTGTAGATTCCAATTTATGTGACTTATGATAAGCTCCAAGATAAGAATAAGCAAAGACCTCTGAACAGGCTTTGAAGGCCCAATAAAGCATATGAGCAAGTGGTTTACACTCTTAGTAACCCTAATACTGCTCTATTGTCACCCTACCCTCCAGAAATATCTGTAGCCTTATAGTGAGTAAACTATGGTGAGAGTTTGAAAGCCTGTGATTTCAGTTTAGAAATGATTCTGGACAGAAGTTGATTGCTGTGGGGTTAATTCCTCACCCTGGAACTCTGAAAATCAGCGGAAAAGAGAATGAAGAATTGGTATTAAGACTTGAAGAAAGAATATGTAGGAGAGCTTCTTAGAATGGGTCTAGAGTTTGGGAGATTTCTATCCCATGTCAGGGTCCAATCTAAAGGACCTCACTACAGATAAGGTCTTAATGACAAAGTGGGAAAGATAGCCTGGCCTGTGGATTTCAGTTAGTCCCTGTCCCCAGGCACCCCAGTATTTTTTCAAGAGATTCATGAAACATGACAATGCCCTCTATGCCAGGTTGGCATGGGCTTAGCAACATGGACTTTATAGAGGCTGACCTGACTGCTTTACTTATGACAGAAGAATGTCCCAGCAGCAGCAAACAGTCATGGGCCCTCCATACAGTCTCATATTTTGAGGCAACCACACAGCTAACCAGTAGCATTTTATTGCTGTACCCTTTCTATCATAAGGAGAGTAAAAATTTGTTTTCATTGGAATATACATATTCTATAATGAAACTCATTCCTTTGCCCATCATGCATCTGCCAGGCACACCATCTGTGGACTTGTTTAACACCTTATATATACCCTGATGTTATCTTAAATATCATAGCCTTCAACTAAGGATCTTACTTATAATAAAAAAATAAACAGTGACCTCATGGTTAAAGGATGGCCTTTTAAAAAAATTTATTATTAATATTATCATGAGCCTCTTGGCCCAGAAACAGCTATGGTGCAAGCAGGGAAACTTGTAAGATGATATGTGAACCAGTGACTAATAAATGTTTTTTATCCCATAACCAGAATGCATGAGTCTAAGGATTAAGCAGAAGAAGTGGAAAAGGCCTCTCTCAAGATGTTGCATAATAACCCTGATGGTTCTTTTATCTTTCCATATTTGTGACTCTAAGCTCAGCACATATACATAATTTTGGTACCAAATAGAAAAATGCTTTTGCCAGGGATCTGCAGTCATTCCATTCAATTGGATGCTTGAAATTGCGATCTGGTCATGTGGCGTTTCTTACACCACTACATAAACAGGAAAAAAGGAGGCAGGAGAACAAGTATTATGGTGTTTTCTAGTGGTTAAGAGCTTGGCTGCTGTCTTAGTCATCTAGCGCTGCTATAATAGAAATGCCACAAGTGGATGGCTTTAACAAAGAGAAGTTATTCTCTCACTGTCCAGTAGGCTACAAGTCCAAATTCAGGGCGTCAGCTCCAGGGGAACACTTTGTCTGTTGGCTCTGGAGGAAGGTCCATGTAATCAATCTTCCCTTGGTCTGGGAGATTCTCTGTGCAGGAACCTCAGGTCTAAAGAACACGTTCTGCTCCAGGCTCTGCTTTCTTGGTGGTATGAGGTTCCCCTGTGTCTCTGCTCCCTTCTCTCTTTTATATCTCAAAAGAGATTGGCTTAAGACACTATCCAATCTTGTATACCTCATCAGTATAAGTGTCGCTAATCCATCTTATTACTTCATAGTCATACGGTTTACAACACGTAAGGAAATCACATCAGATTACAAAATGGTACACAATCATATAGTACTGGGAATCATGACCCAGCAAAGTTGACAGATATTTTGGAGGGACACAACTCAATCCATGACAGCTGCTAACCTAAAGGTCGGCAGTTTGAATTCACCAGCTTCTCCTTGGAAATCCTACGGGGAAGTTCTACCCTGTCCCAGAGCGTTTCTATGAGTCACAATCAGCTTGATGACAATGGGTTTGGTTGTTTGGTTTTCCATTGCTTTGATTTTAAATAGAAATAGGATTTCTACTACACATATGGGGCAAAATGGTTGGAACCTTGGTGTCCCTTGGCATTCCTATAGTAACTTTTAATAGAGGAGCACAGTTTTCTTCCAAGGCAGGAAAACTTAGGGCCAATAACTCTCAGGATGAAGATTTATATTGTCATCGTAGGGGATAAAAAGCCCTACTTATCTAAGATGCTAGTGGAAAGCAAGGAGAACTTTGAGAGTGTAATGGATGAGAAAAGCCCTAGGTCCAGCAAGGGCTTCAGGGTCTGTTGCAGAAAGCAGAACTTTATTTTCTTCCTTTCTTTGTCATGGATGTGTGTGTGTGTCTGTGTGTGTGTGTGTGTGTGTGTGTGTGTGTGTGTGTGTCCATGTGTGTAACTTCTCTTTCTTACTGTGTATAATGTGTGTTAGTGGTAGGTAAATTCACCTAAGATCCAGAGCTTACAGAACATCACGGCAGGAGAGTGACTAAACTAGATTAGAAATGTTCATCATTCAGATATTTTGAGCCTGGAGTTTAATAAATAAAACAAAATAGAACTTAGTCTGTTTCAATTTTCAAAAAAAAAGACATGTTTTTTATTGTATCCATATGGGATAGTTAAATTATGTAGCTGAAACATTTTTGATATCTTTCTATGGATGTAAAGATGTTAAGAGTATGGGGAAATAAGGTCTGGGTTGTAGGGTTGTGGTGTGATCAATCACTTTTTTATGGCCTTTCTTGCCATGGTATTGGAACTCCCACCAAATGATTTGGTGAGACTATGCAAATAAGGTGCTTGTGGCCCACCAAATGGATTGGGCAGCTTGCTAATAATGCATATAAGGTGCATGGCACCCATATGGGGGTGGGACTATGCAAATAATGTGTACGGAAACCTAATGAGTATTTTTCCATCCCTCAAGCCTTAAAATGAACCATCCTAGGGGCAGTGAAGGGGACCTCACTACCACCAAGAAGAAGAGACAGGAGTGGAGTGCATGGAAACTGAATACCACCCTGCTTAGAAACCACTGGGTAATATCATTAATATCAAAAACCACTGGTAATATCACTCAAAAGCAGCTGAGGTGGTATATCAACAGGGAACTGCCAGAAATTCAGGCTGGATTCAGAAGAGGACGTGGAACCAGGGATATCATTGCTGATGTCAGATGGATCCTGGATGAAAGTAGAGAATACCAGAAAGAAGTTTACCTGTCTTTTATTGACTATGCAAAGGCATTTGACTGTGTGGATCATAACAAATTATGGATAGCATTTCAAAGAATGGGGATTCCAAAACAATTGTGCTAGTGAGGAACTCGTACATAGATCAAGAGGCAGTTTTTCAGACAGAACAAGGGGATACTGTGTGGTTTAAAGTCAGGAAAGGTGTCCGTCAGGGTTGCATCCTTCTAACATACCTGTTCAATCTGTATGCTGAGCAAATAATCTGAAAAGCTGGACTATATGAAGAAGAATGGGGCATCAAGATTGAAGGAAGACTCATTAACAACCTGCGTTATGCAGATGACACAACCTTGCTTGCTGAAAGTGAAGATGACTTGAAGCACATACTGATGAAGAGATGGAACCAAAAACTTCCTAGAATCAAATAAGAATGAAAACAGATCATACCAAAACCTTTGGGACACAGCAAAGGCAGTCCTCAGAGGACAATTTATAGCATTAGATGCACAAGTCAAAAAAGAAGAAAGGGACAAAATCAAAACATTAACTATACAACTCAAACAAATAGAAAGAGAACAGCAAAAAAAAAAAAAGCCCACAGCCACCAGAATAAAGGAAATAATAAAGATCAGAGCAGAAATAAATGAAATAGAGAATAGAAAAACAATAGAAAGAATTAACAAAACCAAAAGTTCGTTCTTTGAAAAGATCAACAAAATCCACAAACCACTGGCCAGACTGAGAAAAGAAAAGCAAGAGAGAACTCAAATAACCCAAATAAGAAATGAAATGGGTAACATTACAACAGACCCAACTGAAATAAAAAGGATTATAACAGAATATTATGAAAAACTATACTCCAGCAAATTTGAAAAGCTAGAGGAAATGGATAAATTTCTAGAAACACACTACCTACCCAAATGACAACAAAGTGATGTTGAAAATCTGAAGAGACCCATAACAAGAAAAGAGACTGAAAAGGTAATAAAAAAAACTCCCAACCAAAAAAAACCCTGGCCCAGATGGCTTCACTGGAGAATTCTACCAAACATTCAGAGAAGAGCTTGTACCAGTATTACTCAAACTATTTCAGAACATAGAAAAGGAAGGGATACTTCCCAAATCATTTTATGAGGCCAGCATAACCCTGATACCAAAAACAGGAAAAGACACCACAAAAAAAAGAAAACTACAGACTAGTATCTCTCGTAAATATAGATGTAAAAATTCTCAACAAAATTCAAACCAATAGAATTTAACATCATATCAAAAAAATAATACATCACGACCAAGTAGGATTTACACCAGGTATGCAAGGTTGGTCAACATTAGAAAATCAATCAACGTAATCCACCACATAAATAAAGGAAAAAAATGAACCACATGATCATCTCCATTGACGCAGAAAAGGCATTTGACAAAGTCCAACACCTATTCCTGATAAAAACTCTCAATAAAATAGGTATAGAAGGGAAATTTCTCAACATAATAAAGGGCATCTATGCAAAACCAACAGCCAACATCATTCTTAATGGAGAGAGGCTGAAAACTTTCCCCTTGAGAACAGGAACAAGACAAGGATGTCCTTTATCACCATTCCTAATTAACATTGTGCTGGAAGTTCTAGCTAGAGCAATAAGGCAAGAAAAAGAAATAAAGGGCATCCAAATTGGTAACGAAGAAGTTAAACTGTCCCTGTTTGCAGATGATATGATACTATGAATAGAAAACCCTAAAGACTCCACAAGAAATCTACTGGAAATAATAGAAATATTCAACAGAGTAGCAGGATAAAGATAAACATAAAAAAATCAGTTGAATTCCTGTACACCAATAAAGAGAACGATGAAAAGGAAATCAGGAACATAATACCATATACAAGAGCCCCTAAAAAAATAAAATATCTAGGAATAAATCTAACCACTGACGTAAAAGACCTATACGAAGAAAACTACAAAACACTACTGCAAGAAACCCAAAGGGATCTACATAAATGGAAAAACATATCATGCTCATGGATAGGTAGAGTCAACATTGTGAAAATGACAATTCTACCCAAAACAATTTACAAATACAACGCAATCCCGATCCAAATACCAACAACAGTCTTCAAAGAGATGGAAAAACTAATCATTAACTTTATATGGAAAGGGAAGAAGCTCCGAAAAAGTAAAGCACCACTGAAAAAGAAGAATAAAGTTGGAGGACTCACACTACCTGACCTCAGAACCCACTATACAGCTACAGTAGTCGAACAGCCTGGTACTGGTACAACAACAGATACATTGACCAGTGGAACATTATTGAGAACCCAGATGCAAATCCATCCCCCTGCACTCACCTGAACTTCGACAAGGGCCCAAACTCCATCAAATTGGGAAAAGATAGTCTTTTTTTTGTTGTTGTTTTGTTTTTATTTTATTTTATTTTATTTTATTTAAACACCATTTCAAAACTTTTTACTTACACATTTAAGTGATATTGACTATGCTCTTCCAGTTGTGCTGCCATTCTCGCCCAAGATGAAGGCTTACAGGACAAAACAGCCTCCCATTTAATAGTTACTACAAATGTTGCCCTATAGCAGTGGTCAACAATCTCACAATACATCGACACTGTCCTTATTCAATTTGTGTTCCTTATCATCAGTTTCCTACTCTCCCTCTGCCTTCTGGCCCTTGTCACTGGACTCCTGTACCTCGTTAGTCCCATTTAGTTTTACTGGGCTGTCCATTCCCAGGCTTAACATCGAACCTCGAAGGTAACTTCACCTCTGAGCTGAAAGGGTGTCTGGGGGCCACACTCTTGAGGTTTCTCTAGTATTCTTTAGGCCAGTAAATCTGGTCTTCTTTTTTTGGGGGGGGAGTTAAAATTATGCTCTACATCCTTCTCCAGCTCTGCCCAGAACCCTCTGTTGTGATCCTGGTCAGAGGAGTCATTGGTGGTAGCCGGGCACCATCCAGCTGTACTGGACTCAGTCCGGTGGAGGCCTTGGTAGCTGTGGACAATTAGTCGTTTGGACTAATCTTTTCGTTGAATCCTGTTCTCTTCATTCTCCCTTGCTCCTGAAGGGATGAGACCAGTGGAGTATCTTAGATGGCCGCTCATAGGCTTTTAAGACCCCAGACACTACTCACCAAGGTAGAATGTAGAGCATTATCTTTATAAGTAGTGTCATGCCAATTCAGCTAGATGTTCCCCGAGATCATGGTCCCCAGAGCCCTCCGTCCAACAACTCAGTCCCTCGGGGGGTTTGGATGTGTCTATAGGGCCTCCATGACCTTTCCTTGTGCAGGTTGTGTTAGTTTCCCTTGTACTATGTACTATCTCACCTCTCACCCAAGTTACCACTTACCTATTACTTATTTAGTATTCCCCCCCCCCCCCATCCCTGGTAACCAACAAGGATTGTTACATTTTGCATGTGAATTTTTTCATGGGTTTTTACAATAGAGGTCTCATACAATATTTGTCCTTTTGTGATTGACTTCTTTCACTCAGCATAATGTCCTCCAGCTTCATCCATGTTATGAGATGGTTCACAGATTCATTGTTGTTCTTTCTTGTTGCATAGTACTCCATTGTGTGTATGTACCATAGTTTGTGTATCCATTCATCTGTTGCTGGACATCGAAGGTTGTTTCCATCGTTTTGCTATTGTGAATAATGCTGCCATGAACATAGGTGAGCATATGTCTATTCTAGTGATGACTCTTATTTCTCTAGGATATATTCCTAGGAGTGGGATTGCTGGATCGAATGGTATGTCTATTTCTAGCTTTCTGAGGAAACGCCATATCATTTTCCAAAATGGTTGTATCATTTTGCATTCCCACCAGCAGTGTATAAGAGTTCCCGTCTCCCTGCAGCCTCTCCAACATTTGTTATTTCCAGTATTTTTGATTCATGCCAGTAATGCCGGGGTGAGATGGTATCTCATTGTGGTTTTAATTTGCATTTCTCTAATGGCTAGTGATCGCGAGCATTTCCTCATGTGTCTGTTGGCCATTTGAATGTCTTCCTTGGTGAAATGTCTGTTCATTTCCTTTGCCCATTTTTTGATAGGATTGGTTGTCTTTTTGTTGTAGAGGTGTTGGATTTTCTTGTAGATTATGGAGATTAGACCTTTGTCTGACTTGTACTGTCCAAAAATTTTTTCCCAGTCTGTAGGTTCTCTTTTAACTCTTATGGTGAAGTCTTTTGAAGAGCATAAATGTTTGATTTTTAGAAGATCCCAATTATCTAGTTTATCTGTTGGGTTTTTTGTGTTGATGTTTATGGTTTGTATCCTGTTAATGCCATGTATTAAGGCCTGAAGTGTTGGTCCTATTTTTTCTTCTATGAATTTTATAGTTTGAGGCTTTATATTCAGGTCTTTCATCCATTTTGAAGTAGTTTTTGATAATGGTGTGAGGTATGGGTCCTGTTTCATTTTTCTACAAATGGATATCCAGTTTTGCCAGCACCATTTGTTAAAAAGACTGTCTTTTCCCCATTTGATGTATTTTGGGCCCTTGTCAAAAATCAGGTGACCGTAGGTGGATGGATTTACATCTGAGTTCTCAATTCTGTTCCATTGGTCAATGTCTCTGTTGTTGTACCAGTACCAGGCTGTTTTGACTACTGTAGCTGTATAGTAGGTTCTCAAGTCAGGTAGTGTGAGTCATCCAACTTTATTCTTCTTCTTTACTTATTCAGGGTTTCTTCCATTTCCATATAAAGTTAATAATTAGTTTTTCCATCTCTTTGAAGAATGTTGTTGGTATTTGGATCGGGATTGCATTGTATTTGTAGATTGCTTTAGGTAGAATTGCCATTTTCACAATGTTGAGTCTGCCTATCCATGAGCATGGTATGTTTTTCCATTTATGTAGATCCCTTTGGATTTCATGCAGCAGTGTTTTGTAGTTTTCTTTGTATAGGTCTTTTATATTCCTGGTCAGATTTATTCCTAAGTATTTTATCTTTTTAGGGGCTATTGAAAATGGTATTGATTTCCTGATCTCCTTTTCATCGTTCTCTTTATTGGTGTATAGGAATCCAACTGATTTTTGAATGTTTATCTTGTATCCTGCTACTCTGCTGAATCTTTCTATTAGTTCCAGTAGATTTCTGGTGGAGTCTTTAGGGTTTTCTATGTATAGTATCATATCATCTGCAAACAGGGAGAGTTTAACTTCTTCATTACCAATTTGGATGCCCTTTATTTCTTTCTCTTGCCTTACTGCTCTAGCTAGAACTTCCAGCACAATGTTAAATAGGAGTGGTGATAAAGGGCATCCTTGTCTTGTTCCTGTTTTCAAGGGGAATGTTTTCAGCCTCTCTCCATTAAGAATGATGTTGGCTGTTGGTTTTGCATAGATGCCCTTTATTATGTTGAGAAATTTCCCTTCTATACCTATTTTATTGAGAGCTTTTATCAGGAATGGGTGTTGGACTTTGTCTGATGCCTTTTCTGCATCAATTGAGATGATCACATGATTCTTTCCTTATATTTATGTGGAGGAGTACGTTGATTGCTTTTCTAATGTTGAATCATCCTTGCATACGTGGTATGAATCCTGGTTGGTCGTGGTGTATTATTTTTTTGATATGATGCTGAATTCTATTGGCTAGAATTTTGTTAAGAATTTTTGCATCTGTATTCATGAGAGATATTGGTCTGTAATTTTCTTTTTTTGTGATGTCTTTGCCTGGTTTTGGTATCAGCGTTATGCTGGCTTCACAGAATGAATTTGGAAGTGTTGCTTCCTCTTCCATGCTCGGATACAGCTTGAGTAGAACTGGTACGAGCTCTTCTGTAAATGTTTTGTAGACTTCTCCAGTGAAGCCATCTGGGCCAGGGCTTTCTTTGGTTGGGAGTTTTTTTATTACCTTTTCAATCTCTTCTCTTGTTATGGGTCTGTTCAGATTTTCAATATCACTTTGTTGTAGTTTGGGTAGGCCGTATGTTTCTAGAAATTTATCCATTTCCTCTAGGTTTTCAAATTTGTTGGAATATAGTTTTTCATAATATTCTGTTATAAGCCTTTTTATTTCAGTTGGGTCTGTTGTAATGTCCCCCATTTCATTTCTTATTTGGGTTATTTGTGCCCTCTGCTGTTTTTCTTTTGTCAGTCTGGCCAGTGGTTTGTCGATTTTGTTGATTCTTTCAAAGAATCAACTTTTGGTTTTGTTGATTCTTTCTATTGTTTTTCTGTTCTCTATTTCATTGATTTCTGCTCTGATCTTTACGATCTCATTTCTTCCGGTGGTTGTAGGCCTTTTTTGTTGTTCTCTTTCTATTTGTTTGAGTTCTGTAGTTAATGTTTTGATTTTGTCCCTTTCTTCTTTTTTGATATGTGCATCTATTGCTATAAATTGTCCTGTGAGGACTGCCTTTGCTGTGTCCCAAAGGTTTTGGTATGATGTGTTTTCATTTTCATTTGATTCTAGGAATTTTTTAATTCCATCTCTGATTTCTTCTATTACCCATTGATGTGTAAGCAGATTATTATTCAGTTTCCATGTGTTTGATTTTTTTTCCTTGCTCTTTCTAGTGTTAATTTCTACCTTGATGGCATTGTGGTCAGAGAAGATACTGTGAATTATCTCAGCATTTTGGATCTTGTTGAGGATTGCTCTGTGGCCTAAGATGTGGTCTATTCTGGAGAATGTTCCATGTGCATTGGAAAAGAATGTGTACTTTGCAGCGGTTGGATGGATTGTTCTATATATGTCTATGAGGTCCAGTTGGCTGATTGTGTCCTTTAGGTCTTCTGTATCTTTGCTCAGTTTCTTTTTAGTTGTTCTGTCCTTTACTGAGAGTGGTGTGTTGAAGTCTCCTACTATTATTGTGGAACTGTCAATTTCTCTTTTCAGTACAGTTAGAGTTTTTTTTATGTATTTTGGAGCCCTGTCATTGGGTGCATAGATATTTATTATGGTTATGTCTTCTTGATGGATCATCCCCTTAATCATTATATAGTGTCCTTGTTTGTCTTTTATGGTAGATTTTGTTTTAAAGTCTATTTTATCTGAGATTAGAATTGCCACTCCTGCTCTTTTTTGATAGTTGTTAGCTTGATATATTTTTTTCCAACCTTTGATTTTTAATAAATTCACATCTTTCTTTCTAAGGTGTGTCTCTTGTAGACAGCAAATTCATGGATCTTGTTTTCTTATCCATTCTGCCAGTCTCCGTCTCTTTATGGATGCATTGAGTCCATTTACATTCAGTGTAATTATTGATAGATGTGAGTTTATTGCTGTCATTTTGTAGTGCTTTTTTTTGTGATGCTGATGTTTTCTTTGTTCTTCTTACTCTCTTGTGCTGAGTTACTTTTGTTTGTGGATTTTGTGTTCATTTCTTTTGTTTTTGTAGGTTTTGTTTTTGTTGAGACTTTATGTTTTTCGTCTTTATTTTTATGAGTTGGTTTGTTAACTTTTTTTGTGGTTACCATGAATTTTACCCTTATCTTTATAATTTTGAAGCAGTCTACCGTTACTTGGTATCGCCTTGCCTTCCTCTCCTTTAGAAGGTTCTATACCTATGCCGTTTGTTCACTCTTTCATTGTTTTGATGTTGTTGTCATCCTTTGATTGATTTCTCTGATTCCCTGTTGTATATCTTTTGTGTTTGGAAAGTCCTCTGTAGTTCAGTTCCTAGAATTGTATCTGGTTCATGTGAACCTGCATCCTAGGTCCTAGGTCCTGCCTGAGGGCTGAAGTTGTTTGTCCTCAGATCGAAGAACTCCCTTTAATAATTCTTGTAAGTTTGGTTTGACTTTTGCATATTCCTTTGGTTTCTGTTTATCTGGAAATGACCTAATTTCACCATCAAATCTGAATGAGAGTTTTGCAGGATATATTATTCTTGGCTGACAATTTTTTTCTTTCAAGATTTTATATATGTCATCCCATTGCCTTCTTGCCTGCATGGTTTCTGCTGAATAATCTGAGCTTAGTCTTATTGTTTCTCCTCTGTATGTGACTTCTTGTTTTTCACGAGCTGCTCTCTGGATTCTTTGTTTGCCTTAATTTTAGCGAGCGTGAATATGATATGTCTTGGTGATTTTCTCTTGGGGTCTCTTCTATATGGGGTTCGTTGAGCTTCTTGGATGGCCAGCTTTTCATTTTTCATGATATTGGGAAATTTTCTGTCAGCAGTTCGTCAATGATCCTCTCTGTGTTTTCTGTTTTCTCCCCCTGTTCTGGTATGCCAATCACTCGTAAGTTTTTGCTTTTAATTGTGTCCCACATAACTCTCAGGGTCTCTTCATTTTTCTTTGTTCTTTTTTCTGAGTTTTCCTGAAACAGAGTTGTATCCAAGTGTTTGTCTTCAGTTCCACTGATCCTGTCTTCCATGGTTTCAAATCTACTTCTCAGCCCTTCTATGACACCGTCCATTTCTGAAATCTTGTTGTTTATCTTTTGGATTTCTAATTGTTGTTTTTGTATAATTTTGAGTTGTGAATTTATTTTGGCATTTTGTTCCTGCATCATCTTCCTGAATTCTTCCAATTTTTTGTCTGTATTTTCCATAAATTTGTCTATTTTTTCCTCATGTTTGTCAGCTTTTTGCCTCATTTCTTGGAAAATTACGAGTATTAGTGATTTGAGTTCCGTATCAGGTACTTCTAGTGCATTTTCTTCCACAGGAGAGTTATCTGGTGTTTTAATTTGGACACCTATTGGAGCCATCTTGTCTTGTTTTTGTAAATGTTTTGATATTGTTTGCTGTTTTCGGGGCATTCAGTAGATATTTCTCTTGTTTATTGATTGTAGATTTTTTTTTTTTTTTTGTTTCATCCTTGTGGTACAGCTGGGCAGATCTAGCTGAGGAGGAGCCACTGGGACAGGTTGCTTGTGGCACTCACCGCAGCCACCAGGACGGTCGGTAGTCAGTGCTGGGCAGGTTCCAATAGGGTGTGCCTGCGCCGCTTGGTAGTGTGATGTCTAGTGCACGGTGCAGGTAGGTAGGGTGCAGTGGGAAGATGGTTATGTGTGAAGCTAAGCAGTCGTCTGTCTCCGACCAGATGCTCTGCAAGGCTCCTCTTCCGTTCGCTGGTCTCTGATAGGAATCCAAGATGGTGGATCCGCGCTGCGTTAGCTGGTAAGGAATCTCTGCCTGAGTCTCTCCTCGCTCTCCGTTCTCTTTTAGTATTCTCACTCCGTTTGGTGTTTGGCTGAGTTCTTTATCTCTTCATTTGGTGTTCTAGGGTTTCAGGATTGTTGATTCTCTGTTAGGCTTAGTTTTTCAGATCTTTGCTGTGGAGGGACGGCGTGGTGCTTCTGCCTAGAGCACCATCTTGCCCCCTCCGAAAAGATAGTCTTTTTAACAAATGCTGCTGGCAAAACTGGATATCCATCTGCAAAAAAAAATGAAACAGCACACATACCTCACACCATATACAAAAACTATTTCAAAATGGATCAAAGAGCTAAATATAAAGCCAAAAATTATGAAGTTCATAGAAGAAAAAATAGGACCAATGTTGCAGGCCCTAATACACAGCCTTAACAGGATACAAACCATAACCATCAACACACAAACCCCAGAAGATAAGCTAGATAACTGGGATCTTCTAAAAATCAAACACCTATGCTCTTCAAAAGACTTCACCAAAAGAGTCAAAAGAGAACCTACAGACTGGGAAAAAATATTTGGACAGTACATATCAGATAAAGGTCTAATCTCTATAATCTACAACAAAATCCAACACCTCTACAACAAAAAGACAAATAATCCTATTAAAAAATGGGCAAAGGAAATGAACAGACACTTCACCAAAGAAGACATTCAAATGACCAACAGACACATGAGGAGATGCTCACCATCACTAGCTATTAGAGAAATGCAAATTAAAACCACAATGAGATACCATCTCACCCCGGCTTTACTGACATGAATCAAAAACACTGGAAATAACAACTGTTGGAGAGGCTGCGGAGAGATCGGAACTCTTATGCATTGCTGGTGGGAATGCAAAATGATACAACCATTTTGGAAAATGATATGGTGCTTCCTTAGAAAGCTAGCAATAGAAATACCATATGATCCAGCAATCCCACTCCTAGGAATACATCCTAGAGAAATAAGAGCTGTCACTTGAATGAACATATGCACACCCACATTCATGACAGCATTGTTCACAATAGCAAAAAGATGGAAACAACCTAGATGCCCATCAACAGATGAATGGATAAACAAACTATGGTACATACACATAATGGAATACTATGCAACGAGAAAGAACAACGATGAATCTGTGAAGCATCTCATAACATGGATGAAACTGGAGGACATTATGCTGAGTGAAATAAGTCAATCAGAAAAGGACAAATATTGTATGAGACCTCTATTGTAAAAACCCATGAAAAAGTTCACACACAAAATGTAACAATCTTTGTTGTTTACGAGGGATTGGAGGGGTGGTCGGGAATACTAAATAGGCAATAGATAAGTGGTATCTTGGGTGAAGGGCGAGACAGTACGCAGTACCAAGGAAACCAGCACTACTTGTACAAGGAAAGTCATGGAAGCTCCATAGACACATCCAACTCCCTGAGGGACTGAATTGCTGGGTGGAGGGCCGTGAGGACCATGGTCTTGGGGAACATCTAGCTCAATTGGAATAACACAGTTTATAAAGACAATGCTCTACATTCTACCTTGGTGAGTAGTGTCTGGGGTCTTAAAAGCCTGTGAGCAGCCATCTAAGATACTCCACTGGTCTCATCCCTTCGGGAGCAAGGGAGAATGAAGAGAACAGGATACAAGGAAAAGATTAGTCCTTTGGACTAATGGACCACAGCTACCAAGGCCTCCACCGGACTGAGTCCAGTACAGCTAGATGTGCCCGGCTACCACCACTGACTGCTCTGACAGGGATCACAACAGAGGGTTCTGGACAGAGCTGGAGAAGGATGTAGAACAAAATTCTAACACACACAAAAAAGACCAGATTTACTGGCCTGAAGGAGTCTGGAGAAACTCCGAGAGTATGGCCCCAGACATGCTTTTAACTCAGTGGTGAAGTCACTTCCAAGGTTCACCTTTCAGCCGGGGATTGGGCAGCCCCATGAAACAAACAAACAAAAAAAGATATTGGAGGCTAGTTGTTTTGACTTTTCTAAATGCTAAGGATTCTGTTGAAGCGCCGGTCCAGTGAGTCTTGTTCTGTCACTGTTTAATATGCAGAGAGTCCTGGCCAAGTATGACTAAAGTGCTATGAAAACCTTGATAAGAAAGGCTTCCAGTAAGCTACAAATTTTACTATCAAATACAATAAAACACCTAGATATTAGGGGTCTATAGATCCCTCATTACTGAAAAAAAAAATCAAGCTAGGGAAGAAAACAGAAAAAATAAATAAAAGGGCATAATCAAGGAGGGTTAATAATTCAAATTTTATGGTACCATGTGTCACAAATTTACAGCAGTGCATTTCAAACTTTAATATTCATGCAAATCACCTGGAGATGTTACAGTGCAGATTTTGATTCCAGTAGATTTGGATGGGGTCTGAGTGTCTGCATTTCCTACAAGTTCTCAAAGGTTGCATACTGCTGGTTTGAGGACCACACTCTGAGAAGCAAAGCTTATAGTATATCTGAAGTTCTGAGATAGTGTACTATCTTTTTACTGTTAATTATGACAGGGCATGTGCTGTTCTTGGGTCTTGATTAGTTCCTTGCACTTAACTACATGCCAGAAGAGCAAATTGAAAGCTGATGCCCTGGGCCATCTGCCATTGCAGGTTCCCAATTATGTTGTACTTTTACCATTAGAAGCTGTTATGTTACAAGATCTCCCTGACTAAGCTCTCCAGTGGTTGATCAAATTGTATAGTCATTGTGCCTTACCATGGATGGCTGATAAGGTAAAAAGAAACTGAGGAATTCATGCTGATCACAAACTGTCAGCACTACTTAATCATTTATAAAGAAGGGGGACTCTCCTTGCTCCTTTAGAAAGTAGTCATTAAAGAATCTTGACCAATGAACTTGTTCTTTGTAGAATTGTTCTCACCAAAGCATTGGCGAGAAGCAAGCTGTATCTGGCAGGGGGATGGGGGAGAAGGAACTAGTTTTTCGTTTGTGCTTTAGGTGAAAGTTTACAGCACAAGTTAATTTCTCATACAAGAATTCCTACACATACTGTTTTGCGACATTAGTTGCAATCCCACAAAGTGACAGCACACTCTCCCTGGTTTCCTGTGTCCATTCGACCAGTTCCTGTCCCTTCCTGCCTTCTCATCCTGCTTTTGGACGGAGTTGCTCATTTGGTCTCGTATATCTGATTGAACTAAGACGCACATTCTTCATGTGTATTATTTTTTGTTTTATAGCCCTGTCTAATTTTGTCTGAAGAGTGGGCTTCGGGAATGGTTTCAGTTCTAGGTTAACAGTGCATTCAGGGCCCGTAGTTTCAGGGATTCATCCAGTCTCTGTCAGACCATTAAGTCTGGTCTTTTTACATGAATTTGAGTTCTGTTCTACATTTATCTCCTGCTCTGTTTGGGAATCTCTGTTGTGTTCCCTGTCAGGGCTGTCATTGGTGGTAGCTGGGCACCATCTAGGAACTGCAATTAATTTTGATTGAGAAAATAGAAAATATTTGTAAAAGTTTATAACATGCTAGGCTACTGAACATAACTTCTATAAATTTCCTATATTTCTATTAAAAGAGGCCAAAAAGCATTAGTCAAGAACCATATTGAACAGAACTTCCTCGACTATTTTGCAAAAGTCAAAGATTTTCTGATTTTATGTAAAACCACTACTGTAATAATCACAGTTTTGTGCCACTGAGAGTGGTTAGATGCTATCTCAGGTGAGTTTAATTCGTCATTGATACCTGATATGAGTGTTAGCACAGCAAGACACTGAAAGAAAGATAAAAGTCCAGAATCAGACACCAGTTCTTCTCACTGGTTCAGAATAAGTGGAGGGTTATGAGTCATTGGTGATACAGGGTATTTAGAAGCCTCTGAAGCCCAGGGTCTTGTTTTTGGAGAAAACAGTGTAAGAATTTTCTACATTTCCCATATATGAAATTAATACTAATATGATTTTTATTAACTTACGTGTTAATCATTTTATACTAGAAAATGTGACTTCTTACATCTTCATAACAAATTTTAAAGTGAGTCATCTATTAGAGGGCAAAAATGAAGCTGAGATGTTAAGTAATTTGGTTATAAAGGAAAGGGTAGTAGTAGACAAAGCCAAATGCTAAACCCCGAACCCAGCTCCTTTGAGTCCAGTGCTTTTTACATTCAACCAGACTGATCTCCAATGTATCTTTTCATGTTCAACAAATGGAATCAATCCTACTTAATTTATAAAGAGGCAACATATCTCAATATCTCCACGCAGACTTAACTAAGACAACCTAAACATACTGTGGATATTAATGTATACATGCTGACTTTCACACATTTGTACCACAAAACTCCTCTTTTCTAGGATCTGTAGTGATGGACTGAGATTGAACTGCTGTTTTCGCATTATTGAGCTCTAGGCCGTGCAAGTTGCAGGTACATACGAACAAGTGTGGTGTTGTCATGTAAACCACAGAAAAGTATTCTTAACCACTTTAAAACCTTTAGAATAACTTCCTGTCCAATGGGTATTATTCAATATATTTGAAGACCAAAACCAAACAAAACCCATTGCCATCAAGTCAATTCTGACTCATAGCAACACTATAGGACAGAGTAGAACTGCCCCACAGCATTCCAAGGAGTGGCTGGTGGATTTGAACTGCCAATCTTTTGGTTAGCAGCTGCGCTCTTAACCACTGTGCCACCAGGGTCCTCAAAAGAGCCATCATGAAATGAATGAAACAGGTCTCTGGCTAACACAATCAGAAGAGAAGTCATATTTTTTTTCAACCACTCACTAATAGAACACCGTCATAGTCTCATAAAATGGTAGTTCCTTCTTACTTAAAGGATTATGCCATTCAGGAGTGTATGACAAGGAGTATCAGTGTGACAATCTTAATGGCTGTTTGCTTCCACTGGTGTTCTCCAATGGTTTGTGTAGGTTGTCATGTGTGTGTCGATGAGAGAGCAAAGTCCAGAATCTGACACCAGCTTTAGAGAAGAAAGTTAAATTTAAACCATGTTACAGTATTTTAAAAATATATATTTTAATTATCTACTTGTTCCTTGTCTTTTTACCGATTTACCAACATAGCACTTTACTTCTTTTCTAAGCTCCTCTTCTTTGCTTCAGAGTTAATAGTAATGTCCATTTAACATCAAATCTCCAAGAACTCATTATATGGACTATGACTGTGTGCTTTGGCAAATTTAACCTTTCCAAACAATGAGTCAGTTTTGATTCCTCAACATCTATGCAAAACAGTTGCTGAATGCTAATAATATAGAAAATGAAACATACTCAATCATCTTTTAGATTTTTTTATGAGAGAGACCATGAGTGAAAATTTAAATCTAGACAATTGTTATGAGCTCATATATCTGCTCTGCTTGTAGTTACCACAATCATTCTCCAGCTAATAGAATAATTATTACCCATTACTGTCGAGTCAAATTCCAACTCATAGTGACCTTATAGGATAGAGTAGAACCGCCCCATAGGGTTTCCAAGACTGTGAATCTTTATGGTAGCAGACTGCTACATCTTTCTCCCATGGAGCAGCTGGTGGGATCAAACCATCGACCATTCAGTTAGCAGCTGAGCGCATAACCACTGTGCCAAGAGGGCTCCAGAAAAATCATTAGGAACAGATAATTTATAATATTTGTTACCAAATACACTTTCTTGGCCTTCTAGTGAAAATGATCTCTGGAGAAAAATGGTAGAGAGTTGCAGAGTCCATAGTTGGTTGTTTAGGATGAAGAAAGTCATGTTTTCAGAGTATTTCTAGAAAGACCAGTGGATAGAGGAAAGGAAGTCAGACACATGCAGATAATAAAATAGATTAAGGCATATTCAGTTGATGTCACTGTTTAAGAGGAGGGTCCATAGTTATCATTCCCTACTAAAATTTCAATATAAGGAAACCAAGAGTAACTGAAGAAGGGCCGTCAAGCTCATCTCCTAGAGTCATTTCCAGAATGATTACCATCACTCAGTTCTGACTCATCAGGGGAAAGTCTTGCCTTTTTGTGCTATTGTCATTGCATCAACTTTAATTAAATGTATTCAATTATTGTGTAATAGGATATATTTTATTAATAACTGCACAAATTATCATGGAAAAATGCCCTGTTCAGTAATGCTGTCACATCAAATTCAGGGGGAAAAAAAGAAGACTTGACTCAAAGTCCAGGTTTAGCATACAGAAAAAAGCTAGAGTCCTAGCTTCCATGTCTTATTGTCAAGTAATACCCCCATCATAATTACAGCTACCATCAGTGATCACTAGAAACCGACATGATGAACAATATGACTTAAGAAATCTCCAGTTTATACAGTGACATTGCCCTCTTGCAATCCATGTCCTTTGAAAAGGCAGATTTCAGCTTTCCTAATAAAAAATCTACATGCTTCTTTTTCTTTGCTCAAGTAAAATTAAGTTAGCCAGTTTTGCTTTTTTTATTACAACATCAGAGCACCAAGTGATGAATGTCTAATATAATTTCAATACTCTATAACATTGTGAAGAATGGGAATTCCAGAGCACTTAATTGTGCTCATTGAGGAACCAGTACATAGACCAAAAGGCAGTCTCTAAAACAGAACAAGAGATTACTGCATGGTTTAAAGTCAGGAAAAGTGTGTGTCGGGGTTGTATCCTTTCACCATACTTATTCAATCTGTATGCTGAGCAAATAACTTGAGAAGCTGAACTATATGAAGAAGAACAGGGCATCGGGATTGGAAGAAGACTCGTCAACAACCTGCATTATGCAGATGACACAATCTTTCTTTCTGAAAGCGAAGAGGACTTGAAACACTTACTGATGATGATCAAAGTCTGTAGCCTTCAGTATGGATTACACCTCAGCATAAAGAAAGCAAAAATCCTCACAACTGGACCAAAAAGCAACATTATGACAAACAGAAAAAAGATTGAAGTTGTCAAGGATTTCACTTTTCTTGGATCCACAATCAACACCCATGGACACAGTAGTCAAGAAATCAAAAGATGCATTGCATTGGGCAAATCTTCTGCAAAAGATCTCTTTAAAGTGTTAAAAAGCAAAGATGTCACCTTGAAGACTAAGGTGCGCCTGACCCAAGCCATGGTGTTTTCAATTACCTCATATGTATGTGAAAGCTGGGCAATGAATAAGGAAGACCAAAGAAGAATTGACGCCTTTGAATTATGGTGTTGGTGAAGAATACTGAATATACCATGGACTTCCAAAAGAACAAACAAATCTGTCTTGGAAGATATACAGCCAGAATACTCCTTAGAAGCAAGGATGGCAAAGCTTGTTATCAGGAGGGAGCAGTCCCTGGAGAAGGGCATCATGCTTGGTAAAGTAGAAGGTCAGTGAAAGAGAGGAGGACCCTCAACAAGATGGATTTACACAGTGTCTGCAACAATGTCTCAAGCATAACAACGATCCTGAGGATGGCACAGGACCAGGCAGTGTTCCATTCTGTTGTACATAGGGTCACTATGAGTTGGAACTGACTCAATGGCACCTAACAACAACAACAACAAATAAACTTGAAGTTATATTATTTGAACAACTTCACTAAAACATACTTATATTTGATATGATTAGGTCTTTCATCTATAAGGTCTTCTCTTCAAAGATAAATGTAAGGAATATTCAAAGTTTTTTTAAAAACCTGCTAATTAGCATTCCAATTACCGTAATTTAAAGAAAGAAACACTATTAGTTAAAAATACTGTTATCCTTCATAAACAAATTTCTATGTACTTCTAATACATAAACACTATTATGAACCCTATTTCCAATATCATAGCCTTACAATTCTAAAAAAAAAAAAAAAAACTCCTTGGGAAAAAATAAATAAATAAACACAAAGAACACAAAGCTTTCTACCCCTCCTTCCTCTGTCCAAAGGTGAAGTTGCATTTTAAAATTCTATTTCATGGGGAATGAATTGTTTATGTTATTGCAATAATCAGAAATAGGCTTAAAGAATGGAATGTGGAGTTTTAAATTAGTATTTTCCCTCTAATGATCAAACCACTCTTGAATACCCTAATCCACTCATGCTTGTCAGATCCATTATTTGCAATTATGTTTATTCAAGTGTAAGTCTAGCATTAAACACAAAGCAACTTAAACGAGACGATAAATAATATTTAAAAGTTCTAAATAAACAGCACATTGACCTGACTCTTTGGGCATTTGGTTTTCTACTATTTTAAAATCAGGTAGGGGTACTGGAAAGAACTTGGATTTTTAAATCAGTTAGCCTTCCGCCACAGACCAGCAATATAAACTTTGGTTTGTTACTTAACCTCTCTGAGGTTGTATGTAGGTGGAAATACTAGAAATAACACACAAGAAATATCTGGTTCAAGATAGCTAACTAGGCTCAAGCATTTATCTCTCCTCCATCTCAAATTCTACTAAGATGATACAACACAAATTAAAATAAATCTCAAGGAATGCTGAAAGTTTAGGAGGGCTTCACCAATATATCAGAAGAGTCGGCTTTCTGAAAGATATAAAAGCAGATGACAGCAGGGCAAGAAAACCTAACAGGCCCAAGGAAACAGAAAAGCCATACAGAAAATAAAAGGACATCCTAAAAGAGAATGCTGACAGCAGAACCTAAGAATAGCCTTGTTCATGATTAAGGAAAGGGGCTGTGAAAAGAAATGGTCAATGGGCAGCTAACCAGGTAATTAGCTGAAGAACAGTGCAGTTGACTCCTGGTTCTACCCTGAAGATATAATCATGATAAGAACTTCCAAACTGGAAATTCTTATATTGACTACCTGTGGAGTAGGCATTAGAGAAAAAAAAAAATTCACAGGTAGTTAATTACCTATTCTTCTTTAGGTCAAGTAAATTATTTAACAGAAATTTAAACAGTAAATACATATATAGTATCCATTGTGTACCATACTACTCAGAAGATATAAAAATATTTATATGGTCATTATTTTCTTAGGTCCTTACTGAAATTCTGGGAGGGTTTGAATGTTATATTTCTGATCTAAAATAACTGGGGTTCGTATGTTTTGTGATCTACCAGAACATTATGCTGTCAGGAGTGTAACCAAAAATTATACTATCAGGTGTGTAACTTCAAGTCAATTACTATTTCCACTAAACCAGGCTGGGAAAATTTACTGTAACATATAAGTGAAATACTACTTTCTTATAATGGGTCATGGAGTATAAAGATACATGCAAAATAATGAAGCTTGTTTTATGCATCACCTCTCAATCTTCACTTACCACTTTGCTCCTGGTGTTCCACCAACTCACACCCTCAGTGACCATTTGGAAAATGCATAGACTTCCAGAAATAAGAATGACTGCTTCATCTTCTCTGATCACAATGCCATAAAAGTAGAAATCAATAACAGGAAAAGCAAGGGGCGGGGGGAACCATGGAAACTGAATAATACCTTGCTTAAAAACCACTGGGTAATAGAAGAAATCAAAGATGGAATCAAAAAATTTCTAGAATCAAATGAGAATGAAAACTCATCATATCAAAACCTTTCAGACACAGCAAAGGCAGTGATCAGAGATCAATTTATAGTAATAGGTGCACATATCAAATAAGAAAGGACCAAATCAAAACGTTAGCCTGACAACATCAACAAATAGAAAGAGAACAGAAAAAGAAGTGCACAGCCAGCAGAAGAAAGGAAATAATAAAGATCAGAGCAGAAATAAATGAAATAAAGAATAGAAAAACAATAGAAAAAATCAACAACACCAAAAGTTAGTTCTTTGAAAGGATCAAAAAAATCAACAAACCATTGGTCAAATTGCAAAGAAAAACAGGAGAGGACACAAATAACCCAAATGAGAAATGAAATGGGGTACTTTATGACAGACTCCACTGAAATAAAAAGGATCATAACAGAGTACTATGAAAAACTGTACTCCAACAAATTTGAAAACCCAGAGAAATGGACAAATTTCTAGAAACACACTACCTACTTAAACTAACACAAATAGAGGTAGAAAATATGAACAGACTCATAACAAAAGAAGAGATTTAAAAGGTTAAAAAAAACTCCTAACAAAAACAGTCCTGGCCAAGATGGCTTCACTGGAGAATTCCATCAAACATTCAGAGATGATCTGACTCCCGTACTACACAAACTATTTCAGAATGTAGAACAGGAAGAGATAATTCCAAATTCATTCTATGAAAGCAGCATAACCCTGATACCAAATCCAGGCAAAGACACCACAAAAAAGAAAATTATAGAGCAATATATCTCATAAATACAGATGTAAAAAGTCCCAACAAAATTTCAGCCTATAGAATTCAGCACCACATAAAAAACAATAATAATACACCACAACCAAGTGAGATTCACAGCAGGTATGCAGGGATGGCTCAGAATTAGAAAGTCTATCAATGCAATCCACTACATAAATAAAAGAATCACATGATCATCTCAATTGACACAGAAAAGGTATTTGATAAAGTCCAACACCCATTCCTGATAAAAACTCTCAATAAGAGGAATAGAATCCTCAACATAATAAAGGGCATCTATACAAAACCAACAGCCAATATCACTCTCAATGGAAAGAGAAGGAAAACATTCCTCCTGAGAATGGGAACAAGACAAGGATGCCCCTATCATCACTTCTATTTAACATTGTGCTGGGAGTCCTAGTTAAGTAATAAGGCAAGAAAAAGAAATAAAGGGCATCCAAGTCGGTAAGGAAGAAGTAAAACTATCCTTATTCGTGGATGACATTATACTATACATAGAGAACCCTAAAGACTCCACAAGAAAACTAATGTAACTAATATCCAGCAGAGTTGCAGGATACAAGATAGACATACAAAAATCAGTTGTATTCTTATACACCAATAAAGAGAACAACGAAAAGGAAATCAGGAAAACAATACCATTTATAATAGCTCCTAAAAAAAATAAATTACTTAGGAAAAAATCTAACCAGGGATGTAAAAGACCTATACAAAGAAAACTACAAAATCCTACTGCATGGAACTAAAAGAGACCTACGTAAATGGAAAAATATGCCATACCCATGGATAGGTAGACTCAACATTGTGAAAAAGTCAGTTCTACCAAAAGCAATCTACAAATACAATGCAGTCCCGATCTAAGTACCCACAACTTTCATTAACAAGATGGAAAAATAATCATTAACTTTGTATGGAAAGGAAAGAGGCCCTGGATAAGTAAAGCATTATTGAAGAAGAACAAAGCAGGAGGCCATGCACTACCTGACCACAGAAACTAGTATACAGCTACAGTAGTCATATCAGCTTGGTACTGGTACAACAACAGACACAATGACCAATGGAACAGAATCAAGGACCCAGATGTAAATCCACCTACCTACAACTACCTGATCTTTGACAAAGGCCCAAAGTCCATTAAATGGGGAAAAGACAATCTTTTTAACAAATGGTGCTGGCAAAACTAGATGTCCACCTGTAAAAAAATGAAACAGGAACCACATCTCATACCATACACAAAAACTAATTCAAAATGGATCAAAATATAACCAAAAACTATAAAGATCATGGGAGAAAAAATAGGGTCAACTCTGTTGTTGTTGTTAGGTGCTGCCGAGTTGGTTCTGACTCATAGCAACCCTATGTACAACAGAACAAAATACCGCTCGTTCCTGCTCCATCCTCACAATCATTGTTATGCTTGAGCCCATTGTTGCAGCCACTGTGTCAATCCATCTAGTAACTCTAGGGGCCTTAATATACAGCATAAACAGGATACAATCCATAATTAGCAATACACAAACACCAGAAGATAACTAGATAAATAGGATCTTCTAAAAATTAAACACTTACGCTCATCAAGAGACTTCACCAAAAGAATAAAATGAGAACCTACAGACTGGGAAAAATTTTTTGGCTATGACATATCCAACAAAGGTCTAATCTCTAAAAATCTATAGGAAAATCCAACACCTCTACAATAAAAAGACAAATAATCCATTTAAAAAATGGGCAAAGGATATGAGCAGACACTTCACCAAAGAAGACATTCAGTAGATTAACAGACACTTGAGGAAATGCTTGCAATCAGTAGTGATTAGAGAAATGCAAATCAAAACTACAATGAGATACCATCTCACTCCAACATTACTGGTAGGAACCAAAAAAACAGAAAATAATAAACATTGGAGAGGTTGCAAGGAGACTGGAACTCTTAAGAATTGCTGGTGGGAATGCAAAATGATGCAAGCATTTTGGAAAACGATATGGCATTTTCTTAAAAAGCTAGAAATAGAAATACCATATGATCCAGCAACCCAACTCCAAGGAATATATCCTAGAGAAATAAGAGTCTTCACACAAATAGACATATGCACGGCCATGTTTGTTGCAGCGTCATTCACAATAGCAAAAAGATGGAAACAACCTAAGTGCCCATCAACAGATGAATGAATAAACAAACTATGGTACATACACACAATGGAATACTATGCAACTATAAAGAACAATGATGAATCTGCAAAGCATCTCACAACATGGATGAATCTGGAGTAAATTACTCTGAGTGCAATAAGTCAAACACAAAAGGACAAATATTATATAAGATCACTATTATAAAAACACATGAAAATGTTTCCACAAAGAAAGAAATAATATTTGATGGTTATGAGGGAGGGGAGGAGTACACTAACTAGATAGTAGATGTCTTAGTCATCTAGTGCTGCTATAACAGAAATACCACAAGTTGATGGCTTTAACTAAGAAAAATTTATTCTCTCACAGTCTAGTAGGCTACAAGTCCAAATTCAGGGTGCTAGCTCCAGGGGAATCCTTTCCCTCTCTGTCAGCTCTGGAGGAAGGTCCTTGTCCTCAATCTTCCCGTGGACTAGGAGCTTCTCTGAACAGGAACTCTGGGTCCAAAGGATGCATTCTGCTCCAGGTGCTGCTTTCTTGGTGGTATGAAGTCCCCACTCTCTGCTCACTCCCCTTTCCTTTTGTCTCTTTTAAGATAGAAGGTGGTGAAGGCCACACCCCAGGGAAACTCCCTTTACATTGGATCTGGGATGTGACCTGAGCAAGGGTGTTACGTCTCACCCTAATTCTGTTCAAAATAATCCAGTCTTGCCTCATTAACCACGGGCAGATATTAGGATTTACAACATATAGGACAATTATATCAATCACAAAATGGAGGACAATACCGGGAATCATGGCCTAACCAAGTTGACACATATTTTGGGGGGAGCACAATTCAATCCATGATAGTAGATAAGTGGTAACTTTGGTAAAAGTTAAGACAGTACACAATACTGAGGAAGTCGGTACAATTTGACCAAGGCAAAGTCACAGAAGCTTCACAGACATAGCCAAATGCCTGGGGATCAAGCTACTGGGTTAAGGGCTGCGGACCATGGTCTTGCGGGACATCTAGCTCAATTGGCATAACATAGTCTATAAAGAACATGTTCTACATGGACTGTGTTGAGTAGCATCTGAGGTGTTAAAAGCCTGTGAATGGCCATCTGAGATATATCTGCTGGTCCCATCCAGCTGGAGCAAAGGAGAATGAAGAAAACCAAAGACAAGGAAAAGATTAATCCAAAAGACTAATGGACTACATCTACCACAACCTCTACCACACTGAACCCAGAACAACTAGATGGTGCCCGGTTACCACCACTGACTGCTCTGGCAGGGATCGCAATAGAGGATCCCTGACAGAGTAGGAGAAAAATGCAGAACAAAATTCAAATAACAACAACAACAAAATAAATAAATAAACAGGCTTGCTGGTCTGGCAGACTGGAGAAACATTCAGAGTATGGCCCCCAGACACCCTTTTAACTTAGTACTGAAGTTACTCCTGAGGTTCACACTTCAGCCAAAGATTAGATGGGTCTAAAGGGCCAACACTAACACGCTTGAGGAATGTGATTCATAGTTCAATCAAGTATACGAGATTAATGGGCTTACCAGCCCAAAAGCAAAGACAAGAAGGCAGGAAGGGTCAGGAAAACTGGACAAATGGAAACATAGAAGCAGGGTGGAGACGGGAAGAGTGTTAACACATCACTGGATAGGCAACCAATGTCACAAAACTATTTGTCTATTAACCGTTTAATGAGAAACTAATTTGCTCTGTAAAATATCACCTAAAGCACAATAAAAAAAAAATAAAACAAGAACGATTGTTTGTCCTTTAGCAAGGTAGACACTTAAATAAGCTTCTCCTATAGCAGATAATACAGAAATTGAAGAAGCGATGAAAAAATATACTTCCATAGACTGTAGTTGGTAGCCTGTGAATTCTGAGAGCTCACACATAAAGCTCATTTCAAGATCAAGAGTAAGATGAAATTGCTAAGCATTTGTAGTAATCCAGATTTTCAGAGAAAACTGGTAATAGAATAGGAAAATGGCAATATTGTCCAAATCTCAGCATCTGTTAATCACCTTCACCAGACTGCTAATGCCAACAACAACAAAAAAAAAGAAAGATCGGAAAGGTTTAGGTAAGAATTCTGAATTCTGAGAATTTATTAAGTGAACGGAATTAGAAACCTAACTCATTATTTATTAGTATTTTCTTCATTGCCCATTCCTTAAACAGATGAAACTAGTTCTCTTTTCTCAAAATTAATGTCAGATGGCTTAAAGAAAGTGAAAGCATACAGATGCCATATTCTCATCAATAGCTTCATCTCCAGATTGATGTTAGCATTAAAGATGTCTGCATAATACAAACTGTCTATGTCATAGTAAAGTTTCTGTGGTTGAATCTCCATTTTCCTGAGTTTTCAGATGATTAAGGCAATTTATTGTCCTTGGAATTCATGTTTATTACATATGCAAATTTAAATTGTCATTTTCTTTCAGCACAATATGTTACAATTTCAGAGCTATTTAAGTAATTCATAAAAAGCACAGAGAGTAGATAAATGGAAATTGCTAAAAGTAATTCAATAAATAATAATCAAAACAGGACAATCAAGAAGGAAAATCATATGGAAAGTGCCAAGTTTAGTATCTTTTAAGATGAGTGAACTAAGTGTTTTGATTTTTGTTTTTTTCCTTTTTATTGGTTCTGAGAGGTTAGGTCACAAGTGGAAAGGGGAAGAAGTCCATCCTCCTACTTGGGTACCCCTCTGCTCTCTGCTCCAGCTTCCCCAATTTCCTGATGCCTCCTACTAGATTCAGACACAGCCACCATCAAACCTATTCACTCTCCACTGCCTGAGGAGTGGAAATACTGACCCCTTCCCTTAGGAAATGTCCATTCAGCTCAATGACTCACATGAAAATTTTGTTAAAATGCAAAGCAAAAAAGCAGGCAAAGAGTACTGCATGATAGAGAAAACAGGGACTCTTGCTAAGATTAGATTCTCTAGTGGTTTGGATGTTCCACAAAGGTATCAAAGTTCTACTAAAATAAAGGTTGTAATCACACCACTTACTTGTCTAGTGAAAGCTTCAACTTTTCTCCAGATTCCTTCCTAGTCCATTTCTCCTCAAGAGCTGTCCTGGCATTTTTTTGACTCAATTCCTTTGCAAAGACAGGAGCTTAATGAGAAAAAGCCTTTGCTGCACTCCAGGTGGAATAAAATCATCTCTCCAGGCTGGAGACTATTCGTAACAAAGAAGAGAGAGGGAGGAAGAACTCTACTGAACTCTGTAAAGGTGGTGGGAGAGGCAACTGATGAGAGAGAAGAGAATCCCCAGTGAGTGACCTAGCCTCAGTGGTTCTTTGGGGGAACTAAAATGTCTAAGGAAGTTTTTCAAGCTACTTGTTGGGTTGGATACCAGGTAAATTCTCTCTTTCATTTGTCCCCCATTTTAAATTATTCTACATTGTTTACTAATGATTTGATAGCCTTGTTCAGGGAGACTCAAAGAAGAGGGCTGGACTCACAAGGACTCACAAGGACACATCAACTGGACCCTGAAGTGTAAAGACAATGGCTAAAATAATCTTGGAAAATATCTTTCAGGGAATCTTACACATAAACCATTAAAACAGAACACAAAAGACTTTCCACTCTTATCTTTTTCTGTTAGCATTTAGTGAATAGAAAATTTGTTGGACCAATGAAGACCCTCCTGACAGTCATTACTGAAACCGGTACCAATGATTGTTAAGAAAGATGATTCAAAACGTAGGATCGCAGTTTGTAGCCAGTCTGTGAAAAGGTGAAGCTTTCGATGGTTTTGCCCATTTTGTAATGTTAATATATACTGATGATTCTAACATTCCTTGGACTTGGGCAGACATGGCTGTAGCAGCATGCTTGTCCGTTCTCCCATTCTTGCCTACTCTGTGATATTTCCTTAGTCTCGGGCACACGTGGCTCTAGCAGCACGCTTGTCCGTTTTCCCACTTTTATCTGTTCTGTGATATTTCCTTGGGCTCGGGCAGACATGGCTCTGGCAGCATGGTTGTCCATTTCCTACTTTTGCCTCTTTAAACATATGCCAAATAAAACTTTCTTTTTGCTTTACTAAACTTTTTGATGTTTTTTCCCTACAACAGCTTTATACGTATTTTAAAGCCCTAACATTTCTATAGGTCTAGGTAAAAAATTGTCAAGAAAAAATAGTTGAGTTAAATCTCAGACAAAATTTTTAAATTTATCAGATAGGAAAGGCATATTCCAGAGAGAACACTGCTTGTCAGAACACTGAGGCATGGGGCAGGCAGTCAGTGGGTTCCCAACAGTTCAGCTGGGCAAAGGGTGTGTGGCGTGGCTTGCAAAGGTATCCTGCATGTCTGTTTAATTCATCCTCTTGGTCGAAGAGATTTCTTCTTTATAAGTTACAACTTTAAATAATCCTTTAAGAACTAAATCTTAGAGGCCTGTCTCCCTCAGTCCCTCTTAGCAGAAATCTTTGCCCACCATTCCATGGTCTTTGCACTGGCGAATCTTTCCTTCACCTGCAGTATTTGTCCTCTGGGTTTTTCCACAGCTGCTTCCTTCTCATCATGAAGGACTCAACATACATGTAATCTGGGCATAGTGTCCTTGCTGATCACCCGCACTAACCAGACCTCTGCCTCCAAGTGCTCTATATTGTACCATCATTATATCTGCTTATGTGCCAGTGAACTTGTTTGTTTGTTTGTTTTCATCATCCCCATCCCCTCCACTTGGCATTATAATTTGAGCTACTTAGGTCAAATCAGAGTACCTTTCTTCAATGTATCCCCAGCAACAAGAATGGTGCCTCGTCCACAATGGCACTCAGTATCATTTTGTTGTCTGGCACTGACTTGCTGACCCTCTACTGACTGTTCCGAGCCAGTCCTAAAGAAAGCAAGGAGATTATGAGCCATGTCAGCCGAAAGCTGAGGAAGTCTTACTGCTCTGGCCTGGGCAGCCAGCATGCTAGGAATAAGCTCTGAGTATCCATATAATCTCTGAGACACAGTTTCTCCTCACCCTACATGTTTTGGAGCCAGTCGATATTAATAACAACGTTGTTGTTATTAGGTGTCCTCAAGTCAGTTCTGGCTCATAGTGACACCATGCACAATAGAACAAAACACTGTCCAGTCCTGTGCCATCACCATGATAGTTGTTATATTGGAGCCCATTGTTGCAGCCACTGTGTCAATCCACCTCATAGAGTTGATGGTCTTCCTCTTTTTTGCTGACCCTTTACGATGTCCTTCTCCACGGACTGATCTCTCCTGGATAACATATCCAAAGTATGTGAGATGAAATCTCGCCATCCTCGCTTCTAAGGAGCATTCTGGTTGTACTTCTTCCAAGATAGATTTGTTCATTCTTTTGGCAGTCCATGGTATATTCAATATTCTTTAAACTTCCTTCAGGACTTTGCATCTTTATATTATGAACTCCCCATCCTTCATGACTCAGCATTAATGTCATTTCTTCCAGGAAGCCTTCTCTGATTCTCCAGGTTCAGTTTAAGTGCTATTCCTGGTGTTCACGTGCTGCCTATGCTACACTTATCAGAGCACTTCTCGGCCTATGTTACACTTGCTTATTTATTCACCTGCTTCTTTTTCCCAGACTGCAGGCATTTGGGAGGCAGGAACCATATTATCTCATGTATACCTAAATAAATAGACTATCTTTTATATACCGACCGCTATCACAGTGCCAAGTACAGTGTAAAATGCTCATTAAGTCAATGCTGTGAAGGAATGAGTAAATCAATAGTGCTCCAAGGACTGAGTACTGATGTAAAAGGAATGATCTCTTAGTCCATCCATGCCTCTACCACTGACATCAGTATAGACATCACTTCTTATCTGTGCTCCTTTTGTTACTCTCTGATCTGCTAGATTGAATCCCGTTATAATTTTCACTGAATCTACCATATGAACGCTACAAAAGATTACAATAAGCTCTTGGAAGGCAGAATAATGTACGATGTTCACTACTTCATCTTCAGAACCTAGATAGGACAGAGTCTGGCAATTAAAAGTGAATAAATAAGTATTTGTTGAAAGAATGAATGAATAAATAATGTGATAGTGAAAAATACGTTGAACAGCCCAACATCTCCTCAGAAACCAGTCTTTGGATCCAGGACAGGTTATTCCTACTCATTTCCAACCACCTTGGGTTCCTTTTCTTATTTTATTTTGTTATTGTTGTTGTTGTGGAAAATGTACACGTAAAACATACACCAAATCAACAATTTCTATATGTCAGATTCATTAACACTGATTGCATTCTTCAAGTTGTGCACCCATTTTCACCCTCCTTTTCTGAATTATTCCTCCTCAATTAACAAGAAATCACTGCGCCCTAAGTTTCTTCTCTAACCTTTTGAGTAGCTGTTGTCAATTTGATCCTATACAGGTAGTTCTTTAAAAGAACACAATGTTCAAGGCAAATATTCATTGCTAATTAAACTAACCTATTGTTTTACTTAAAGAAGATTTCAGGGGACATTTTTGGTTTAAGGTTTAAAGACTATTTCTGGATAATAGTTTTGGGGGTTCATCCAGCCTCTATGGTTCCAGAAGATCTGGATTCCATGAGAATTTGAAACTCTGTTTTGCATTTTTTTCTCCCTTTTCATCAGGATTTTTCTACAGAATCTTTGACCAAAACGTTCAGTTATGGTAGTTAGGAACCATCTAGTTCTTCTGGTCTCATAGCAAAGGAGGCAGTTGTTCATGGAGGTAATTAGCCACGCATTCTATTTCCTCCCATTTCTGACTCTCCTTCTTCCTCTGCTGCTCCAGGCCTTAGGTTTCTTTTCTATCTCCCCTAGCCTCTGATATTATGGGTCCAAACAGACCTTAGGTTCCAGAGTGCCCAAGGGTGTCATTACAAACCAGTTCTCATTTAGACTAAGATATCTTAGTTGTGATCATCTGCCTTCATCTGTGCCTTTAGAGCAGTCAAACTCTCCTTGCACAGTTCACCAGTGGCCAATGCAAGCAAGTCTCAGACCTTGAAAATTCATTCATAGCAATCTCTTTGCTCCATGAGGCCTTAGATCTACCTGGCTCAGTCTATTCCCCATTTTTGGCCTGGAGTTTCTGAATGATGTAAGAAAACTTAATTCCAGATTTTAAATACCATTAAAAGTTCACCCTATTAAAAGACCATGTCCTTCATGTATATTTAAAATTTAAACTTCTTACTATGGCTTAAAGGCTTTCAGATCTAGTCCCAGACTATTTCCTATTCATGGGCTTAAACTTTGCTTTCGGTTTACCCAATTTTGACCCTCAACACTTAATAAGAACTTTAGCTCACATACTCATTTTCTTCTTTTGACTCCAGCTACCTAAGGTAAAATACTTTGCCTTAATTTTCAGCCCTTAGCACACAAATCCCAGGTGAGATTTTTTTTCAAGGGAATGAAATTGGTAGAATACTTAATGTGTTGGAATGTGTTGAAAGAAAATTCAACAGCTTCCAAAAACAAAAAAAAGGCAATTGAAAGAAAAACATGACAAATATTATTATATACATACATGCATATACACACACATATAGTGTACTACATGGCTTAATTGTGCATCTTGTTACATAATCGTAATAATATAAACACTGTATATCGATCTAACTAAAATTACAATATATCTATGTACACATATGCATATATGTAATGAGGCAGAGCAATCAAAGAGGGTTAAATCCTCATGTTCTATAGCTGGAAATCAGTAGATAACAACTAAAGCTCTAAATAAAAGATAGCAATGTAAGTATGTTGTTTAGATATATGGAGGTAAATGTCAACAGGATCTCATCAATGTAGTATAAAGTGAGAGGACAAGACATAAGAGGCTCTTACTATATTTCACTCTCCTCGGAAAATGTCTTATAAAGGATAGATCACCTTCTTAGCAGAGAGAACTTCTCAATTTGCTATGATCATATACCTACATCCTCATCTAAAGAGCTATCAGTCCTTCGAGAGGTTAGAGAGCCACCACCTTACCTTCACTCTAGCTTCAGGAATCTCTATGTCCTTCACAGGTGGTTATTCATTTTAACATAGTCTATATTCACTATCAGTGCTTTCCTGCAGAGTTTAGTCTTTCCATTTCCACTTCAAATCTGCAGTATCTACATGTCCTCCACTTTCCATCATAGCCACAGAGAACTGTTTCACTCGTATGTGGCTGCAACATGATCGCCTTTCTATTAAATAAAGGTCAAACACAGGCACTCTCTGTTCCTCAGGCTGGCACGGCTAGTCTGACTGATTACTAATCTTACCAATATTGAAGGCCTGATTAGATTCCAATTACAGCTCCCTTCAGTCTGACACCTAATTGAATTAGAATCTGGAGGCTTCAACTACACAAGCTTCCTCTGCTCTTAAAAAATACAAATGGTCTTTAAGGAAAGATGCTCTGCTCTCAATGAAATTTGGTACACGATAGACCTGATCTGCTTTGGTATTAAGCTCCAACATAGACATCTGTTGTATAGGAGGCTAGGGGCCAATTAATAAAATAATTTTAAATTCTGAGAGCAAAAAAAAAAGAAAACACCACTGAATAGGAAGGCCGTAATAACACTATAGAACAACAATTTGTTTGTTCATTTACTCATGCATTTATCAACAAGAATGTGATGATAATCTACTCTCCACCTAAAATGCTGGTCAATAGGATGAAGAATAATGGAGGCATGGCCTCTGCACTCTGGAGCATCTATGAAGTCATCATCCATGAAGTCATCATCAGAATAATTGATTATGATGTGTGTTCTGACAGCTCTGTGAGAAAGACTTAGACCTTTTTCACTCGTAATTCTAGGGCACAACATTTTCAAAAACATGAAAGGTACTCAAAATTCCAAACAAAGCTTTTTGGGATACGGGGTGGTGTAAAGACAGAGGGATATTTATTATTCAGTCTTGCCAGAGCACCGGGTTCTCCAGCTAGTGGTAATAGGATACCACTCATCTCAACCACCTATCTCTGATTATTTGTGATAAGGAATTCTTGTGGAGAGACAGGAGTCATCTGAGAATCCATGAAAGAAATAAAACTCTCCAGAATGAAGCCAGGACCATTACCCTCTATTCTCTGTCTAATTTCCAACTGCACAAGCAATGTTTTCCAATAGCCTTTGAAGTCCATGGACTACAGAGCCAGTCCAGGTTCATTTGCTAATTTTCCCATTGCAAGCCTGAAGCAGACTCTCTTACTCTACAGCAGTGTCAGCAGAAGTAGCTGTGGTATAATTTTCCTTGACAGTTAGAAATAAAGTCTGATTTCTCTGAAGTGTCCCATGATAAAGTTCTATTGAGATTTCCCAACTGACTGTTAACATGTCTTACTGAACACACTCCTAGCAGACGAATGGCATCACATGTGATGGCTCTGATGTGCTCTCTAGATTCCTCTTAGGAAATGAAGGACTTCTTCCCCCAGCTGTTGGAAATACGGATGGAACATAGTCTTCCATCACAGCCCTCTTTGAGGATTGCCTTAGCTGAAGAAAATTGCCTTGCTCAAAGTTATGTATCTTTACAGGGTCACCTCACATTCAGGTATCAGTGTGGGATTACAGTGACCTGGATCTCTTATCCCTGCTCAACAATGTTCAGGAGGGCTGTTCCAGCTCCTGAACTCCCCATGAAGTCTGCTGAGACCTTCATGGGGACTGCAATGTAGGTCAGTTTCTCCCTCTGCCCAGTACTGCTTCCTTCCTATCTCTTTCACAACCCAGTAAAAACCAAACCTACTGCCATTGAGTTGATTCCAGCTCACAGTGACCCTACAAAAAAACCCTACAAAGACCCATTGCCATCAAGTTGATTCTGATTCATAGCAACCCTATAGGACAAACTGCCCCCGTAGGGTTTCCAAGGAGCAGCTGGTGGATTCAAACTGCTACCTTTTGGTTAGCAGCCTATAGTGTCCTGCTTATTGCTCTCCATCTCAAAGTCTGTTTCCCAGGAAGCCCAGTCTGTGACAGCAGATTAACTATTTTAGAAACATTATGCCTCCCTGGTTTAGAGTTTTGGCTAAATAGAGAGTCTGGAAAGCAGTTTTATTAAATTCGGTTGATGTTCTTGTTGTGTGCTGTCAAGTCGATTCTAACTCATAGTTATTGGTAAATATCAGCAATGGAATTGAAACTCAAGAATGATGAGGTCTCATGTCATGGTGTTGTTAACCAATGTCATAAAACAATATACATACTGTTTAATGAGAAACTAGTTTGTTGTGTAAACCTTCATCTAAAGTACAATAAAAAAATAAATAAAATTTAAAAAATGGCCAGACTTACTGGCCTGACAGAGACTGGAGAAACCCCAAGAGTATGGCCCCCCAACACTCTTTTAACCCAGTAATGAAGTCATTCCTGAGGTTCACCCTTCAGCCAAATATTAGACAGGCCCATAAAACAAAACGCAACTAAAGGGACACACCAGCCCAGGGGCAAGGACAAGAAGGCAGGAGGGGACAGGAAAACTGGTAATAGGGAACCCAAGGTTGAGAAGGGAGAATATTGATATGTTTTAGGGTTGTTAACCAATGTCATAAAACAGTATGCATACTAACTGCTTAATGAGAAACTAGTTTGTTCTGTAAACTTTCATCTAAAGTACAATTTAAAAAAAAAAAAAAAGAATGATGAGGTCTCCTAGCCTTTCCTCAAACCTCTGTCACAAAGAGGATTCTGACTTGGCTAGCTTCATGTCTCTTCTCTTCCCTCGTCCTATACTAAAGTCATTCTTGCTTGACTGCAGAATCAGGAAGGAACGGGGAGAGAGAACAATAAGAGGCAAATAGTGATCAGAGCTGGGGAACTTTGCAGAAGAATTGGGAGTGAAGGGTACAGGAGCAGAAGTACACATGGACAGTGGGTGGGAGAGGAGATAAGGGAGGATATAATAATTATTACTGGACATTAGGTGTTTCCTTCATGATGGTTGTTATGGATTGGATTGTGGTCCCCAAAAAGATATGCTGAAGTCCTAATACTTGTGCATGTGAATGTGACCTTGTTTGGAAGTACAGTCTTTTAAGACATTTTCAGTTAAGTTAACATGAGGCTATACTGGAGTAGGACAGGTCCTAATCCTATGTAACTGATGTCCTTATAAAAGGAAAAAAGACACACAGAAACAGAGAGAGACAAAGAAAGGATGGCCATGTGGAGATGCATCTACAAGCCAAGGAATGTCTGCTTACTGGAAGCTGAGAGAGACAAGATAGAATCTTCCCCTAGAAACTTCACAGGAGCATGATTTGGCTGACATGTTGATTTGTACTTCTAGTCTCCAGAACTGAGACAATAGATTTCTGTTTTTATAGGACACCTAGTTTACGGTAGGCTATTATGTCATCCCTAGGAAACTAATTCAATGATCACAAGTACAAATAGAGAACTCAAGTTATTTTCAAATTTCATTTGTGTGTATATGCTCTTTTGACTAGAGCATCACTTGGGATTGGAACTTTGGGACATGACTTAGGAACATTACTCATCTCAGTGAAGAAGAAATGGGCTTCAGTCCACCTCCTCCCACAGCACCCAAGCAAGCTCCTCTTTGACTGGACACATTCAGCTCTGAGTAGTAGATATGTGCATTTGAGTGAACACAAAGTATTCCCAATATTGACCCAAAATTGCATGAAAGGGACTGAACTCAGTCACTTGTGCTCTATGTATTGAATACAGGAGATCAGCCAAGAATTTAAGTTAAAAATCAGAGTAAATAATGTTTAAAATGTGAAGAATTAAAACTGCAATAAAGTTCATTTTACTTAAAATAATCATTACTTAGTACCTTAAAATAGGTTACTTTGTTGTAAGATAAATAGAACCTGAAAATTATGCCTACGAGTAAGATAATCCGCTTTCTAAACATCATGTATTGGTCTGAAAATTTGCCTTAAACTGCAGAAACAGGCATGGAAGTTTTTACTACACAGGTGATGATGAAGTGAAGCTGATATGATTAGATGAAATACACAGCCTTTTGGGAAAATTCTGAATGCAAGCGTATTTCTTTCCCTGTTATAAGTCAGCATAACTTGAATTCCTACTCCTAAGATTGGGAAGTAGACAGTCACCTAGTGGAATTTTAAATATACCAAAAAACCCATTGCCTTCGAGTTGATTCCAACTCACAGTGACCCTGTAGGGCAGAGTAGAACTGCCCCATAGGGTTTCCAAGGAGAGCCTGGTGGATTTGAACTGCTGACATTTTCGTTAGCGGCCAAACTCTTAACCACTATGCAACCAGGGTTTCCAACATAAATTTGGGTAAATCGTGCATCAAAGAGAAATGGTTACATACACAAAAAAGAGTGATTTCATAGTGACCAACTGTATCAGTCTGGGTCCAATCAGGAGACAGAAACCACACAGCATGTTAAGCAGAAGTTTAATATAAAGAGTGATTAAGTATGGTAAAAAGTAACTACAATATAAGGAAAGTCTGTATGGTACCCTAGAGCTGAGGATGATACTCAGGAAGGACAAACTTGGAGGATTTCAGACCTCATTGGAGAAGATGTGGTTTGGCTTACTAGACAGCACAGAAATTGGCTGGTTTGTCCAAGCTAGAGATTGTTTGGACCCACAGGGAAAGTAATAGGCCACCCTCTGTATTGCAGGCAGAAATCAGGTGATTAGCATCTACTTCCTTGAGGTTATAGGACAGAAGTCCCTTTTTCTTTGCTGGCTGTCAGCCAAGGGCTGCTGTCTGTGAACAGAGGCCACCCACATTCCTTTTCAGGTGATTCAATCTATCTCCAAAGCCAGCAACTGTCCATCAGGTCCTCTCATAATTTTAATCTAACTTCTCTTTCCATTACCACTCTTTCTATTAAAAAGATTTATGAGAATCTGAAATTCTGTTTTGCATTTTCTCCCTTTTGATCAGGATTCTTCTATAGAGTCTTTTATCAACATGTTCAGTAATGGTAGCTGGGTACCATCCAGTTCTTCTGGTCTCATGGCAAAGGAGGCAGTGCTTCATGGAGGCAATTTGCCACACATTCAGTCTCTTTCTTCCTATTCTTGACTCTCCTTCTTCTCCTGTTGCTCTAGGTGAATGAAGACCAATTGTTGTACCTTTGATGGCCACTTGCCAGCTTTTTAGACCCCAGGCAGTAAGCAACAGACTAGGAGATACAGCAGAAAAACTAAAGACGATATTAGGCCAATTAACTGGGATGTCCCATGAAACCATGACCCTAAACTTCCCAAACCAAGGTACTAAATCTCATGAAGTGTTTGATGGTACATAAGCAACTTCAATAGCTGCTTTTGGTTATTGGTGGTGTGTTGTAAATATATGTATCACACAGTATTCGCCAATTCAGTTTTTACAGGTGTACAATTTATTGACAGCAATTACATTAATCAGCTGTGCAATACTACCCTAGTGCATGTGATTTTTCCATCACAGTAAACAGAAACTCAGTGCTCCATAAGCAATAAACCTCCCCTTTCTCCCTCCCTCCCACCCCTGGTAACCACTAATAAACTTTGTTCTCTATATATTTGCTTGTTCTTGTCTTTTTATGGAAGGGAGGCCATACAATATTTGTCCTTTTGTTATAGACTTAGTCAGTGTAATGCCTTCCAGCTCCATCCGTGTTGTAACATGTATCAAGATTTCATTTCTCTTTCTAGCTGAGTAGTATTCTACTGTAATGTATGTGCCACATTTTTTATTATCCTTTCATCAGTTGATGGGCATTTAGGTTGTTTCCACCTTTTGGCTATTGCGAATAATGCTGCAGTGAACATTGGTATAATTATAACTATGTCTTTTCTGCGGCCATGGAGGCTGAATGAACCCTCAAAACTGTTGCCCTGAGTTAATCTTTAAACCTTCAACCCAAAATATCCCCTGAAGTCTTCTTAAAACCAAACAATAGTTTAGCTTAATTAGTAAAAAACGTCTGCCTTAAACATTGTGCTCTTTTAAGAATTAGCGATATGGGATCAAATTGACAACTGTAACCCAAAAGATTAGATAGAAAACTTAGAGGCAGTGAGTTTATGTTAATAGAGGAGGAAAAATTTGGAAAAGGAGAGTGAGAAATGTTTGCACAGCTTTAAGAATGTAATCAATGTCACTGAATTGTACATGTAGAAATTGTTGAATTGGTGTATGTTCTGCTGTGTATATTCTCAACAACAACAAAAAATAGTAATAAATTATTTTTTAAAAGGCTATATTATTAGAGGAAACCCACCCATATAATCTCCCTATCTTAAGATCCTCTAATTAGTAAGCATAATTATGTCTGAAAAATCCCTTGTGCCATGTAAGATGACATAATCACAGGAGTAATACCAGGAAGCAAAGACCATCTCAAATTCTGCCTAACACAGAGCTTTATTTTAACCAACTCATACTGGGGACACTTTTTCAGATTACATTATTGATTAAACCAGAAAGGCAAAGGTAGTTCAGTGGAAGAATTCTCACCTTCCATGTAGGAGACCTGGGTTCAACTCCTTGACAATGCACTTCATGAGCAGCAACTACCTGTCAGTCAGTGGAAGCTTGTGCATTGCTATGATGCTGAATAGGTTTCAGTGAAGATTCCAAACTAAGAAGGACTAGGAAGAAAAGGTCTAATAAACAGTTTCCAAAAATCAACCAGTGAAACATTATTGATTACAAGAGTCCTATCCACAACCAAAAATGGGGATGATACAGCATTTCACTCTACTGTGCATGGGGTTGCCATGAGTAGGAGGCCTACTCAACAGCAGCTACAACAACATGTATTAAACAACTCTTAAAACTAGAAAACTGTGGGGACCTCATACCATCAAGAAAGCAGTGCCGACGAATCAAAAACACTGGAAATAACAAATGCTGGAGGGGCTGCAGGGAGATCAGAACACCTATGCACTGCTGGTGGGAATGCAAAATGATACAACCATTTTGGAAGATGATATGGCGCTTTCTCAGAAAGCTAGAAATAGACATACCATTCGATCCAGCAATCCCACTCCTAGGACTATATCCTAGAGAAATAAGAGTCATCACTCGAATAGACATATGCACACCTATGTTCATGGCAGCATTGTTCACAATAGCAAAACGATGGAAACAACCTCGATGTCCAGCAACAGATGAATGGATACACAAACTATAGTCCATACACACAATGGAGTACTATGCGACGAGAAAGAACAACAATGAATCTGTGAACCATCTCATAACATGGATGAAACTGGAGGACATTATGCTGAGTGAAATAAGTCAATCACAAAAGGACAAATATTGTATGAGACCTCTATTGTAAAAACCCATGAAAAAATTCACATGCAAAATGTAACAATCCTTGTTGGTTACCAGGGATGGGAGGGGAGGGGGGGAAATACTAAATAGGCAATAGATAAGTGGTATCTTGGGTGAGAGGTGAGACAGTACACAGTACAGGGGAAACTAACACAACCTGCACAAGGAAAGGTCATGGAGGCCCTATAGACACATCCAAACCCCCCGAGGGACGGAGTTGTTGGACGGAGGGCTCTGGGGACCATGGTCTCGGGGAACATCTAGCTCAATTGGCATGACACTACTTATAAAGATAATGCTCTACATTCTACCTTGGTGAGTAGTGTCTGGGGTCTTAAAAGCCTGTGAACGGCCATCTAAGATACTCCACTGGTCTCGTCCCTTCGGGAGCAAGGGAAAATGAAAAGAACAGGATACAAGGAAAAGATTAGTCCGAAGGACTAATTGTCCACAGCTACCAAGGCCTCCACCGAACTGAGTCTAGTACAGCTAGATGGTGCCCGGCTACCACCACTGACTGCTCTGACCAGGATCACAACAGAGGACCTAAAGGAGACTGGAGAAACCCTGAGAGGATGTCCCCCAGACACCCTTTTAGCTCAGTGGTGAAGTTACCTCCGAGGTTCACTGTTCAGCCTGGGAGTGGACAGCCCCGTAAAACCAAATGAGACTAACGAGGTACAGGAGTCCAGTGACAAGGGCCAGAAGGCAGAAGGGGACAAGGAAGCTGGTGATAGGGAACCCAAGGTTGAGTAAGGATATTGTTGATGTGTTGTGAGATTGTTAACCATTGTCATAGGGCAACATTTGTAGCAACTGTTAAACGAGAAACTATTTTGTTCTGTAAGCCTTCATCTTAAGTGAGAAGCCTTCATCTTAAGTGAGAATAACAGCACAATTCGAAAAGCATAGTCAATGTCACTGAACTGTGCATGTAGAAATTTTTGGAATGGTGTATCTTTGGCTATGTGTATTTTCACCAAAAAAAAAAAAAAGAGGTTGAGAAGTTACAGGGTTGATATGTTGTGGGGTTGTTAACCAATGTCATAAAATAACATGTGTACTTCTGTTTCATGAGAAATTATTTGTTCTGTAAGCCTTCACCTGAAGTACAATAAAAAAAAGAAAAAAGAAAGCAGTGCCGGGAGCAGAGCGCATCCTTCGGACTGGGGTCCCTGCGCCGAGAAGCTCCTAGTCCGGGGGAACACTGATGAGAAAGCCAACTGAGAGAAAAAGCCTTCCCTTGGAGCTGACACCCTGAATTTGGACTTTTAGCCTCCTTTGACTGTGAGGAAATAAACTTCTCTTCGTTAAAATAATCTGCTTGTGGTATTTCTGTTATGGCAGCACTAGATGACTAAGACAGAATTTGGTACCCAGAGAGTGAGGTGCTGCTCTAACAGATACCTAAAACGTGGAAGTGGTTTTAAAACTGTGAATGGATAGACGTTCACCAGTGACAGAGGACCAGCAGCAGCAGAACCAGGAGACCGGTGAAAGAAGGCGCTGGAGTCGAGCCACGGAGCGAGAGAGCTGAATGCCTGTGAGCAGGAGGCTTCCTGGTGGAGTGGGGTGCTTCTGGGCACTCATCGGTGGAGCTAGGCTTGCCGACCCATGGAGGGAGGGAGCTGAGTGCCTGTGTGCAGAAGGCTTCCTGGTGGAGTGGGGTGCCTCCAGCACTTACCGGTGGAGCTACAGTGCTTTGGAACACTTGCCCCAGCAGGGCAGATGCAGGCATGAGGCCTGAGAGCCTAGAGGCCATAGGAAAACAGAAGCTGAAGAGACAAGGGACACAAGAAGCCAAGCTGCCTCAGTCTCAAAAGGCATGGCCATGACCTCAGGGGTTTCAAAGGGTGGAGCCGTAGCCTCTGGTATTTGTAAGGGTGGAGTTGTCACTCCGATGGACTAGGAGAATGGCCTGCCTAAAGCCAAGGGAGCAGAGTTGCTGTTCCAGTGGGCCTGGAAGGCGGAGCTGAAGCCCAGGGCCGAGGGGCCTCCACTCAGAATCCAGAAACTGTGGTCAATACCTAGAGTCTGGAGGGTAGGGCTATTGTGTAAATTGTCTCAGAGAACAGAAGATTATTTTCAAAGCCTTGAGGGCTAACGTAATGTGTTCTGCTCACTTGGCTTGGTGCCTGTTATGCTTTCTTTCCCTGCAATTTCTCCCATTTGTAATGCAAATGTCTAGCTTGTGCCTGTTTTGCCACTGTACCCTTGGAAGCAGATAACTTGTATTCTAGATTTCACAGATGAAGAGGAATTTTTGGATTTTGGACTTGGAGTTAAGACTTGTGCTATGATATGATGGGGTGAATATGTTTTACATGTTGCAAGGATGTGATTTTTTGGGGGCCAAAGTGTGGAATGTCATGGATTGAATTATATCCCCCAGAAAATGTGTGTATCAGTTTGGCTGGGCCACGATTCCCGGTACTGTGTGATTTTCCTATATGTTGTAAATCCTGCCTCTATGATGTTAATGAGGGAGGATGGGTGGCAGTTGTGTTAGTAAGGCAGGACTGGATTCACAAGACTGGGTTGTGTCCTGAGGCAATCTCTTGACATATAAAAGACAGAAGTGAGCAGTGAGACAGGGGGACCTCATACCAGCAAGAAAGCAGTGCCGGGAACAGAGCGCGTCCTTTGGACTGGGGTCCCTGTGCCGAGAAGCTCCTAGTCCGGGGTAACACAGATGAGAAGGCCCACAGAGAGAAAAAGCCTTCCCCTGGAGCTGACACCCTGAATTTGGACTTTTAGCCTACTTTGATTGTGAGGAAATAAACTTCTCTTCTTTAAAAAAAAAAAAAACTAGAAAACTGTGAGTACAGGCTCATCAACATCAGTATGTTGATGATGAAGTCTATGTTTGTTTGCTTTTAAATTCTTGGAGAGATAGAGTATGATGATTTTGAATCAGGGTTTTTATCAGTCTAATTTCTCTGGAATATTACATTAGTGCATAATAGTTGGTGAATATCAATTTTTCTGTCATTGCTTTCTTACTCTGCACTCCAGATGCCAAGAACTGTGGGTGGATCTGTCAAGAATTATATGTGGTCTTTCAAGCTGACATAAGGCATACTGCTGTTAGCTTACAGGCTGTGGTGTTACTCAGCAGGATGATTTGTGCTGCTAGGAGAAGCACCCAACTCTACATATGCCTTTATAAACCAAGATACGTGGTTTAAGGGGTTAGAACCAGCTAAGAGTTATAGTGGATACATTCAAAAGCTCTTGAATTCAATACATAAGCAAGCATTCTATCAATGTTCAATGCATACATGTTGAAGATCTATTCTCTGACCTATACTAGGTCTTTGGGTACTGTGGTGAACAAGATAGATATGATCTATGCTCTCAAGAAGTTTATATTCCAGTCGAGTCAGTAAAGAACTAACAAACATACATATAAATAATGTAAATAAGAAAATACCAGAAAGTGCTAAGTGTTATGAAACAATTTAAACAGGATGGTGTGAAAAAGAGTTACTGAATGAATATTTTAGTTTGAGTGGTCAAGGAAGGCCTCTCAGAACTGATGACATTCAAGATTACATCTGAATGGCAAGAAAATCTGGGAGGGCAAGCAAAGGTTAAGTGAAAGAACATCCTAGGCATAAGGAATAGCTGGTATAAAGGCTCTAAGACAGAGATCCGGCATTTTTGAGGAACAGAAAGAAACCAGTGTGGCAAAACCATAGTGGGCTGGGGGGATTAATATGAGATGAGGTAAACAAGGTAGACAGGGGCCAGATCATACAAGGTGTAGTAAGCCAGGTGTCTTAGCGTTCTCTAGAGAAGTAGAACCAGTAAGATATATATCTATATCTATCTATATTGAGAGAGAAAGAAAGAGAGAAGGAAGTTTAAGGAATCGACTCACACGATTGCGGGGGGCTGACAAGTTCAAAATCTGTGGGTCTGGTGACAGGCTGGAGAGTACTGCAGTCTTGTATCCCCAGATCTGTAGGTCAGGTGACATGAATTGAAGAGTGAAGGAACTCTGGCAAAATGTCTATTTCTAGTATGAAGGCAAAATACATCCTAGGGAAAACTCCCTCTTTGCTCTGAAGACCTTCAACTGATCAGGTCATTCCCATCCACAACATGGAAGGTAATCTGCTTTACTTAAGACCAACTGATTTAATCTCATGTAACTACTTTATACAGCATTTAGACTAGTGTTTGACCAAATGACTGGGCACTATAGCCTAGCCAAGCTGACGTATAAAATTAACCATCACACCAGGGGAAGCATTGAGTTTGGAGTTTATTCTAAGATTGATGAGAAGCCTCTTGGGTGTCTTATACGGGCGAGTGATACGAGCCTATTATTCCTTTTAAAAGAACACTCCTGAAGCTTTAGTGAATGATAGTTAAGAAAAATAGAGGTAGAAAAAGCAATTTAGATGCTACTGTAGTAACACAGGCAAGAGATAATGGTGGCTTGGACTAGGGAGGCAGAGGTGGAAATAAAGTGAAGAATAAGGATATGTTTTGAGGAGAAGACAACAGACTCTACTGAAGATTTGATCTTGGGTTGAAAGGAAAAAAAAAAGATTTGAGAATAATCCCTAGGTCTGTGCTTTGAGCACCTAACTGGGTACACTGTGATGCCATTTGCTGAAGTGGAAAAGACTGAGGGAAAAAGTCTGGGAAGAAAACCAACATTTCTGATTGTCTGTGTTGAGATAAGTACATATACCAAAACAAAACAAAGCCGATTGCCTTCGAGTTGATTCAGACTCATAGTGATCCTATAGGAGAGAGTAGAATTGCCCCATAGGGTTTCCAAGGAGCAGCTGGTGGATTTGAACTGTTGACCTTTTGGTTAGCAACTGAACTGTTAACCACTGAGCCACCAGGGCTCCATGAATACATATAGAGATGTCAAATACTCATTAAAATATTTTTAACAATTAGAGGTGCGGTAAAGGCAAGGACTGGAGATACAGATTTTGAGGATGTAGATGGCATTTGTAGCTACGGGAGTCATAAGCCCACCCAGAGAAAGAGAGAGCATAAATAGAGACGGGAAAGGGGGAGAGGGTTGTAGGACAAAACCCTGCGGCAACCTAAGCAGAGGTTGAGGCAGCAAAGGCAACTTAGGTGAAGTGGCCAATGAGACAGAGAACACAGTGTCCCAGAATCCAACAGAAGAAAATGGTCCAAGAAAGATAGAATAGCTGAATGTATGAGAGGCTGCTGAGTGGAGGGGGTAAAAACCCAAGTGGAGTGGAATGTGAGGTGAGGAAGTAGAGTCAGAGACCCTCGGTAGCTAATTCCTGAAGTTTTGCTGTAAAGGAAAACAGAGAAATGGCTTATTAGCTAGAGAGGATGTTAGATCGATGATTGATTGATCTAAAAGAGAAATTGATGAACCTCTTTCCCCAAGTAGGCAGTATTCTGCTTTAAAGCTATAGACATAGCATTTCTCATAGGCGGGTTTAAAAAATTTGTGATGTGCAGTAATGTAGACCTCTTATTTTCCAAGTCAGAAACGTATTTATCCCTTCAAATAGTAACCAGATATTAGCCAATCACTGCAGAACTGAAAGACATGTTTCAAATCAAATGGCAGATGGGAGGGAATAAACAAGACACAGAAATGTGCATTATGTAAAGTAGAATTGTTCACGATTGTTTATGCCATGTAAGAAAAATGAACAAGGTGCCACGTGAAGTCAGAGGAGAGGGAAAATCTGGCATCAATTTCAAGCCATTCTGCCAAGCAGGATGAGCGGCCACTGAACTGGCCTTGGGTGAGTTTAGGTGAGAGACTATGTGGAAGGAAAAGTGCTAAGAATTGCATCAATCTTACCCAATTAATGGAAGAACAATTGTACCTCCTACTGGATTATACTGTTCCTTTGTTTGGAGCCCAAAATAAAACGTCTCACAATTTCACTTCTGTTCACACAGAAGAACATAAGGAAAAGAGTCATTACCAGTATATAATGTTGTATATACCTGTATCTTTAAAGACTCAACTATAAAGTTAGCAACCAAAGCAGAATAGCATGCAAATATTCCTATCTCAAGTTTCCTATTTTATTGTTCCTCTAAATTTAGTGCAACCTGAAGAGGAATCCTCTATGTCTTTTTAAGGTGGGTATTCACAAAAATACATACACTTACGTAAACTCACGTATTTATCTGCACTGCATATATTATATATTTACACATTTGTGTTTGCGTATCTATATATGCTGTCATGGATTGAATTGTGTCCCCCAGAAATGTGTGTCAACTTGGCTAGGCTGTGATTCCCAGTACTGTGTGGTTGTCCACCATTTCGTCATCTGATGTGAATATCCTATGTGTTGTGAATCCTAACTTCTATGATGTTAATGAGGCAAGATTAAAGGCAGTTATTTTGATGAGGCAGGACTCAATCTACAGGAATAGGTTGTGTCTTGAGTCAATCTCTTTTGAAATATAAATGAGAGAAGCCAGCAGAGAGGGGAGGGACTTCCTACCACCAAGAAAGAAGAGATAGGAGAGGACAGCATCCTTTGGACCCAGGGTCCCTGAGCTGAGAAACTCCTAGACCCAGGGAAAGATTGATGACAAGGACCTTCCCCCAGAGCCGACAGAGAGCGAAAGCCTTCTTCAGCAGCTGGTACCCTAAATCTGGACTTCTAGCCTCCTAGACTGTGAGAGAATACATTTCTCTTTGTTAAAGGCATCCACTTGTGGTATTTCTGTTACAGTGGCACTAGATAACTAAGACATATAACTACATATACCTGTTGCCATCGAGTCTATTCCAACTCATAGAAATCCTATAGGACAGAGTAGAACTGCCCGTAATCTTTATAGAGGCAGACTGCCACATCTTTCTCCTAAGGAGGGCCTGGTGGGTTCGAACTGCCGACCTTTCAATTAGCAGCCCAACAGTTTACCACTATGTCACCAGGGCTCCTTATACATACATACATTCATACGTACGTATATACACACACACACACATACAGGAAAAATTAGCATTAACGTGGATACACAAATTTCAGGTCAGATTAAAAGTAAAAGTCATTTTACTTTAAGAAATAACTAGCCTAGATAATAAGAATGTAGAATAACTGAGTGTAAAAAAGAGTGTAAAATAATTGGAGTGCATTTTGTCCAATGTTAAAAAATGTTTTAAAACTTGACTTTAAGTAACAATAGTAAGCACAACCCTGTTCATGAAAGAAAAATATGTAATAAATTTTTTTAAATGTACTTTTCATATTTGGATTCTTACCTTGTTTTACTTCAGAAAACATGCAGCAATGGGAATAGACCCTTCCTTTGCTGCCATAGATTCACTTTCATCACAATCCCTTTACACAGTCAGGGAGGCAGGGTTTGCCCTGGTTAAGGCCAGGGCTCTCCAGCAAGTGTCTGGCTGAGTTTCAATCTTCTTCTAGCACTTCTTAGCTGTGTTTTTTAGGCAGGTTAATTAACTGCTCTGTGCCTCAGTTGCTTAATCATTAAAGTTGGACGACAAAGACTGCCTGCCTCATAGAGGCTTTCTCAGGATTCCATGAAATACATGTATATTATTTTACACAGTGCCCAACACATAGTAAGCATTCAGTGAATTTTAATTATTTTTATTCACTTATTGGTTGCTTACTATATTAAAATGTATTTTCATCATTGTTATTACATATATTGAGCATTTGTCATGTGGCCCGGCCTGTGCTGGGCGCTGGGCAACATTGAATAAGACATAGACAGAGCTTGCCTAGAGATCTGCCTAGACAGATCCTCACAGATTCAGACACAGACCAAAACTGCTCCCATCCTCACGTCCTGCTAATCTAACTTAAAATATTTTTAAATGCATATTGTGTGTGTGTGACAATTATAATAGAAAGAGATCATTATAACCCTATAGGTATAGGGAGGGAAAACAACAAACCCAAGTCAATGTGATTAATATGATTCAAAATTAAATTCCTGGTAGCCAAATAAAACAATAAATACGTGAGTCATGAAATTTTCTCTGTTTGTTAAAACGAATCCTACCAGTAAAGTGTAACAGACATCAACACCCACATCTCTCTCCCTGCCAGCATCTCCCCGCTGCGATGGCAGCTCTCATAGACCTACCTGGGGTTCCTATTACTGCGCACTGCAGCAAAAGCAGCCAGTACACTCTCTCGATAACTATTCTATTTTAGTATCAAATTCCAAGAGAGGCTTTAAAAAAATCTTTTTAAACGCATGAAACTACCCATATTCTGTTTTGGAAAAAGGCTGGGTATATTTTTAATTTTCCATTAAGTGTATTTAGATTTTCAATATCAGTAACATGACTGGTTTGTACAAAGAATGTTCTAGTAGTTCACTGTCGTGGGTAAGTGCGTCTCTGTGAGAGTTCCTGAGGCTGGATTTCCATTTACTTACCCACATTTTCCAGCAGAGATCTAAGTGGAGGGACACGCTGCAGGATTATTGCTGATGGCCTCCAGGTTTCTCCAGCCAGGGAACCCCCTTTGGCCATGCAGCTCTCTCTTTCTGGGTCACTCGTTTGGCTATCAGTAACGCACTGTCCTCTCCTGTCTGTTTTGCTTTGTCAGGAGTTCATGCTTTCTGTCTCAGTAAACAGATTTTAACACCCCTGAAGTCGGAGAAATTTGAGGTAATCAATAACTTGATTTTATTTACAATCAAAATCAGAGATCCTAAGCTTAAAAGGTATTTCCTATATTTGGGCCTAAAAATATGGACAAAATTAATGTCTGTATTTATTGTTCTGTCCCCGCTATAAAATACCAGTCCCTATATGGGAGCCCTTGTGGTGCAGTGGTTAAGAGCTCAGCTGCTAACCAAGAGGACGGCAGTTCGAATATACCAGCCACTCCTTGGAAACCCTATGGGGCAGTTCCACTCTGTCTATAGGGTCACTATGAGTCAGAATTGACTTAAAAGCAATGAGTATTTGTATACGTTAACAAATATGTAGTCAGAAAGATATTAAAATAACCTTTAAAGGAATGCATGAATATATAGATGGCTGGGAACTCAGCTAAGAGTATTTCAGTGAAATGATAAAAATGAAAATAAATACCATTAGTTGAGCTTCCGGTATGTATCAGTCATATATGTTTTACATATATTAATTTTAAACCTCACAAAAACCATATAACTTTGGCTTCATTTGCCCCATTTTAGGGATGAGTAAACTGAGTCTTAGGTTTAGTAAGACTCATACTCTGTCAGCTAATAAGTAACACAGCTAGATTTTACATCCAGATCAGTCTAGGTATAAGACCCAACGCTGAACCACCGTACTTACCTTTCATTGTGAGGGTAGATACTGTGTATCATATGCTATCAGCATTTAGCAATGAGTTAGCCTAATTCTGAGCCCTTGCTGCTACCACTAGTCACTACAATGCGTCTCTGTTCTTTTCAGCAGCCACAGGGCCCATGGCCCTGGGCCTCCTGGCTGCCAGTTACCGAAAACCACATTATTGTTTTTAAACTCTTAGGAGGGTCAACAATAGAACAAATGAAAGAGGGAGAAGGAGCTGGATTATTTCTGCCAGGATGAGAGGTACCTGTAAAATATACTTTTACTCTAGGACTTTATTTTTCAAAAGTCTCTTTCATCTAAAGAGGGCAGTACTCACATTCTCAAGGAGGGCAATGAATTTTCATTTGAGGAGTTATTTTGAGTTATGTCAATTATTTTACATATATCTAGTCTGGGCCTTCCAGAAATATGCATTGACTGAACATTCTTAAGAAGAATTGCAATTTTTTTCAGTTTGAGATTAAACCTGTCAAAGGTTCTGGAACTGCTACTGAAATCGTAATAAAGAAGTTTTGGTATACAAATTCTTATTTTATATTTGCAGTGCATGTGGTTGATATTTGGAAGAGGGCCTAGAAACCCTACAATTATAATCAAGTTTATAAATTCTGTTCTTCCTTAATTATAAATCCTGATTACATTTTTTCTACCAGATTCCTGCCTAATGTTCCCATTTGATAATGAGCTCCATAAAAGCTATCCAGTGCACATGATTTCATGTGATGTTTCCCCAGGTACCAAGTACTCTGACTTGAAAAGATTACTTGGAGTTCATGCATCTGGAAGTGAATTTCCTGAATTCTGTCATTCTCTGGTGTGCTACAATGAAGCCCAGTAACTGGGTCACCAAAGTAGAAAGAGAGTTCTCATAACTAATAAGGAGAATGATTTCTTGGACTCCTTTCTTAAGGCTAAGAATTCTTTCAGAGTTTCAAAGGTTTATGTAAACCTATACTGAGTACGGTAAAGGATATGGATTATGTAGATGTATACCTATAAGTAATCTCCTAGCATCAGGGTCTGTCTAGATTCCTGAGGAGGGATGAGAATCAAGATCAGCATAAACTGATTCCTACGAGGTAGAGGTCAGACATACCCCCACTTTCCAACTTTTTCACCATTTCTGACACCAGCTGTCCCCCCGCCCCCTATGGCACTCTACTTCTTTGCTGTGTTTAATAGTTCATTACAATGGCCACACAGAACTCATGGACCATACTCACAATTATGTGGTTTATCAGGGAAGTAACAGGCTACAACTCAAGATCAGGATCAACCTGGAAGTAACAAGATACAGCTCAGGAGACAGGATAAAGTTCTTCAATCGAGGCAGCTTCCAACCAAGTCAGCTATCAGCATTTCGGCCATGTCCACAGGCAGGCCCCTTGCTCATGCCCATTGCCACAGGGCCGTGCTCAGGCCTGGCCTCTGCCCTGCTTGAGTAAGTGTTACAGTTCTTTTGGCTTTGTTGGTAAGTGCCCGGAGGCATCCCACTCCACCAGCTAGCCTCCTGCCCAAAGGCACTCAGCTCTCTCGCTCAGTGGGTCAACAAACCCACTGCAGCTGCTTTGCTCAATAGGCCTGGAAGCCCACTGCAGCCATCTCGCACCAGTCTCCTGGTTTCTGCTTCTCATGCTGCTGCCAGTCCTACTGTTGTGCCCATCTCATTGTCTCCAGTGCTATAGCTGTCTCGCTGTCTCCAGTGTTACAGCTCTCTCTCTCCTGAGTCTAGGAGGTTCTCAGTGCAGGGACCCTGGGTCCAAAGAACTTGCTCTGCTCCAGGCTCTTCTTCTTGATAGTAGTGAGGTTACCCCTCAACCTCTGTGGGATTGGCGCTTACAACCCTAACAGGCTTGCAAAATGGACCAATCCCCTCAGTAGACAAAAAGCCACCTAATTTTCATAGTAATCGACCAATCCTAGCAAGGGTTTTATGCACATTATTAGTAAACTGCAAGTTTATCATCCCTACAAGGTACATAAAATAAACCAATTACAGGGTAGGCTGTGGCCCATTAGTAAACTGTAAGTTTATCATCCCTGCAAGGTACATAAAATAAACCAATCAGAGCACAGGCTGTGGCCCAACCAATTATTTTTGGCAGAATTATAAACCCAATGCCAGAAATGCCACATGTATGAGAAACCCATTGCCTTGCAGCCTACAAACCAGTTGCTACTGAATAGATTCGAACTCATGGTGGCCCCGTGTATGTCAAAATATAGCCGTACTCCATAGGGTTTTCAATGGCTGATTTTTCAGAAGTAGATCACCAGGGCTTTCTTCCTAGATGCCTCCGGGTAGACTTGAATCACCAACCTTTTGGTTAACTGCCTAGCATGTTAACCGATTCCATCATCCAGGGGCTCCATAGATATATAGTCATGTAATTTAACATTTTTCCAGAGCTATTTCCCTAGAATTAGTAAAAAGAACCCAGAACATTCCTTTCTTCTGAAGCTTATTAAACATTGTATCCAACAGGGATTTCTCCTGTTTTTTAGGGAAGTTCTCTGAAACACTGTTCTGGGACTTCTTTCTCTGAACTAAGCAGGCAGACAGCATCACTAAACTCTTTTTTTTTTAACCAAGTTCATTTTTATAAGAAAATACACCCAGTGTATAAATAAGTTGTAACATTTTAATGTTCAAATTAAATAGAAATTTAGTTAGTTAGATATATTTTATACTGTACTATATAAGAAAGATGTGGCAGTCTGCTTCCACAGATTTACAGCTTTGGAAAACTTAGAGGGTCACTATGAGTTGGAATTGACAGTGGTAGGTTTGGCTTTTTGGTTTAGTGTGTAAGAAATGAAATCTTATTTTCAGATGTTTCTCTTAGGTAAATAATCAACTTTCCTTTTTTCTGATTTAAGCTCAGTCCATTTCACAGCCCTTCAAGAAAACTCCAGATAAAAGGACAGAGAGAAGGACCACCAGATTAAAAACTGAGGCATTTTTAATACTACAAAGATAAGCAGGAACTCAGTCTCTGGTAGCCCAAGATTTCTTAAATAGAGGTATAATGATGGAGGAATAAGATGCAACTCATTAGAATTAAATATTATTACCCCACTCTCTCCCTTTCTTACTTGTGCAATGAAAAACTTTTGGTTCTTTTCTCTTTCCCCTACCTACTATTATTACTACAAAATTCACATTTACACAGTATAATGTAATCTTTTTTTGCAAGTTTTGAGTCAGTACAAACTGTAAGTTTAATCATTCTACTGAAGATGAAAAACGTTGCAAGCTATTCTTCACACATTAACAAGGAACTTCAAAGAAGAAGATGAGCCGAAACAAATGAAAACTGAAAATGAGTTGCTCTTGTCACAAGATCAGTCAGCTAGCTGATGTCAATAATTAACAGAGAAGCGGATGGGGCACATCTTGAAAACTTTTTTTGGTTTAAACAAACTGCAAGTCTACAATCTTATTTAAATTTCCTTACACTGGCATATTGGCCTTTTCTTGCTTGTGACACAGCTGTTACTACTCTTCACAGCCCCCAACCCAATAAAGAAAGGAATCAGAAATACAGAAAAAACAGGTTTTCAAACGAAGAAAAATGGCCAAACAACGATAATTTACCATTTTTAAACAAACTTCTGTTTTGACATATTTTTATATGTAAACAACCTAGTGATTTGTTAGGAATGCAGGGAAGAACATATAATAATGGCAGCTGTTAAGATTTACACAGTAAATTTATATTCAAACTAAGAGATGTTCTCAGGGTATGATTTATAAACAAAATTCTGAGTGATGCTCACGAATAACACTCAGACTATCGAAAGCTTAGTCCAATAATATCTATTTTTATTATATGTATGACTTTAAGGAGGTTGGTATTATCTTTCGGGTTCCCGTGTGTGCAGTATAAATAAATACATCATTTTTTGCTCTACGAGCATATGTGTCTACATTTTAGAAGGAGGAGGAGGAGTTTATTCATTATCACCAGAGAATGAGGCAAAAAACAACTTACGTGAATGCTCGCATTATGTAACCCATACAGTAGAAGGATTAAAAACTGTTTCATCCTCTCTTTCCTCTTGGTTCTGGGTAATTAAACAGCAACAACTGACTATACATTTTTATACTACCTTTACTCCAAAGATATATTTAAAAAATCGGGGGAGATAAGCTTTGAACCGGGTAAAGTCTCATAAATAAAAGAACACATGAAGAAATTCCTAGAAAATAGGATTGTGAGATAAAATACAGGCGGGTCAGTTAAATTTGAATTTCAATAAACAATGAATTTTTTTAGTATAAGTATTTCCCAAATATTACATGAGTCATCCTTATACCAGAAAAAGTATTCATTGTTTATCTGAAATTCAAATGTAATTGGAAGTCCTGTTGATTTTTTCCCGTAAATCTGATAACCCAATAGAAAACTGAATGGAGATTACATTACATTGTCGTATCTTAGAGGACCACCAACACATTGCCACGTTTATCATTTGCATAGGACTTTGAACTCTATCATGTGTATATACTTGATGTGTATATACAGCTTTTTGTCTACACCACCATCTGGAAACCGAACTGACTTCTCCTTGAGCATGGTTTGGAGTCAACTCCTAGCAACATACTTGCTTGCTATGTGATTTTGGTCCAGTTACCTAACATTTCTATTCATCATTCTTCTTACTTGTAAAAATTAGGGTATTAATACATACCCATTAATACAGTGAAGTAATTGAAATATTGTCCCCTATGTGCTTAGCACAATGCCTGATAAGTAGTAATTGATTTGGTAAAGTGCAGTGATGGGTGGGGGTTGGGGGGCCCTCTGGAACCAGGTATCCTGATTTGAATCCTTTCTATAACACTTACCAATGGTGTGGCCTTGGGCAAGTTACTGCGTAGTTCTCTGCTTCAAGTGCTTCATTTGGATATAGGTATAATGATGGTAAATCCCTCATAGGGGTGTTGTGGAATTAAAAGAATCATTGCACATAAAACTCTTACAATAATTTAATGACGATGAATCCAAAAAAGTAAGACCCTTGAGGATTTCAATAAATACTTGCTAACTAATAAATTGCATGCACAATTTGCAACCTAACATTATCAACTGCATGTACATGGTATCCGTATTTGGAATTATTGTATAAAATTTTACCTTTTATCTTGAATTTTGCGTTAAAAAATGTTTTTTAAATTCTAGGCTCTATCAGGATCATAATAAAAATTTACATCAGAAAAGTATGTTTGTGATCAGCTGCCAACCTAAAGGTTGGCAGTTAGAACCACTCAGTAGTGCTGTGAAAGAAAGGCCTGGCAATCTGCTTCTGTAAAGATTACAGCCAAGAAAATTCTATGGAGCAGTTCTACTCTGTAACACATGGGGTTATCATGAAAAGGAACTGACTCAACAGCAATGGGTTTGGTGTTTTGGTTTAGATAATCTCTCATTTGACTTAAAGGTGACAACAGAGTGCCTGTTTATAAACTAAGTCAAACCTTTTTTTAAAAAATTCTGTTTACAGCTCTTCCATAAATTTAATATCAACCCTGGAGCATATTGATGGATTTGATTGAAAGATGTTTCTACTTAAATAAATAAAATACTCAATTGATGAAATTGCTAGAAAAAGCAATACTCTGGCAGAAGTGTTCACATTTTTACCTGTGTCTGGAGGTATTGAATATGATCATATTAATTTGTAGATAAAAACAAAAATTTTGAAATAAAATTTTATGAAAAGTTAAGAACTGTAATAGTTTGTCTTCAACTTTCTTATTTCCCTCAAATGTTTCTGTTTTTTAAAAAGTAGAATAAAATACCTGAAAAGATGATAGCACAGCAATAAAAAGTATGAAGAGTGAAATAGCAACATTTATAAAAACCATTTACCACTGAGTTGACCAACTCATGGCAACCCTATGTATATTAGAGTAAAACTGTATTCCATACTTTTAGGAACTAGATTGCCAGGCCTTTCTTCTGAGGTGCCTGTGTGTAGACTTAAACCTCCAACCTTTCTGTTAGCAGCCAAGTGTGTTCACCATTTGCACCACCCAGGGACTCCCAGCAATATTTATGAAGTCATATTAATCAGGATACATTGGGTTATGCCACAGCAATGAGTTAAACCAAAAATTAAGTGGCTTAATACAACAACAGTTTATTTCTGATTCATGCTACATGGTCAGTGCAGGTCAGTGAGGGGTTCCGTTTCATATGCTCACTTGGGAATCTAGATGGACTGGAGAGACCATTTTGTAATTCATCATGGCAGAGAAATATAGAAAGTAGAGAATTCACACCTGTACTTAAATGCCTCAGCCTACAAGTGCCAAAGTCACTTACATCCTAACCTGTTGGCTAGAAAGTTATATGTAACTGAATGGGGGGCTGAAAAAGATAACAGAGCACAAGCATGTTTAGTGAACCGTGAATGTCTTTACTAAGGAGCTAATATCATCAAATGGTCAAGTGCAAATCTCACCATCACCAGTTTTTTGTTTTTTTTTTTTTTGATTTATGAAGTTACTAGTAACAAAAGCCTGTCCTTGCTTCACAATATACCAATCACTATTCTATTCCCCCAAGTCAAGCTTGAGATAAAAAAGACAGTGTGCTCACAGAATTTAATTCTTTCTTTCTAACCGGATACAGTTGAACTTGTCAGCCATGTTGATATTGAGTAATTGGTTATATATCTTGTCTTTCCTCACAATTTGATTTCTTTTCATAATGAAAGCTCGAGGAATTTGTTGTTTCCTTTACTACAGATGTTTCTCATTTGATGTTATAAATGCTCTACTGAAAAATTGTGTGTAAATACAGATTTTTATAAATCGAATCACATTCCCATTAACTTTATCTTTGCTTCTGCTTCACAGTAGCTCTGGACAATTTATCTTTAAATTGGTCTCAGTTTTACAGAGAAGAATGACAGGTCAGAGGGTATTTCCCAATAGGCTGGGATACAAATAGACCTTCCATCACCAGGACAGGGACTGTTTCTTTCACATTGACATGTTATCGGAGTCCATTTAGGGAAAAGATACTCAATTTTAAAAGAAAAAGCCAAGGAAAGAGTTTCAGAGAAACAAACTATGGGAGAAAGGAATTTACTTCTATTTTAAGAACAGGTCAGTAAATATTCCTTAATCTGATTGCAAGTGATTTTTCTGTAACGGTGCGTGCTACTACAAGAGCATTGGTATCTTTTTCATTAGCTACAAAGAAGCCTACCCAAATAAATTAGCAATTCTATTTCATGGACTCACAGGATGAAAAGGAAAAACTGACATTAAAACAAGAAAAGAAAGGAAGTTTAAAAAGGAGAGGTGGACAAGGCAATTTATAATTTGTCCAGATGTGAGTTCCTGCAATAATTTTGTTAACTAAACACTGAAAAAAGCAAACAATACTTTTTGCTGAAAACTGAACAATACAACTCTCTTGTCTTTCTCTCTTTTCCTTTTTCTCCAAAATGATTTGCTACAGTCTCTGGTGACTTGGAAAACAGTCAGTCCAGCATGAAAGAACTTTCTTTATCCGTTAGGTTATTCTGAATTGTGTTTTCTTGTAGCCTAACTTTATTCCAATTGTTATTCACTGATCCATAGAAATCACAGACTCATAGAATCTTTGGGTAGACAGGGGCCTCAAAGGGCAGTAATCCTCTTTGGTGTGCTCTGAGCCATATTCCACCAAAGTAAGAGAAAACATCAGTGAAAAATGAAAAAAGACCGGAGGATGAGTAGCACAGAGCACAAATGATTTCGTGGGAAGAGGCAAGAGCCAAGAAGGTACAGAATTCACATGGCAGAATTAGACGATATGGTAAGACTAAGTGTCATGGGTTGAATTATATCCCCCCAAAATAGCTGTCAACTTGGCTATGCCATGATTTCCTGTGTTGTGTGATAGTCCACCATTTGTCATCCGATGCGATTTTCCTATATGTTGCAAGAACTGCCTCTATGATGTTAATGAAGTGGGATTATCGATGGCTATGTTGACAAGACAGGATTCAATTTACAAGATTAGATTTTGTCTAAAGCCAATCTCTTCTGAGATATAAAAGAAAGAAGCGAGCAGAGAGACAGGGGAACCTCATACCACAAAGAGAGAAACACGGGGAGAAGAGCTCATCCTCTGGACCAGGGGTCCCTGTGCCGAGAAGCTCCTCTACCAGTGGAAGATTGATGACAAGGACCTTCTTCCAGAGCTGACAGAGAAAGAAAGTCTTCCCCTGGAGTTGGTACCCTGAATTCAGACTTCTAGACTCCTAGACTATGAAAGAATAAATTTCTCTTTGTTAAAGCCATCCACTTGTGGCATATCTGTTAAAGCAGCACTAGATAACTAAGACACAAAATATCACTTTTCCAATACCTTGTTGTTCCCACATCTGTATTGATTACAGAATGTGATGACATAGCCCTATCTCTAGTTATATGTACATTAACTATGTTATTTTGTTGTCAGAAAAGTTGTAATTTGATAGATATAAATAAACCAAAAATACTTGAAAATGATACTGATTTGTCAGAATGAATATCTGGTTATTGAAATTGGTATAAACATGAAATAAGCGGTTAAGGAATATATGTTAACAAATAAGGGAAAACCAGGGATTAAATTACCAAGGATTAAATTGCTTAGTTAAAACCATGGTTTGGAGGCCAATTGTAGAAGCTAAGTAGAGAAGATAACCTGACCAAGAATGAGAAACTCAGGGTGTCCATTACAGCCTGAAAAGCTGCCTGATTTTCAGGGAAATGCCTTGAGGGCCTCTGGGTTTTTAATTTGCTAAATAATTCAAAATATATAAAACAATATACATTGTGCAGGAACATAAACACAAACAATAAATGCATATTAAACACATGGGAAAGCTTGTCTATGAGGAAAAGGGGAAAGAGAGTGGACACTAAGAATAAAAGACAATCAATCTACTCAGTCAGTTAATGAGAAGGGGCTTCCTTCTGAGTTCTGCAGTGGTGAGAGGATTCAGAAATCCTGGAGCCTTCAGAGGGCCGAAATGATCGTGCCCACAGAATCATCTGCTGTAGCAGTAGCTACAGATTCCACATAGGGTAGGTAGCCAGGGGGTTGTTGGTCAGTACAGCAGCCAGGGGCTCTGGAGACCCTTGAGGCCAAGGGGATCTGAGACAGCATATATGAAGTGTGTGATATATCCCTGTTATGGATTGAATTGTGTCCTCCCAAAATATGAGTTGGAATTCTAACTCCTATACTTGTGGATATATTTCCGTTTGGGAATAGGTTTTCTTTGCTATGTTAATAAGGCCATATCAGGGTGGGATGTGTCGTAAACCTAATCAGTTCTGAGTTATAAAAAGAGAGTATTAGACACACAAGCAAGCAAAAACTGGGGGAAGATAGATGTCACATGAGGATCACCAAGGAACTGAGGAAAGCTGAGGCTACAGAAGCTGAAGGAAACTAGGATCCTCCCCCAAGACGAACAGATAGAAAGCTTTCCACTATAGCCAATGCCTTGAATTCAGACTTCTAGACTCCTAAATTGTGAGAAAATGAATTTCTCTTCTTTTAAAGCCACCTTAGTTATCTAGTGCTGCTATAACAGAAATACCACAAGTGGATGGCTTTAACAAAGAGAAATTTATTCTTTCAGTCTAGAGGCTAGAAGTTCAGATTCAGCGTCAGCTCCAGGGGAAGGCTTTCTCTCTCTATTGGCTCTGGGGGAGGGTCCTTGTCATCAATCTTTCCCAGTCGAGGAGCTTCTCAGCTCAGGGATCCTGGGTCCAAAGGATGCACTATTCTCCTGGCTCTTGTTTCTTCGTGGTATGAGGTCCCCCTGACTCTCTGCTAGCTTCTCTCTTTTATATCTCAGAAGAGATTGGTTTAAGACAAAACCTAATCTTGTGACTGAGTCCTGCCTCATTAACATAACTGTCTCTAATCCTGCCTAATACTTACTATGGGCTATATCATAAAAATTTGTAAAAATATTTATTCTTCTAAGACGATTTTTCTTTATCTTATCTGCCATTAAAAAAGAAAAAAATTTGCCTACTTTCTTTGCATGGAAGTATTAAGATCATTAAAAGTACAAACTATAACAGACAAATAAGCAACTCCAGTTGTCTAATTCACATCTTTAAAAAGTTGAGAAAAAACTGTTTTCTTACCTTGCAGAATCCGTCTGCATTCTGTACTTTTTACATACTTGAAAATTCCCCTCAATAGTCATCATATATCAGCATGCAATAGTCATCATTTATGACCAGCTTTCATATTATTACATAATAATGAGAGTAATCAAATTTAATGCGTTAGCCTTTATAAATAGACAATTTTTATGATGTCTTTAAGCACACTGTTTAGTTCAGCTGTCTTTTTGTTTTTCATAGAAAGACTTTCTTGATCAAGGAAGTATGATATTGATTTACATTCTAGCACCAGCTTCTTCTCCTTTTGTTGTTGTGTGCTCGCAAGTTGATTTCGACTCACAAGCTCCTTAATGTGTGTCTTAGTTTCCTAGTGCTGCTGTAACAGAAATACCACAAGGGAATGGCTTTAATAAATGGAAGCTTATTTTCTCACAGTTTAGGAGGCTAGAAGTCTGAATTCAGCATGCTGGCTCTAGGGGAAAGCTTTCTCTCTCTGTCAGCTCTGGAGGAAGGTCCTTGTCTCTTTTGAGCTTTTGCTCCTTCCTGGGCGATCTTCATGTAGCTTGGCATCTCTCTTCCTGAATCTCTGCTTGCTGGCTTGTGTAATCTCTTTCATATCTCAAAAGATATTGGCTTAAGACACACTCTACACTAATACTGTCTTATCAACATAACAAAGAATACCTATTCCTAGACGGAATTACAACCACAGGTATAGGGGCTAGGATTTACAACACGTATTTTGGGACATAATGCAATCCATAACAAAGGCAAATGGTATGAAAATAGCTTCCCCATCACATTCTAACAGAAAATACTGAGACATAGGACCAGGGCATGACAAAGGAAGACAATAAAGCCATTTTCACCTATAACCAATCACTGCCCACTGCCATCAAGTTGATTCTGACTCATAACAACCCTATAGGACAGAGTAGCATTGCCCCATAGGGTTTCCAAGGAGCACCTGGTGGATTCGAACTGGCAACCTTTTGGTTAGCAGCTGTTTCATGTCCACCTATGCCACCAGGGTTTCCTGTCCACCTACAGACCTAAGCTAATTATTTTTAACAAACAAAATGTCCAACCAAACCTTCCAGAACATACAGTTTCAGGCTCATTCACTATTATAATAATATAAAAATATGAATGAATTAAGTAAAGGTGTGAAGGGATTTGAATTTCCCTAACAGTTACATCAAATCTGTTACAATGTATCTGTAGAAATCACTGAAGTGGGAAAATCACTTTGTATATAGAAATTGTTCACACAAATGTGTTAAAAAATGCTCGCATTCTCACAGCTTCAGATGCATGCCGCCCTACTTTGAATTTGTTTAAAACATGCCTTAGTATAAGTGCCATATCTTAGGAAACACAGTGCTCAATATCCTAGTGTGTACATAATATTTTTGCAACTCCGACTCATCCAGTTACAGAATGGCTAAGCGTATCTATGGGCATGCTTTCTTATTTGCTATAGTCATACTGGAGAGCCCCTTAATTGCTTGAGCACCTTTTGCTTCTCCTGGCCTTCTCTTTAGATTGGGAGCAAAATTTTCCTTTTGGTTCAGAACTCTTTCAGTGTCTTTTCAGCAAATATTCATCACCTAGATGCCCCCAAACAACCTAGAAGCTTACGTATTCCCTACAGGCACAGCCATATGCAGCCCCTGAGACAGAGAGAAACACTGCCTGGCCTTCTATTAGGAGCAACCTCTTCATTATCAAGGGGAGTCAGAAAGAAGCCAGCTGCTTTTATGCCAGTGTCCCGTGCTCTCCTCTGAAAACAGACAGACTCTCTGTCTTAATTTGCTAGGGCTGCCATAACAAAATATCAAAATGAGGGTGGCTTTAAAGAACAGAAATTTATTGTCTCACAGTTCTGGAGGTTGGAAGTCCAAATTAAAGGTGAAAGCAGAGCTACGCATTCTCTCTGTTGCCTCTAGGGGAAGATTGTGCCTTGTCTCTCTCGGCTTCTAGTGGCCCCTGGCGTTTCTTGGCGTTCCTTGACTTATGGCTGAATCTTTACATGCTGTCTTACTCCTGTTTGACTCTGTTTCCAAGTCTGTTCTCCCTGTTTAGGAGCCCTGGTAACACAGTGGTTAAAGAGCTTGGCTTCTAACCTAAAGGTCAGCAGTTTGAACTCACTAGCTCCTCAATGGGAGAAAGACATGGCAGTCTGCTCCTGTAAAGATTTACATTCCTGTATGGGGCACTTTTACTCTGTCCTATAGGATCAATGATAGTCAGAATAAACTTGAAGTCAGTGGGTTTGGTTTTGGTTTTTTCTCTCCTTTTATAAAACATCACTTAGAGGGATTAGCATTAAGACCCATCCTACACTGCTATGACTTTGTGTTGTGTAACTGATAATATCTTCAAAGACCCTATTTCCAAACAAGGTCATTTTCATAGATACTGGGGTTAGGACTTTAATATATCTTTTTTGGGGACACAATTCAATCCATAAAATCTCCCTTTCAAGTCTTCTCACCACATGACAGAACATCTGATCAGGCTTCTCATTTCGTTAGGAATTGGAGCCTGGGCCTAGCTACCCCTCATCCAGTTCCTGCTAGCTGCATTCTTTCCACCTCAAGGAACCTGACTGGGAACTTTCCTGATCCTTACCTTAGACACTCACATGTAGCTGAGAACTGCTGCCTTCCCTCATCCCAGAAACTCCACTTTCATAGAGGGGCAGATTATCCAATAAGCAAGGTAAGCAAGGAATCACTTGTGCTTACTTCCTAAACTGTACTGAACAATTTTACATGAGTTGCATGTGAAATTGTTTGCTACAACTTAGGAAGTAAGCATAAGTAAGCCCATGCTTACCTTGCTTACTGGGTAATCTGTCCCTGTGGGGATTGCAAATTTGAAAAGAGGATTTGATTCTGTAGAAGGGTACTGTGGAGTTGGGAGAAAAACAGATGCCAGCCATACCTAGAAGCAGAATCTCTGATGTGGTGAAAAAATGTGAAATTGTTTACTACAGATGATCTGGTAAGCAAGATAAGCACAGTGCTTACTTTGTCTATTGGATGATCCACTCCTCCTTCTGTGACTTGGCTCATGTTAGATCCATTGGCTATAGGGGCTATTCAACATCAGGGGATGGCTCATCAAGAATTCTTTGGGACTTCCGGGCAACATGGCACTATAGTCAGAAGCACCACGTCATCCCTCCACAGCAAAGATCAGACAAACTAAATCAAACAGAATCACACATCAATCCTGAAACCCTAAACATCAAATGAAGAAATAAAGAACTCAGCTAAGCACGGAATAGAATCAGAAACTGACTGAGAACATAGAGTGAGGAGTGATACATACAGAGGTCCCCTATCAGCTACTGCAGCACAAATCTGCCATCATGGACTCCTAATGGAGATCAGCAAATGGGGGTATGAGAAAGCAGCTTCACGGAGCTTCCAGCTGGAGACAGAACAACTGGTAACCAGCGATATAGGCTTTCCCACCCCCCACCCTTCTTCACCCCCACTTAGCCTCCTCTGCTTCCTGCAGCCACAGTCTCTTGGAAGGGAAGCACCCCGGTGTCACTTGGATTCCACCTGCCCGCATTGGCTGGCTCCCTGAGTGTATTTTGTTGGCTGCTAGTGTTGCTTTTTTTCTGCTTCTTTAGATTTCTTCCTTACCTCTCACCACCTCCCCCTCCTTTCTGTCAAATACTTGGCTCCATACGCCAGCTTTGTTTCTTCCTGAAAGGCTGTGACACACCAATTGACTATGAAACTACTTCCCGGCCTGTGCCACCATGCTTCTAGGACCCTGGGGGCTTTTTTGTTTGTTTGCTTGCTCTGATTTGTTCTGTTTTGATTTGTTTGCTTGTTTTCTTTTCCTTTTCTAGGCTTGGGAGCCCCTCCTGGCTGGGCAGTACTGTGCGGCTTGGAAGATACTCCCTTACTCTGCACAGACATACAGGGACACCCCTGGGGACATTTCTTTTTTATTGTTTTTTTTTTTTGTTGTTGTTGTTTCTTTGTTTTGTTTTCTTCTATTATTTCCTTTTTGTCTTTCTTCATTTGCAGTTTCTCAGTTTATTCATTTTTTCTTTTACCCTTTTTTCTTTTTTTCTTCATTTTTGTTTTTCCTTATTTCTCAGTCTCTCACCTTCCACTCCAGTAGCAAGCTCCCTTAGCTTTCTTTTTTGTTCGCGTATATGTTTTTGGCTTCTGTTCCTCTCTCCTCTCTCTCATCTTTCCCATACCCATCTTAGCTCCACAGATCACAATATACCCCCTCCTTCCTGCCTACCTGCACCATGCACTAAACATCACACTCCCAAGCAGCACAGGCACTGATTCCATGTTGGCACTGTCAGCCCTGGTACATGCCACAAACAACCCATCCCAGCAACTCCCCTTCAGGCGGACCTGCCTTACTGTACTATACCTTAGTGACTGACCCTGCCCATTGGAGAAGGAGGTGAAAACTATCGTGTCCACAGACGAGCAAACAACAAAGAACACACAGCCTGCCTACTCAGCCATAACCAAATGAAACAAAAAGAAGGATGAAACAAACAAATCTACAATCTATAAACGAGGAAAATGACCACTGAATGCCCCAAAGACAGCAGACAATATCAAAACATTTACAAAAACAGGACAGGATGGTTCCAGTAAGCATACAAAATAAAACACCAGATGACCTTCCTGTAGAAGAAAAGGCACTAGACCTAACTGATAGGGAATTCAAATCTGTAATATTCAGAATTGTCCAAGAGTTGAAGCAAAAAGCAGACAAAAATGAGGAAAAAATAGACAAATTCATGGAAAAGGCAGACAAATCCATGGAAAATACAGACAAAAAAAAGGAAGAATTCAAGAAAATAATACAGGAACAAAATGCTAAAATAAATTCACAACTAGAAAACATACAAAAACAATTAGAAATCCAAAAGATAAACAACAAGATTTCAGAAATGGACATTGTCATAGAAGGGCTGAGGAGCAGGTTTGAAATGATGGAAGGAAAACTGGATCAGCGAAATTGAAGACAAACACTTGGATACAAACTGAGGGAAAATCAAAAAAGAAAGAAAAAAATGAAGAAACGCTGAGAATTATGTGGGATACAATTAAAAGCAAAAATCTGTGAGTAATCAGAGTTCCAGAACACAGGGAGAAAACAGAAAACACGAGAGGATCATTGAAGAATTGCTGACAGAAAACTTCCCCAGTATCATGAAAGATGAAAAGCTGACCATCCAAGAAGCTCAACGAATGCCATATAGGACAGACTCCAAAAGAAAATCACCAAGGCATTCATAATCACACTCACTAAAACCAAAGACAAACAAAGAATCCTGAGAGCAGCTAAGAAAAACAAAAAGTCATATACAGAGGAGAATCAATAAGACTAAGCTCAGATTATTCGGCAGAAACCATGCAGGCAAGGAAGCAATGGGATGACATATATAAAACCTTGAAAGAAAAAAATTGCCAGCCAAGAATAATCTATCCTGCAAAACTCTCAGTCACATAAAATAGTGAAATTAGGTCATTTCCAGATAAACGGAAATTAAGGGACTATGTAAAAACCAAATAAAACTTACAAGACTTATTAAAGGGAGTCCTTTGATCTGAGAACAAACAACATCAGACCACAGGCTGAATCTAGGCCACAGGATTGTACTAGCCATATACCAACCTAGGAAATGAACTCTTAAGGACTACCCAAAACCAAAAGAATTAGAACAGGGAAGCAGAGAGGTTAATCTGTAAATGATAACAGCATCAGAACAATAAAAGAGGGAATAAATGGTGTAGTTATAGAACCTTCTAATGGAAAGGAAGGCAAGGAGATACCAAGTAATAATAGTCTGGTTCAAATCTAGGAAGATAAGGGTAAATTTCAAGTTAACATAGCTACTGACCAAAATAAAGAAGAAAAACATAAAGTCTCAGTAAAAGCAAAACCTACAAAAACAGAAGAAATGAAAAAAAAAAAATCCACAAAATCAAAGGAACTCAGCCCAGGAGAGTAAGAGGAACAAAGAAAACATCAACACCACAAAAAAAAAAAGCACCACAAAATGCAATCCCACACCTAGGAATATATCCTAGAGAAATAAGAGCCATCACATGCATAGACATATGCACACCCATATCATTGCAGTACTGTTCACAATAGCAAAAAGATGGAAACAACCTAGATGCCCATCAACAGATGAATGGATAAACAAACTATGGTACATACACACAATGGAGTAGTATGCAAAGATAAAGAACAATGATGAATCTTCGAAGCATCTCGTAACATGGATGAAACTGGAGGACATTCTGCTGAGTGAAATAAGTCCATCACAAAAGGGCAAATATTGTATGAGACCTCTACTGTAAAAACTCATGTAAAAGTTTACACACAAAAAGAAACAATCTTTGTTGCTTACAAGTAATGGGAGAGGTGGGGGGTACTAAATAGACAATAGATAAGTGGTAACTTTGGTGAAGGGTAAGACAGTACACAATACTGGGGAAGCCAGCACAACTTGTACAAGGAAATGTCATGGAAGCTCCATAGACACATCCAAACTCCCTGAGGGACTGAATTGCTGGGCAGAGGGCTGTGGGACCATGGTCTTGGGAAACATCTAGCTCAATTGGCATAACACAGTTTATAAAGACAGTGTTCTACATTCTACCTTGTTGAGTAGCATCTGGGGTCTTAAAAGCCTGTGAGCAGCCATCTAAGATACTCAACTGTTTCAGAAACAAGGGAGAACAAAGAGAACAAGATACAAGGAAAAGATTACTCCAAAGGACTAATGGACCACAGCTACCACGGCCTTCACCAGACTGAGTCCAGTACAGCTAGATAGTGCCCGGCTACCACCACTGACTGCCCTGACTGGGATCACAGTAGAGGGTCCTGGACAGAACTGGAAAAGGATGTAGAACAAAATTCTAACTCACAAAAAAAAGACCAGATTTACTGGCCTGACAGACTGGAGAAACCCTGAGAGTATGCCCCCCAGACGCCCTTTTAGCTCAGTGGTGAAGTCACTCCTGAAGTTCACCGTTTGGCCAGGGATTGGACAGCTTCATAAAACAAAACGGGACTAATGAGGCACAGCAGTCCAGGGACAAGGACTAGAAGGCAGGAGGGGACAGGAAAGCTGATGATAGGGACAGTGTTGGCATGTCGTGGGGTTGTTAATCATTGTCATAGGGCAATATGTGTACTAACTGTTTAATGAGAAACTATTTGTTCTGCAGACCTCCATCTAAGGTACAAAAAAAAAAGAAAGAATTATCTATGTGAAATCAAATTGACAACAGCAACTCAAAAGGTTTGATGGGAAGCCTAGGGGGCAGTGAGTTGAAGATAATAATGATGGAATAATTTGGAAAGGGATAGTGAGAATAGCAGCACAATGGGAAGAATGTAATCAATGTCACTGAATAGTATATGTAGAAATTTTTGAAATGGTATAACTTTGGCTATCGGTATTTTCACCAAAGAAAACGTCCTCCAAGTTGGAGAAGGCAGAGTTGACATGTCGTGGGGTTGTTAACAAATGTCATAAAACAATGTGTGTACTGACTATTTAATGAGAAACTGTTTGTTCTGTAGACCTTAATCTAAAGTACAATAAAAAAAATTAAAATGAAAAAAAACCGAATTCTTGACATTTATCGGTATGAACTGCTACTCCTTCCTAAAGAACATCCATTTTATTTGATTTTCCTAAATCCTGTCCAATCTGGCTCCACAGGGAGCTTTGACTGCTAAACCTCTCTGCTGACCTTGAACAACACTGTTCATATTTTCCAAGTTTCTCCTTTCTTTTATATGTAAACTCCCCATCCAATACACTCCCAGAATCTGTGCTATTGACTAACAGGAAGGCACCATGTTTTCTCCAACATCAGCTTTCTTTTATCTGTGAACTAAATCCTTGGTAATACACTTCTAGCTCTGATTTGTGGTTTTACACTAAGAAATAAAGTGGATAAAATTTCAGTTCAACTCAGGGTCATATCTATTGTCATATTTTTACAAGACACTCTTAGGTCTTTTCTTTTTTTTTAACTACTTCCTGTAAGCAAATATGACAGAAAGAGCATCAGAGGAAACAGTTATTATAAAACTATGCTTTCCTACAAGTGCAAATAAATCCTTTTCAAATTTCTGTATTTTTTCTGGTCAGCCCCTTCTGAGACTAAATGATTTGGGGAAACTGCTGCAATTATATCTTAAAGTCTCAAATTTTAAGGGGGGATTAATGGCTTATTTCATCTCAAAGCATCTAAATGAAACAAAGCCCTTTGCTGTCAAGTCGATTTCAACTCTTACCAACTCTATAGGACAGAGTAGAACTACCCCATAGAGTTTCCAAGGCTGAAATCTTTACAAAAGCAGACTGTCATCTCTTTCTCCCACAGAGCAGCTGGTAGGTTCGAACCACTGACACTTAAGTTAGCAGCTGAGCCCTTAACCAACGTATCATCAATAGGAAAGCTTCCCCAAAATAACACATAGATCATTTGAAATTAGAAATTACTGACGAAGATAAAATGTCCAGCATCAGAGAATTTCAGAGAAAATAAGAAAAAGACAACTCAAGAAATGTGTCTTCTTATGTTGCAATGTTGAGAACTGGGAGAAATAATTTTGTCAATGTTTATATAACACTGTCCAAAAGAGAGATTGAGTAGTTAGTTAGCATAATATTCTTATCACCAGAACAATGTTAATATATATGAAAATATTTTGTAATCTGAAAGGCATTATCACAATAGGATTTATAAATATTCTTCATATTGTGGAGACTTGTGCCCTGCAATAGAGCAGGACCCTTCACAGATTCTTCAAAATAGCTAGTCACTTCAACTACAACCTCCGGTTATTAAAGTCTTTCCCCCCGGTACTTTGTTAACTTCAAATGTAGCTAGCATTTCTTCTGTACTCTTTAATTGCCAGAGATTCAGCTGTTGTTGTTGTCAGGTGCCATCAAGTTGTTTCGACTCATAGCGACCCTACGTACAACAGAACGAAACACTGCCTGATCCTATGCCATCTTCACAATTGTTGTTATGCTTGAGCCCTCTGTTGCAGTCACTGTGTCAATCCATTTTGTTGAGGGTCTTCCTCTCCTTCATTGACCCTCTACTTTACCAAGCTTGATGTCCTTCTCCAGGGACTGATCCCTCATGATAACATGTCCAAAGTATGTGAGACATAGTCTCGCCATCCTTGCTTTAAGGAGCATTCTGGTTGTACTTCTTCTAAGACAGATTTGTTTGTTCTTTTAGCAGTCCATGGTATATTCAGCATTCTTCACCAACACTACAGTTTGAAGGCATCAATTCTTCTTTGGTCTTCTTTATTCATCATCCAGCTTTCACATGCATATGAGGCAATTGAAAACACCATGGCTTAGGTCAGGCGCACCTTAGCCTTCAAGGTGACATCTTTGCTTTTCAACACTTTAAAGAGGTCTTTTGCATCAGATTAGTGGACGTTCACAGCTGTTTCTTCTCATTTTGAGTCGTGCCACATCAGCAAACGACGGTCCCGAAAGCTTGACTCCATCCACGCCACTAAGGTCAACTCTACTTTGAGGAGGCAGCTCTTCTCCAGTCGTCTTTTGAGTGTCTTCCAACCTGGGAGGCTCATCTTGCAGCACTATATCAAACAACGTTCCACTGCTATTCATAAGGTTTTCACTGGCTAATTCTTTTCAGAAGTAGACCACCAGGTCCTTCTTCCTAATCTGCCTTAGTCTGGAAGCTCAGCTGAAACCCGTCTGCCATGGGTGACCCTGATGGTATTTGAATACTGGTGTCATAGCTTCCAGCATCACAGCAACACACAAGCCCCCATAGTATGACAAACTGACAGACACGTGGTGGAGATTCAGCTAAGGGCTTGTGTATATATATATATATATATATATATATATATATATACTTCATGTAATATTCTAGAAAGTGCTCTATATTAGCTATCCATTCATATTCTTCTCAGTTGCAAGTTATATAACATATTACAAATTAATAAGTTGTCAGAATAGTTTATAAAATCATCTGTTGAATTTGGGAAGAGTATCAATCCCTTGGGTCCTAATCATTCCCTAAAATGTTGACTCTACCCTGTAGGAAGGTGAAACTCTCTAAAGTATAACAATCTCACAAAACCACCCCAAACCAGCCCACCAACTGCACTCATACCTTTACTATGTTTGTTGTTGTTGTTAGTTACCATGGTGACCCCAAGTTTATCTCCTACAAAACATGCCATTCAAAAGTAAAGCCCAATTTGTATTGCATAGCGTAAACACTGTCCATGAAATATTATGCAAAACAAACAAAACTTATCTTTCTTTAAAATGATTCAAAATATATTTCTTTTCCAGACAGCTGTGGATTGTATGATTATTTTAGTTTTCTTTTAAACGAAGCAGCAGTGTTGAGTAGTTCCCTGAGTCCAGCATAGCAAAGTCCTTATCCTGGCTCTCTTGGAGAGACATGTAACAACCAGAGGTAACAGATGGTAGTATGACCAGGTAAGATGATGGTAAGAGAAATAAGTCCACTCAACTCCAGCAGAGAAAGACAGCATATATTAATAAAGTAATATCTATAAAACACTTCCAACTCCTTCAAATGAAAGAACTGCATAGAATGATGTGATTGAACAAAAAGATTTTAATAAATAGCAGTACTGGATTATTAAGATGGCAGATAAGAGCACTTAATAAAACACTTGTCAAGCAAGATCCAGGCCAGGAGCGTTTGAGATAAAATAGTCTTATTATCAGACAATCTGTAAAAGATTAATGAAATCTTTAATGCAAAGCATTAATGGAGTTGGCTGCATCCTGACCTTACCTAGTCTTTTTTAGGACTTCAGCAGTTTTAAGTAAGAAGAATAGCTTTACTCATGAAGGTTTCTTTTCCTTCCAAAATTTGTTCACATTTAAGGAAATGTAGATATACGGGCTTTTCCCTTAACACGTAGTGCAGTTATCATTCATGTATAATCATCCATAAAACTCCTTGAAAAGTCTATTAATCTCTTAAGTATCCATGAACTTAATACTATAATTGTTCTTAACTATAGCTATCATGGAAGAACTGCTGGCCTGTTTTCTTGCTAATAACGCACTGGTTTTATGACTGAATTGAAATAAAGCCAGTTCTTCTAGCAATTAGGGTGAGGGTGACCCAGATGAATTATATAATTGTCTTCGCAGCCTATTGATCTTCTATTTGGGGTTTTTTAGGTCTGAATATTTTCTCTTTACCAATAGAGCTTCACTTTTTTCAGTCACTAAGAGATTTAGCTAGAGTCTAAAGAATATTAGGGGGAAAATATTAAAGAGCAGGATTGTATTTAAACATGCTTGGGTTCAAAAGTTCCTTCAGTTCCCAACATGAAGATCACATTTTCTATTACAAAACATAGGGCATATAGCTTAACGACAGATAATTAGTATCATTACCAAGTGTTTGTCACTATGCTAGACCAACAGATTAAAAAAAAAAAAAATCTGAACATACTGAGTTTGGTGAGAAGAAAAACACATATGTAGATATTTAAATGTGACTGAAGCAATAAAGATATGCACAGGATATTGTGAGAGCAGAGATAGAAAAAAACCCTAGCCTAGCCTGGGAGGAAGGGGTAGAAAAGTATAGAAGCACAAAATATGGTATGAGCCTGAAGCTCATGGATCCCTCCCCACCAGAAGTCCACAGCTGCAAGTTAAAAATCCCCTCTGCCATTAAGAATGCTTGGCTTTGAACAGGAGAAAGGACATCTCAGTCTTTAACACAGGAAGAACAATTATCAAGATATTTGTGACTGAAACAAATTTGCAGGTAACATGGATGTTTTAAGGAATTAAAGAGCTTGCACTGTAGGAGCAATAGAAAAGAGGTAAGGCATTTCAGATTTTATGAAACCGTTGCAGAAGAGTAATTGTGATTGGAATAGCAGAGACTGTTTTAGAAAATTCAGTATACAGGTTTAGTACAATCTGACCTTTTTCCAGTCAGGCCACTTTCCTTGAGATCCATCGCGTGCATTTCATTGCAGTCCTCGTGTCTTTCTTAATGTAATTACTTCTCTGTCTCTAATAATCTAGTTCCTCTACCTGATAATGGTCCACACTTACTTTCCCAAAAAAGTTTACAGCTTTTTCCTACCAACGATGTTCTTTCTCTAGGTCTGTCCAGATAACCCAGCCATCTAGTTTTAGAACTGGATCTAGATGTCATTGAGCATAATCTCCTCAGTTTACATATCAGAATGAGAAAGCCCCGTGAGCTTTAGCAACTGGTCCAAAATCACAAAATCTGTAAGGATCAAAGTCAGGACTAAAACTGGAATCTTGTGATTCCAAGCTCAGTAGAATCTTCATTTTATGACGCTAATTCTTGATTCAATGTTTACGCAGTTTTAATAAGTCCCTCACAGAAATGAGATTTACTAAAATCATGTGATAAGTACAGCTTGCCTTTAACCTACCCTGACTTCATTCCTCCTTTTCTCACTTATTAATGTCTGACAAAATTGTGCCAACCCTCTTATGGGTTGAATACGCTTTGTCATCGAGTTGATTCTGATTCATGGAGACCCTACAGGACAGAGTAGAACTGCCCCATAGGGTTTCCAAGGAGTGGCTGGCTGGTGGATTCAAACTGGCAACCTTCTGGTCAGCAGCTATAGCTTGCTGTAGCTCTTAACCACTGCACCACCAGGGCTCTATTCCATGAATTGAATACTGACCTATATTTTAGCATCTGAACTCGCCTAAATTTATGAGGGATAAGAATCAGGATCCAGTTGATTCCTATAAGGTGGAGGTCAGACATACTTCCACGCTCCAACTTTTTCAGCATTTCTGACACTAGCCATTCCCCCCACAGCACTCTCTACTTCTCCGCTGGTTTCAATAATTCATTGCAATGGCCCACAGAATTCACAGATCATACTCACAATTATGTGGTTTATAGAGAAGCAACAGGCTACAACACGGGGTCAGGATCATCTTCATCATATCAGGGAAGCTTCCAACCAGGATAGCTCTCAGCTTCTTTTCGGCTGTGCTAGCAGACCACCCTTCTCAGCCATGCTAGTTGATGACCCTTCTTGGCCATGCTTACAGGCAGGCCCTTCTCTCAGCCATGCACATGCCCTTCTCTGCCTTCGGCCTCCCTGCTGTTGGCCTCTCTGCTGCTAAGTAGCCTAATTCACAGCCAGTGCAGCAGCCCGCTTCGTGGCTGCCCCGCAGCAGCAGTTTTCTGCCATCACCTCCCTCTGCCACAAGATTCCTCTTCTCAGCCTCTCACCGCAGCCTCTGCTGCCGGGCCCCTCTAGGCCTCTGCCTTGCTCAGGCAAGTGTTACAACTCTATTAGCTCCTCCAACAAGTGCCCTGAGGCACCCTGCTCTGCCAACAAGTCTCCCACCTGGAGGCACTCAGCTTTCTGCCTTTGTGGGCCAGCAAGTCCACCTCACCATCTCGTGCCATTTTCAGTGTTAAGGCTCCTTTAGGAGGTTCCCTCCTCCTTTCTCTCTCTCCTTGCCTCTGAAAACCTCTGTGGGGTTAGCTACTTACATAAATAAGCAAGCTCCTTGTCAATTTCAAGGGAAGGCCCTCCCAGCAGGGCTACAAACCATCTTAGTTATCTAGCGCTGCTACAACAGAAATACCACAAGTGGATGACTTAAACAAACAGAAATTTATTTTCTCACAGTTTAGGAGGCTAAAAGTCTGAATTCAAGGTGCTGGCTCTAGGGGAAGGCTTTCTGTGTTGGCTCTGAGGGAAGGTCCTTGTCTTTTCAACTTCTATTCTTTGGCTCCTTGGTGACCTTCATATGGCATAGCATCTATCTTCCCCCATCTCTGCTTGCTTGCTTGTTTAATATCTTTTATATCTTAAAAGAGACTGACTTAAGACACACCCTACACTAATACTACCTCATTAACATAACAAAGAAAACCCATTCCCAAATGAAATTCTAACCATGTATAGAGGTTAGGATTTGCAACACATATTTTTGAAGGACACAATTTGATTCATAACATTGACTGGTCTCCGCAAGTCACTCAGTCCTCTTGGATGGATTTATGCACCACTGTTTGCATAGCGAATTGACCAGTCCCTACAAGGTGCATAAAAATAGACCAATCACAGGGACAACTGCAGCCCAACCAATCGTTTTTGGCAGAATTATAAACCCAAGTCCAGAAAGGCCATATAGAGGCAGTCCCCAGGTACAAACTTCCAACTGACATACAATTCATACTTGCACTTTAATGTTATGTAAATTTGCCCTCACTTTTAAATGGTAGAACCAATCCCTACTTCCAACAAATTCTTCATCACAATCACCTTCACTTGCTGCACGTGCAGCTTTTAAATCATTGAAAAGCCTTTTCTTGCACTAAAGTAAGGCTAAATAAGAACCGTATGCACCTGTTCCAATTTACCTACAAATTCAACTTAAAAACGTAGTTAGGAATGGATCTCATTTGTAACCCAGGGACAGCGTGTATAAGAGAAACCCATTGCACCGCATGACGCCCCCCCTAAAAAAAAAGTGTTGAAGTCCTAATTCCCAGTACCTGTGAATGTGGCTTTATTTGGAAATAGCCTCTTTGTAAATGTAATTTGTTAACATGAGTTCATACTGGAGTAGGGTAGGACCTAGACCAATATGACTGGTGTTTTTATAAGAAGAGACACAGAGGAGACAGACACATAGGGAAAAATGATGGAGGCAAAGTTTAGAGTAATACATCTATAAGCCAAGGAATGCCTGGGGCCACCAAAGATAGAAGAGGCAAGGAAGGATTCCTCCCTGTGAGAATTTAGAAACAGCCTGGTTCTGATAACTCCTTGATTTTGGACTCTAGCCTCCAGAACAGTGAGAGAATAAATTTCTGTTGTTTTCAGCCACCCAGTTTTTGGTACTTTGTTATGGCAGCCCTAGGAAACTAGCACAAACCTCACACCTCCCCCTACCCTGAGAGGTTTAGAAAACGTGACTCAAAAAAAGCTTAGTATAAAAGAGAAATTTAACCAAAGATGGTTTTTGTTGGAAGTATTCATTTATGACTCAACAGATATTTATTGAGAATCTAATATGTTCCAGGCACTGTTCTAGTCACTTGGGATACATCGGTGAACAAAAACCAAATGAAAATTCTTGTTTTCATGGAACTTATTTGCTATCATGAGGAATGGAAGACTGTGATTTTTTTCATCTTAAATTTCAAAAATAAACATTTTCATCAGTAAACAAATGTCTAACAACATTATAGGCTCCATATGGGCAATGAACATATGCTTGGTTTGTTCATCACTGTATCCCTTAAAACTACCCAATATCTGGAGAATGATGGGTACTCAAAATATATTTGTTCAATGAATGAAACTATCTTACCTGTCAACCACCTATAGATACAGGGGCTTCACTATGAAAAATCAGCCGTTGAAAAGCCTATGAAGCACAGTTCTACTCTGACACCCATGGGGTTCGAATCGACTTGATGGCAACTGAACTGGACTGGACTGGACTATGCTCTGTAACATGAGTTTTCACATACCTCCAGAGGTTGTAAGATAACTTCTAATTTCTTTACCATAGAAGGACTCATGCAGAATAATAAGATAATCAACCCTTCTCTTTTTTTCTTTGCCAGCTAACACCCATTCTGTACACAAATTTTAGTAAAAATAATTTTATATTGGATTTCTCCTCAAAGTCTCAAAGAGCATTTAAAAAAATGCTAACAAAACTTTTCACATACCGCTGGGTTGGTGGCCCACAGATTTACTAGTTTCATAAAACATTATATGTGATGTATTGTGCCATCAAGTCATGTCCTACACAAATCAGTTAGATTAAATACAGTTTAAGAGACCTCAGGCATCCAGTGCAAGAAAGAGCTTCCCTCATCAGAGAAACCATTTTGGCATTATCATCATGATCATCTAATTAATAACTAAAATTGCAATGGATTTAATTTGTCCTCCAAGTTTTCTATCTGAAAAGAGAGGGTAAAAAGATTGTGATCATAAAAAGAGCTAGATTGTATATTCGGTGCTCAGGTAATTCACCATGGATGTGGAACAAGTTAACATTTCTTTGGAACAGACAACAAAGTACCCACCAGGGGCACCAAGAACTGTCAAGAAACTTAAAGGAAAAAAGAATTTAAACCACTTCTTCAGATGAGAATAACCCTGAAGGAACTAATAATAGAGACTGAGAAAAATATACTACTGATGTCAGGGAATTGATTTAATTCAGGCCTTCTTTGAAGAGAAATATTAATAAAATATACCTTGAGATCACAGGGTATATCTTTTATCACTTCGCAAAGATAAAACTTCATTAACAAAGACATAAAAAACTATGACAACATGTCAAAGTATATGGTTGTAATCAAATTAATTGAGATTATTTCACAACAGTGATAAATCAGAGATGGACTCTTACTAACCTTCATTTTATTATTTACCCTACTTTTTTTAATGTACAAAGTCAAAAGTCACTATGCTCACAATATCTCAGAGAAGGATCATTAATATTAATACTGTTTTATAGAATTCAGTTGAAAAAAAAATGTATTAAGTTTCCTTCTCTCTGCAAAGGACAGAGCGATGTACCTCAGGAGCTGCAAGAAATAAGACACAGTCCTTGCTCCCCACAAGCTTGCAGCCTGGAATTGGGAAATGATGTGTAAACAACAAACTCTGAATACTAAACATTCTCATAAAAAAGGTACAGAATTCCATGGAAGTGTTTTAAAAGGAAGGAGTCATTACAATTATTGGGATTAGGAAAGAATTTGAGTTAGGTAGTATTTGATGGAGGTCTTGAAATCTGGGTAGAACTTCTGTATTCATAACTGAGAAACATTCCAGATAGAGTGGCTATTTCATCAAGTACACAGAACCTTGTGGTTTGGAAGTGAAGTATTATGCATGAATAGTTTACATGCATTGCTTTTGTAAAGTTCTGATTTTACATGCATTGTTTTTGTAGAGCACTCCAGTTTCCAAGTACTACTTAGCACATTATCTAATTTTAACCTTGTCATATTCAGAAATTGCAGGCACTCAGCAATTAGCATCTCCACTTTATACCTGGGAATAGAAGACTGCAGTGCAGTGGGTTTCTCTTATAAATGGCCTTTCTGGTCTTGGATTCAAAACCCATTGCCATCGAGTCGATTCTGACTGATAGCGACCCTATAGGACAGAGTAGAACTGCCCCATGGGGTTTCCAAGGGGCGAATGGTGGATTTAAACTGCCAATGTTTTCTTCAGGAGCTGTAGCTCTTAACCACTCCTCCGCCAGGGCTCCGAATTCTGCCAGAATGATTAACTAGGCCACAATCTTGCAAAGGAATTGGTTAGTATGCTATGCAAATAGGGTGCATAAAGCCACCCAATAAGATTAAGTGACCTTTGGGAATTGGTCAATTACAATGCAAATTAAGTTATTGTGGTCTACTGAGGGGATTGAACAGTTCGTGGTCCTGGTGGGAGGACTATGCCTTGAAATTGACAAAGAATAGGCTTACATAAAGGCCAATACCACAGAGGTTGAGGGGGAAACTCACTGCCATCAAGAAGAGCCTGGAGAGGAGCACATCCTTTGGACCCAGGGTCCCTGCACTGAGATCCAACTAGACATGGGAGAAAGTGATGTAACATCGGAGACAAGGTGAGATGGTGAGAAATGGTGGCAACCACAGCAGAGCCTAGCAGCAGAGAAATGATAACAGCCATTGAACATTGGGAACCAGGATACTGGTATGAGGCAGCTGCAGTGGGCTTGCCAGCCCACGAAGAGAGAAAAAATTAAGTACTTTCGGGCAGAAGTCTTGCTGGCAGAGTAGAGTGCCCTCAGGTACTTTTCAGTGATACTAAGAGATCTGTAACACTTGCCGTAGCAGGGCACAGCCAAGAGAAGCTCTGCCTGTGGGCATGGTCAAGAGAAGGGCCACCTACCTGCAGGTATAGCCAAGAAGAAGCTAAGAGCTGTCTTGGTTGGAAGCTGTCCTGATTGAAGAACTGTATATCCTGTCTCCTGAGTTGTATCCTGTTACTTCCAAGTTGATCTTGATCTCTAATTGCAGCCTGTTACTGTTACCACCCAAAGAAGGTCTGAGCTGCAGGCCGCAAAAGCCAGTACTGAGACAGGGGTGAGGTGAGCAGCAAGAGTGTTTTATTGTATATCAATATACAGAAGACAGAGGGGAATGAGCTCCTCCAAAATCTGCCTCCCCCTCTGGAGGCCGATCAGAGGGTTTTATCGGGACAGGGTCAGGGTCTGAAGAATCTGTGGAATGTTAGTTCCGCTTTGAGGTGGGCACAATGACCTCATTCCAGATATGGTGACCTTCTGCAGGTATTCTTGAAGATCTTTTGTTCAGTTGTCTAGCCTTCAGATTTCATCACTCGTTTTCATCACTCAAAGAGGAACTTAGGTTAATTTTTAAACTTTTATAAAATCATGGGAAAACAGGAGGGAAGAGAGAAGGAAAATAAATCAGAATCATAGGAGCATGCAGAAGTGAACTATGCAAGCTTTGCATTAACAATAGCACAATACCCAGGACGCTAGGCCTACACAGCTGACAGTAAATGTGAAATTCCCTCGCAGCCCCTTTCGTTACTTACCTAATAAACCACATAATCATGAGTATGTTCTGTGAGTTCTGTGTGGCCATTGCAACAAATCATCAAATCCAGCAAAGTAGATAGTGCCATGAGGGATCAACTAGTGTCAGAAATGGTGAAAAAATTAGAGAGCCGAAGTATGTCTTACCTCCACCTCATAGGAATCAGCTCTGGACTGATCCTGATTCTCGTCCCTCCTCCTGGTTAGAGACAGGTCTGACACTAGTAGGTTACAAAGATACAGCCAAACTGAAATTCAAAGATGATAGGAAACTTGTCAAAGGTCATTTGTGCTAATGAGTGCACAATCCAGACTAGAACACTTATTAGTTTATTATTATTACTGTCCTTCTCCCTAGCTAAGCATGTGTGGACCACGGTATTATCCCTTCCTAAAATTTTGGCTGCTTGTCACATACAAAAATGTGAACAGATAAGATAAAGTCTTCTCTTATCTTTGCCATAAAAACATTAAAGAAATATTCTCCCATTCCCATAGTATAGATTTTATCTTTGTATGTTTAAGAATCATCCTGTGAAAAATTAGTTTTATTTTTACAGAGAATTAAAATTTCAAAGGGTCTAAATTAGCATAAGGAAGTCCATTTTATCATCCATAAAAATGTATTTAAAAACATTTTTCTCAGGCCTGTTTGGTGACTTAAATGAGATAATGGATGTGAAAAATCGAGCACATAATGAATGCTCAATTAGCGTATTTCTTCTCTATCTGAAGACATATCAATAATCTTAAAAATCAAATCTCTGTGACATATTTGTTATAGAATTTATATCATGTTATTCCTATTAATATATAACATTTTAGATTTTCTAATAAAATTTATCAGCATCATATTCATCTATATAGAAAATCATTAAGATGTTTTGAAAATAACATTAAATATTTCACTCACTCAAATAAATGCCAAAAATTAAAATAAAATTTTCAAAGCATTATCCAGTAAATATCCGAGCTGAAAACATTTTTGATAATTTTATGGCAAAATAATCTTGCCTACAGTACTTAATTTTTGAGTTACCACTTACAAAACTGCTTCCCTGACTAAAAGTAGCTTGAATAAGTTAGAAATAAATGAAAAAACCAAAGAGAATTAATTATCTCAAAAGTTAGTAACTTAAAATAATCACTTTATTGTGCCATCAAAGGAAAAAATGCCAGTCCAGATAATAATTAGGAAAAACTTTATTAAGGAGGACTATTGCAGTAGGAAAGGAGCCCTGGTGGCCCATTGATTAAGAGCTCTGCTGCTAACCAATAGGTCGGTGGTTCGAACCCACCAGGTGCTCCATGAGAGAAAGTTGTGGCAGTCTGCTTCCCTAAAGATTACAGCCTTGGAAACCCTATGGGGCAGCTCTACTCTGTCCCATATTTTCACTATGAGTCAGAATCGACAAGACAACAATGAGTTTGGTTTTTCCGTCTGTTGCCAATAGGGGAAGGAGGATTATTGCCACAGGGAAAATGTTCAGATTATAAGATATGCAAGCATTTCAGAGTGAAGGCAGAAACAAGTTTCTTTTATAGGGAGAAGAAAAACAAGGCTAGGAAGAGCGAGTATCAGAGAATGGGGAGTGAGCAGGTGCTGTGAGCAAGCAGTTGAGCAGGACATGTTTGTCTGTGCCGTCAGCCGATTCTCAAGAGTGTCCATTAAGTAGGTTTGTTCATGTTCCTATGCTTGCTTAAGCTCCCAATGCTTGCTTAAGCTCAAGGGTGGTCCCAAGGTCAGGGACCTGGAGGAAGGAGAAAAGCCTGACTAAAGTGTGTTCAAGTCAAGTTAGTGGGCATTTTGTCTAGATTAGTCAGTGGGGACAAAAAGTTCAGTTAATTATTTATGAGATAAAGAATGGAAATTCAGAGAGTCTGTGTCTGGATTTGTCATGAGTAAACAAGGGCTCATCCAGAAGTCTTATCTAGGTCTTATAAGGGAGGGTGGTTCTTTGTAATAAGCTATTTCTCAAAACATAAAGTGTGGGAGAATTTCTTAACTATTTTAACCATTGCTGTTTTTCAGGAGTATAGATAAAATTCAACCTTGCCAATACTTATGGATTCAGTAGATCAGGAATTTAGGCAAGGCACAGTAGGAATGGCTTGTCTATGCTCCATGACCTCTGGATCCTAGTTGTAAAGATTCAAAGCTTGGGAATGACTTGATAGCTGGAGACTGGAATCATCTTAAGACTTGTTCACTTAGCATGTCTAGTGCCTGGGCTGTGTGATATGAGGACTAGGACTGTTAACTAGAATGCCTCTATATGGCTTCTTCATGTAGTTTGACTTCCTCACAGCATGGTGGCCTCAGGGTAGTCAGACTTCTTACATGGCAGCTCAGGGCTTTGCACAAGTGTTTGAATAAGATAGAAATTCTAATGATCTTTATGATCCAGCCTCAGAAGTCACACAGTATCACTTCTGAAATAGTCAAATGGTTGAAGTCTACCCAGATCCAAGGGGAAGGAAATTAGATTCCACCTGTTGATGAGGAAGTGGCAAGCTCACGTTTTAGAACAGCTTATGGGAGGGAGATTTTGTCGTGACCATTGCTGGAAATACAATCTGCCAGAATAAGCAAATTTATAACTGTAAGTGTCATGAGGATATCTATGGGTAAAACACACAAGAAAGTAGCATTTTAAGCAAATTTTGGAAACCAAAGACCATTGCAAAATGAAAACCTTTGGCCTTCAGCTCAATAAAGTAAGAAAACATGATTTTAATACCTCAGGTATGTATTAAATTGTATTTAATTATTGTTATTAATTTACTACTTTTATTATTATTTTATAACAATTTTTACAGAAAATTACATTTTTATAAAATCATAAGAATATATCATTTTCCCCTAAGAATAGAGCTTTACTGAGAGTTAATGTGTCATTATGGTGGTTCAGTGGCAGAATTCTCTTTTTAGGTGGGAGATGTGGGTTCAGTTCTGAGCCAAAGCACCTCATGAGCAGCCACCAACCATCTGTCAGCAGAAGTTTGTGTGTTGCTATGATGCCGAACAGGTTTCAACAGAGTGTCCATACTAAGACAGCCTGGTGATCTATTTCTGAAAATCAGCCAATGAAAACCCTATGAATCATAGCGGTCTGATCTGTAACAGATCACGGGAATGGTACAAGATTGGGCAGCATTTTGTTCCATTGTGCATAGGGTCGCAATAAGTTAGGTGACTTGACAGCAGCAAACAACAACGTGTCATACCAGAAACAACTAAGGTTTGCCTTAAGACATATATACATAAAAATTCCAACTCAGCCATACTAGTATACCTAGAATCATTTCCAATAAAATTAGGAATAAAAGAGGACACCTACTATCACCATGATAATTTAACATTGTTCTGGCAAGAAGCATGCAAGACCAATTTTTTAAAAAATGTAAACCCTACTGAAGGACACAAAAATATTTAAACAATGGGGAAGTTATGTCATATTCTCAGGTAGGAAGACATAATAAAGATTCAAATCACTTGAAGTTAATTCATAAATTTAGCACAGTAGCAAAAAGTCAAAAAAAATCAAACAAGATTAGAAACATCCTAAAAGACATTTACTGTGTTGGATAAATAAATATACTACATTCATATGTTAGAATACTGTGCAGTCGTGTAAAAGAATCAGAATGTGCTTGATATATTGAGATATATTGTAGAGATAAAAAATGCATAGAGCAGAACATTGTAGAGTACATCCTTTTGTATAAAAACGTGGGAATAAAAGCATATACATTCATAATTCATATTTACTTATATGTATGTAAAGAAACTCTGGGAACAACTATAAGAAAATTAATTCCTGGAATAGCGCAGGTGGGATGAAGGACAAGAGTGAGAGGGAGTCATTTTACTGTATTTCTTTTTAATTTTTTTAACTATGTGAGTGAGTTACCTGCTGAAAATATTAAATTAAATTTTAAAATAAGCCGGTAAAGCAAAAAGAAATTCATGCTGTAAAATGGGTGAACTGTAGTAAAGTTGAAAATTAGTATTTAAGGGTATAGATGATGAGGATGGTTAGGTTGTTGTAGAGTCAATTTTAGGATATGAGGATATGATATCTGAATTGTTTGCATGTTCCTTAAAGTCTATCCCAACTTTGAAATCTTATTAGGGAAAATATTCCCAATTTATATGTTTCCACAATGACAAAGCAAGAGAAAGAAAAATAAGAACTATGTCAGAGCCATGTTGGACTAAAAGTAAGCAAATAGTTATTCAATAAAATTAACCTTTAACCTCATATAAATTTAAACTGTTTTATTTGAGGGTACTCTAGTATAAAATGCTAAATCTTTCTGATATATGCCTCAGTTTGAAATTATATTGATATAACATTTTTTATATAAAATAGCTAATGTTGACTAGTTTAAGCCACTTCCATTCACATTTGATCACTCTTTTAACATCCAACTCCCTGAAATATCACAAATGTCTATCAAGTGTTTAATACTAAATATAATGTTCTTTTCACTAAAATAATAAGGAAAAATCTAAAATTAAGTCTACTGGTACTATCTGTGGGTTACTCAATAACCTTGACAGTTACATTTCAAATTTTATTTGAAATATTTTTGCATATAAATTTTATAATGGTTTTCATCCAAGTATTTAAACTTGTATATACCTTGCATATCATATCGTGGAAGATACTGGAACACCCTACCTGGTCTCTAAACCATTAAGAAAATAAAAGACTTTCTCTACTGACTTTCATATTTCTATTCATCATTATTCCAATTTTCTAAGTCAGAAATTTGAAATTCCTATTTCATGCATTCATCTTCCTCATACCATATCTCCAGTCACTTTGGCTCCAAGCAGTATCGTGGATTAGATATTTCAATGTGCCTTCCCACTACAGAAAAATTACGTCCTCCATAAGAGCTACTCTTCAGTGAATCAGCAGGCTTCCTGAAAGTGAGGGAAACCCCCAAACACACACACACACAAACACACACAAAGCTGAAACTAGAGAGGAGAGTGAAGAGCAGAGAGCAATGAACATCGGACAAATCAGAAAGCCAGTCTGCCCTAAGAGCAAAGCTGTTAGTAAGGACACCTGAATCTGAGACCTACATTGACCTGGTGTCCTGAAAGGGACCTCAGATTGGTGGAGCACTGGATACTGATGAGAGCAGTCATACATCCTCTCTGGAGGAAGGTTTCCTTATTATGGCCTCCAGAATTCCCACAGATTATGAGGAACTAAATATGGCCTTATCATCAAATATAACTGAACATACAAGGAGGAAAGCCATCATTCGTGAGACTCTGCAGAAACAATAAACAAGAGATTTATTCTGTAAACACTTTAGATATTTGAAATATCAGATAGAGAACATAAAATTTAAAAATATAATGCTTTAGGAAATAAAGATACAATCACAAAATTAGCTAGCAATAAGAGACTGAAAATTTCTTTGGACAAAATAGAACTTGTAAAAGTGAAAAGTACAATTTTGTAATAAAAATTATGCCCTTCAAATATATCTCACTGACACACATTCCTTCTAAAGTCTATTTTCACCTTAAACAAGTTTCTCATTAATTTACCTGTACTTTAAGGGTATGCAGTGCATAATGTTCTACCCAGGTCCTCAATTAGGTCAGAAGCATTCATCCCCCCAGCTGCTGGGAATGTTGCAATCTAAGCTCTCAGCTGAGTCTTTTTCCAGGACTCGTCCTTGGGCTGAAGAAAGATGCCTCCCAAGGTAGGCATCCCCTTCCTAGGAGCAGCTCACATCCAATAACTGGTCAAGATACAAAGACCAAGCACCCTTACTTCAATTCAGTACAACTCTGAAGGGTCATCCCAGGTCCAGAGTTCTACACAGGATCAGCTGAGGTCTTTCCTGTGACTCCATTGCAGTGTAACTGGTCTTCCTGCCCAATCTCTTTTTCTTCATTCCCCCAACAGGCATTTATCCTGATTCCCCAGTAAACAACCTGCATGCAAATGTCCATCCCAGAGAATGCTCTCTGAGGAGCAAGAATTGTGACAGGGTAAAAACTATTCTCCATGCTCTGGTCTCTAGCTTTTCCAATTCACTCTCTTCTAACCTAACCTTCACAATTCACAACCTTATAATCTTCTTTATCCCTGACAAAAACCTTCAATATTTTCCCATTACATACCACACTCTTTTTACTTATCACTTAGGATAGTATCTGGACTCTGGTTCCAACTCTTTCCAACTCTATACCCCTAATCAGATCCCTCTTTCCATACAGCTAATCTTGTTCTGTCACTCATATGTATTCCCATCCCTGATCTGTACTTATGACCAATTCCCTATCTGAAATTAACAGGTCCCCACCACCATCCCAAAACCCAGTTACAAACTACCTATCCTTTAGGACCCAGTCTAATTCCCAGTTCTCCAAAATGTGTTTCTTGACCACAACAGCTCAAAGCAGGTTCTGAGTCAGTGGTTTGTAGAAGTGAACCTGTATAGATTTTCAATAGCTGCTTATAAATTTTCAGAAGTTTTGGCCAACAGTTTACTTGTAGCTTGAAATCAGCCACAACAAGAGTATTAACACAACAGAACAGCAAAAACTGCAACCTGGGCTTATTTTTTCTCCCAGAGAGCTGGTTGTTAAATATTTACCAGCATACCACTGAATTTCTCCCTCCTATTACTCAGCAGCCTAGTGGTGCAGTGGTTAAGAACTCAGTTGCTAATCAAAAGGTCAGCAGTTCAAATCCACCAGCTGCTTCTTAGAAACCCTATGGGACAGTTCTACTCTGCCCTACAGGGTTGCTATGAGTTGGAATTGACTCAATAGCAATGGGTTTGGTTTTTTAGGTTCTTACTCAGTATGGGATCCTGGTGGCACAGTGGTTAAACAACCGGCTGCTAACCAAAAGGTCGGTGGTTCAAACCCACCAGCTGCTCCTTGGGAAAAGGATGTGGCAGTCGGCTTCCATAAAGCTTACAGCCTTGGAAACTCTGTGGGGCAATTCTGCTCTGTCACTATAAGTCTGAATTAACTTGACAACAACAGTGTGGCTCTACTGCTCGTTTGACATGAATCCTCAACTGCTTTCTAATTTGCAGATTTTGGTAGCCATGACTTCCCATCTAGACAAGATCCTTTCTGTGGTAGAAGAGATGTTTTATACTTATTCGTAAAACTTTTTCCAAGTCTCTTTTCCATCATAGCAATTCAGTAACTGTTTTCATATGACTAATGAATCCTGTAGATTCAGCTTGTGCTGAGAACACTGGGAAAACATCAACATACAAATGATGGTCATGGGTTTTTATCTTCAAAATATCTATCTCTTCTGTCCTCTAAATTATTTACCCCTAGCATTCTCCTATATTTTTATTGTAGTCACTGTATTACTGACTCTTCTCAAATTCAATAAAAAAGCACTCTATAATTTTCAGGTTATATTACTTTCTCTCAATAAGTTGTTGTCTTCACATATATATTTGCTTCTTATTAATAATTGAATCTTCCTTGAAAGAAACTTTTTCCAAAATTGACTTAGGGCCTTTTTTTCCCCTAGACAATCATTCTTTTCCCAAAGATGTCATTTTTTATACTCCTATTTCATCTTTTTGTCACTGGGAATGCATTTTTAATACAACTTACACTATTCTTAACTTATTGTTTAAGAGAATTAATACAAAATAACAGCAGACTTCATTTATTATGGTATGCCAAGAGAACAAAAGAAAATAAAGAAATTCATGTGCCTTTCTTTTTGCTGACACTCTGAACCCAGGCTGGTTGCTGCTGAGACAGGAGACATCCTACATTTCACTTTTGATTCGTGATCCTTGTCAAGTAAGCTGCTCTTCTGCCACAGGCTCCAAGACTGTATGCTGTCAGCATTCTCTCGCACTGCTGGGTCAGCATCAGAATTGAAACCACTCTTCCTTATCTCACTCTTGGGACCAGTGGGCTGAGTATGACTAATGGGAGAACCCTAAGTAACTTAGGAAACCAGGTTTGGCTGTGGGCTGCACACACCCAGGCAATGGTAGTGCACTTTCCTATTTCTGACCCTATGGCAGAAGGGTGCTACAGACAGTCTCTGTTCTGCCCCTCAGATAGGCTGCTTGGTTCTTGTCCCCTACTTTCCACATTTAGCTCCTGTGTTAGGTTGTGTTCACAAGAGAAGCAAAACCAGTGAAGCATATATATATACATATATATATATATATTTATGTATACGTATGTATATATATATATATATATATATATATATATATAGAGAGAGAGAGAGAGAGAGAGAGAGAGAGAGAGAGATTTATATCAAGAAAATGGCTCATGCAGTTGTAGAGGCTGGAAAGTCCCAAGTTTGTGTGTCAGACTGGAGGCTTTTCCTGAATCACTTACCTGCAGGGGCTGATGAACTCCAGATTGGCAGGTAAGCTGGCAGGCCGTTGGCCCACAGGCTGTGGAGGCTGATGAATCCCAAGATCAGCAGGTAAGCTGCCAGCTCAAGTCTCAAGGGCTGAGGTCAGATAAACAGGTACCAGATGCAGGATTCAGAGCAAGCAAAAGCCCACGACCTTTGCCAGAAAGTCCATATATATTGTATGCAGACCACACCCACAAGGAAACTCCCTTTCAACTACTTGGCTGCTCATAGCAGATCTCATCAAGGAGGTGATTACATTATATCAGATCTCATTATGGAGGTGATTACATCATTACATAGCTGCCAACTACATCAAAACTGCAAAACCACTGAGTGTCATGGCCCAGCCAAGTTGACACACAACCTTAACCATGACAGTTCCCTAAATCAGTGCTTTAAGCACTCACACTAGGAGTTAGAGTATTTGTAGGATGCACAGAGTATGTCACTGAAAACATATTTTACAGCTTCCAGTTCTGTTCTCACATAGTCATGTTGCTCAAATCCCCAGTGTATAAAGACCTTGCTCTAGAAGATTTCACTGTTGTACTTTTTTAGAGTAGATGAGCAGCACTGGATCATTTGCAATTAGAATATGATCAAAGATGATGTGTTAGAATAAGTGGTGCTATCTGTCAAAATTACCACAGATGCTGGAGGATCTCTTAGCTCAGAAGCTCCCACTTCCAGAGTGAAGTATAGAGTTGTCTTTTTCTACTATTGTTTTTGTTATTAGCTGCCTTCAAATCAGCTCCTGATTCATGGAAAACCCCTGCACAACAGAAAGAAACACTGCCCGGTCTTGCACCATCCCCACGATCAGTTGTAGATAAAACCACTGTGATCTATAGGGTTTTCACTGGTTGATTTTTGGAAGTAGATCACCATACCTTTCTTCCTAGTCCACCGTAGTCTGGACGTTTCTCTAAAATCTGTTCAGCATCATAGCAACACATAAGCCTCCACTGATAGACAGGTGGTGGCTGCACATAGGCGCACTGGCCGGAAATTGAGTTTTGTGCATGGAAGGTGAGAATTCTACCACAAATCTACCACTGCCCCCTTTTCTTCCATTAGAAGTAAGTTAAAAAAAAAAAAAAAAACAGAGATAGAAAGAGAGCAAAATTGGGTCAAAAATCTAGAACACTTAACAATGTGTAAATTCTGCTTCTACATTTGCTATGATGCTTTTATATCACCTTTGGAAAGTAACTTTTTCTGTTCAAATATATTCCCTATTGCATAGTTAGAACGTTTTTCTTTAAGCCTCTTCTGCAGAGTGAATGTAGAAGGAGTGAGATGACAATTTAATGAGCTTTTGGAGCTACTGATGTAAGAGATATCTGAGAGAACAGATTACCTGTCTCATCCTGAATTTTATGGTCAAGATATTTACATAAAAATAATCCTTGGACTTCCAATTTTAATTCCAGCATTTAAAGACCTAAGAAGTTGTCACATCTTTACAAAAAGTAACAACTGAATGAACTGAAAATCAATTAATTTTCTTGGAGCCATTAGAATACTGAGGTTACAGGACAAACCACCATCTCAAAATCTAGAGAAACAGGTGCATCCAGAGAATCACAACTGAGATCTGCTTACATGAAAGCAAAGCTGCTGGAGCCATAAACAGGTAGGAACATTTAAATGGTAATTTTGATGAATTGCTAGAGGATGAATGTGGACTAACATGAGAGTATGAAACTCCTGGGGAACACAGTCTCAGTCAAGGCCTCTACATTTTCATGAGTTTTACCTCCAGGAACCCCATCAAGTTCCCATGGTGAAAATCCAAGAAAGATTCCTCATAACTCTGTCAGAAGGAGGAAAAAAGTAACCATTGTGAAACATGTCCAGAGCATTCTCCATCAAAAAGGCCTGCTCTCCAGGGAAAAGACCTTTACCAGGGATTTAACCCAGCTAGGAGAAGAACATTCCTCTCACTCCAGCTTGCCTTAGCTTTCCTGTCTCACCTAAGGGTGTCTATGTGTGTGTGTGTGAAAAATACTCAATATAGAGTAAGGCCTCAAGGAAATAGATGGGAACGCTGAAGTGAAGGAAGAGAGAAGGGGCTAAAGAAAAAGAAAAAGCTATACCACTGGAGCTACACTTGTGAAAGTCACAGCCCTGAGACACAGGTTCACAAAAGACTGAGATTTAATCAGAAGATTATAGAATGACCCTCTCCTTGCCAACATATAACCACCACATGAACAGGACTCCAGTATAATAGCAGCGGATTACAACTGAAAACGTGACAAGACATAGACTCTCTCTGTGAGGAGGAGTCCTTGGTGAAGCCCTAAGTCAAGAGGAGCTGTCAAGTAAATGACACTAAAGGAACGTTAATGCCTCTGGCACCTACAGCTATAGCAAGCATTAAACACTGCCCAACACATAATTAGATTAACTTAAATTTTCACATTAAAGAATTATTTACATCAGTTCCTATTACCTGGTATCACATGTCCAGATTTTAACAAAATTTACAAGGCATACCAAAAATCAAGAAAAGACGCAATATAAGCAGACAAAGCAATCATCTGAACACAACCAAGACATGATATGCATGTTGGTATTATTACACAAAGAATTTAAAATAACTATGATTAATATGTTAAAAGCTGTTATGGAAAAAATAGACATCAGTAGACTCGACATCACCAAGGAAAGAATCAATTAACTTGAGGATATCTCAGTAAAAAATTCTTAACTGAAATGCAAAGAAAAAATAATGAAATAAACGTAACAAAATGCTTAAGAATTTAAGAACAATTTCCAATGGTATAATTTGCACAACTGGAATGCCAGATGAGAAGAACAAGAGAATAGAGTGGAAGAAATATTTGATACTGAAAAGTGAGGGTGCTGCTCTAACAAATACCTAAAATGTGGAAGTGGTTTTGGAATTGGGTAATGTGTAGAAGCTGGAAGAGATTTAAGGTGACTGGTAGTAAATGCCTAGATTGCCTTGAAGAAACTGTTGGTAGAATTACGGACATCAAAGGCAATTCTGTTGAAGGCTCAGAAGGAAGTGAGGAGAGCCATAGAGAAAGTCTCTATTGTCTTAGAGAGTATATATGGCACTGTCAAAAGAATGTTGCTAGAAATGTGGAATGTTAAATGTGTTTCTGACGAGACTTTAAAAGGAAAGGATGAACCTGTGATTGGACAACAGAGGAAGGATGATGCTTTTGATGCAGTGGCAGAAAACTTGTCTGAATTATTTTCAAATGTTTGGTGAAAGGTGGCCGTGTGGTTTCTTCTCGCTACTTATAGTAAAATTTGAGAGGAAAGAGATTTACTTAAAAATGAACTTTGCAGAATGAAAATAAAACTTAAAGATTTGAAAAATTCTGTTGTACCAACTCAGGACATGTGTTCTGGAATTTTCACTAAAGACGTGGCTACGTAATCGTTTGTTAGAGATTAAGCCTGTGACTGATGGAGCTAATCAAGTGGCACAGCAGAAAACCTATCAGCTTCGACTGAAAAAGATGGAGACAGTATGAAAGGAAGGAAAGCTGTCTGCCTCTTGGAATTCTACACACAGGAAACAGGCCAAAGGAGCTACATCTGCTGTCCTTCAGGAAAAGAAAAAGACCATCCCTGGAGCAGTTCAGAGATCAGCAGAACTGTTGGAACGAGCCCAGGAAGCAGGGCTGCCTCAGTTTCAAAGGGTGGAGCCACAGCCTCCAGAGTTTCAAAGGCTGGAGTCACGGCCTCTTGAGTTTCAAAGGGTGTAGTCACGGCCTCCTAGGTTTCAAAGAGATCTGTACCAACTCAGTTCCAGAGTGTGGGGATGCTGTTCATTTTGGCCAAGAAGATGAGAACACAGCCCAAAGTTGAGGAGGCCAGGCTGTCATGACCAAGGGGCAGAACCCAGCTTGCCGGGGCCAAAGGGGTGGGCTCACTATTCTGATGGATTAGGACAATGGGGCTGCCCAAAGCCAAAGAAGCAGAGGATTACATCCCAGTAAGCCTGTAATGTGGGGCTGAAGCCCAGAGCCGAGGGGTCTCTACCCAGAATCTAGAGAGCATGGCCAACATCCAGAGTCTGGAAGGCAGGGCCATTGCCTACATGGTCTTGGAGAAGAGAGAATTACTTTCAAGCCTTGAGAGCTAATGTAATTTTTTCTGCTGGATTTTGGATTTGCTTGGTGCCCATTTTTCTTTCTTTCCCTCCAATTTCTCCCACTTGTAATGGAAATGTCTACCCTGTGCATGTTCCACTGTTGTATTTTGGAAGCAGATAATTTGTATCCTAAATTTCACAAGTTCACAGGTGAAAAGGAATTTTGCTGCCGGATGGAATACACCTGAAGTCTCAACTAAATTAAATTTAGATGATTCAGAAAATGAGATTTTGGACTTGGAATTGATTTAAAACTTTTGGGAAGATGTGATGGGGTGAATGTGTTTTGCATGTGGCAAGGATTTGGATTTTGGGGTGCAAAGAATGGAATGTTATGGATTGAATTGTGTCCCCAAAAATATGTATTGTAAATCCTAACCACTATACCTGTGGTTGGAGCCCTGGTGGTGCAGAGATTAAGAACTTGGCTGCTAAACAAAATGACAGCAGTTCGAAACCACCAGCCACTCCTTGGAAACCTTATGGGGCAGTTCTACTCTGTTCTATAGGGTCACTATGAGACAGAACTGACTTGATGGCAACGGGTTTGGTTTTTGATTATACCTGTGGTTAGGAGTCTTGGTAGTGCAGTGGTTAAGCTTTCAGCTGCTAACCAAAAGATCTGCAGTTCAAACCCACCAGCCACTGCACGGAGAAAAATGTGACAGTCTGCTTCCTTAAAAATTTCAGCCTTGGAAACCCTTTGGGGTAGTTCTATTTTGTCCTATAGGATCACTCTGGGTCAGAATAGGCTAGAAGGCAACGGATATATATGTAGTTATAATTCCATTTGGCAATTTATTTTCTTTGTTATGTTAGTGAGACAGTATTAGTGTAGGGTATGTCTTGAGTTAATATCTTTTGAGATATAAGAGAAGAAGATTATGTAAGGAAGCAAGAAAGCACAGTTGAGTAGAGATGCCATGCCACATGAAGATCACCAAGAAGCCAAGGAATGCTGGGCCTACAGATGCTGAAAAGAAACAAGGACCTTTCCCCAGAGCCAATGGAGAGAGACTGCCTTCCCCTAGAGCTGGCACTCTAAATTTGGACTTCTAGCCTCCTAAACTGTGAGAAAATAAATGTCTGTTTGTTAAAGCCACTCGCTTGTGGTATTTTTGTTGCAGCGGCACTAGGTAACTAAGACAAACAGTAATCACTAACAGCTTTCCAAAATTAATGACAGGTACCAAACTACATATCCAGGAAACTCGGAGAATACGAAGCAGGGATATATACAAAACATGGATGAAAACACACCACACACACGCACACACACACACAAGGGTTATCAGATTCAACATGCATAAAACCAGAAAGAAAAAAAATCTTGAAAGAAAACAGAAGAGAAAAACATGTTACCTGTAGAAGAATGAACAAGGATTGGAATTACCAGGGACTTTTCTGCAGAAAGTAAGAAGTGAAGTGAATGAACTATTTAAAGTGTTTAAAGGAAAAAAACATAAAATAAAACAAAGCAAATAAATGAGAACACCAGCCTAAAACTGTATATCCAGGGAAATTATCCTTCCAAAGTAAAGCGGAAACACAGATGCAATCAGACAAAGAAAAACTGAGAACACTTATTGCCAGTAGAACTGCCCTCCAAAAATGTAGTCTATATTTAATATTTATAGACATGTGTATACACACAGGTTAGTATGCATACATGTATTTTCTTGCTTTGTCATCTGAGAGGACTTAGATGCAAGTATACCCTAGTAATAGCTAGCACACCTAATGCCCAGATGTTGATTTCTAGTACTATTCTCAAATAAAAGGAACCAGGACTCCTTGGAGAAATGGCCAAACCTAGGACTGAGGCAAAAAATACACAAGATGATCCTGAAACATCTTATGTTGCCAGAAAGTAAAAGAGGACTCAGGGAAAAAAAAAAACCATAATAATGATGGAGATTTTGGAGATATGTCAGAGACATAGGAGCAAACTGAAAGAGCTCACAATGGCCAAAGCTGGAACAATTTGAGAAAAAAACAGATAAAATAGGATAGGACTATAATCTAAGTGGAGCCCTGGTGTGTTGCAGTGGTTAAGAGCTCTGCTGTTAACCAAAAGGTCAGCAGTTAGAATCCACCATCCGCTCCTTGGAAACCCTATTGGGCAGTTGTACTCTGTCCTATGGGTAGCTACGAGTTGGAATAGACTAAATGGCAACGGGTTTGGTTTTTTGGGTTTGTTTGTTTTTTTTTTGTATAATCAAAGTATAAAATAAATATCCATACATACATGCTGATATAAATAAATTTCTAAATAAATTAATAAATCATTAAATAAATTAGTAAATGAAGGAAAGAGGCAAGTCTCCCATACCGAAGAGTTCCACATACTATATATAGATAATACGCCCTCAGTGAGCAGGACCATATCTCTCCTTAAGTGTGGACTGCACCTAATGACTTTCTTCCAAAGAGTACAGGATAGGAGGAAGGGGAGGGAGAGCTGCTTTAAAGTAGAGCAACCTGACAAACACAACCTCGGTCAGTAATCAAGTCAGCAGCAAGAGTGATGTCATGATGATCATATGTACCCTTGATATAATACATAATATGACACTTTATCTCTGTGGTCTGCCTCCCAGAAATCCATAATCCCAGTCTAATCATGAGAAAAGCATAAAACAAATCCCAATAGAGGAACATTCTGGAAAATTTCTGGCCAGTACTTCTCAAGTGTGAAGGTCATCAAAGAAAGGAAAGTCTGATAAGTTTTCACAGTCAACAGGAGCCTAAGGAAACACAACAATTAAATTTGATATGGTATCCTGGATGAGAAACTGAACAGAAAAAACAAAATTAGGTAAAGACTAGGGAAATATGAATAAAGTATGGTCTTTAGTAACAATAAATCAATACTGGTTCATTGATTATGATAAATGTAGCAAAGTAATGTAAGATGTTAATAATAGGGGAAATTAGTGTAAGGAGGTTGGGACTCTTCTATTATCTCAATTTTTCTATAAATATTAAACTATTCTAAAATAAAAAGTTTATTAAAAAATAACAATTCTTCACTGTTTGGGCCTCAGGACCCAATTTTCTTATTGTTTACAGAATGTATTGTTTAATGACAGCCATCGCTGTTGCCCACAGAGCGCAACAATCTGCATTGTTCTTTGTTTTACATCATCATTTTACGAGTAGAAACTCTGGAGGGGAAACTTATTCAAAGGAGGAGGTGATCTATGTGAAGAGTTGTGGAGGTCTTATTTAAAGTAGGCCGTAAGAGATAAATTTCATCCTGTGTGAGGTGAATTTTTGGGTTGTTATGTATCAGGGTAATGAAATGGAACTCATAAAGCAGAGTTTTATTAGCCATATGCTTCTTCCATCTTTCACCCCTGCCTCAAAGACAGACATCCACACCGAGGCTGCCGCCCGTGCTGGTACTAAAGCGATAATACTGGCAGCTTCAGCTTCAGGACAAGCTCAGTGAAGAAAGCCCATAGAAACTGGAGCAATGCCAGATTGTGGCTGGAGCTGTGGAATTTGCAAAGAGGAAGCTCAAGGAAGTCAGGGCATACAACTGATAGCTAGGCATGGAGCCAAATAAGCTAGCAAGTATTTGTATAAAATGCCTGCTAGACTGGGCTAGTCCGTGATAGACTTGGCTGGACTGGAATCAGCAACCTCTGAGTTTCTGACTTAGTAGCTTACCAATCACTGGAAAAGGGAAAAACAGACAGAAAGGGTACATCAGCTAAATTGTTTGCAGCCATTTCACCCCCAAAGTAACAGGGCACTTTTCCTTTCAGAATTTCTCCTATAAGAAATGATGTACTCACAAACTGCAGTATTTTTAAAGAGATATTATCTCTTAGTCATCTCATGTCACAGAAATTGCCGACAGCATAGCATAAAACTAAGCAGAGTTTAGTTGGTGTTAATGACAAAGTGTTAGTAAGTTAAATTTTGTCAATATGGGGACATTGTGATGTAGCTTCTGATTATCAACGGAGTGTAAACATACATAAGGATATAATACAATTTTATAAGGAGATTGATATTTTAGTGATTCTCCTATAGAATTTTCATACGACTTGGTCATAATTTGATTACAGCGTTTATAGCATCGTATTTCACAGTTTTTATTTGTTTACTTTCTTTTGTTTAGCTTTCTTTGCTTGCTCCTACTCTGAACAGACGATGAATTTCTAGGAGCAAGGCCACAGTTTCGCTGACAAAATATCAGCTATACAAAGCTTTTAATAAAGGGGAAAAAAATCTGTTGTTTAATACAAAACCATAAAATTGGTGTTCTAAGCCAAAGTTGTTGGACATTCAATATTTCTTAAAATTTCTTTGCCCTATTATTCAAAAGCTCTGATTTCTAAAAATATACCTGTTGCCATCGAGTTGATTCTAACACATAACCCCATGGGTTACGCACTAGAGCAGATCCCAGGCCTTTCTTCCATGGCACCACTGGATGAGTTTGATTGACCAACCTTTAGGTTAGTAGCTGAGCCACACACGGTACCAAGTAAAAATATAACCCGTTAGTTTTAAGAATTTTTGAAAAATTTATTTTACATTCTGATCTCAATTTCATATTCATCCAAATATTTAAAGGTAATTAATTATTTACTGTTCATTAGTGCCCCTAGTGTGCAAGCAAGTGATTGTAGTCATTAAAACACACAACACCCTCGTGAGGTACATAAGCAGAGATCTTCCATCTACCACCAACCAGTACATGCGTAATTATTTTATAAAGAGGCATACTTCTTCAACAACAACAAAAAAAAATCACCCAACAAGAAGTTTTAAGATACAAGAAAAATAAACCTCATTTGGATCTATTAAAATAGAATGAAATTATTATGGTGTATGTCATATTTACAACTGCTTCCTCTAGGAATAATTTTTAAAGTATTTTTGAAACCCAAATGTCCAATGTTCATGCTTCTATTTTCCATCTTTCTTAGAGAAATTAGCATTTCTAGTGACACTCTGAGGTTTCTTGTGAGAGGAAATTGGGCAAACATGAATTTATATGACAGATTATAATTAATCTGCTTCACATCCATGCTCACCTTGTTCATTGAGTTTCTTCACTTTTACCAAGTGCCTGCTCACCCAGCTCTGGTAAAAAAAAATCAGAGTGGAAAAGCTAACATAGAAAAACTACAATCTCTTGACTTTGAATTTCAAAATGCCTCAGTCCAGATTTTGATACAAAGGATTTGAATAGAATATAATCTAGCAGAATCAACAGCTGCTTTCCTCCAATTCCCTACATGATAAATACTAACGACAAAAGATAAAAAAACAAAGTTAGACCATGGGAGAAGGGACAGCGCCACACCTGCCAGGCCTTCCAGGAGAAAGGGTGAGTTGGCCAAATCCAATAAACCACCAGATAATTTCAATGGATCCAGAGTAGAGGAAACCAAATTCCTCCTTTCCATTTTGATCTTGGACAGGATGACCATCTCCTGAGTCCCCCCACTGCATATGCATAAAAAGTAAGAGAGGACTGCATTGGGAGACCTCTGTCTGCCTTCATGACCAGTAATGACAGAGAAGTGACCCTGAGGGCTGGCAAAAGCCAACTCATAGTTCGGACAAAGGGACATTGCAGTGGAACTTGATACAGACTGTCAGTCTGAGCCCTAGATGTGGTGTAGGCCCCCTGTGCAAACTACTAGAAAAGGAAGAACAAGATTAGAGATTAAATATCCCAGTGCATGACCAGGTCAAGCAAAGGATCCCCATGGGCCAGATGCCACCTCCCGTCCACCAATACGCCTTTGTGTGATCAAAACCCTGGAACTGAGAGTTATTTGGGGGAAGGAAGAGAAGAAAAGGAGAATTCTGAGTTTGAAATTAGAGACAAGTTTTTAAATGTTGGCATTTCCTAAGAAAGATCAAGTATTCTTCCATCAGACACCCCTCCCCCCTCCAAAAAAAAAAAAAAACCATTACTGTCAAGTCAATTCTGACTCATAGCAACCCTACAGGACAGAATAGAACTGCCCCATAGGGTTTCCAAGGAGCAGCTGGAGGATTAGAACTGCCAACCTTTTGGTTAACTGCCGAGCTCTTAACCATCAGAGGGAATGAGAACTCCCAGTAAAATTAAGTTGAGGTATTCACCAGCACCATCAGCTGCCACTGAGTCAATACTAATTCATTGCGTGCACCTCCAACCTTTTAGTTAGCAGCCAAGCATGTTAATCATTTGCACCGCCCAGGGACTCCAAAACTCAGGTACAGGAAAACAAAAAACTTTATGCTTTTGTACATGAGCATATGTTGTGAAATTGTAGCCCAGCATATATATAATAATAATATATTTTATTTACTAGAAAAAAATTTTTAACATTTTAAAGCTGTTTAATATGTACTGTTTTATTTGTTGTTTCTGACAACATGGGAAGGTAAATAAGGAAGAGAATATTATTAATAAACAGTTCCCTAGAATATAACGTAGGGTTAACAAGTGCTTTCCCAAAGCAGGGCTAGAGAAACCTAGAACCTTGATCTTCTGTAGTCTAGTTCTCTTAATAGTTTACCAAAATGTCACCAAAATGCATTTGAAGCTTGAAAAAAAAAATCACTGGAGTAATTGTAAAATAAATTGAGACATATGCCAACCCTAGAGGTAAATTATGCTCCTGACCAACTCCAAAGGGACATGTCCTGGACACAGCTGTTCCAGGGCAGGCTCGATCTGATTTATCACTGCCGAACTAGGCATTTAGATCCACTCACTCATGGACAGGCCCATGAACAGATGTAATATTTTACTCCTCTGGGTTTCCAGGGACAAAGAAGTGCACAGGAAAATTAATCAAAAAGCTCACAATGAATTATTCATTTTAAATAATATATTGTATGCATATTTGAAGAAAATAGTTAACAAAAATTATACATTGCCGCAATATTAAACAGCATCTTGTCTCTACAAACTCTAACTTTACTTGCATAAATAAGTAATAGATTTATTAACATTGTCCACAATTGCTGCTATCTAGAAGCCCAGCAATTTCTCAAATGTCACAATAGTGTAAAGGTCAACGACTCTATGTGTCCAATTTTCAAAGTCAAATCGAGCTCTAATAAAGTACAGTCCACTCCATGACCCTGAAGATCTACATTCTTTCTTCACAAGTAGAAGGAACAAAAAGCATTTTCTTCTTGAAGTAAGGAATCACTCTCCAAGAAACAAATGAACCACAAAGAAGTAAAATCTGTATAATCTTAATAACTAATTTAGAGAGTCTCTTATTGAAGCAATCGGCTTTGTCAAAATAGCTTGGAAATTGTGGTTTAAGAACTGGTGAGTCCCTGAGGGAATGAATATTACAGAATCCAAGAAAGTTTGATGCACCAGAATATTCAAGCTCTATTAGTTAAGTCTCTCTTCCCTGGATGGTCTTGAGGAGCACCGCTAATGTTCGACTCTCTTCTATTTATGTTTCCTTGGTGGATTAAGTCCCTTTTTATCAATATACTGTTTCTTTATATATGTTAATACATTTGTTCAGTTGCAATCAAGTTTTACAGCCTTGGGGATTCTCTCTGCTTACATGATCTAGTCTATCCTGCATTAACTTTCCAATTAAGCTCACACAATGCAATCATGTTTTCCTTATTTCCAACATCTTAGAAGGGCCTCGGTGTAATCCCCATTCATCAGCCATAGCACTAAAATACTAGTCTGAATACTAATCCTAATATTAAAAGGACATTGTGCACATGAAGAAAGAAGAGGATAAGGTCTTCATGAGTCAAAATCAACTCAAAGGCAACTGGTATTGGTAACCAGCAACAATAAAAATGGTGATAATAATAAAAATAATGATACCACACATATGTTTAGGTATTAATAACTGACAAAGGTGTTTACATATAATATTACATTTAGGAGGTAGAAAATGTAGACATAAATCTAGAAACTACCTAGGACATTCAGGTGGCTCATAACAGAACCTGCCGCTGAATAGGAGAAAGAACACAGCTGAAAACTTGGCCTTGTAACATGCTAAACAACACTCTAACCTGTGACCCAGGAAAAGCGAGAAACACTAAGTCTAGAAGATCTAGTCTAAGTTCATCTAGGATATAAGACATAGTAACAGAGATGTACTTTGCAGTCATGGTTCAGGCAAATTGAGTCATTAGAATTCCAATAGGATCACACAACATTGGGTAAAACATAATGATTGGAAATCCTGGGAAAAATTACCTGGAAGTACATCCGTTTGAAATGGTTTGATTTGCAGGTAGCAAACTAAACTAAATTAAACTAATTATGGCTTTATAGTTTATTGCTTGTTGTTTATGTAACTAGAATTTTAGAAGCAGGCAGTCTCAGGATTGGTTCAGCCACTCAGCAATGTCACGAGAGATCCTAGTTCCTTTTATCTTTCTGGGCATGGCTCATCATCCCTATTCTTTCCCTGCCTGTACAATATGTCTGCCCTGGCTCCAAATATCACACTAGTGTCTCAAACAAGAACAAAAGGATGAGGGAAAGCTTTCTCCTTGTAACCTAAGAAGGAAATACCCTCAAAAGAGTTTCTGTTTTTCTCATAGATCAAAATGAGATCATATGCCCTCCTTAAGGAGTTTCTGTTTGGTGCAAACAGTTACGTGCTTGACTACTAGCCAAAAGCTTAGCAGTTCAAACCCACCCAAAGGCACCTCAGAAGACAGACTTGGCAATCTGCTTCTGAAAGTCCACAGCCTTGAAAACTTTATGGAGCAGTTCTACTCTGCACACACAGGGGTCGCCATGAGTCACTACCAATGCAATGGCAACAAACAACAACAACATGTCCCCCTTAAATCAATTACCAGCACACACATACACACAAAAACCCAGTTGCCATCTAGTCAGTTCCGATTCATAGCAACCCCATATATGTCAGAACAGAACTGTGCTCCATAGGGTTTTCAATGGCTGATTTTTTTAGAAGTAGATCACCAAGCCTTTCTTCTGATGTGCCTCAGGGTGGACTGGAACCTCCAACTTTTCAGTTAGCAGCACCAAGGGACTCCTAATTACTGGCAACAGGGAATAAAATTCTCATAGCTGATTTAAATCAATCATTGTTCTTTCTCTAGAGAAGGAGAACATAGAGGCGTTGAAATGAGGATGGACACCTAAGAGGATGTGAAGAAAATTCCTCCCCCCTTTATTAAGACTGAAATTTTGAAATAGACTTTAGCATCCTCCCCCTCTTTCTGTTTCCCTCCCCAACCCCACCCTCAGTACCCAATGGTGGTCAACACACTGCTCTCAGAGTGCCCGACAGAGGCTTGCCTCAGCCCTCAGAGAGATCCACCTTAGGAAGAAGTGGTCACATTGTGGATAAATTTTGGAAGAAGGTTATTCCTGAAGGATTCAATGCAGTATGTGGAAGAATGAGAAGAACTGAGGACGAACTCAAGTATGGGGCCTGAACCAAAAGAAGAAAATCAACAACCAAGATGGGAAAAATGAAAGGAGTAGAAATTTATCTGGCTCTCAATGTTGAGGCCCACAGAGACACGAAGCTTTCTATTTGTTTGTTTGATTTTTTTTTTTTTTTTTTTTTGAAACAACAGGTTTACAAGGCACCAGCCATTTGGGGGCAGAATTAAGACCAAGAAAAGTGATGATCATCTGTAAGGACTGCTGAGCGTTTGTTAGCCAAGAACTTGGAGAAAAGAATAAATCATCTAGGCAAGTTCCTGAAATTTATATATATGGAAAAGAGTGAGTGAAAATATTTAAACTTTCTGGCAACTAGTGGTGACAAATGAGAAAATAAAACAGTAAATACACTCTAATTTTTTCATAGTTTCCAATGTTGTGGTATCAGTTCTGTCTCCATTACTTACGCTCTAAAAAGAGCCCCTTACCAGGTATTTCTTCAAATCAAATCTAAAATCAGGGAAAATATACCTTTTAAGCTACTAATCTGATTTTTTGAACAACTGAGATTTTTTTTCCCACTATTGCTCTTTTGAAATAATCTAATTTAGTAAAAACATAAGGAAAATCCATAGAGAAATAAGAGGGAAATAATAACCCTTTTATTCTTTCTTACCTTCCAAATCATATTGTCCCTGCTATTTAAGATTCTCTGGATGAATAGCACCAAAAAGTGACTCCATAAAATCAGCAAAACATACAATGCTTAATGGCTGTCAGAGACACCATCAATATATGAATATATTACTATACAATGATGTTTCAACTGCCAGCTACTGAGATGACCAGGATAAAAAGCCAGCAACATCTTGATCTTCAAAAGGTACTTGTTCCTACTGTCATGAAAAATTCCCTCTTCCATGTGATGGAGTTTACCCTGTAAATTAAATCTCTCAAGTAATGGAAGAAATAACCCATGACACTGGTGGAGGAAATTAAATTAGAGTCACTAATAGCAGGTCAGCACGGTCTGAGCAGAGGTAATAGAAGTGACCACATGAATGATAAGCAGGTCTTCACGGGCTGTGACAAGTGTCTCCCACAGAGTGTGATGAGCATTCATCTAGGTGGCAAGCAATTCACAGTCAAGACACTAACATGTTTATAGTGCAGCCCGACCCCCATCTATGCCAGAGAATGTCAACCTTTCTGAGGAGGATATTCTAATTCCCTCGTGAAAGCCATTAGGAAGAGTTAAAAATGAGACTCTGTTTTCTGGGTAAATCAATTTTTCATTGCCTAGGAACCTTTCTGGCCAGAGCAGATGACCTTTAGAGACAATAAGAATCTCAGAACTAAAACAGCTTTATTTTCTAATGTGTTAAAGGGAAACAAAAGCAAAATTGTTCTATAGTTCAAAAATCAGAGGGTAGCTAAAACAAATGGAGTTATTTTACCTTAGTTGTTAAGGCTTGGGGAGCACTGTAATGCCAATGACAAAATAACCTATTAGATGGTAACGTTAAAATGGAACCTGGCACTTTATAGGCAGCCCCTCTGGACCTCAATTGTGATTTACTTTCTAGTGCCCATTTGAGATCACTGAACTTTTGATATAAACTTAATAAGCAAGTAAATAACTCTGCTGCTGAAAATGGGGATAAGAGGCAGTGAGGGAGAACTGTGAAAAGTGACTTCTAGAAGTCCACTCTGATGGCATCTATTTATTTTATTAATTTTTTTTTTTTTTTTTTTTTACTAAGATCTCAGGTTATAAATGACAGGATCATGATAAATGACAATTTTTTTTAAATAGCAGAATTTGTGTATTGCCTGAAATATTATTTTGGTATTAACAGACTGAAGTGTGTCCTTAAATTATTTTATGTTTGAGGTGTTAATGCTGTATTTGTTATATTACAATACTCCGCCTCAACGTAATATCCCTAGAGTTGCTGATTTATAAAAAGAAATAATGATCTTAGCAGGCTTTCAATTTGATTGGTTTTAGTTAAATTATAGTTATGCATTGTTGTTTGCAATACTCAGGATTTTTTTGTTTGTATTAAAAATAGAAAATAAAAAAAGCAGAAAGGATAAAAAATTATTTATCAGGAGTCAATTTTTTTGCTTTTAAAGGAGAAATTTGTTTCTTAATATATAAAATAATATAAAAGTTATCTTTATTTTTATTTTTAATAGGTCAATCTTTTCACAGTTAACCAAGAAAAGCACAAACTTTGGATTTTAATGTAATTATGCTTTATAGATCAGAGTCGCTGGGTAGTCAAAACAATTAACACACTCAGCTGCTAACCAAAGGGTTGGAAGTTTAAGTCTACCCAGAGGTGCCTCAGAAGAAAGACTTGGTGATCTACTTCTAAAAAATCAGTCATTGAAAATCCTACGTAGCACAGTTCAACTTTGACATACACGGAGTCACCATGAGCTGGAATGGACTTGACGGCAACTGGTATTTTTGGTTTTATATGCTTCGCAGATACATGAAGTCAAGTCAAAACCACAGTACTTGAGTCAAGAGAAAGAAAAAAACAGAATGTTCAAACAGTGTTGAATACAATAAAAAATTTAATAGAATACCACTTTGGAAACTTTATGGCCTAAATATTCTTTGAATTTAGTAAAGCATGCGATAGGAGCTTCAGGAAACATGGTGAATCAATTGCTGAGCAATACTCGGAGGTGAGTTCTCAATCTCACCCGTTTGCTAAGTTGTCATATAACTGGGTCAAATTATTTGCTTCTCTGGGTGTGTTTGCTCATCAGTAAAGTGAAATTACAAAAATAAAAAGCTTATCAAATCCATTTAAGTGGAATTTTACACGGATCTTATTTGGAGGAACTAAAGAAAACTCAATTTCAGAGCTGACACCATTGTTAATCGTAAACAAAGTGACACTGTGAACTTAATGCTGTGAAATACAGGTGGGACCCATACTTAGTTCCAAACATGCACACAATAATTATAATTTTCACAAAATCCATCTGACTGGTTCTTATGCTCAATCAAGTGAAGGAAGAAGAGGTTCCAGTTTAGCGAAAGATAACATTATTCCTTTGAATTATTCATTTTGAATTACTGTTTGATTTTTATCAAAATAGAATCCTGAAAACTGAGGGTCTTCCAGATATTAATAGCAGTTTTCTTAACATAGGACATCTTGACTTTCAAATGGTAAAAATATATATAAGTCTCAATCATGAGACCAAATCAAATGAGAAACTCAGTAAAGGATATAAAATTGAAGAAGATAATTTTTTCTTTCTTCCTTTCTTTAATAATTTATTTATTTTTGCTTATTGCTTTGTTTATAAAAAATATTTCCCTTTTTCAAATGAACAGAGAAAGAGTGGTTAGTCTTAACTAGACTAGTTGTAAAATTAAATGAAAAACATTTTATGTGTTACCTGTTATAAAATAAAAAGAAAAACATATTCCTATCTCAGAAATGCCCACTCAACTTAGCAAATGGAAAGTTGTTGATAATATCTTACAAAGTGGAAAAAATACTGTTCAAAAGATAGTTAATTTTAAATTTTGCTATAAATTCATTTTTAATCTTAACTTTTCCTTTTGCTTTATAAAATGTTACAAATTAAATTGTGCCCCCCAAAAAGATATGTTAAAGTCCTAACCCCTAGTACCTCTGAAAAATGACCTTGTTTGGAAATAGGATCTTTGAAGATATCAGCTAACAAGAGTTCATACTCCAGTAGGGTGGGTCCTAATCCAGTCGGAGTGGTGTCCTATAAATGAGAAGAGACAGACAGACAGACAGACAGAAGAAAGACAGGCATCTGAAGATACATTGACATGCCAAGGAACACCTGGGACTACCAGACGCTAAGAGAGATAAGAAAGGATCTTGCCCTAGAGACTTCAGAGAGATCATGGCCCTGGAGACACTCTGAATTTGAACTACTAGCCTCTGGACTGTGAGGCAATAAATTTGTTTAGATTTGTGGTATTTTGTTATGTCAACTCTAGGAAACTAATACATAAAATCTATAAAATATAATTATTATATACATCTGGAAATTTATATATATATAAATACACACACACATATACTGACATACACATATATATCTCAAAACATGTACCCACTGATTAACATAATACAGTTGGATTATAGATAATCTTAACTTTTTTTGCTGAGTAAGTATATAAGATTTTTCTACTGGAAAAATGTATAGTATTTGCAATTTAAAAAGTTACAAAATAAATCTAAATTTTTATTAATCAATATGGAAGAGAGTGTGCTAATATACTCTGGTATTAATTTTGTATTGATAGCTTTTACTAGGCAATCCTAGGTAAAACAGTTTGTCATGTTAATTCCATTTAACCTAAAAATAGGCAAATTCTGGAAAAAATGCAAAATTAATAATATTATTTTATATTACTTGACAGTTACCAAAAACCGGTTGCCATTGAGTAAATTCCCACTCATAGTGACCCTATAGGACAGAGTAGAACTACCCCATAGGGTTTCCAAGGAGCAGCTGGTGGATTTGAACTGCTGACCTTTCAGCTAGCAGCCAAGCTCTTAACAACTATGCTACCAGGGTTCCTTTATGATATTAAGACAAGTATAACAATTTGATATTTCCTCCATATGAATTGGAGCCCCGGTGGAATAGTGGTTAAGGGATTGGCTGCACACCTAAAAGGTCTGCAGTTTGAATCCACCAGCCACTCCTTGGAAACCCTATGAGACAGTTCTACTCCGACCTATAGGGCCGCTATGAGTCGAAATCGACTCAATGGCAACAAGTTTGGTTTCATTTGGTTTTCCATATGAATTAGACGTTACTTGACTAGGTATGACCTGTATTGACAGGTGTGGCAATACAATGTGTCAGGGCTCAGGTAGGAAATACAAGTGAGTGAACTGAGAAGCTGGCAAGTGTTGAACAAGAGGGAGTGTGGAGGGTAAGCTGGAAACTGCTCCGTGTCAGTTGTTGCCATGGGACAATGAAAGCTCATTGAAGGACAGATATTCAAAATTTTTAATAGATGACAAAAATCAGATTTTTATATATCTCCAGATTTTTAAATATAGAGTAAGCCAAGCAAAACACTTGTGCTAAACCAAATATAACTTACAGGTTCCTTGTTTTTTAGGAATTTTAAAAAGAATCCGTTCAACTTAATTAAATTTTACTAATATTAACTTCTTTTGTCCTAACCATTTAAAATACATGCTTGCCATTAAGTGGCTTCATTACTTATTTATTTCTATGTTTGCAGTACTTCAGATAATAAATTACATAGTATTCATGTAAGTCTCACAGCCTACCTCTAATACATACATTCATCTATATAATGCACCATTAAGGAAAGGGCTATCTCCATAAAACCTGATAAATAGGAACCTCTATGTCACATGAAACATTTAGTCCAACAGTCTGGAAATTCTTTTTGTTGGTTAATCACTTAATCTTAGTCTTTTCTCTGATTTAATTCACACACACTGATCTACTGCCAATCTCCCCCTTAAAAAAAAACAAAGCCTTTTTATAGGTATAGATTTAGCTTCAAGTTGCAGACACAGTCAGAAAACTGAGTCCACTTGAATATGTAGACTTCACTCCTCTATAAACATTAATTTGACACAGTTTTATAGAGTAACTATATTGGCCTAGCCCATATTATAGGTGTGGGGGATAAAGTGAAGGAGCTGATCTCAGGATTCTGGCAGGATGAGTCAGACAGTAAGAAATAAGCAAGAAAATGTCAGAGAATAATAAATGTTTTCCTAACAATTAGAGTAATGTGATAGAATGATGCAGGAGGACCTTAGATCATGAGTGGTCAGGGATTTTGTCTACAAGGACATTTAAGGCTGAGACCTGAATGACCAAAAAGGCCAGCCATAAAAAAGATCAGAAGAAAGAGAGCCTCAGGAGCACAGAGAAGGCCAAAGTGGCTGGGGGCAACAGTCAGGTGGCGGTGGGGGTGGGGAGGAAGAGTTGAAACAGGAGATCCAAGACACAGGCATAGTTTCTATGGGGCTTTGTAGGGTATAGAAGGAGTATGAGGTTTTACTCTATGCGTTAAGTGGGAAGTTACACGATATGATGTCTGCTTCAAAAGATACCTCAGCTGTCTCCCTGAAGAATAAATTATGGGGAAGCAGAAGAATGGCAGGGAGGGGTAATGATGAGTTGGACTAGGTAGTGGTAGAGGTAGAAGGGATTTATTTTTGCAGACAGAGTCAATTTTACTTGCTGATGATTTGCATGTGAGAAGTGAGGAAAAAAGAGAAAGTACATGCTCCTTGTAGAAGTTTGCCTTGAGCAATTAGGTGGGTATGAGTGTTCTTCACTGAGATGGATAAGTGGAAGAAACAAGTTTGGGTTAAGGGAAGAAAAATTAAGAGTTCTGTTTTAGAACAGGTTAAATTTGTGGTACATTTTAAATATCCAATGAGAAGTAAGCAGTTAGACCTATGATTCTGGAATTACAGAAGAATGTCAAGGCTTGAGTATTGATACAAGAGTCATCAGCGCAAGGACTGTTGTTGTTGAGGCCAACTCATAGCAACCCTATGTACAACAGAATGAAACACTGCCCGGACCTGTGCCATCCTCACAACCATTGTTATGCTTAAGCATAAGGATAGCATTTATGTAATGGAGTAGGATAATATTATCTAGAAAGAATTATAGACAGAAAAAGAGAAAGGAATCCAAACCAAGCCCTGGGGCATTCCAACCTAAGACGTCAGGGAAATAGAGCCAGCGGTGGAGGCTGAGATGAGCATCCAGGGAAGCAGACAAAAAAGCAGAAGCCACAGGAAGGAGTTTCAAGAAGGGAGTGGTGGACTCTGTTCAGTGCTGATGAGGTCAAGTAAGATAAGAGCAGAAAAAGTGGCCACTGAATTTGGCAACATTGTGATTAGTCATGGAGTCCTGGTGGCAAAGTGGTTAAGCACTCAGTTGCTAACCAAAAGGTTAGTGGTTCCAACCAACCAACCGCTCCACCAGAGAAAGATTTGGCAATGTGCTTCCATAAAGATTTACAGCCTTGGAAATCCTATGGGGCAGTTCTACTCTGTTCAGGTCGCTATGAGTAGGAATCAACTTGATGGCAATGAGTTTTGTGATTAGTCACATAGGATATTAGAGGTAGGGTAATGGTTAGAATGACTCCAAGGGAGAATGAGAGGTGATTATCAGAGACAATGATTATAAATAATGCTTTAAAGAAGTTTTGCACTCATGAAAGTTTACACACAAAAAGAAACAATCTTTGTTGGTTACAAGGGATGGGGGCGGTTGGGGGGAAATACTAAATAGACAATAGATAAGTGGTAACTTTGGTGGAGGGTAAGACAATACATAATATTGGGGAAGCCAGCACAACTTGTACAAGGAAAGGTCATGGAAGCTCCATAGACACATCCAAACTCCCTGAGGAACTGAATTGCTGGGCAGAGGGCTATGGGGACAATGGTTTTAGGGAACATCTAGCTCAGTTGGCATAACACAGTTTATAAAGAAAATGTTCTACATTCTACTTTGGTGATAGCGTCTGGGGTCTTAAAAGCTTGTGAGCAGCCATCTAAGATACTCCACTGGTCTCACTCCTTCAGGAGCAAGGGAGAATGAAGAAAACAAAGATACAAGGGAAATGTTAGTCCAAAGGACTAGTGGACCACGTTACCACAGCCTCCACCAGACTGAGTCCAGTACAACTAGATGGTGCCCAGCTACCACCACTGACTACTCTGACAGGGATCCCAACAGAGGGTCCCAGATAGAGCTGGAGAAAAATGTAGAACAAAATTCTAACTCACAAAGAAAGACCAGACTTACTGGCCTGACAGAGACTGGAGAAACCCCGAGAGTATGGTCCCCGGATACCCTTTTAGCTCAGTAATGAAGTCACTCCCAAGGTTCACCGTTCAGCCAAAGATTAGACAGCCCCATAAAACAGAACAAGACTAACGGGGCACAACAGTCCAGGGACAAGGACTAGAAGGCAGGAGGGGACAGGAAAGCTGGTGATAGGGAACCCAAGGTTGAGAAGGGACAGTGTTGACATGTTGTGGGGTTGTTAACCATTGTCATAAAGCAATACGTGTGCTATTTAATGAGAAACTATTTGTTCTGTAAACCTTCATCTAAAGTACAATAAAAAAAGAAAAGAAAGAAGTTTTGCTCTGAAGACAAGCAGAGAAATGGGGCAGTAACTGAAGGAAAAAAAGTTTTAACTTTCTTTTGTTTGTTTTAATATATGCCAGGCTGATGTTATCTGAATGGCTTTCCAGGTCTACTATCCACTCCCTCCACCTGTACTGTCTAGCCCTCTGGCTTCATTTGAGTTCTGCCAATGAGGAACATGAAAAGGTAATCCCAGAGGGAGTGAGAAGAGACACATAACCGGATTTATCCCCCAGCTCTGTTTCTATGTGGTCACAGAGGGTTGGACTAGAAGCCAAAAGTCTTTTAAGGCACTTTTCTCCACACAGTTCTCTCTGACTCAGTGTCCTCAGCCCTTTAGGCATAGAGGCTAAAAAAAAGTGAGTGTGGGAAGGTGTGGGCCTTCCTTCACTGGTACTGCATGGCCTCATATAGTTTACTGTTACATCCTGTCTATACCTGTTTTGAGTCCCTAACTGCGCTACTAAATGGGCAGGTAGGCAAATTCTATCTTTATCACTAACTGCATAGCAAGGATCAGCATAAATCCAATTCTTACCTGGAAGTGGACCCATACTTCACTTCCCCAAGTCTCCAAGATCCGGGTCGCCATCCCCTTCTCTGTGGTACTTCTTCTCTCACCCTAAACACCCAGAGTTAGGTCAAAACATCACTGGCCACCCAAGGCCAGATCACTGGGGACAAGTCATAGGCTCAGGAGTCTACACAACTCTCTATACTTCAGACCAGCCAGCCCCTCTCTCTTCTAATCCCCTGGAGCCAGGTCACAAGCTAGAAAGACTCTGTCCTTCTTCATCAACTGTCCGTGCAGCCTTCCTCTGCCATTCAGCCACCCTGGAACCTTGTAGTGGTTCCTCACAGGTTAGGAGTGTCCTTACGACTGCCTGTGCAGTTCTCCTCTGATCTAGCCATCCTGAGCTAAGTCGGAATACCATTGCCCCTTGTGGGCTCATTAATTCCCTATAACAGCTTACAAATTTATGGAGGCTATTACCTATACTTACAGTTACCCATTTATTACAACCATTAAGGATACAAGTGAAGAGATACATCAGGCGAGGTCTGTGAGAGTTCCCAGCATGAGGCCTCCATTGTCCCGAGAGACTTGCCACCCCCTCATGTTCATGGATGTTCTCACCAAATCAGGAGGCCCCGAAAGAAGAAGCTCAAAGGTCCAGGGTCCCTTAGTCATTGGGACCTCATGAATATGCATGAATGGGACCTTAATGCATTTATGATGGATCCAATCAATGAATATGCATGACTTCCTCATGCCCTCCTCCCTTTCTAAAGTTAGTTCACCAAGTGTGGGGCCTGCGTAGCCCCTACTTGCCTGGCTATGTTGAAAAACAAAGGCATATTGATTACTGGGGTTATTTTCAGAATCCAGAGACAAAGGCCAAACCCAGTTCTTTGTCCCATACTAGTCCTTTCATTGAACTTTTCTCAAACTACCCAATTTAAATTTGACATGGATTTCCTACAGAGGTGCTGATATATAACCTGATAAAAATGATCTAGTGACTGACAATGCTAAAGAGCTAGAGGACAATTATTACAGCAGAGTCCTTGAAAAGATGGCATAGAATGGGATGCACAACTCAAACAGAAAGGGTTGGCTTTAGACTGGAGCACTGTAACAGGAGAAAAGGCAGAAACTGTAGGTTCAGATGCAGGTTGACTGGTAAATCTGGTGATGAGAAGACAACAGAGTTCAAGTTTAATGCTTCTATTTTCTCACAAAAATGTGAGGAAAGGTCACAAACTGCAAGTGGGGATAAATCTGGTGATGAGAAGACAACAGAGTTCAAGTTTAATGCTTCTATTTTCTCACAAAAATGTGAGGAAAGGTCACAAACTGCAAGTGGGGAATAGTAGATGTATAGGAGCTTTGAAGGGAGGTATAATATCTTTGTGGGGAGTAGAAATGCTAATGCATGTTAGGGACATATACTACAAATGCAGGCAAATGCTGAATGCTCTTTCAGATTTGTGTTCATGATTTTAGATGGATACCAATCAGTAGAATTAGTAGTTCCTTCCCCTAGATAAGGATTAGACAGATAGTTGAGCTTAACCAGGGTCCGAGTTTTACCAAACTGATGTCATGGTAAGAGAGAGAGACAAGAAAGGGAGTGAAGGTGTTTTCAAGTGATTAAAAATAATAACAGACCCTGGATATAGTCAGAAGTGAGGACCTGATATTATATAAGGTATCCAAAAAAAAAACAAAATCCAAATCTATTGCCATCGAGTCTATTCCAACTCATAGTGACCCTATAGGACAGATTAAACCCCATAGGGTTTCCAAGGAGCAGCTGGTGGATTCAAACTGTCGACCTTTTAGTTAACAGCCATAGCTCTTAACCACTGTGCCACCAGGGCTCCATATATGGTATAGATGTTTGTAATAAGATAGAGAAAGAAAGAATAAAAATCTGCCCAACAAAATAATAATTTAAGAGTAGGTTTTTTTCAGAATTAACTAATTTTCACTTTATCTTCTAACATGGGAAAGATTTGAAAGTGATTCCTCCATATGTACTTATTGATTATTTGTGTTTGAATAGAGATGTGCTAAACAGTAAGGCAGTAAGCAATAAATGTGCTAAGCTGTAAGGCACTAAGTAAGGAAAGGGGCTGATGTCTTTCAGTTTTCTGATTCCATCCAAATTCAAAGAAAACAAAGATGAATGAATGAGCCTGAAGCTGCTAAAGATGTAGAGCCCCAGAGAGGGTGGCAAGGACACCCAGAAGCCTAATTACAGTATGAATGCTCTTGTTGTGCTTCCAGGGAGAGGGATGAGAAAACACGAAGGCATGCTTCCACTTTTGAAGAACACGCCTTACAACATACACACCCCCACATATACATCTCAAAATAAATAGTCGCCAGAATCAGTATTTTGAGGTTTTTAATGTGTATGTATGTGGTTTTTGTTCGTTTATTGTTTTCATTTTTAGCCCCAGCGGAACAATGTTCAGTATACAGTACATGCATATAGTTAGTGAAACAGAAAGGGCTTAAAGTACTGGGCTCCCCCTACTTCTTCAGATCAATGAAACATTAAGGTAAAGGCTATTGCATTTTCAAAGCTTTAGTTTCCTCATCTGCAAAATAAGGACCTGATTAGATTTTATTTGAATTGACTCTGGTTCTAAACACTATTATTCAAAGTAAATTAATATAAAGGAAACACTGGTGTTTATAATGAAAAACAGCAACATTCACTGCACTTTGTTGTTGTTGCTGAGTGCCTTCAAGTTGATTTCAACTCATAGTGACCCTATAGAACAGAGTAGAACTGCCCCATAGGGTTTCCCATGGTTAAGGGTACAGTCTTTGGTCAAACTGTCAGCGTTGGAATCCCAGCTACACTACTTCCTTACTAAGTGACCTTGGGCAAGTTACTTGACTTCTCTAAGCTTCAGTTTCTTCAACTGTAAACGTTCAATAATAACTACTTCATAGAGTTGTGGTGAGTATTAAACATGTTAATATGGGAAGTATGTAGAACAGTACTTGTGCCATAGTAACCACTCAATAATATTAACTGTTGTTATTATTATTACTACTATTAGAGAGCATTAAATAAAAAATATTTACGTATCATGTAGTATTAACTATTTATGTAGTTATAAAATTTTAGTTACTGCTCAGAAGTGTAAAAAGCATTGATATTCTTAGAATGGAATTTAATTCACGACTCAGTTTACATGTCTAGTACAGGCAAATTAACCTTGCCCTTTCTAGGTTTTCTCTGTAATTTTCACTCACGATTTTTCAAGTCTAGTCAAATTTCTCTTCTCCAAATCCAATCTCTTCCTGGGGCTTCAGTTAACTTTATCTTATCACCCTGAGAAATTTAAGCAGCTTCCGTCACTAAAAAAGGATCCTGGGAGAAGCCTATCCACTATCTCAATTAGAACTTAGTGACCCAGTTCTCCTTAAGATAGGCTAGATGATATTATTCTATGATCTTGGATAACTGAGAGAGTTGTTTGTTATAGCTAAAAATGCAAGTTTGATTATACGCTAAATGTGATCTTATATATGTCTAATAACTGAATCCTGAAGTCACACCTCCACTAGGTAAATTTATTAGGTACATATGCTTTTCATCTTTCTTTAAATAAATAGAAACTAAAAGCAAGTCTTCTGTAATTTGGTGAGCCAATAACTCTTTCATTTCTCCTATAGTTTTTAGTTCATCTGCAGCATAGCTATTAGGAAATTAAAAATATTTCCATAAAGATAGGGTGTCAAAATTAGACTGCGTAAGTATGGAAATAGATTATTATGAAGGACCTTGTAAGTAAAGTGAAGAATTTGGGAATTTTCTGATATTAATGGGAACATATTTCTGTCTTATACAAAGGAAGATTTTCATCTTAAAAAGATCTGACTGACTCCTCAATTTTGCATCTCATGTGAATTCATAGGTGTAACTTTGTAGCTATAGGTGTTTGGCTTTGAATCACTCAAACTAAGTAGCAGATGTCATTAGCATCTTATCTAACTTTCATATCACTCCTGCCAGTTAGCATCCACTACAGTATTCAAGGAACATTGATTCACTGATTCTTTCCTCATTTCTTAAAACCCACAATATGTTAAATGCAGCACCAAGGACATAAAGAAGCAGAAAATGTATTTGCACCCCTAGGGCTCCTAGTCTTTAACTAAGATTATTTAATTCTTACTGGACATAGACTATATTAATTGAGCTTCTATCCCACCACCTAAAATATCCTAAAAGATAAATATGAATAGAGAGCCATATCCAAAAACAAATAAGACTAGAATCTAGAATCAACATTCTCTAATGTCCTTCTCTTTATCCTCATATGTAACCTCAAATCCCTTCACAGCTCATAAAACACTTTTATTCTCTGCTTTTAACTGCAAGCAGATTAAACAAAGAGATTCTTCCAGAGAAGCGGAGCAAGTGGACAAAGCTTATGACTTGGACAGAAAACTCACCACCTCCCCATTTTACCCTTAGGCAGTGACACCAAGGTCTTAGATTATTAGGTTAGGACTATTTATTTACAATGGAAGGTTATCAGCATTGGCTGAAAGGATAGATGGAGAAGGAAATATAACTGAATGATGAGTAGAGCCTTGGGGAATCAATATTCACAATAACCAAATGGGAAGAAAAGGAGTCATACAGAGAGACAGAGAATAATTTTTTAACAAACCTAAGAATAAACAGGTGTAACATACTGTCCAAAGATTTCGTATATAATTTGTTTCTTTTGGGGGCCAAGATTAACTTGAAATTTTTAATACAATGTATTTTAACAATTTAACAATTTCATCAATTGCTGTCTCACGAGTTAATACACAGTACTTGATACAAAATGCTAAATATATATATATTTACACATATATACATATTTTTTATATAATAGTGAAACACTTTCCAATGTTTGCAAAACACCTCTTCAGCATAACAGCAGTTTGTGACTTTTCTCATCTACACCCTTCATGTGTGTTCTCACAGCCCATCTGGTACTGCATTAATACGGGAGTCGTGTTCACAGATCTAGTGATAATACTTGCTTAGCACCACAGCACTTACCCTTCAGGGAAGAAAGAAACACACACACACACACACACACACACACACAAAACAGAATAATATAAGGTGAATGTTTCTAGCCAGCATAAATCTAAAATGTTTTGTTCAATTAGAGTCAAATTTTATTGTAAGCCAACCCCTGTGGAAGCGCTATTTGAAATCTCCAGTGTTGATCTTGAAGAAATCATCCTACAACAACCGCAATAAATCTCAAATGGTAGTATCCAGCCTGTTAGACACTGGTCATTTAATCCTTCAGCATGGCATTTGGCTCCTGGAGGGTGTCTGTCTCTGTGCCCATTAAGTCCCTGCCTCCATTGAGCCTGACACTCTGGGTGTCATTTACAGCCATCATTTGGGGGCATTCCAACCATTACTTACACTAATTTCAAATATCCTGGGACTTAGTCCAATGTTAAAAATGTATTCTTTTCTAAAAGAACCTCTTAATGTGTCATCAGAAGACTAATTCTCTCTAAAAGAATAATTATCCAGCCCAGGGGCACAGAGCAGAGGTTTGATTCCACATACTAAAGCAAATTTAACTCCCTGAGCATAAAAGCTATGTTTCTTTTGAATAAAAGCACAATTTTGATCAGAATCCAGTTGCTAGCCCTTTTTATTTGACCCATTGGCTGATCAGATCTGATTTCCAATGAAGAGACATGACATGGAACTCAATAAAGTATAGGTTTAACTTTCTTCCTTCCAATTCAGGAGAATATAAATATTTGGTGTCTTTCTGACGTCTGCAAAGGCTGACTCTGTGGGCATATCAGGATTTTTCTCTCTTTTAAAAGATTCTGAAACATTTATCTAGCCAGAAACTGAAATAAGCGATTCTATATCTGCGACTGCAAACTGACATGCCAAAAGCCGCTTGAGTATCAGATGCATTCTATATGGACAGCTCAATGTTTTGTAGAAAAAATATTTCTCTTGTATTTAAAAGTCTTTAGATAAGAGTACTCATTCCACTTTTCCAAGTCCCCTCTGCTCTTTATTAATTTTGTTGTGGTTAGTTGCTGTGGCATCTGCTGTGACTCATGGCAACCTTATGTATAACGGAACAAAACATTGCCCGATGCTATTCTATCTTCACAATTGTTGGTCTGTTTGAGTTCACTGTATTAATTACATCTGCACAAGTACATGTTATATTACTCATCTGGTTCCAGGCTATACTGAGTTTCCAATTAATTTTTTTTTTCTTTTTTTTTTTGGTTGAGGGAGGAGCATTTATCTGGACTCTAAAAGAGAAATAATGTGTAATTACTACCTGTCAAGGAGGGAAGGGTAAATTATCTTAAATGTCTGATGAGGAATGAAGGCCTTTCTTGACTAAAAAAAGTGTTCTATATCTGGCTGGAGACCAAACACCCTTGATTTTTCAAAAAGCTGAGGTTTTCTTTTTTAAATATCATTTAATGTTTGTTTTTTATTGCAATTGTCTCAATAAAGAAAATTTGAAAATGTAGCAAAGTAGAAAAAAGAAAATGATAATCCAAACATAATTCCTCTCAATATTCCAAGTTATTTCTTTCTGTTCTTTTATTTTCTATGTATAAGATGATTTTGCTTCTTATATGGTTGAAATCAGATTGCATGACAACTTTTTTTCTCACTTTGGCATTTAATATCTCTAGTATTATCCTTAATTTTCTGCTTTACAAGAGCAATATTGTAACTCTACTTTTCATAAATATTGATATGTACTATTCTATCTACTAAATATACCACAGTTCTCATCCAAAATAAATAGTCTATTTCCAATTTTTCACATAGTAAACTATATGTCATAAAACAATTGTGAATAACACTTTTTCCGTATTTAAAATTATTTCTGAGGCAGGGCCAAGATGGCGGAGTAGTCAGACTCTTCCAGTGGTCCCTCCTACAACAAAGACCCAAAAAATAGGTGAATCAATCATATATGAAAATCATATATGAAAGCTGGGAACTCAAGGCAGGCACAGCTCCTTTGCCTAGGCACAGGTGTAAGGGGTCCATGGACTTTGAATGCCTTTCACCCATGCATAGACCTGTGTGGACCCATTTCAACAGCGTAGGCCCTCATTAGCACAGAACAACAGGGTATATACCTAAAGTCTAACTTCACTGTATCAGCTATATGATGTAGTGGCAGATATGTGACATTTGATACTGCTCTGCCCATTAAGCAGGATCCTTACCTACCCACATCAGGGGCCTGAGGACTGGTGGCTCTACTCACTCCACCTAGCCACCTGTGACAGGGATCCATGAATAAATGGTGCCTCCCAGTCCTTACAGCCAACAGCACTGGGTACCCATAGGCCGGCTACAAAACCCACTCATCTATGCACTATAGGGAACAGGGACATGGTTTCCTCCCATACACTCAGGAGCAGCCATCAGCCCCCTGCCTTGCTCAGCACATGATCCTCTACTGCAGCCAGATACCTGTGCTTACTCCAATCACCCATGCCTGTCTAGGACTGTAAGTGAGAGCCTGCACCACACACTTGGTGATCAACTATCTGGACACCTGAGCTGAATCCACACAAGAAAAGTAAAGGGACTACTGGCTTACATACCTCATAACAGATCTAGCCACCAGGTGACAGGCTGTTAGAGCTCCAAAGGTGCCAATAATCAAACTAGCTCACATGAGCAGCCTATTTCAGCATATCAAAACAAAACAAAATAAGAAGCTAAGAGACAGTAAGCAAACATAAAATGAACAAATACAACTTATTGACGGCTCTGAGACAACAGTCAATATAAATCACAAAAAGAGATAAAAGAGATAGACTATGATGGCTTCAGCAAGCTCCCAAAACAAAGAATCAAGAAATTTTCTGGAGGAAGAGAACTGCTTGGAATCATGGGAGATAGAATACAAAAGATTAATATACAGAACTCTTCAAGAGATCAGGAAATAGATCATGTAAAATACAGAACAAGTCGAGGAACACACAGACAAAGCAAAAGAGGAACTTAAGAAGATTATAGAAGAGCATAATGACAAATTTAACAGGCTGCAAGAATCCATACAGAGGCAGTAAACAGAAATCGAGAAGATTAACAATAAAATTTCAGAAATAGATAAACTCAAAAGAAAGTCACAGAAGCAGAAATGAGGCAATAGAAGTCAGAATTACTGAGATAAAGCAATTGACATCAACTTATTTGAGGAAAAATCAGATGAAAGAATTTTAAAAAATGAAGAAACCCCAAGAATTATGTGGGAGTCTATCAAGAGGAATAACCTACAAGTGATTGTAGAACAGGAGGGGATAACAGAAAATACAGATATAATTGCTGAAGATTTGTCAGCAGAAAAGTTCCCTGTTATCATGAAAGATGAGAAGACATCTATCCAAGTTGCTCATCAAACCCCACACAAGGTAGATCCCAAAAGAAAGTCACCAAGACATATTATAGTCAAACTTGTCAAAACCAAAGATAAAGAGAGAATTTGAAGAGTGGCTAGGGATAAACAAAAAGTCATCTACAAAGGAGAGTTATTATGGTCTCAGGGAACATCTAGATGGCTGCTCACAGGCTTTTAAGACCCCAGACTCTACTCACCAAGGTAGAATGTAGAACATTGTCTTTATAAACTGTGTTATGTCAACTGAGCTAGATGTTCCCCGAGACCATGGTCCCCACAGCCCTCCGCCCAGCAGTTCAATCCCTCAGAGAGTTTGGATGTGTCTATGCACCTTCCATGACCTTTCCTTGTACAAGCTGAGCTGGCTTCCCCAGCATTGCGTACTGTCTTACCCTTCACCAAAGTTACCACTTATCTATTTTCTATTTAGTATCTCCCCTCCACCTTTCCCATCCCTTGTAACCAACAAAGATTGTTTCTTTTTGTGTGTAAACTTTTACATGGGTTTTTACAGTAGAGGTCTCATACAACATTTGTCCTTTTGTGATTGACTTATTTTACTCAGCATAATGTCCTCCAGTTTCATCCATGTTATGAGATGCTTCACAGATTTATCATTGTACTTTATTGTTGCATAATACTCCATTGTGTGTATGTATCATAGTTTGTTTATCCATTCATCTGTTGATGGGCGTCTAGCTTGTTTCCATCTTTTTGCTACTGTGAACAGTGCCGCAATGAATATGGGTGTGCATATGTCTATTCGTGAGACAGCTCTTATTTCTCTAGGATATATTCCTAGGAGTGGGATTGCTGGATCGTATGGTATTTCTATTTCTAACTTTCTAAGGAAGCACCATATCACTTTCCAAAATGGTTGTAACATTTTGCATTCCCACCAGCAGTGCATAAGAGTTCTGATCTCCCCGCAGCCTCTCCAACATTTGTTATTTCCAAGGTTTTTGATTCCTGCCAGTAATGCCGAGGTGAGATGGTATCTCATTGTGGTTTTAATTCGCATTCCTCTAATGGCTAGTGATTTCGAGCCTTTCCTCATGTGTCTGTTGGCCACTTGAATGTCTTCTTTGGTGAAGTGTCTGTTCATTTTCTTTGCCCATTTTTTAATTGGATTGTTTGTCTTTTTGTTGTAGAGGTGTTGGATTCTCTTACAAATTTTAGAGATTAGACCTTTGTCTGACTTGTAATGTCTAAAAATTTTTTCCCCAGTCTGTAGGTTCTCTTTTTACTCTTTTGGTGAAGTCTTTTGATGAGCATAAGTGTCTCATTTTTAGAAGATCCCAGTAATCTAGCTTATCTTCTGGGGTTTGTGTATTGTTGGTTATGGTTTGTATCCTGTTAATGCCATGCATTAGGGCCTCTAGCTTTGATCCTATTTTTATTTCTGTGAACATAATAGTTTTTGGCTTTATATTTAGGTCTTTGATCTAAATTGAATTATTTTTTGTGTATGGTGTGAGGTAGGGGTCCTGTTTCATTTTTTTGCAGATGGATATCCAGTTTTGCCAGCACCATTTGTTAAAAAGACTATCCTTTCCCCATTTGATAGACTTTGGGCCCTTGTCAAAGATCAGGTGACCATATGTGGATGGATTTACATCTGGGTTCTCAATTCTGTTACTTTGGTCACCATATCTATTGTGTACCAGTGCCAGGCTGGTTTGACTACAGTAGCTTTATAGTAGGTTCTGAAGTCAGGTAGTGCGAGTCCTCCTACTTTATTCTTCTTCTTCAATAGAGCTTTACTTATCCGGGCTTCCTCCCTTGCCATATAAATTTAATGATTAGTTTTTCTATCTCTTTAAAGAATGTTGTTGGTATTGGGATCGGGTTTGCATTGCATTTGTAAATTGTTTTGGGTAGAATTATCATTTTCACTATGTTGAGTTTACCTATCCATGAGCATGGGATGTTTTTCCATTTATGTAGATCCCTTTCGGTTTCTTGCAGTAGTGTTTTGTAGTTTTCTTTGTATAGGTCTTTTACATCCCTGGTTAGATTTATTTCTAAGTATTTTGTTTTTTTAGGGGCTGCTGTAAATGGTATTGCTTTCCTGATTTCCTTTTCATTGTTCTCTTTATTGGTGTATAGGAATCCAAGCGATTTTTGTGTGTTTATCTTGTATCCTGCTACTCTGCTGAATCTTTCTATCAGCTCCAGTAGATTTCTCATGGAGTCTTTAGGGTTTTCTATGTATGTATGTATCATCTGCAAACAGGGACAGTTTAACTTCTTCATTACCAATTTGTTTGCCCTTTATTTCTTTTTCTTGCCTTATTGCTCTTGCTAGGACTTCCAGCACAATGTTAAATAGGAGTGGTGATAAAGGGCATCCTTGTCTTGTTCCTGTTCTCAGAGGGAATGTTTTCAGCTTCTTTCCATTAAGAATGATGTTGGCTGTTGGTTTTGCATAGATGCCTTTTATTATGTTGAGAAATTTCCCTTCTATACGTATTTTATTGAGAGTTTTTATCAGGAATGGATGTTGGACTTTGTCAAATGCCTTTTCTGCATCAATTGAGATGATCATGTGATTCTTTTCTTTCCTTTTATTTATGTGGTGGATTACATTGATTCATTTTCTAATGTTGAACCATCCTTGCATACCTGGTATGAATCCTACTTGGTCATGGTGTATTATTTTTTTAATATGATGCTGAATTCTATGGGCTAGAATTTTGCTGAGAATTTTTGCGTCTATATTCATGAGAGATAGTGGTCTGTAATTTTCTTTTTTTGTGGTGTCTTTGCCTGGTTTTAATAAATACAATTTTTAATACCTTGTGATGGAATTTGACTATGTTTGAACAATGTGCATAACTTAGTGAACTAATATTTTCCAAGTGATTGATGCATGATATTACAAAATCATGCATGGATAAAGTAGCTACTCAACGTATAAGATAGACCATTGGATTTTAACATAACAGAGTAATGAAAATTCACTGATATAGTTTCAGATTCCATATTAAAATTAAGTTTTAGGAAATCACCATTACTGAGTTTTGATATAATATGAAAAAATATCAACAATTATCTTAAATGGCTACTAAAATATTATTCTCTTTCCAACTATATATTATACAAGGCCAGATTTTCTTCACATGTCTCAAGCAAAACATTGGAGCACAACAAATTAAATGCAGAAGCAGATATAGGAATCCATCTGTCTTCTATTAAGCCAGATGTTGAAGAGATTTGCAAAAATCAAAACAATGTTACTCTTATCACTAATTCACTAATTTGGGTAGGAGAGGTTTCCATAACTTTATGTTTTTTATGTTAATATGATATAGTTTCATTTTTGCTATTTTTTAATTAATTAATAATTATTTTAAGTTATTCTCAGCTTTAATTTCTGATATGATAAATATCGATAGATATAACCTACATAAAGAAAAGCCCCTTAAGGTTCCCAATAACTTTTAGAATTGCAAAGGGTTTGTCTTAGTCATCCAGTGCTGCTATAACAGAAATATCACAAGTGAATAGCTTTAACAAAGAGAAATTTTTTTCTCACAGTCTAGTAGGCTACAAGTACAAATTCAGGGCATCGGCTCCAGAAGAAGGCTTTCTCTCTGTTGGAAGGAAGATCCTTGTGATGCATCAGTCTTCCCTTGGTCTGGGAGCATCTCAGCGCAGGAACCTCAGGTTGAAAGGATGTGCTCTGCTCCTGGCACTGCTTCTTGGTAGTATGAGGTTCCCCTGTGTCTCTGCTTGCTTCTATCTTTTATATGTCAAAAGAGACTGGCTTAAGACACTGTCTAATCTTGTAGACCTCATCAGTATAACTGCTGCTAATCCATTTTATTACAACATACTGATAGAATTTGCAACACATAAGGAAATCACATCAGATTACAAAATGGTACACAAGCATACAGCTGGGAATCATGACCCAGTCAAGCTGACAGATATTTTTGGGGCACACAATTCAATCCATGACAGGGTTCCCGAGATCAAAACACTTAAGAGTCTACCTCTGGTCTAACTTTCCCAGCAGTAACTGACACTATTAGCCACTCCCTCCTTGTTGAAACACTCTCCTCTCTTTGCTTTCAAAATGGCACACTCTTGTTATTTTACATATATGTATATGTATACATATATGTATATATATATACACACATACTTAACTGGCTTATTCTTGTTTTTTATATATACTGGATCCTCCTAGTTTACCCATTCTTTAAACTGTAGAGTTAGTTAGAGCTCTATATTAGGTCCTCTGTCCTCCTTTTCTATATTTCATTGCTTACAAGATGTTATTTACTACCACGGCCTTAGATTCCATCTCTGTATGGGTAATCCTAAATTTCCATCTCCATTGTATTCTTCTCTGACTTCTCTTCTGATCTCAGAACTTTACACAAAACCACACATGGTATTTCCAGTTGAGTGTCCCTAAACTACCATGTTCAAAACTGAATACGTGATCCCTCTTCCCCAAACTGATCCTCCTCTGATTTTCCTTTAAAATGAACTAAGGCCAAAGACCTGGCAGTCATCCTTCATATATTTCCCCCTTTACGGTCCACATCTAGTCTAATAGCAAGGCAATTGTTTCCTCCTTCAAAATATAACACAGAGGTTTCTACTTATTCCTATTTTCACTGCCACTAACTTTACCCAAGTTACCATCTTTTCTGACATGCTCCCTGTAATAGTCGCCTTTCTGGCCTCCAAACTTTGACACTTGCCTCACCTAATTCATTCTCAAAACAATCATGCTGAAAAGATAAATTATAACTCACACCTAGTTTAAATTAAACATGACTTTCTTGACATGGCCTGCAATGCCCTTAGCAATTTGATCTTAACTATCTCGCTTGGCTCAACTTATTGAACTATTTTTCATTTATTGAGCTCCTACTTGCTCTCCATCTCTCAGTTTCTCAAACACTCCAATATCCTCCCTGCCTCAGGACCCCTGCTCATGTTATTCCCTCTGCCTAGAACTATTCTCTTGCCACCACTCCCCAAACACACACTCATACACATACTGTTCTAACGGCTGGCACCTCCCCATCTCTAAATCTCAGCTGAATTCTCATCACCTTGGAAAGACCTACTCTGCCAAACATATATAAAATAAGGACTCTACTATTCTCTAGCACAACACCCTTTTTGTTCCTTTGGTGAATTTCAAAGTTGTAACTTGTTTTTGTTTATTTCTCATTTATTATCTATTTCTTCTATGGCATCAAAAGCTCTATGAGGGCAGAAATCTTGTCTGTTTTGTTGAGTGCTGTTTCCATAGGGCTTCATATGACGTCTGGCATGTAACTCACTCTGATTACTTAATGATCTCAATCATCAATTTACAATGCCTTGGGAAGCTTCTGTGGTGGCTTTTACTGTGTCAACTTAGCTAAGCTAGAGTGATAGTTCCTGGAATTCCATTCCCTGTATAGTTATGTGTTTGGGCTGATTACAGGAGAAATGTTAGATTTTGAAGGTGGAAGTAAAGCACCCTCCATTATCCTCTGAAATCTGTAGAGCACATGGGGCACCAATGCAGCTCATGTACATTGTCAGGATCTGATGGCTCACCTTGTCAGCATGGAGCAGCTCCTCCAGCTCCTACCAGATCTTGTCAGCTTCTCTGAGTCCTGAGTGTCTGGCAAAAAGAGCCTACCATTCCTGCTGGTCACCTCTATCATTGAAATTCTAGGTAGTGAGAAATAAATGCAGGGGAAAGTTTGTCCTTGCTTTCCTTATGGCTTCACCATGTCCTTGCCCTCCTCCATTTCATGTTAACTTTTTCACCTAACCATCCACTCTATAGACCTACAGCTCCTTCAGGCCACATCAGATGCAGAGAAAATAGCCTTCCATAGAATTACTCACCAGCTCACACAATTGCATAATGTTTAAACTTTGTGATAAAGTCCTTTTTTCCATATCACCATAGAGTTTCTGCTTCTTTGATCCAACCCTAGTGATACTTCTCTCTAACAAAAAAGAGATCTCATATGCCCCACTTAGTCTGGCCTGCTAGCGCCAATAATCTGAAGCAAGTTAAAAATTGTAGAGAGAGGGAAAAAAAAAAAAAAAAAGACTCAAAAAATCTCTTTAAGATTTTTGTCTAAAGGTGTTTGCCTAATCCCAGCATAGAAAGAATCAAAGATGATCCCAAAATTCAAGTGTAAAGGAGAAACTACTTTATAACCAAAACCCAAAGCATTCTGAAATATTTCTCTTGACAAGTTGGCAATCCAAGGATGTTTGTTTACTTTATTTCTTTCTTTCTTTTTGCTATAATTCTAAATTGGCATATGTGTGTAAGTGCAGCAATAATGTGAGTCATGTAAGAAATCAGTAAAAGAGCACAAATTTGTATTATTTTAGTAGCTTTCTTGAATACTAATTTCAGAATTTCAAAAAGAAATACAAAATCTGCTATATAATCACATAGCCTTTAAAACCTTGGACTCAAGCTTTGGAATGACATTTCACAACCGTATAAAAGATTTTATGCTAGAGTTTTCAGTTTGGCAGTCAACTGAAAGATATAAGCAATCCTGTAAGCTTTTGCTAGCCAACCTAGGAAAGAGTTGTTCTCCTAGTTCAAGTTTTCTGCCAACTACTGACAACTGCACCTATTATTTCCCTTCCATATTCAATCAGTTTATGTGTATAAGCTGGAGTCTCACTGATGGAGCTATAAATTTGCAGGTTATAAAGATTTAATGGAGAGACCAGGCTAGTGACAGCTCTATTTGTGTTGCAGACACCTCACAGAGTTGATGGAGGTCTAGGGATCAGCGTCGAGTTCAATCTTTTACATCTTATTCATCAGCTTCCCTGAGCTACTCACTGCAAGTTCAAGGAAGATTTAATAATACTATTCCCAGGAATAAGATCAAGTTTAACATTTTCCTGATATTACATCAGTTTTTTTGTTTGTTTGTTTGTTTTACTTTAATTATAATAACAATACTAAATGAGAATTTATAGCACTTTGCTACTAAGAAGCATATTTGGGCTTCAGGTATTCTAACTTATTTTCATCTCCTCTCAGACCAATATGGAGAGAATATGTTTCTGTTTTATAAATGAACACTCTGAGATCAAAAAGATTAAATGATTTGCCTTAAATCCCATGGGAAGTGATAGAGACTGGCCTGAAATTCTCCTTCCTTAGTAGTAATAAATTATTATTATCAGCACTAGCATTTACAAAGTGTTTGACAGTTTACAATGCCTTTCCACTTCTTCTGTCACACAACAACCAAGTGAAGATTGAATAAGAGGCATTTTACTCTGTGTGGTTTATCTATACAGCCAAGGCATAAAAGAAAGAGTGGACTGGCATAAACTTGTCTTGAAGGTTTTAATGTATGTTGAATATCTCCATAGTATACTGCAGGACAGAAAATTGTCTAATTTCTAGAGTATTGGAGTTTTAGTGAAGTCACGGTTTTAACAATCACTAAGTGTTTATGGGATTGAGAAAGTTGAGTGCCTTCAGGTAGGAGGCTTGCTGGAGGAGCAGGGTGTCTCTGGGCACTTTGTGGAGCTAGGTTTGCTGACCCAGGGAGCTACAGCTGAGCACCTTTGGGCCAAGGCTTACTGGTGGAGTAGAGGGCCTCAGGGCACTTATCAGCAGAGCTAACAGAGCTTTGTAACAGTGTCAGAGCAAGGCAGAGGACGAGGGGCCAGAGAGAGGCCTACACGCGTTCACGGCTGAGAAGAGGCCATCCTGATCTAAGAACTGTATGAAGAGCACTCATGAACTTGGGTTGTAACCTGTTACTTCCCTAATAAACCCCATAACTGTGAGTATGGTCTGTGAGTTCTGTGTGGCCACTGCAATGAATTATTGAACTCAGCAGAGAAGTAGAGAGTGCCTTGGAAGGAAGGTTGGTGTCATAATTGGTAAAGATGGCAGAGAGAGGAGGCCTGTCTGACCTCCACCTCATAGGCATCAGCCTTAGGCTGTTGATCTTGATTTTCCTTCTCCCTTTTAAAGTTAGAGGAAGTCAGACACTGCCTCCATGCCATTTTTACAACTATCCAGAGGGGCCCAATGTAATCACAATAGTCCTTATAAGAGGGAGGCAGAAGTGTCAGAGTGAAAGAAAAGATGTGATAACAGAAGCAGAGTCAGTGAAAGAGTTGCGATGAGACTACACTGCTGGTTTTAAAGATGCAGGAGGGGCCATAAGCCGAGAAGCCAGCAAAAGCAAAAAAAAAAAAAAAAAAAAAAAAAGGGGATTCTCCCTTAGAGTCTCCAAAAGGAACCAGCCTTGCTGATGTCTTGCTAACATCTTAGCCCTGTGAGACCAGTTTTGGAATTCTGACCTCCAGAACCGTATTATAATAAATTTGGGTTCTTTTAAGCCATAAATTTGTGGTATTTTGTCACAACAGTAAAAGGAAACTGACAGAAAAGGGTTCTGCAAACCTGGAATTCTGGTGACTGAGTTATAGAAGGAGCCCTGGTAGCACAACGGTTAAGCACTCAGCTGCTAACGGAAAGGTCAGTGGTTAGAACTCACCAGCCCCCTCTGTGGGAGAAACGACCTAGTGATCTGCTCCCATAAAGATTATAGCCTAGGAAATGCTATGGCTGTGGCTGGTTCTACTTTGTCATATAGGGTCACTATAAGTTGAAATCTACGTGACAACACACAGTAACAACAGTTGTTATAGAGGAAACCTTTGGCTCTTTGGCCAACAGTAACCATAAGTAATCTAGGGCTGGTCTGCCCCTAATCACGACTTCTGAGTTTGTCATGTCTCAAGAGGCAAGGTCTGACATGCAGTCTATTCCAATTTGAGAACAATAATGAAAAGCTGTGCTGGAATGAGCCACCTTCCTTTTTAGGATTTGAATGTGCCTTATCCAACAGAAATGGTGACACTGTGATGTGCTCTGGTCTCTGCAGCATGGCATCCAGAATTCTCAAGCAAATAGCATTGTGTTTGCAGAACTTTTCTAAACTTGTTTCTTTTACACTGTTTAATATTCTTCTGCGTGTGTGTGGTGTGTCTAAACAGAGTAAAATGATTTTACTGGCAGTATCTGCATGTGATTCAACAGAATTTCACCTAAGAAATAATTCTGTATCCTACAGTACTGACAAGAGATCTGTAAAAAAAGATAAATATACAAGTGAACAGTGTGAATAATTAGAAACATTGTGAGCGATTATACTGATAGTCCAACCATGAGGAATTGGTTAAGTAAATTGTTACAAGCATACAATAGAATAATGTGTGACTGCCAACAATTATATTATAGAAGATAATTTATTAACATGGAAAAATATTCATGATCTATTGTAAGGTGAAAAATCGTGTATACTATGGAACTTTTTGTAATATTTATGATACGTACGAATAGAAAGAAGACATAGAATACGCTTTAAAATGTCGCATGGTAATTTTTAGTTGGTGGGATTGCAGAAGATTATGTATTATTTCTTCTTGCTTTCCTCTGTTTCCTAAGCATGCTGTATTTACTACTTTTATCATTAGAAACAAGAGTGTTACATAAAAAATAAAAATCCTTAAAACAAGCCTGGAAAGACCAATGCAATCTTCCCCAGGGCCACATTGTGAGGAGGCTTCTGTGTCAGTGTCCTCAGCTTTTCCAAATTGATAACCAGCACTGACGTAGGTTCTGTGGCTTCAAGGGAAGAATCTTGTCAACCAGATTTACCAAGCCTTCGGTTTAGGCTTGCTTTTTTGTATTACTGCATGATTGGAGATGGCAACCTGGAGCTCAGTCAATGACTCCTCTATTACAATGGACAAAGTCTAGTCAGTTTATCCCAAAGTAACTTGAACGATAATAACAATAGCAACAACAATAATAATAACAGCAGCAACAACAGTGTTTTTTACTGAGCACCCACTATTGGTCAGGTGCTAGGCCTTTTATTTATATTGGCTTAATCCTGACAATAACTCTCCAAGCTAAAAATATTATCTTATTCTGACATATAATGGAGCTGAAATTCAGAGTCTTAAGTAGCTTCCCAGATACGATATACCAGATATTGGACTCAACCCTAAACTCTCTGACTTTACATCTTTTACCACGATGTTATTAAAATGTGTGTGTGTGTAGTTACCATTCATTGAGCACTTACAATTTGTTAAGTACCATACATATGTTCTCTCATAACAACCAAATGAAGTGAGTTGTATCATTCCAACTTTGCAAATGTGGAAGCAGAAAGTCTAAGAGGTTAACATACAGCCAGCAAATAATAGAGCTGGATTTTTACCCAGGTATGCTGATTCTAGTGTTTACTCTTAGCCACTATAACGCCCTGTCCCTTACAGCATATTTTCCCCTTCCTCAATCACAAATGGCATTTACCTATAGGCTTCTGGCCTCCATCTGCCTATTACCTGCAGTTTAAACTCTGGGTTATGCATGCCTAGGAGGGAGAATTCAGCTCCTGACTCAAGGTAAATCTATATGTGGCCTCCCTTCTGGTGGCTGCCTGGCCTCCTGTGTCTGAACTTCCCCCAAACCTCTGTCTGCTTAGTACTTCACCTGCCTTGACTGGCTTCTCCGGAATAAACCTCTGTAGGTGGGCCTGTGCTGGCCACCAGATTGCAGTCTCACTTGCTCTTCGGGATATAATTTCTGGTCTTTGAATGGAGGTCCTGGCTGGGCTTTCCTGACTGGCCAAATTTCTGGCCCTGTTCCCTCCCAAACAGCCCTGCCTCTCAGTTGCTGCCTATATCCGATGCTGGGGTAACATGATAGGGAAGTAGTTTAATAAAGTTTGTATTTAAATACAGTCATAGTATCCAGCGGCAGAAACACCTAAATGAAGGACCAGGTATATAGCACTTCACTTAGAAGTTAGCCACTAGGATTTTTAAACTATGATCCAGACAAAGAATCATCATGGAGGACACAGTGACGCTATATCATGCAAGCATATTATGCAGAAATATCAATGCCACTGATGTTGATGAATGACCCAACACAGCACAACGGCAAATTTGAACGTCAAAACGGCTATGTGAATGTCAAAATTTCAAGTTCCAAGGCAGAAACTATTATCTCTCTAATTAGTCTGAAACGACCCCAGAGCTGTCCATCAGACTCTTGAGTGAGCCGTCATTTCACTGCTTCAAGCCCACAAAGAGCCACAAGATTGCTCTTGCCTCACAGAGCATGAAATATTTCACTGATTATCACTCTGTGACAGATTGAACATTTTTAATGTAACTTCTAATGCACAAGATGAATCTTCTACATTTAAATTCCCTAATAGAATTAGAGAATCCTGGCCCTGCAGGGCTCTTGAGTGGTCATCCAATCCATCCCTCTGTCTGCAGGCAGGCCCTCACTCCGACCCTCTCCAACATCTGAAAATCTCTCTGATTTTAGACGATCTTTCAGCCAGGATGATTTTACAAACTCCCTCCATGCCCATAAAATGTTCACAGCCTTCCCTGTCAGGAATTTTCTTTTCTTTTCTTTTTTTTTTTTTTTTAATCTTTAACCTAAAGCCCTTGGCTGCTTCTTCAGCATATTGTTATGAAATTACATATATTCTTTCATTGTATGGGTTTGAGCATTTCTTCTTCTCTCTTCACCTTACACAATAGTAGTTTTCACATTTTACTATAATTATCTGTCTCCTCAGTAGATTGTTAACCCTGGAGTTGAGAGAAGAGATCTTTTCCCATTTGTACCTCAAGTTAGAGAAAGATCCTAAAACTACTCTATGTAGCTTTCCTGCTTAGTATGCTTAGTATAGACCTTAGCATTTTGATTAACATTCCTTGTTTAGTTTTCTGTCTGACACAGGGCCTGCCCTGTTCGGCCTCAAACACTGTTTTTCCCATTCAGAGCTGTCAGAAGAAGGGAAGGAAATGGAAATATATGTCCAGACATGTAACCAATCCCATATTTTTTAAAAGATCTTAAAACTTTACTTTATAGGCTACGCAACAGATAAATATTGCCAGTTGTTTCCTTTGGTGAGTCATCAAAAGGAATCTCAAGTCACTTCACAGGCAGGCTTTGCACGGCTTCAGATCCATCACAATAGCTCTCATCTATCACACGCTCTGACAGGCAAGTGTAACCTGGGCCTCCAGTCGGGCAGCTGCGATAAGTTATTGATTAAAATGGAGCTAAACTATTTAAAAAGCTATTGTATGACCATTTTTTTCTAACTTAAAATTGGACGTTCTGGTTAAAAAATCAAACCGATTTATGTGGTTAAATTTACAAGTTACTACATAGTAGAGGAAAATGGCAAGTTTCATATTTAGCAGCACTTCTTTTGGGATGCCATGCTATGGATATAATTATACTTATGTATAAGTAATCGTTCACACCCGTTCTTCCAAAAACCGACTGAAATAACATTTCTTTGCTACATTAAAATTTAATTAAAAAAAAAAAAGAATCTAGAAATCCATATAAAGACAGGGAGAAAGGATTGCATACGGGATAAAAAATGAAATAACTGTTGCCATTGGGGACTAAATTTAGCTTTCTTGGAAGTCAAAACAGAAAGTCATAGGTTTAGAGTTTGTCAGTAATGGATAACTTAAATCCCATTAGTTAACAAAGGAGAGCATAAGGAACATCTCAGACACAAATATATCCCCAGTGTTAAATTATAAGAGGACTCTATAAGGAGATCACTTATTTTAACAAATGAGTAAAATGTAAAGAGACTAGTCTCAACAACAGCTTTGAAGAAGTTGTAGAAACATGATTCACATGGTCATTTCTTATGTTGACTCTTGATTAAAAACAACAAAATCCATTGTACTTAAAAATCGTCTTTAAGAACTAAGCTAACTTAAAATAAGTATTTTTTCATGATCTAACTTGGTACAAGGATAAAACGTAGAGAATCTGGAAAACGATGACTATCATTTTTCTGATGACGTCTGTCTCAACCTCAGCACCATTGATATTTTGAGTCTGATATTCTTTGTTGTGGGGCTGTCCTGTACTTTGAAAGGAGTTTAGCAGCATCCTGACCTCTACTTACTAGATGCCAGTAGCAGTCCCCTGTCCCCTGTTATGACATCCAAAATGTCTCCAAATATTGCCAGGTGTCCTTTGAGGGTGGGAGTGGGAGCAAAGTCACCATGGGTTGATAGCCACTGCTCTATTGCTCTCTCTCTCTGAAATATTTCTTATATTAACCTCACTTTTGAAGAAGGCTGAGTAGCACATAATTGAGGATCTAGCTGTCTACTGAGTGTCTAAAGGGCAGATACTCTGTGCTATTGATTAAAAGAAATTCATACGGTTTAGACCCCAGACAATTAGATCACAGAGTTGGCATTCCATTATAAAAATTAAGGGGGCTAGTTTCTTCTTGTCAGTCCCTGCTTGAGCCATGGTCTTTGCATCCTTCCTCACCCCACAGTGAAGCTCTTTGTCGCTCCTAGGTGGGCGTAGTCTTATCTTAGTTTCAGGCTCTTCTAACCCTTACCTTTCAGTCCAGTCATAACAAATGGGCTTCTGGGGTTTTTTTTGTTTTGTTTTGTTTTTTGTTTTTTTCTCAAAGAACCTTTGCTTAGTATTCCAAAGCTGAGCACAGCAAAATATTTATCTACTCCACTGAATATATTGACCTGTTGAACAGGATTATGCATTATTTTCCATTTGAATACCAGAAGATAGCTGTCAAAAGCAATTTTTTAGTAGATGCTAAGCTCTTGTTTCTGACTATGATAAACCAACAGATTGATTTGCTTCCAAATTCTCTCCTGATTCTTTTCTTCTGCTCAGAAACAAACTCAATTTTCTACATGATAAAAAAAAAAAAAAAAACTCGTCTCTTTCCCCAATATCTCCCTCAATTTGTTTATTTTTTCTTCCTCCTTTCATTTACTAAAAACTCTTCTTGAAGGAGTAGGCTACTTTACTGTGTCTACTTCTCATTCTCATTTATTACCCAACCTATTTTGTCTTTCATTGCTTCCAGTTCAATGGAACTGCCTCACCAATGTCTCCAATGATCTCCTGACTGAAAACTGCAATAGTTTGTTTTCAGATTTTATTCTATTCAGCATCTGGTACTATTAGTTTCCTACCATATTTGAAACTTTCTCATTTTTGGCTTCTAGAAAACCATTCTATTCTCTTTTTCCTACTTCTCTTCATATTCATGTTTGGTCTCCATTAATTCCTACCCTTCTGCATACATTTAAAACTTTGCCTATCAGTTTCCACCCTGGGTCCCTTTGATCTTCTTCATCTACATGAGAATTCTGAGTTATTTCATATGCTCTGCCTCACCAACACCAAATTCTTCCCTTTGCCCACCTCTAAAACCAACTAACAATCAAACCACAAAGCAAAGAGAAAAAAAACTATTCCTTCTCCTCATTTCTGCATTCTCAACATGAGTTAATGTTATTACCTTTGCCCAAAGTAGAAAAGTTTAAAGTTTTCTTTTTTTTTCCCTCTCCCTCAACCATCACACTCAATCAACCAAGTCCTGTCTTCAAAATTCTTGTTTTTTCTTTTCCATTTGCACTGCCTTGACACAGATCTCACCATCTCTTACCTCAATTATGGTATTGTTACATGCCACTCAATAATCAGATGATTTGTCTGATGTTTCAAATGGTCATATGATAGATATGAGCTTGTCAATTTTCTGTGTATCATCATTCTTTGACTTCGTGGTACCTGGTCCAAAACTTGCTATCATGTTACATGGGGTTCTCACAATCAGCTTCCAACTTTTGTCATACATCCTGTTCACATTCTATCCCCCCTGTTTGAAATGTGCTTACTTTTCATCCTTTTTCAAAAAAAAGTCTTATTAAAGAACTAAAATATTAACCGTTCTATGAAGCTTCTCTTCTCTTACGAAGACTTACCTAGACCTCCTCTGTTCTTCCACCACACTCTGCCCGTACCTCTTTTATCACCTTATATTGTAAAGATTGCCATTTAGTTTTGTTGGTTGGTTTCTCTCAATAGACTATGCTCGTCCTTGAAATTAATTTTGAATTTTTCTGCTTGATAAAGTGTCTGATAATATTAATTCTTCGATAAATAATTGTTGAATAAATACATAAATAATGTCATCATTATAAAGTAAACTAATTTTCTCCCAATTTTCTATGATGTAAGAAGGGCATGAATCCGATTTATCTAAACTACAACCAAGTTATTGAGACATGTGTTTAAAGCATAGCAAACTGGGACAAAGTTATCTTTTACTCTCTTGGAAATTTAAGACCATTTCTTCCCACACTGATTCTATCAATAATTGAGGATAGGAGGTTGAAATAAATTTATAATTTATTCTATGACAACATCATAGGGTTTGGAACATAGATACTTCCTTTCTGTGGAATCAGCAGTGCGTAGCAGATCAATAAATGCAGAAAAATTCTTACCTTGTTCCTAACTGACTTCTCAGAAAGATAAAATAGTGTAACAATGTTCAACAGGAGAATTGATAAACTTAAAATGTTCTTATTCCTCATGAAAAATATAAGATTGAGTTGCAAACAGATTACGCGTTGCAAACTGATTAAGTTTTAAAATGTCTACACAAGTAATGGGTGAGTAATTTTTGGCAAAAGATTTTCTTTTTTAAAACACAATAAACTCTCATTTGAAGCCATCCTTCGCAGATAGATGCTTTGTCTTACTTTTCTTTAAAGGTCAGGATGAATCAAGGTACATGGAACGTATGAGGGACTTGATGAATGTTTATTAAGTCCAAAATGAAAGAAAGCAGAATGAAGGTAATTCATTCCTGATACATAAATAAATAAGTAACCTTCAAATTTGTGTGTCAGTATTTTTGGTCCCCAAAGATCCTTTCAGGTAGCCCTTCTCACTTTAAAATATTTCTTTTTCAATAATTTAATCAACCAATACTGAGTCCTTCTAAATTTAGGTTCTCGTGCTTAGTTTTTTCTAATGAGGAGCCCTGGTGGCAGAGTGGTTAGGCGCTCGGCTGCTAACCGAAAGGTAGACAGTTTGAATACACCAGCCACTCTGTGGGAGAAAGATGTGGCAGTCTGCTTCTGTAAAGACTTACAGCCTTGGAAGCCCTAATGAGCAGTTCTACTCTATTCTGTAGAGTCGCTGTGAGTGGGAATCAGCAACAGGTTTGGTTTGTTTTGGTTTTGGTGGTCAATTTTAGGAAAGCAAAATTAAACCAGTCATAATCCCCACCTTCAAAACAGCTCACACAAAAGAAAGAGAAAGAAAAGAAAATTAATGCCTATGATACAGGACATTTCTTCACATGTGTTCTAGAGAATACCAGCCCACTGAGATGCTACTTCCAAGAAAGTGGCCCTTGACCTAAAAATTAGAGTTGGAAATGTCAATACTCTAGTACCCTCGCAGAGGCTCACGATGACAACAACCAATTAAAGTCTCTGAAACTAGGAAGGAAGGAAACATGATTAGTCCCCAAAATTCCAGGCTTATTGTATGAAAATTCATCTTTGCATACCCACTGCCATCAAATCTATTTTGACTCATAGTAATCCTATGGGACAAAGTAAAACTGTTCCATAGGGTTTCCAAGGCTGTAATCTTTACAGAAGCAGACTGCCACATCTTTCTCCCGCAGAGCAGCTGGTAAGTTCAAACTGCCAACCTTTCACTTAGCAGCCAAGTACTTTAACCACTGCTCCACCAGGGCTCCTCCATCTTTGCATAGCACCTATTAATACGCCAGCTTCACAGAGTACACTTTGGAAAGTAGTCAAATAGCATACAAAGGTGCTAGAAGGCAGGAGTTCTCATAAAAGCAGACTGCAGGAGTAACACAGAGGAAAGGCCTCTAACTCAGCCTGGTGTAAGTGGAGACAGATGATGCAGAGGTGGACAGGACACTCCATAGAGGAAGAACGTCTGTGAGGAATTCCAGGTTTATACACGTGATAAGAAAAGCCAGCACTTATTAAGTCTTAAGAAATAACTCACACAATCATCAAGATAAATTATGCTTCCGTAATTCTGATGAACTCAGATTCCTCAAATTTACATTCATCATTAGCCCCTAGACAAATTTTAAGCCCTGAAATTCTATTTCAGTTTCACATTTAGCTGGTTTAGTTCTGCTCTGATAATCTTCACAAGCCAGTTCTAATAGCAGTACCTTTGCCCTGTCTCTGAGAAGTGTATCTTCCTAAGACAAGTTTAGGGACTTAAGCCCTATTTTATCCCTTGTGCCTCTGAATCTGTCATAGAGGCCTTCCTTGTATCCTACAAAGGGGATCTCGACTTGCTTGTAATGATACTGTCTTCTCAGCACTTTCTACTAAAATTCTACCCCAGCGTCTGCTCTGTAGCTGCATACAAGTTTAAATCCTGCCACCTGCAAGTGGATGTCTCTACCTGCCTCAATGAACGTTTAGTTCCTATTTGCATGTAGACACCTGCATTGCTCTGTGCTGCATGGGTGTCTTTCTAATGCACAGAAACATTTGGTGCCTTTTTTTTTGTCATGGAACATCCAGGCTGAGAACAGCTTAGAGCTTCTATTACTCATGCCTACACCAGCTCCCAGGTCTCATCTCTCTATACATTCAGCTGGCCCATGAATGTAACCTGCTTTTTTTTACCTTTTAAAGCTACTAATTCCAAATCCATCATCAGAGTTCTCTGTTCACTCACAGACTGGCTGGGAAGACAGATATTGTTTTCCATGCCTACCTTTTCTTGATATGATCAAAGAACACATATTCTCCGTATTTCCAGGATTTTTTTTGCTAACAATTATGAGGAAACTGACAGAACAAAATAAAAAAGAACAAACATGGAATGGTGAAGTTTTAAAAGTCTTACAAAATTCTTAAAACCGTAGTTTTTATTCTATAGGTAATAATGCCACATATAAATACTTTGAAGAGACCATCTGCACATAGTCCCACAGAACAAACACTTTTCTTACAGAATCTGAAACCATGTATATGTAAACTAGTGTTAACTGTTTTCAGTGATTGGACTAATGGCAATAGAAGAAAACAGTCTATTCAGAAAATATTTCCAAATAAAAATTGAATTAATATCAGATCTTTGGCTTAAATGGAGGTTTGTAAAGCCTGAGTGTTCAGAAAAAATACACATTTCTCCTAAGAATTAAAGATAAAAAATTTCACTGAGTAACTTTAAAAGTGTTCATTTGTATGTCATGAATATAGATACCTATTTCCCAATCTGTGTATGAACATACATACCTTATTACAAAGCAAAATTAAAATCTGAAAAAGGTATTTTATCATATGTGGTACATAGTTCAGAATTTATCCCTCTGATATCATCTAAAATCAGAGGAGCATACCCACATTTGTTTTCTTTGAGGCCGGATTTTCATAAGGGATGGAAGAAACTAGAAGGCTTGGATGTAACAAAATTTCTTCTATAAAAATCAGGACATTAGTAAACCAATTATTTTAAACCTCCCACTCCAGGAAAATACACTAATCATTAGGAGGCACACTCCAGAATGTTCTCAACATCCAGTCAGACACAATCATTTGCCTTTGGGAACTCAGGGTTCAATGATTCCATAATTGCTGATTTTCCAATACTACCAGTGCTGAACAGAACTAATTTATCTGGACCAGCACTTCTTAGAGGCAAAATGTATGGGCTTCCTATACCAGGCCACTTGATGAAAGGAAAAATTCAATAAGGAGTCAATCATGGCAACGAAAGATAAAAAGCAATGGCTATTCAGACTGAGGTTAAATGAGAGTGAAGACCATTCTGAAGGCCTGGGACATCAGAGAGGAGATCTATGTATTGAGAGGTAGGGTGGGGAACCAATCACATTGACAGCTAGGTAGTAGATAGCATTATCCAACAACTGAAGTGGCCGAAATGGCAGTGTTCTCAAATGTGTAAACTCTGGATTGAAAACTAGATTTTAAGAACATATTATTTTAGAAGATAGGTTAGTGAAGATGCTCTAGAATTTAAAGCGTTCATGGAAAGATTAATTTGTTTTGCAGATGCAAACCAGCATATGAAATCCTCTTGTTCTTCCTTATGAAGGTATGCACACACTTTAGGAGACCTTCCTCATTTGAGTGCCTGTACTCATAAGACTCCTTCCAGGAAGCTAGGATGTGGTCCAGATGGAATCCCCAGTCATGAGTGTTCCCTAAGTTTCATGCACTATGTGAACACATTATAGGCCCACAGTCCAAAATGCCATATTGCGTATAATCGCAAAGTTAGATAATTTCTTTATTTTTCTGAAAAAGGGATGAAGATGGAAAGAACTCCCCAAAAGAATGTATTTTAAGCTCTGAACTGAAGAAAGATAAATCAGTTTGATTGGTTTTATTCTAGGGATTAATGTGAAAAGATTTTAACATCTTAGTAATGGATCCTGAACGCTGCTGTCTTCCAAGAAACTCTACCTGAAGCAACAAAAACATCTGTTCATTCATACACTAAAACAAAAATAAAATTAAATTTAAAAAATCAATCTATTAAAGCTGTCTCCCACCCTATTTCATTCTAACTTCACAATGTAACACATTTGGCCAATGCCAGGAAGTTCTGTGAAAATGAAGCATTTCAGTTTGCTAATTTCCTTTTATAGATAGTTCTAGAAATATGCCAGTAGAAATAGTATGGTAATTTTGCAAAGATATCTTCAGAGTCATGACATTTATTTCTAGGAAGAAGTTAGAAGAAAATGGTTTAGGGGAAGTAAAGAAGTAAAGGTGCTGTTATTCATATGTTAAATGAGACAGCTTCTTAAGAATTGTAAAGAACTGAAAGATAAGCATATAATTCTGCAATGAAAACTATATACTTAAAAAAGAAGAAGACGCAATTACTTTATTGTCAACTAAAGTTACAGGGTGGTGGAGTGGATAGCAGCTTTGATTCTTATGTGCTAACACAGCTGTTCTACCACTCATCTGTCAGCTTGTCATAATGTGGTGGCTTACATGTTGCTATGATGCTGGAAGCTATGCCATCAATATTTCAAATACTAGCAGGGTCACCCATGGTTGACAGGTTTAAGTGGAGCTTCCAGACTAAGACAGACAAGAAAGAAGGAATTGGTGATCTACTTCTAAAAAAATCAGTCAGTGATTTTGTGGAACATTGTCTGATATAGTGCTGGAAGATGAGCCTCTGAGGTTGGAAAATACGAAAATACAACTGGAGCTACCTACTCAAAGCAGAGTTTATCTTAATGACATGGATAAGTAAATCTTTCTAGATCTCCCCTTGCTGATGTGGCATGACTCAAACTGAGAAGAAACATCTGCAAACATCCATTAGTAATCAGAAGGTGGAATGTACAAAGTATGAATGTAGGAAAATTGAAAGTCGTCAGAAATGAAATGGAATGCATAAAGATCAACATCCTAGGCATTAATGAGCTAAAATGAACTGATACTGGCCATTTTAAATCAGACAGTCATATGGTCTACTATGCTGGGAATGACAAATTGAAGAGGAATGGCATCACATTCATCTTCAGAAAGAACATTTGAAGATCTATACTGAAGTACAATACTGTCAGTGATAGGAAAATATCCATAAGCCTACAAGGAAGCTGTTAATAGGCCTATTATTCAAATTTATGAAACCAACCACTAATGCTGAAGATGAAGAAATTAAAGATTTTTTACCAACTTCTGCAGTCTGAAATTGATCAAACATGAAATAATAAACAATTACTGGTGATTGGAATGTGAAAGCTGGAAATAAAGAAGACTGGCAGTTGGAAAATATGCTTTGGTGATAGAAATGAGACCAGAGATCACGTGATAAAATTTTGCAACACTAACAATTTATCCATTACAAATACCTTTTTTCAACAGCATAAATGGTGACTATACATTTGGTCCTCACAGAATGATATATACAGGAATCAAATTGACTACATCTGTGGAAAGAGACAATGGCAAAGCTCAATGTCACCAGTCAGAACAAGGCCAGGGGCTGACTGTGGGACAGACCATCAATTGCTCACATGCAAGTTCAAGTTGAAGCTGAAGAAAATTAAAACAAGTCCACAAGAGCCGAAGTATGACCTTGAGAATATCCCACCTGAATTTAGAGACCATCTCAAGAATAGATGTGATACATTGAACACTAATGACTGAAGACTGAAGACCAGAAATTGTGGAATGACATCAAGGAACTCATACATGAAGAAAGCAAAAGGCCGTTAAAAACACAGGAAAGAAAGAAAAGACCAAAATGGATGTCAGAAAAGACTCTGAAACATGCTCTTGAACATACAGTAGCTAAAGCAAATGGAAGAAATGATGAAGTAAAAGAGCTGAACAGATTTCAAAGGGTGACTTGAGAAGACAAAGTAAAGTACTATAATGAAATGTACAGAGGCCTGGAATTATAAGACCAAAAGGGAAGAACACACTCAACATTTTTCAAGATGAAAGAATGGAAGAAAAATATCATGCCTCGAGTTGCAATTTTGAAGGATTCTGTGGCCAAAACATTGAACGATGCAGGAAGCATCAAAAGAAGGTGGAAGGAATTCACGAGTCATCGAATCAAAAAGAATTGGTTGATGTTCAGACATTTCAGGAGGTAGCATATGATTAAGAACCAATAGTATAGAAGGAAGGAGTCCAAGCTGCACTGAAGACATTGATGAAAGTCAAGGCTCCAGGAATCGACGGAATACCAATTGAGATGTTTCAACAAACAGAAGCAAAGCTAGAGGTGCTCACTCATCTATGCCAATAAATTTGGAAGATAGCTCCTGGCCAACTGACTGGAAGAGATTCACATTTGTGCCTATTCCAAAGAAAGGTCATACCAAGCAATGCATAAATTTGCCAACAATACCATTAATATCACACGTAAGAAAAATTTTACTGAAAGTAATTCAAAAATGACTGCAGCAGTACATCAACAGGGAACTGCCAAAAATTCAAGCCAGATTCCGAAGAGAACATAGACCAAGGGATATCATTGCTGATGTCAAATGGATCTTGGCTGAAAGCAAAGAATACCAGAAAGATGTTTACCTGTGTTTTATTGACTATACAAAGGCATTCGGCTGAGTGGATCATAACAAATTATGGATAACATTGCAAAGAATGGGAATTCCAGAGCACTTAATTGTGCTCATGAATAACCTGTACATAGACCAAAGGGCAGTCATTTGAACAGAACAAGGGGATACTGCATGGTTTAAATGTATCCTTCACTATACTTATTCAATCTGCATGCTGAGCAAATAATCCGAGAAGCTGGACTATCTGAAGAAGAATGGGGCATCAGGATTGGAGGAAGACTCATTAACAACCTACATCATGGAGATGACACAACCTTGCTTGCTGAAAGTGAAGAGGACTTGAAGCACTTACCGATGAAGATCAAAGACCACAGCTTTCAGTATGGATTACATCTCAACATAAAGAAAACCAAAATCCTCACAACTGGACCAATAAGCAACATCATGGTAAAGATGAAAAGACTGAAGTTGTGAAGGATTTCATTTTACTTGGCTCCACAATCAACGTTCATGGAAGCAAGCAGCCAAGAAATCAAACAACATATTGCATTGGGCAAATCTGCTGAAAAACACCTCTTTAAAGTGTTAAAAAACAAAGATGTCAGTCTGAGGACTAAGGTGGACCTGCCCACAACCATGGTATTTTCAGTTGCCTCATATGCATGTGAAAGCTGGGCAATGAGTAAGGAAGACTGAAGAAGAAATGATGTTTTTGAATTATGGTGTTGGAGAACAATATTGAATTTACCATGGACTGCCAGAAGAATGAACAAATCTGTCTTGGAAGAAATACAACCAGAATGCTCTTTTGAAGTAAAGATGGCCAGACTTTGTCTCCCATACTTTGGACATGTTATCAGGAAGGAGCAGTCCCTGGAGAAGGACATCATGCTTGGTAAAGAAGAGAGTCAGTGAAAAACAGGAGGACCCTCAATGAGATCGATTAACAGAGTAGCTGCAACAATGGGCTCAAACATAGCAAGGATTGTGAGGATGGCGCAGGACCAGGCAGTGTTTCCTTCTGTTGTTTATAGGGTTGTTGTGAGTCAAAACCAACTTAATGGCACCTAACAACCACAACACTGCTGTTTGGATAATTTGTCACATACATTATGCCATTTTATGAATGACATTTAAGAAATTAGCAGTCTTAATGCAGCTAAGAAAGTAGTAAATAATAATAACAACAATATCAACTTGCTAAAAGATTTAAACAAAGTTCCTTTGCATAGAAATATAGCCCTGGTTCCAGATCATCTCTGGCTACTCCTGACCACAAACCTTGTACTCTGTCCCCTGGTTTCCCATTCTGCTTTATGGCCTCTACTCCTGCTTGTTCTCTTGCCTTGGACACATGCGCCTGCCTTCATTTCCTGACAGGCTCAAGATTAGTGTTTACTATCAACTCCTCCTTACTGATGAAAATCAAAGACCACAACCTTCAGTATAGATTATCCCTCAACATAAAGAAAACAAAAATCCTCACAACTGGACCAATAAGCAACATTATGATAAACGGAGAAAAGATTAAAGTTGTCAAGGATTTCATTTTACTTGGATCCACAATCAACACACATGGAACCAGCAGTCAAAAATCAAAAGATGCACTGCATTGGGCAAATCTGCTGCTAAAGGCCTCTTTAAAGTGTTGAAAAGCAAAGATGTCACCTTGAAGACTAAGGTGCACCTGACCCAAGCCATGGTGTTCTCAATTGCCTCATATGCTTGTGAAAGCTGGGCAATGAATAAGGCAGACCAAAGAAGAATTGACGCCTTTGAATTGTGATGTCAATGAAGAATAGTGAATACCCCATGGACTGCCAAAACAACAAATGAATCTATCTTGGAAGAAGTACAACCAGAATGCTCTTAGAAGCAAGACTATGTCTCACATACTTCAGACGTGTTATCAGGAGGGACCAGTCCCTGGAGAAGGGCATCATGGTTGGTAAAGTAGAAGGTCATTGAAAAAGAGGAAGACCCTCAATGAGATGGATTGACACAGTGGCTGCAACAATGGGCTCGAACATAGCAACGACTGTGAGGATGGTGCAGAACTGGGCAGTGTTTCGTTCTGTTGTACATAGGGTCGCTATGAGTTGGGACCGACTCGATGGCACCTAACAACAACAATAACAACTCCTTACTAAATCCTCCATAATTCTCCCAGGCAGAGGGAATTCTACCTTCTCTAAGCTCCCATAGTATAGAATATTCTAATCCCTTGGTTAAATTTGTATAATGATTCCATCACCATCTTATCAATAATTCTAGCTAAAAATTCCTGAGATATTTTTTGCCATTTCTCCTCATTACTTATCTCCCATATCCAATTTAATTTTTCATGCCAGCATGCATTCAGCCAATATTCACTGAGTGGCTCTTATGCCTAGATATTCTGTGACTTCTGTCATTTTCACTTCTTTACTTCTCTGTGTTTGACCACATCTCTTACAGTGAATACACTCATATTTCCCTTTCTATCCTTACTGCCTCCAAGATCCGCACTCACTTTCCAGGAATTAACAAGTACATCCATTACTTTCTTAAAATATATTTGATGTATTTTAATTTTTATAAAGTTTTTTAATTTTAATTTTCAGAAAGGTTTAGTTCTCTCTTCTTCCCTAAAAAAAAGAAATCAGAATTCCTTAGCATAGCATATAAGGCTGTTTATGATACGGCCCTAAAATATATACCTTCCAAGCTCAGCCCTAATCCAGCTCCTTGAACTCTCTACACAAGTTCACATCTTTAACCCTTGCTTACATGCTTTGTATAGACCATCCATTTAGCCCATTTGCTTATATGCACCCCTACCTGAACTGCTTTGTTTTCTGTTTCAGGATATCAAAATCTTTTTATCCTTTGAGGTCCATCTAAATGTTACCTCTTTCTTGAAGCCTTTGTCTTCATCCATAATCAGAATTAATCATTCCTTCTTTTGTGTGCTCACAACGTTTGTCACTTCCTCTTCTCAATTGTACTTTTCAAGCCTTGTATCATGTTATTTAAAAAATAAAATGAAATATGGCTATATGCCATACCACCCACCTCTTCTCAATTCAGCATTGTGTTCAGTAAAAATCAGTGTTAAAAATGGTTACTATGAACAACAACAATATCCTTAGTCATTCTGAAAGTTTAAAAATCAGACTTTGCAACAATTATAATAAAACAGAAAAGATAAAATGAAGTCTTTGAACACTAAAACAATGGGTTTCAGTAAAAATTAGCTTTAATTTACACAGGACTTGCTGTCCCAAAAGGGAAGAGAACCCTCTTCCTGAAAGAGGTTCCTAACTCCAGACGTACCCCTTCTAGACAGATGGAAGATTGAAGAAGAATCGATGCCTATGAATTATGGTGCTGGCGAAGAATATTGAATATACCATGGACTGCCAGAATAATGACTAAATCCGTCTTGGAAGAAGTACAGCCACAATGCTCCTTAGAAGCAAGGATGATGAGACTTCGTCTCATGAACTTTGGACATGTTATCAGTAGGCTTCAGTCCCTGGAGAAGGACATCATGCTTGGTAAAGTAGAGGGTCATCGAAAAAGAGGAAGATCCTCAATGAGATGGATTGACACAGTGGCTGCAACAATGGGCTCAAGCATGGGGACAATTGTGAGGATGGCGCAGGACCAGGCAGTGTTTTGTTCTGTTGTACACGGAATCACTATGAGTTGAAACTGAGTCCATGGCACCCAACAACAACAACAACAGATAGATAAAGACAGAAACAGAGAGATACACATATATACTTTCATGCATACACTGTATATGTATATTTTTATGTATGTATGTACATTATATATGTTGTTGTTGTTTGGTTGCCATTGAGTCGATTCTGACTCATGGCGACCACATGTGTGCAAAGTAGAACTGCTCCATAGGGTTTTCAAGGCTGTGACCTTTCAGAAGCAGACCACCAGGCCTGTCTTCCAAGGCAGCTCTGGGTGGGTTTGAACTACTTTTAGCTAGTAGTTAAGCACTTAATCGTTTGCAGCACCAAGGATTCCTTACATTTTTATATTCTATGTATATATTATATGTATGTGTGTATGACTTATATGGTTCTTTGATCTGTGTGGATATGTATATGTATAGAACATCTAGACATAATACTTAATGTATATATGTATATTATAAAATTTTGTGTATATGCGTATCATGAAATTCTAATTGTATTTCTTTTAAATACATATATAATGTGTATTTGCATATATATGTATGTATGTATATATACACACATTATATACATTGACTGTTGTGCCGAGATATTCCATACACACACGCACACAGACACAAATTTAAGAGCCGTATAAATCATCCCCCTCTAGAAAACCCACGCCCATTGCAGCTCATTCTGATTAATAGAATCAAACAATAAATGGGAGGATGAGAAGAAAGATTATTGACTTCCGGGCACCGTAACTAAATATCCGGCTCTGGTGACAAGCTGAGCAAGCCAGAGCAGTGCCGCTACCCATTTAAGCGAGGAGAGTTAAATATGTCATCCTCTATCATCCTTTGATGATAGTTAAACTGAGATGACAGCCTGTTAATGTTCACAACCTCTTTGATCCTATGGCAAAGTGCAAAGAATAAATGGGAGAAAAGGAATCCTACCTTATTGCTTCTGCGGGTTAAATTTAATTGAATAAATACGTTCAAACAAATAAATGGAAAATTCTTCTGAAGTAATTAGTTGCATCCCACCATCTCCCCTCAGACTCTTCAGAGTAGAAAAAACCAAACTCGTTGCTGTGGAGTGGATAGTAGAGTAATTGTAAATATAATCACTCCTTTCTTACGCTGATGCTGGAATAATTGTTAGTATCAGGGTGCTTTGATTAAAGTATGTTTGATTTACTCTTAACTGGTATTTACAATTTCGAATAAGAGAATAGCACATTTAATTTACCTAGACAGCAGAGATTTGTGACTCTTATGTTCTGTCCATGTCTTCACAAATTAAAGTAAGTACAAAGCTTTCTGCGACTGCCCTTGAATAAGTAGTGTATCCACACTTCCTAAAATATATTTATCTTACCATTAAATTGGAGTATTCTAGTCCATTTTTTCCCAACATCTAATGTCTCAAACAAATAGTAAATAGTAACAGTCACGAGAACAACCATGTCAATACTAATTACCAATGATTTGTAGGAGTGCAGGGATAAGAGGGATAAAGAAGATGGAGACAAAATATACTGAGTGACATTCGAGAATTCACAAAAGACATGCTGTGTGAACAATTTTAAGAAATGTATTTTACTCAGATATGCTCTCTTCTTTGAAATCATTCTTTGAATGGCTCTCCCTTTGGACTTTTTCAGGATAATTTAGCTAGAAAGCAATCTCAAGAGAGGTGACAATTTGTGATTTATTGCTTATGGTGCAAAGAAGGCAAAATAGAAAGAAAAGTTGTTTATACCAGCTATAGAAAGCAATTCACAAAAGATTTCCCAAACTTCTCATCTGAGTTACATATCTAAGTAGGGCTACAAAGGGGTTTCTGGACTGAATTTGGATTTTAAAATTCTAATTGTATTTCTTTAGAACTTAAAGTAAAGTTCTCATGTCAGGCCTTTTACCTTCTCAGAGTTAAATGTTAAGGACATATCTCCAATTCAAGTAAGGGCAATTTTGAAAATTTGAACCAAATAAAATTATACACCAAAATATTAACAATGATTATCTCTGGGTGGTGAGCTAATTGGAGATTTTATATTTCTTTCAACCTGTACTTTTTCTTTCTAATTTTTTCTGTATTAAACATGGATCAAGTTTGCAATAAAAAGCTAAACATGTTCAAGTAAGTTAGTTCAAATAAGTTTATAAAAGAAAATTATGAACACCTTGTAAAAATTCCTCATTGGATTCCTTAAAATTGTCAGCTTCTGCTCATTATTTAGTATATGAATCATCTTTGTGAAAGTTGTTTTTTATACTAACTTTGCAAGGTCACATTATTTGCTATAGAAAACAGGGCATAGGAGCTATTTGAGATATGGGGCTTAGACATATATGTACCTTGAGTTGGGCAAAATGAAGGTAATTTTCAAATAAAAGCAAACTAATGACTCGAAAGCAGCTTTAAACCCCACAGTGTTTTTCCACTGTGCCCAGAATGAAATTAACCAGTCTTTACAAGTGCCCTCAGATTGTGAGTATCATAATAATCATAACAAAAACAGGTGCTAACATTTCATTGAATGCTGTGTTTCAGGTGTTGTGATAAGTGCTTTGCAAGAATTAAATCATTTGGTCTTGAAAACAATCCTCTGCAGTAGGTATTATTATTATCCCCACTTCGTCAGGTACAGAAACCCTGGTGGTGTAGTTGTTAAGTGCTATGGCTGCTAACCAAAAGGTCAGCAGTTCAAATCCACCAGGTGCTCCTTGGAAACTCTGTGGGGCAGTTCTCATTGTCTATAGGGTCACTGGGAGTCGGAATCAAATCAATGGCAACAGGTTTGGTTTTTGGTTTGTCAGGTACAGAGATTCATGTCAGAGAGATCAGGTGTCCCCATGCCATTTGTCTGCCAGGATGAGGTTACCATGGTTCAGTCAAAGTTTTTATTCACTCTATGATTTGGCCAACTCTGGACCATGATTACCAATAGAGGAATGAGGGGTGGGCTGTTAGAAATATTTTTTTATGAAAAAACAAAACATTGCTAATAGACACATTTACTAGTACCCAAATATTATATTTAAAATCCAGAATGTGATGAAAATACTTGGGACTAACAGACTATTGATCTTGTCAATTTATTAATGGTGTTGTTTTTGTTAGGGGCCATCTAGTCGATTTTCAACTCATAGGACCCCATATGACAAAGCAGAACTGCCCCATAGGGTTTTCTAGGCTGTTATCTTTATGGCAGCAGATCATCATCAGATCTTGCTCTCATGGACTCACTGGGTGGATTGGCACTGTTAACTTTTAGGTTAGTAGCTGAGCACTTAATCATTGTGATACCAGGGCTCCTAGTATTAAAATAGGAATATGTAAAATTCCACACAGTACAGTTCGCAAATCACTTCCCTAAGCATTATCCCATCTCCTCCTCTCGCCAACTACATGAGATAGGAATTATTTTACAGATGAAAAAACTGAAATTTACAGATTACATGATTTCCCAAAGGTCATACAACAAAAAAGGAGAGATTATACTCAAATCCACATTCTTTTGAATTCTGTTGGTGCTCTTTTCACTCTATTAAGTTTTAGTGATAACATTTCCCTCTAATTTGCTATATTATTATGTCACCAAGGAACAAAAGAATTACAGTTTGGGAAAGAAATAATAGTGCTCATTAGATTGCTCTACTTGTCAGAAATGAGCCAATGGCATCAAAGAGGAATCACAATCAAGCAGATGTCGCCTTCTCTACTCTCCCATCTATCCAAGTCCCCAGAGGGCTTTGCAAACTGGAGAAGTCACACAAATGCCCAGTGGTCTTGGAAGAGGCCAAGTTGCCCAGGGCCGCTCCTCCTCACATACTGAGCCAAGCACAGCATCCGTAATGGGAACATTTAATTACCTTTCTATGCCATGCATAGTTTTAGAATAAAAGCTGTGACATCTTCAGGCTAAAGCTCCAATGATGCATTTCAATCACTGATTGCAGGTTTCCTCTTTTTCTGTTGGGCCTGTACCTTCAGTCTGAAGCTCACCACCAAAGAAATCCATTTGGGGAATAGCTGGACAGCAGTGAAGCGGAGAGCGAGGCTGGAGTGACAGTTCAGCAGCTCTCTGGCAGCAATCTCTCTGTAAGCGCTTTACTGCCTCAGGTCAAAGCCTGCTGCAAATTCAGGTCACCAGAGCCTCCGAAGTGCCAGTTGGAGCAAGCTCTGAGTTTTTGCATGTGTCACTCACAAAGTAGCTACAACGAAGTACAATCAGAGAAAGATTTCATTAGTTCTCGCCAACTAGGTGTGACGAATTCACAGACACCAGAAAATGCACTTTTATAACAGGTCGAAGTTGAAGATATAAAATAAATACAGCAAGTGCCCTAAGAAATTTTAAAGACACTACAAAAAGAAATTGTCCCAACTCCTTACTAGATCATATAAGACCTTTCCTATGTGAATCTTGTCTACTTTTCTTACCTCCTTGCCCGACACTCCTAGACTTCACACTCAAGCTAAATGAACATTCTTTCAGTTTCCATTTTCTTTCTTGTCACTTCCTTTGCACAACTTACACAACTTCTGAAATGCAAATAGATCTTATGAGTAAGCTCCCTCATGGAACTTTCATTTATAGAGCTACCATTTTCCATCCCAGGAGAGGAAATTCCCTACCTTCCTCTCTGCTTCCAGACCTCCTAGAGTGAACTAACTTACTGTACTTGTCACACGATATCTTCATCATTCTTTCACATATTTGTAAACATTCGACTAAATAATAAGTACCACTAAATGATAAGTGCCTTACCCACGTCCTATCCATCTTTATGACTCCAAGGCCTGGCATTAAATGCAGCTGGTTGAAACGAAACAATGAGTAAATAAATCCCATACACACAATGCCATGTATCATTTTAGTGGTTAAAAGTACAGATCTGAAGCCAAAACTGCGTAGATTAAAAACATAGCTCCATTACTTAGTAGCTCTGTGATCTTAGATGAGTTATTTAAACTCTCTGTGCCTGAGTTTTCTCATCTGTAAAATAAGTTGTTGTGTGATTTCAATGTGTTAATAAATAGAAAAGCACTTAAAATATTTGTAACTTCTTAACTAATATTAGCTATCGTCATTAGCAGCAGCCTTATAACTATCATTATTATCATCATATTCCCATTACATGGCAGTGTATCACAGTGGTCAAGATTTTCAATTATGTCATTACACAGGCCTGGATTCAAATCACAGCTCCTCCATTTACTAGTTGTATGATCTTGGACGACTCACTTAAGTTATCTCTACCTTGGCTTCTTGTTTGTGGAATAAGGATAATAGTGCCTCAGTCAGAAAATTTTGGAAGTTACAGTTAAATTATGCAGGTAATAAACATAGAGGCTGGAACATGGTAAAAACTCGTTGCCATCGAGTCCATTCTGACTCATAGAGACCCTATAGGACAGAGTAGAACTGCCCCCATAGGATTTCCAAGGATTGGCTGGTGGATTCGAACTGCTGACCCTTTTGGTTAGCAGCTGTAGCTCTTAACCACGGCGCCAACATGGTAAGTGTGCCATTTAAAAAAAAAAAAAAAAAAACACCCGTCGCCATTGAGTTGATTACGACTCATACCTAACCTATAGGACAGAGTAGAACTGCCCCACAGGGTTTCCAAGGAGCAGCTAGTGGATTCAAACTGCTGACCTTTTGGTCAGCAGCCGTAGCTCTTAACCACTGCACCATCAGGGCTCCAAGTGTACCATAAAGGTAAGCTATTCATGACTATGGTTTTTGATCTTATATCAGTATCAGTATAAATGCTGTTGGGTAATGACCCAAGATAGGCCCCCTCACCCACCTGGCACTAGTATTTGTGCCTCATTAGCCCTGGAAAGGCAGAAGAAAGTCATTAAAGAAGTAGCAAATCTGTTACATTTTGGATATAAACCAAGATAAATTTATGCCCCAGGGTTCTAGTTCTCCAGAAAATAGGATAAGCCATTTGCTGTTTTTGAACAGCTTAGAACATAATTCCAGCCAGTCCTTGGTCTGTTTGCCCTCAGATACATTTCCAAACTTCCCTCCTGTGTTCTGTATAACGTCATGCAATGGGAGGCACTGGCAAAAGATTAGACCATGAGGGAAGGGAGAAGCCAGGGTATTTCTCCTCCTCCCTGCCTCTCAGGGAAGCTTCGTGTCTTCTTCACGGTTCCATCTCCCACTAGAGAGGCCCATCCTTGTCTCTGCCATTTGCAGGGCACACTGGCTTCTGGTCACCAGGTAGTAGCGCCCCATCCCTTTGTCCCTCCAGCCCAGGGTAATGGTAGCTTCCTGTTGTCGCTAATTTCAGAGGTTCCTCACAGTTCTTTATATAGCTCTCAGCTCATTGCATCTCCCTTGTAACCAATTCCCTCATTAGCTAACCTGTGTTTTCTGTTTTCCTAGTTAGACCCTGATTGACCCAGTGATTTTCTTTATCCCTTCTCTCTCTGCATTTCATTCCATTGGTTTACAGAGTGCCTCCCGTCACATATACATATATAGATACATATTCATAAATACCCATGCATTTCAGGTGCTGTTTCCTGTTTTAAAGAAACAAAGGCAAGCAGATCCATGGTCTGGAATGAGCTGGTCATGTGGCTTGATTCTGAAGTGGCTTTATCATCTAATGCAGTGGTTATCATCGGGGAGATAGTTTGCATTCTCTCCTCCTGCCCCCAGACTTTTTTTGAAGGCTTTTGTTTTTTGTTTTTTTTTATGGTTACAACTAGGGTAGGGGGTGCTAGTGGTATCTAGTGAGTAAAGGCCAGGGATGTGGCTAAACATCCTACAAAGCACAAGACAGCCCTCCCACAAAAAAAGAATTATCCAGCCCAAAGTGTCAATAGCACTGCTTTTGAGAACCCCTGGTGGAATAATACAAAACTCAACACTTTTGTACTCCTGGACACTTGCTGTAGCTTCTGAGCTAATACAGGTCAAAGATAGACTCCTTAGCACCCAGAGCTGTTGATGGGTTTAATCATATTGTTGAGATTCTTGCCTATAGTCATCATTTGCAATATACCATTCATAATAACTGATTTGCATAAACTTTGAGTTTCACTACAGAATTCTTTGTTTTGTATATGCATACCCTTGATCTCCTGGGAGAACAAAGGAGTAAAGTGTATCAAGGAGCCCTGGTGACTCAGTGGTTAAGCACTCAGCTGCTAATCAAAAGGTCAGAGGTTTGAACCCACCAACTGCTCTGCAGGAGAAAGATGTGGCAGTCCACTTCCATAAAGATTATAGCCTTGGAAACCCTATGGGGCAGTTCTACTCTGTTCTGTAGGGTCACTATGAGTCGGAATCAACTGGACGGCACTGGGTTTTAAAGTGCGTCAAAAGATACAGTGGATTTTCAGTTAGGAAGTTTTGCAATAATAAAAAAAAAATTACCACTTGATTTTCTCAGTCAACCTGCACAACAAATGATAAATTTTTCATAAGATACTAAAAAATAAATGAATAAATACCAGAATATTTGTAACAATTTCTCTCACAGCAACTAGGTATTCCTAAATGCTTCTAGCTGTAGGTCTTTGATAACCACTTTACCAGGTAAGATCTCAATTTCCTCATGTCTGAAATGAGGAAGATGAGCTAGTTGAAAGCTCCCTTCCTGTCCTAAATGCTTATTCAATTACTTATGTTCAGTACTTAGGTAACATTTTTATATATTGCATTCAATATGCAAGCCCTAGTACACAAAAGTAAAACCAGTTTTTGACATGGAGTCGATTCTGATTCATGGCGGCACCATGGGTGTCAGAACAGAACTGTGCTCCACAGGGTTTTCAATGGCTGATTTTTTGGACGTAGATGCCCAGGCCTTGCTTCCGAGGTGCCTCTGGGTAGACTCAAATCCCAAACCTTTCAGTTAGTAGCCGAGAATGTTAACCATTTGCACCACCCAGGGACTCCTCACAAAAGGAAAGCGTGGGATATTGCTAGACTCGTGTTCTATCTTCCTAATCCTCTTAAAAGAAGTATAAGCTTACTCTTCGACGTGACAAAGGGCAAATCGGTCATAAACAGACCCATCTCACCCATGTTCTCTTTCTGACAGCTTGGAGAATGGACTTTTGCCATGTTGCAGAGACTGAGTTTAAAAAAACACAGACTTCAGCAATTACCCGGGGATTTTCTCTTTCTTGTCCACAAAGGAGAAAGAAATATACATATATATATATATATATATATATATATATATATATATATATATATACACACACACACACACATATATATTTATATAAATCTAGTCCCATTCCTAAAATAACAGGCAAAAGAGACATGGGCAACTATGTTCTCCTGCATGTTAAAGGAGGCTGGTTTTGTTTTCTTTCTTTAAGAATAAGCTTTTCCTTAGAAGGAAAAGCCTCGGGGAAGCCTTCCCTTTACTGGTTGAAGCCTCTGAAAACAGCTGCTGACAGACGTTTCAGCCTCTCAGCGAGAGTCCCACAGGTAACCACCTTCCTTGATGCTCCCACCTCCATTCCCTGCTCTCAGTGGATCTTGCCTGTCTACTTCGGTAATAATCTCAGTGGGAAGATATTATGTCTTAATTCTGTTCTCCTTGTAGCCTCTACCACATCACCTGTTCACAATTAAATGTTAAATCATAAGCTAGCTGAAGGTGAAACCCTAACCCTTTTGTCCTTTTTGATGAGCTGCTGCAATTCCCACAGATTTTATTACCAAAACATATGCGTTCCCAAATAATCTTTACCCTCTTGGTTTAGCTCTGTGAGGCTCTGGTAGGGAGGAGGTACAACCAGTACTTGAGCGAAGTTCCTGTGATGGCTCAAAGAAAAAGAAGAAGAGGAAAAACGTTAACTTTTTTCTGGCATTGTTAATAAGATCATTCAGTCCCTGTCACCTTCAAAAAGCAGAAGACACATTTCCTTCTCTGACTCCTCTTTCTGTTCCATCTCCTCCTCCGTCACCATCCTTCTCTATATCTAAAGATGAAGGTTAATATTAACCATCACATTAACGGTTGTCAAATCAATCATGATTTCCTCTGAGTTATGTTACACAGAAGCAACATGCTTTATCAGAAATCAAAGAAAGGCCAGTGCCAAAAGTGAATGAGCTAATGTAAAATCACTTACATGGGCTCTGTGGAGACAGAAACCTGTTTAATATTTAATGTCATCATTAACCTAAGAATGAGAGGTAGAGAGTAATGGAAGGTCTGCTCCCTTTACCTACGGGACAGGGTACTGAAGTGAGCTGTCTCTTCTGGGATAAAATTCACACGTGTCTAAAATCCATAAAGTGGGTCACAGGTGAAGGGAATTAGAAAAGTCTCAAAACTCCCAGATGTATTGTTTTAAGAGGAGAGTTGTGCTTGGCAGTCATGCCTGAAGTTCAGCACACTGCAGGAACCAGAGGCCATGTCAATTGAATTGCTCAATTTGTTTGTTATGGCAACAGACATTCTATCCCCGACACATACGGTCAAACCACAGCAAATAATCGATTATTGAAGGAGATTTTCTCCAAGAAGCATTAAGCCATCAGGATATTGAAAGGTTTGTTTTTGTCTCTATTTAGATTTGGTTATTATAGGAGTTTGTCTGCTTGACAACCACCCAGAGTTATTCCAGAGAGTCAGAGGTCAAAATCAATTGAAAATGAAAAGAGGAAAAAAAAAAAAAAAACCCAGAATAATTCTGTAATAGTGAAGGCCATCTGAAAAAGAACTTTTTCTACCTATGAATATTATGATGTTGTAGGGAACATTCTATTTATACAGCATGAATGCCAGCATATTGTGTACCTACACTTTTAAACAAGTTCACCCTAAGCAACAAATGCCATCATAATTTCTTTGCTTTAGCTATAGCATTGCTTCCTGATATGATACAACATATACTAAAGCTACACTCTCTGGTTTTTTTTTTTTTTTTCTTTAATTGTATTTTTTTCCATCATATATTATGTTCTTTGGTGTAAATTTCCAGGGGTCTCTGAGAGTCCACCAAGGAAGCTAATTATGATATTTCACGCACATAAAACACTTCCATCTCTACTGTTCACTATAAGTTTAAATCTAAACCTTCTCACCCTCTGCATTTTTTAAATTAGTCCTTCATGAAAATAAGTGATTTCTGAATCTGGGTAGAAGCTCCAAGTAGGCTGTATATCAGAGATCTTCGCAGTGGAAAGAAAGCTCTACAGACAGAGTTATCAGGGCCGTCTGGCCCAGTGCAGTATTGACCAGGCTTTTACTTCTACAAAATCTTTTTGAATTGGGGACACTTTATTGTGTGGTTTTTTAAATTAACCTTGTTCAAGGAACACTTTATTCCATAAAAGTCAATTTGATTGAGAAGGGCAACTGCAATAATAAACAACTATTTTCACCTGCCATTTTTTTTTTTTTTTTGGTTGAAATCAACAAATACCTTTAAAAAAATGTTCTCAGCTGGTTTATCTGAATTATTTGAAATAGGTGAGTTTGAAAGGGCCTATAATTACAAATAAAGAATTTAATTTAAAAAATAGGATACTTTTAGTTTTCACAGAACTTTTTAGTAGAATTGGATATTGCCTGGCCTTAAGACTTCTTCGAAAAAACGCAAAGAATGAGGCAAGCAAGAACTTATTTGCAACAGACTCCTTTAAAATATTTATAAATTGAATTATATATACTTTCTTCACTTTCTCCCTCTTCTCTTTAAAAATAGACTGTTGTTCAAAATGAAAAGCGACAAGAGCATCTAGCAGCAAAGACTCACTTAAACCATCCATTTCATTATCACAGAACTTAAAATACTGCACAGGCTTTACCCTAGATTTTCTACCTCTAGGAATTTATCCTAAAGAAGAAGGTAAAAAATATGCAAATTTATATGTAAAAAGATGTTTATTACAACATTGTTCATAATGGTGAAAATCTGAAAGCAGTGTAAATATGCAATCACAAGGGTTTGATTGAATGGTGCAATATAGATATATTGAAATACTATGAGACCAACATATACAAATAAAAAAATATTTGATGGTATGCTGCACAAACTATTAACTGTGTCTGAAACATTTTTTAAACTTTTTTCCCTCTTTCACTCTCTCTCCGACACATCCTTGACCTAGCCACTTAATTCACTCATCTCAAGAAAGGCATATGTAGCACCATAATCTTAAATATGAAAAGACAGACAAGAAGATCAGCCATTTGAGGAAATATATTAATATAAAACCAGTTTTAAAAAAATATAGAAAAAATACTTAGGAATTAGAGACATTGCAGGGAGGGAAAAAAAACTATTATTATTAAAGTTACAAGAATATCCTCAGAGATATAATAGAAGTATTTCATTCATAAAAAAAGAACAGGAGGATATCAAAAATGAATATTCAGAGAACATAAAAGGACTTCTAGAAATTACAAATAAAAGTATTTTTAAAAATCAGTAGGACACTTTGAAGATAAAGTTAAGGAAATCTCCCAGAAAAAAAGAAAAGAAAGGACAAATAGAAGAAAAGAGCATGAAGTATTAATCTAAGAAATCCAACATGCAATTAATAGGCATTCCAGAAACAAAGGTAAAACATAACGAAACTATCAAAGAAATAACTTAAGAAAATTTTCCTGAATTGAGAACTATACATTAAAAGAATCCATCAAGTTCTCAGTAAAATGGATGGAATGAAACAATACCAAAGGACATCATCATGAAATTCCAAAGCAGTGGGGACAAATATTTCCAGAAGGGACAAAAAACAGTTTACATAAAAAGAATAGTATTTTTCCACAACAGCTCTGGAAGCTAGAAAGTAACAGAGTGGTGCCTTCAAAATTCTAAGGGAAAATTATTTCCAGTTTAAAATGCAATAGGCAACCAAGCTAACATCAAGTAGAAGAGGGAAGAATAAACACATTTTCCAATAATTAATTTTCAAAAAAAATCTCTTTGAAGAATTCACTGAAGGAACTACTCCAACAAAAGCAGAGAGTAAACTAAGAAAAAGGAAGACATGGAACCAGGAAACAGGAGATTCAACAACACAAGTGAAAAGCCATGAGAATCCCCAGCATGATAAAAATCAGAACCAAACCCATTGCCATCGAGTTGATTCCAACTCATAGCGACCCTGTAGATGACACCTGGGTAGCAAGGCTACATAGAAACCAATCCAGAATGGAACAATAAGTTAAGAGACTCTAAAAGAATGTTTCTTAGAATAAAAATAATAAACTGTCATCTTATTTGTTTGATGGTATTTGCAGAAACCTTCAGTTCTGTCATTGAATTTGGAAATGATTTGGTGATACATAGAAACCCAAAACTGAACATTTTTCAAGTGGAAGGAAATTACTAACTCCTGGGTAGAAAATATATTGCTCAAGATAGAAACTGTAAACCTAGTTTAATATGCAGCTCAGTTGCAAAAAATCTTTGCATTGTCATAACAAAGTAACTACTGAATATTAATTAATATAAGTTGTGATATATCTATACTACGAGGATAAGAGAGGGGAAGAAAATACATATATGTGCGGAGAGAAAGGTAAGACAGCTAAATCCTTACTTCCCATAGTAAGAAGTCAAACCAAAAATTCCAAAATAAAAAATAGGCAAGTTTTTTAGTAATTTGAGGATAAATTACAAAAGTAGCAGACAAAAGTATTAAAAATTACTAGCTCTGGTATTTGTAAATTAGTGATAAGAAGGGTAGAAGAGAAGATAACTACCTTTTCATTATAAGCCTTATACAGCTATTTGAACTTTTAGGCTCAGTACATAAATAACTTTGATATAAATATAAATTTAATTTAATTTTAAATACAAACAATTATATTTATTCTTTCAACAAGCATTTATTGACAGAGTATTATATGCCAGGCATTATGCCATGCTAGAAATGCAAAGACAATAAAACCTGGGTTGCAATCTCTGCCCGTTACTGGTGTTTGATGTTGGATAAGTTATCTAACTATGTATGTGCTCCAGTTTCCGCACATGAAGAAATAGGAGGGCTAAGTGTTATAATATAAATAAAGCACTTCAAGCTACAGAAGTAATAGTAGTAGTCTACTAAAGACTGGTATTGCCATTTTGCATCAGATAAACATATGGTCTACTCTGCCGGGAATGACAAATTGAAGAGAAATGGCATTGCATTCATTTTCAAAAAGAACATTTCAAAATCTATCCTGAAGTACAACTTGTCAATGATAGGAAATACCCACATGCCTAGGTGGAAACCCAGTTAACATGACTACTATTCAAATTCGCACACCAACCACTAAGGCCAAAGATGAAGAAATTGAAGATTTTTACCAACTTCCGCAGTCCGAAATTGATTGAAAAGGCAATCAGGATGTACTGATAATTACTGGTGATTGCAGTGCAAAAGTTGGAAACAAAGAAGAAGGATAAGTACTTGGAAAATATGGCTTTGGTGATAGAAATGATGCTGGAGATCTAATGATAGAATAGAATTTTGCAAGACCAACAATTTATTCATTGCAAATACCTTTTTTCAACAAAATAAATGGCGACTATACACATGAACCTTGCCGATGGAGTACACAGGAATCGAATTGACTACATATGAGGAAAGAGAAGATGGGAAAGCTCAATATTACCAGTCAGAACAAGGCCAGGAGCTGACTGTGAAACAGAGCATCAATTGCCCCGGTGCAAGTTCAAGTTGAAGCTGAAGAAAATTAAAGAAGTCCATGAGAGCCAAAGCACTATGTTGAGTATATCTCACCTAAATTTAGAGACCATCTCAAGAAAAGATGTGATGCATTGAACACTAATGACTGAAGTTAAGACGAGCTGTGGAAAGACATCAACTATGTCATACAAGAAGAAATCAAGCGGTCATTAAAAAGACAGGAAAGAAAGAAAGACCAAAATGGAAGTCAGAAGAGACTCTGAAACTTGCTCTTGAACGTCGAGTAGCTAAAGGGAAAGGAAGAAATAATGAAGTAAAAGAGCTAAGCAGAAGATTTCAAAAGGCAGCTCGCAAAGACAAAGTATTATAATGAAATGTGCAAAGACCTGCAGTTAGAAAAACGAAAAGGAAGAACATGCTCAGTATTTCTCAAGTTAAAAGAACTGAAGAAAAAATTCAAGCCTTGAGTCACAGTATTCAGGATTCTACGGGGAAAATGGAAGCGGCAGTCAAGAAATCAAATATCGTATAGCATTGGGCAAATCTGCTGAAAAAGACCTCTTTAAAGTGTTAAAAAGCAAAAATGCCACTTTAAGTACTAAGGTGTGCCTGACCCAAGCCATGGTGTTTTCAATCGCCTCATATGCATGGGAAAGCTGGACAATGAATAAGGAAGACTGAAGAAGAATAGATGCCTTTGAATTATGGTGTTGGGGAAGAATATTGAATATACCATGGACTACCAGGAGAACGAACAAATCTGTCCTGGAAGAAGTACAACCAGAATGCTCCTTAGAAGCAAACATGGCGAGATTTCATCTCATGAACTTTGGACATGTTATCAGGAGGGAACAGTCCTCTGGAGAAGGACATCTTGCTTGGTAAAGTGGAAGGTCAACAAAAAACAGGAAGAACCTCAATGAGATGGATTGACACAGTGGCTGCAGCAATGGGTTCAAGCATAACAACGATTATGAGGATGGCTCAGGACCGGGCAGTGTTTTGTTCTGTTATATAAAGGGTCTCTATGAGTCAGAACTGACTCGAAGGCATCTAACAATGACAACAACAGGGAAAATATTAAATGACACTGAAAGCATCAAAAGAAGATGGAAGGGATACACAGAGTCACTGTACCAAAAAGAATTGGTGGACATTCAACCATTTCAGGAAATAGTGTATGATCAAGAACTGATGGTATTGAAGGAAGAAGTCCAAGCTGCACTGAAGGGACTGGTGAAAAAAAAAGGCTCCAGGAATTGATGGAATACCAATTGAGATGTTTCAAAAAACTGAAGCAACACTAGAAGCGCTCACTCCGTCTATGCTGGAAGACAGCTACCTGGCCAACTGACTGGAAGAGATCCATATTTATGCCTATTCCAAAGAAAGGTGATCCAACCAAATGCAGAAATTATCAAACAATATCATTAATATCACACAAATAAAATTTTGATGAAGATCATTCGAAAGAGGTTGCAGCAGTACATGGACAGGAACTGCCAGAAATTCAAGCCAGATTCAGAAGAGGATGTGGAATGAAAGATATCACTGCTGATGTCAGGTGGATCCTGGCTAAAAGCAGAGAATACAAGAAAGATGTTTACCTGTGTTTTATTGACTATGCAAAAGCATTTGACTGTGTGGGTCATAACAAATTATGGATAACATTGTGAAGAATGGGAATTCCAGAACACTTAATTGTGCTCATGAGGAGCCTGTACATAGATCAAGAGGCAGTCTTTCAAACAGAACAAGGGGATACCACGTGGTTTAAAGTCAGGAAAAGTGTGTGTCAAGGTTGTATCCTTTCACCATACTTATTCAATCTGTATGCTGAGCAAATCCAAGAAGCTGGACTATATGAAGAAGAAAGGGACATCAGGATTGGAGGAAGACTCATGAACAACCTGTGTTATGCAGATGACACAACCTTGCTTGCTGAAAGTGAAGAGGACTTGAAGCACTTATTGATGAAGATCAAAGACTATGGCCTTCAGAATGAATTACACCTCAGTATAAAGAAAACAAAAATCCCCACAACTGGACCAATAAGCAACGTCATGATAAATGGAGAAGAGATTGAAGTTGTCAGGGATTTCATTTTACTTGGATCCACAACCAACAGCCATGGAAGCAGCAGTCAAGAAATCAGATGACTCATTGCATTGGGCAAATCTGCTACAAAAGAACTCTTTAAAGTGTTAAAAGCAAAGATGTCACTTTAAGGACTAAGGTGTGCCTGACCCAAGCCATAGTATTTTCAGTTGCCTCATATGCATATAAAAGATGGACAATAAATAAGGAAGACTGAAGAAGAATTGATGCCTTTGAATTATGATGTTGGCGAAGAATATTGAATGTACTATGGAGTACCAAAAGAATGAATAAATCTGTCTTGGAAGAAGTACAGCCAGAATGCTCCTTAGAAGCAAGAATGGAGAGACTATATCTCACATACTTTGGACATATTAGCAGGAGGGGCCAGTGCCTGGAGAATGACATCATGCTTGGTAAAGTGGAGGGTCAGTGAAAAAGAGGAAGACCCTCAATGAGATGGATTGACACAGTGGCTACAACAATGGGATCAAGCATAACAATGACTGTGAGTATGGCACAGGACCAGGCAGTGTTTCCTTCTGCTGTACATAGGGTCACTATGAGTTGGAACCGACTTGACAGCACCTAACAACACCAATCACTAAGGAGACACAGAATCATAATAACAACTTCAATATAAGTTGATCTTTGTTACTCTGAAATTATATACCTAATATAGTGAAGGCAAAGAGAAATATCCCCTTAAGCCTACAAGGGTTCTGTAGTTTCTGTTGTTGTTGTTAGTTGCCCTCCAGTGGATAATTACTGTCCATGAAAAGTTAAGGTCTCTAGGAATGTCAAGCCCTAGTAACAGTAGACTGAACTAGATAAATTTCCAAGTTTTCTTCAAACTCTGTAAGAATACATTGTGAAAATGCATCTCATTAGGTGTAGAAACAGCTAGTTTCTTTAGGTAATTTATTTAGAAAGTTATTGATTGTATTTTACTAATACTTTTTAATTCTTTTAAAAAAAGTTTATTTTGAGCTTAGATAGATAGAGATAGATAGCTGCAATCTAGTCTACTTATGATGCTCCTATGTACAAGAGAACAAAATGTTGCACAATCTCACAATCACTGACAAGTTCAAATCCATTATGAGGCTACTGTGCCAATTCCTCTCACTGAGAGTCTCCTTCGCCTTTGTTGACCCTCTACTTTGCCAAACATTATGTGTTCCTGTAGTGATTGATCCCTCCTGATAATGGGTCCAAAGCAAGCAAGCCATACAATGTTCTATTGTGATCCATAAGGTTTTCACTAGCTAATTTTTGGAAGCAGATCACTAGACCTTTCCTCCTAGTCTTTTGTAGTCCGGAAGCTCCACTGAAACCTGTCTACTATGGGTGACCACGACCCTGCTAATATTTGAAAACCAGTATCATGGCATCATAGCAACATGCAAGCTACCACAGGACAAGAAAATGACAGATGGGTTTTTGAAGTTATTTCTATATAAAAAACAGTCTGTGTTAGACCTTCAAATGAGTTTCAAGAAAGACTGGACATGGAGACTGCCCTTGAGAACTTTATTAAGATTAGAATAAGTTTCTAAAACTATCTATGAAAGATATTATGAATATTAAGACTGCCTTATAAACATTGTAAGAGATAACCTATGTTATTAATTGTTGAAAATCATGAGGTAAAAAGAATGGTTGAAAGAATTATTGATGTCCTTACTGGAAAAGAGCCTAAGTAGAGCTAATTTCAATTCTCTGAAATCACCTGTCACATGGCAGAGGAAATAAACAGAACAACAAACTGGGAGCACTGGGGTGTGGGGGACAATATAGGGAGAGGGATGTTGGCTCATAATAATAAAGACTATATAAATGTGGAAAGGAGCCCTGGTGGTGCAGTGTTTAAGCTCTCGGCTACTAACAGGAAGGTCAGTGGTTCCAACCCACCAGCTGCTCTGTGGGAGAAAGATGTGGCATTATGCCACCATAAAGATTACAGCCTTGTAAACTCTATGGGGCGGTTCTACTCTGTACAGGGTTTCTGTGAGTCACAATCAATTTGACGGCAGTGGGTATATAAATGTGGAATGGCTGCTCCTTGAAGAAATAAGAACCATCGTGTTGAAAGTGTTCAATACAATTGAAAAAACATTTTCAAAAATGTTGTAGAGAGGAATCTTGCTCAGGGAGTGAGGTTTCAGACTAAGTGAACTCCAAGACTCTATTCTTCTATAGGATTCCATTTATGTTACAGATCACAAGCACAGTGAAAGCTCAAAGGACAAAGAGAATCCCTTCAAGTGGTCAGCTTAACAAAAAGAAAAAATCCTTCCAGTTATTGTTATACCATAGGGGAATAAAAAAGAGGAAATGAATCAAACAGGCGAGCATGCCAGCACATATCCATGTAAACTGTTAGAATATCTCCTTTTATATCTAATTGCTCCAGGAATCTACCAATGCAGCCATATTAAATTATAATGTGAACAGGTTGTCTTCTTACCCCTGAGGAAAATACCAAAGAAAAGATATGTCACCTAAAAAGTGTTGGACTGAAATTCTAGTTAAAGATATTGAACTGTAGAAAGATGAGCCACCTACAGAATCAATAACAGCATTTTAGTTAGGACCTTGAGGGTGTTCACTGGCGTTATTGACTGTGGCCAGGTTCCATTCTCTTTGACCTGTGACAGCTGATGGGACTGGTCCCTGGGGTGGAATTGCTACCCAATTTATCAACGATGCTTATTGAGCAGTTACCTGTTAATGAGACCCTCTAATAGTCTTCTTGTTGTTCAGCTATTTAGATGAAGGAAACTAGCAAACATTCTTTTTACATCTTCTGAACTTTTGTTCTTTCCTAAGAAACTGTGTATGATACCTGGACATAGAAGTAGTGTACAAAGACTAGAAAACACCAAATTGGAAATTACATTATAGCCCTAAAAATCGATTCCATTTAGCCAATAAGTTTGAAGGGCTACTAAGTGAAGGTAACTTCATATCACAGATTCTATCCATTTATGAAGTAGGTTGCGGAGCCACGGGTAAAGTGGTCTTAATCAACAGAAATATTTGTGAAATAATTATTTAATAGTGGATTTAGCACAGTAAAAGTGACTGGTGAATCATAATATGAAAGAAATGTTCAAGTAAAAACAACTTTTCGTCTATAGTTAGGGTAAGCAATGGTAACGTTAAAATGAAATACTTCACAGTTAATGGTAGTGTACTTGGGGATGAAAATGGAATGAGATTATCTGATCACAGTCATTGCTAATGGAAACTGCATGGTATGTTTGAACCCATGTTTGAAATTGATGGTGACTTTAATGATGTTAAAGTAGCCAAAGTCTTCTGCTTGCCTAGTTTTCACAGCACTTGGCATCTTGTTCAACTCCTGGCTGAAGGATCCTCTGAGTAATTTATTTATAACATGGTTATAAAATCATTGTTATAGGGGATGCATGGAAGTACCAATACTGTCGCTAAGCAATAAGCAGAATCTTTAAGTACAATCAGGGCTGAGGTGTTGGACAACATTCCTGTAGTCCGCTTATACTCACTGTACTTAAAATATCACCAAAGTTACCTCAAACTCAACAAACCATAAAACGTCCTTTTTTTAAAACTGTGCTTTTTTTCAAGTGTTGCAGAGTGATATGTGAAGACAAATGATGTGATTTTTGTTTTAGTTGTTTTTATTTGGTTGCTTGTTTTAGGTATTATCCTTCCTTAATCGTATCAGAGCCATTTAGATCTCCATCACAGCATTTCCATTTGCCCCAGGTTAGAAGAAGACAGCCTGCACATGGTCTCGGGGAACATCTATCTCAACTGGCATAACAAAGTTTCTAAAGAAAAAGTTCTACATTCTACTTTGGTGAGTAGCGTCTGGGGTCTTAAAAGCCTGTGAGCGGCCATCTAACGCACTTCACTGATCTCACCCCTTTGGGAGCACGAGAGAATGAAAAAAACTAAGGATACAAGGGAAAGGTTAGTCCAAAGGACTAATGGACCACAGCTAGCACGGCCTCCACCAGGCTAAGTCCAGTACAACTAGATGGTGCCTGGCTACCACCACTGACTGCTCTGACAGGGATCACAATAGAGAGTCCCAGACAAAGCTGGAGAACAATGTACAATAAAATTCTAACTCACAAAAAAAGACCAGACTTACTGACCTGACAGAGACTGGAGAAACCCTGAGAGTATGGCCCCCAGACAACCTTTTAGCTTAGTAATGAAGTCACTCCTGAGGTTCACCCTTCAGCCAAAGATTAGACAGCCCCGTAAAACAAAACACGACTAAAGGGACACACCAGCCCAGGCGCAAGGACTAGAAGACAGGAGGGGACAGGAAAGCTGGTAATAGGGAGCCCAAGATCAAGAAGGGAGAGTGCTGACATGTCATGTGGTTGTTAACTAATGTCATAAAACAATATGTGTACTGTTTAATGAGAAGCTAGTTTGTTCTGTAAACCTTCATCTAAACCACAATTAAAAAAAAAAAAAAAAGAAGACAGCCTGCAGAGTTGTCAAGTACTACCAAACAAAGTGATCACTGTCTTTGAGGTGGTGTAAACAGACTGCCAAAAACCAGCTGAATGTAGCTAGGATGGTATTTGTACCCTCACATGTACAAACTTGCCCATGTGAAAAGGGCTGGAGAGTAGAAAAGTAGAGAGAAAATCGTAAAAGAATAAACGAGAGCTTTTGTTTCTCTGTTCTTCCTCCCTGCCGAGGAAGGATGGAAAAGAACACTAGGAGAATGCAGCCCTCACACCGACACTATACTCCTGCTTCTGCTCAGAGTAGAGACGTCTGAGGGAAGAAGAGACTGAAGTATGTCTCGAAGCTGAGGTTTGAATATCACAGCTCTGAGGATAGGTCCTGTGGGCACAGAGTAAGCAAAAGAAGACGGCTTTATACATTTAGGTAAAAGGACAATCCCAGACCCTCATTCCCAATTTTCAAGTTTTTCTCCCAGTTTGGTGTGCATATAATGGGCCACCAATGTTAACTGTTCATTTGATTGTAGATCACTAGTGGAGCAAGTGAGTGAATATATTTCCGTGGATTCACTCATGCCAGGGAGCTCTGGGAGAATTCACTGTGCTGCTGGTCAGAACCAGTGCTGAACAGCCATTCTGCACTCTCTTCCTGCCCCAATATGTTCCCACCTTTAGAGAAGATAACATGAAAACACACACACATACACACACAAAACAAACAGAAAAACCAAGCATATGGCCATGCCCCTGCCCATATATTTGGAGCATTTTAGCCAGCAAACAGAGGCTAGGAAGCTCTGAGCTGGAGCTTTGCTCAGGGTATGAATTAAATGGAACCTATATTCTGACCAATATGTCTATCCATGGATTGAGCTGAGTGTGCTCAAAAAGCAACAAGATAATCTTTCAACCTTTGACAAGCATGGGAGCTTAGAGTCAACATAATTACGTTCAGTTTTAAGGAAAGTCATGTTTGCTCCTGAAGAGTTGAAGACTACATTTACTGCTCAGATTGTACCTGTTGTATTAGTGTGACCCGTTGTTGTGGCTCTCCTAAATCAAGGCAGTTGTCTATTTTATTCCCCCACTGCTCTTTTAGGTGTGGTCTGCTGATGTTCTTGCCTTTAATCCTATGAACACCAGGAGAGATAGTTCAGTCATTTATGAAGTAATGGATACAATTCTTTAGAATATCTTCATTTAAGAAGTAATAGACACAATTCCTTAAAATAAAGACCTAAGAAGTGTTGTTTATGAGACAACTAAATTTTGGAATTGCCAGAAAAGCAGTGAAATTGTCTCCTGGGAGGAGAAATCAGTCAATTCTACCAGTTCATAAGGAACTAATTCCACTTTTCCATTTCTTCTGAATACTGATGAGCCTTTTGTTAAATAATATGTTCGGAAAAAAAAATTGAAGATACTTTATCATTTATCAAAAGAATTAAATTAGCATTTGATTAATGAGCTGCTCCTATCTTTTGGTTTACATAAAGAGGATATAGCAAGATTGTCATTGTCTTTGAAGAAAATTTCATTCCACTCCCCCTGTCTGTTTTAATTATCGAACTAGAAATAAGCATTTAACTTTCAACAACTTTCTGCTTACTTATGTGAACATATAAGTGGTTCTTTTACTGTGTAATTTGACTGTAATTATATCATTTGATTACAACTACTTTCTTTGGTTAAATTATCATTTATTTTTCCAATTCAAAAACTTTTTTTTTTTTTTTTTTTTTTTTTTATATATATTTTATTGTACTTCAGGTGAAAGCCCACAGAGCAAATAGTTTCTCATGAAACAGTAGTACACATGTTGTTTTTTTTTGACATTGGTTAACAACCCCACAACGTATTAAGCCTCTAAATTCTCAACCTTTTTTTTTGATGAAAATTACAGATGGCCAAAGATACACCGTTTCAAAATTTTCTACATTCACAGTTCAGTGACATTGACTACGCTCTTCCAACTGTGCTGTTATTCTCACTTAAGATGAAGGCTTACAGAACAAAATAGTTTTTCATTTAACAGTTACTACACATGTTGCCCTATGACAATGGTTAACAATCTCACAGCCCATCAAGAATATCCTTACTCCACCTTGTGTTCCCTATCACCAGGGGGCTTCCTTGTCCCCTTCTGTCTTCTGGACCTTGTCAGTGGATTATTGTACCTCTTTAGTCTCCTTTGTTTGTCAAAAACATTTTTTTAAAGAAATAGGAATTATCAAGATAAGCCAAAGAGATGTATTTACCTAATCTAAACTCTAAATTTAAAAATCTATTAAAAAAGCTAGTTTAAGTTCTTTTAAATATTTGCATATAACATCAAATGAAGCATATAACTGAGTTATATTAAAGTAAAAGTAAAAAATAGATATCTGAAATAATAACTTCCAGGAATCTGAAGGTATGGACACTTTCTTTTTCTATTTACTTTGCAAGTATAAGACCCAAACCAAAAGGCCCTTGCTGTTGAGTCGATTCCAACTCATCAAGACCCTATAGGACAGAGTAGAACTGCCCCGTAGGGTTTCCAAGGAGTGGCAGGTGGATTTGAATTGCCAACATTTTGGTTAGCAGTCGGGCTCTTAATCACTGCACCACAGGGCTCTTTTGCGAGTATAAACCACTTTTAATATTGTTCAGCCCTTGTTCTTTTGTTGCAACCTCAGGAGTTGATATTTTTGCCTTCACATTGTGGAGAAGCGTAAGCCCATCATTGTGGAGAAGCGTAAGCCCATCATTGTGGAGAAGCGTAAGCCCATGACTGGAGAAAAGCCACAGGAACCAAATCTTTCATAATTATAGTGTAAATATGCTACCAAAGATGAGAAGTAGTATTTGTATTAGTTGCTCAGGGACGTAAACAAGAAGCAGGGGCTGCCAATCTTATGTTTCAAGGTTTACATCACAGATTGAAAGCGCATGTAATCAGTAGAAAACTGCACAGATTCAATAGCTCTCACAAAGGAAAAATATTTTTATATTATGAAAGGAATTCTTTTTATAAAGCTGGAGGTATAGTTTTTCCTAGGTATTTTCTTGTTTTGTGGTTTAGTCTTTTCTCAAAAATAAAACTCAAAGAAGAAGAAAAGCAGTTTATGCTCACAAATGGCATTTACCTTATATTAAAGTGCTCTTCACTAAGATCTCAGACAGCATTCATAGGACTAGAATCAATATGGAAACAAATTCAAACATTTCTGATACAGAAGTCAAAAGAGTGGATTTAGTCATCCAGATGAAACAATGAACTCAAATTGTTTGCAAAGGGAAGTTATGAAGGTCTGTGTAATTAGGAATATATTTTATAATATACTTTATGTATAATTTGTGCTATTGAGTACATGATGAAACCATTTTCATTTGTTCATTTATGTATTCTGTTTATGGTTCTAAATAGCCCATATGTTATGTAAAATAAAGGTTAGATATATTGACAAATTCTCTGATTTTCGAATAGGTAGGAAAGTTACAGTCCTAAACTATGGAGGGAAGCTCTAGAAGAGGGAAGTTTAGGAGGTGGGAGAATTTGTCCTTGGAGGCAGTAGAGAAAAAGTTTGTTGTTTTTATTTCCTATCAATGGCTGGAAAGGGCATATAAAATAAAGAATCGGGAGCTTTTGTTACAACTCAGTAAAGGAACCATAAGTCATTGCAGAAAGGTGGCTTCTTACAGAGTAAGAACAACAATGTGCCTTTGCAGCAAATGAGGCTAACAAAGCCTTGAGCATTGAAATATACAGAAAATAGTATCTTTCTTTACATAAAACCATAGTTCATCCACATCCGAATTGTTGTGTGAGTTCTCACTGCCACTCTCAACAAGGGCATGATGAAACTAGAGACTGCTACCAGAAGGAAAAGTGAGAGGTAGCATGGAAAACGGGGAAAGTGAGGCTGAACCATGGGTTAGATGAACAAGTGGCAAAGTTGTTCAACCCCCGAGTCAGTAGAACTTTCCCCAAAATAGAACTTTCCCAAAATAGAACTTTCCCGTTCAGTCGGTCACTTCTGCTCAAAGACTATTCTGATCACTTCCCATTCATCCCGTTGGTGAAGGAGGGATCTTCCATCCTTTAGTATGAAATGGCCAAACCTACAATACCCAGCACTAGACAGATAAAATTGGCAGCAGTTTATTAGTCACATATAGTCACAGTCCAGGGGAGGAAGACGCCACACACCATGCAGGCTCACATGGGGTTTGCACTCAGGAGCAGAGTGACCTAGCAGGGCCTGTGGGAGGCAGACTTTGTAGTAACCAGAGGGAGGGGTGACCACTGGTTCCCATAGGTGGATGTGATTGGCTTGTTTGAATAGTTTGGTAGGCTGGCAGGGAGATGAAACCATTAAGTGGCCATGCAGCTGGTCTGGTTGATATAGGATGGAGCTGAGTGGGGAGACTTGCCTACTGGGTGGGGGGCGTATTTGGTGACAGCAGGGAAAATCCAGTTAGGCCTTTTGGGGGCCCTGTGAGGCTCAAAGATGTAAAGACAGCTCTTGAAATTTTAGGTCTTACAATACAGAGACTCATAAGTACATCTGCTGTTCACCCTTATTTTTCATCCCCTCCAGAGGGTAAGTAAAATCTAAGTGATCTACTAATCATCAGATGTCTCTGGTTGCACACAAATTACAATATCAATCTCTCCTGTACCTATCTCAGTCTCCTCCGTCTGCTCTTCCTTCTCTAACTTAATTGTTGGTTCACCCAGGTCCTATTCTTCATTCTCCTCTCTTCTTGAATACTATCTGTGGAAAATCTCATCAATATCCACGTCTTCTAATGGCACCAACATAAAAACACTGACAATTCCTCAGACACCTCTTGTGAGTTCCAGCTCAGTATCCATAATTATCTATTAAACATCTTTGCCTGAGAATTCAACCCAAACTCCTCAAGCCCAATAAATATAAAATTAATCATTAATTTTCCTCCCAAACCATTCCTTCTTCTGCATTTTCTATCTCAAATGGTATCATCATCCACAAAATCACCAACAGGTATCCTTTTATCTCTCACATTTACTCAGAAGTAATACACAGCAGACACTGTTCTAATGACTTTCTATGCATTAATATTTAATCTTCACAGCAGCCCATTGAGGTAGGTTCTGCTATTACCTCCATTTGACAGTTTAGAAAACTGAAGTTCAGAGAGGTTAAGCAACTTTCTCAAGGTCATGTAACTAATATTTAGCAGAACCAGTTTTTCAGCCTAGCCTGTGGGCTCTACCATATTATACTACACCTCTATAAAGCTTATCAATTCTACTTCTTAAATATCTCTTGATTCCTTTCTCTGCTCCCTCATCGCTGTGTTATCTTTTTGTTATTTGTTGCCTTCCAGTTGGCTCTGACTCACAGTGACCTTTCGTATAACAATCGTGTGCCATCTTCATGATCATTGATATATTTGAGTCCACTGTTGTGGCTATTGTATCGTACATCTCAAAGAGTGTTTCCTTTATTTTCACTCACTTTCTACCAAAAAATATGCCTTTTTCTAGAGATTGGTCTTTCCTGACGATATGTCCAAAGTTAAGTGTCTTAGTTATCTAGTGCTGCTATTACAGAAATACCACAAGTGGATGGTTTTAACGAAGAGAAGTTTCTTTCCTTACAGTAAAGTAGGCTAAAAGTCCAAATTCAGGGTGTCAGCTCCAAGGGAAGGCTTTCTCTCTCTTGGCCTTCTCATCAGTGTTCACCCAGACTAGGAGCTTCTCAGCTCAGAGACCCCGGCCCAAAGGATGTGCTCTGCTCCCGGCACTGCTTTCTTGATGGTATGAGGTCCCCCGATTCTCTGCTTGCTTCCCTTTCCTTTTATCTCTTGACAGATAAAAGGTGGTGCAGGCCACACCCCAGGGAAACTCCCTTTACATTGGATCAGGGATGTGACCTGGGTAAAGGTGGTATTGCAATCCCACCCTAATCCTCTTTAACATAAAATTACAATCACAGAATGGAGGCCAATCACCCAATTCTGGGAATCATGGCCCAGCCAAATTGATACACACTTTTTTTGAGGGACATAATTCAAACCATGACAGTAAGCGAGCCAAAGTCTTACCATCCTGGCTTCTAAGAAGCATTCTGGTTGTATTTCTTCTGAGACTGATTTCTTCATTCCTCTGGCAGTCCACAGTACATTCAATATTCTTCACCAACACCACAATTTGCATGCATCAATTCTCCTTCTGTTACATTTTAATTAGGTCCTTATTACTTCCCACCTAGGCTATTGCTGGAGACTTCTAACATGATCCCCTGACTCAAATTTTACTCACCCTCCAATCCATCTTCCTAACTGCACTTTTCTAAAACAGACATCTAAAAGCATTATTCCCCTTCTTTTAAACCATCAATGACTTCCCTTAACCTATAACAGTGTTTCTCACTTTTTTTGGAAGAAAACAGGGCCATTGCAAATTAGGTTCCTGATTTACTAAGTTATTTCTGGTGCTCCAGACATACCATGCTTTTTCATTTCAGTATCTTTCCTCTGGCTTACCTAGAAAGCCCCTCTTTTACCTCAACTTAGTTAATACCTAATTATCCTGAGGCAAGTGTAGGGGACGACACAGGAAAGCCTTCCCTGACCCTACAGACTGGGTAGATGCCATTCCTCTGTGTTTCCATATACCCCCACAGATATGTAAATACCTGCTCTGCTAGACTATCACAGGAGCCAAGAGCATGGGCCTCAGTGTCAGGCATACTGGGTTTGATTCTTGCCTCTGCCACAGACCAGCTTTGTGACATCGGGCACAAAGTCACTATTATTTTAAAGTTATTATTTGAAGTCACCATTATTACAGCCCTCATCCCGCTACACCAGATTTATCTCTTAACTTGTCTATTTCCCTTGCCAGACTGTGAACCAAAATTCAGGGACATTTCCTACATCTCCAGCTTCTAGCACAACGCTTAGCCCATAGGAAATGCTCAAGTAATCTTAAACTAAACTAAAAATAAAGCTGAGTCCTGTTTTACGCTGAGAATAATAAACATACATCATTTTTCACCAGAAGTGATTGAACTAGTTTCTAAAAGGGTTTGAATAGATCTGCAAATGTAAGATGTAAATGACTACAGAAATATGAGGGAATCAGCTTCACCTCTACCAGTGCCACTGGGGAAGACACATCAAACCCTCTTACTCAGCTGGCAACAGAATATAATATATCTGACTTCGTATAGCAATTTCTGTGCCCTATGTTTGATGGTGCATGAATAACCCAGAAAGGAGCAATCAGACTGAAGAATAAATTTGGAAATGGCAGAGAACAATTTGGTATGTCCTTTGCAAGGGAACTGGTTATCTTGACTTCCACTTTGTATTTTATGTCATACTATTGTTCTGAAGCAAGACACGTAATAACCTTCTGTCAGGGCTATTTTTCTCCTATACAGCACCTTCTTTAATAACCTCAAATGGATTTGGTTTTATGTTGATATAAACAAACTGGATAGACACTTAGCTTTTATCTTAATCACTTTAAAACCAGAGATCTAGAAATACAAATATATTATAATGAACTATACTTCATCTCATTATAATACTATTTTAATGTAATTGGTTTAATTATACTTCAGGGTAAATGTTTGAAATTTATCAGTTTAAGTCCTTTCTCACAAATTTTAATAATTATTTGATTTTTTTAATCAGATAAATGTTGGTTTCAATTTGATACAAATGTTCTGAATTTAGCCCTGAAAAAACAAGCATTAGCCACTATGTCTGAGTCCCAAGTCCTAAAAGCAATCAGGCTTGAAAAGAGTCTGTCAGCATGTCTAATAACACTTAGCAAGCTCTTTCTCGCTTTAACTTTAAACCCTACAGTTTGATTGTTTTTTCCAACATTTTTTGTTGTGGAGGAAGGCCACTGGCTTTCTGAGTTTGAAAAAGCTCTGTTTTCTCTTAGCATAATTGTACAGGGGACAGCAGAAGGAAGGTCCTGGAAGGCTACAACCAAGCAGCCCTTGACTACTAGACTATTAGAGGTGGCAAGACCACCAACAACAAAAAGAACATTTCTGCCAAGAAGAGCTCGATGGTGCCAGGCTACCACCACCAACTGCTTTTGCAGGGATCACAATAGAGGGTCCCAGGCAGAGCAGGAGTAAAATGAAGAACAAAATTCAAACTCACAAAAAAGGACGAGACCAGACTTACTGGTCTGACAGAGACTGGAGAAACCCTTGAGATTATGGCCCCCAGACACCCTGCTAACTCAGAACTGAAGCCACTCTCAAAGTTCACCTTTCAGCCAAGGATGAGACAGGTCTATAAAACAAACAACACACTTGACGAACTTGCTTCTCAGTTCAGTCAAGTACACGAGAACAAATGGGCAACAGCTGTCCAAAAGCAAAGATGAAAAGGCAGGAAGGGACAGGAAAACTGGGCGGATGGACATGGAGAACTTAGGGTGGAAAGGAAAAAGAGGGAAGTGCTGACACACTGTGGGGATTGCAACTAATGTGGCAAAACAATCTGTGCATAAAATTTTTGAATGAAAAACTAATTTGCACTGTAAAGTTTCGCCTAAAACACAATAAAATCTTTAAAAAAGAAAGAGACCAAGAGATTTTAAGCAACTTGTTTTAGGCCTGAGCTCAGATTTTCTGAGTACTACACCTGGACTCTTTGCAATAGGCACTATTGAGTTTGCTCAGTGGATGGTCAAGGCCTTTATCAGTCAGGGTCCAATCAAGAGGCAGAAAACACACCAGTCATTTTCTGGTGGGTCCCACACTGCAGAGCCTCCCGAAGCTTCATATATGTGCCTGAGATAGCCAGCATTTACAAGCTGTTAGAGGTGAACATTGGTGGCTAAAGGAGAATTACAGCAGCAACAGGTAAGTAGGAGTTGTATGATACATCCTTGCTCTCCATCTCTCTTTCCAGAGCCCAACACTGAAGGAGAATAGGGGACCCAGAAGAGAGAGGGGGAAGTAGGGAATACTTTTACTAAAAAATAACTTGTTGTTTATTTGAAATTTAAATTTAACCGGGAGTCTGGGATTTATGCGTATGTGTGTGCACGTACCTACATGTGCATGCACATACTAAAGTTGGCAACCCTAGAAGAAAGAGGCAAAGGTCCTTCCAACCAGGGGCCCAAGCTGAGCTAGGAGGAGAAGATGTGATATTGGAAGTTTTTTATTTCCTTGACAAGGCAACATTTTTCACTTGTACAATCCAGTGAAAACAATTATGTAATGATAATTGGAATTTTAAACATATCAAATTGTACTGTGCTAGACTTTTTTATGCCCCAATGGAACTGAAAAGCTATGTCCCTAAGAGAAAGGGACATTTAAGAGTATGGTTAAAGAAGGCAGAAGTTAGAGAAAAATGGAACTGCTTTCATTAGACCAAAGGACTAATGGACCACAGCTACCAAGGCTTCTACCAGACTGAGTCCAGTACAGCTAGATGGTGCCCGGCTACCACCACTGACTGCTCTGACCAGGATCACAACAGAGGGTTCTGGACAGAGCTGGAGAAGGATGTAGAACAAAATTCTGACACACATTAAAAAAAGACCAGATTTACTGGCCTGAAAGATACTGGAGAAACCTCGAGAGTATGGCCCCCAGACGCTCTTTTAGCTCAGTGGTGAAGTCACTTCCAAGGTTCACCGTTCAGCCGGGGATTGGACAGCCCCATAAAACAAAACGGGAATAATGAGGCACAGCAGTCCAGGGACAAGGACTAGAAGGCAGAAGGGAACAGAAAAGCTGGTGATAGGGAACCCAAGGTTGACTAAGGACAATGTTGACATGTAGTGGGGTTGTTTACCAATGTCGTAAAACAATACGTGTACTGACTGTTTAATGAGAAACCATTTGTTCTGTAAACCTTTACCTAAAGTACAATAAAAAAAAAAAATGGAACTGCTTTCATGTTTATACCCCTACTTTTTTCAGCCTGCTCAATAAACTGATATTATTAAAAAAAAAAAAAAAAAAAATTCTTATCTTTGTGTTATGTGGCTCCACAAAATACCAAGATTCCAGGAAAGAAGCTTATTGGCCCAGCTTGAGTCATTAGTCCTTTCTTTGACCAGGGAGAGCAGAGAAATTTGGTTTCCAGACATGCATATCTACATAATTTTCACACAGCCCACTCCATACTCACAAGACTCAAATTGGACCAATGAGATTCAAGTTCAAAACTGTTACTGAAGCTTGCAGGAAAGAGAGTTTCTCTTACCACTGGCATCACTAAACTGAGAGGATATACACATAGAGATACTGGTGACCATTTTGACACATCATCACCTCCTGGGAAGAACTTTTTCTTCCTAAGAATGAAGCCAAAACAAAGGAATACAGTGCCAAGAGAGAGAAAGCCTCTGTTGTGAAAGTCTGAGAGCTGGATCTGTTTTCTCCCAAGTAAAACACCTGCCTCTTGGGGCTCAGGCACTGGATCTCGTCTGGAAGAACCAGGGTTTTCTCTGGGGAAAAAACTTTGGATCTCCCTGAGGCATTTCTACAAGATGTCACTCTAAAGCCATTCACTACACAAAGTATTTTGAGAAGTTTTACCAGCTAACACCTCAATCGCAAAAGAACCTCAGTGAGGCCTCCCACAAAGGGTCTACTTTAATAATCTTTCTGATGAATTACATACACAGTATTGACTGGAAAATGTATTCTGGCACCAAGTAAATAAAGGTTGATATTTATTTGATTAAGACATTTATTCCAAAGAATGAGGATTCACAGAGGACCCTAAATCACAATGATCAAGATGGGGGCGTATTTTAGGGATTGGGTTTGTCTGGGTGGTGAGGATAGGGCTTCTTAAAAAAAAAATTATACTATTATCGGCTATGCTTACTAGGAAGTTTAAGTTTCCAAAGAAACTTACCAGTAAATACTCCAGAAAATAGATTTCACAATTGCATGTGGTCTTAAGTGACAAAAGTTTAAGATAATGGAAAAAAAGGGAGGGAGAGAGAGAAAAGATAAGTGGGGGTAATTAAGCCCTTGACAAATGAAGTAAGTTATAATTTGCTTCTTTAAAAATCTAAATAAGCAAGATAGAAAAGCAACTGGTGCAAAACTAAATGACATTTAGTTGAGGGGGGAGGGGCTGAGCATATGTGATACTTTCCTGACACTGACACCTCATGACTTCAACACAAGGCAAGAGCAGTGAGATATCAGTGCCAGATGTCCTGGACACATAGCTCCATCAAAAGAGATGACTGTGTTTAAAATTTTCTCTGTGATGTATTTGTTAGTGATCCTGAGAGCTAAGAGTAGAAAAGGTTTTGAGTCTGAACATAAAACACTCCCACCTCTTCTGTGGCAACAGAGGAGGAAAACACTCTGCACCAAGTAAGTTGGACACGACACTGAAATCCAGCAAGGCCTCATCTAGCTTGTCTGCCTGCCTTTTCTCTCGTTTTCAGGACTCTGTTTCATCTCTCTTCTTTGTTTCTCTACAACTCCTTTCTTCTCTTTTTCCCCTATACTGCCTCAAAAGCACAGAAATGTTCATTAAAATACCCAAAATTATACATGTAGTAAACAGAAGAGTTAGAATTCAAATCTGAGCTGATTCCAAAGTCTCCACCCTTTCCATAAGCTGAAAGCCTATGTTGCAACCTTTGAATGAATAATAATGTAATAGTAGGCAGCCATTATAATGGAAGATGTCCATCTTATATCAAAAATAAAAAAGTCACTTTACATAACTATAATAGGATATATTTATAATCCTATTCTTGTATTACATGCATAAAAAATCTTCAAGGAAATATACTACATGTTTTACAGAGGTTACCTGTGAGTAATTGAATTGTGGGTGATTTTTTATTGTCTTTATGATACCTTTCATATATGCTAATTTTTTGATTATAAATATTTCTTACATTTATAATTTTAAAAAGATATTGCCTTCACTCATCCAACAAATATTTATTGAGTAGCTACTATGTGCTAGCCCCTACAACTGAAATGCTCCTTAGAAGAAAGGATGGGGAGACTTCATGTTGCTTACTTTGGACATGTCGTCAGGAAAGACCAATTGCTAGAAAGTGGCATCATGTTTAGTAAAGTAAAGGAACAGCAAAAACGACAGAAACCTTCAATAAAATAGATTGACACGATAGTTTCAACAATGGGCTGAAACACATTAAAGGTCATGGATATGGCCCAGCGCTGGGCAATGTTTCGTTCTGTTATACATAAGGTTGCCATGAGTAGGAGCCAACTAAAGGCAGCTAACAACACTATGAGCTAGGTGCCATTCAAAGCACAAAGACTACAAAACTGGCACAAAAACAAATGAAGCCCTTGCTTTTATGGGGCCTAATTTCTAGTGGGAATGGGGGAAGAAGAGGCAAACAATAAATATATAAGATAAATATATAATATTTCAGGTGGTCATATATGCTTTGGAAATGTTACAAAATATTTGGATCACATCAGTTTAAGTGTAAGACTTTCTGCATAATTCCTAAGCTGTAATTAAAAAGTAATTCAAAAGCTTTAGATTCATTCATTCAATAACTCAACAGATACTTGCTTTGTTATGTTAGACACTGTAAGGGAGTCTTGAAAGTGAAGATAAATAAAATAATTATTAACCTGAAGAAGATCACAGTCTAGAGAATAGCAAGTTATATAAGTGGCAAAACTGATTTTCTACTATAAATATGATGGATATGGATGATTATGTAATCTTTGGCAGAAAGACAAAATGAGACCATGCACAAAATGATCAATTGCCCTACTGACCCCCTGAAAACACAGAATAGTGACACGGCTGACAACATGAGAATGTCCATGGTACTACACCATAACAACAACAATAGACTGTGTCTACATGCCTCTTTCTCCGTTTTATTCATACTTAAATTTGTGAAAACTGGACAATGAATAAGGAAAACCAAAGAAGAATCGATGCCTTTAAATTAAGGTGTTGGCAAAGAATATTGACTATACCATGGACTGCCAAAAAAAAAAAAATCTATCTTGGAAGAAGTACAACCAGAATGCTCTTTTGAAAGAAGGATGGTGAGACTTTCTCTCACATACTTCGGACATGTTACCAGGAGGGACCAGTCCCTGGAGAGGGACATCGTGCTTGGTAAAGTAGAGGGTCAGAGAAAAAGAGGAAGACCCTTGACAAGACGGACTGACACAGTGGCTGCAACCATGGGCTTAAACATGACAATGATGTGAGGATGGCGCAGGACCGGACCGTGTTTTGTTCTATTGTACATAGGGTTGCTATGGTTGGAATTGACTCAGCAACTTCTAACAACAACAACAACGTATGACTCTTTCTCAGTTTTATTCTTAAGTTTCCTAGGATTATAAAACGATTTCTTTTATAATCATAGAGTAGAACTCTTTTAATGTTCAAAGAGTGTAAAATTTGGAACTTACATGTTTTTAAAAACAGCAACAACAAAATTATCCATAATTTTACAATCCAGAGGCAATAACTGTTAATAATTAACTTTTATCTTTATTCTGGGTAAATGGACACTAGAAATGCTTTTGACTGAAACGTACAATTTGATTGTATGAAATGGAACATAGATACACAGAATAGTAACTTTTATGGAGAGACATTTAAATATTTTTCAAAGACTTAAGTTGGGTCCAATATGTTGGAAACAATTTTTATCTATCAATTTGGTTTCAATAATTCCTTAAGCTCAGCATGTTAATGGTAAAACATTTTCTAATTTCTAGTGATCTTCATTTTTCTTGTTCCCTAACCTCCCTAGTCATTTTTTCTGCCTGGTCCATAAGGGTATGCTTTTATTTGGTTTAAAGCAAAAAGGAAATGTTAACCAATTTTCAAAGGTGTCTATCAAAAAGGTGACAACTGTAATGCTGATTGGCACAGAGTAGTGACATGGCTGACAAGACCTGAATGCCCATGGCGCTGAACGTGCAGATGACAAGCATGTGACAACAGCAACAGACTATGTGTTGACCAGCACAGAGGGGGCCTGTCAGCCTCCAGCAACAAAGACAGGAAGAATAAGATGAAACTGTCAAAAGCATATAAAAAGAGTATCCAAAGATAACAAGCAATGCATTGTGCACAAGAGAGTCCCAATTTTAATACCACAGTATATAAAGAAAATAATAATTTGTTGTTTTTCTTTTCCTTTCTTTTTCTAGACCTCTGTTCATCCCTATTTTTCTTTTCAATGTCTCAATTCTTCCATAATTGCCTTTATTTCCCTATTTATAGTTTCTGGATACTCTTTACCATGCTCCAGACATGTCCACACATCCTCATCCCAATGGTAAAGATGAAAGCAGAGCAGAAATGAATAAAATCAAGAGCTCATGAGACACAGAGTGAAGAAGAAAGAAAAGCTTTCCTTCTCCACACAACAGAGCTGGGAACATCTGATAGAAGATGAAAAAAAGGGATCATTTTCCCCTCTCCTGCTTCTAGGTAAAAGGAGATGTAAGTTAGAAAAGTCACAACCCCACTTCCATGGCACACAAATTATCAATCTCCTGGGTCCACTTTGGGAATTCCTTTGATGGCCTTTGCCAAGTCTTGATTATCTGTACCTCTTTGAATGACTCAACCTACCACATGTCTACCATGAAAGCTTCTCCATTCCAAAGAAGAAAAAAGAAAAAAGACAAGATGATGTTGCTCTTTCAGCTTTAATTTTTATAAAAAGAACTGGATATAACAGAATAGATTAATTAGGGATACTCTGCACCATGCTAACCACAGTAGATTAGAATGCAACTCAGTTAGGCTCCTGCATAGACAAAAAGTTGTTCACCCATAGTGGGGCTGGAAGATTCAGGTGGATTTGTGTGTTGTTCCTTATAACAGTAATTGATACAAGTATTAAAAGTGAATAGAAGTGCTTCATTATTCTTTAGGAGAAATGGATTTGATCCAATGCTAGATATTTAAGTCTCAGATCTTTAGACTTACAACTATTTAAAATGCTCTCATTACTGAAATTCCAGCAAGAAAACAATAACTTTATTACCACAGGTCTAAAGCACTAATGGAGCCCTGGTGGCACAGTGGGTAGGAGCTATAGCAAGCTACAGCTGCTAACCAAAAGGTTGGCAGTTTGAATCTACCAGCCACGCCTTGGAAACCCTATGGGACACTTCTATTCCGTCCTATAGGGTTGCTGTGAGTTGGAATCGACTCGACGGCAATGGGAGTGTGCGTGTGTGTTAAAGCACTAACAATAACTTTGTTATTTTAGATCTAAAGCACTTAGCCTTTCCCCCCTTTTTCCTCATTGAAATAATTATTTTTAAATGCAGTTTTTAATAGCTTAAATTTTTCTGGGAGAGTGCTACAGTTGAGTTATATTAGAAGAAACTGTTTGCATATAAAGATTGATAATCATTTTCAAAAATTTAGAGATTACGTATTTTATATATATATATGTATGTATATATATATATATATAGTCATCCCTCTGGCCTAAGCATTGTCAGCACTTTGATCCTCTTTAACATCAAAATAACCTGTTTCATACTTTTGATTAAATACTGCTTGTTATGAATATCCTTATAGTGACACATAGTACCAAGATGGTGCAAAAGCAAAAGATTCTCAATAGATAAAAGAATAAATCAGAGGTAAAGGAGTTAACCCTCTTGGCTAGGTTGTTCCCAAAAAGCAAACCTCCCAGGGTTCCATACTGATGTTATTGATTCTTTCTATATGGTAAACACCACAAATTTTAGTTTAAATTCAGTGCTTTACTGTGAAATTTGTTTATAGTATCATAAATGTTATTTTTTAATAATGCCATAAGATGTTAATTTAATAACACAATTGATATGCCCTTTAAAATGTGATTCTTAAAATAGGCCTGCTAAATTTTAGTCATATTTATGTCATTGCTTTATGATTAGAACACAAACTATTTCCTAGGGATTTCAAATTCAATTTTCTAAGGATGGTTTAGTGGGAAAATATTGTTAAAAGTTGAAATCCCACCATAAAGCCAAATTTTTAAGGACATATCTGAATTGCATATTGAAGAACATGGTACGGGTAAAAAGGAGGAGAACACATAAAGGTAAAACAGTGGAAAGATCAAATATTTTGTTTTTAATGAAGGCAATGTCTCTTAGGAAAGTAAAACTTTCATTGATGGGCTAGCTCACGTGTAGTTGTAGCATGTTTTACAAGGATACAGTAAAAATATCCATTGTTCCCATATCATGACAAAATGCTCATCTCTGAGATCTTACTGACACTGATCCCAGCAGGCCTTTTACTCCACCAAAAGAATCGTTCCCTGCTGCCATTAGCACCTAATTGGCCCAGCAGCTAACCCAGAAGAGACCTTTCCTTCTGCGGTCACTACCCCCTGCCATGATTTGCACCCACTGACACTGGAGCAGCTAATTCACCTTCACGACCTGTCAGCTTCCACTTGGGTCACTTTAACTCTGCCTCCTTTGTGACATAGATCTGTTTTTAAAACGGTGATAATCTAGGAAGCATTCCTCTTGAGATTCAGTTGTGATTACATAATCTGTCACAGACCCGAATGGGTTATAAATACAGTCAGACACTGAGATTTCACCAGGGATAAGGCATTGGAAACCCTTATGTCAAATAATTTACTTGCTTGCCCTTAGAAGCAATTCTGTGTTTTCATTCATATACGAAACCACGCAATGAGGGCAACACTGTTATCAAAAGAAAGGAAAAAAAGCTCTTAGCATTTAGCTAAACATAATTTTACAAGTTATCCTCTGATCTAGGCACTGAAATCAAAAGTACACAGTTGGAGTGAATGGTAATTGGAGCACTAAGTGATCTGAATAGTGATAATTGGTGTGTCATGGCCCAATACAAGCAAAAGAGAATACATAAATAGGAATAATTCTGTTCTACTCGATACAATTTCATATACATTAAGCAATGAAGATGCGATTATCCATGGTACTAGAGCCCCTCAATTACATATGTTCCCTTCACCACAGCTTCAGTTTCCACTCTAAGCTCACACTTAACTTTCTCGCAATTTTTTTTTTTTTTTTAATGTAAGCCCTTTATGCCAGCAGATCTGTATACGCAATTCGGTAAGGAAATAGTAATCTTGGCTTAAAGCCAGTCACCATCTCATGCTGGCCTGAAACCAGCCATGCTGAAAACTGATTCTCACCTTGTCTTGCACAGGAACTACTGACATAAAGTACGTTCATCTACGGCCACCTGCACACTCACTCATGGAGTGGCACATCCCTCACACAGGCATCAATCCACATGCCCAGATGGGTGCCAAGAGAATAGGGCTTCCCCCAGCCTTGTGTTTGTTATATAGATAGATGCACACATGCACAGATACACACACCCACAGATTGACACTGCAGAGGCATTCACACATGTACGACCATACCTACATTCACTCAATAAAACAAGCACAGCATTGCCCAAAATCCCGTCCACGGGCCACTGCTCCCATTACACACTCAAAGGAAAAGAACTGTCCCGCGGACGAGATTCCCAAGGGCAAATAGACAAGGGAATACTGTGCAATATCCCCCCACCTTTTAGACTTTCTCAGTGTACACTAGCCAGACTTTCATTACAGAAACACATTTAAATTTGTATCAGTCAATATTTCCCACATTTATTTAATCAAGTGAACTTTTTTTTCCTGAAACACTTACTGCATGTGTGGACAATGCTAAGTCTGAAGATTTACAGCCATTACATATTGACAAGGATAAATAAGTGGGCAAAAGGAAAAGAAAGAAAAGGGTGGAATGTGAAGTGTGGATGAAATATCTCATGAAAACAAAGTATCTATCATAAAAAAATACTAAATCTATTAAGAACCAATATTTAAATCAAGAAATATTTAAGGTTATTTATTTTTAATATCCAGTCCCTATAAACAGAAGCTGTGTCAAAAAGTAGTTTGTTTATGAAACGAGTCTGTGGCTAACGTTTATTGACAAAAGTTTAAATTTCAATATATAAGAACTCCAGTGACAGACAGTAAAAAACATTAAGGATGGGGAGATATTTCTCTTTTCCAGAAAGAGTCAGAAGGAAAACTTGCCATGATGCTTGTTAGAGATGGCAGAGTCATACTGAAATGAACTCTCAATTTTGTTTTTGGTTTCACAGAATAAAGAATCAGGTCTGAGGAAGTTTCCAGGAGAGGAGCCATGATGTCCTTGCTCACCCACGTGTCTGCCTCACGTGCACAAGTGTAATGACAGTGAAAGTGGAACCAAGGACAGTCAAAAATCTGGGCCACACATAAGCCTAGTAGTTCTAATAAGTGAGCAATTCAGAGAGGAAAAAAAAGCCAAAAATATCTCTTTAAAGCCAGAAATAGAGAAGGAGAGTGCCAGAAATATGAATAGCAAAGAGGCAGGAAAAAAAGGCACCAAACTATGCAAAGGCCACTGTTTTCATTAACCTATTTCAAGGCATACATTATTTTTAAAGTGTTTGGCAATATTTTTATTTTGATATATTTTAATAAAGAGTTCTATTTTTTATTTGCAAAAGCTACAAGTGGAAAAAAAAAAAAAAGGATAGTTAGGAAATCAAATAAAAACATGTTCCTTATCAGTCAGACAGGCCAGAGGACCCAGTGTCACCCTTATCACGAATTCAATTCTTGTAGGTTAATTCAGCAAACTTGCATGAGTGTGGTAATGGAAAATATCACAAGAACAAAGGCTGACCATGGTACTCGTTGAGGCATTTCTCCATTTTCTATTGACAACGTCTTGATCATAATCTTTTTGCACAGACCACTGGGCCCAGGGCTGTCCACCAAGAGCACACTGAATGATGAGGTCGGGTTATTCTATACAGTCATGCTTCATGTCTCCAATATAACCTGGGTCTTTAGGGCAGTACTGCCTATGGCCTTTTCCCTAGACTATGAGTTTTTGCCTCTACAAAAAGAGCTTAATGCCCAGTCATCTCAATATCTCAGTTTGTTTTCACGGCTTTAATCAGTGCTGCATACTTACCTAATTTTAGAGGTATCAGCGGAGTCCCTGGGTGGTGCAAATGGTTAACATGTTCATTGCTGACTGAAAGTTTGCCAATTCGAGTCCACCCAGAGGTACCTCATAAAAAAGGCCTGGAGATCTACTTCCCAAAAATCAGCCACTGAAAACCCTATAGAGTACAGTTCTACTTGACACACATGGGGTCTCCATGAGGGGAAATTGACTCAATGGCAACTGTTTTTTTTTTTTCAGAGCTATCAGTGGACTCATTGTTAGTGGTAGAGAGAAAGTCCATATAAATTTGTAATTTTAATTCAGACGATTTTGAGAGTGAAAGAGAAGCCAGCAGGATTCTGGGGCCATGGATATAAATTGGCATTGTCCTGGGCAATGAGGGCATGTGGTTGCCCTATGGAGAGAGGACTGGATGCTAAATTCTAACCTAGTCTGGAAATTGTAAATATCACTTATGGAATTTCAGATGAAAGGTGCCAGTTAAAAATTCCCCTCTGAGTAGCTTTGGCATTCTCCTCACTGTCTCTAGGTTCTCTACCTATTCCTGACCAGCCTGGCTATGAGCTTACATTCAGACAATGTCTCTCATCCAAGTGAATCTTCCAATCTTTAGTTAAACTATTCACATAGTCAATTCAAAGTGCAAAGGGAACATGATAAAAAAATTCTAGTAACAAACATGTTTTCAAAAGATGTCATAAGGTCAAAGAACAGCTCCTTTTTCTCTGCTCGGGGCTTTTTAAAAAGGGGAAGCCACAATGTTCTGTTTTTAGATCTATTCTGATTTCCACTCTAAAAATAAAAAATAAAAGGCACCACACTGTGAACATGTAAAGAATGAAAGAAAATCTCAGGAGACTCACATAAAAGATAATAAAACCAAAGGTTATGATCATCACAAGCTCTATTAAAGCCCCCAGCAGTGTCGGCAACAAACCTGCGGGACACTCTGAAGGAGCATTCAGTAAAATCGGGATTGTAGTTTAATAATTTTACTTAATTGGCTTTTTTTCCAGAGGTCAGTTAATTAATTTCAAGGTCATGGACTTCAGAGCATTTATTTTCAAACTTTAGTCCTAAGTGTAGACCAGGTAGGCAATTCCCTTCATTGTGTGATTTGATATGTTCCAAAATTCTCCCTGCTGAAAAAAAAATCACTAGTCTGTCAAGGAAACTTTGTTACTATGTTCCCTGCCATCTTCTATAACAGTAGTTATTAACCTTGTTGGGTCAAAGGCCTCTTTTGAGGATCTGATGAAAGCAATGGACTCTCCCCTCACCCCCCCAAAAAATGTACAGGTGACATTCACTAAATATTATAAGCAATTTCAGGAGTTTCAGAGACCTTGCCCACCCTTCCTCAAGCCCATCCATGGACAGTTGAGACATTTGCTCTTTTAGGATTTTCAAACAAATGTGTTTTTAAAAACTGGGCTTAGATGTTTTGCTAATTTGAAGGTAATACGTTCCCAGGTTATTCCTTTTATATGGTTAGTTAATATACATTGACTTATTACAGTATACTTTAATACAACAATTAGTAGGATCGCCAAAAATTGAGACTCACGGCTAAAAAAAAGTGAACAGTAGTAAAACTAAAACTAAGAAAGTCTACATCTGTAGACAACTGAGATGAAACATTTCATTCATTCAATCAATAATTAATTATCAACTGTTTCAGATATTACGCTATGTCCCAGGAATAAAATGAAGAATAAGTTAAAATGTCTATAAATCTAACGTTAACATATTAGCTAATGCTTACAATGAAAGTGGAAGGATTTTAAGGAGAGAATTGACAGAATAATAGTAAGCATTTATAAAGAACTTGCTATATGTCAGGCCGTGTGATCTATCTATACTTAACAACCAAATGCAGCAAATACTTTTATTTAAACACTGTTTTATAATGAAGACACTATAGCATAGAAAACCTGAGCAATTTGCTAGGGTCACTCAGCTGGTAAGTGACAGAGGAAAGAAATTAGGCCAGGGCTGTGTGACACAGAGGCTCTGCCCCTAACTTTTGCATTATCTAGATTTGCTTATTTAAAAGCTACTCTAGGAGGCACGTGGAGGGTAAAATGGGGAAGAAGGAGACTGGGGGAAGAAAACTAGTTACAGATAGTTTCCGGAGGCACTGAAGTCTTTAATCAAGATACAACTGGATAAGAAGGAGTGTATTTGAGAGATTGCACTTAGTGACTAATTAGTTATAAAGAGTTAAGAGTAAAGAAAGCTCAAGAGTGACTCCTAGCCTTCTGAGTTGAGTGACTCGGAGAATGATGGTATTTATGGATTAAACTGTGTCCTCCAAAAAGACATGTTTAAATCCTAACCCCTGTATCTGTGAATGTGACCCTGTTTGGAAATAGGATCTTTGAAGATGTTATCAAGTTAACATGAGGTCATACTGGAGTAGGGTAAGTCCTAATTTGATATAGCTGGTGTCCTTATAAAAGAGAAGATACACAGAGACAGAGAGACGATGGCCATGTGGAGATGCATCAGTATATAAATGGTAACTAAAACCATAAATAAGTCAAGGTACGCAAAAGATAGCCAGCCATCAACAGAAGCTAAGAGAAGGGCATAGAACGATTCTCGCTCAGAGCCGTCAGGGAGAATCAACACGACCAACACCCTGATTTTGGACCTCAGCCTTCAGAACTAGAAGACATGATTTCTGTTCATATAAGCCAAGGAGTTTGTGGTATTTTGTTACAGCAGCCCTGGGAAACTAAGACACCTGATGTCTAAGACAGGAAATTAAGGAGGAATAGCTTAGGAAAAGAGAAGGAAATGTAACCAGTAACCAATTAATATTCTTTAGTTGGTGGCTCCTATAGCCCTGGTGGTGCAGTAGTTAAGGGCTTGGCTGTTAACCAAAAAGTTAGCAGTTCGAATCCACCAGCTGCTCCTTGGAAACCCTATGGGGCATTTCTACTCTGTCCTATAGGGTCGCTATGAGTCAGAATTGACTCGGGGGCAATGGGTTTGGGTTTTTGGGGCGGGGGGTGAGTTATAGGACATCTAGTACACTACTGAGTATATGGGTCTAAAGTTCAAGAAAGGGTTTTAAGCTAGTGCAGGGCTTCTTAGGGTGTGGTCCACAGACACCTGGGCTTTCGTGAGACACTTTTAGGAAACCCATAAGTTCGAAACAATTTAAAGAATGTCACAAAGACATGAACAGATTTGCCTTTTTCACTGCGTTGATATTTTTACTGACGGCACAAAAGCAACAGTGGGTAAAACTATCGGCACCTTAGCACAAACAAAAGCAATGGCCTCTACTGCCACACACTTGCTTTAAAAAAAGAAACAAATCCCATTTCACTTGAAAGTGCTGAAAAAACTAAAATATTATATTTCATTATAATTTTAATGAACAATTTTATTATAAATAATTTATAATTTAATTATAATTTTATTAAATCTCAACTCTTCTGTAGAACTCTTTTTAATATTTAGAGTGATGAATGGGAGGTGCACATGTGGCACTTATGCTACAGACTGAGGTACAATGGCTGTTGCCTCAGGAGAAATATGTGTGCAACTGAGTTGTGAGCTGATGTAACCACTTTTTTCATGGGTTACCATTTTGTTTTTGTTTTTTCTTGAAAGAACAACTGCAGATAAACTGTTTTTACTCAGATGAGATTACTTAGCGGACGTTTTCTCAAAATGAACAGTATGAGGATACAGGGGCAAGATGGCGCTCTAGGCAGAAACACCACGCCGTCCCTCCACAGCAAAGATCCGAAAAACTAAGCCTAACAGAGAATCAACAATCCTGAAACCCTAGAACACCAAATGAAGAGATAAAGAACTCAGCCAAACACCAAACGGAGTGAGAATACTAAAAGAGAACGGAGAGCGAGGAGAGACTCAGGCAGAGATTCCTTACCAGCTAACGCAGCGCGGATCCACCATCTTGGATTCCTATCGGAGACCAGCAAACGGGAGAGCAGCCTTGCAGAGCATCTGGTCGGAGACAGAACGACCGGTAAACTGCGGTGCGCGCTCTCCCACCACCCACCCCTCTCCGCCTCAGCTGGGGATCCCCTGCTTTCCGTGGCCAGGGTCTCTGGGCTGGGGGGTGCTGGTGCTTGGATTCCGCGCGCCTGGGCTGGCGGCTTTCTGGGAGCCGTTTGCTGGCAGCTAGCGAACCTTTCTCTGCGGCCTCCCCCTCCTTTTGCCTGGGTGCCTGGTTCCGAGTGCCGTCTCTGCTCTCTCCTGCGGGGCTGTAGGGCTGCGTGCGGGCGTGTGGCTGTTTCTGGGTCTGGGCTCCCGCGTGGGTGGGATCCCGGGGCCTTTGTTTGTTCGCCCCTCTGCTTTCCGTGGCCGGGGTCCCTGGGCGGGGGGGCGCTGGTGCTTGGGTTCCGCGCGCCCGGGCTGGGGGCTTTCTGGGAGCCGTTTGCTGGCACCTAGCGGACCTTTTCCTGCCGCCTCCCCCTCCTTTTGCCTGGGTGCCTGGTTCCGAGGGCCGTCTCTGCTCTCTCCTGCGGGGCTGTAGGGCTGCGTTCGGGCGTGTGGCTGTTTCCAGGTCTGGGCTCCCGCGCGGGTGGGATCCTGGGGCCTTTGTTCGTTGGCCCCTCTGCTTCCCGTGGCCACGGTCACTTAACCCCGAGACTATCGGCTTCTTGGAATTCGCGCCCCTGAGTGGGGGCTCTCTGGGTCCCATTTGTAGGCACTGACTGCTGGTGTTGCCCTTTTTTTTTTTTTTTTTTTTCTCAATTTTATTTTTCTTCCTTTTTTGATTAGTTTTGTCATATTTTACCTCTTTTTCTCTTTTGTCTTTCTTCATTGCTTAATTTCTTGTCCCTCTATCTCTTCCTTCTCTTTCTGATCCCTGAATACCAGGCGATGTATGCCTCTGTACCTTCTGGCCAGGCTGAGCTGTGAAAATTGAGACCGACTCCCCCAGACCTCATAGCTGCATCGGTGCGATCCCTGGGAACTTTGCAGTTTTTTAACTTTTCTGATTTTCATTTGGTCATTCTTTCCTTTTCTTTCTCTTCCCCCTTCTGGTTTCCTCCATCCCATAGTCTCTCATCTGTACATTCCAACGACAAACTCCTCTAGCATTCTTTTATGTTTGTACGCTTTTTGCTCCTCCTCCTCTCTCCTCTCTCCCATATCCAGCTTAGCTTCACACATAACCATCTTCCCGCTGCACCCTACCTACCTGCACCGTGCACTAGACATCACATCACCAAGCGGTGCAGGCACGCCCTATTGGAACCTGCCCAGCACTGACTACCGACCGTCCTGGTGGCTGCGGTGAGTGCCACAAGCAACCCATCCCAGTGGCTCCTCCTCAACTAGATCTGCCCAGCTGTACCACAAGAAAGAAAAAAAAAAAAAATCTACAATCAATAAACGAGAGAAATATTTACTGAATGCCCCGAAAACAGCAAACAATATCAAAACATTTACAAAAACAAGACAAGATGGCTCCAATAGGCGTCCAAATTAAAACACCAGATAACTCTCCTGTGGAAGAAAATGCACTAGAAGTACCTGATACGGAACTCAAATCACTAATACTCGGAATTTTCCAAGAACTGAGGCAAAAAGCTGACAAACATGAGGAAAAAATAGACAAATTTATGGAAAATACAGACAAAAAATTGGAAGAATTCAGGAAGATGATGCAAGAACAAAATGCCAAAATAAATTCACAACTCGAAATTATACAAAAACAACAATTAGAAATCCAAAAGATAAACAACAAGATTTCAGAAATGGACGGTGTCATAGAAGGGCTGAGAAGTAGATTTGAAACCATGGAAGACAGGATCAGTGGAACTGAAGACAAACACTTGGATACAGCTCTCTTTGAGGAAAACTCAGAAAATAGAACTAAGAAAAATGAAGAGACCCTGAGAGTTATGTGGGACACAATTAAAAGCAAAAACTTACGAGTGATTGGCATACCAGAACAGGGGAAGAAAACAGAAAACACAGAGAGGATCATTGAGGAACTGCTGACAGAAAACTTTCCCAATATCATGAAAGATGAAAAGCTGGTCATCCAAGAAGCTCAACGAACCCCATATAGAATAGACCCCAAAAGAAAATCACCAAGACATATCATATTCACACTCGCTAAAACTAAAGACAAACAAAGAATCCTGAGAGCAGCTCGGGAAAAACAAGAAGTCACATACAGAGGAGAAACAATAAGACTAAGCTCAGATTATTCAGCAGAAACCATGCAGGCAAGAAGGCAATGGGATGACATATATAAAATCTTGAAAGAAAAAAATTGTCAGCCAAGAATAATATATCCTGCAAAACTCTCATTCAGATTTGATGGTGAAATTAGGTCATTTCCAGATAAACAGAAACTAAAGGAATATGCAAAAGTCAAACCAAACTTACAAGAATTATTAAAGGGAGTTCTTCGATCTGAGGACAAACAGCTTAAGCCCTCAGGCAGGACCTAGGACCTAGGATGCAGGTTAACATGAACCAGATACCATTCTAGGAACTGAACTACAGACGACTTTCCAAAAACAAAAGATATACAACAGGGAATCAGAGAAATCAATCAAAGGATGACAACAACATCAAAACAATGAAAGAGGGAACAAACAGCATAGGTATAGAACCTTCTAAAGGAGAAGAAGGCAAGGTGATACCAAGTAACGGTAGACTGCTTTAAAATTATAAAGATAAGGGTAAAATTCATGGTAACCACAAAAAAAGTTAACAAACCAACTCATAAAAATAAAGACGAAAAACATAAAGTCTCAACAAAAACAAAACCTACAAAAACAAAAGAAATGAACACAAAATCCACAAACAAAAGGAACTCAGCACAAGAGAGTAAGAAGAACAAAGAAAACTTCAGCATCACAAAAAAAAGCACTACAAAATGACAGCAACAAACTCACATCTATCGATAATTACACTGAACGTAAATGGACTCAATGCACCCATAAAGCGACGGAGAGTGGCAGAATGGATAAGAAAACAGGATCCATCTATTTGCTGTCTACAAGAGACACATCTTAGAAACAAAGATGTGAATTTATTAAAAATCAAAGGTTGGAAAAAAATATATCAAGCTAACAACTATCAAAAAAGAGCAGGAGTGGCAATTCTAATCTCAGATAAAATAGACTTTAAAACAAAATCTACCATAAAAGACAAAGAAGGACACTATATAATGATTAAGGGGATGATCCATCATGAAGACATAACCATAATAAATATCTATGCACCCAATGACAGGGCTCCAAAATACATAAAAAAAACTCTAACAGCACTGAAAAGAGAAATTGACAGTTCCACAATAATAGTAGGAGACTTCAACACACCACTCTCAGTAAAGGACAGAACAACTAAAAAGAAACTTAGCAAAGATACAGAAGACCTAAAGGACACAATCAGCCAACTGGACCTCATAGACATATATAGAACACTCCATCCAACCGCTGCAAAGTACACATTCTTTTCCAATGCACATGGAACGTTCTCCAGAATAGACCACATCTTAGGCCACAGAGCAATCCTCAACAAGATCCAAAATGCTGAGATAATTCACAGTATCTTCTCTGACCACAATGCCATCAAGGTAGAAATTAACACTAGAAAGAGCAAGGAAAAAAAATCAAACACATGGAAACTGAATAATAATCTGCTTACACATCAATGGGTAATAGAAGAAATCAGAGATGGAATTAAAAAATTCCTAGAATCAAATGAAAATGAAAACACATCATACCAAAACCTTTGGGACACAGCAAAGGCAGTCCTCAGAGGACAATTTATAGCAATAGATGCACATATCAAAAAAGAAGAAAGGGACAAAATCAAAACATTAACTACAGAACTCAAACAAATAGAAAGAGAACAACAAAAAAAGCCTACAACCACCGGAAGAAAGGAAATAGTAAAGATCAGAGCAGAAATCAATGAAATAGAGAACAGAAAAACAATAGAAAGAATCAACAAAACCAAAAGTTGGTTCTTTGAAAGAATCAACAAAATCGACAAACCACTGGCCAGACTGACAAAAGAAAAACAGCAGAGGGCACAAATAACCCAAATAAGAAATGAAATGGGGGACATTACAACAGACCCAACTGAAATAAAAAGGATTATAACAGAATATTATGAAAAACTATATTCCAACAAATTTGAAAACCTAGAGGAAATGGATAAATTTCTAGAAACATACGGCCTACCCAAACTACAACAAAGTGATATTGAAAATCTGAACAGACCCATAACAAGAGAAGAGATTGAAAAGGTAATAAAAAAACTCCCAACCAAAAAAAGCCCTGGCCCAGATGGCTTCACTGGAGAATTCTACAAAACATTTACAGAAGAGCTCGTACCAGTTCTACTCAAGTTATTTCAGAGCATAGAAGAGGAAGCAACACTTCCAAATTCATTCTATGAAGCCAGCATAACGCTGATACCAAAACCAGGCAAAGACATCACAAAAAAAGAAAATTACAGACCAATATCTCTCATGAATATAGATGCAAAAATTCTGAACAAAATTTTAGCCAATAGAATTCAGTATCATATCAAAAAAATAATACACCACGACCAAGTAGGATTCATACCAGGTATGCAAGGATGGTTTAACATTAGAAAATCCATCAACGTAATCCACCACATAAATAAAAGGAAAGAAAAAAATCACATGATTATCTCAATTGATGCAGAAAAGGCATTTGACAAAGTCCAACACCCATTCCTGATAAAAGCTCTCAATAAAATAGGTATAGAAGGGAAATTTCTCAACATCATAAAGGGCATCTATGCAAAACCAACAGCCAACATCATTCTTAATGGAGAAAGGCTGAAAACATTCCCCCTGAAAACAGGAACAAGACAAGGATGCCCTTTATCACCACTCCTATTTAACATTGTGCTGGAAGTTCTCGCTAGAGCAGTAAGGCAAGAGAAAGAAATAAAGGGCATCCAAATTGGTAATGAAGAAGTTAAACTCTCCCTGTTTGCAGATGATATGATACTATACATAGAAAACCCTAAAGACTCCACGAGAAATTTACTGGAACTAATAGAAAGATTCAGCAGAGTAGCAGGATACAAGATAAACATTCAAAAATCAGTTGGATTCCTATACACCAGTAAAGAGAACGATGAAAAGGAGATCAGGAAATCAATACCATTTTCAATAGCCCCTAAAAAGATAAAATACTTGGGAATAAATCTGACCAGGAATATAAAAGACCTATACAAAGAAAACTACAAAACACTGCTGCATGAAACCCAAAGGGATCTACATAAATGGAAAAACATACCATGCTCATGGATAGGCAGACTCAACATTGTGAAAATGGCAATTCTACCTAAAGCAATTTACAAATACAATGCAATTCCGATACAAATACCAACAGCATTCTTCAAAGAGATGGAAAAACTAATTATTAACTTTATATGGAAAGGGAAGAAACCCCGAATAAGTAAAGCACTACTGAAGAAGAAGAATAAAGTTGGAGGACTCACACTACCTGACTTGAGAACCTACTATACAGCTACAGTACTCAAAACAGCCTGGTACTGGTACAACAACAGAGACATTGACCAATGGAACAGAATTGAGAACTCAGATGTAAATCCATCCACCTATGGTCACCTGATTTTTGACAAGGGCCCAAAATACATCAAATGGGGAAAAGACAGTCTTTTTAACAAATGGTGCTGGCAAAACTGGATATCCATTTGTAGAAAAATGAAACAGGACCCATACCTCACACCATATACAAAAACTACTTCAAAATGGATCAAAGACCTGAATATAAAGCCTCAATCTATAAAATTCATAGAAGAAAAAATAGGGCCAACACTTCAGACCTTAATACATGGCATTAACAGGATACAAACCATAAACATCAACACAAAAAACCCAACAGATAAACTAGATAATTGGGATCTTCTAAAAATCAAACATCTATGCTCTTCAAAAGATTTCACCAAAAGAGTTAAAAGAGAACCTACAGACTGGGAAAAAATTTTTGGACAGTACAAGTCAGACAAAGGTCTAATCTCCATAATCTACAAGAAAATCCAACACCTCTACAACAAAAAGACAACCAATCCTATCAAAAAATGGGCAAAGGAAATGAACAGACACTTCACCAAGGAAGACATTCAAATGGCCAACAGATACATGAGGAAATGCTCGCGATCACTAGCCATTAGAGAAATGCAAATTAAAACCACAATGAGATACCATCTCACCCCGGCATTACTGGCACGAATCAAAAACACTGGAAATAACAAATGTTGGAGGGGCTGCGGGGAGTCGGGAACTCTTTTACACTGCTGGTGGGAATGCAAAATGATACAGCCATTTTGGAAAATGATATGGCGTTTCCTCAGAAAGCTAGAAATAGACGTACCATTCGATCCAGCAATCCCACTCCTAGGAATATATCCTAGAGAAATAAGAGTCATCACTCGAATAGACATATGCACACCTATGTTCATGGCAGCATTATTCACAATAGCAAAACGATGGAAACAACCTCGATGTCCATCAACAGACGAATGGATACACAAACTATGGTACATACACACAATGGAGTACTATGCAACGAGAAAGAACAATGAATCGGTGAACCATCTCATAACATGGATGAAACTGGAGGACATCATGCTGAGTGAAATAAGTCAATCACAAAAGGACAAATATTGTATGAGACCTCTATTGTAAAAACCCATGAAAAAATTCACATGCAAAATGTAACAATCCTTGTTGGTTACCAGTGATGGGAGGGGGGGGGGGGGATACTAAATAGGTAATAGGTAAGTGGTAACTTGGGTGAGAGATGAGATAGTACATAGTACAGGGGAAACTAACACAACCTGCACAAGGAAAGGTCATGGAGGCCCTATAGACACATCCAAACCCCCCGAGGGACTGAGTTGTTGGACGGAGGGCTCTGGGGACCATGATCTCGGGGAACATCTAGCTCAATTGGCATGACACTACTTATAAAGATAATGCTCTACATTCTACCTTGGTGAGTAGTGTCTGGGGTCTTAAAAGCCTATGAGCGGCCATCTAAGATACTCCACTGATCTCATCCCTTCGGGAACAAGGGAGAACGAAGAGAACAGGATACAAGGAAAAGATTAGTCCGAAGGACTAATGGTCCACAGCTACCAAGGCCTCCACGGGACTGAGCCCAGTACAGCTGGATGGTGCCCGGCTACCACCAACGACTCCTCTGACCAGGATCACAACAGAGGGTTCTGGACAGAGCTGGAGTAGGATGTAGAGTATAATTTTAACTCCCAAAAAAAAAAAAAAAAAAAAAGAAGACCAGATATACTGGCCTAAAGAATACTAGAGAAACCTCGAGAGTGTGGCCCCCAGACACCCTTTCAGCTCAGAGGGGAAGTTACCTTCAAGGTTCGATGTTAAGCCTGGGAATGGACACCCCAGTAAAACTAAATGGGGCTAACGATGTACAGGAGTCCGGTGACAAGGGCCAGAAGGCAGAGGGAGAGTAGGAAACTGATGATAAGGAACACAAATTGAATAAGGACACTGTCGATGTATTATGAGATTGTTGACCACTGCTATAGGGCAACATTTGTAGTAACTATTAAATGGGAGGCTGTTTTGTCCTGTAAGCCTTCATCTTGGGCGAGAATGGCAGCACAATTGGAAGAGCATAGTCAATATCACTTAAATGTGTAAGTAAAAAGTTTTGAAATGGTGTTTAAATAAAATAAGAATAAATAAATAAATAAATAAATAAATAAATAAACAAATGAGACTAAAGAGGTACAATAGTCCACTGACAAGGTCCAGAAGACAGAAGGGGACAAGGAAGCCCCCTGGTGATAGGGAACACAAGGTGGAGTAAGGATATTCTTGATGTGCTGTGAGATTGTTAACCATTGTCATAGGGCAACATGTGTAGTAACTGTTAAATGAATAACTATTTTTTCTGTAAGCCTTCATCTTAAGTGAGAATAACAGCACAGTTGGAAGAGCGTAGTCAATGTCACTGAACTGTGAATGTAGAAATTTTTGAAACGGTGTATCTTTGGCCATCTGTAATTTTCATCAAAAAAAAAGGTTGAGAATTTAGAGGCTTAATACGTTGTGGGGTTGTTAACCAATGTCAAAAAACAACATGTGTACTACTATTTCATGAGAAACTATTTGCTCTGTAAGCTTTCACCTGAAGTACAATAAAATATATATTAAAAAAAAAAAAAATGAACAGTATGAGCCTGTCACTTCAAGGAAAAGTACTTGTGGTCAGTAATGAAATTTGAGCGTTCAAACAAAAATGAGAATTTTGGAAAACTTGCATCCATTACTATGAGTCTGGAAGCTTTCAAATACTTAACTTTTCTAAGAAGATAAGTGGTGACCATAACAAATTTGGATTTTTAATATTGTATAGTTAAATATGTCAACATTTGGAAAATGTGCAAAACTCAGGCAGTCAGTATTTTCCAAATGACCAACGTGTGATGTCACAATGTCGTGCATAGGTAAAAGATCCATTCGAAGAGCAAGATAAACCAATGGATTGCAATATGATAGAGTATGAGGAGTTCTTTGCTATGGTTTCTGATTCCAACTTGCAGCTTCATTTTTTGAAACGATTTCTTGTCGAGATCTACTGTAGTATCAAAGAAAAATATCCACTGTTATCTGAAAAGGCTATTAAATACATCTCCGTTTCTGAACCATATATCTGTGTGAGGCTGAATTGTCTTCAGTTACTTCAGCCAAAACAAAGTATCACGATAGATTGAATACAAAAGCAGATAAGAATTCCTCTGTCTTCAATTAATTCAGACGTAAAAGAGATTTGATAAAATGCCCACAATGCCTCTCTTCTCATCAAATGTTCTGCTTTATAAAATAGTTCTCAATAATTTTCAAAAGTATAAATGGTTACTATAACCATGTAAGACTCCTCAGTATATAAATGGTAACTAAAACCATAAAAAAGAGAGAATATTATTTGAAATAAATTCAGTGGGAAGTTAATTAAGACTGTTACTAGATTCAAGGGGGCAATAGTTAAGGGGATTTCAAAGAAGGGAGTTGGAGAAGAGTTCTTTGAAAGCCAGAGTGGCTAAAAATTTCTAAACACCTGAAACTAACTAACCGGATAATTGAGGGAGATCAAAGGAGCCCCTATGGCACTGTGGTTAAAGTGCTCGGCTGCTAACCAAAAGATCAGCAGTTAGAACCCACCAGCTACTCCAAGGGAGAAAGATGTGGCAGTCTGCTTCTGTAAAGATTACAGCCTTGGAAACCCTATGGTGCAGTTCTACTCTTTCACATCAATTTTGTTATTTTCTCTAAGGTCAATGTTGATATGTAATAGGTATCCCTGCATGCATACTAGGCATATAAAGGCATGGTAAAAGCAGGAACAAGCAAAGACGTAAACCTGAACAGCTTGATCCAAATGGCCACTTCGCAGACCAATCCAACACTTCTAAGAATATTCTATAATGTACAATAACTGATCAGGCCAATTGTTGTATTAATTGATTTAGTTGATACGACAAACAAGAAACTGACAATGTAGAGATAGAATATTCCAAAATCTAATTGATAAAAAATTTGAAAATAACCTCTATAAGCAAAGAGGTTGAAAATCCAGAAATTCTTTAATGACAGGCACTCAACATTAAGAAGGCCACCACTGATTTCATTTTATTTGAAAACCTAATAAAAGGAAGCAGGCTAAAATGGCTAAAAGGGCTCAGGTTACCGATTACAAAACTGCCTTGACACTGAGGCATTATAAAGTTTAAGAGCCCTCAAACATAAAAAGAAGAGCAAACAGGACATCTTAAATGTGAACCTTTAAAGAACATGTGGTAATGTTTGCATGGTATCTCGGTGTCCAGTGAGCATTGGTCTGATTTTAAAATACAGCTCCTCTGGATTGGAATGTTCGCTACCAAATATAAATAATCAGGACTAATGAGAAGTAACACACAGTAATCCTTGGGAAGTGTTTTGTTCCAGGAATCCTCCTGGTAAAAAAAACACGTTGATCGGCACAGCTAAAAGCAGTACTGCAGGTCTCGGATTCCTTGAGCCTGACGGAAAACAATATTTCTACTAAAGCTCCTTACATCATTGTGGGGTTTTGGTGTGTGGGTGTGTGTAGGTCTGGGTATCTGTACTTGTTTGTTTATGGGGGATGGTTTATTTTGTGGATTCATTCATTAGAGTAAAAATATAGATACAAAATTTTTATTTTATTCCATTTGAAACACATAGAAAGTTAGTAATCCATGAAGTATCACTGCTTATTTCCTCGCCTACCAGACAATTCTCATTATCCACTCCAGAGAGGCACTATTGCCAGGCAAGAAACCCTCTGTGGGAGCCAGTCATATCGTATCATAACAGCTCAATGATGCCCTCTAGTGGGTAGTCTCCGTGCTATAACTTTAAGGAAAAAATTGTATGTGTATTCCTAGTTTTCCCCTCATTCTCAATTATAATTTATGGCATTTTAGGAATTTGCACATTTCATAAGAAAAATATTATTTAATAGGGAACATGTACTCAATGGAAATTGTCATTAAAAACAGAAATTGAGAGTCTAAGATAGACGTAGAATCCACGTAAAATATATAAAAGCAAACTGTCCTCAGAATATCAAAAGGAAACTCTGTCTCAGCTATAATACCCATTCAGAGCCCCCAGAGATGGTTTTGGCCCTGGAAATTGGTTGCGATGGCCATAAGCTCCCTTCTTGCAGACACATATTCGAAGCAAAACAAGAAGTCTGTTGTAAGCACAACTAAGCCAAAAAGGTTAAGTGAGAAAGACAAAGAAGAAAAGAGAGGAAAGTATCTTTCTATGTCAACACACCTTTGCTAGGGCAAAAATCCCAGGCAAGCTGTCTTTGGTCAGGAGAAGATAATATATACAGACAAGCTGAGGAGAGAAGAGGTAAACCATGCTGTCCTGGGTAGATGGTTGAAGGGCATGTGTGACTGAGAAGCTACACAATTTGAGGCATGATATAGAATAAGTGTGATAATTATGTCATCATTGTGGAAGCCTGTGATCAAGACCCAGCACTCAATTGTCTGTTCTTATTGGGTGCTGTTGAGTTGATTCCAACTCATAGTGGCCCCATGTGACAGAGTAGAACTGCCCCGCAGTTGCATCACTAGGGTTGGTGTCACCCAATGTGGTAACTCATGGTGTCAGTCCTCCCCCCATGGACCTCCTCCCATACTAGACCATACAGAATCCTTAGTAATGTTTATTATCAATTCTAATCATAGACTAATATGTGATAAATACAGTTGTAAAGTGCTTAAGTGTATATTTCTTACATTATATGAATAATAACAGCAAAATTGTTTTGTAAAATCTTTCTACATTGTATTACAACATTATTGGTAACTGAGCAGAAGATGTTTTTTATTTTTCTCCCTCTTTTCCTTTAATTACTATTTCATTCTCAAAAAAGTTATTAATAGAGGTGCACAAAAACTAATTACCACAATATTATAGCTAAAACACCAGAAAATTTGGCAAAATCAGTGACTATAAAAACACCAGCAGTAGCAAAAACAGCTCATAGCGCGGGCTCGGGCTCGTAGCTTGTGCTCCTAGTGCGTGCTTCGCATGCAGACAAAACCACAGGATTCAAAGTATCATTGTAATTGCATAATAATGACAACTCTGATTGGAGCAGCATTAGAAGGTTCAAAAAGTAAATTAGCACAGAGTTTTATCCTTGTAGGTATGTCGATACACGTAAGCAGAGCTTACAAAAAAAAATTTTTGTTATAACTAACTACAGGTATATTTTTATTAAAAAAATAATAAATTTCTGCTGAAACACTGCACATTTTATAGACAGTCATTTTGGTGTCACCCCCTCTGACAATGTCACCCAGTGCAGTCCACAGCCCCTGCACCCCGCTAGTGATGCCGCCACCCAGTAGGATTTCTTGGCTATAATATTTTAGGTAGCAGATTACCATGTACAGAGCCTCTGTATGGGTTCGAAACCCAACCTTTCCGCCAGCAGCGGTACCAACCTTTTGGTTAGCAGCTCAGCACTTAACCATTGCGTCACCAGGGCTCCTTTCGATTGTCTGTAGTTGGATCCAATTTGAAAGCCAACACTGAGACTTAGTAAAGTACCCTGAAGCAGCGCTGTCCGCATTTCCCCGGACTGGAACTATCTGGGTTACACCGAGGAGGATCCCAGAGGACCCGCTGCAGACAAATCTCTCAGTCATGGGTGAAGCATTATCTGTAGCCCCATAGTGAGTAAAAACTGAAGACCGATATGTGAACTCGCTGCATACTTATTCATTTTATACATCTGTTGATTATTGCTACTTCTCCTTAGTGAATGTAGGTTCTGACATTCAAAAAAAATATCCTTTTGTAAAATTCCCAATGATCTGGTTAATATATATATAAATGTCTGAATTACATAGATCTGACCTGACTCTTAAAAGTCAAGCTCCTGGTGACCAGGAGAAATCCGATAAGAAACCATTTTGCAGCATTCTCTTTCATTCTCTCATTACTACTCTTGAATCAGAAGACTTGGATCAGAAGTTTGGAACCTGACTCTGCAAATAACAAGCTGTGCGGCCTTGCTTGATTAAATCATTAAACATCCCTGATGCTGTTTTCTTGACTAAAAAAACAAGGACAATAGTCCATGATCTTTGTATCTCACAGGATTACTGAAGGATTAACAAAATCACCTATGCAAAAGCACCAGGTATATAGTACTCAATTAGTATTTTGTTTTCTACATTATTTTTATGAGTTTATCCATTTTAATAATTTTCTTGAGTCTTACTTGTAGTTATTTTTTATTCAATAAACAGATCCTAAAGTCAAGGATCTCTTACCCAGTGAAAGATGGCAAAATATGAGTGAGGCTGATTTAGTGCAGGGACTCAGAAGATTTTCAAAATGTGTGTTCACTGTCCTGAGCCTCCTTGCTGGTGCTTGTACACCCACCCCTCTTCCAAACTCATTTCTGTTTCCTCAGAGATAGGACTATACATCAGTCCATAGCAGTAGCACATCTGCTGCATATTATTATGTTGATGCTATTTGATGCTCTAGAAATCATATAAATTATTTAAATCTTTCATCTTCAGTTAGGAAATCTTCTTTTGCCATTCCTAAATAAAAAATGTATTCCAGATGGATTCAGAATATGAAGGTGGGCATATCTTTATACTTGGAAATGTTTTGCATTCAAATTAAAAAAAAAAAAAAAGGCATATGGGTATGTTACTGGAACCCTGCTGGTGCAGTGGTTAAGAGCTTGGCTGCTAACAAAAAGGCCAGCAGTTCAAATCCCCCAGCCACTCCTTGGAAAGCCTATGGGGCAGTTCTTCTCTGTCCTATAGGGTCACTATGAGTCAGAATGGACTCAATGGCAATGGGTTTTGATTTATGTTTATTACTTGGTAGTTATATATTAGGAGTCTATCAACATACGTGCAGAAAAACTTTAACCTGGAAAAAAATGTGTTTTGTTGTTGTTCTTACATCTGACCCTAACTAAAGAGACTCTAAATTCAAACCTTTCCATTAAAGTCAGCAGTCTTGACTTAAAATGACATTCTTTTAAGCTTTTCAGAAGTTAACATAAAACTGTGACAGCAACTCATTTGAAAAGGAAAATCTCTGAAAAAATAAAAAAAAAAGAACTATACCTTGAACTAAGTGCTTTAGAATAATGTTTAATATAGTGAGCAATATTTGTAGTTAATAAAATAGTGTTGGTCACATTTTATGAGGGTATAAAGAAAAATGGAAAACCTCCATTCCCTTAAAATTTTGACTGTAGATGCGTAAGTTTTACACAGCAACACCTACTTTTGAGTCGTAATTCTCTACAACAGAGAGGGGATTTAAAAATTTAAAATTATAGTTATTAACCAAACTTCTAATTTTTTGTCATTTGTTTCAATTTCCTTCTCAGCAAAACTTTTTAGGATAGCTGTACTATGTAACAAGATTGATACATTTTTTATTCTACCTTCATTATTTTCCCTGGGGCAAGTTGCTACAAAAAGCTGGTAGAATGTCAAAAATTTGAGTAATTCAAGCTCCAGATAATAAAGCATAGCAGAAATTCAAGCAAAATTGAGTAACAGGAAAAGGATGGGCTTCCCTGGATGGTGTAACTGGTTTGCCCTCAACTACTAACCTAAATGTTGGTAGTTTGAACCCAGCAGAAGAAAGGCCTAGTAATGCTATTCTGTAACGATTACAACCAAGAAAACCTTATGAAGCAGCTCTACTCTGTAACACATAGAATCGACCAACACACAGAATCTGATTTTAACACATAGAATCAGAATCGACTCAACAGCAGTGGGTTTGGATTTTAGGTTTCCAATCAGAGAGAGCTGAGTCCAAATCCCTGCTCAATTGCTCATTAACTATATAACCTCGGGCAAGTTATCTCATCCATTTTAATTCTTAGATCATGGTGTTGTTGCGGGGAGATTAAAGAGCAAACAAGTACAAAGCAATGGGCACAAATTAGGTAGCTAGTACCTTCCACTGATTTTCAAGTGTCAATCATTTCAAGCATGTTTGTGTTTGCCTCAGTTAATGAAAATCTTAGTGCCTATCAGTGCAGGCCTTAAAAAGAAATTGCCTATAAAGCAAAAGAATACACAAAGCAATTTTGCTTCCAAAAGGCACCTTGTTTTATCAAATCAGTGTAGTTTAAGAAATGGATTTTATTACAAAAAATAAAAGCATCACATTAACTTTGTGCAAAATTAGAGTAGCAAAGTGATAATACATAACCATAATCAGCAGAGTAACAGTCACTGAATCAATCCGTGAACACCATAGAGCAGAATGAACAAGACTTTCGTAAAAGAACCGTGCTGACGAGCAAATACATTCTCTCAGATTGGCTCCTTCCTTGCTATGTTAGTGACAAGGAGTGTGGATGCCTCATCTGTGTTCTCACTACTTTATCCTTCCCTCCTCTGATCCTCCTTCCCTAAAGCATCCCAAGAACTGAAAGCAGCTAATTCGACCTATTGCAACTCTCATTTGGATCCCATTACTGCAAATATCCCTTCATCCAAACTACAAAGAACACTCCTAAATTTTATTCCACTGGCTAGAACTGCCCCAATTCTAACATAACTCAGAATCTAGCCCGAGTCTTCATCCCTCTTAAAAGGCTTACATTTTTCATCTCTGGAGTATTTTACATGCCATGTTCTAACTATCAGCCTAGTTGAGAAATGGATTTTATTATAAAAAAATAAAAGCACTGCAATAACTTTGCACAAAGCCAAAATGCCAAAGTGATAATACGTAGCCATAACCAGCAGAGTGAGAACCCAGGAAAACCTGGAAAATCACAGCTCTCCCGCCTTTCAGGCTCTTACGACTCTCTTCCAGAGAGATTTTCTAGACACTCTCCTGCTGGCTTCATTCCCAGACATGCCCTCCTTCTATTGCACCCCCATCACCATCGCACTGCTTAGCACTTATCTCGGCTACATCTGTGGCTGGTGCCATGTGTACCTCCACGTGTCCGTTCCCTGCATGTATACTTTTATGAGTTTTCTGTATGCTCCCTCATTAAACAGGAGCAAAACTTATGTCAGTTTTGCTTTCTGTCGTTTCACAAATACATAACAATTGCAGATTCCTAGAGGAGCTGTGGATCAAAAATGTACCTCTTACACTGGTCATAAATGTGCCCAGATAAACATTGCATGCCTTCGCTCAAAGATGTTTATAATCTAATGTAGTAAAATTCATTTTAAACAATAAGTAGCTGTCAACAAAGTCATTGTATTTCAGCCATAAGTATCATGATTCCTTAATCAGAAATAAATCTCTACAAAAGTTAACTTCTCTAAGAATGAAAGAATATGTTCCGTTTTATACTTTTGAAAGCTGTGCACCATTTTGTTGTTGTTATTTTGTTTTTAACTGCCACCGCACCATGTTTGAGAAGAGTTGGCTGTTTTGTACTTAGTTCCATTCATTTCCCTGACATTCCTTGATTCTGGGCCGGCTCCCCAGCCACCATCCTTCCTTGTCTCCGAGGTCCTGCCAGTGCAGCTCATTCAGTAGCCATCATCACAGTGAACTGTCTCCCAGCAGCTCCAGATGGAAGATGGGGGTAAATAGCTCCCTGATGAGTACTTTCCGATGCAGTGCCATCAATCAACTCGCAGCTGGGACCGAAAAACGGTTCAGTGACCGAACCAGCTCCTTTCTGCCAAAAACATAGCACTTATCTTAGGGCCCAGCTTCCTTCAAGAGGGAGATGTCACAGCTACTTGTTTCAGCATTCAAGCAGCCCTCACTACCTAAGATTTATACTCAGCTTTGGATAACCTTGGCTACTAATAGTCTTCATTTAGGTTTTTTTTTTTTTTTTTTTTTTTTTTTTAATTTATTTCAAGTATAGGAGACAATCAAATTGGTAACTGTGTTTGCTTTACTTCCCCTTGGAAAGGAAGAATCTCTGTATGCTTGTTTCTTTAATAAATCAGTACATACAAAATCAAATAATAGGTTATTTAGCCAGGTTAGTTGGTACATCAAATTATTTTTATGGTTCATATTCATCATCCAGCTCAAGACAGTAGTAATGTCGTTGAGTAGTGGTGTGCAGCAATGGTAAGTGGTTCATTTTTTTTCTGCAAGTAGCAGACGGAGGGTGGCCCTTCTTTAAGCCAAGATTTCCATGAGAAGGAACAGTTGGAGCTCTGCAGAAGAACAGCCTTGGCACCCTCACACTGCAGGGTAGACATCCGTGTGATGACTGCCAAGGACACATCTCTCTCCATTATAATGTGAGCAAGTGGATGATATACTAGAAGACATCACCATGGATTAGGTGAGCAAAAAATAACTATCAGTGAAAAAAATAAACTCCATTTATTGTTACATCTTCTGTCATAAAAATGTTAAATTCAAGTTATGGCACACATATCTACTTAGTAACATTATCTAAGGTAAGCCAATGAAAGTCATTTTCTTGAATAACAAATGTTATTTGCATCACCTATATCCTCCCCCAAAATTGTATATAGCTTACCTATTCTCTGCAACTACCTTTTCCACAATGCTGTGGGTCTCCCATCTCTCAACAACCTAATTTGCAGAGAGTAGGAAAGTTCTCCAGAGCTCTGCAAATCATCCTTTCCTGGTTCAGTAAGCTAATTTCCTTTTCTTCAGTTAGATACAAAAAATCATTCCACCCACAGATAAAAGATGTCTATGTTTACAAATTTTTTTCCATTTCTACACACACACATGCACACACACACACTTACATACATGCTCTTCTAATTTCTGCTTCAAAAGTACAGGAAAATTAGACACAAAGAGAATGAGAATGCCATTCATTCTACATGATTGTGCATATGTATGTGCTAAAGTATATGAGGGACTGTAGACAGGAGTTGTTAGCTGCCACTGAGTTAGTCCCAACTCACGGCAGCCCCATGCACAGCCGGATCAGATCGTTGGGATTCATAAGGTTTTCACTGGCTGATTTTTTGAGCAGTAGATCACCAGGCCTTTCTTTCTAGTCTTAGTCTGGAAGTTCCACTGAAACCTGTTCAGCATCATAGCAACACACAAGCCTCCACTGACAGACGGGCTGGTGTTGAGGTGCATTAGCCAGGAATCAAACAGGAGTAATAGCATATAAAATCAGAGAGATGGGATTGAGTTGAGTGACGAGAAAGACAAGGAGGTCAGGTATGATATTTTAGGAATTGCCCATGTCATTTTATAAGTGAGGAAACTCATACCTGTAAACATGAAAGCGCTTGCCAAAAATTGCCCATCTAGTGAGTGGCTGGCTCAGGACGAGTACCTGCACCTCATGAACTCACATTGACCAGGCCAAAGAGTTTGGATTATTTTAAGCTATGCCATGGTAAACAGCTGAAAGGAAATGACAGTATAAAAATCATTTGGGAGAAATCATTCTGCCAACAAAGAACATAGTACAATTATTCACTCATTCTACAAGTGTCTATTGAGCAACTAATATATTAAAGTAATTATGGGTTTATGAAAACAAGACTAAGTCCCTTGCATCCAAGGAAAGATTAGATAACCCTAGAACAACCAAAAAAAAAAAACCCCCATTGCCCTCGAGTCAATTTCAAGTAGATTCTGACTCATGGTTCCTTGTAGGGCAGAGTAGAACTGCCCTATAGGGCTTCCAAGAAGCAGCGGGTAGATTCGAAATGGCAACCTTTTGGTTAGCAGCTGTAGCTCTTAACCACTGTACCACCAGGGCTCCAAACCTAGAAATAACCATAATATAGGGCAGGCTATAAATGCAAGCTGTATATATGTAAGTTAAACGTCAATACTTAGCATCCCCAAATGAAGGCAATAACCCATTTGCTAAGTGATACAATAGAATATAAGAAACAAAATCGGGAAATCTCTGAAATTCTACCATAGGCAGATCATTTAGATTCAGTCCAGTTAAACCCACTACAAGATAATATTTAACAACAGTTTCCATTAGTGCCGTGTATAAAGATATCTCCACCACCCATCTGTCAGTTTGTCGTACCATGATGGCTTACATGTTGTTGTGATGCTGGAAGCTATGCCACTAGTATTTCACATACCAACAGGGTCACCCATAGTGGACAGATTTCAACAGAGCCTCCAGATCAAGACAGACTAGAAAGAAAGTCCTGGTGAACTACTTCTGAAAATTAGTCAATGAAAACCCTATAGATCAGAATAGAATACTGTCTGACTGGACTTAAACATGTCAAAGATCTTGAAGATGGTGCGGGATTGGGCAATGTTTCATTCCATTATAGATAGGGTCAACATCTATCAAAGCCAACTTGACAGCAGCTAAAAACAATAATGTAAAGATAATCTACTTGTAAAGTAAAATTTTAAATATCTATTTTCATAATGGAAGATATGTTCCTCTCAGTGGATGCCATATTTTTGGTTTATGAATTCCAAGGTGTTAAAGTATACATAAAAGTGAACCTACTCTAGAAATTGATCCCTGAAGAAAAGTACCTACTTTTTCTAAGTATTCCATGTAAGTGGAATTGCATTAATAATAACCAACATAAGGCTAATTTCCACTTTCTCACTTCATTATTCTAACACCAGCTATCCATCTGGCACTTTCTGTCTCTGACCCTAAACACCTAGAGTTGGGTCTCCACAAGTTAGGACTTCATCCTTCCAGGTCCTGCCAAATAGGCAAACACCAGCCTTTCTGCTAGTTCTCACTGTCCCCAGTGGGTTTGATAATTCAAAACAATGACTCACAGAACTCACCGAGACTACCTATACTTACAGTTGCCCAATTGTTATAACCAGAAAGATATAAAGGGTCACGTCAAGCAATGTCTGGGAGAGGTCCATTTTCCTCAGATATGTGCCACGCCCTCTCCAGTAGATGGACATTCTCACCAATCCAGGAAGCCCCAAAGAGGGAGAGCTCCAAGGTCCAGGGTCCCTTATAAGTCATTGGGACCTCGGTATAAAGGCATGACTGGGACTTCATTACATATCATAAATCAATGAATATGTATGATTGACTACATTGCTCCCCCTCACTTCCAGAGGCCTGTTGGCAGAGTAGGGGCTGTGTGGCCCCTCATGTTTAAGTGTTGCCTGGCTATTTTAGAAAACAAAGCCCCCTTGATTTCTCAAGAATTGCAAGGGCGCTTTTCAGAAACCAGAGACAAAAGCCACATTAAATTCTTTGTCCCACACAGGAATCATACAACATCCATCTTTTTGTGACTGACTTATTTCACTCAGCATAATGTCTTCAAGCTCCATTCATGTTGTAGCATGCATTAGGACTTCGTTTCTTTTTATAGCTGAGTAATATTCCATTGTATGTATGTACCACATTTTATTTATCCATTCATCTGTTAATGGACATTTAAGTTGTTTCTACCTTTTACCTATTGTGAACAGTGCTGCAGTGAACATTGGTGTACAAGCATCTGTTTGTATTCCTGCTTTCAGATGTTTTGGGTATATACCTATTAGTGGAAGTGCTGAATTATATGGTAATTCTATGTTTAACTTTTTGAGGAACCACAAAACTGTTTTCCATAGTCGCTCACCATTTTATAATACATAGTAATAATATATTTTAAAACTGACAAATATTTGTTAGGAGTCTTCAATGTTCCAGATTTTGTATCATTATATGAAATTGTCACAAAAGAAGTATGCATTCTCTTCTCACCAGGATATTTTCATCTAGATAAAGATCTGTTTATAGATGGAATCCATATTGATCAAGCAAATATAAAATAAGTTATTAATTGTGAAATATAGTTAATTAATACAATAGGTAAAAACAAGTGTGAAATCTGAACCACAAAATGAACTTGAAACACAGCTATTGTGAGAATGGACTGATGGCTCCCACCAGCACTGGAAAATGGAAATTGTTTAACTTTTTCATTTAAGGGGAGAAAAACAGGATTTAGAGCTGCAAAGTCCTAGAAACAGATACACTGCCTACAAGCCCTACTACTGTTTGGTTTTTTGCTGCTGAAACTTTACAGACACCAGAAAAGTAGAGCAGAAAAGCAATGTAAATTATTGAAGTGGTGCTGCTATTTCCTGAAGCAGCCAGGGTAGTCTGTCCATAAAACATTAACATGACATTTCTGAGCTTTGACAGGTTGTTTGGAAGAGACAGGGTAAAGAATACACAGGACCTTTGGTGGAAATGGAGAAATTTGTTCAGATAAAAACAAACAATCACTGTAGCTGGTTTGCACACCAGCCTCCACTGAAAAAACAGGAAGAAAACATAAAAATTTAAAGCCCAACACTGAAATAGATTAAACTTGTTCGCTATAATATGAGCAGGCAGGATTAGAAGTATCTGAGGCTTTTCTCTCCTCCTTTCCTCTTTCAAGGAAGAAAGATGTCCTGCCTCCTGAACTATGCTCAGCATTTAATTTATGCCTCTAGTAAATAACTGAGCTGCATGTCCTTTGTACACGGTGAATTAATGTGTTTATCCATTGTGACTAGAGGCAGGTGAACGATAAAAAGTCTTCGTTTCCTCAGCTGGTGAAAGGATCATTTCTGTTTCTAATAATGATTTTTGACAGTACTGGTTTCTAGGCAGAGCCAAGCTCACTCACATGTAGACAGCCTTGAGGAATATTGGCAAAGGAGTGCATCCCATGGAGTATGCCCTCCACCAAAGAATCACCCCTAGGAACCAGAGTCATTTCTTTGGATGTAGGCCCAGAGACTCCAGAAAAAAAAAAAAAAACCTCCACCTTTAATGATAACATATTTGTTGCAGTAAACATACCACAATGCTCTGAGTTTGAATTCATTAGCTCGTAGAGCCACTTCTAATGGGCCCCGGCTGGTGCAAATGGTTTGCCCCCGACTACTAACCTGAAGATTGGCAGTTGGAACCTAACTACAGATGCCATGGAAAAAAGGCCTGGTGATCTGTTTCTGTAAAGATCATAGCCAAGAAAACCCTGTGGAGTAGTTCTATTCTGTAACACATGGGGTTGCCATGAGTCAGAATTGACTCAACAGCAGTGAGTTTGGTTTTGGTTTAGAGCCATTCTATATAAATAATCTATGCACATATGTAGAAACCCAATCATGTTATACTTTTTCAAAGAAATTTTAACTAACACCAAAATATCTTCGTCTGTAATATAGCCTAATAAAAATGCCAAATCAGGACCTTTCTAGAAACAAACTTTAAGACATTTATTGAAATAATTTTGTAGATAAATTTTTGTCCACCTTGGCATAAAAATGGGCAGCAGGGCAAGGTGATTCTTCAAATCTTTCTTAAACGAGTATAAAAAGTAAACCAACGGAGGAAGTCAAATTACAACAGTGGAGATTATGCTACAAAATGCTAACATACATACTACAGGGAAAATTTGTCTTTCCTTTTTTGTGGTTTTTTACTAACTCATTTAAATAAGGACTTAAAATTAATAAACTAGTTTGTAATCATTGTTCCTCCATCTTAGTACATTTTTCTGAAAGTGACATCAAGATAGTTTCATGGGATATATGATTGTTCCATAAAAGTTGACTTGAAAATATCATTGATATACTCCAGTAGCCCTAATTCTCTTAAATTACATATTGTGGTTCTAAAATTATTTAACTTATTCAGACTTTATGTGACATTATTTATATTTTCTCACCTCTTTGATAAGCATAAACAAAACAAATTACAGATGCAGATATACCATAGTTTTCATTCAATATTATGTTTCTATATCATTTCCACTGTTTGATTTCCTATTACAGCATCACTCCAAGAGCTAGAGTTGGGGCCATATACTGCATACCAATAAGTTCAGCCCTGTCCAAGTCCTAAGAATAATTTAATACCAAGGTAAGAATAATATGATCACCTATGACACCAACACTTGGATCCACAGCTAGTCCACTTTACTATTTTGATCTCATATTTCAGTTTCAGTAAGTACTTGCTTTATATTCCAGATCTAGAGATAGGCCTTTCAGAATCCTTTCCTGGCTCCCTACCTGGTTCTCCATCCCCTCTTTTTTTCCCTCCCCAGTTCTACACAGGAATCTTGTTCCTCAAAACCAGTTCTCATAACTCCCTCTGTATTCCCTCTGTCAGTAGCCTCTTGGGGTCATGTTAAACTCACCCATCTACAAGTCCACTTTGTACCTCCTGTTGTGCCCTACCCTAGACCTCCATCCTATCTGAGTGGCTCCATCTGGTGTCAAAGTCCTGACCCCATCAGATCTGTTCTGATGCTAACATGCATGTGCTTGCTAGGGCAATGAGTTCTAAATGAATATCAGTGACATTTTCAAAAAGACATGTTTACATTCTTAGCTTTATATGAAACTTAGCTGTATCAGGTTACAATGGGAAAACCTCTTGTTCTTGAATTGGACTTTGGCGAACAATGCCTTTTCTTGTCTCTTACGTTTTTGGCTATTTCTCCTTTTCATTTGTGACTATCCAAACTAAGCAATCCTAATCCGTTTGAAGTCCATCTTCATTCCCATCCAGGCCTCTAACCCTTGAGCTTCCCTCTCATAGTTCTTGTCGAATTCCCTTTTGCCTTCTTGAGTTTTAATAACCAGAAATGCCCATAAATTTCAGGGACAGTTATCTCACATTTTCATGGAAGACTATATTCTCTGTCATTTGCAACTATTAATAGATATTGCCCAGCATTTTGTTGACATTTTTGTATGTGGCACCGTCATTTATCCAGTAAGTATTTCTTAAGAACCCAAGCACTTGGATACTTCAGTGAGAAAAGCAGGCAGAGATCCCTGCCCTTATGAAGTTGATTTTCGAGAAGAGACAAACAATAAACAATAAACTTAATTTTAAAAATTATGGAGTATATGAAAAAAGAAGAAGTAGAACAGAACAATGTAAGGTAATTTGGGATTACTGGAGGATGGCAGATAAAAACGTATCGAGGGAATCAACTGAACTGATTATGATGTACATAGATATGATAAATAACGTATACAATTAGTTAGTAATTGTTTTCAGCTGCAGATAACAAATATCCAGGGAGAAAAAAAGGGAAGGAGTAGTTTTTTCTGACATTAAAAAAAAGTCTGAAGGCATCTGTCTAGGGATGGTGTGGAAGCTCCATGATGATGTCATCAACACTCCAGGCTTTTCTCTCTTTCTGCTTGCCATTCTCACGGCCCCCATTCTCAAGAATATCTCATGGTGACAAGATAGCCACTGTACTCCATCCCTCATGTCTGCGTTCCAGGTAAAGCTCTTAATAAAGGCTACCCCCATCCCCTTTTTTTTAATGAAAATGGAAGGTGCACCAGATATTGAAAGGCTCTCTGGTGGTGCAGTAGTTAATGTGCTTGGCTGCTAACTGAAAGCTTGGCAGTTGGAACCCACCAGCTGCTCCATGGGAGAAATATGTGGCAGTCTGCTTCCGTAAATATTCCCATTGCCGTTGAGTCGATTACCGAATTGACTCTATGACAAAGGATTTGGTTTTGGTTTTGGACTGAATATTGGAAGTGGGTGACTATCAATTTCTACCAAATAGCTTTAATATAAAATCACGATTATTCTTAGACACCCCCATACTGCCTTGAGGGTCTTAAACTAATAATATAAATTTTAGTATTAAGCAATTGAGTTATCTTTTTCTACAATTATTTACACAAAGAACCTAAACAGTCATTTTTCCCACCGATACAGCCAGTTGACTTCTTGTCAAAGTTTATTCTACATATTTAGCATCTTGTTCCTGGCCTTATTTAATTGTGTAACTATCAGAAATGTTTGATATTTCCCTTTAATAAAAACTGATATATTACTGTTCACTTAATTTATAACTGATCTTTTAACAACAAATGTTTCTTACGTACTGTAGAAATTTTCCCTAATTTGAACAGAATATTTGCTAACAGGGGGCAAAGTTTCCCAGTCAGAGACTATGAGATATCTGGAATTTTATGGTTAAGAATCCCAGATTAATTTTGTTTAATGGGAATAAAACATTTCTCAGCCTGCCCAGCCTACCTTCAAATCCTCTTATCTAAATGTTTTCCTTTTAATTTCAACATATTACCTACAGGTGTCATTTTGTCTTGATTTTTCAAGTTCTCAGAGAACTTAGAGGTGAAAAATCAAAATACAACTTCTCCATTTTTGAAAGCGCATGGATAGAGATAGATAGATGATAGTAACAGAGATGCAGACAGAGATACAGATGGAGATGGAAAGATATATCCTGACCACATTGACCACTCTAGCTATACAAGCCATTGGCGAAAGGAAGAGGTACTACTGGCCATTACGTATTGTGGCCACTGAGCCGTTGGCTCCTTACCTGTATTTTAAATGAAGATTAAGATCCTTTGTTCTACAGAGAGCCAATGGCTTGTACTCTCTGAGTCCCACAGATAGAAAGGGAAAGAGAAAGACATACCTTGAACTGGTGAAGACAGAAATGTATATTAACACTGAAGGAAAGGGAAAAGAAAACAAGGACAGGGAGGAGAGAGAGTATGAAAAAGAAGATGGTAGAAAAGACCCAGAAAGTTCTGGAGGGTTAAGTAGACTCATCTTGTCATTCTCTGACTTCATTTTAAGAGATAGATTGTTTGACCCTTCAATTGTTCCTTATTCTTATCTTTTTTTCTTTTTGAATAACCAAACAGCAAACTCTGAGAGAAATGGTGCTTTGAGGTAAACCACAGTGACCATAGAAATATGCTTGGGGAACAGAAGAAATAGCCAAGGACTGACCCTTCTATTCTACTCTCACGGCCCAATACCCCCGTTGCTGTCAAGTCGATGCAGACTCATAGTGACCCTACCGGACAGAGTAGAACTGTCCCATACGATTTCCAAGGAGCAGCTGGTGGATTCAAACTGCTGACCTTTTGGTGAGCAGCTGAGCTCTTAACCACTGCGCCACCAGATGCTTTTATTCCTCTTCTTCTCTATGTTAAGCAATTTTACATGAAGCAGCTGTGAGTAAAGAAAGAGGAGTGTGGCCTGTGTTAGGGTTCTTACTAACTGAGATAGAGAGTAAAGTATTCCCCTCTGAGAAGCAAGAAAACATAATGATCAGAGCACTGGACTAAAAATCAGAAACCTAGTAATAGTACTCAACCTTTCTTGTAAAGATTTTAAGCTATAAAATGTGGCTACTTATTTTAATGAGCAAATAAGTTATGTGTCAAAAGCTTTTAAAAGTATACAATGTCATAGCAATTTAACAATTAGCAATAATGAAATGAGGAGTCAAATAGTGGTTTCCAAACATGGTTAAATTTAATGCATTAGCAGTTGTATAAGGTCTTTGAGGTTATCAATACAATAAAGGATGAAACGGAATGCGATCATCACCATTAAAAAAAAAAACTAAAATAAAATAAAGATACTTGAAGAGTTAATATGTTTCTCTTAGATTTTATTTGCTAAAGCAAGATAGGTAACAGAAAATCATGGCTATGCCACGCTAAACCCTTTGTGAGTTTTATATTTGCTTTTTCCTCTTGTTGATTTGAGAGGGTTTGAGAAACGACGGCTACAAGGTTACATTTGCTACAGAATTTGCGAACACAAACACTCAGGTAAATGTGGAGCAAATAGCATACACAAGAGAAAACCAGCCAAAATCGATTAAATTATATTTTTGGTAACTCATTAATACAGTGCCATATGTGCAGGGTGTTGTTGCTTCTCTCGTGAAGTAAAAAAGCATTCACCTCAAGTGCTTGACTATAATGACACACCCTCAAAATGCTAGTAATTAGTATAATCATTTTTGCCAAAAAATGGAACATATGCAAGATTGTATCTAGTGTATTTATAATTATTCACATCGAAGGGAGTCCTGGGTGGGTCCAGCTGAGCAGTGTGAGAGACAGCTCCCTGGTGTGAGGTGACAGTAGTTTGGATCCTTCTTTTTCAGTCCTAGCATGCCCCATTTGGTATCAGAAGGGCTCCTCATTGTTATTGCTTGTTCCTGCCTCCAGGACAACCCCTTCCACAGCCCCCCACCGTGAGGCCCTCCATCCTGCAATGAGCCATCTGGAGAAGAAAGGCTGACCCCAGCTCCCTCTGGAAGTCGTTAGCTCTGTCCCACAGTTGGCGCCCAGGGTTTCAGGAGAGTTGGCCTCTTAGCAGGCTTTCTTCCCATGTCAGGAAGCTGATTGTTACTACCCTGTCAGCTTCTACCAGTTCCCCAAATTATAGGACAAATCTCTAAAGCAGACTTGGATTTCCCATGAGAAATGCAGGCTGCTACGCTGAAATTCCTTCTTAACAAGCATGAGGACCTTGTGGCTAAATTTGAGGGGTAAAAAATCCCACCTTGTTTGCTTTGTGTAGCTTAGATATATATCTTAATACAGGAGTTTAAGACCATGATTTTGGGGGTTAGAAAGGCTCGTATATTCCATCACTGGTTAGCTCTGTAATGTTACCTTGAGTCACCGCTCCTCAGCTTTTGCATCTGTGAAATGTGTGAGAGTGTGTGCATCTCTGTGTGTGTGCGTGTGTGTGGATTAAAAGATGCGTAGAAACTACTTAACACATATAACCGTTACCTATTAGTATAAAGATAAAAGACAAAACTATTGGTGATTGTGATGGTTAATGTAATGTGTCAACTTGGCTAGGCCACGGTTCTCAGTATTATGTAATTATCGTCTATTTTGTGATGTGATGAAATTATACTCTATTTTGTGATCTGATGTAATTATTCTCCATTTTATGGTCTCCCATAAATAATATAATGCAATCACTTCCATGATGTGCTCTGACGTGATCAGCCGATCAGTTGTAAGGGGAGTTTCCTTGAAGATGTGGCCGCACCCAATATATATATGGACGTTCTGGCAAAGCTCATTTGCTTGCTCTGGATCCTTTTTCCAGCTCTTCATCATCTAACTTCTGGTTCTTGGAACCTGAGCCAGCAACTTGTCATCTAACCTGTCAACTTTGGGATTTGCCGACTTCCACAGACCTGTGAACCTGCAGTCTGACCAGCTAGTTCTGGATTCATCAGCCCCTGTAACCACATGAGTCAAGAGAAGCCTCCAGCCTGATGCCTGGCCCACAGATTTGGGACTTGCCAGCCTCTACAAGTGTGTGAGCCATTTGTGTGTATATATATATATATACACACATATATATACATTAAAAAAAACCTGTTGCCATCAAGTCAATTCCAACTCATAGCAACCCGATAGGACAGGATAGAACTGCCTCATAGGGTTTCCAAGAAGTGGCTGGTGGATTCAAACTGCCAACCTTTTGGTTAGCAGCCATAGTTCTTAACCACTAAGCCACCTGGGCTCCATATATATATGTGTGTGTGTGTGTGTGTGTCTGTGTGTGTGTGTGTGTATACACGTGTGTGTATATATATATATATACACATCATTGGCTTTGCCTCTCTAGAGAACCCAGCCTAAGACAGTGACTCTCTGTCACATTCATTCATAAAAACAACTTATTTCATATCCCTACCAGGTAGATCGTTTTTATTGTTGTTAGGTGCTGTCAGGTCGGTTCCGACTCATAGCAACCCTGTGTACCATAGAACAAAAAAACACTGGCCAGTCCTGCAACATGTCCACAGTCATCGTTATGCTTGAGCCCACTGTTGCAGCCACTGTGCCAATCCATCTCGTTGAGGGTCTTTCTATTTTTTGCTGACCCTGTACTTTACTAAGCATGATGTCCTTCTCCAGGGACTGATCCCTTCTGACAACATGTCCTAAGTATGTAAGACAAAGTCTTGCCATCCTTGCTTCTAGGGAGCCTTCTGGTTGTACTTCTCCCAAGACAGATTTGTTCGTTCTTTTGGCAGTCCATGGTATATTCAATATTCTTCTTCAACACCACAATTCAAAGGCGTCAATTCTTCTTCGGTCTTCCTTATTTATTGTCCAGCTTTTGCATGCGTACAATGCTATTGAAAATACCATGGCTTGGATCAGGCGCACTTAGTCTTCAAGGTGATATCTTTGCTTTTCAACACTTTCAAGAGGTCTTTTGCAGCAGAGTTACCCAATGCAATGCATCTTTTGATTTCTTGACTGATGCTTCCATGGCTGTTGATTGTGGATCCAAGTAAGATGAAATCCTTGAACACTTCAGTCTTTTCTCCATTTATCATGATGTTGCTTATTGGTCCAGTTGTAAGGATTTTTGTTTTCTTTATGTTGTGGTCTTTGATCTTTATCAGTAAGTGCTTCAAGCCCTCTTCACTTTCAGCAAGCAACGGTTGTGTCATCTGCATAACGCAGGTTGTTAATGAGTCTTCCCTCATCCTGATGCCCCGTTCTTCTTCATATAGTCCAGCTTTTTGGATTATTCGTTCAGCATACAGATTGAATAGCTACGGTGAAAAAAATGCAACCCTCACGCACACCTTTCCAGACTTTAAACCACCCAGTATCCCCTTGTTCTGTCTGAACAATGGTCTCTCGTTCTATGTACATGTTCCTTATGAGCACAATTAAGTGTTCTGGAATTCCCATTCTTCGCAATGTTATCCATAATTTGTCACGATCCACACAATCAAATGCCTTAGCATAGTCAATAAAACACAGGTGAACATCTTTCTGGTATTCTCTGCTTTCAGCCAGGATCCACTTGACATCAGTGATGATATCCCTGGTTCCCTGTCCTCTTCTGAATCTGGCCTGAATTTCTGGTAGTTCCCTGTTGACATCTGCAGCTGCTTTTGAATGATCTTCAGCAAAATTTTACTTGCGTGTGATATTAATGATATTGTTCGATGATTTCCACATTCGGTTGGATAGCCTTTCTTGGGAATAGGTATAAATGTGGATCTCTTCTGGTTGGTTGGCCAGGTAGCTGTCTTCTACGTTTCTTTGCAAAGACAAGTGAGCACTTCCAGTGCTTCTTCCATTTGTTGAACCATCTCAATTGATATTCTGTCAATTTCTGGAGCCTTGTTTTTCACCAATGCCTTCAGTGCAGCTTGGACGTCTTCCTTCAGTACTGTAGGCTTCTGATCATATGCTACCTCTTGAAATGGTTGAATATTGACCAGTTCTTTTTGGTATAATGACTCTGTGTATTTATTCCATCTTTTTTTGATGCTTCCTGCATCGTTTAATATTTTCCCCAGAATCCTTCATACTGCAACTTGAGGCTTGAATTTTTTCTTCAGGTCTTTCAGCTTGAGAAATGCCAAGCGTGTTCTTCCCTTTTGATTTTCTATCTCCAGCTCTTTGCACATGTCATTATAATACTTTACTTTGTCTTCTCGTGCCACCCTTTGAAATTTCCGTTCAGGTCTTTTACTTCATCATTTCTTCCTTTTGCTTTAGCTATTCGATGTTCAAGAACAAGTTTCAGAGTCCCTTCTGACAACCATTTTGGTCTTTTCTTTCTTTCCTGTCTTTTTAATGACCTCTTGCTTTCTTCATGTATGATGTCCTTGAAGTCATTCCACAAGTAGTCTGGTCTTCCGTAATTAGTGTTCAACGCGTCAAATCTATTCTTGAAACGATCTCTAAATTCAGGTGCAATATACTCAAGATTGTACTTTGGCTGTCGTAGACTTGTTCTAATTTTCTTCAGTTTCAGCTTAAACTTGGATAGAGCAATTGGTGGTCTGTTCCCCAGTCAGCCCCTTGCCTTGTTCTGACTGATGATATTGAGCCTTTCCGTCTTCTCTTTCCACAGATGTAGTTGGTTTGATTCCTGTGTATTCCATCTGGTAAGGTCCATGTGTATAGTCGCTGTTTATGTTGGTGAAAAAAGGTATTTGCAGTGAAGAAGTTGTTGGTCTTGCAAAATTCTATCATGAGATCTCCAGCATCGTTTCTATCACCGGCGCTATATTTTCCAACAACCAGGCTGCTACCAGGTAGCAGACCTCTGTATTAAGTCCTGGGGAACAAAGGCAAACAAACAAACAAAAAAACCATCCTTCTTCTCTCCTGTCAGAGATTGTTAAAAATAATCAAAACCCACTGAAGTTTGAACCTGAGGTTTATCCTGAGAAGTTATTCTATATGCATATAGGGAGGCTATTTTGATTTCAGAAAAAGCAAATAGCTTGAAGAGGCTAGGTACAGTGGGGCTTATAAAGAGAAGAGGAGGGAGAATTATAGAAGTTTAACCACTGGCTAATCTTAAAGTGGTTGATTAAACCCTGCCTTCCTCCTTTACTGAGATGCACTGATATCAGTTACTTCTGGCCTGGCTGCTAGTAATTTGGCCCTCCACCTACCTGCACCTGTGAGGCTTTTTGAGATTTAAATTAGGAGATAATGGTTTGGCAATTATCCTTTTCTAGCAGGATAAGACAAATTTACATTGTTGTAAAGAATTTTCTGGCAGGCTTTTGCGATTTGGGTCAGGTTTTTTATAGTTAATATTTGGTTTCGTGGATAAGAAAAACCTTAAAATCAAAGTAAGATGTATGTTATTAATCTTCCTATTCAACAAGATTCTTTCTGTAGGGAGTTACAGGTGATATGTGACTCTACGGTTCTAAGGCAGATTTTAATAACAATCTTTTATAATTGTTGAACTCAGGACTGTAAAGTATCATAAATATCCATCCTGTACAATCTCTTACACTGTGCTTAGATTCTCTCTCTAGTGTCCTTATGGGCCGAGGTGCGGGTGGGAAACCAGCCCCTTCCTATTAAGACAGCTTTCTATGGCAGTCCTTAGAGAAAGAAAGTTCACATTTCAATAACAGGATAGATGCTTAATACCTTTCTGGATACAAGGCCCCTTTCAAATGCATGTTATCAACATCCCTTTCAAATAGTCTGTTTAAAGTTTACTAACTTCAAGGTCCACTTCTGAGCAACAACAGCTTAATATCAGGAGTGTCATGGCACCCCTCCTCCCCTGCTAACCAACAGACAATGGAGGTGATCTTAAATAGTACTTGTGGAAAAGAAAACCTGCGATTTTGTTGTTTAAGGAGGAACTCGGGTGTAATGATCCCCACCCTCCTTTTTTCTGAAATGCAGTTTTTATAAAAGACAAATTCTTATTTTAAATTGTGAGTTCATGGTCTTTTATTTTCCAACAAGTGCTCATATAACCTGCCTGGGCTTGAACATGAAAACCCCCATTAAGCAGCATTCTCTCTTTAGGTCAGGCAGACTGCTAGAAGCATCTTTCTTACACTGAGTTCAAGGTTGTGTTGGTGTGCCTTTCTTGTCACACATCCTGCCATCCCTGCTCTGATCTCTATGCTCCCACCAAGTTGGATTGTTTGACGTCCTCACAACACAGTCTACACTTCTATTCTAGGAGTCTCTGCTCTTGCCCTTACTCCTTCTGAATTCTCTCTCATTTCTTCCCTTCCCTTTTCTAGGATAACACCTACTTATTTTTTTTAAGATTGAGCTCAGGCATGTCCTTTCCCAGGAAGCCATCTCTGACCAGCCCAAATGAACACACACACCCCCATCCCAGATTTATTCAGCGCTCTCCAAACTTCCCATTCCTGTCTTTAGCATTGTACTCATTTCATTGTATTGTAATTACCTGTGTGTCTAACACCCTGATCCTAAACTGTAAACCTCTTGAAGGCTTAAGCTGTTTCTTACTCCACTTGATATTCCCACTGCCAGGTCAGTACATGCTACAAAATACTCTCTCAAAAATGTTTGTTGAAAGAACAATTTTTTTTCTTCTTCTTCTTGTAACTGTCATTTATTGGTTCTACTTTGATCACACAGAACTCAAAACAAACCTAACTCCTCCTTGACACAAGAGTCTTTCATACATTTGAGGACAGACATCATCTCATGCCATACGTAAAAATGGCCCCAACTGTAAAAATGGTACAAGAGTGTCTGACCTCTTCATCTAACTTCACAAGGTGGAGGAGACAGAATCAAGATCATCATCAGCCCAAAGCTGATTCCTATATGGCATAGGACATACCTCTTCTCTCCAACCTTTTTACCAATTCTGACACCAGCTGTCCCTCCCACAGCACTCTCTTCTTCTTTGCTGGATTCGTTAATTCACTACGATGGCCACACAGAACTTACAGACAATACTCACAGTTGTGGGGTTTATTAGGGACGTAATAGGTTACAATTCAGGATCAGGGATTACTCAGGATACAGTTCTTCAATCAGGGTGACCTCTTCTCACCTATGCCCACAGTCAGGGCTCTCTCTGACCCATGGCCCCTCGGCCTGGTCTCTGCCCTGCTTGCCAAGTGTGACAAAGCTCTTTAGCTCTGCCAATAAGTGCCCAGAGGCACCCCATTCCACTAGTAAGCTTCAGCCCAAAGGCTCTCAGCTCTCTCTTGCTCCATGGATCAAGAGCCGAGCACTGCCAAGAACCCAGAGGCATCTTACTCTGCCAATAAGCCTCCTGCCCAAATGCACTCAACTCTCTCACTCTGTGGTTTTGCACACCCAGTAAAGCTGCCTAACTCCATGGGCAGGAAGACCCACTGCACCATTTATCATCAGTCTCCTGGTTCTGCTCCTGCTGTTTCCCTGACACCACTTTTCACCATCTCGTACCATCTCTGATCTTACAGCTCTGTCTCCTGGGTCTAGGAGATCTTCAGCGCAGGGACCCTGAGTCCAAAGAATCCACTTTGCTCCCTTCTCTTCTTCTTGGTGGTAGTGAGATGCCCCCTTCCCTCCTCTGGGATGGCTCATTTTAAGCCTAGTGGGATGGCAAAACTGACCAATCCCCTTGTTAGGGTTCCATACATCTTATTTTCATGGTTCTACCTCCACAAGTGTCATGCACCTTATTTGCATTATTGGCAATGCTGTCCAATCCCCTTGGTTGGTCACAGGCACCTTATTTGCATGCCCCAGCCAATCATTTTGTAGGCATCACAAGACACTGAATGGCTAGAAGAGCCACATTAAGTAATCCACTGCATCACACCATGTCATTCACATTCATACTCATTCATTTGTTCATTTGCTCAACAAACATTTAATTGACAAAATTTAATTGATACATGACAATTATTGTTACAGATACCATGGAAAAGAAAAGATAAATGAAACATGAGCCCTGCCATTGGTAAGAACATAATTTTGGGTGGTTTTCCTGGATTTTATCTTCTCCATTGTAAATTCCAATCCCCACCTCACCAGTCTCATGTAAAAATTACATTAGTAATATGTTCACATTGTTAAAAATAAAAATAAAATTTAAAAGGGTACATTGTGAACCTCACCCCTACCCTTGTCCCTTGCTACTCCATTCCCACTCTGCCTCCTATGGGTAACCACTTTTATTAATTCCTTTTTCATTATATTGGGATTTCCTTATGAAAATAAAAACAAATATGAGTATACATCCTTATTTCTCTCATTTCGTAGATAAAAGGTATCATGCTATTGTGTACCTTCTTTTTTTTTTTTTGCTTAACAATGTACCTTAAAAATCTTTTTCATAGCTACAGAGTCTTCCATAGTGAGAATATATCATAATTCATTCAATTAGTGTCCCAACTACAGATTGCCTCAATTTTAGACATTTCACATATCAAATTAATCACACTCCTAAGCTGGATTCTATGCTCTCCCTACTCATTAAACCCAAAGTTGCATTAGCTTTCAAACAATCACACTACTGGTCTCACATCATTAACATGCAAGCTTTTTATCAAGTAAAACTTCAGTCTTTCCTCAAGTGGTATTAAGTTATTTCTCCTCCATTCTGTACTTTAAATGATTTATTTTAGTATAAAGGGAAAATTTTACATTTATCACCACTAAACTTCACTTTGTTTGCCTCAATTCATCATTCCCATATTCCAATATGACTTTTTGAATCTTGACTCTGATATCAATCCTATTAGCTTACCTCTCACAGATTGATAACATATACAGATTTGATAAGTGTGTTTTCTATTTCTATCCAAATAATTGATCTTCTTACTTTACCATAATAAATCTCTTTCCCTGAGAATGAGATCTCTTTGCTCATTCCCTCAACTTTCTCTTCTTTCTGCATCCTTCACCCCTTCCTTCCAAGCTCCTGGGCTTCACATTCTCTCAGTTAGTCCTGCTTTCCACAACACCTTCACCATTTTCTGTCCTCATATGTCTTTCCTTCAGAATCTTTTCCTTTTCTCCTATCTCTATTTGAAAAAATATCACCAGACCCTGCTAACATCCTAATTGATTTGCTTCCTTTCACAGGTACAATTCTCAAATGCATGGTACACTCACAGTGTCCCCTCCTGCTCTGGTCATCACATGACTGAAATATGCACACCAACAGTACCAGTCACCTCCGAGTCACAGTCTCCACTGCATCCTTTGCCCACATTGAAACATCAGAGCTCTGGCAACAAGTCCCCAGATGCCTCCCTGACCACATCTAGCTGGAGCCTTCTTTAACTCACCACATTTCCTGTTGCCTTCTGCCCAACACAATTCACAAAATGAATGCTTTGAGTTTATGACCTCTGCTTTAAAGTAACAGTATGAATTTATAAACAAATACACCAAACTTTTATCTCCACAAGATCCCTTCAGAGCAGTCTTCTTTGCACACTATGCGTTTATTCCAGTGGCATGGCCATTGCTTAAAATATTTTAGCAACCTGTCTATGTGCATTCTTTTATGCAGTCCTAGTGGGGGCAAGTCTTTCTTTTTGAAGAGTATACTTAAAATCACATCTTAGCCAAAAGTTATTTGAAAAGGTGGATATTAATTTGGCTAATGATGTTTTTAGTTAAAAACAAAGTATAACTCTAATTGAGACTTTTAGAAGGCAATTTGGAAAAGAGAATTTAAAATATTATTTGAATAATGACAGTATCTTTATTAAAATGAGTGTAGTTTTTTTTAAGGAGACTACCATAAGGGTCAGCATCCCTTTTAATGTATGTTTTGGTTTGTTAATAAATGGTCTCTTTATTTACTAACTGTAATAATGAAACTACCATCATCAGCTTCCCCGTCACCACTTCTAACGGGGGCTAGGAGGACGACACCCTTTGTCTAACAATTTACTAGTCCCTATGCTAGAACTGGGCTTGATTCCTGGCCAATGCATCTCAAATGCGTAGCCACCATCCATTTATCAGTGGAGGCTTGTATGTTGCAATGATGCTGAACAAGTTTCAGGGAAGCTTCCAGAAAAAGATGGACTAGAAAGAAAGGCTCAAAGATCTACTTCTGAAAATCAGCCAATAAAAAACCTACGGATCACAATGGCCGGAAGTTCCTTCTGTTGTGCATGGGGTCACCATGAGTTGAGGGTCCAACTCCACAGCAGCTAACAACAAAAACAGTCTTCATGAGTCCCTGGGGTGAAAAATGTTTAATACACTCATCTGCTAACTGAAAGGACGGACATTTGAGTGCATCCAGAGGTGCCTCAGGAGAAAGGTCTGGTGATCTACTTCCAAAAAATAAGCCATTGAAAACCCTATGGAGCATAGTTGTACTGTGACACACATGGAGTCGTCATGAGTCGGAATCAACTTCAGGGCAGCTGGAACTGGAAATAGTCTTCATGTCGCTAGGGGAGCAGCCCCTGAGAGGTATAGGGCCTAGTAATGGGGTGGTTCTTATTTCTTGAAGGCCCTAGGAAGATCGCTAAAGTAGGGGAGGAGGATCAAGAAAAGGCCCTAACACTGCTCTGCATATTAACTTGAAGCCATATCTTCCTTGTGAGATAGACAACTTTGAAAAGTATGACATAGTTAAGAAAATGTTTATCTGTCCTCTTATGGATTTAATATAAAATACTGAAATAATGGCCCTGGCCTTCAGGCATGTCATGAATGGGACCTCACATCATTGTTTAGTTTTATTTTTTTTAATTTTCAGTTAACTGTGAACATTTAAAATTTATTGATTTTCATTTTAAAAATATGGATTCCTGGACCCTATCGACTTAGATTTTATGACAACAAGAGAACCTCATTCCCATATGGTAACAAAATGATGGAGACCGTAGAGGTCATCACAGTCCCCACTTCTCCCTAAAATAATGGCCCCTACACTTGATTTTTTTACCTGGCCCCTGAACACACCTGAATTTGAGACACCCACTTAAGCTGTATTGCCTCTGAGACCTGCCGATGTTTGTCCTTGGGAGGAGTGTGTGTGTGTGTGTGTGTGTGTGTGTGTGTGTGTGTGTGTGTGTTGCATTCTTACAGTTATTGTTTTAGACAATAAGAAAAACTAAGAGGCATATACACAACTTCCATTTGGGGGGAGACCTCAAAGGAGAACAGAAATTGGAGTGAAAATGGCCATCCAAGTGAATTCTGAAGGATTTTAAATACCAAGATTCCTCCTCCCTATCCCCTGACTACCCTGGAATACAGGGAGTGCCAAAGGCACTTTTACTGGAATTCCTGGGTAATTATTCTAGACTGAATGATGCAGGCACAGGAACATGTAATGTTGGCAAAAAGAGACTGGGTCTTGAGGGGGAACAATAAATCGTAGAGCTTTTGCATTGATTGCAAAAGAAGTGATTGAAAGTGAGTGAATACCCTAGGAGATTGGTTATTATGCACTTTTTTAAAACATTGATTTCTTAATCCTTAATTTTAGACAAATATTGGCTGTTTCTTAATGCCAAGAGGCATAAGTGAAGATTAAACACTGAGACAGTGCAGCTTTGGGCTAAAGCAAAAGAAATTCAAACTCCATTACAAAAGTAGTGAAATCTAAGTACTGAATAAATTAATGAGTGGTTTCCACTTACCTAAATGCGAAGGATTCCCCCAACACCTCCTTCCACTACGCACTCAATCCCTAGGTAAACTTAGGTGAACTTCATTTTGAACTCTGGTATACTCTAAATTCCTTTAGGGAAGGAAGCATATCATATTCTTATACTCACCATGACTCTTAAAACAGGATTGTCACATAATAATGGCTCAGTAAATACATATTAAGTGAATGGATTTAACGTCCTTAAATATATTCCTCGTGGTTAAATACAACACTCAATTTTGCAGAAGGGCTATAGAGTAAAGAAGACAAAATTGTGATAGATATCACACAAACACACACACACACCAGACACCATACCTTGTTGTTGCTATTTAATCAGCAGAGTAGATTCTGGGAGTCAATTCTCATAGATATGATCTTAGTCTCAGGTGCATAATCCCATTGTAATGTATATTAATTGAATATTCCAAATAATAGATTCCTAAATTAACACTTCCCCCTACCCACCTCCACAACTAGCACGTTTACCTAACTTATACTTGAGGGCAATGGTACACATGGAAGTTCTGATTCTTCTATGTTCAGAAAATAGTACAGAAACCAGAAAATCAGGGACAGAAGACTGACATTGAAAATAGGAGATTAAGGATAGGAAACACAGAGGTAGCACACTTATTCTATGTCCTTTGTGCTGGAATTGTGAGGCCATGAGTGGTGTTTGAGAAGAGAAATAACATGATGAGTTGGTATTCTACTAAGAAACACTCTGTCACCTTCTTCAGATTCTCCCCTTCTGAGGCAGAGAGGACAACAGGAGGATGCACAGTAATCCATGGATAGAGGCAGGAGGAAGAGTCTGTATTAGGATGTCACTGATGAACCCCACCTGTATGTGCTGCATTCACTATCTTGGAACCAGCTCCCTTAAACAGGTGCTCTCTATTCCCTAATATATGCCACAGGCATATAACATATTTTATAAGGACCAAGAAATTCCCAAAATTCTCTAAAGAAACAGATTAAGCTTTTTAAATCAGAATAAAATACAAAAAGTATGTATAGTAACTTTAGAAATAGGGAAAATGAAGGTAGGTAAAACTAGAGTAAAAAAAAAAATTTTTTTTTTTTTTTAAATTTTGAAAAGAGAAAGGGATCTCTAAGAACTAAACAGAGTCCCTGGGTGGTACAAATGGTTAACACTCTTGGCTGCGAACCAAAAATTTGGAAGTTCGAGTCCACCCAGTGGGGCCACAAAAAAAAAAGTCCTGAAGATTTACCTCAGAAAAATCAGCCATTGAAAACCCTATGGAGCACAGTTCTACTATGACACACATGGGTGGCCATGAGTCAGGGTGACCGTCAGTCGGAGTCGATTTGATGGCAACTAGTAATAAGTAAACAGAATCTTGGGTGGACTAGAAATGGTAAAACTAAGTTCTTTCATATCCTAAGAGAGGGGTGATAGGCTTAAAACCCTAACTAGAGTTTCCTGGGAAAATATCTTCTGAGTTTGGAACTCAGACTAAAAAAAACAAACTAGTTGCTGTCAAATCTATTCTGACTCATAACTCGATCCTACAGGACACAGTAGAACTGCCCCATAGGGTTTCCAAGGCTCTAAATCGTTATGGGAGCAGACTGCCACATCTTTCTCCCTCAGAGCGTCTAGTGGGTTTGAACCGCCGACTTTTCAGTTGGCAGCCGAGCTCTTGACTACTGCTCCACCGGGGCTCCTGGCCTACAGATTGTGTACCAATATTTTTTCAGGCTACAATTACAAATCCTTGCCTTAGCATGAAATCCCCGTCAAAACCTGGTGTTGACAGCTTCTCCCAACTCTCTCCATCCCTCCAGTCTGATTTCAGTGTTTATCTTTTGAGCCCTCATAAAGGCTCATTCACTTCTGTGTAGCAACATTTACTACACTCTATTGTAATCACTGGTTATTTACCTGTCTTCCCCACAGATCTGGAAGGACACAGACTAGATCTTCAGAGTTAACATATACTGAAAGCATAGCATGTGCCAGGCACTGCTCAATGTGCTTTACTCATTTATTTTTCTAAACAATTCTCTGAACTAGGTACCATTTTACAGATAAGAAAACAGGTAAGAGAGTGTAAGTCACATGTCCAAGGCTGTTGTTAGCTGATGTCGATTCCAACTTATGGTGACCCCATGTGTGCAGAGTAGAACTGCTCCATAGAGTTTTCAAGGCTGTGACCGCTCGGAAGCAGATCGACAGGCCTGTCTTCTGAGGCGTCTCTGGGTAGATTCAAACTGCCAACCTTTCTGCTAGTAGTCAAGCACTTAACCATTTTCACTACCTAGAGACAACTAATAATTCAAACCTAGGATTCAAGTCCAGTCAGTCTAGTTACAAAGCCTTGCCGCTTAACTATACTGGGCTGCTTCTATTATTCATAGTTTTATTCCCATCCCCTCAGCCAGTCCCTAGCACAGAGCACATGCTCATTAGCATTGGACTGATGATTGAATGAACACCCAAAGCACTTCCATCACACCACTCACCCACCTTCTTATATCTCAACCCTCATGGCAGAAGATTTACTGCCCAGACTAAAATTAAATTAGATTGCTTTCCTTAACTACACACTGACTAACTTGTGAAGGGAGACAGCTCAGAAATATGTTATGTGGCAAGGGGATAACAGTCCAAAACTAAGTTCTCCACACATAACCCACTAAGTGGGATTTGAGAATTGTCTGTATTTGATAACACATACTTAGATCTAAATATGTCAAGACCTTCATGAAATATTCATAGCTTTATGTTCATGAAACCCTCATTGCAATTCATAAATACTAACAATAATATTTTACCAAGAGCAAAAAAAAAGACCTATAGAATTAAGTGATTTTATTTGGCAAAGAACTGTTAGTAAATCTCTGGCTAAGACTGAAATAGACACTATAAATCTAACTACGTTGTCTCAAGAGGGAAGAACCACCTTTCTTCTGCTAGCTCACCATTGCTCTGCTTAACTACAATTTTTCTTCTTCCTTGTTCCCGTTCTTCTTCTTTTTACCCTCCGTGACCTCATTCCCATCCTCTGACAAACATAAGAAATATGAAGTAGGAAAATGAACAACGCTTGTGGAGGTCATAAATCTGGAAATTCCTAAATTCCCCAAGAGAGCATTCATCCTTTCCCTTTCTGCTACCCTCATCTTTCCCTGCAACTGCATGGTAGTGACCAAGGTGATGCTGAAAGCTTGCTCTGTAGGTAAATGAAGAGTTCTCTTAGATGAGCCCAAAGGCGAAATTTTCTGTTAGCCCAGCAGTCTGTCAGAACAATACTGGGATCCTAACCTTCCATATTTTCTCATCAATCCAATCCCAGGAAACAGTAAGAACAAAAAGATATAAAGTCAACCTGTGCATTGGCATTTTTTTCAATATTAACCATGCCATGTTTTCCTTTCTTAAAAACTTCTCACTGTGAACACACATGGATGTAAGACTGCTAGAATTTAACCAAACAATGTTAAAAATTAAAGAGAAAATATAATTATATCACATAGGCAGAAAAAAATGCATGAGTCTTTCTAAGTCTTCTTCCCATAATTAGAAATCTGTTTTATAATGATAAAATAAAGTTGAAGGATATAATTCTTCTTTGGGCAACAGATTAATTTATAATCATAATATTGAGCAGATAATAAAGTACAGATCAACCCGTTTTCAGATCCACCAAAAGTATCAAAGTGATTTAGATAGTCTTAAAGTGTTAACACAAAATCAATATTTGACATATTAATATATTTAAATTTTATGCTGAAAATTCATTAAGGATTTAATGGAAGAAAATAAAATTACTCTAAGGTTCCAAATTAAATAGACTTAATGCCACAAACAACATACAATTTTCACTGTTTCCTGAACTAAAAGTTCTAAAGCACAGTGGGGGAAAAATTGTGCAATTTTTCACTGGTATAATAATAATTTAACTCTTGAATGATGGAAAAAATGAACTACGATTAGTTGTCAGTTTTGTGGAGTTAGTATGGAAAATGTTTTACTTTTATATTAATAACAATCCAATGCCTATAATTTTTTTCAAATTAGTTTCACAGAAGTCTATCAATACTTTTTTGTTAAAAGAGTGAACGAATAAGCAAAGAAAGTGAGCCAAGATATATCAACAGCATTTCAATGACTTTGAAATGTAATTGGGCGTGTGGGAAGATACGCAGTGTGCATCATAAAAATGCATATAAAAAAAAAGCTAAAATATTAAAATCTATATATAAAAAAGGGAACATTCAGGAGGGCTATGTGCTGTTAACTCTACTTGATGAGGAGCACTCAAAGTTATTTTGATAATTAGAGTTTGATGAGAAGTGAACTATGTCATTTTGCATTTCTCTAAAACTGTGGAGCACTACATTGTAACTTCTGGTCAATATCTTCATTGCAGTTCTGAGTATAGGTACTTAAGACCAAGTGAGCTTACCTTTAGTTTTTTGGTTTTTTTTATATAACTGCATATTACATTAGAATTTAGATTATTTTTATGATCCTTTTCTTTTTTCTTCTAATCAAAAGCTCTTTGGCAGTACTTTGGGCTCCCATCTGCTGGTCATTTTGAGAATTCATGAAAGGAATTTCTGTTGCTTTGGCTTTTGCTATTACTTGGTGTTGGCACCCATTCCCATTTGCACAACATTATACATCTTACATGCATTACAATAATATTTTTAATATGCATACACAAAACCAAAATTTGAATTTTATCTTTACTATATTCTAAATTAATTGTGTAATTTTCTCTAAAATACAGGGAAAAGACAATTAATTTGAGACAACCTTATTTAGGCCGTGTCTTTTCTTAAAGATTTGCAAATAAATCTGCAAGGATTTAAAGTAGACTCATTCAGTTTAATCTGAAGGAAAATATCTCTCAAACCATTAAATATACTTTGCTTTTTATTAGTTTTGCTTCTGAATTTTTATTCCAAAAAGGAGGGGACCTCCCCGGAGCATGACTACACCATGGCCAAGGTTCCTAACAGCTCTGACATTCTGTGGTTCTCTGAAAATAGACTGATAAAGGTAATGCCCAAGAAAGATTTTATTGCAGAATCACTTGCCTGACTCAGGTCCTAAAACTGAAGGTTTGAACTAAGGATATTTTAAAGCCAAGTAAGAAGGTTTCTGCATTATTCATAAGCTGATTAACCAGATAAAGAAAGAAACATTTCTCCTAAGGCATTGGTGATATATTTTCTTAAAATAGCCTACTCTTCTTTGTTTTCATTTTCCTTTCTTTTTCCCTTTTATGCTTTCTTACAATTATATTCTTTGGGGGTGGTTCAAATGTCTTCCCCGTGAGAAATTAAAACTCAGGCTTCTTACCACCTCCTTGACACTATTTTAACATACTTTTAAGTGGATTTCATAATTCATCTGCAATGAGCTATATTGTTTCATCTTTAACAATCAGACCTGACATTCATATTCAAGGAAAATGAAATAGATATTTTACTTGGAATTACTTGAAATTTTCCATTTGAATTTCTGTTTCTCTAATCTAGGTTCAACTTATTTTTCTAAAGAAATCAGCTTACATACTCATAGAATATTAAAAAACTAGACCAATCTTGGGGAAACAGATAAGAAAATTTTATGGTAAAATTTTCATTAAAACAAAGTAAACAGTCCTGGGAAAAAAAGATGTATGTAAGTCCTTAGTCCAGGCCTTAGTCCTCTCAGGCAAAGACATTCAGTTTAACAAAGAAGGCCTGCATTACAATATTCATACAAATTCAATGATCAAGAGAGCAGTTGGTCATCCTTTCAGATTTACCTGAGTCACAAAATATTCCTGCACTATGTACTCTACTTATGCAGAAATAACATCTGATCACCATCCTAACGGCATTTAAACAAGAGGTAGTTTCTCCCATTGATAGAAACACACATACCCCTCTGAATTCCACATTCTCTATTCCAGAAAAAAAAAAAAACAACCTCACAGCTGTTCAGTCATTCCAACTCATAGCAATCCTGTAGGACAGAGCAGAACTGCTCCATACAGCAGACTGACACATCTTTCTCCCGTCGAGCAGCTGGTAGGTTCAAACTGTCGACCTTTTGGTTAGCAGCCAGCACTTAACCACTGCACTACCAGGGCTCTTACAGCTGCCTATGTCTCTTATCAGAGGCAGTGGTGGTTCAGTGGTAGAATTCTTGCCTTCCATTGGAGAGATCTTGGTTCAATTCCTGGCCAATGAACCTCATGTATAGCCACTACCACCCCCATCTGCCAGCAGAGGCTTGTGTGTTGATGTCAGTGAAAACCTTACGGATTGCAACTGTTCAACTAAATAAATCAGGCTTGACTCCACAGTAGCCAACAACAACAATAAGATGTTTCCAACAACATGTCTCTTCTCACATTCAGACAAATATTGACATCAGGAAAAGCTGACAGTACAGTAGCTGTTGTCTGCACCTCTTATCTCTCACTTGTGCCTCAGCCTTCTACAGTCTTTTGATCCCATTTCTCCAGTGAAAATGCACTTCCATGATGTTAAAATCTAACGGAAAATTTTCACTTCTCATCTCTCTTGACGTCTCATTGATATTCAATACTATTGTTGTTGTTAGGTGCCATCAAGTTTGTTCCGACTCATAGCAACCCGATGTACAACAGAATGAAACACTGCCCAGTCCTGTGTCATCCTCACAATTGTTGCTATGCTTCAACACATTGTGGCAGCCACGGTGTCAGTTCATCTTGTTGAGGCTCTCCCTCTTTTTTGCTGACCTTCTACTTTACCAAGTATAATGTCCTTCTCCAAGGACTGATCCCTCCTGATAACATGTCCAACGTATGTGAGATACAGTCTCGCCATCTTTGCTTCTAAGGAACATTCTGGTTGTACTTTTTCCAAGACAGATTTGTTCATTCTTTTGGCAGTCCATGGTATATTCAGTATTCTTAGCCAACACCACAATTCAAAAGCATCAATTCTTCACTCTTCCTTATTCATTGTCCAGCTTTTGTATGCATATGAGGTGATTGAAAATACCATGACTTGAGTCAGATGCACCTTAGTCCTCAAGGTGACATCTTTGCTTTTCAACACTTTAAAGAGGTCTTTTGTAGCAAATTTGCCCAATGTAATGGTCTTTTGATTTCTTGACTGCTGCTTCCATGGGTGTTGATTGTGGATCCAAGTAAAATGAAATCCTTAACAACCTCAATCTTTTCTCCATTTATCATGAGGTTGCTTATCGGTCCAGTTGTGAAGATTTTTGTTTTCTTTATGTTGAGGTGTAATCCATACTGAAGGCTATGGTCTTTGATCTTCATCAGTAAGTTCTTCAAGTCCTTCAAGCAATTGGCCACTGCTTACATCTTGGTTTCTGTGATACCATCTTCCTAATTTTCTGCGCACTTCTCCAGCTACTTCTCCACCCAAATTTCAAATGCCCCATTTCCTTGGGTCCTAGTGCTGGGCCTTCTTCCTTTCCACTCTACACACTCTCCTGTGCTGGTCCTATCTCTTATGTGAATTTAAACACCTCCTATATGCCAATGCCCCCTGAATTTTTAGTTGGTTTCATACCTTACACCTGAGCCCTGGTGGCACATTGGTAAAGAGCTCAGCTGCTAACCAAAAGGTTGGCAGTTTGAATCTACCAGCCACTCCTTGGAAACTCTATGGGGCTGTTCTATTCTGTCCTATAGGGTCGCTAAGAGTGGGAATCAACTCAACAGCAATGGGTTTCATACCGCACTACTGAGCTCTAGGTACAAATATTCAACACCCTAATTAACATCTCAAATCGGATGTTTTATGACATCTTAAACTGATCAGCTAACTAGCTCCTAAAATTAGACCCTATGATCGCCATCCTCGAACCTATTTCTTTTTTGGTGTTCCACATTTAATATGTCCCTGGAGTACATACAGAGGTCGTCCTTGACACATAATTATCCCTCACCCACATACCAAAACAGTTACCATGTGCTGCTGGTTCTATCTCCAAATGTCTCACATGTGTTTATCTCTTTCTATATTCACTGCCATCTCCTATTATCTTCAATAGAATAATAAATCCTCCTAAATTATTTCCCATATCCACACTTATCCTCATCTAAGCCATTCCCCACACTTTAGTGAAAATGTTGTTAGCTGCTGTCAAGTTGATTCCAACTCATGGCAACCCCACATGTTACTGGGTAGAACTGCTACATAGAGTTTTCTTGGCTGTAATCTTCAGCAGATCACCAGGCCTTCTCTTCTGTGGTACCACTGGGTGGGTTTGAACTGCCAACATTTAGGCTAGCAGTAAAACACAAACTGTTTGTGCTTTTTGTTGTTGTTGTTGTTGTTAGGTGTCATTGAGTTGGTTTTGACTCATAGCTACCCTATGCATAACAGAACAAAATATTGTCTGTACTCACAATCTGTGCAATCCTAATAATTGTTGCTATGTTCGAGCCCGTTGTTGCAGCCACTGTGTCAATCCATCTGTCTTAGTCATCTAGTGCTGGTATAACAGAAATACCACAAGTGGATGGCTTTAACAAAGAGAAATTTATTTCCTCACAGTCTAGTAGACTAGATTTCCAAATTCAGGGTGTCAGCTCCAGGGGAAGACAAGGTCCTTGTCATCAATTTTCCCCTGGTCGAGGAGCTTGTCCTCACAGGAAACCCAGGTCCAACGGACGTACTCTTCTCCTGGCTCTTGTTTCTTGGTGGTATGAGATCCCTCCTCTCTGCTTGCTTCCTTTTTCTTTTATCTCTTCTAAGAAAAAAGGTTGTGCAGGCCACACCCCAAGGAAACTTCCATTATATTGGATCAGGGATATGACCTTAGTAAGGCTGCTACTATCCTACCTGAATCCTGTTTAACATAATTAATATTGCCTCATTAACCACAGGCAGAGATGAGGATTTACAACACATAGGAAAATTACAATCACAAAATGGAGGACAACCACACAATACTGGGAGTCATGGCTTAACCAAGTTGACACATATTTTTGGGAGACACAATTCAATCCAGGAAACCCTGGTGGCATAGTGGTTAAGAGCTATGGCTGCTAACCAAGAGGTTGGCAGTTTGAATCCACCAGGCACTCCTTGGAAAGCCTATGGGGCAGTTCCACGCAGTCCTATGCCACTATGAGTTGGAATCGACTGGACGGCAACAGGTTTGGTTTTCAGTTCAATCCATGACACCATCTCATTGAAGGTCTTCCTTCTTTTGTGCTGAACCTCTACCTTGCCAAGCAATTATGTCCTTCTCCAGGGACTAGTCCCTCCCCATAGCATGTCCAAAGTACTTGAGACAAAGTCTTGCCATCCTGGCTCCCAAGGAGCACTCTGGCCATACTTCTTTAGAGACAGACTTGTTCATTCTTCTAGCAGTCCATGGTATATTCAGTATTTTTCACCAACACCATAATTCAAATACATCAATTCTCCTTTGTCTTCCTTACTCATTGTTCAGCTTTAGCATGCATATGAGGCAATTGAAAATACCATGGCTTGGGTTAGGCGCACCTTAGTCCTCAACGTGATGTCTTTGCTTTTTAACACTTGAAAGAGATCTTTTGCAGCAGATTTGCCCAATGCAATATGGCATTTGATTTCTTGACTACTGCTTTCACAGGCATTGATTGTGTATCCAAGTAAAATGAAACCCTTGACAACTTCAGTCTTTCCTCCATTTATCATGATGTTGCTTATTGGTCCAGTTGTGACTATTTTTGTTTTCTTTATGTTGAGGTGTAATCCATACTGAAGACTGTAGTCATGTTACCAATTTAAAGGCTTTCAGTGTCTTCCCATTAAGATTAAGATTATTATACATATTATATTATGTATACATATTATACATATTATACAGCCCTCCAAGACTGGTACAGGACTCGTCTGGCCAGTGCTAACTTGTGCCCTCTTTCTCTCACTCTGCACACTCCAAGCAAATTGAATTTCCTTCACTTCTTCAACTTATCGATGCTCTTTGTCCTTGCAGTCTTTGCCTTTGCTGTGCCTACCTTCTCCCTGGAGTTAGTCAGTGAACACACTCTCATCCTTCAGGACACAGTTAAACATCACTTTCTCCATTTCTCCCTCAAACCTCAGATCCTATTGTGAATACTTGTTATTTCCTCCAGCAGCACCCCACATTTCTCCTTTAGAATACTCAGTACAACCATACTTAGGTACTTATTTGTGTAATTTTTGATTTCCATGTGTGGCAGGACACTATTTTAAGATATTAATTGATGTGTTTTTCCAGGTATTTTCTTTCATGCTTTGGTTCTCTCCCAGAAGTCCAGTATACCATGAGGCATCTGATATCTAAAGGGAGGATTATTATAGCAAAAAAAAAAAAAGAAAAAATCAGAAAAACAGGGGCTCAATTCTTTGCTTTAGAGTTTTAAAACTCAAGGCTTTCAAAGTGCAGTGATGAGACTACTGGCTCACCCTATCCAAACCCACCACTCTAAAGACTAAAGATTCCACTTATGCTCATCAAAAGACTTTACCAAAAGAGTAAAAAGACAACACACAGACCAGGAAAAAAGTTTTGGCTCCAACATATCTGATAAGGGTCTAATCTCTAAAATCTACAAGATACTGCAAAACCTCTACAACAAAAAGACAAGTAACCCAATTAAAAAATGGGCAAAGGATATGAACAGACATTTCACCAAAGAAGACATTCAAGCAGCTAACAGATACATGAGGAAATGCTCAGGATCACTAGCCATTAGAGAAATACAAATCAAAACTACAATGAGATACCATCTCACCCCAACAAGGCTAGCATTAATCCAATAAACACAAATAATAAATGTTGGAGAGGTTGTGGAGAGACTGGAACACTTATGCCTTGCTGGTGGGTATGTAAAATGGTGCAACCACTTTGGAAATCGATTTGGTGCTTCCTTAAAAAGCTACAAATAAAAGTACCATATGAGCCAGCAATCCCACTCATTGGAATATATCCTAGAGAAATAAGAGCCATCACACAAATAGATATATGCACACCCATGTTCGTTGCAGCACTGTTTATAATAGCAAAAAGATGGAAACAAGGTAGGTGCCCATCAACAGATAAATGGATAAACAAATTATGGTACATACACACAATGGATAAAGAACAATGATTAATCCACATGAAACATCTCACAACATGGATGAATCTGGAAGGCATTATGCTGAATGAAATTAGTCAGTTGCAAAAGGACAAATATTGTATGAGACCACTATTATAAGAATTCAAGAAAAGGTTTAAACACAGAAGAAAACATGCCTTGATGATTTCAAGGGTGGGGAGGGAGGGAAAGGGGAATCCACTAACTAGATAGTAGACAAGAATCATCTTAGGTAAAGGGAAGGACAACACACAATACAGGGGAAGTCAGCACAGTTGGACTTATCCATAAGCTAAGAAGTTTCCTGAACACAACTAAACACTTCAAGGGACAGAGTAGCTGGGGCTGGGGTCTGGGGATCATGCTTTCTGGGGACATCTAGATCAACTGGCATAACAAAGTTTTTTAAGAAAATGTTCTGCATCCCACTTTGGTGAGTGGCGTCTGGGGTCTTAAAAGCTTACAAGTGGCCATCTAAAATGCATCAGTTGGTCCCAACCCACTTGGAGCAAAGGAGAATGAAGAGCATCAAAGATACAAGAAAAACATTAGCCCAAGAGACAAAAGGGCCACATAAACCAGAGACTCCATCATCCTGAGACCAGAAGAACTAGATGGTGCCTGGCTACCACCAATAACTGCCCTGACAGGGAACACAACAGACAGTCCCTGACAGAGCGGCAGAAAAGCGTGGAGCACAACTCAAATTCATGTAAAAAGACCAGACTTAATGTTCGGACTAAGACTGGAGAAACCCCCGAAGCCATGGTCCCCGGATGCTCTGTTAACCCAGAACTAAACCCATTCCTGAAGCCCACTCTTCAGACAAAGATTAGACTGGAGTATAAAACATAAAAGAATACTCATGAAGAACGTGCTTCTTAGTTCAAATAGATACATGAGACCACATGGGCGGCTCCTGTCTGGAGGCAGGATGCAAAGGCAGAAAGGGACAGGAGCTGGTTGGATGACATGGGAAACCCAGGGTGGAAAGGAGAAGTGTGCTGTCATGTTATAGAAATTTCAACTAGTGTCACATGGCAATATGTGTATAAATTTTTGTATGAGAAATTAACTTGAGCTGTAAACTTCCACCTAAAGCACAATAAAAATTAAAAAAAAAAAAAAAAACACTAAAGATTTCAAGAACATTGGGGGAGAATGAAGTAAAAGGGATGTACAAGAGATTGGTGAGACCCTGATCAATGACCCTGTTCTGAGGTGTGAGAAGGGGGAATAGGAGGACTTCCAGAGGGTTTGGGGGACTCTGAGAGCAGGGTAGCTGATCTTTATTACAGAAGAATCTGAGGAGGAGGAGAGCTTCACAATGCTTCCTCATATCTAGCACAGTGCAGGTGAGAACACCTCATGGCTGTGGGAGCAACTAGGCAGAGAGGTCAAATGCTTCCTTCAGACCCAAGAGGGATGTGGAAATAGATTAGAAAGAGCCTGTCAAATAGTCACTTCAGATTAGAGACAAGACATCTCGGGATGGCCACATTGCCACCTGATGACCCAGTGCCGCACCAGAAAATTCTTCCTTCAAAGCCTTACACACTGTAAGCACCCAGCACTTAGGAAAAAAAAAAAATCTCAGAAATAACTGAGATGAATGACAACGTGCTGTTCAGAAATGGAGAACTCCGATCTCTAAAAATTGAGATTGGAAATAACAGTTATTTAAATACCATAACATTTTCTTCTCTCCTGTAGTCAGGAGACACCTTTCCTGAGGTCAGGAGTCCAAAGCTGGCATTGTAGCTTCCCTGTCATTAGGAACTCAAACTACTTAGAAGTGGCTTTCATCTCTAAGTTTTTCTTATGATCTGAGATGGCTGCTGAACATGTGACCGGGGTCTGAAACGTAAGAATAGGGGAAAAGTCAAAAAGGGACACATGCTGGCTGTCTGTCCAACTCTTATGAAGTTTTACTAGAAGTCCTGCCAAACAACTTTCTCTTACATCTCTTTGGCAATGCTTAACTGCAATACCTGCCTTTCAGTTCGTCATATGTAGTAGCTTGCATGTTGCTATGATGATGGAAGCTATGCCACCAGTATTTCATATACCAGCAGGGTCACCTCTGTTGGACAAGTTTCTATGAAGCTTCCAGACTAAGAAAGCCTAAGAAGAAAGGCCTGGAAATCTACTTTCCAAAAATTAGACAATGGATTATTATTATTCCAAAATTAACCCTATGGATCACAACAGAATATTGTTCAATATAGTACTAGAAGTTGAGCATCCTAGGCTGGAAGGCTCTTACAATGCACAGTGGCTGTAACAATGGTCTTGGGCAAACCAACCATCATGAAGGTGGTGCAGGAGTAGGTAATGCTTTATTATGTTGTACATTAAGTTGCCATGAGTTGGAGCCAACTCAACAGTAACTAACAACTACAAAAGAGGCTTGGAAATGTAATTTTTAAACTCAGCTCTAATAAAACAGGTTCTTCTACTAAAGAGGAAGGGAGAATGGAAATTGGGTAGCAGATGACAGAAAATAATTTAATTTTTAGGGAGAAAACCAAAATGTAAAATTGTGCATGTTGATCTGTGAGCTAAATTCACACAGTCCAATTTGTCTCCCCTGATAGATGGTAAACTTAAGAGAAAGCAGGATCCATTTCTCTCTTGTTCACAATTTTATCCAAACATCTAGTCCAATGTCTGCTACTCAGTAGGCAATCAATAAATATTTGTTGAATAAATGAATAAAAGAAGTAAAGAAAAAACAAATGAATAAATGAGCAGATATGGCTTTCCACCACTCACTATCACTGAAAATTCACTTGATGTTTCAGTGTGGTGTGATAGTCTTTAGTACTGTTTATTCAGTATTTCTGGTGCTATAGCTCTGGGCACATGGTGGGATTGCACTTCCAGGACTCATGTGCTAGATGGGGGTCATGTGATTGTGGCCAATTAGTTGTGAGCAGAAGCGACATATGTACCTTCTGGATCTGGGAATTTAATTGCCAACATAAGACCCACCACAGCTCTCATTCCTACTGCCAAAGCAACTGGCAATGTTAAGAGATGGTGGTTTTTCCATTGGCCTCAGTCTCTAAGTAAGGTAACATGAAGCAGCTGACTGAAGTGAGCATGTGGCAGAAGCAAGATCATATTCCCTTGATTCACAGAATTATTTCCCCCATCATACAAATGTAAACTCTTTTAATTTAGTCAACTGAGGAAACATTTTACTTGCTATGAAATATATTAAATTCATGTCTTGGACTCACAACCACCTTGACCTCTGAAACAGTCAACTTGTAAAAAGTCGGGTTTAAAATAATCATTCTGATATGTAATTAGTATAATAAATAAATCCAATGAGAATAAAGATAGAAAACTCAGGATAAAATATATTTTTAAGAAAGGTCTTTGCCTTGGAATTGTAAAGAACCCAGAGATAGAAATTAAAAAAAATTAAAATAGTTGTGCTTGAACCAAGATAAATAACAGTATTAAAACAAGTACTACAATTAAAACATATCTTTTTTTAATCTTTTGCTACACATATAAATTAACCACGTATAATATACATTCACATGCAATAGTATAATATAAATATCATTAAAGGGTGTAATACAGAAATATACATGTTTTGAAGAGATAAGAATCTCACTGTGGTGCCTTTAAAGTATATTAATTTCCCTAATCAATTTTATTTCCCACTTTCTAAATTATACTTAATGTCGATTTTGAAAAATGACTAAAAGCTATATTTTTACCATGAAATCTTGTGGACAGTACAAATTAAACCAAATGTGGTTAATACTAAGCAGCTATATCTTTCACAAATAGTATAATCAAAGCATCTATTCTAAGATTTCAGGAAATCATTATAAGACAATGTTATATGACTCAAATCCCCTGTACAGTAGTGCACAAAACTGATATTTAAGTAATGTTTGAGATTGGTTACCCTTTTCTGGAAGAGCTGATTATTTTCCTAGAGGACAAAAAAGATGTTACATTGGAGTCTATTGCTTCTGATGCATTTACTAAATTAACTCCCCAGGCAAGAAGGGTAAATGCAAAATATTTGGCCATCTCTTCCCTTAACCTCATCTTATAACCCATACATAGATAGCACCATCTGAATTCAGATTGAAGGTAAACCTGTAAAAGGCTGTGAAATGCAGGGTTTGTGTATTATTTTTGCTCTCCACTTTGTTTCTAAATGTAATAAATAATTTAAAAGATCTACCAACATCACTTCCTTTGTATAAAATACAGAAAAATCTAAGAAAGTTGAATGAGGCAATGCAGGCAGTGAAATGATGACATTGTGAAAATTAAAATATTGCTGGAATCATGGATTTAAAAAAGTAATATTCGCCGTCAAATTTTCCAGCTTGTTTTTTTATCCTACAACACTAAATTTTTACATTACATTGAAGACTACAGGACAAAACTTGCCCATAATGATGCCAGGAAATACAAGAGCCAAATCATCACCGTTCTTTCTAGTTCACATAATTTATCTTTTCAAAGCATCTGGAAAAGTCACCATAGACACACTACCAGGAAGACTATTTGGTCCAGAAATCATAGGCTCAACTACACCATGAAGTACGTTATTGCAGGTATGGCATGTGCTTGGCAAGCCACTGAGCACCAGCTGAGCCCTGTTTCCTCCAAGACTCTACAGCTGGGTGACAGTTTTGCATCTTTTCAAAGGCACTGGTTCCCTTTGGGCCATCAGACTCAAAAGAGTTTGGGCTACTCATGACTCAGTCAATCCATATGGTCACCATACAGACACATGTTGTGAGTAGAAAGCGTGAGTGAGCCGAGCCTATTATTTCCCCAAAGACCTTATGGTTCATGTATATTCCTTGCTCTTTGGTGTCCCTTAAGGCTGTCAATACCCGAAGCCCAGTTTGCAGCTTATTGGTCATTTTGACTTTACCTTTGCTTCTGATGACAAAATATTCAGATTCCATGACTATTATGAATCCACCCTGTGACTCTTTTGGCCCCAGGTAATTTAAACCTATTTCCTTCTTAACCGTTTTAAAGGAGGCTTAATGAATTTTTGAACTGTTTCTATTACAAAAAATTCTTAGGTTCATATGAAAAAAAGTTTGAAGCATCACATGAAATGATGTATTCACATCCCTCAACACTACCTCCAAATAACTGAATTACATAAAACATTACATAAAAAGTACTTTGCTACAATTTACTGGAGATACATTTAACAAGAGCAGGCTCATTGTAGGAAAATTCAACTTATCTTTTCCTCTTTCTTTTATTCTATACGGGGAAAGAAATTTATGTCAGTTTAAAAAAAATCTATTACTGCTTCTCATAACTGAATCCATTATTTTTCTCCATGATCCATCAGTAAAAATAAGAATAATAGATTGCTTTGACAGAACCTTGAACATAATGTCCCCAAGAATCAAACGTAGTAAGTTAAACAGGTTTCAGGTGGTACTGAAACAGGAAAGGATAACTTTCCTTATGCATTTCAAAATCAGATCTTACTAGAAAATGTATTATTATTAGCTACTACAAAAAGAAAAATCATATAGTAGCTGAATTTTCACAATAAAATGAGAATATTTCAATTCATTTCTATATATGCCTAAGCAGGATTGAACTCGAAGAAAATGAGCTGTTTTCTTTTAATTTTAAATAACTGGTTATTTATAATTCATTTCTTGATTGCATCAGACTAGATGACTTTACATAAATAATTGAAGTTATCTTATACATATCAACTGATAAGATAACTAATGTTGTCCTTACCTTGTAAGTATTTTCTGTTCATAAAGGAATCAAGTGGCTCTATAATCTTTAGCTCCACATGATTTATGTTAGTCTGAGGTCTTCATAAAAGTTTGACTTTGTATACACACACCTACAAACACACATACACACACACACACACACACACACACACACACACACACAGATGAATAGATATTAGCAGCTATTTCATCTCCTGGAATTTTTTCCTTAACAGACACCTATCTAGCATCCATTCTTCCCGAATTTTATTCAGATAAGCAAACCTTCCCAGTTTGTCTCCAGGAAAGGTGATCACATCCCCAGCATTAGTGGTGGATCATATTCTAAACCACTCAGAACATAGCATTCACCTTAGTCTATTATTGGTCCACACAGGGTATATGACCTACATTTTCACAAACAGAAAAAGGAGAATAATTTACATTTAAACTTGGGAGAAAAGCTTCCTGTTTTTTTTCTGCTAGATGAAGAGAAAAGTACAGGAGCCTCAATGGCCACTGGCAATCATTTTGTGAACACGAGATGAGGACAATGCTAAAGACGGCAGAGGCGAGAGCTGGAACAAACTCCGTCTTTGTTAACATCATTGAGCTGTTAATGGCACGTGCTTGGAGCTCTCCCTACCTCTAGTCTTCCACTTGCAAGATTTTACAAATTTATTTATTACTTAATTCACTTTGAATTAGTTTCTATAACTCAACAGATGTGCTCTACTTTCCCTTTAACAAAAGATAAGAGAATATACTCAAAATATCCTGCTTTCTCATGGCTTGTTTCATTCATCTTGCTGTACATCAGAAGATCTTTTAATATGTATATGATTTTGAAATCACTCTTGAGAAGTCCTGCTATTCATCTAATGAGGCACAGAATTTGATACACCCATTGCTTAAGAAGATGGTAGCTTTGTTACAAAGGCTGATGCAAATTTAAGAGGAGTAAAAACACTCTTCTCCTACTAGACAAAAAAAAAATCAGTTTCATAACCAACTTCAGATATTATTCCTAGTCTCTATCTGAAACAGACCTTGACCTGTTGTTATGGATTGCATTGTGTTCCCCAGAATATGTGTTGTAAATCCTAACCTCTATGCCTGTGGTTATAATTCCACTGGGAATGGGTTGTCTTTGTTACGTTAACGAGACAGGATTAGTGTGGGGTACGTTTTTGGTCAACCTCTTACAAGATATAAAAAGAACATATTCGGACAAGCAAGCAAGCAGAGATGGGGGAAGGCTGATGCCAAGCCACACGGATATCTCCAAGGAACCAGGAAACAGAAGCTGAGGAGACAAGGACATTTCCCCAGAGCTGACAGAGAAAGAAAGCCTTCCTCTAGAGCCAGCACCCTGAATTTGGACTTCTAGCTTCCTTAACTGTGAGAAAATAAACTTCTGTTTGTTGAAGCCATCCACTTGTGGTACTTCTGTTATAGCAGCACTCCAACTAAAACACCTGTTTTGTAGTTAATTTAAAATTCCAGCCTATATGCCAAAGCCTGTCCTCACCCCTTCCCATTTTTTTAAAGTATCTGGGCCGTAACAATCCTCTTGTTCTCCTCTCATTTTCCTAAACTATTTTGATATCTATTTCTCAGGCTTTATGCACTGTTAGATGTTTTTCACATATTTCCACAGATAATAACTCATCAGTTTTGCAATCTGATTCTTCACATTAAGAGATTAAAACTAATGTAGATTATTCTCAGATGACACATACTGAGGTACAGAAAAATTCCATCATTTCCTTTCACTAAATGAGAGAAATTTTAATTTTTTTCTCAACAACTGCTTCATTTGTTTAAGCACAGGAATAAAATATGTGCAATTACTCCAAGCACAAGCAAGTCATTTAACATGGCTTTACCATTATTGTAGTCACAGGATATTTTAAAAGAGAAAACACAAAAAAAATCAAAGCACAGGTCCTGCTGTGCAGCAAGGCAATCAAATTCCTTCATAATAACAGCCTGATGGGATTCAGGAAAACAAGGAATAAATGAATAACCACTCTAATCAGTAAAAAGGATAATGCTACAACAGTCATTGAGTAAAAATTGTCTATCATTTGTTGATTCTCTTGATCAGAATTTCAAACAATAAATAGAAATGCCAGTATCTTTTAAAAAGGAAAATAACTTTGGTTAGTTTGTTTGATTTGCCAGGCAGTGAGAAAATGATATATCATTGTTGACTGGCCTGAAGCACTGCCCAGTCAATAAAATGTTCACATAATCTTTTTTATAATACCTGGCCAAAGTATCATTTAAATACATCAACATAAACTGATTTTACAGTTACTTGATGAGGTTGTATTTCTGGACTGATTATTCAATTTTATTTTTACTTCATTATTTGCTATTCTTCTTCAGAGTTCATTTTATGAAGTTATCTGCATCTGAATACGAAAAGTCTGTTTCAAAATAGTCCTCAAGTTTGCAATGCAGTGTCTCAAATTTTGGCCGTTCCTTAGGGTCTGCATTCCAGCATTCCAACATGATGTTGTAGAACTGCAGTGGACAGTTAGGTGGTTGAGGGAGTCTATAGTTTTGGCCCAACATCTGGATTACCTGAGCACCTGTCATACCTAAAAAATGTAAAAATGAACCAACAAAAGAACAAGTTAAAGACCAGTCTTAAATTCATATACACTTAAACTCTAGGTTACAAAGCAAATTGATTTCCTTGGTGAAACTATGAATTCTACCATATCCTTTTCAGGCTGCAGAGATTAAGCTAAATCCTGAAGCAAATAATGTCTATAAGACTGCAATTCAAAAGCAAGGAGAAGGATGTGATAAACCACCTCATTAATGCAAATGATCATCATCAAATTTTATCTATTAAGCTCCTACAGGCACATGGTGTGGTCAGCCTAATAACTCTGCCCTCTAAGTCTGAGGAAAGCAGTTAAAGTCACACCTAAGTAAGTGACCTGCAGCAGAAAGGCCCACTTCAGAATTAATTACTCACCACTATAAGGCATTTTGCCATAAGTAATGATTTCATAAAGAAGGATTCCAAATGACCACACATCAGACTTAATGCTAAATTTATTAGAGCGAATGGCTTCAGGTGCAGTCCACTTCACCGGCAGCTTTATTTCGTGTTTAGATTCATAGATGTCTTCATTATCTACCTGTTAATGCATTGAGGAATCAAGCCAAGTTAAAGTGATTTTTTTTTTGTCACCCTTGTTCATCTATAACCTGCTTCACATAAAAATTTAGAGGGAAGAGATTCAAAATGAGTTCTATTCAATAGATAATTACAGTAGCAAATTCAAATCTGGCTTACAACACTGAAAAATGTGTGGGAAGTCATTAATAAAATACTTTACAGCCTACTATGTGCAAAGAATAGCACTGAAAGATCACTCTACTACGTACGGGAAAATTCATACATGATGATACTGGCTTTACATCTGGTCTTTTGCAAATAAATGTCTGTCTGTTTTCTGATTTATTGCTGGTATTGAAGAGCCACTGACTTTGATAATTACCAGATAATTACTTTCTAATACTGAAAAAGTAGGATTCAAGTGATTTAAATTAATATACCAACTCACTGGGGTTCTAATTAATTTACAAAATAAAAATATGACGAATTAATGAGGATCAAAAGAGAATCATGTATTGATTGTGTTTCATGTCCCACATGTCCCTATTTTTAGGGTACAATGTAGGAATTAAAAATTAAACTTAGAAAAAAACACCTAATATTACATTTCCTATGTAAGTGTCTTTTGACCTTTTAAAATATTATGTCATGAAATGGGAGAGGGGAGATGATAAAGCCAATAATTGCTGAAAAATTCTGATAGCATGCAGATTAGTCTGACATAAAGTGAGCAAAATGGCAGGGTAACCCACTGTATAAAATGTACTGCTTTTTCTAAGGGAATAGAGGCAGAAAGAGAGCCAGACAAAGAGTTACTGTTACTAATTCAAAAATCAAGACAAATTTTAATACATACTTTCCAATCTGGTTAGTTATTGCTTTCACTATTTCTTTCTCCTTGGTGAAGAAAAATGAACAGGCAGGTAGCTTGTTTGTAGAGTCCTGGGCTACTGAAGTGGACTATGGACCATAGAACTTAAACATCATTTGAGGAATGACAGTAAACCAATTGCTATACTGGTCTGCTAGCCTTTGATCCATTACAAAAACCAATTCAAACAAAACTAAATATACCTTAAAAACTCTTGCAAGTCCAAAATCTGCCACTTTGTAAATATTATGTTCACCAACAAGGATATTTCTGGCAGCCAGATCTCTGTGGATGTAGTTCTGGGACTCTAGATAGGCCATTCCAGAGGCAACTTGTGCCGCCATGTCTACCTGTTGAGTCAAATGGATTGTTGATCCAGCATCATCTAGGCAATAAGAAAAAAAAAAAGTGATTTCCTTCAGAGAACACCTGAACTATTGAAGTGAATCATGACAATTTTGATGAATGAACTATTGCTGGCATTAATTGCCATGACACCATTTTGTTGAGCAAAGAAATATAATTAACACAAACAATTTCAGTTCCTATGAAGGATTAATGAGGCAGCAATTTTCAGAGTCCAAAAACATTCCAAGGCTGGGTTCCTCCATCTCCTGAACGAGCATTACACAGAGAGAAAGAAGCAAAAGTATGACATGATCGAAACACAGCTATAATTATCTGAAAGAGTACAGGTACTGCCATTTTCAATACCCTACATGGCTACCTCATCTCTTATTTATTTATTTATATATTTTTTAATTGTACTTTAGATGAAGATTTACAGAACAAATAGTTTCTCATTAAACAATTAGTACATATATTGTTTTATGACAATGGTTAACAACCCCATGACATGTCAACACTGTCCTTTCTCGAACTTGGGTTCCCTATTACCAACTTTCCTGTCCCCTCCTGCCTTCTAGTCCTTGTCCCTGGACTGTTGTGCCCCATCAGTCTCGTTTTGTTTTATGGGGCTGTCTAACCTTTGGTTGAAGGGTGAATCTCGGGAGTGATTTCATTACTGAGCTAAAACGGTGTCCGGGGGACATACTCTCAGGGTTTCTCCAGTCTCTGTCAGGCCAGTAAGTCTGGTCTTTTTTTCTGAGGAAGAATTTTGTTCTACATTTTTCTCCAGCTCTGTCTGGGGCCCTCTGTTGTAACCCCGGTCAGAGCAGTCAGTGGTGGTAGTCAGGCACCATCCAGTTGTACTGGACTCAATCTGGTGGAGGCCATGGTGGCTGTGGTCCATTAGTCCTTTGGACTAATCTTTCCCTTGTATATTGTTTTCTTCATTCTCCCTTGCTCCCAAAGGGGTGAGACCAGAGGAGTATCTTAGATGGCTGCTCACAGGCTTTTAAGACCCCAGACGCTACTCACCAAGGTAGAGTGTAGAACATTTTCTTCATAAACTGTGTTATGCCAATTGAGCTAGATGTTCCCCGAGACCATGCTGCCTCATCTGTTTATGGACATCATTGCATGAGTGACTCCATATTTCTTTCAAACATTGCATGGTTTGTTTTAAGATTTGAGCCTATAAAATCATACTAATTTGCTTGGTCCTCCATCATTTTGTTCCTAAAAATTAGTTTGCTAACAAAAGTGAAGGGTCTATCAGTGGCTATAAGATGTGTATATTACATTTGTATTCCACTAAACTTGGTACATTTTTGGATTTCCTTTTCTTATACTTTTATTTTAGAATAGGTTGCTCATCTCTTCAAGCAAGGATATACCTTTTGTAGGCATAGTTTCTACTACTGCTCATTCTGTAAAACTAAGTGTAAGAAATTTATGTAGTAGGATCAGTTTGATCATTAATAGAGGGGTCAATACCAATATTTAGTGTGGGCAGAAGAACAGAAGACTGAGAAGAATCATCCAGAAGAGTAAGAGGAGAACTTGGAAAGAACATGGTATCAATCGAGGGTTTTGAGAAAGTCAAATTCTACAAATAAGTCTACTAAGATAAGAATTAAAAGACATTTGTTGAATATGATAATTATGCATTCATTTCGTGACCTTGGTGGCAGAAAGAACAGTTTCATTGGAGACGGAGTACAATGGACTGAGGACTGAATGAGAGACGAGGAAGACAGCAAGAGGAGCCTTCAGGTGATTAGAGCAGCTGCCGAAACCTTGATTGCAGGCTTGTGTGAAACTCTGAGCAAGAAGACCCAGCTAAGCTGCATCTGTATTCCTGACCCACAGAAACTGAGATAATAAATGTTTGTTGTGTTAAGCCACTAAGTTTTGGGGTAATTTGTTATGTAGCAATAGATAACTAATACAGACTAGTGTTAGGAAAATGTTATCAGTTCTAAGTATATGGTTAAAAGCTTGGACTATAGAGTCAGACTTTCCGGGTTTGAATTCTGACCTAGTCATTTTGAATAAGTTACTTAACCTCTCTATACCTCAATCTCTTCAACTGCAAAGTAGGGATAATCTTAATATTTATCTCATAAGATTATTAGAAGAATTAACTAAGTTAATATCTGTAAAACACTTAGAAAAGTGCCTGGCACATAGTTAAGTGTTGTATAGTATTTTCTAAAGAAGAAAAAAAAATTAAATATATATGCTCCCCTCCTACCACTATCCCATACGGCTAATTTCCAGTAAGTCACCTCATTTAACATTCAGAAACAACTCTATGAAATAAGTATTATTATTCTTATCATTATCTCCATTGCATAGGGCTTCCTACTACTCAGGAACCAGTAATACGTTATAGACTATGTCTGTCAAAGGCTGAAATCTCATACTTTTAAGAACTATTTTACACCTCCTAAAACTTACCTTACACATTACACCTGAGTTTCCAAAAGTTAGGGGCTAGTGGAGACTTCCATTCATACAAACAGTAGATAATTATAGTAGTTGTATGAGGTGAAAGAATAACTCATTGAGAGCATTCCTGTCCTAAGTGAACCATGACAATGATGAGCAACATGCAAGGACTTAATTTGTAAAAAAAAAAGAAAACGCTGTTTTTAAACAGTACCTAATGCCTGACATATATTAGGTGCTCTGTAAGTATTTATCAAAAAGGAAATAACTCCAATTCAAATTAAAAAAATGTTGCATGTTTATTCTCTTTAAATTTTAGTAAGAAACATCTGGCATTAATTAATTAATTACCTTTAATTCTGAAGTTTTTTGACAAGCTTTTTAATTTTAAAAGAATTTATTATATACATATCTCCAAGTTTTAGGGACTGCAAAGATGGCTCTATAGAAAAATAGACATATTATTTCAACTATCAAATACAACATCTAATTCTGTTATAGTGGATATAAAAAAGTTTTCACTGACAGGCACAATTACTGAAGGAAATTAAGTAATACAAATTTCCTGTCATGAAAGTGCAGTGGCCCAAGTAAAGTGGCCTAAGTAAACCTCAGTGCAAGAAGGAAAGAAGGAAAAGAAAGAGGCATACAATATAAGAAGATTAGTAGCTAAGGAGAGAAAACAAGAAGCAGGGAAGAGGAATATGAAGGATCAGTAGACAGTGATTAAACTTTAGAATTTAGAGAGTGACTAGTGAAGGCCTTACCAAGATGCAATGTCTGAGTAAAGATTTTCATAAAGTGAGGAAGTGAACTTTCTGGATAACTAACGGAAAAATTTCTAGACAGAGGAAACAGTAAGTGCAAGGACCTGAGGCAAAAGCATGCCTGTTGAGAATGAGGAATAGCAAGGAGGCCAGTATAGCTCATGCAGAATGAACAAGGGGAAAGTTGTGGGAGACAGGGACAGAGGTAATGGAGGGCTGGGTCATGCAGGACTTTATGGGTTATAAAGAGATGGGGGTCACTAAGGATCTTGAGGTGAGGAGGATCATGAATGGATTTACATTTTAACAGGATCTCTCCTGCTACTGCACTGAGAAGAAACTGAAGGGAACCAAAGAGGGACACCAGTTAGGAGGCAATTTCAGAATCTAGGAGAGAACTGATGATGGCTTGGACCAAAGTGGGAATGTTGTTGTTGTTAGGTGCCACTGGGTTGGTTTCAACTCATAGTGACCCTATGTACAACAGAATGAAACACTGCCCAGTCCTGCACCATCCTCACAATCGTTGTTATGCTTGAGCCCATTGTTGCAGCCACTGTGCCAATCCATCTTGTTGAGAATCTTCCTCCTCTTTTTCACTGACCTTCTACTTTACTAAGCACGATGTCCCTCTTCAGGGACTGGTCCCTCTTGATAACTTGTCCAAAGAATGTGAGACGTAGTCTCATCATCTTTGCTTCTAAGGAGAATTCTGGTTGTACTTCTTCCAAGACAGATTTGTTCGTTCTTTTGGCAGTCCATGGTATAGTCAATATTTTTTGCCAACACAGTAATTCAAAGTCACCAATTCTTCTTTGGTCTTCCTTAAGCATCATCCAGGTTTTATATGCATATGAGGCAATTGAAAATACCATGGCTTTGGGTGAGGTGCACTTTAGTCCTCAAAGTGACATCTTTGTTTTTGAACACTTGAAAGAAGTCTTTTGCAGCAGATTTGCCCATGCAATACGTTGTTTGATTTCTTGACTGCTGCTTCCACGGGTGTTGATTGTGGATCCAAGTAAAATGAAATCCTTGAAAACTTCAGTCTTTTCTCCGTTTATCATGATGTTGCTTATTGGCCCAGTTGTGAGGATTTTTGTCTTCTTTATGTTGAGGTGTAATCCATATAGAAGGCCATGGTCTTTGATCTTTATCTGTAAGTGCTTCAAGTCCTCTTACTTTCAGCAAGCAAGGTATTGCTGTTGTTAGCTGCCATCAAGTCATCACCTGACTCAAGGTGATCCCATGCACAATTGAATGAAATGCTGCCCAGTCCAGCACCATTCCCATGATCATTTGTGATCCACAGGGTTTTCACTGGCTGATTTTTGGAAGCAGATCTCCAGGACTTTCTTCCTAATCTGTCTTAGTATGGAACCTCCTCTGAAACCTGCTCAGCATCATAGCAACACGCAAGCCTCCACAGACAGATGGGTACAGATGTTGAAAAGTGGTAAAATAGTGGATATATTCTGAAGATATGCCAAGAGGATTTGCTGGCTGGTGAAATATGGAATGTAAGAATAAGTAGGGTGGCTTCAAGATAGTAGGGTCTAAGCATTGACATTGTTAGGGGAAGACTACAAGAATAGCAGATTACAGGAGAAAATTCAAGGAGTTGGGCATGTTATTTTGAGATATCTAATAGATACATGCAGTAGAAATTAGGGCTGTTAGCAAACTTTATTCTCTTTTCAAGCACTTTAGAGGACTGTCCTTCCATATTCCCTTTTACTTGATTTGACAAAATAAAAAGGGCAGAGAAGTTACTTCTGTCACTTCTGGTCAGAAACTTTAAGAGCCAGGGTGAGACTATTTACATCCCTTCCCCTTGCCAAGAAAATCAAAAGAGCAAAGCCACCAGCCAACGTATATTGTACATGTAGCAAAAACAAGAAATAACCACTTGTGTTAAGCCTCTGGAATTTGGAAGCTATTTGTTATTATAGCATAACTACATTATTCAGATGGATATAACATTCATGTGGAAAGGCTGAGAAGGCAGTTGGATGTGTAAGTCTGAAGTAAGGAAGGGATATAATTTGGGGAATTGTCAATATATAAATGGCATTAAATAATTAGACTGAATTTAAGATTAACAAGGAAACTATCGATGTTACAAAAGAGTCCTTGGGGGAACTCTAAACTATTGAGAGGTCTAGGAGATGAGGAAAATCACATAGACTGAGAAGAACAAGAAAGAAAGGAAAGAGGAAAAGCCACTGAGTGAAGTGTCCTGGAAGCCAAGTGAAGAAAGTGCTTCCCGGAGGAGCATGTGTCCACCGAATTAATGCTGTTGATAGATCTGAGGACTGTGAATTGACTATTAGATTTAACAGTGTGAATGTTCTGAGTGACCTTGACAAAGCATTTTTTGTGATAGATGACCCATAATCTCCCCATGCTTTGTCCCTGGGAATACTGCTGAGGTTAGTCTTTTTATGGCACTAATCCTTGCACGTAACATATGCTGACAGTGTTAAATTTAATATCTCTATGCAAGTGAGCTATGTTTTTGTTCTTAATAGCATTTAACAGGCCTTATATTCTTTTTACTCCTAATCCAGTATTGCAATTTAATACTACCAGCTTCATAAGTCGCCCTGAAATCGGAGCATACTCTTATCTTTCTGTAATCTGTTCTATTATTCTTCTCACCTCTTTTTACCTGTATGTACTCTATCAACCCCACTCTGACATTTCAAGAAATAAAGTCACTTTTTCAGACATAAATTATTCCTTTAGTACTTGATCTCAACTACTTTGAACATTTCATTTTACTGTTTATTATATTGTTGTTTATTAAAGTATTCATTTGTACTAAACATCAAAATTTCACTACACCCTTAAGTCTTCTCTGATTGCAGGAAGCAGATATAAGAATAAAGCAATAGTAAATTTCTGCTTTTTAGTCTTAAAATTCTAATGCTGCCTAGCAGCATTTTAAATACCAACCAGTAGAGAGCTGGACTACGTGAAGAAGAATGCACCATCAGAATTGGTGAGACTCATTAACAACCTGTGATATGTAGATGACACAACTTTGCTTCCTGAAAGGGAGGAGGACTTGAAGCACTTACTGATGAAGATCAAAGACCACAGCTTTCAGTACGGATTACATCTCAACATAAAGAAAACAAAAATCCTCACAGCTGAACCAATAAACAACATCATGATAAATGGAGAAAAGACTGAAGGTTTCAAAGATTTCATTTTACTTGGATCCACAATCAATGCCCATGGAAGCAGCAGTCAAGATCTCTTTCAAGTGTTCAAAAACAAAGATGCCACTTGGAGGACTAAAGTGTGCCTGACCCAAGCCATGGTATTTTCATTTGCCTCATATGCATATAAAAGCTGAACGATGAATAAGGAAGACCAAAGAAGAATTCATGCCTTTGAATTATGGTGTTGGAGAAGAATACTGAATATACCATAGACTTTCAGAAGAACGAACAAATCTGTCTTGGAAGAAGTATAGCCAGAATGCTCCTCGGAAGCAAGGATGGTGAGACTGCATCTCACGTACTTTGAGCATGTCATCAGGAGGGTCCAGTCCCCGGATAAGTACATCATGCTTGGTAAAGTAGAAGGTCAGCAAAAAAGAGGAGGAGGATTCTCAATGAGATGAATTGACACAGTGGCTACAACCACAGGCTCAAACACAGCAATGATTGTGAGGATGGCACAGGACAGGGCGGTGTTTCATTCTGTTTTACACAGGGCCACTATGAGTCAAAACAAACTCAATGGCACCTAACAACAACAACAAACCAGTAAAATGTTGTCAAATAGTGACCAAAAATACCCCACACATACTTGGACTCGGGCAGACATGGCTGTGGCAGCATGCTTGTCCGTTTTCCCACTCTTGTCTATTTTGTAATATTCTCTGGACTAAGAGGGACCCAGCTCCAGCTGGGTCACATGCTTGTCCATTTTCCCATTCTTGCCTATTCTGTAATATTCTTTGGACTTGGACAGACATGGCTCTAGCAGCAGGCTTGTCTGTTTTCCCACTTTTGTCTGTTCTTTAATATTTCCTTGGACTCAGGCAGACATGGCTTTAGCAGCATGCTTGTCCCCTTCCTACTTTTGCCTTTTTGAATATATGTGAATGAAACTTTCTTTTTGCTTTACTAAAAAAAAAAAAAATACACACACACACACACACACACATACTCAACAACTAGGGTACCACTCCTCTATTTCCCCCAAAGTATTTCATGGCCCTAATTCTGGGCCATAGTAAGTATTGGTCTGTGAATTATCATGTCTAATTTCTTATTATAGGAAACAAAACATCATGCACCACATCCATTCTTCAATTTCTTACATTATACTTAAGAACTCTGATATGTCTGTTGTGAACAATTTGTTCTTCCATTACATAAATATTTTTCCTCCCTTTGAACACAACGTATATATCATATTAAAGAGTAATTGAGCCATTCAATGTTAATCCATTCATTCTCACAGATATACACATAGTAAATATCCTTTGAGTTACAGGAAGCTTGCTAAGTTGACATTATAGGACTAGCTAAACTAAATTCCTCATTTTTTTTTTTCTTTTATAAAGTCTTTAGCTTACTCTGGAGATATTCTTGCAGACTTCCATGTCTCATCAACTCTGTAATAATATAAATTGGATCTTCTAAAGTGCAAACAGCATAAAGCTGGATAAGCTTTGGGTGTCTTAGGCTCTTCATTATCTGTGCCTCCCTCAGGAAGTCATTTCGATCCATTGAACCTGAAACAAGAAGAGGGGGAAATCACTTTATGTTATTGAGGCATTCCTATCCTCACAGCAGCCTGGTGGGAATCACCAAGATTACTTCCTGCATCTCAGTAAAGCAATAGCATAAGTATCACAAATCTTCAGCGTTATCAAAGAAGAGAATCAGTTCAGGGAAACCTAATAACTGGATGTGTTAGAGCATCAGGGGTGCACAGTTTATGTGTTATGACCTGTAGGTGAAGAAAGGTTGATTCAAGTCCACATGAGAAATGAAGGAGAAAGGAGAGACTGGCAGTCTAATTAATAAAATAAGGCAGAAGTCTTAGGAGCACAAAGAAATGACGTTCTATTAACATGAACATGAGAGGACACTAAATGTTTAATTACTTGCAGCCAGAACTTTTCGGTCCAGGAGCCAAGGAAGACTGATAGCTGCCCTGTCCTCGGTGCCCACTGTGTGATTACAATTCTTCTGCTGTATTTTTATCTTTAATTCTGTAGGGATATATGGTGTAGGCTAGGTAGAAAACATTCAAGGGCCACCCCCAAAGCTTAGTTTTTTTCACCAGTTTTATATGTTTAACCTAAAGCCAATACTCAACATTTTCTCCTGTATTATGTTATTCCTCAGTAGAGTCTTAATAATTTGGCCAAATGATGAGGGAGATAGTATCGGGCCTATTTTGAAGACTCATCTACAATTAAATTATATTTGAATAGTTCAACTCTGACTCACTGTGCAAGGTGCCAAATAGTTAACATCAAATAAAATCCAAGAGGAGGAAGGATCCGTGGACTTTATATTTTTTAAGTAATATAAAAATCTTTTATTTCATTTAGGATATGATATTTCTGAGATATTATTGTAATGGAAGGAATACTGTCATTACCCATCTTAATATTCACTGTGGATCATGCAAATATCATTTCCACTGATGGTCAGAGAGACCACTCCATTCCCTATTCTTCCCATGCTGGAGACTTCACAACTGACATTAGACTCAAGTATGGACAAGTTTTGTCTTTCTAAGTAACACTTGTGACCTGATTATTAGTGTAGAGTGAGGAAGAGTTACATATGACCCACAGATCATTTCGCATAGAGCACATAGGTAGTCTTTTTAAGAAAGTCACTTTTTAAGATGTCACTTTAAGGACTAAGGTGTGCCTGATGCAAGCCATGATGTTTTTAATTGTCTCATATGCATGAGAAAGCTGGGCAATGAATAAGGAAGGCCAAAGAAGAATTGACGCCTTTGAATTATGGTGCTGGAGAAGAATATTGAATATACCATGGACTGCCAAAAGAACGGACAAATCTGTCTTGGAAAAAGTACAGCCAAAATACTCCTTAGAAGCAAGGATGGTGAGACTTCATCTCACATACTTTAGACATGTTATTGGGAGGGATCAGTCCCTGGAGAAGGACATCATGCTTGGTAAAGTAGAAGGTCAGCAAAAAAGAAGAAGACCCTCAATGAGATGGACTGACACAGTGGCTGCAACAATGGGCTCAAGCAAAATAACTAACATGACGATGACACAGGACCTGGCAGTTTTTCATTCTGTCGTACATTGGGTCGTTATGAGTCAGAACCGACTCGACAGCACCTAACAACAACAACATATAGATAGTCTGCCCTTTGATCAGACTCAATCGAGCTCTAGATTCTGGATGCCTCTCTACTCTGCCATTAGCTTGCTGTGTGATCTTGATCAGGTTATCAAATCTCTCTGAACTTCAGTTTCTTCAACTATAAAATGTGGCTAATAATCCTACTGACATCACAATGTCACTACTAGGATTATAGCAATGCCTGGCACATAAGCACCTCTTATGGATTGAATTGTGTCCCAAAAAAATGCCTGTCAACTTGGCTAGGCCATGATTCCCAGTACTGTGTGACTGTCCACCATTTTGTCATCTGATGTGATCTTCCTATGTGTTATAAATCCTGCTTCTATGATGTTAATAAGACAGGATTAGAGGCAGTTATGTTAATGAGGCAAGATTCAATCTACAGGATTAGATTGTATGTTGAGTCAATGTTTTTTGACTTATAAAAAAGAGAATTGAGCAGAGGAGAACGGGGACCTCATTACAATCAAGCAAGGAGAACCAGGAGTGTGTGCATCCTTTAGACCCAGGATCCCTGTGCTGAGAAGCTCCTACACCAGGGGAAGACTGATGACAAGGACCTTCCCCCAGAGCTGACAGAGAGAGAAAGCCTTCCCCTGAAGCTGGAACCCTGAATTCGGACTTCTAGCCTCCTAAACTGTGAGAGAATAAACTTTCATTTATTTAAGCCATCCACTTGTGGTATTTCTGTTTTAGCAGCACTATATAACTAAGACAGTACCCAATGACTGTTGAGTATTATTTTTTATTATTAATATGCATACTCTTGGTAAAGCCGAACAGATCAATTGTGTTTTTTCACAGGATGAAGACAGGAAGGGCAAATACTTAATGAAGGCAAATAGGGGCCGTGGCTCTATTATCTTTTTTATCACATTTTTCTGAGCTTCCACAATTTCTTCTCTATCATTAGTCTAGCCTGCAAAATGAAATAGGATTAAATTGTTTAATCATAGTGGCAGAAACGAACTAAGCATAAAAGAGACACCTTAACCATAATAAAGTGCTTTTTCGTTGATTGTTATAATTAGTTGGGCCTATAGTTAAATATGGGTATAGTGGGACCCCATCCTCCAAATAAAAATATGATTCATGAAGCTTCCAATGAGAGCAGCAACTGTTATCACCATTCAGATAATTTATATATACAATATGTTTCTATGTTAATTTTTTGGGCGGCCATCAAATTCATGGACTGCAAACACTCAAATAATTCCCAAATCAGACTACCCTCAAGAGCTGAATTCACAGTCTGTCAGGAGCCTCTGCAGGTGAAGGCTGCTCAGAGCACTCAGATGACTACGCCAGTTACAGCTGACCAGCTGCAGAGCAAGGGAGACCCAATTTCAATTCAGCTAGCAATGAAACATTAAATATTAATTTTTGCCTGTGAAAGCTATTGTGGTAGTTTATTTCAGGCTCGTCTTTTTGTGTGGTAGTCTGCTAAGCAATAAATAGCTGCTGAGATTGATTAATGGCCCCAGTGAAGACATTTAACCAATCACCAAAGCTGTTTGCTGCTATCACACTGTAAATCAATAATAATTATTCCTGCTGGAGATAAAACTATTGTGGCTTTTTTTTGTTTGTTTAATATAAGAAATATGACTTTTGTTCTTTTTTGACCTCTAGAGGGCCTTCCTTAAAGAGCAATGTTTGGATGGATAGTCAGCTGCCTCTTTTTGGAACAGAATGCTAAGATTGGACTATAAAATTCAATCTCAATCATCATGACAAGATTAAATTTAAAAATATATACACACGGTGATTGTGAGAACCTCAGGTGATAGAATAGATTGTTTTCACCTGGAGTGCTCACATGGCATCTAGCTGCTTAAAAGTGCGTCTCCATTGTTTCATCTGTCAGGTGTAGATGCCGGGACTGAACTCCTGTGCTAGCAAATTTGCACTTCAGTGGTCTGCATCTATCAGCAAACCCACTGAAGCTAACATTTGTTAAGAACGCACTACATATACTGTATGTACATTGACCCAATTTGTCCTCATAAAACCCTCTGAAGTAGGAACTATTATAATTCCCATTTTCAGGTGAGGGGATTCAGAAAGGTAAATAAATTGTCCAAAGTCACAGAGGGCAGAATCAAGTTTGAACTTAAGTTTATCTTACACTAAACTTTATGCACTTAACTATTTAAAACACCCTGGTGGCACAGTGGTTAAAACACTCGGCAGCTAATCGAAATGTCGGCGGTTCAAACCCACCAGCTACTCTGTGGGAAAAAGATGTGGCAGTCTGCTTCCACAAAAATTAAAGCCTTAGAAATCCTATGGGGCAGTTCTACTCTGTCCTACAGGGTCACTATGAGTCAGAATGGACTTGAAAGCAATGGGATTTTTTGGTTTTTTATTACACCAGGGGGTCCCAGACTTTCTCAATTCATAGCAACCTTCCTTTTTCCACGATCACCTATAGGCCAAACTGAATGCTTAACCGTTCTGTTTATTAAGTGGTTAGGTCCAGATAAAATAATAAATATTTGTGTCCTAACAATTAAATGGAGCCCTGGTGGCACAGTGGTTAAGAGCTTGGCTGCTAACCAAAAAGTCAGCAGTTTGAAGCCACCAGCCGCTCCTTGGAAACCCTATAGGCAGTTTTGCTCTGTCCTATAGGGTCACTATGAGTCAGAATTGACTCGATGGCAATAGGTTTTTAACAATTTAATAGTCATTTAAAAAAATAATACAGATAAATTGAAAGAAAAAATATCTTTTAATTTCATTCTTAACCACAATTAATTACTAAAGAGATACATGCACCTATTGGTCACTGCATGTCTTCTCAAATCTTGAAATCAGATTAAACACTGCTATCCTCATTTCCTGTTTCATGTTGATTTTTGTATGGAACTTGCTTTTGATCACCCAACCACTGCTGTTGAGTCGATTTCAATTCACAGCAATCCCATAGGGTTTCCAAGGCTGTAAATCTCTACGGAAGCAGAATACCACATCATTCTCCCACGGAGCCACCAACCTTTCGGATAGCAGTCGCCACTAAAAACCCAGCTTCACAAAGGTATGATGTTATCTAAAGGAGTGTAACATGATCTAATGTTGAGACTGTGAATTATCTCAAGCTAAGAGTTTGTCCATACTCAAGATGTCTACCTCAAAACTTATTTTTTTTTAAGTACAATTCATTGTTTTGTTTGCTTGTTTGTTTTATCAAGGCAGACCTCCATTATACAAAGCACAAATGTGGAAATATTAATTATCCTACAATATTGGACTGTATTATAAAATCAAGTTCATCAGAAAATCAAGGTATTGGAAACATATTTCATTCAAATCTCTGCCTCTCTCTTTTTTTCTTTCTAACTGTATTTTAGATGAAAGTTTACAGAACAAACTAGCTTCTTATTAAACAGTTAGTACACATATTGTTTTATGACATTGGTTAACAACCCCACGACATGTCAACATTCTCCTTTCTCAACCTTGGGTTCCCTATTACCAGTTTTCCTGTTTCCTCCTGCCTTCTAGTCCTTGAGCCTGAGATGGTGTACCCCTTTAGTCTCATTTTGTTTTATGGGCCTGTTTAATCATTGGATGAAGGCTGAACCTCAGGAGTGACTTCATTACTGAGCTAAAATGGTGTCCAGGGGCCATACTCTCTGGGTTTCTCCAGTATCTGTCAGGTCAGTAAGTCTGGTCTTTTTTTATGAGTTAGAATTTTGCTCTACATTTTTTTTCAGCTGTCTGGGACTGTCTGTTGTGATCCCTGTCAGAGCAGTCAGTGGTGGTAGCCGGGCACCATCTAGTTGTACTGGACTCAGTCTGGTGGAGGCTGTGGTAGTTGTGGTCCATTAGTTACCTCAAAACTTTTAAAAATCCCACAGCACCCCTGTGAATTCACCGTGGTGCCCCTGGGCACCTTGGCACACAGTTTGGGAACCATGGTGTTATGCTATACTGTTAGCCTGCAGCAACTAGGTGTTCATCTTCTATCACCAGGAGGCTTTCCCAACCTCTAAGAATTCTGGACTAGGTAAATAATGGAGGTTCCCAGAGAACTATTTTCTAGCCTGTAGTTATTACTCTTACCTATGTTATTTGAAGTAGCTATAAGAGACTACTGTAGAAACACTGTGCTTTTATAAAATGTCACTTCAATGAGGTGTGATGCAAGAGTGATACGTGTAGGTTCAAATCCCAGCTCTCCCATTTACTGACTTTGTAATAATAATGATAACAATAATAGTTTTTATTGATCACTTACTATGAATGAGGTGCTATGCAAAGCATTTCCACTAACAACCTAATTTAATCTTCATAATAACGCTGCTAGGTTGGCCTTCAGGTCTTGACTGGCATGAACAGTTTGCTCTTAGTTACTAATCTGAAGGCTGGTAGTTTGAATCCACCCAGTGGTGCCACAGAAGAAAGTCCTGATAATCAGTTTCTATAAGATTACAGACAAGAAAACCCTGTGGAGTGCAATTCTACTCTGAAGCACATGGAGTCGCCATGAGTTGGAACTGACTCAGTAGCAATAAGTTTGGTTTTGGTTTTAGGTTGACCTTACCATTATCTCTATTTTAATTATAAAACTGAGGTATAGCATGGTTCAGAAATTTGCTCAAAATCATATGACTAGTTAATCTTAGGAAAGCTACTCAATTTCTATAAATTCTCTTATCCCATCTTTAAAATGATGAGACTAATGCCTGTCTGAATAAATATTGATAATAAATGTACTTTCACTTGCTAGCACAGGTAAAAGGAAGATGGAGGAAAAAACAGTTTCTGAATTTTCAAATGACTCCTTTTAGATGGACCGTTTTCACCTCTAAACCATATACAATTAGTATATAAAATAGTCGCTCCCTGAAGAGCTCAAAGGTTCCATCTAATTTTTTCAAGTATTTTCAGTGAAGTCAGTAGTTTTTAACTGAGGCTAGAAAAAAAAGGGAAGGGTGAACATTAGACGACCTAATCCTAATTCCAGAGAAGGGATGCCACGTTGAAATCTTGAATTTGGGGATATTTTAAGACTAGGTGAAGCAATTAAGTTTTTATATTCTCTAGCCTTTATATCTAAAAGTCCTGTCCACAGGTTATGGTTACCAGAGGCCAGAGAGTGACCACAACACTAGTTGGTGCCAGGTATAGCACTGGCTGTCCCATGAGCTCTTGGACATTTACAGTGGCAAACTGAGCCAATAAAAATCAACATATGCCATTGAAACTTTGAGATTCTTATACCTGGTTTTAATGTTTTTACTGCTACTGGAGTGGTATTGTTCCATAGACCTTCCCACACTTCACCAAACTGACCGGACCCCAGTTTCTTCAGAAGTTGTACAGAGTTGCGGTCTATCTCCCACTGGTCCACAGTTTTATATGATAAATCAAAAGGAGCTGGGACTTGTATCTGTTGCAGAGAAAAATTAGAATACTTGTAAGAAAAAAAGTTAGATTTAGCTTATTTTTCTTGAAAATAATAGTCTAGGTTCTTTTCAAAGAAATCATAATTTTTAAAAAACAAAAACATGCTAGATTTTATTTTTACTATTTTAAAACATAAACTGTCTGTGGGAGAATCTGCATCCTTACCTCTTCAAACTCATATCCCCCCAATTCCTGCTAAGTCAGGCACCTCGCTGTCCATCAGTCCCATCCTACTCAGCCCCATTGCCATCCTCACTTGGATCTGAAATGCTATTGGCCCCTTTGCCTAGCTAAATCTTCCCAAATTCAAAGCCTAATTAAAGTGCCACATCACCTACAAATCCTTCCCAGTTCTCTGCCCTGTAGCATTTGCCTATTTGTTATATATTTTTACATAATTTTTTGTCTTTTGTCATGCTCATTTTCTATACATTTGTTCATTCACTTGTTTGGTAAACTAATATTTAAGTGCTATTCTGTAAACAAAACAGGCAAGGCCCCTGCCCTCCTAGAACTAACTCATGATCTAGTTTGCCATCTACCATTGGATATTTATCTTATCTCCCTTCCACCAAGCCATAAGCATCTTGAGTGCATAGAGGACAGGCTATGCATATCTGTAAATCCTTTCCCCAACCAGAATTCAACAATACTGACTGAACTGAGTATTTTTAGGCCGTATCATTCTATCAGGTAAGATATTTCTCAGCATGAGCGTACATAATTTTGTAGGGTCATTGCTGTACCATCCAAGTTATGCATATTTATGCCAGAATTGCATATCCTCGGCATGATTTCAGTCAATAAATTCCCACCATATTGGACAAAATTCTTCAGTTTCTATTGATCCATAATATTCTGATCAGACATCATCAGGAGTTTTCACTGATCCCCCAGGTATAAACCTCAAAGTTGGATGTTCCATTGACAGTATGTGAGACCTAAATTTTGATGAGTTGCTAAGGACTTTTTGCCATAATTGTAATATATTTAGGTAAAACATACAAATAACTGAATAATGGTAGATGTAGATAAATTCTATTTAATGCTATCTTCTCTCCCCAAATACACCAGGTAAAAAAAAAAACCAAGCCATTTATTTTAAACAACAGTTATGAACCTGGTAATTTCGTATTAATATTCTTGTATAGACAGCTAGTTATGATTATATTCTGGCATTTTTCTTCACCTCCAGCCATATCATTAAGTGTTCTAATGGTCAAGTATTATTATATTAATGTCCTAGTGCAAAGGATGCGTATTTGCTGTCTTCCGTGATTGCCTTAGGTCAGAGGTTGGCAAACTTTTTCTGTAAAGGACAAGATAGTAAATACTTAAGGTTTTGTGGGCTATACAGTCTCTTCTGCAAGTACTAAACTCTGCAAATATAGCATGAAAGCAGCCAAACATAATACATAAATGAATAAGTGTGACTGTGTTCTAATAAAACTTAACCACAAAAACAAATGTAGGCCAATACTGGCTCATTGACCTTAGTTTGCCTATTCCTGCCTTAGGTAATTAAATGATAATTTTTCTCTCAACTAACTTAGCACATGACAAATGCTCTAATATCTAAAGTAAGAAGTTTGCTTCAAAAATAAATAAGCATAGCTTCAATGCATTTTACCTTTAAGCATGGTTTTTCCAGTTTGACACACAGGCCATCACTGGTCTTGGTATAGTGGTTCACAAACTCATTCAATGTTGAAAAGGTTCTTCTGCGCATAATGAAAAAGCCTCCTTCATCCAGCCTTCTGATTCTGTAGTGTTTTACAACCCCTTCATCTAAAACTAGAACCCAAGGTAAATTCTGTTAATAAACCTCTTACCAAAGCAGTGCAAATTTATTTATTCTGTAGGGTGATATCGTCAATGCATGGAATCAAAGTTTCACAAAATTCTATTTATTTCACAAAATTCTATTTATTTCTTAACTGTCTTTCAGAAAAGAAAGTTAAGAAAGGACATATAACAGAATAAAAAGGAAAAATAATTGGGAAATCATAATGAAAGAAATATAAGATAAAAATAAAGGAGTAAGGTTAAAACTAAAAAAATTCATACTTTGAGGCCTAGTATATTTGACTAAAACAAGCCATAAAATTGACTCTATCACTATAGTAATGCAAAGAAGGAAACATAATATATTTTATTAATCCCAGTGTCCATAAGATAAAATCACAACAGTTCAACTTTTCCTGCCACAGAGACCAGAGTGAAATTTCTCGCATGAAATCCTATAACCATGGACACTGAAATAGAATAAACAGTGTCCTAGTTACTATCCTCTAATGTTATAAGAAATTCCACAGGACCTTTCTTATACCACCCCTCTATGCAGGTTGATAACATAATGCCCAAGCACAGTTCAATAAAAGCAATTCCACATATACAGCTTTCTGATGGTATTGCTTAATCCAAGGGTAAATTTTGCAGCATCTAAGGAATACAGGGAATGTACCCTTTTTTGGGGCCCTGGTGGCACAGTGGTTAAGAGCTTGGCTGCTAACCAAAAGGTCAGCAGTCGAATCCACCAGCCACTCCTTGGAAACCCTCTGTCCTACAGGGTCACTATCAGTAGGAATCAACTTGATAGCAATGGGTTTTTTGTTGTTTTGTTGTTGTTGTTTTCAATATCCTTTTTTAGGAAGGCTAACTTGCAATGGATATTATGTTGTTTTTGCCTTTCACCAACTGTCATGGATTGAATTGTGTCCCCTCAAAATATGTGTAAACTTGGCTAGGCCATGATTCCCAGTATTGTGTGGGTGTCCTCCATTTTGTGATCTGATGTAATTGTCCTATGTGTTGTAAATCCTAATACCTGCCTGTGGTTAATGAGTCAAGATTAGGTAATATTAAAGATGTTAAGGTGGGATGTAATCCCCTTACTCCAGTCACAGCCCTGATCCTATGTAAGGGGAGTTTTCCTAGGGTGGGGCCTGCATCACCTTTTATCTTACAAAAGATAAAAGGAAAGAGAATAAAGCAGAGAGACGAGGACCTCATACCACCAAGAAACAAGAGCCAAGAGCAGGGCATGTCCTTTGGACCTAGTGTCCCTACGCTGAGAAACTCCTGGACACAGGGGGAGGCTGATGACAAGGACATTCCCCCCAGAGCCAACAGAGAGAGAAACCTTTCCCTGGAGTCGGTGCCCTGAATTCAGACTTCTAGTCTCCTAGACTGTGGGAAAATAAATTTCTGTTTGTTAAAGCCATCCACTTGTGGTATTTCTGTTATAGCAGCACTAGATAACTAAGACACCAACCATAGATCCTTTTTCTGTTAACAGCACCCCAGTTTTCCTCAGAGAATTGTTGCTTCTCAAGAACATGTTGAAGGAAAAAAAAAAAAAAAAAAAACCCAAACCTGTTGCCATCGAGTGGATTCCAAGGAAGCTACTGCTAAACCTGGGCTAAGAAAGGCACAGTAATCAGAGCCAAAGAGACTGGATTCCACAACTTGTGTTAGAGTGCTTCTAGAAGACAGGAAGAGGCTTTTTTCCCCTACTGCTGGAAGTTTGGAGCCACTGGCAGTCTCTTGGCCCTAGACAGGAAGAATTTGCCTGAGAAGAGAGGCAGCACAGTGGAAAACAGTCTCAGCCCCTGGAGAAGCCTGGCTTTTCAGCTACAGGAGCCAATTAGATAATCACCTTTTTTGCTTAAACTAATTTGAATTGGGTTTTCTGCACTTCCAATCAAAAGAATATTGACTAAAGCTCTTCATACCTATTATATCACTTAGCAGAACTATTGATGAGTATTGAACAGCATTTACCAGGAATGCAGCCATTCTGAGTTCCTTGCTAAATATAGAACCTTACGCTTCAATCATGAGTCAAGCAATGATCTCATGAAAGACTGAGTAAAAGAGAGCCCAATCCCAGCATGGTGGTTTACTGAGGGCATGCCAATGGCTAGGACAAGATTTTCCTCAAAAATAATAGGTATACACCAGAATAGCTAAAATGGAAAAGGACAAACAGTATCAAGTGTTGACAAGGAAGTGGAGTAACTAGAACTATTAAGTGTAAATTTTTTTTTTTAATTGAGAAGAGTAATTCTTGTTTTTTATTGTACTTTAGATGAAGGTTTACAGAACAAACTAGTTTCTCATTAAACAGTACACATATTGTTTTATGACATTGGTTAACAACTCCATAACATGTCAACATTGTCCCTTCTCAACTTTGGGTTCCCTATTACCAGTTTTCCTGTCCCCTCCTGCCTTCTAGTCCTTGTCCCTAGGAAGGCGTGCCCCTTATAGTCTTGTTTTGTTTTATGGGCCTGTCTAATCTTTGGATGAAGGGTGAACCTCAGGAGTGACTTTATTACTAAGCTAAAATGGTGTCCAGGGGCCATTCTCTCAGGGTTTCTCCAGTATCTGTCAGGTCAGTAAGTCTGGTCTTTTTTTGTGAGTTAGAATTTTGCTCTATATTTTTCTGCAGCTCTGTCCATGACCCTCTGTTGTGATCCCTGTCAGAGCAGTCAGTGGTGGTAGCCAGGCACCATCTAGTTGTGCTGGACTCAGTCTGGTGGAGGACGTGGTAGTTGTGGTCCATTAGTCCTTTGGACTAATCTTTCCCTTGTATCTTTAGTTTTCTTCATTCTCCCTTGCTCCAGAAGGAGTGAGACCAGTGGAGTATCTTAGATGGCTGCTCACAGATGGCTGCTAACAGACGCTACTCACCAAAGTAGAATGTAGAACATTTTCTTTATAAACTATGTTATGCCAATTGAGCTAGATGTTCCCCGAGACCAGGAAGTGTAAATTTTTATAACCACTTTGGAAAACTGTTTGCCATTATCTACTAAAGTTGAGCCTAATCATACCTATAATAGAGAAATTCCACTCCTAGGTATATACCCCACAAAAATGTACAATATATTCACCAGAAGACATGTATAAGAATGCTTTTGGCAGCACTATTTGCAAGAGCCTAAACCTGGAAACAATTCAAATATCCATCAACTGTACAATTGATTAATAAATTATATATTTGTCAGTGAAATACTATACAGATTTGTGAATAAGCAAACTACAACTACATACAACAATATAAATGAATCTCACAAGTACAAAAATACGTCTAGATGATTAAAAAGTTTAAAAGCAAGCGAAACTATTAGTATTAGAGATCATCACAGTGACTGGAGTATTAGTAATATTCTATTTCTGGACTGGGTACTGATTACATGGCTGTGTTTACTTTGTAAAAATTCATCAAATTCACCTCCTATGAATCATGCACTTTTATTATGTATGTTATACATCAATTAAAAAAAAATACTAAAAAATTTGGTTATCTGTTCCAGTTCACGGACAAATGGAAGATCAAGTCCCCAGGCTGCTACATAATGACACATGCCAAATTTTTCAGTCTGGAAAGTTTATAAGGTAAATGTTACCTAATTCTTACTTGAACATCAAAATTTCTCAGTAAAGCACCTGTAGAAAATTAACTTTAAGCAAAGTGATTTTCTGGTAAGCATTACAAAATGTCCACCTAGATGCCTAAGTGAATTCACTTGTAATATATGGGTATTTGTTATAAACCAGGAAAATGTCAATGTCTTAGTCATCTAGTGCTGCTATGACAGAAATACCACAAGTGTATGGCTTTAACAAAGAGAAATTTATTTTCTCACAATCTAGTAGGCTAGAAGTTCAAACTCAGGGCATCAGCTCCAGGGGAAGGCCTTCTCTCTCTGTTGGCTCTGGAGGAAGGTCCTTCTCATTAGTCTTCCCCTGGACTAGGAACTTCTCTGCTCCTCAGGTCCAAAGGATGCACTGTGCTCTGGGCATTGCTTTGATGGTGTTATGAGGTCCCTCACTCTTTGCTCACTTCCCTTTCCTTTTATTTCTTGTAAGATAAAAGGTGGTGGACGCCACACCCCAGGGAAACTCCCTTTACATTGGATCAGGGATGTGACCTTAGTAAGGCGGTTATAATCCCACCCTAATCCTGTTTAACATAAATCTTGCCTCATTAACCACAGGCAGAGATTAGGATTTATAACACATAGGAAAATTACAATCACAAAATGGAGGACAACCACACAATACTGGGAATCATGGCCTAACCAAGTTGACACATTTTTGGGGGACATAATTCAATTCATGACAGTCAGGGAATACAAATCAAAAATGAAGACTTTGAGCATAAAATACTGAATTTGAAGGAAGCCTTGTTACAACAACATCAGCAACAATAATGTAATCAACACACAGAGAAGCACAGCGGATAATTTAATCACACATCTTACACTTTCTTCTCAATGCCCTTTAAATTGTATTCAGTGAGGATAACGCTCCCCTGCCCCTAGATGAAAGCCCCAGCAAAGCCTGTGACTTTTCTGCTCACTTTCAGGTATCAGATAGTCCTACTTTTACTTAAAATCACAAGCACAGTCTCAGTTAAAACTCAGAATGTCCAGTCCAATAAATTCATCATAACATTCTACTTGATTTAAAGTCAAATCTTTTCCTCTTCCACAACTCAGGCCTGCTTTAGACTGGAAGGCATCAGTGGGAAAAGTGAGGTATGGGTGGCTTCCTCTCTGTTTCTCTGCCTGGAGCTATTCCCTCCTCCCCTTGCAGATGGGTTCTGAGTATTCAGAGAAGAGAAGGGAGAAGGTAAACTTTGGGAAAGTCCTTACTTAGACCTGCACCATAGTAGGTCAGCTTCATACTCTCATCCTGGCAGATGTTTAAGCTGACTCATCCCTCACAGCCGCTCAGGTAGACCATTAGGAGCTTTCCCGGCTCTGTGGGACCCCGCGCTGCAATTCCTAAGGTGCAGGTGTTTCCTTGGCTGCCTACTCCTGATCCCCCTTTAACTTCTGTTTCTTTGGCAGTTCACCTTTCACGTTTTCCCTATAGACTCTCCCTAATCCTCTCACAGAACTCTCTTGGGCAGAACCCAAAACTTCTCCAGGCCATCTATCTACAATGCCCTGGTGCTTTTGTTCATGTAGGAGGCCCACTCATGGTCCTGAGACAAATTTACACATCCCTTGCCCTGACTACCATGGGGAGGACAGGTTAGTGCTATGAGCATCTCAGCCTTATTGTCACAGGCTGCGCTAGCCTTCCCAGCTTCAGCAGTGCTCTATCTCCCCAACTGCAGACAGCAGAGGAGCAAGCTCTCAGGGTGGCCTCCTGAAGCTCCCTTTCACTAAGTTTGGGGTCACACTCCTCCCTATCAGGAAGAAAGAAGGACTCACTGAGTGGCAGCAACTTTCTCCAAAAATAAAAGGCCCTTACCAAATCCTCCCTCCCTTCCACTCCTTGTACCCTTTTTACGTCATCAACAAGCTGAGGGATCCAAGAGTTGCAGTACCTGTCCATGTAAACTCTGGATATAGGAATCTGGGTTGGAATTTCACTTTTATTGTATCTTGATAGCCTTAGTCAAAACTTCAATTGTAACATTATGTTACTGTCGGGAGGACCGTCTGCTGTAGCACTTGTGCCTCTCACCCAGGCCACCTAACAAGAAGTCTTACGCCTGGAACATTCCCTGATAGTGGCGGCTGGAAATTGAGCCTACCTCTCTCCCAGTTTCTTCTTCCTTGTCAGGGGAACTCCTTCCCTGTTATGTGCCTAATAAGTACCTCTTTGTTCCGCTTATGCATGTGCATCATATGGCACCTGGCCAACCTCACTGCTGTATCTGTTCCTGGCATGGAGGCAACAGGGTCTCTCAACTGCAACATGAGAGGGGCGTGTGCAGAACACTAGCCCTGTGTCAGCTGCAGGGAGTGACCCAGTGGACATGGGGGACTGGGGCCCACTATTAAAGCTGACCTTGCTCTGTCTCTTCCCTATGTAAGTAAAGTGTTATTCCAACCAGTGCCTATGCGTAAGTGGTATCCTTCTTGCTGACCTTGGACCCCGACTCGCAGTTACACTTAAATTTACTGAAACAAGACCATGCTAAGCACTATTTTACATATCTCATTTTATCCTCATAACTGTCACATAAGGTGGTTATTATTATTATTAGGCCCATTTTACAATTATAAAAGCCAGTAGTTGGCACTGTCAGAATTCATACTTGAGGCCTTGTGACTCTAAAATTCCCTATCCAGCAGGTTTTAGATACCAGATCCAGTTGTCTAATAAGAAGCTCTCAGTGCATGAAAATAAAATCATGTCATCTGCATAAAGGAAAAATGTTTTACGCTCAGTTCTTTACATTAAAATACAGAAGGCAGGAGTGTGTTTAGCTCCTCCAAAAGCAATATCAGTCTCTTAAATTACAATATTTTTAAGGATTTGGAACACATACTATACTCTCTGATACGTCAGGTTACCATTCCCACTGATTATGACTTTTGGGGCAATGCTAACATGATTGCCCTATATAATCTGCACCAAATAGGGTTTGCATTAGATAGCGAGCTTAGTTCATAATAGAGTTGTGTATATGGATTAAAAAGCTAACAAAAAGTCAAAGAGAGCTATAAATTATATTATGTTAGTCCCAATTCATTTCTCTACAAGGTAATAAAAATATTATAAGTAGAAGGATAGCTAAATATAAAGTGTATCTGCAATTTATATAAATTATTGGTCTGAAAATTCTAGCCTTGCAATTCATCAAGAAGAAAAGTGCATATATTATGGCTGAGATGTCTAGAAAGTCAAGAGGTCGATAACTGTAGATAGTGGGAAGGTATAAAACATTTCCATATTTGAAACAAGATAGATCCTCTTCAGATTCCAAACTGAAGAGGATTACATGGAAATTAAACATGAATCTAGGAATACCTTTTTAATATATCACAAAATATCTGAAGGTTCCCAGGTTATATAGTGAAGTCAATAGATCACTGAGAGGTTGAGTGACTCCTTGTGATTTTCATAATATGGCATGAAAATCACAAATATTGTATGGCCTTGACAATTGCTATCGATTATAAAGAAAACTGAAATAAATGTTCATCAGCTCTCCGTTAAGTACAAGTTGAAACTCTCAAGTCTAAAACTTAATACTTAGCAATACATTTAGAGTTTTCAAGAAGAATAACAGTCATCTTGTTAAATAGAAACAGCAATAGACTGGGAAATGGGAGACCCAAGATCCAATTTAACCAGTGAATGACCAAAAACAAGGCAATCTCACTGGGCCTCAATTTCTTCATCTTAAAAATAAAAGGGCAGACTTGCAAAAAATCTCCAAATTTCCAAATGTATCCACCTCAGTGTTCAAATATTTATGACGCCTGCTGCTTTCTCTCCCTGAATTCTGATATCTTTTTATAGTCCCTTAACTTAAGTAATTCTTGAGTAATTCTTGCCTCGGAGGCTTTGGATTCCACCTGAAAGCTTTTCCTATGAATCTTCTAGTGGCTGGTCCATTCTTTCAGGTCTCAATGTAAATCTTCCAAGCCAGCCTTCTCTACCCACCCTGTCAAATGCACCCCTCTGTCTAGCTCCTTTCTATCACATTACCTTGTTTAATTATGATGGTATTTATCATAGTAAAGGTATCTCTACAAGGACTGGGGCTCTGCTGTCTTGATCCAATAGTTAGAACTTGGTTCATAGTAATGACTAAAATAAATGTCTGCTAAATGAATGAATGATGTAACCAATCCCTGAATTTGAAGTGAAATATAAGCTTCTGAAATGTCTGCTATAAAATTAAATAGATACTTATACAAATATTTCAAGACAAACAAGACTTCCTTGAAATTTTATTTACAAAGGGAAGAAAACAAACTTAGCCCCAGGATATAAATACTATTAGAGGACAGTCTCTTCAAGTTTATATCTACTATCTTGATTTTTAAAACTTAACACAGAAATAACTACTCCATCTTTAACTGGTATCCTGGGTATTTACATGTGTTTTTATCCAAGCTTTTAGTCTGAACAAGACTGAAAGATAAATATAATTTAAAAATTAGACCACAGAATCTACATCACAAAAATTAAATACTTCCTAGTCAGGAGGAAGTCAAATTTAATATTATATATATGTCCCTAAGTAATCAAATTCAAAGTATACAACTCTTATTTAAAACTGGTTTTAATTTGTTAGTAGTGAGTCCACACATTTGCAAACTGTCATTCCTAAGGAAGACTGAATTCAAAGGTCTCAGATTTAGGGAGAAATAAATTTTCTATTCCTTTTCCCATTCACCATAATCTTTATTATTGAACTAAACCTATTCCAAATTCTACATAATTTAAGTGAATGATAATGCTTGTGCCATTCTTATTGTGAATTACTAGAAGTTCAGATTAAGCATTTTAGCAGTTCAACTGCAAAAAACAGAAGGCTAACTATAAAGTATAATGGAATCATTCATCAACAAACTCAGTAGCATCATGATGGAATAAATTGAACTAAAAGGCCAGGGATCCTGAGTTTACATCTTGACTCTCATTATACCATTTGATCCAAGGAAAAATGTTTCACCTGTCAGCTAATTAATCTACCAGAACATGTCCAAGAATTAGGATATATTGCAGATATATAGGTATGCACGTATGAGGAGTATAATAAAGGTTTGTTGAATGTTGAAAGAATTCCACTATTTCTACCCATGAATTTCTACATGGACCATAGCACAGGTCGTCTGATTATTTGGCCGCCTTCCCATCCACAGTAATTGATTCCGGGAATCCACGCGATCTAGAAGGGGTCTGGTGATTTCAGTCCTATTTGCCAGGCCCAAATGTATTTATGTGAAGTTGGTGGCAGATACAGAAGCCCAGCTTTCTTTTAATAGCAAGGCCTTATTTTATATCATCTTCGATCATAGAAAAAGGTCTGTCTGCTGCTACATAAAGAATTCTGTGGGATTTCATCAGAAAACATGTTCAAAGAGCTCTGTTCTAACCCTATCACATTGGTAGCATATTATTCAGAACATATTAAATAATCCTAATTCCAAGGGATTCCAAAATTAGGTTTTTCAAAGACAGAGCCTCTAGAAATTAACTTCGTAATACGACACAAACGTACAGCTAGAGGTTGGCACCAAGGTGCCTAGGCAGCTTAGTGAAAAATATCAGTATAATGAGTAGTTTAGCATTTTATAGATAAACAAATGGTTGATTGAGTAGATTTTCATTTTTCAGTTGGCCTATCTGGCATCATCTGGGCAGAGACTTATTCCCACTGGTTGATAATAATCTGTTCCCATACTGAGTAAAACAATATGATTTAGCTGATCGAACAAAGGATTGAAAATCAAGAACTTATTGCCCTAATCTTATTGTGCCAGTGACTTGTTCTTTGACCTTAGGTGAGGAATTTCATTTCAGTTTCCTTATCTAGAAAATGAGAATAATGATCTTATCTATATACCCTCAGAGGGATAGTTTGAGTGTCATTGTTCACAACAGATAGCTATTTTTAAACATACAATGTGTGAGTACTGGATTTACAATATCAGTATTATCAAATAGCATTGTCAACAAAAAAAGACACTTCCAAAGTAACATTTTCTACTCTTTGCACAATAATGGCTAATAATATAGTGGCTACCAAATATACTAAGTGAAGAAATTACTATTAATTCTGTGTGGCACAACTCCTGCACCTGTAAACTCTTCTTTGCTTGGTTTCTCTTTGTAAGCTTTGTTTGTACTTTTCAAAACTATTTCAAAGACAACCATGGTAATTCTCCCCTGTTCTATTACTTCAGAATTCATGCTATTGTTCCACACCAGTAAATCAATAACATTTGATTGAATTATCATGTTGAATCCCCTACTAAAACAAAATTCAAAACATACTCATTTTACGCTGAATTCTGTTCTACAGAAAATAGAGTAGATTCCAGTATGAGCAGTTTTGTGAGAAGAAAGTGCATCTGTCTTAAGATATAAAAGTGGTATCATGTAGAAGAGTTGTTCTCTCCTGGGGCGTGGGAGGATTCCAGTAAGACCAAATGGAACAAACAGAACTGACTCTTTTTACCCATACAACTAGACCAGTGAGTCCCAAAGGGCACTGCCTCCTAGCCAGGAATACTCAGTGTTCTGTGGGCATAGGCCAGTAAGCTTTAAGATTACACTGGTAGGTTGAGTTAGGTGAAAATTCATTAAGAAAGCATCTAGTTAGTTGATTCAAAAAAGTTTATTTAAAAAAAAAAAAAAAGATTCAATGAGGTTTACATCTGATAGCTCACTTGACCTGGGGCCTTCCGGAACTGTTACTGGTAGAGAAGCCCAGCGAAGATTCATTTAGAGTCAGAGACAATATAATCAGCAACCCCTGCACACAAAAATTCCATATTATACAGCACCGGGATGGTGAGCTTGAACCATATATCTGTCCAAACGTTTATCACATTTTGAGAAAAATGTTGGCCTTATCCTCAAGACCCTATGATCCAACCCCTTATGGAAATACGAAAGCCTCCACACACACTCCCATCAAAGCTGGCTCCCAAATTTTCAGGATAGAATGTCAATTTTATTTTTATGTATCTGGTATCTAAAGCAAATAAGTACCTCTTTAACTAACAATACATTAATTGTAACATTCAACATTTTGTTAGATAATTTCATTGAAAATTGTCTCCTACAAATACATATGAAAATAGTATTTGCAGTGTCTAATATTGCAGAGACTCTCTGGGAAACATGTTGACTCTTTATTGCTCTTGGGACTCTTAACTTCTCACTCAGTATTATACCTGCAATAAATCACCAAGAATTAACATACGTGAATTATATTATCTGTTTCCTACAGAAAATCATTCTCTAGGTTAAAATTTAATGTGACAGGGAGCTACTGTTTCTACTTCTCAAAACTTAGCCTAAGGAAATAATCCAAATATTTATATTCAGTCATTTAGTAATATCCCTGCCTTTTTCCACAAAGAGCTGAAGGGCTTACTTACTTAAAACACACACACACACACACACAAACTATTTCTGGTGTTGAAATGAGAGAGAAATTTCTCATGCAGGGCCTCGTAAAGAAAGCAGAAAGTGTAGCGTAATAGGCAATATCATCATCAACCTTCTTAACAGTAAATAAACAAACACATTACAAAGCACGGGTTCTTATGATGTCCATTAATGTGGGCCAATTCCCATCATGAAATTCAATAAGAGAATTTGTATGGGAAACTAAAATAACACAGTTCATCAGCCAAAAGAGGAAAAGTAACATGCATAGTATGTTCACTGCAGCATTTTTATAGCATTAAGTAACTGTTAAATTGTACTAAATATACCAATTGAGAGTTAAAAATTGTTAGTTATGTAGCAACAAGAAAAAAAGATAAAACATGTTAAAAGAAATAAATGGAATACAAAATTGAGAGAATATCATAATTACAAGCTTGTAGATACATCTGGCAACTCACATGTCCTGGGGCCTTTTATTGCTAGAGGAACCCAGCTGAGGTGTCTTGTGAAAACCATAATTGCATAAGGGCAAAGATGATTAAATTTGTCAACATGAAAATAGTTGTGTTAGAATGGCAGATTTGTGAGTATTTTGCTCCCTGGGTTTTCCAGCCCGACTGTAATAAAGGTATACTGTCTTTAAAATTAGAACATATACTTGTCATGCTTCCAGATTTTATTAGAGAGATAATATAAGAATTAACCACCTAAAGACAACATCTACACATTTTGCTCAAGACGCTTAAATAATACTTACAAGTTTAAAAACAAAAATCATTTCTCCTTAAAGATCATCATGCTTCTCTTCTTATATAAGCTAATGATAATCACAATGTGTTTCCCTTTTTGCCTTAGCTGCCAAAGAACCCTGAGCTAAACTGACTTCTAAACTGTGGTAATTATCTCCCATTAGAGGCTCAGCAAGATCTACTTCTTGTTCTTTTTCATTGATTTTGTCTTTCTCATGCTCAGCTGTAGTTTACACTGGTTTCAGCATTGCAAACCAACTTAAAACCTTTTGTAGAAGTAAACACATACACAAATAAATCATAAATAACCAAATGTAATGGCACATCTACTAAACATAACAATTTCAAATGAAGAGAATGGAATGTTCTAATAAAGAACAATAGAACAGGCTGGTTCTCAGGGGTTCTGGTACATGGGAAACATGCAGCTCCTCTCAAGAGTACTGTATTATGAGAGATTCCTCTGAAAAGACAATATTAGACTAGTCATTCTTTGCAAATTCTACAATTCTACCAAGGAAAAAGTATTATGAAGAAAACAGCATATGCTATATGAACTACAAAAAATTTTAAAGATGATTTAATCTAAATCTCTCTTTTACTGATGAGAAAAACAAAGCCTACCTCCTGGGTGGTACAAATGGTTTAGCCTCATCTGCTAAACTACAGGTTAATGGTTCAAATCTACTCAGAGGTTCCTTGGAAGAAAGGCCTGGCAATCTATTTCTGAAAAATCAGCCATTAAAACCCTATGGAGCACAGTTCTATTCTGACACACCTGGGACTGCCATGAGTCAAAACTGACTCAGTGGCAACTGGTTTTGTTTTTATGAAGGAAATTTTCTGAGATCTCACACTAGTTGTTTGCAGGACTGGGATCAAAGTCTTAAGGCTCCCACCCCAGCCATCTAGGATACTATATGAATGACAGTAGGAACAGTAGAAACTTTTAGCCATTTATTTCCTGTTCCAAAGGGTGGGGGGAGTAATAATTTACTAACTTGACAATAGAATTTTTTTAGGTTTCAAAGCTTTCTGAATGCCATCTTTCCCTGCCCTTTCAAAACTCTCCCCAAAACACTCAGGACGCTTTCTCCATGAAGCTGAACCGAGGCCCTGAATTCCTCTTCTCCCTTTCCCCACCTAGTTTCAGTAATTAGTAGATACGTTAAACAGAATGAACATGAAATGAATGGTATTGAGGAATGTAATGAATGATAATTAAGGTACCTTGAAATCAATTTTTATCTTCTCGTGAAAATACAAAGGACCTTCTCCCGTATTAGCTTATTTATTTTCATAGCAGGATATTCTTTCCATTTTTTTCACATTGCTTTTACATATGCAAGAACAGCTATTGGAAATTTACTAATTATTCATTCTTATTTTCAAAAGCAGATAGCTCTCATTTTTTTAAAGTTTCATTATAGTGAATGAGGACCCATGATATAAAATATGTCTCTGCTGTTTATTTCAGACAAATATTAAATGAAGGTTATATAAGGCAGGCTATATTTAAATTTAATTTTACTTATTGTAGCTCAGTACAAACACCATTCAGGTGATGTTCAGGTAAACACTTCACATAAAGACAAACCATCTCCTAGTCACCGCCTGTACTTCGAAGCCTGGTCAAGCACCTTCCTAACGACTCTTTCTAGTTCAAGGGTGGATCAGATGAACAAGTGAATTACTCAGCACAATCCATCACTACTCCCAGAAAACAGTGTAAAGCACATGTTGCAGTGCAAGGTGAGCCAACAGCTCCATCTTTCTGTGAAAAGGTAGCACTTATTACGCATAATAATAAAAGCTATTGGATTTTATGGACTGCTTGCCCTAAGCAAACAATGTGCGAAGTATTTTTTCAAGTAATATTTCATTTAATCCTCCTCACAAACCTATGGGATATGGGTATTATTTTCACCATTTTACACAGGAGGAAACTAAAGTTTATAGAACCCACTGCCATCGGGTAGATTCCGACTCATAGTGACCCCATAGCGTTTCCACGGCTATAAATCTCTATGGAAGCAGACTGCCACATCTTTCTCCCATGGAGCTCCTGGTGGTTTTGAACTGCCAATCTTCTGATTAGCAGTTGAGTGCTTTAACCACTGCACCACCAGGGCTCTTTCAAAGTTTATAGAGAGATTAAGTAATTTGCCCAAGGATACAGAGCAAGTGAATATTAGTGTCATGATTCAAAACCGGGTGGTCAGACCCCAGAGTCCACACTTTCAATCTCTATACCATTATTTCTCTCTATTGTCAACCAAATGGTTTGCGCTGGACTAGTAATCTAAAGGTTGGCAGTTCGAACTCGCCCAGAAGTGCCACAGAAGAAAAGCCTGGAGTTCTGCTTCCATAAAGATTACAGCCAAGAAAACCCTATGGAGAAGTTCTACTCTGCAACACGTGGATCACCATTGGGGCAGATTAACCAGTAAGCAAGGTATGTATGGATTTACAGTAAGCAAGTTACAAATCAGCTTAATTGTGTTTACTTACTAATCTGTAGTGCACAATTTCATCTTTGATGTGGTGAAAAACAGGTGAAATTGTGCACTACAGATTAGTAAGTAAGCACAAAGTAAATCCGTGCATACCATGAATCGGAATCGACTTGACGGCAAAGTTTTGGGTTTGTTTGTTTGTTTGTTTTTAAATCACAAGGCAGTGCTCACAGCTCCAGAAGCAAGGAAATTTATACCTACTATTAACAATAAAAACAAACCAAACCCATTGCCATCAGGTCAATTCCAACTCATAGCAACCCTATATATAGGACAGAGTAGAACGGCCCCATGGAGTTTCCAAGGAGCGGTTGCTGGATTGGAATCACCAACCTTTGGATTAGCAGCCAAGCTCTTAAACACTACACCACCAGGGCTCCATTATTAACAGTAAGATGATTATAATGCAAGTAAGGCCTATTTCTGCCACTGATACCTTTTAAAGGGGAATAATACGTTGAGCACTCCCTCCTTGAAACATTTTGCTTCATCTAATACCATGATTCCACTTCTCAGTCTTACTAGTCCTTGGGCTTTTCCCCTTCCATCTATTCCTTCAATATTGGTTTTGCCTGGGGCATCATATAATCAATCTCTCACTGCCCATTCTTGGTATTACTGCAAACAGTCTGCTTCCAATACTGTAATGAATTTGTGATGACTCGCCAGTCTCTCTCTGCAATGCTAACTCACTCTTGTCTTCTACATCTGTTGATCTACCTGCAGGATGCCCTGCAGGCACCTCAAATGTAACAAGTCAAAAATTTAACTCACGTTATCTGATTCCCCAGACTTCCCCAACTTGTATTCTCCATCTCAGTGAATGGCACCACCACCATGAAACTCAGACACTAAAGTTAAAGATTTGGGGCTCACCCTTGAATCCTCTCTCTTCCTGACTTCTCATCTCTGACTGGGCATTATATTCTACCAATCTGTCCTCCTCACTGCCACTACATCCTTGGGTGCCCTCAGTTCCTCCTGCCTGGAGTAAGTTCAGACACCACTCTTCCTGTCTCCCATGTCACTATCCATCTTCCACACTGCCACTAGAATAACTGCTGCCATTGAGTACATTCTGACTCATAGCAACCCTATAGGAGAGAGTAGAACTGCCTCATAGTGTTTCCAGGGAGTAGCTGGTGGATTTGAACTGCCAACCTTTTGGTTAACAGCCGAGCTCTTAACCACTGCACCACCAGGGCTCCTGACAGTAGAATAGGCTTTCTAAAACCTAAATCTGAACTTGTTATACTCCTCCTTAAAACTCTCCAAGTGTTCTCCCATTGCCTGAAGTTCAGATCCCTTAACAGAGTTCTCTGCTGCACCCTATCCTCAAGGCTTAAACACTTGTTTGCAGTTCTTTGAATGCACCTTGCTGTTTCCTACCTCCATGCATTTGCACAAACTGTTAACTCCAACTAGAATGCTATCCATTTACATATTGCACACTAATTCATTTTTCAAGGCCCAGCTCAGGCATCTCCTCCATTAAGTCTCCTGGTCTATGCAAGCAGAGGAGCTTACTAGGTTCTTCCTATCACACTGCACCTGTCTCTATTATTGAATTTATGCCACAGTACTGTCCCTATATATTTACAGTGTGTCTCTCCTACTGAACTTTGAGTTTTTTTGTTTGTAGAACAATGTCTTAATTTCTTTATTATCCTAGCACCCAACACAAATTCTGTCACATCATCATCATTGGTAATAACCACTAATATTCATTGGGTTCTGACAGTATATTAAATATGTTACTAAGAGCTTTAATATATTATCTCAGTGAATTCTCACAATAGCCCTTAGATGAGAAAAATGAGGCTTTAAACTCAGGTGGCTTAAATAACCTGTTCAAAGTCACACAGCTTTTAAGTGGCAGAGCTGAAGAAGACATCCAGATAGCTTGATGCCCTTAAGGTCTGTAACCTAAAGCCCCAATGAAAGTTCGCAATAGATGTTTGATGAATAGATGGATGTACACATTAATGTACGAATGGATTAATCCACAGAAGTATGATCCAGACGTAGACCTGTTATGCGTTTTGATGTTGATTCCTCTTGTTTTTCCCTTTAATTCCAGGTGAAAGGTCCTATATCTGTCTCCCTGCTCCCACCCACCCAAAGTTTAAGTAGTAGAACAAATTGCCAATAGCTGCTGAATTAAGCTTCAAGAATTTTAGAAATGTTAAAGCTGAGGCTCATGCAGCTGATGTTCAGGGCTTTTAACCTCCAGTCTAGAGTGAAATTCTTGAGGTAAAGAGAAAAGTAAAGATGAGGAGAAAAGTATCAAAACTATCTCCCAGAAGTGGCAAAAAATTATTACCAGAATGCTAAATGTTTACTATATTACCTATTTACTTTCTAGTAGTCAAATTTTCAATACAGTGGAGTTGTACTTTTGAGGGGTAAAGGTAATTTGAGTAGTAATCTATGGCAACTAACAACAACAACAATAACTGTAATTTGAGGCTACTTTTACATAATTAATATGTGTAGCTATTTATGTCTGGGACTATTCATATGAAACATGAGGTCAATTACTCATTCTCTTCAGGACCTTGCCGTGACTTAAAATAGGTGGAATATCCTTCCCCACTCCCTGACATAGGATATGGCTACATGACTTGCTTTGGTGAATGGAGTGGGAACAAACATGACATATGGCACATCCTACCAGAAGCTTTAAGCACTCTGCATGAATTTGATCTTTTGCCCCCTACCATGAGAGTGCCATGCCACAGATAGTGGCTGCTCCTTTGGTCTGAGTCCCAGAATGAAAGCTACATGAAGATGAGCCAAGGCCTGCCTAGCCCAGACAAACCCCAGCAGAGCCACAGCCAACCAGTACTTCTCACGGAGCATAAAATTTGGGAGCAAAGACTGACTAATACAGGACAACTTAAAGAAAGCAGTGTGATGTCTGAATAACATTAAAAAGATGTCAGGAGATCTGATTTTACAGCTAGCTATGCTCACACCTAGTTGTATTATTTTGGACAAGTTACTTATCTAGCCTCAAATTCTTTCAATTATAAAATAAGTGCTTTGGACTAGGTGATCTGAAAGTTCTCTCCAGTTCAAATTCTCCAATTCTACTATTCTAGCAAGGAGCTTCACAGAAATAAACATAGTCACTGTAACATTCCAGTGTGGTAGAGAGAAATTATGATCTCCATTTTCCAAAGACAAAACTGAGACAAATGTTTAGATGAAACCGGAAAATTCTGGAGACTCATCAGTGTGACACCAGCACATCCAGGGACGTGGTAGGTTATATGCAGAGTAATGTGCTTTGACACTGGGATTCTGCTGTGTTCACCAAGTGCTACTCTTAGTTCTTATAGCAACTCCACTTATTTACCTAATTCTCATTTTTTGTGTCCTAAATTAACACCACAAACAAAATAAAATGCTGAAACTATATCATAAATTTCACAGAGAACAAAGCAAAACCAATGTCATCTTCCTTCCAATGCACAGTTATTACCACAGCCTCACAGCCCCTTTGTTATGCCATAGACACCAAGTGAGAATCATGGGCCAAGTCAATTCTGACTCATAGCAACCCCATAAGACAGAGTAGAACTGCCCTGTAGAATTTCCAAGGAGCAGCTGGTGGATTCAAACTGCCGACCTTATGGACCAAGTAAATGCTCATTATTACTCAGATATGAATGCTAACGACAATAGCAAATATTTACATGTCTTGCTTGTGTTGAGCACTGTTCTGAGCACTTTACATATATTATCTCATTTAATCTAAACAACACCATCATGAGGTAGATACAATTTTTAATTCCCACTTACTGAATAGGAAACTGAGGCATAGAGAGGCTAAGTGACTTGCCCAAACCCACACTGCTTGCAAGAGGGCAAACTCAAACTCAAGCAACCTGGCTGCAAAGTTTCATTATCGTAAACTGCTATGATCACTTATGAAAGAATCCAGCTGAAGCCCTTATGACCCTTTTTGTCCAACCAAGACAACCTTCGTGTAAAATTCTGCTCTTAGACATTTTCCAAACTTCCGATGAAAGAAAGCAATCCTCATTTCTACTCCAATTGATTATTATGCACAGAAAACCAAAGCATTTTCCTCAATTTTGACCATTTGCTTACTCTTGTAAAAACCAGAGTAACACAACAAATAGATATCTTTCCTATATAAGTGTGTCTTTTTTATTTAGTTGGCACCTTCTCTCCACTGCCAACTAGAATGTAAGCTTCATGAGGTCAGAGACTGCCTTGTTTTCTATTGTATCCCCAACTCTCTGAATACTAACCTGCATGTACCAGCTAACCAACCAACCAACCAACCAGTTGCCGCTGAGTTGATTCCAACTCATGGCAACTCCAAGTATGTCAGAGTAGAATTGCGCTCCATAGGGTTTTTAATGGTTGATTTTTTGGAAGTAGATCACCAGGCCTTTTTCTCTGAGGCACCTCTGGATGGACTCTAACCTCCAACCTTTCAGTTAACAGTCAAGAATGTTAACCACTTACAGCACCCAGGGATTCCAATAAGCACATAGTAGACATTAATATTTGATGAATGAATGAATGAATGAATCAGAAGTTCTTTAAGGCTCTGATCATCTCTTTGTTCAGGATTATACAAATAATAAATATACAGAAAATGCTACTGCCTACATCTATATAGATTTTCTGCTTTTTCCCTTCCTTTATACTTTAACCTCCTCCATATTTCACTTGTCACAAAACCTTTTAAAAAGCGTTTGCAGGTGGCAATGAGCTAGCTCTGCAGAGAGAAGAGATTTAAAGAAAGTCCCTGCCCTGCCTAAACAAATAGGAGATAAATTCAGCCCTGCCATGAATAAGCTTCTAAGACAACAGAATATTTTCTCAGATTGAATTTCCTGGGCCAAATTTTCTAATAACGTAATGCAAAGCACATTCCTAAAATGTATTAGAAATGATTTCATGATTGATGAGGTGCTGACAAATAATTATAAAGTAGCTAATATGCATATGTCATTTTAAATACATAGTTTAAAATTAGAGCTACTAATTTACTAAATTAGATTGTATCTGTTTCACTTTTTACATCATGAATACATTTTGTGTAACTATCACCACACAGAAACTAGATTACTGAGTCATTAAGAAAATTCAAACCTTAGCCAATTTTTTGACATTAATAAAGCAAAATTTGCTGCCAGTTGAATTCTCATCTATGGCACAAGTTGCTAGAGATGTTTCAAAATTATAAACTTGTTTCAAATAAAATCAGATATCTTTCTCCTTCCTCTAAATTTATGTTTCATGAAAACAAAACAAAAAATTCTCCTATATTGCGTTTCCATAACGGCATGTTATTTCCTGATAGGCCACACGAGGGAGCACACGTTTGGATGAGAGCCCTCCAATGGACCACAACGCTACAGAGTAAGGAACAGAAAAAGAAGCCAGCATGGTGCTTTGATTTTAAAATAAAGGGTACACATATAGCATTCAGCATGTAGACAAAGTCCCTGTTTGTACCAACACCTTATTATACTTAGGGTTAATTTCACAGGATTTTTTTCAATAATACATTTTTGTCATAGTAACAAAAAGAAATTGCTTAGATACTTTATTTGATTTAAGAATCAGGTGATCTGAGATGCAAACATATATTTAGTTGTTATTTACTGAGATGTAACCAAAACCAAACAAAACCCATTGTCACGGCGTCAATTCCAACTCATAGCGATCCTACATAGACTGGACTAAATTACTCAACACTAGTGGGAGGTGGGGAGGAGTTAAAGGCCTGTGGTCATTGGCTTTGATTTCTAGAGCCAAGATCTCTTAATTTCCTGTTCAATCCAAAACTCAACCCCATGCTTCAAATGGTGTTGAGGCAGTCTAGGCCTCAAATTTTCTTCCTTCTTCATTTTACCTCTCTCTGTCTTCCACTGCTCAACTCTTCTTTTAATCCTTACCTTTTCTGTCAATTTGAGATCATTAAATTTATATGTTATCTGGGCTCAGGAATCAGAGAGACCAGGGTTCAAATCTCAGTTCTGGCACCGTCTTGCTATCTAAAAATATAACCTGTATTGAATTTATCATGACCACATTTATAATAAATACAATCAAATACCTTTGTTAGTTATTCAAGCAAATAGGTAGTAGTGGATGAACAATTTATAGATTTGCATTTTATCTGTTAAAATAAAATTCTTAATCTAAAAAAAGATCTGATTTTTCAAAGTAAGAAATGTTCTTAATAATGCACATTATCTGAACAGAAAAATAAACCATGTGCACACAATTTTCCATTTATTTTCATCACTAGTAGGTAGATTGTTGGCTGTTGGCTCATCTCCCTGTAATGACTTCCCTTATTAATCCTTTCCAGAAAATTAGTTGGTGTCTTTTCTGTATTCTTACAGAACTTTGCATATAACTTTATTATTATGCTTGTCATGGTCTGAACTAGTTAGTTGCTTACAAAACCGGGTTATGTAGTAAACACAAAGTAATGATCTACGATAAATGTATGAGTGAATGAATTAGTGAATGGTTTAAAAAAAAAAAGTTCCAAACATTCCCCTCAATGTTTTCAAAATCGCTTTTCTACGTAAAGGCAAGGTCAAGCAAGAGAAAAAATCAGTAGCACATTATTTAAAAATTCAACCTTCAGTAAACATTTATCAAAAAAAATTCTACATGCAGAACTAACCCAAAGAAAGTAAAAACAAAGGTTTGAAAGAGTGGATGTTTAAGGCAAGTTGTGACATAGTTGGTGTCCATCTTGTAGGAAGCAGAGTTTGATTGAAGGGAGCCTGAAAGATTAAACTGGAAAATGGTTTTCAGCAAGAGTACGCAGGGAGGAATGTCAAGGTAGAGAGTTACAAATTTATGTGTCTTGCAAAAGAGAGTTATTGAAGTCTTTTGACTATTCTAGAGAAAAGAAACTAATGGGATATGGTAACCAAATGCAATACTTAATCCTTGATTGTATCAAAAAACAAAGAGCTTTTATAAAATACCAAAAAAAAGAGGAGCAGCTGGAGGATTTGAAATGCCGACCCTTTGGTTAGCAGCCAAATGCTTAACCTCTGTGCCACAAGGGCCCCTTTATAAAGTACAGCTGGGGGAAATGTGAAGAGATTTGAATATGGACTCTATATTAAATATTATTGTATCAGCATCAAATATCCTGGGGTTAATAAAGGTATGTGGTAATGTAGGAGAATGTCATTATTCATAAGGCATACACATTAAAGTTTTTGGAGGTGAAGCAGCATATCTGCAACTTACATATATACATATGAGAGAGAAAGTAAATGTCTCAGAATGTTAACAATTAGTGAATTTAAGTGAGAGTATACAGGTATCTTTTCAACTGTATCAATAGTTAAAGTTAAGGGGGAAAAGTTCAGTGAAAAATGAAGAAACAATTCTGTATGTTTATATTGGGTTTTGGTATTTAATGATGTGGAGGGGAATTCTGAAGCCAGCTCAGTTTATATTCTTTTGTAATTAATTTTTTTTTCTGGATGCTCACAGAGTTTTTTTCATTTACTCATGATATTAGCAGCCCTGATGGCACAGGGTTAAGAGCTCAGCTGCTAGCCAAAAGGTTGGAAGTTTGAATCCACTAGCCATTCCTTGGAAATGCTATGAGGCAATTCTACTCTGTTCCATGGTATTAAAATATATTGAAAAGATACCCTAGGTGTGGATCTCTTAATTTACTTTGCTTGGAATACCATGAGTCTTTTCAAGAACAGTTTTTTGTTTGTTTTAGCTCAGGAGTGTTTTCTTCTACTACATATTTAATTATTTCTTGCATTTAATTATTCTAGTAAATTTCAAAGAAATATCTCCTCTTTATGCATCATCTGCTTTCTCAAACTTTCATTTATTTTTCTTCTCTCTACAGACAGCATCTCAAGTTGGCTTTTTATATCACTAATATGCTCCCCTGCAGTGACAATTTTCCTGTTTGCTCTCTCCCATCACTGACTTTCATGCTGCTTTTTATGCCTAACTCTATAGAATTTGCATTTTCTTGTATTTTATTATTTCAAATCAAATGCTTTCAGAATGTTCCTTTTGTCCCTTTCAGTGAATATTTTTCAAAAGTCTCAATTTTTTATACATCTTCAGACTCTTGTTCATTGTCTTATACTATCCAGTATTACTTCCCAAACCATATGTTATGTACTGAATTGCGTCCCCCTAAAATACGTACTAGAATCTTCATCTATGGATATAATCTAATCTAACGTAACATAATCACTTTCCATAACACAATCTTATATAATACAGTCAATCAATTAGTTGAGGTCATTTCAGTGTGGGGTGGATCCTAAATCTAACGCCTTCTGAGTTATATAAAGAGCAGCATAAACACGGAAGTGCATGCAGACACAGGGAGAAAGATATGATATCTGAAGACAACAGAGGCCGATGAATCTAACAGACAAAGACGGACCTCCTCCTACAGCCACACACTGAATTCAGATTTCTAGCCTCCTGAACTGTAAAGAGCACTAGGAAACTAAGACATCATGTTTCATAGAAAAAGAAATGGTGGTGTGATCATTAGTTTAAAATATTCTAGGTAGAAAAAGTTAAATTTCTTAAACTTCTTGAAGACTTTGATATGTTTTGTTGAGTCAGGGGCAGGAATGTAATATGGAGTGTTCTAGAATTTGTGTTCCAGAATATAGGTTGGAAATTCTATTACTGAGTATCCAGAATATCATGGATTATTTATTATTCATTCATTTTATAGCCATCCTTAAATGAAAAGAAATCTGGTGTTTAGGAGAAAAGCACATGTATTTGTCTTCCTCTGCATCCCATTTAGCTCTTAGTGCCTAAACAATGAGGTTGCTAATTCACCAAGCCCCTAAATGTGTTGCCAAAGTCTAACAAATATTCAGCCTGCATGGCTTTGCTGGAGGAAGGGTGCTCTCCTTGCCTACAACAATAAGAAAGAGAATTCATTCCTTTGTAATGCTGAATCATTAGTGTTTTCTTCACCTGAAGAATGTGTGAAAAACACAATCACATGAGACCAGTGCTCTTATGCTTCCTTTCAGAGAAGACAACTTCACATCCCAGTTTCCAGCACACCTGTTATCTTCCACCCTTACAACACTTGCTCTGCTGGAAGCTGCTGTCCCACTTGGATGTAGAAAAGGAGGAGGTTATGCATGGATGCTCAGGGAAGGCCTGGATCCCTTAGCTGGTTCTATATAGGAGGGCAGGGCTGCCTGGTTTCCTAGTAGCTGTACATCCTGCCTCTTTAAGACAAGGCACACACTTGGCATGGGTCAAAGCATCCTTCCATCTTCCTCCTGACTGGTCTTGATCTGATGCAAAAGTCAAAGTTTGCTCCAGCCACTTACAAAGTCTCAATTCACCTACATTCACACTTTAGTTAGAAGAAATCTATCTACCGAGATAATTAATAGACAGTTTACCAAACACAGTGGGTTGCCATGAGTCTGAATTGACTCAGTGGTAGGGCTGGGTTTTATTTTTTGGTTTTTACCAAACCAAAAGTCAAACCAGTTATTGTCAAGCTGATTCCAACTCATGATGACCTCATCGGTTGCAAAGTAGAAATGGGTTTTCAAGGCTGTGACCTTTCAGAAGCAGGTTGTCAGCCCTTTCTTCTGAGGCACCTCCGGGTGGGTTTGAACCACCAACCTTTTGGTTATTAGTCGAGCACTTAACAGTTTGCACCACTCAGGGACTCCGAGATAGTTTAAAGGGCTATCAGAATTCTGTATCTCTTATGTATGTTCTCGGACAGTTGAATAGAAAGCAGGAGAATGCTGATTCAAGTGATTGTTAGCTGGGCATTATCTTAATCTAGAAGTACAATGTAATAAAAAATGCAAACAAAGGATTGACTTATTTTGGCAGCTATTAAGTGAAAGAGCATGGGAGTAGAACATGTCATGAATTGTGAAAAGACAGCAATTTCACCAACCTCCATATGACTTATCAACGTCCTGCTTATTATTTAGCATCTAAAAATTGATTATTATGAAGTTACATTCGAAAGGCAATAAAAAAACAAAAATCAAAACCCATTGCTGTGAAGTCAATTCCTACTCATGGCAACCCTATATGTTACAGAGTAGAACTGCTCCATAGGGTTTTCTTGGCTATAATCTTTGTGGAAGCATATCGCCAGGCCACTTCTTCCATGGTACCACTGGGTGAGTTCGAACTGCCAACTTTTAGTTAGTAGTCAAGCACAAACCATTGTGTTACCCAGGAACCTCTCAAAGAGCAATAACATGCATTATTTATTTGTTGTGCTTTCCTCCAAATAGCTCAAAATACCAATACAGAAAACAAAAAAATAAAAATAAAAAACAAGGCAAGCAAAACCAGAAGGAAAAATTTAGACGAGTCAGTATAGGAGGTTCACATATCAACCAAAAGAAGAAAAACAAAAACAGAATACAAACCCTCTAAAGAATAATGTAGCTTCAAGAAATGCTAGTCATGGATTTTCAATAAGATAGAAGACTTCTCCGTGGGCCACTGCCTTAGAGAGCAAGGTTCTTTGCCTATGCATCTGTATGTGTATATTGTGTGTAGAGACACAAACACTGATATATACATAAACTACATAAAAAACAGTTAATTTAACTTTATAGAATATTTAAAACATCTGAAATATAATCTATCAGTAGTAATGTTAAGAAAAGGCAACATAAACTATAACTCATGAAAAAAGTCACTTATTATAGGCAATGATATTCACAATTAAGCTGAACACAACTAAATTATGACTTTAATTAAAAGGCATTTTCTAAGATGGCACCAACATGTTTAAAATTTAATACATTTTATATGAGATACTAGAGTTATTAACAAAAATTTCTTTCTGCAGCATGTGCACTTTTTAAAAAGCAAAACATCTTTAACTGATATCAAAATGCTCCTAGAATCCATGTAGTCTCATTGCATTATAAATTCAAGGAGCAATTTTTTTCCAGTCATTTAATAGTTGCCTCTGCTTGGGGATATATACTTTATTTACATTCATGGTTAATAGTAATAGAATTACTGACAAACTCTTGTGGCCACTATGTCTACATTAATTTTAAATGAAGAATGAATGGATGGCTCAGGAGGCCAATAAGAAAACACAGAGCATTTTGCCATTGGGACACAGTCAGATTGGATTAAGTCAGCAGATCTGGAAAAGTTTGGAGCAATAATGGTAGCTCAATGGGCAGTGTAAAGTGAATTTGGGTCTAAACCCTATGCCTCACAGAGAGATAGAGAGCCATACTATAAGTGATACCCTTTCCCAATTTTGTCTCCTCTATAAGTCTTACTACCTGGAAAAAAATAACCCATCAAGGTGAGAAATTATCTTTTTAAATTAAGTCTAAACTACAGCAGACAAGAGGATTACTTATGATGTTACATGGCCCAGATTTCACAAGTTTAAGAAAGTGACAATGACCTTGCTTATTTTCCTCCTTGTAGACTAGCAGACAAAGAGGTGAATTTTGTTTTGTTTTGTTTTTTAATAATATTTTATTGTGTTTTTGGTGAAAGTTTACACAGTAAATTAGGTTTCCGTTTGACAATTTCTACACAAATTGATCAGCAACATTAGTTACATTTTTCACAATGTGTCAACATTCTCTTTAATTATGTTCTTGTTGTTACAAAGAAATGAGTGTTTGTCAACTGTCTTTATAGAACTGTACCGGAAACCATGGGGATAGAGCAGAAGCATGGAATAGGAGCCATAAAAATATGTTTCTTCTGCTCAAAGAGTTTATAATCTAGTTTGAGAAGCAAATTTTTACCCTTAGTGAAAAAGTTACTCATAAACATAACTGAATCTTTCAATACATACCTTCAACATGAAGGATACACACAGGGTCAACATGAGAGGATGAGCGCCTTCCCTAATGACACTGCTGTTGTTCTCATTGCTTTTTGAATTGTCTTCAGAATTAATTTATAAGGCATGCAGAAATATTTATAAAGTTATAAATCCAAGGTATTATTCATGTGAATCACCCATATTATTGAGTAAGTTGCTTCAAATAACTGGCCGTTTCCAAGTATCAGAGCTGCCCTTAATGAACATGTAATTGCTCCACTGGTGTAGTGGTTAACAGCTTGGCTGCTAACCAAAAGGTCAGCAGTTTGAATCCACCAGCCACTCCGTGGAAGGCCTATGGGGCAGTTCTAGTCTGTTCTGTTGGATTGCTATGAGTTGGAATCAGCTCAATGGCAATGGGTTTTTGGTAAGGGTCTTTAACATAAATTGATATTCCTTTTGTAAAGACAGTTCTAAAAAATTGTGTAATAATTTGAACAATGGCAATCACTTTGGCAGTCAAACATTTGTTTAGTTCTAAGATTTCTAGTATATTTATTTTAAAACTAAATTACATCACTACAGACTTGTACCTTATATTCTCAAGAAGGGACTTCACAGCAGTCGTGAACTACTATTGTGAAAGTGTTACACATTCCATGGGACTTACATGCTCACTGTAATGAAATTTTATCATAGTAAGTACTCTGCTCAAAAATCAGTAGAAGCAAGTAGGAAAAAAAAAAGATAATGGCTACTTGTATGTCCACCCATAAGTACTTCAAACACCTCTGAGTTTATGTTGCTTCATCCCCTCTCCTTTACCCCTGTATATACCTCACCTTGGCTAAAGCTACCAGTCTCCCAGTCACCTAAGTCAGAGGTTTGAAAGCCATCCTAGATTCTTCATTCTCTCTTATCTTACCCATTTCTGGTCAGCCACCAATTTCTATCAACTCTGTCTTCTAAATATTTCTCACCTCTAGTCTCTCCTCTCCATTTCCCATGTCTCTGCTCTGACTCAGGGTGTCATCTGTGGAGATAAGGAGGACTGTCTAATAAACGGTCCTGGGGGCTCTCTCTGGATTGGATGGCAAAGGATCCACTGGGCCTCACCCACCATCATCCCCCACCCCCTACAAGAGAGGCTGTGCCTGAATTCAACTTCCCTCTTCCACACCAGAGAACCTGCAGTTTCCCACAGACCATAGGTGGTGGGCTTTCCAAACCAAAACTAAACCTGTTGCTGTCAAGTTGATTCCAACTCATAATGACCCTGGTGGTGCAGTGGTTAAGAGCTTGGCTGCTAACCAAAAAGTCAGCACTTCAAAACCACCAGCTGCTCCTTGGAAACCCTATGGGGCAGTTCAACTCTGTCCTATAGGGTCACTATGAGTTGGAATCTACTCGATGGCAACAAGCTTTCCAAACAACCCTATAAATAGTTGATATCTAAACTCTGAACTGCTTAGATCCAAAGCAGTCTTTCTACTCCTGGTGCTAGAGTCAGTCGGACACTTGTCCCACAAAAAAAAAGAAAACAAAATGAGAGCAACCAAGAGGCCCTGTGCCTCCTGGTGATGTCCTGTGCTGGAGCAGAGACTTACTGTAGCCAGCTGAGCCTTGCTCTGGTGGCACGTCTCAGCAGAATGTTCCTAGAACTGTGCTGTTATTGTACATGTGGTTTTGAACGGCAGCATGATGCCACTCTGTTTGCCCCTCTCACTCTGTATCCAGGCTATTATCTATAAATCTCTCATCTGTTCTCTACACTGCTATCAAAGGTTTAACTTTCTCCACCTCCCTCACTGCCAAAGCCCCACTGTAATATTGGATGATTTTGTATGTTTAGGAGGAAATTACGAAAATAACCTTTACTCAACAGAGATCAGACCACGTCCCTTTCTCCCAGTAACTTTCCTCTGTAGAATAATGTGCTGCAATTGACTATTTTTGTATGAACTTTTAGCCATGGTCTTGTAGCTCCCACCCAAGTTACTGGGTGGAACCGGGCCAATGTGGTAATTGTGGCCCACCAAAGGAATTGGTCAGTTTTGCCATCCCACTGGGCTCGAAATGAGCCAGCCCAGAGGTGAGAAGGAGAAGAGCCCACCACCATCAAGGAAGGAGAGAATGGCAAGAGATACAAGCAGGAGAGACCTGCAGGAGATGGCGCAGTGGGCTTCCCAGCCCACGGAGTGAGAAAGCTGAGCATCTTCGGGCATAGACTGAGCGCCAGGAAGGGGCGTGCCTGCAAGCACAGCTGGGGAGAGGCTATCCTGATGAAAGAACTGTATCCTTGAGTGTTCCTGAGCCTGAATTGTAACCGTTAAGTCCCTAATAAACCCCATAATCAAGACTATGATCTGTGAGTTCTGTATGGCCATTGCAATAAATTATCGAACCCAGCAGAAAAGCGGAGTGCCATGGGATAGACAGTGTCAGAATTGGTAAAGATGGCAGAAAGAGAAAGCATGTCTGACTTCCGCCTCATGGGAATCCAGCCTGGGCTGTTCGTGTTGATTCCCGTTTCTCTTGTGAAGTTACAGGAGGTCAGACACTGCCTCCACACTGTTTTTACAAATAAGGTCCAAATTCCTCAGCGTGTTATACAAGATCCTGAATGGTCTAGCCCCAGCTTACTTTTTGGGGCTCATTTTCTGCCATCTTTCCCCTCCTCTAACCCCCTCCCCACCTTCCCAGCCCCCATACTCCCCCTCCCACCTGCCACACACATACCTGCACTATCCTCCTCTCTCCCACCACTTCCCAAAACACCAGACATATTCACAACTCTGTGCATTTAACCTTTGCCAGAAATAATCATTCCCACACTGTTACCCTGTAACATAAAATGATACACAGTGCAAATACTCCCTCCTCTGTGAAACTTTCCCTGGCTCTTGCCAGGAGACTTGGCCCCTGCCTCCTTTTGTCTCACAAGATAACTGTTATAGTCCTCCTCTACATTCAGTTGGCCAAGACAGGAACTGTGCTTTGCTCATCTTTTCTGCTCTTCCCCTAACAGAGAGACTGACACATAGAAGGCACTCTGGACGTTTGTTGAAAAAATAAACAAATGTATAAATAAATAAACTCCCAGATGCTTCTCCCTGAAGATTGTTGCTGAGCTTTTTGCCTCATTTCCTCAATTTAGTCACTGTTCAGCTGTTTTCCATCCATTATCATTTGTTCTTGAAAGGTGTCACTGAAGAGAAATCTGGAATTCTCTCTACCACTCTATAGGTTTGCATATGCAGAATTTTCTAAAGTAAAATAACAAAGTAAGATGCAGACTCTCTTCTGGAAAATTCACCTACAGCTCAGTTTTGGCTAGCAAAGCACATTCTCCTTAAAGTGTACTTTAAACAATAATATAAATGCGTAGGGGGCACCAAACATCAAATTAATATTAATGGTAATAACAATAACAATTTCCTTTAAAGTAATTAACATCAAGCAATAGCCAAACCAATTGACATGCAGAGGAATTTTAAATTTTCCATCAGAAAAACAATTCACTGCCAATGTCAAGTAACAGTAGGGCCACTAAAAATACCTGTCTTGCATCCAGTGAAGATAGATTCTCTGGATGCCACATATAATACGTAATATCCAAAAGCACTGCTGTAATTCACAGCTAATTAGTGTCTTGCTATTATGAGAGGTGTCATGGCCCTAACTCTCTTACCAGATCTACACAGACCTCACAAAAGCCGACAGCCACCCAAGGATCACAACAACCCAGTTAGCACCCACCCCAACCTTGGGCTGTTGCTTCTCGGCGCTGCAGCAGCATCAATAAATCATGCACCTTCATGAAGCTCTTCCGTGACAGCCGCAAGCCATTGCCACCCAAAGAATAAAGGCAGTGCTTCTACAGAGGGCTCATGTGGGAAAGACAGAGATAGAAAAGGGCTGTTGGCTCCTTTTAGCAACACAGCAGTCAGCAAAATTGGAGACCATCCATTTTGACTGATTAAGGAGACAACCGCACAAAGAAATAAATCCATGAGTGGTATATCTGAAGATGCTTAGTGGTAATACAGTGAGCTATTGGGTTGTCTGTTTGTTTGTTTTAACACAGACTTATTGAAGACCTTTTTCTTTCCATTTTTCTCTTGTACAGCCTTCCCTCCGGCTAATAAGAAAATTTTCCTTTCAGTAGAACATAATGGTATTCATTTACTCTGTCCCCTAGTGAATACACAACAATCAGACAATTTGTTTGAAAGACTCTAAATTGTTTGACTTCATTGAAAAAGAATCTATAATGATATGCTGATCTCCAAGCAAGGCCTACATAAGCTCCCTAAATCCATAACAAGCGGTAGTGCATTCATAGCACATAACTGCCGATATCCTTGTAATTTTGTTCTAAGCCCGTAAAGCTGTTTTGTTCCATAGTATTCTACTTAGAGAGTGTTCAGAACAGTCACTGTAGCCTGGGCACTATTCAAAGGCATGACACAGGTAATTCTACTTTTAGTTGATTTTCCTTATGGAAATATTAGAGTTCCTATATTTTTAATGCTCACTTGAAGGACTGGTGCTGGCACAGCGGTTAAGCACTGGGTTGCTAACCAAAAGGTTGGTAGTTCAAACCCACCGGCCGCTCTGCGGGAGAAAGATGTGGCAGCCTGCTTCTGTAAAGATTTACAGCCTTGGAAACCCTATGGGGCAATTCTACTCTGTCTTACAGAGTGGCTAGGAGGTGGAATTGACTCAACAGCCACGGGTAATGCTAATTTAAAACTTTTAACCTAGCTTCTGGCTAAGTAATGACTACTTGATTTGATATATAAACATCGGCTTAACGCAAATAAACAAACATGGATGCATTTAAAACAAGGAATTCTCTTACAGCTCTCCTTTGCCATCATTAAGCCTAACAATTTCAAGAAGATTCAGTTTTTCTTCCTTTAAATATAATATTCTCATGGAATTTTTCAAATATTCCAATATTTATCTACAAGGATATCCATGCATCAGTACTTATAATAGCAAAATAATTGAAAATGTACAAAATGTGAAATAAGCTAAATAAATGATGGTACACTCATACAATGAAGTTATTTGGCTTTTATAAATAATGTAGAAAATATTAAAAGGCATGCAGAAATGTTCACAGGATACTATAGAAAAAAGAAAAATGGAGACATATTTACATGCAGGTATATGTGTATGTGTGCATATATATATATATATATCAAGATCATCACAATTTTGTTCTCTGTGTATGGGAATGTATGTGTGTGAATAAATAGACCTATAGGTCAGACATAGTAGAAGCCTGACAAAAAAGGTATTCCATTATTAATAATGTATCTTCAGACGATGACAGTCTTGATTGCTCTCCTTTGGCCTTTTCTGTTTTATAAATTTTTACAACATATTATCTTATAATCAGAAAAAAATGTTATTGTTTAAAATATTCACTTCTGTTACCTAGGTTACACAGGTGTGCACTGGTATGAATTCCCTGTCTCGTGAGGCATCTGTTACAGGTGGCTCGTGCCCACCCCATATCAGTAATTCAATATTTTGAGTATCACTCTGGTGTAAACAATTTTACTGGAGCCCTGGTGGTGAAGTGGTTAAGCGTTTGGCTTCTAACTAAAAGGTCTGCAGTTTGAATCCACCAGCCGCTGCCTGGAAACCCTATGGGCCAGTTCTACTCTGTCCTATAGGGTCGCTATGAGTTGGAATCGACTCAACGGCAATAGGGTTTGGTTTTTTGGTTTGGTAACAATTTTAGAAATGTCAGTGGCACATCATACTTGGGCACATTTCAAGAATGTTAAGCAGAACAGGATTTTCTAACCTCTTGTCCATGGAACTAGGTAGGGATAGAGTTGAATCCACATGATTCTAGAACATCATATTTCTTCAGTGCCAGCATATGCAGGAATTGAAGTACAGACCCCTCTGAAAACTCTGCCTCAACACCAGTGCTCTTGATTCTTTCCAGCTTCAATCCATCTGCCCTGATATTTGGAGTCATCAGATATGAGGAAATACGATGGGCACTGTCTGGGTCATCTAGTGCTGCTATAACAGAAATACCACAAGTGGATAGCTTTAACAAAGAGAAGTCTATTCTCTAACAGTCCAGTAGGCTAGAAGTCCAAATTCAGGGTGCTGGCTCCAGGGGAAGCCTTTCTCTCTCTGTCAGCTCTGGAGGAAGTTCCTTGTCATCATTCTTCCCTTGGTCTGGGAGCATCTCAGTGCAGGAACCTCAGGTCCAAAGGATGTGCTCTGCTCCAGGTGCTGCCTTCTTTGTGGTATGAAGTCCCCAACTCTCTGCTTGCTTCCCTTTCCTTTTATCTCTTGTAAGATAAAAGATGATGCAGGCCACACCACAGGGAAACTCCCTTTCCATTGAATCAGGGATGTGACCTTAGTAAGGGTGTTACAATCCTCTTTAACGTAAAATTACAGTCACAAAATGGAGGACAACCACACAATACTGGGAATCATGGCCCAGCCAAATTGATATACACATTTTTGGGGGGACATAATTCAATCCATCACAAGTGTCAAACACACACACAACTTGGTCCTCATTTAAGCCAGGACAAAGTTCCCAATACATGTGGGCTCAGGGCCTGCTCCAATATTGAGCCATAAAGGCTGTTGTGATTTCCATGAGCACCATGTTTAGTAAACATTTATTGTAAGGCAACAAGGATAAAACACAAGCATGATCTCTCTTCCCAAAAAGTTTACATCTAGTTGAAGAAATAGAATACTTGCTTTAAATGGAATACTAACAAATTATAGGCATAAACAATACAGAGGAGCTCAGAGCAGGGGGAGGAGAAAGAAAATCTCATATTGGAGATGGACTGGAATAGAATCTTTAAGAAAAGACATTCTGCAGCATTGCAAACTACATCTAAAATACAGATTTTTTTAAAGCAAAAACATGTATATAAGCACATATAACTCTTGAAGATATCTCTCAGATCCCTTGTGCTACTTTTTCCCAGGGAATGTTTTCCCAGGGTAAACATGTACTTGACTCTTACGGAGACTTGGTGGCACAGTGGTTAAGAGCTACGGCTGCTAACCAAAAGGTCTGCAGTTTGAATCCATCAGTCACTCTTTGGAAACCCTACGGGGCAGTTCTACTCTATCCTATAGGGTCGCTATGAGTCAGAATTGACTCTATGGCAATGGAGTTTTTTTACTCTTTTAGCTGGAAATCTACATTTAATCAAATTTTACATGTCATGAGGTTAGTTAAAAGCATTTGCATTCAGCATTTCACTTCATTTACTATTACCAGGCAAAGACAAATAAAATGCAAAGAATGAATGAATGAATTGTGGCAAGATCAATTTTGACAAGAGTGCAATTCTTGCCTTCTGCTTATCATTTCCCTAGAAGGTTCCCAGAATGTGGACAGATTCACATTTTTTTCATTTCATAACTAGTGTGCATATATTTGAAACTGTTTATAGTGACTTCTAGTCCTAGGCAGAAATATTTTGTTAATTTTTATATTACTCTTGAGTAGTTCAGTAGATTTAATTTCAGCCTTATTACATAGATAAGAAATAAGGCAAATTTTAAATTAACATTTCCGTGTTCACACAGCAGGTTCATGACTGCAGACTTCGGAACACATACTTAAGTCACACAAAACAATGCCCATACCTGAAAGGGAGAAATCTCCTGTCTGGCTTTCACTTTCTCTGATAAGAAAGGCACCCGTCTGGTTTTCTGAATATAATAGCTGTTTTTCAGCATCTGCTCTTTTGATTGCTCCAAAGAACCACCTAAAAAGAGAGAGATGTAAACTTTAATTAACTAATCAACATTCATTTTTTAAGGAGCAAGAAGCTTGGCAAGAAAGTGTCCTAATATCACAAACAAATGTTTGATATTCTTTACTGAAACTATTATAGGCATAAATAGTAGCTTTTGATATTTGAGATGATTTTTCAAGATGTCTGTAACCCACAGGAGCCCTGGAGGCACAGTGGTTAAAGTGCTCAGCTGCTAATCAAAAGTTCGGCAGTTCAAACTTACCAGCCACTCCATGGGAGAAAGATGTGGTAGTCTGTTTCCATAAAGATTTACCACCTTAGAAACCTATGGGGCAATTCTACTCTGTCCTATAAGGTCGCTATGAGCTGGAGTTGACTTGACAGCAGTGGGTTTTGTTTGGTTTTTGTAACCCACACTATTTTTTTTTTTTTAATCCATGGCATCAAATCCAACTTACAGTGACCCCATGTGCGTCAGAGTAGAACTGTGCTTAATAGGATTTTCAATGGTTGATTTTTCAGAAGTACATTGCCAGGCCTTTCTCCCAAGGTGCCTCTGGGTGGACTGGAACCACCAACCTTTTGGTTGGCAGCAAAGCACATAACCATTTGCTCTTCCCAACGATCCACGCTAGGGACCTTGGGGAAAAAAATGCCAAATACGAATTTGGCCGATGCCAGCTACCACATCCCTTATCACACCTGCATTCTGTCTATAAGGTCTTCTGCCCTCCTTCTCTCAAAGCCAAAGCTTGCAGAATGGGCCTGCTACACAAGCCTGCCCCAGTCCATGTTCTAAAATTACTCCTCATCACCATCAAACTGTCTACTCCCTCCCTCAGGGAGCCTTTATCACACCTAGCTGCTAGGAAGCAAAAATTCAAATCAAAAGATTCTTGTACTTCATATTAAAGTGTGAATGATTAAAAATGTGGCTCTCCAAACATTAATTCCCTTCTTTCCCCACCTCTGTCACTGCCCAACCCCTGCCATAAAATGGGATGATTCTGCATGTTTAGGAAGAATTTACTAGTATAAAGGAATCTCTAATCAATTGAGAGATTATGTAAAAAAGGTACTCCTGCCTGGGAAATACCTTCTTAGTGTTACTTCTGCCTCTTGTCTTTAACCTCGCACTACAGGAAGATGACATAGATACTGAACACATAAGTTTGAGAATGTGGTCAACCCCAACAAAGAATTACAGATCGTTAAAGTTAAAGCTAGTCTACAATGTATGTCAACTGAGTAGGCACCAATGTAATCTAATAAGAGAAAGCTGGGAAAGCCTGCTTGTCACAAAGGACTCCTCACTATAGGACTATAATGATGATCAATAGAGATTTTAGGTAAATAATTGATCTTTTCAGGTCTCATCTTTGAAAATGTAAATACCTCAGGAAAGGAAATGCAGGCGTGAGGGAAGAGGAAATATAGACTGGGAAATGAAAGATAGGCTTCAAAAAAATTAGTTCAAATTGGCTTAACAGATCATTTGCCTCTGGAGCAAGAGAGACCAGGTAAGACCATGAAATCCTGGTTATAGGGGGAAATGAGTATACTGACAGCAGCTAACAACAACAAGACGAAGGGTTAACACAGTTGGAGGGAGGAGGGGAGGAGGAATTTAAAAAAGTAAGAGACACTAAAAAGTGTTATCTTCTAACAAATGCAGGGTGTTTGTTTACCATTTTCTCAATCATCAAAATGAAAATTACATCATATGAACTGTAACAGTCAGGACATGCTAGGATATATTGCAATAACGAGCAACTCTAAAAATCTCAGTGGTTTAAGGCAACTAAATTTATTTTTCATTCAGCTACATGCCAATTGAAGATTATCTGGGGCTCTGCTCTATGCCTGTCTCATTCAGGGAGTTTCCATCTTCTTGTTTCCACCATTGCTGAGGCAGGACTGGGAAATGTGGCAAATTACAGGCTGGTTTTTAGATGTTCTATTTAAAGCTTCTACACAGGGGGTTACCATGAGTCGGAATCGACTCTATGGCAGCTAACAACAACAACAACAGCAACATTCATGAATGAACCCATTGGCCATATAAGCCTCAGGAGCACATGTAAATGCAAAGAAAATAAAAAGTGCAATCCCACCATTTTCCAGAGGGCAGAGAACTGAGGACATTTGGTAGATTACACTGATGACTACCACATTGACTCAATATCAGTAGCCAAACTGATGTCCATAAACTACGGTTTGTCAAACTGGAATGATGGAAGGCATAGAAACATTCTAACGTGGCCATGTAATGAATTCATAGAAAAACAGAAATTCATGTTTTCTCACTACGGCAGAAATAAGTACAATGGAACATAATAGAAAACTCAAGCAGACCCACACATACAAATAAGTGATGAAAAGATAGATTATTGAATAAATGATGATACTACTATTAATGATCTATGTGGGAAAAAATAAAATTGATCCTATTTACATCATACACCATAAATTCCACATTAATTAAAGCCTTCATGTAAAAGACAAATTTTAAAACTTTCCAAGGACATTGAGAAGGATTTCTTAGACAAGACCAAAAAAAAAAAAAAGTCATACAAACCTTAAGAAAAAAGACTGATAATACTTATTATATCACAATTAAAAATTTTGCATCAATAAGTTAACATAAAAAATTAAAATATAATCCACAGGTGTAGAGAAAATATTTGCAAAGTATGTAACCAAGAATAAGATTAGTATTCAGTTTATACGTTGTTGTTAGGTGCCTTTGAGTTGCTTCCAACTATTCAGTTTATATAGGAACCCCTAATCAATAAGAGGAACCCTGGTGGCATAGTGGTTAAGACTTGGCTGCTAACCAAAGGGTTGGCAGTTCAAATCCATCAGCTGCTCCCTGGAAACTCTATGGGGCAGCTCTACTCTACCCTATAGGGTTGCTATGAGTCAGAATTGACTTGACAGCAACAAGTTTTTTTTTTTTTTTCAATCAATAAGAAAAGACAACACTAGAAAAATCAGCATAGGCATAACCAGACAGTTCACAGAAGAGGAAAACCCAAATAACTGACAAAAATAAGGAAAGAAGCACAGCTTCACTAATAATTATAAATATTCAATTTAAAACCACAATGAGATATAATTTCACACATTTCAGGCTGACCAAAATTAAAAACTCTCACAATATCAGGTACTGGCATATAGTATAGTATTGACACAAGAACCTTTATACAATACAAGTGGTAACATTACTTGGTACAACTAATTCAAAGAGCAATTTGGCATTATCTGGTGAAGTTTTCATTATCATGCTACTCAATTTTACTTCCAGACTATACACTAGAGAAACCCTCATACATGTCAGCAAGGAGATATGTTACAAGAACATTCACTAAAGAATTCTAGCATTGAAAAATTGGAAACAATATAAACATTCATCATAGAGGAACAGATAAGCAAACTGAGTTATGGTTATAAAATGGAATATTATACAGGAGGTAAAAATATATTGTTGAGGGGGTGAGAAAGTTGAAGAAACAATAAAATTAATATGTACTATTATAATACCATTTATATAAAGGTTAAGCAAATATATTTTAAAAAATACTTTAAAAAGTATTTTTAAACCTGTGAAAGCTGGAAACTGTAAGGCAGAAACCTGTCAGAGAAGGAAAACTCAAACATTTTCCACTAAAATGAGTGATTAAAAAAAGTAGGAAGACTGCACCCAGTCAAACGTGGAAAACTTGTGAAACCCAGAAAAACAAGGCAGTCCCATGGAGTTCCAGCTCTCACAGGTTTCACGATATTTTTCATGAATACATGTTAAAATACTTGGGCATCTTGTGTGTGTGTGTGTGTGTGTGTGTGTGTGTGTGTGTGTGTGTGCGCTTTAGATGAAAGTCTACAGCTCAAGTTAGTTTTTCATACAAAAATTTATACACAGATTGTTATGTGACCCTAGTTGCTATCCTTATAATGTGATCGCACACTCATCCTTTCCATCCCAGATTTCCTGTGTCCCTTCCACCAGCTCCTATCCCTTTCTGCCTTCTCATCTTGCCTCCAGACAGGAACTGCCCAATTAGTCTCGTGTATCTTCTTGAACTAAGAAGCACACTCTTCAGGAGTATCATTTTATGTCTTACAGTTCAGTCTAATCTTTGCCTGAAGAATTGGCTTCAGGAATGGTTTCAGTTCTGGGTTAATAGTCCAGGGGCCATGTCTTCTGGGGTTCCTCCAGTCTCAGTCAGAACATTAAGTCTGGTATTTTTACGTGAACTTGAGTTCTACACCCCACTTTTCTCCTGCTCTGTCAGGGACTCTCTGCTGTGTTCCCTGTCAGGGTGGTCATTGGTGGTAGCTGGGCACCATCTAGTTCTCCTGGTCTCAGGATAATGGAGTCTCTGGTTTATGTGGCCCCTTTTGTCTCTTGGGCTAATATTTTCCTTCGGTCTTTGGTGTTCTTCATTCTCCTTTGCTCCAGGTGGGTTGGGACCAATTGATGCATCTTAGATGGCCACTCACTAGCTTTTAAGACCCCAGATGACACTCACCAAAGTGGAATGCAGAACATTTTCTTAATAAAGTTTGTTACAGCAATTGACCTAGATGTCCCCTGAAACCATAGTCTCCAGACCCCTGGCTCTGCTACACTGTCCCTTAAAGTGTTTGGCTGTGTTCAGGAAATTTCTTAGCTTTTGGTTTAGTCCTGTTGTGCTGACTTCCCTTGTATTGTGTGCTGTCCTTCCCTTCACCTAAGATAATTCTTGTCTACAATCTAGATAGTGAATTCTCCTCTCCCTCCCTCCCCACCTTCGTAGTCATCAAAGGATGTTTTCTTCTGTGTTTAAACCTTTTCTTGAGTTCTTAGAATAGTGGTCTCATACAATACTTGTCCTTTTGTGACTAACTGATTTCACTCAGCATAATGCCTTCCAGATTCATCCATGTTATGAGATGTTTCACAGATTCATCATTGCTCTTTATCGTTGCATAGTGTTCCATTGTGTGAATATACCAAAATTTGTTTACCCATCTGTCTGTTGATGGGCACCTAGATTATTTCCATCTTTTTGCTATTGTGAACAGTGCTGCAATGAATATGGGTGTGCATCTATCTATTCATGTGATGGCTCTTATTCTCTAGGATATATTCTAAGGAGTGAGATTGCTGGATCATATGGTACTTCCATTTCTAGCTTTTTAAGGAAGCGTCAAATTGATTTCCAAAGTGGTTGTACCATTTCACATTCTCACCAGCAGTGTATAAGTGTTCCAGTCTCGCCACAGCTTCTCCAACATTTATTATTTTGTGTTTTTTGAATTAATGCTAGCCTTCTTGAGGTAAGATGGTATCTCACTGTAGTTTGGATTTCTCTAATGCTACTGATTGTGAGCATTCCCTCATGTATCTATTAGCCACCTGAATGTCTTCTTTGGTAAAGTTCTTGTTCATATCCTTTGCCCATTTTTAATTCAATTATTTGTCTTTTTGTGGTTGAAGTTTTGTAATATCTTTTATATTTTAGAGATTAAACTTTGACTGGATATGTCATGGTGAAAATTTTTTTCCCAGTCTGTAGGTTGTCTTTTTACGCTTTTGGTGAGCATAACAGATTTTTAGGAGTTCCCAGTTATCTAGTTTCTTTTCTGGTTTTTGTGCATTGTTACTTATGGTTTGTATTCTGTTTATACCATGTATTAGGGCTCCTAGTGTTGTCTCTCTGTTTTCTTCCATGATCTTTAACATTTTAGATTTTATATTTAGGTCTTTGATCCATTTCGAGTTAGTTTTTGTGCATGGTGTGAGGTATGGGTCTTGTTTCATTTTCTTGCAGACAGATACCCAGTCATGCCAGCACCGTTTGCTAACGATACTATCTTTTCCCCAATTAATGGACTTTGGGCCTTTGTCAAATATTAGTTATTCACAGGTGCATGGATTTACATCTGGATTTTCAATTCTGTTCCATTGGTTTATGTATCTGTTGTTGTACCAGCACCAGGCTGTTTTGACTACCATGGCGGTATAATAGGTTCTAAAACCAGGTAGTGGGAGGCCTCCCACTTTGTTCTTCTTCTTCAGTAATGCTGTACTTATCTGGGGCCTCTTCCCTTTCCATATGAAGTTGGTGATTTGTTTCTCCATCTCATTAAAAAATGTGTTTGGAATTTGGATTGGGATTGCATTGTATCTGTTAGAGGAATCCAACTGATTTTTGTATGTTTATCTTGTATCCTGATGCTTTGCTGAAATCTGCTATTAGTTCCAGTAGTTTTCTTGTGGGTTGTTTGGGGTTTTCTGTGTATAAGATCATATCATGTGCAAATAGGGATACTTTTACTTTTTCCTTACCAATTTGGATGCCCTTTCTTTTTTCTAGCCTAATTGCTCTGGCTAGGACCTCCAGCACAATGTTGAATAACAGTGGTGATAAAGGGCAACCTTGTCTGGTTCCCATTCTGAAGGGAATTGCTTTCAGATTCTCTCCATTTAAGATGATGTTGTCTGTTGGCTTTGTATAAATGCCCTTAATTATACTGAGGAATTTCCCTTTTATTCCTATTTTGCTGAGAGTTTTTGTCATGAATGGAAAGTGAACTTTGTCAAATGTTTTTTCTGCATCAATTGATAAGATCAGGTGGTTCTTGGTCTTTTTTTTTTTTTATTAATGTGATGGATTACATTGATTGCTTTTCTAATGTTGAACAATCCCTGCATACCTGGTATGAATCCCACTTCGTTATGATGAATTATTTGAGGGATATTGGTCTGTAATTTTCTTTTTTTTGTGGTGTCTTTACTTGGTTTTGGTATCAGGATTATGCTGGCTTCATAGAATGGGTTTGGGAGTATTCCATCCTTTTCTGTGCTCTGAAATACCTTTCATAGTAGTGATGTTAAGTATTTGCTGAAAGTTTGGTAGAATTCTCCACTGAATCCGTCAGGGCCAGGGCTTTTTTTGTTGTTGTTGTTAGGATTTTTTAGTACCTTTTCAATCTCTTCTTTTGTTATAGATTTATTTAGTTGTTCTACCTCTGTTTGTGTTAGTTTAGGTACGTAGTGTGTTTCTAGAAATTTGTCCATTTCCTCTAGGTTTTCAAATTTGTTAGAATACAATTTATCATAATATTCTGTTATGATTCTTTTAATTTCAGTTGGGTCTGTTGTGATATCACCCCTTTCATGTCTTATACGGGTTATTTGCTTCCTCTCCTGTTTTTCTCTTGTCAGTTTGGCAGATCTTTTATCGATTTTGTTGATCTTTTCAAAGAACCAGCTTTTGGTCTTGTTAACTCTTTCAATTGTTTTTATATTCTCTATTTCATTTAATTCTGCTCTAATTTTAACTATGTCCTTTCTTCTGGTGCCCGAGGGCTTCTTTTGCTGCTTTCTTTCTATTTGTTTGAGTTGTAGGGTTGATGTTTTGATTTTGGCCCTTTCTTCTTTTTGAATGTGTGCATTTATTGCTATAAATTGAGCACTGAGCACTGCTTTTGCTGTGTCCCAAAGGTTTTCATACGATGTGTTTTCATTCTCACTTGATTCTGTGAATTTCTTCATCCCATCCTTAATTTCTTCTATAACCCAGCAGTTTTTGAGGAAGGTGTTGTTCAGTTTCCATGATTTTTCTGTTATTGATTTCTACTTTTATGGTTTTATGGTCAGAAAAGATGCTTTGTAATATTTTGATATTTTGGATTCTGTTAAGGCTTGCTTTGTGGTCTAACATGTGGTCTGTTCTGGAGAATGTACCATGTGAGTTGGAAAAGAAAGTATACTTGGCTGCTGTTGGGTTGAAGGTTCTGTATATGTCTATGAGATCAAGTTGGTTGACTGTGGCATTAAGATCTTCTGTGTCTTTATTGACATCTTTCTGGATGTTCTGTCCTTCACCGAAAGTGGTATGCTGACATCTCCTACTATTATTGTGGAGCTGTCTGTCTCTCTTTTCAATGCTGTTAGAGTTTTATGTATTTGGGAACTCTGTCTTTGGGTGCATAAATATTTATTATGTTTTTGTCCTCCTGGTGTATTGACCCTTTAATCATTATATAGTATCCTTCATTATCCTTTGTGGTGGATTTTACTTTAAAGTCTATTTTGTCAGAGATTAATATTGCCACTCCTGCTCTTTTTTGATTGTTCTTTGCTTAATGTATTTTTTACATCCTTGATGTATTTTTTTAGTTTGTGTCTTTAAGTCTAAGGTGTATTTCTTGTAGGCAGCATATAGACAGATAGTGTATTTTATCCATTCTGCCACTCTCTGTCTATTTATTGGTGCATTTAGTCCATTTACATTCAGTGTAATTATTGATAGGTATGAGTTTAGTCCTGCCATTTTTTGTGTGTTGCTGACAGTTTCTTTGTTCCACTTAATTTTCTGTGCTGAGTTGTTTTTCTTTATATATTTTCTTTTCATCTTTTTCATTGTTGTTGACTTTGTATTTGCTGAGTCTTTATGTTTTCCTTGTTTTTTATTTTGATGTGTAGGATTGTTAGTTTCCTTTGTGGTTACCTTAATATTTACCCCCATTTTTCTAAGTTTAAGCCCATCTTGTATTTCTTTATATCACCTTGACTTCTTCTCCATATGAAAGATCTATGACTACATTATTTAGTCCCTCTTTTTTGTTTTAATGTTGTCATCTTTTACATATTGACATCTCTGTTTCCGTATTTTCAGTTTTACTTTATTTTTGTGACTTCCCTATCTGGGTTGATATCTGGCTGCTCTGTCCTGTGTTCTAGTCTTGGTTTGCTATCTGATGTTATTGATTTTCTAACCGGAGGACTCCTTTTAGTATTTCTTATAATTTTGATTTGGTTTTTATAAATTCCCTAAACTTCTGTTTATCTGGAAATGCCCTAATTTCACCATCACATTTGAGAGACAGTTTTGTTGGATATATAATTCTTGGCTGGCAATTGTTTTCTTCAAGGCTTTATATATGTTATCCCATTGCCTGTTTGCCTGCATGGCTTCTGCTGAGTAGTCAGAGCTTAGTCTTATTGACTCTCCTTTGTAGATGACTTTTCATTTATCCCTAGCTGCTCTTAAAATTCTCTCTTTATGTTTGGTTTTGGCAAGTTTGATCATATGTCTTGGTGACTTTCTTTTGGTATCTACCTTGTGTGGGGTTCAATGAGCTTCTTGGATAGATATCTTCTCATCTTTCATGATATCAGGGAAGTTTTCTGCCAACAAATCTTCAAAAATTCTCTCTGTATTTTCTGTTATCCCCCCATTCTGGTACTCCAATCACTCAGGGATTATTCCTCTTAATAGAGTCCCACATAATTCTTAGGTTTCTTAATCTTTTTAAATTCTTTTATCTGATTTTTCCTCAAATAAACTGGTGTCAAGTGCTTTATCTTCAACTTCTCTAATTCTGACTTCCACTGCCTCAGTTCTGCTCCTACAACTTTCTATTGAGTTGTATAATTCTGAAATTTTATTATTAATTTTTAGGATTTCTGTTTGCTGTATCTCTATGTATTCTTGCAGCATGTTAAATGTGTCATTTTACTCTTGTATAACCTTCTTAAGTTCCTCTATTTCTTTGTCTGTATGTTCCTTGGATTTTTCTGCATTTTGAATGATCTCCTTCCTAATATCTTGAAGAGTTCTGTATATTAATCTTTTGTATTCTATCTCCGGTAATTCCAAGAAGTTCTCATCCTCCAGGTTACTTGATTCTTTATTTTGGTGGCTTGCCGAAGCCGTCATGACCTGCTTCTTTATGTGATTTGATATTGACTGTTGTCTCCAAGCCATCAATAAGTTATATTTATTTATTTTATGTTGGCTTACTGTGTCCTATCTTCTTATTTTATCTTGTTTTGATATCAAATAGGCTGGTCATGTGAGCTAGTTTGATTACTGTGATCTTTGAAGCTGTCATGTCCTATCTCCTGGTAGCTAGAGCTGTTACTAGGTATGTGAGCCCGGGAGTCCATTTACTTTTCTTGTGTGGATTCAGCTTGGGTGTCCAGGTCATCAGTCACTGAGTGTGTGGTGCTGGCTCTCACCTACAGTTCTAGATGGGCACGGGTGATTGCAGTAGGCACAAGTATCTGGCTGCAGTAGGGGGTCATGCACTGATCAAGGCAGGGGGCCGACTGCTGCCTGAGTGTCTGGGTGAAAGGCTTGTCCCTGTTTCCTACAGCATGTATGTAGGTGGGTTTTACAGGCAGACTATGGGCACCCAATGCCGTTGGCTGTAAGGACTGGGAGTCACCACTTATTCTTGGTGGCTTGATGAAGTGGGTGGAGCCACCAGTCCTCAGGTCCCTGATGTGGGTGAGGACCCTGCTTAATGGGCAGGGTGGTGTCAAATGTCACAAATATGCCACTCCCCCTTATAGTTTCTACAGTTGAAAATAGGCTTCAGGTATATACCCTGTTGTACTGTGATAATGAGGGCCTACGCTGTTGAAGTGGGCCCACACAGGTCTATGCAGGGCTGAAAGGCATTCAAAGTCCATGGACTCCTTATACTTGTGCCTAGGCAAAGGGGCTGTGCCTGCCTCGAGTTCCAAGCTTAGGGGAGCTGGCAGATTATTTTTTCCTGTTTGTTAATTTGTTTCCTCTCCAAAGCCGGAAGAATGGCTCAGGGCGTGTGCACGATGGGTCCTACTTCTGGCCCAGGAGGTGCAACAATCACTGAAGCCAGACCGGGACCCCGAGCAGAGTGAGGAGGTAAATGGGTGAGAGGTACTTTCCAAATGGGTGGTTTTATTTTTGGTCCGTGCTGTAGGTTAGATGCTTGTACTTATCTTTCATCAACTGGGCTCCGTTTCTCACTAGTTCTGGAGGCTTGAGCAGACTTTCCGCCGCTCGGTCTCTCCTGAAGTGGAAACATCCTGAGCACTACCGCTAACCTCACTCCTCGCGAGTTAGATGATCCAGCTTGCAGGGTGCCAATGCTGGCCAGGTCAGGTCTGGCAACTCCTCACTGCTTCTGAACTGTCTCTCCCTCCCCCTGCCACTCAGTCTGATTCCTCAACTTTGTCTTTGATGTTCAGGGCTCCTAGATTGTCATATATAATCAACTCACTTGTTTTTTTTGGGTCTTTGTTGTAAGAGGGACCACAGGAAGCATCCACCATCTTGGTCCCACCTCCTCTACTTGGGCATATTTTTAGATTCCATTTCCAGAAATAGCAAAATTTCTTCACACTTAAATATTTCAAACAAAGAAGCAACGTGGATCAAATATACTGATCAACCTGATGCATTTTCCTGATTCGAAATTTATTCATTATGCATGAACAGTAAAATGTTCTATCAAAATGGAAATATGTAAACTTTTATAAGAATTTGTCTAGCATATTAGATTTTTAGAAATATTCTGTCTTCTGTGTCTCATTATTCTCAATAATAACTACTATAATAAATACTCCATTATATAAGTTTTAGGCAACCACATTTGTATTTTGGATAATCAAGTCTATAAATGATGTATATTTGTATTCCCTATATGTGAACAAGCCAGCAGTTCTTATAAACCAAATGATCACAGATGAAGTAATTTTACTATATTTGTAGATGAACCCAGAATCCCTGGTTGTGCAGTGGTTAACGTACTTGCTGCTAACCAAAAGGTCGATAGTTCGAACCCACCAGCCACTCCACAGGAGAAAGATGTGGCAGTCTGTTTCCATAAAGATTTATAGCATTGGAAACCCTATGGGGCAGTTCTACTCTGTCTTATAGGGTCACCATGAGTTGGAATTCAGTCAACGGCAATGGGTTTGGTTTGGTTTTTTTGTAGATGAACCCTACAGTAAATTTTTTAAGGAAAAAAATCTTTTCTTCTGTTTCAACAATTTTAGATTTTTGTATAATACATTGTTACAATAGCTTTACAAAGCAAATCACAACAGTATGGACTCCACAGTAACAATGAAGGGGATTTAAATATGTGACTGAACGCATCAGCTCACTTAATATCTGGAATTTACTTGCCTGAGTTCCCATCAGGAAATAGAGAATATGACTCTTTTTTTTTTCTGGACATAGTAGCATTATAATGCTATCCTTCACACTCAAAGGTGACATAGCTGTTATATACTGCAATCTCTACCGCTTGGGCTGCTGTGGAAACTAATGGGCAAACAATAGTTCTTTCCACCCTTTGCACATATGAAAACTCTTTCTTAATTTGTGGTTTAGGAAGTTGGCAGAACTGTCATTCTAGTCAGTTCTGCCTCTCAGAGTCCCTGTCGGCTCCATTCTGGAAGGGCACACACCCCCCAGGCCTCGTTGTCCACCATAGCCATTTTTAACCCTTTCGTTCAGTGATTCTCATAGTGTGGTATCCAGACCAACAGCATCAGTGTTGTGTGGAAACTTGCTAGAAATGCAAGTTCTTGGGCCCCAACCCAGACCTACTGAATCAGAATCTCTGGAGGTGGGGTCTAGCTATGTAAGTTTATCAAGCCCTCCAGGTATTCTGATGCCCACTGAAATTTCAGAAGCACTAGTATACTGAAGTACAAGGGCAGCAAAATACAGGACGACCCTGGATGAGATGGATTGACACAGTGGCTTCAACAATGGGTTCAAGCATAACAACAATTGTGAGCATGGTGCAGGACCGAGCAGTGTTTCGTTCTGTAGTACATAGGGTTGCTATGAATCAGAACCAATTCGACGGCATCTAACAACAACAACAATATACAGAAATAGTAAAGAAATTAGGAACTCACACAAAACAGCTGAGAATAAGTTAGAATTTGGCACTTATATATGAAAAATTACCCAGTAAAATGACACCACAGACACACACACATATTTTATTGATATTTAATAAAAATAATCTTTATTGTTATGCCATACCATGCCATGAAAGAGATCTTGATTAAGAATAACCAAAAGAATAATCAAAATTAAGAATAACCAAAAGGAGAACCATGACAGCCTATATCTTGGCAGAAAGAAATGCTTTGATTAGATGAAACAGATTGAAAAATGTAAGACCTGTTTTAGATGAAACGATTATGTAATTTAAGTCTAAGTTATTTTGAATCATTAATCAAGTGCCTAAAACAAAAAACTAGTTGCCATTCACTCAGTTCTGACTCACAGCAACCCCATGTGTGCAGAACAGAACGGTGCTCCATAGCGTCTTCCATGGCTGTGACCTTTTGGAAGTAGATCACCAGGCTTGTCTCTCAAGGTGCCTCTGGGTGGGTTCGAACCACCGACCTTTTTGTTAGTAGCTGAGTACTTAACTGTTTGCGCCACCCAGGGACTCCATCAGGTATCTACTGTATATAAATTCTATAGCATTGACATAGAAAGATTTTCAAGACATATTGTTAAATGAAAAAAAAGGCAAATTACAGAGTAATAGGTATATTATAGTTCTATTTACATTTAAAGACAACAAACCAGAAATTGTATGTGCTTACTTTTCCGGGGACAAGTGAGAGAGGATGAAAATAGTGACAGAGGACTTTCATTCTGTATTCTTCTTAATAATTTGGATGTTGACAAAAAGGTGTAGTTGTGTATTATTTTAAATTTATTTAAATATAAAAAAATTAAAAGGTGTACTCTGCGTGTTATAAAGGTCTGGACTAGAAACGTTGGCAGTTAAAATTAATAGCTACAAGAAAAAAAACCCAAAGGAATCTGAGATAAGTGATTATAGATGAGTGATGAGACAGATGGAAGATCAAATATGACAGTAGGGTTTCAAATCTGGATAACTGAAAAAGGCTGTGCTCTACAACATATTAGAAAGCAGTGTGTGGTAATGGTTAAGAGCCACAGTATCTCATTGGGAAATCTCTTTTTACTCAATTTCCTCATTTGTGAAGTGAGAATAATAGTAATTACCTGAAGGGCTTGTTGCATGATTAGGAAAAATAATGTATGTAAAGGGCTTGGTACCTGGGCAGGCAGGCACACAATAGGTAAGAGAGCTGATTTAAGGGAGAAATTATACAGTTGATTCTAGACATACTGGGTTAGAGATCATGATGGAACATCAGAGTGAATTTGATCTTACTCTTTTAACTATGTGTGTATGGAAAGTTCCCTCCCAAGTGACTCTTGTCCTGCCTGCCCATTCTTGATTAGGACATGCTGCCACCAGGTGGCAGTAGGCATTTTACTAATCCAAGAAGTAGTGTGAGGTTTTTTATTTTACAAAAAAAGAGAAAGTGAGCCTTTAAAAAATAACAGAACTTTTTAAAAATAACAGAATTTAAGCAGTATTACCTTACTTAAAATCAACATTTAAATAATATAGATACCTATCAAAATTTAAATAGATGTGGTGCTACCATTAATGTTTCCTCATTTCCTATAATAGAGGCTTATTTTGTCCACTCTACTGCCTCAGTGACTAGCATATAGTAGACCACTAATCGGCTGCCATCAAGTTGACTCTGACTCATGGTGACCCCTTGTGTATCAGAGTAGAAGTGTGCTTTATAGGGTTTTCAATGGCTGATTTTTTGGAAGTAGATCACCAGGCCTTTCTTCTAAAGCACATCTGAGTGGACTCAAACCGCCAACCTTTAAGTTAGCAGCCAAGCATGTTAACTGTTTGCATCACCCAAGGACTCCAGTAGGCTCCTAGAACGCTCATAATTCCCAATCAGAAAGAGTCAATTTCTTCCTGCACTTTCAAAAGAGAGAACTTGTCCTCAGTAACTATTGGCTAAGATTTAAAAAATTTAACATATAATTTGTTTTCCCAGAGTCTTCCTAAAAACCGAGATAGCTAGCCTTCAACCACAGTAGACAGAACCTGAAAAAATAAGCTCCAAAACCAATCCCAAAAAAACAACTTGTGTCCTCCCAGAAACTGCAGAAGGAGAATGGATGGATCAACTTGGCATAACCACCCATGAGAAAAGTAAACTGGGATGACTCCCCTGGTGGAAGCTCAGGGCTAGAGGTATCTATTGTTGTCATCACAGTTACACTTGTTATAATGGATAAAATTACCTATTGTCCTCACCACTGGGGCTTGGGAGGCATCAGTGGCACTAATATTTGCAAAACACCTATAGTTTGCAGGGCACCCTCTCACACAATCTCATTTAATCCTTTATCATATCTAAATGAAGGCTTCGTTTTAAGACCCTTTATCTATAATGGTTCTATAGGACTCACCTGCATCTACCTGTATTTCAGCCACAGTGCTAGTAATGACTCTCTGAAGTACTTTCTCGCCCAGGTAATCAGGTTCTGCCCCTTCTACAAAATCTTCTTAAGATCTGCCTCCTTGGGTCAGAGTAAGTTAGGTCTGTCACCCTTTTCCTACTCACATAGGGTGATAAGGACTAAATTTTAGCCATTACGTAATAGTAAGATTAGCCACAATGTTTAGCTAAATCAAAACATTCTTTTTCCTCCTTTCTTCTTCAATTAACCAGGAAAAAATAAAAATGTACTAAGACAAAGAAAAAAAATAATGTTCATATGTATTTTTTTAAATTCATTTCTTCTTTTCCATTTCCCTCATCACAACCTTCGTCCAACTCATCATCACCACATGGACTGTGGCAAAATTTTACTATCTGTTCTCCTTAATCTTATATTTACCGATCACATAAAAATGAGCCAGGCACCATTCCTATGAGTTTTACATGCATTACCTCCGTGTCTCCCCCTTGCCTGTACCATCGCCAGCAGATTAATCATCTGAAACTATGACCTGGTTCATCTCACATACATATAGTAAGATTTAAGGGCTCTCTTTTGCTTATGGAATAGAACCTGGAATTTCAGGCCCTCCACCATCTGAACACTACCCATTTATTCAACTTTATCTTCCCTGTATCAACTCTCTGCTCTAGTTAGGGACCCTGAGTGGAGCAAATGGTTAATACACTCAGCTGCTAACTGAAAGGCTGGAAGTTCGAGTCCACCCAGAGGTACCTTGGAAGAAAGGCCTGGTGATCTACTTCTGAAAAATCAGCACTGAAATCCCTATGGAGGAAAGCTCTGTTCTGACACACACAGTTTCATCATGAATTGGAATCATCTCAATGGAATCAACTCTCTACTCCAGTTAAACTAGAGGACTCTTACCTCTATTTTAGTGGCATTATTTAAATTTGCCTACCCAGAATTTCTACAGTACTCAATGACTTCACCTCTGCTTTGGCATGCAGCGTACAAAAGCTAGTATTATTATTTATTTATTTGAAATTATTCCCTGTGTCTGCCTGAGGCTATAGAGCTCCCCAGCACAAGGATTGAATCTGATAATTACACCTACTCCTTGGACCAAGCATCCAGCCATACGCCCTTTGGAACTGTAAAATAAAAACTTGTTGATAAAACAATTAATACGTTGTACCTTTATACTGAACGCTGAACTTTAGATAATGTCTGTGTTTTCCTGTCTTTATCCATGCTTGCCCCACTGCTTGGAGTGTTAAGTGCTTACAGGAGAAGCCTTATCTGCTACGGGCCAGTTGTGCAGTTTCTGATGTTAGACCACAAATTCCAATCTGCTTCTCTGCTCCCAAAGAGAACTCTTGCATATGAATGTAAAGATCACAAGTGAAGTTGGCTTTTCTGTCTTCAAATCACAAGCATACCAGGGCTACACCCATGTTAAGAACGTGTGATAAAATGAAAATGTCATGTCCAGTATCTGAGGAAGGATTTACAGTCACGTAGAAATCAGGAAGCTCCTTACTTGGGTCACTTGATAAAGCTTTTTTTGTTTTGCTATTGCTCACCTTTATAATCATCATAAAAGGGGAATTTTGAAGGAACTTCCTTAGAGAGGAAGTAAGGTGAGCTAATTTGTGTTTTCCCCACTGAGGGAGGTGCGTGTTCATGTTCATGAAAGAATTTAGTTATAACCCCAACCCACTTCCCTGAGTCTAGTAAACAAAGTTATGCAATTCCTCACAAAAAAGTCACAAAGAAATAGGAAGTTCAAATAAGCAATCTAATCTCAAGGCATTGTTTTTGTTTCCTGACCATTGCCCATTCATATAACAGAAAATGAGGCCTATATTGATTGGTCTTTTAAAATAAAAAAGTGAATACATATATAATGACATTTTCAATCATTAAGCAGGAAATAAAAATGTAAATGTAACCTTTCTGCTTTATTTTTCTACTACGTTTATAATAATGCTTGTCTTAGTAACTAGAGGAATATAGGTTAAAGTTGAAAGCATTAATTATTAAATTATTCCTATCTTTGTTAAATCCAAAGAAGGTAAATGCAATTGATCTTATAATTCCTAGGAAAATGCCTTACTTTACAAAACCCCATAAATACTCATTCCTTTTCTTTTTATGAATAAACTTTTGGGTAATAGTATAACTTCTTAATGGTTACATGGGGCACCAATTGCAGAGGAGATAGCCTCTATTTAGTTTCCTATACCCCTAAAAAAAGCAGTTACCTCCTCTCATGAATTATTTCCTTTCTGAACCCAAGAAGGAAAATAAAAGGAATTCTTAAAATTCATCTAACTGTAAGAATTTTAATTCATAGTGTCATGAATTAAAATTACCTCATCCCATTTTATTGGAAACACTAACTACTCCATAAGGACCTCTAAATTACTTATCCTCTGGGAATTACTTACATGGAATAAACAAGACCAAACATTGATTTTTGTCAGCTATTAGTTGATGGAGCCTCACTGGAGATGGGTTAACAGTGTCACACTTTGGATTTAACAGCCTCCTCTGCATTTCTCAGATCCAGGTTTCTCTTACCAAAAGAAAGAAGTGGAGCACCTGTTTTCTTTTTAGCCTACCAAAAATCCACTGCCGTCAAGTAGATGCCGACTCATAGCCACCCTATGGGACAGAGTCGAACTACCCCACTGGGTTGCCAAGGACCCACTGGTGGATTCAAACCACCAACCTTCTGGTTAGCAGCCAAGCTCTTAACCACTGTGCCACCAGGGCTTCATCCAAATAGACACCAGCAGGGCTTATAGCTGAGTTTTAACAATAAGTGATGTACTATATCATTGCTTAATTTCTTTACTTTTTTTTTCCCAAATAAAAGAGTGTAAATACTTTGAGGGATAGAGTAGCAGGAGTAGGGGTCTGGGGACCGTGCTTTCAGGGGACATAGAGGTCAACTGGCATAACAAAGCTTTTTAAGAAAATGTTCTGCATCCTACTTTGGTAAGTGGTGTCTGGGGTCTTAAAAGCTTGCAAGCGGCTATCTAAGATGCATCAGTTGGTCCCAACCACCTAGAGTAAAGGAGAATGAAGAACACCAAAGACACAAGGAAAGTAGCAGCCCAAGAGACAGAAAGGGCCACATAAACCAGATACTTCACCAGCCTGAGACCGGAAGAACTAGATGGTGCCTGGTTACCACCAATGCCGCCATGATAGGGAACACGACAGAGAGTCCCTGATGCAGCAGGAGAAAGGTGGGATGCAGAACTCAAATTCTAGTAAGAAGACCAGACTTAATGGTCTAACTGAGACTGGAGGTACCCTGGAAAGCATGGCCCCTGGATTCTCTATCAACCCAGAACTAAAACAATTTCCAAGGCCAACTCTTCAGACAGGGATTGGACTGGACTGTGGGACATAAAGTGACACTTGTGAGGAGTGAAGATACAAGTAGATACAAGAGACTAAACGGGCGGCTTCTGTCCGGAGGTGAGATGGGAAGGCAGAGAGGGTTAGGAGCTGGTTGAATGGACATGGGGAATCAGGGGTGGAAAGGAGGAGTGTGTTGTCACAGTATGTGGAGAGCAATTAGAGTCACATAACAATGTATGTATAAATTTTTGTATAGGAAAAACTAAAAAAAAATTTTAAAAAAGAGTGTAAATACCTTTAAGGTGTCTTAACCTTCTTATATATTTTGTTCCCTACAAGGGTATATTTTTTTTAAGTGCCTTATATGCTACAATATGTCAGTAACATTTATTATGAAGTAACCATTTGAAGAAAAGATGAAAAAGCAAGAGAAAGCATATTTTCTTCTCCTTTGAGGATTATAGAGTATCAAGAGGGAAATAAGGCAATGCTATAAGTAAATAAATCGAAAAGAAAATGACAAAACAAAAACAGAGCATTTACCCCGGACGTTCTGTTAACCCAGACTTAAAACTATTCCCGAAACCCACTCTACCCTGGACTATAAAACATAAAATAATACTCATGAAGAGTGTACTTTTTAGTTCAAACAGATACAGGAGACCAAATGGGCAGCTCCTGTCCAGAGGCAAGATGAGAAGGCAGGAAGGGACAGGAACTGGTTGAATGGATGCAAGAAACCCAAAACCCGGGGTGGAAAGGGGGGGTGTGCTGTCATATTATAGGGATTGCAACTAATGTCACATAACAATATGTATATAAATTTTTATATGAGAAATTGACTTGAGCTGTAAACTTTCACCTAAAACACAATTTAAAAAGAAAAAAGAAACAGAGCTTTTAATTGCCAAGGGTATACAGTCAGAGAAACCAATGATGGAAGCCTTAAAGAAAACACACTCTGAGAAAGGAATTGAAAGATATGATAAATCCAAAAAATGGAAGGACAAAGGCATGTGTACAGAGGAAGAACCCACAAGTATCACAGAGCAAACAGCAGGGGCAGGGTAGGAGGGTCTCTAAAAGAAAGATACAAGAAATATGGTTCTTTGATGTTTACAGCCAATTCCAGGTAGAAATGACTAACTCCACGGAAGAAATAAATCTTTGGTGAAATTTGGAAAGTACATTAGGAGGATATTAAGATAATCATTTTAATATTTAACACAGTAAGGAATTTTAAATTCTGGCTCACAAGCAAAAATGGCAGGAAGATTTCACTTGTTCTTTAAAAACTGTTTTATGGGCAAGTTTAAGGGGAGAAGGTAGGAGGGTTGCAGCAAGGAAGAGTTCTTGCATGGGGAGGAACCAAAAGGGAATTTCATTGGAATTTTGGAGCTGGAAAGAAATTTTTATGAGGGTCCCTGGGCAAACCTCTAAAACCTCCTGTGTTTATGTTTTAAGGAGCACATGCATCTTTAGAGAAAAAAATTCACTGCTTTCATTAAATTCTCCACAATGCCCGTGAAAAAAACTATCATCTTCTTCAAAAAGCAAAACAACTGCACCTTAAGTCAGCTAAGTGTTTTTTCCAAGTTCACACAAGAAATGGTGAGAAAACCAAAGTCAAAACCTACTACCATAAAATTAATTTACTCATTCATTCATCTTACATGCAATTACTACATACTGAGGACCTACTTTGTACCAGGTATAGTTGTAGTTGGTGGAAATACAGCAGTGAATAGAATAAACAAAAAGCCCTTCCTTTGTGGAGCTCAATACTACTGGGGAAACTATAAACAAACTATAAACTATAAACAAAATAAATGAGTAAATTATACAGTAGGTCTGAAGGTGATAACTGCTTTGGAGAAAAAGAGGAAGCAAAGCAAGCAGGATAGAGAGTGCAGTTTTTAAATCACTCTTAGCAGAATGTGGCAGCTGGAATTCCAGAGGGTTTTCCTGCATATTCCTGTTGTGTTGTCGTTGTTAGGTGCCATCAAGTCAGATCTGACTCATGACCCTGTGTACAACAGGACAAAACACTTCCCAATCCTGTGTCATCCTCACAATCGTTGCTGTTTGAGCCCATTGTTGCAGCCACTATGTCAATGCATCTTGTTGAGGGTCTTCCTCTTTTTCACTGATCCACTACCAAGCATGATGTCCTTCTCCAGGGACTGGTCCTTCTTGATAACATGTCCAAAGTACATGAGACGAAGTCTCACCCTCCTTGCTTCTAAGGATCATTCTGGCTGTTGTTCTTCCAAGACAGATTTGTTCATTCTTCTGGAAGTTCAATATCTTCATCAACACCATAATTCAAATGCATCAATTCTTCTTCGATCTTCTTTATTCATCGTCCAGCTTTCGCATGCATATGAGGCAATTGAAAATACTATGGCATGCATCAGGTGTACCTTAGTCCTCAAGGTGACATCACTGCTATTTAACACTTTAAAGAAGTCTTTTGCAGCAGATTTGCCCAATGCAATACGGTCTTTGATTTCTTGACTGCTGCTTTCCTGGGAGTTATTGTGGATACAAGTAAAATGAAATTCTTGACAACTTCAGTATTTTCTCCCTTTATCATGATGTTGCTTATTGGTCCAGTTGTGAGAATTTTTGTTTTCCTTATGTTGAGGTGTAATCCATACTGAAGGCTCTGGTCTTTGATCTTCATCAGTAAGTGCTCCAAGTCCTCTTCACTTTCAGAAAACAAGGTTGTGTCATCTACATATCGCAGGTTGTTAGTGAGTCTTTCTCCAATTCTGATGTTGCGTTCTTCTTCACACAGTTCAGCTTCTTGGATTATCTGCTCAGTATACAGACCGACTAAGTACAGTGGAAGGATACAACCCTCACACACACCTTTCCTGATTTTAAACCACAAAGCATCCCCTTGTTCTGTTCAAACAACTGCCTCTTGGTCTATATACAGGTTCCACATGAGCACAATTAAGTGTTCTGGAATTCCTATTCTTCAAAACATTATCTATAATTCGTTATGATCCACACAGTCGAATGCTTTTGTATAGTCAATAAAACACAGGTATTCCTAAAGTTAATTAGGAGAATAAACAAAGCTGTGGAGAAAAACTGGATAGAATCTTTGGGAGCAGTAGATGGATGAGGATCATAACCCACTCTAAGATAGAAGCCAATATCCAGATTTCTCAATTGCAGCTTGGCCACCATTAGCAATTTTTTCTAATCAAGAAATAAACAATGTCCATCAGCTTTACTCTTTTCCATCACTAATGTTTATGAAAATGCAAAATACCAGAAGCTGCAAGTATCTTCCAAGGATCTCCATGGAGGCTATGGTTCTTTTAGCTAGGAAAAATGAGTAACCTATCAGAAAAAGTAAGATTTCAGGAAAAATAACTATCCAATAGAAATCATACTTTCAACATAATGGAATAGTTAAGGTAGGATTTTTTTCACAAATATCTCTTAAATTCTAATAATCAAAATGTTCAAATTGATGTATGCATGGATATATGTACCATGTTTTTACAAATAATGCGTGCCTTCTACGTTTATTTGCCAACCTCACCCTATCCCCCACTGCCCCAAGGTATTTTCCTAAGTGCCATTATTCTGATTTTTTTTAAATGTTGTTGTAAAAAAAAAAAAAACAAAAAGGTAGGGAGAGTGAAGAGAACAGGATACAAGGAAAGATTAGTCCGAAGGACTAATGGACCACAGCTACCAAGGCCTCCACCAGACTGAGTCCAGTACAGCTAGATGGTGCCCGGCTACCACCACTGACTGCTCTGACCGGGATCACAACAGAGGGTTCTGGACAGAGCTGGAGAAGGATGTAGAACAAAATTCTAGCTCACAAAAAAAAAAGACCAGATTTATTGGCCTAAAGGAAACTGGAGAAACCCTGAGAGTATGGCCCCCATACACCATTTTAGCTCAGTGGTGAAGTCACTCCCGAGGTCCACCGTTCAGCTGGGGAGTGGACAGCCCCATAAAACCAAATGGGACTAATGAGGCACAGCAGTCCAGGGACAAGGGCTAGAAGGCAGAAGGGGACAGGGAAGCTGGTGATAGGGAACCCAAGGTTGAGTAAGGATAGTGTTGATGTGTTGTAAGGTTGTTAACCATTGTCATAGGGCAACATGTGTACTACCTGTTTCATGAGAAACTGTTTTGTTCTGTAAACCTTCATCTAAAGTGAGAATAGCAGCACAGTTGGAAGAGCGTAGTTGATGTTACTGAACTGTGCATGTAGAAATTTTTGAAATGGTGTGTCTTCGGCTATGTATATTTTCACCAAAAAAAAAAAAAAGGTCAAGAAGGAAGAGGGTTGACATGTCATGGGGTTGTTAACCAATGTCATAAAACAGTATGTGTACTACTGTTTCATGAGAAACTATTTGTTCTGTAAACCTTCACCTGAAGTACAATTAAAAAAAAAAAAAAAGAAAGAAAAAAAGTTAGCATAATGCACTTAGGAAAATACCTTGGGGTTGGGGAGGGAGTGGTGGGGAAACAAGGAGAAGGCGCGCATTATTTGTGTAAAAATATAGTGTGTATGTGTGTGTGTGTGTGTGTGTGTGTAGCCACAGGTATATTCACAGCAGATATGCATGACTATAGGAGAGAAGCACTAATTTCACTACTCTTTTGAGAGTAAAAATGAACTGAATCAGGCTAAATCACACATACCTCTCCACTGTATTCAGACAAGGCATGAGACCGAGAGAGTCCACTAAAGGTCAGGACAGGCAAATCCTTTCTATTTTTTTAAAGAATTTGACCCTGCACACCCAGATACACACTAAATACAGCTATCGTTAATAACTGCGATAAAATGTGACAGTTAATAACTAAAGGTTGTTTATAGCTCACATAAATCCTACACAGTGGACTTTGAAATGGTAGAGGCTGACACATCCACAAAGTAGCTTACTCTGGTCAAACGGAAAGGCAAAAGCAGTGCCAGAAAATACACCTTTTGTTTTCAGTGTCAACAAGCTATTTGCCAGGAAACAAAAGGAAGGCTCTGCCAGCCCTAGCTGATTTTTATGAAATCTAAAAATTAGTTTTGTGCTTGTTGTTTCTGCTTAGAATTAGAGGAGAGGCAGTTGCACAAGTATATTATAACTTCACTCCTTGGGACCCTTGAAAGGCAGTCTGAAAGAAAGAAAAATGTCCCCAGCCTACTCCACACATACCTACTCCACACAGCCCAGTGTCCTCTAGAGCTGAGCTTTTCAAATTCCAGTTTGCCTAAGATTGGCTCAGGGAGACTGTTTAAAAGGCAAATACCCAGGACTCAACTGGAGATGTGCTTCAGAAGGTTTGAGGTGGACCTCAGAATTTCATAGGCTTCCCAAATGCAGCAGAGAATTCTGACGCAGGGAATACACATACACACCTTGAAAAGTATGTTGTTGTTGTTAGGTGCCATCAAGTTGCTTCCGACTCATAGTGACCCTACGTACAACAGAACGAAACACTGTCTGGTCCTGCGCCATCCTAACAATCTTTGCTATGTTTGAGCCCATTGTTGCAGCCACTGTGTTAATCCACCTCATTGAGGGTCTTCCTCTTTTTTGCTGACCCTCTACCTTATGAAGGATGATGTCCTTCTTCAGGGACTGGTCCCTCCTAATAACATGTCCAAAGTACAAGAGACAAAGTCTGGCCGTCCCTGCTTACAAGGAACACTCTGGCTACTCTTTTTCCAAAACAGACTTGTTTGTTCTTCTGACAGTCCATGGTATATTCAATATTCTTCGCCAACACCATAATTCAAAACCATCATTTTTTCTTCTGTCTTCCTTATTCATTGTCCAGCTTTCACATGCATATGAGGTAATTGAAAATAACATAGTTTGGGTCAGGTGGACTTTAGTCCTCAAATAACATCTTTGATTTTCAACACTTTAAAGGGATCTTTTGCAGCAGATTTTCCCAATGCAATACAGCCTTTGATTTCTTGACTGCTGCTTCCATGGGAATTGATTGTGGATCCAAGTAAAATGAAATCCTTGACAACTTCAATCTTTTTTCCATTTATCATGATGTTGCACATTGGTTCAGCTGTGAGGATTTCCATTTTATTTATGCTGAAGTGTAATCCATACTGAAGGCTCTGGTCTTTGATCTTCATCAGCAAGTGCTTCAAGTCCTCTTCACTTTCAGCAAGTAAGATTGTGTCATCTGCATATTGAAAGGTTGTTAATGAGTCTTCCATAAATTCTGATGCCACATTCTTTTTCATATAGTCCAGCTTCTTGGATTATTTGCTCAGCAAACAGATTGAATAAATATGGTGAAAAGATAGAACCCTGATGCATATCTTTCCTGAGTTTAAACCATAAAGTATCCCCTTGTTCTGTTCCAATGACTGTCTCTTGGTCTATGTACAGGTTCCTCATGAGCACAATTAAGTATTCTGGAATTCCCATTCTTCAAAATGTTATCATAACTGGTTATGACCCACACAGTTGAAAGCCTTTGCATAGTCAATAAAACACAGGTAAACATCTTTCTGGTATTCTCGGCTTTTAGCCAAGATCCACCTGATATCATCAGTGATATCCCTTGTTCCACGTCCTTTTCTTAATCTAGCTTCAATTTCTGGCAGTTCCATATTGATGTACTGCTACAACTGTTTTTGAATTATCTTCAGCAAGCTTTTACTTGTGTGTGATATTAATGATACTGTTTGATGATGTCCACATTCTGTTGCATCACTGTTCTTTGGAATGGGCTCAAATATGTATCTCTTTCAGTTGGCCAGCCAGATAGCTGTCTTCCAAATTCCTTGGCATAGACAAGCAAGCACTTCCGGCACTGCATCCATTTGTGGAAACATCCCAATTGGTACTCCATCAATTCTTGAAGCCTTATTTTTCGTCAATGCCTTCAGTGCAGCTTCAACTTCTTCCTTCAATACCATCGGTTCTTGATCATATGCTACCTCTTGAAATAGCTGAACATCAATCCTTTTTGGTATAGTGACTCTGTGTATTCCTTCCATCTTCTTTTGAGGCTTCCTGCATTGCTCAATATTTTCCCATAGAATCCTTCAAAATTGCAACTCGACGCTTGAATTTTTTCTTCAGATTTTTCATTTTTGAGAAATGCTGAACATGTTCTTCCTTTTGATTTTCTAACTCCAGGTCTTTGCACATTTCATTATAATACTTTGCCTTCTCAAGCAGCACTTTGAAATCTGTTCCACTCTTTTACTTCATCATTTCTTCCAATCGCTTTAGCTACTCAATGTTCAAAAGCAGGTTTCAGAGTCTTCTTCAAACATCCATTTCGGTCTTTTCTTTCTTTCTTGTCTTTTTAATGATCCTTTACTTTCTTCAAGGATGTCCTTGATCATCCTACAACTTATCTGGTCTTCAGTCATTAGTGTTCAATGCATCAAATTTATTCTTGAGATGGTCTCCAAATTCAGGTGGGATATACTCAAAGTCGTATTTCAGTTCACCTGGACTTGTTCTATTTCTCTTCAGCTGCAACTAAAACTTGCATATGAGCTATTGATGGTTTGTTCCACATTTGGCCCCCCTGGCCTTGTTCTAACTGATGATATTGAACTTTTCTATCGTCTCTTTTTGAAGAAAAAGGATTTCTCTAAGGTCTTCTCCTGAGTTGGTCCTGGTTAACCTTCCTGCTACAGCCCACCCCAAACCTTTGTTCTCTTTGGTCCAATCTGCCCCACACTTGAGCCCACTCCCATCTTTCTCCATCCATCCAAAACATTTTATCAAATTCAAATCCAAATTTTGTGGAAAGCTTGTGAATAGCAAAGGTTAACTACAACCTAGAGTAGAAAACAAGTCTAATCACATATCAGATATCTCTGTTCATAGAAATTTAACATCTTTTCCCCTGCAGAGGTAATTTCCCAAAACCTTCTTTCCCCTTAGGCCCAGGGCCTCCTGCCAGGTGGCTAATGCCTTTCTCTTCCTCCTTCCTTCTCTACTGCCAGTCTTTTACAACAAAATCCCTCCTACCTTACCCTAAGCTAGGCTCTGGGCCTCCTTCTGTGTGCTCCAGTACTCATTAAATTGTTCTGCTAAATAAAGGTCCATCTACTCCAGGTCTTAATCCTCAGCGGCACAACCAGCCAGAGCTTTGAAAACAGAATTTTCTTTAGTACATCAAATCCTTATGCAGAACACCTCACACACCACAGTCCAAAAGCAGAGGGTAGCAATAGAAATATGCATCCTCTTCCTGCCTAGAGAAAGCCCACCCATGGGTGTAAGATGAAGGGGCAGAATTCCTTCCAGTTACATGTACATGTTAAATAATACAGTTTTATAAGTTATGAATTACTTGAAATAGCTAAAAATGTTTGTTCTCTCAAGGTATCTTTATAAGAGGATATGTTATAAGGATACATAATATAAATAATATTGGTAATTATCTTGTAAAAAAATATATATGGTAAATATATGTTTTAAGAAACTAGATTATGTTCCTAACTGAATGCCCCCCTTACTAATCGGTGAATGCCTATTAAATAAGGGTTTGTTTAGATTTTTGGTGACACAAAGTCTCGTAGGTAGTAAAATGCTGTGCTTATCTCTTTGCCTGTGATTAATTGAAGAAAGAAGTCAGTGAAATACATGCAGTGTAGTGAGCTCTGACCTCTCAATGATTACTAGGAAAGAGATTTTAAAATCTTACAGATTTGAAAAGACCCACTGTTGGAATGAGAGCACAGCACAGGAACACCCTAAGGCCCTGGGGATTAGGACTCCAAGTACACCCGAGGAGCAGGTTTCTGCAAGGGTGAGTAATGGTAGTTTCATTATATAAGAGAGCTTTCCTCACACTTCACTCCTACTCATCCTTTGAATTCCAACTCAAAGATTTTGTTCCGGGAAACCCTTCTCCCCAGACCAAGCAACTCTTAGCGATGTGTTTCTTTCCTTCACGGCCCTTTCCTAGTGGACTTTGTTGTTTGATATTATTTGATTTAACATCTACTTCCCCACTACTATACTTGTAGGCTCTAGGAAAGTAGAATCCCTATTTTTTTGCTCATGATCACAATTATAAGAGTTCAGCACAGCACTTGGTATTAAATATATGCTCACAATATTGTTGAACGAATCCATGAATGAATGAACAAATGATTACTTGGGGATGTGAGTCTTGCAGTTAAAGGTTAAAACTGACCAAAACATTTCACAAAATAAGACAAGATTATAGAGAGAACCCTCTGAAGGTGTGGTATAGGCAGCAAAACAATAAGTCAGGGTTTGCAAGTAAGAGTAATCTCAAAGTCAATCCCATCATCATCATCCCAGGAGGAAGATGACATACGATAACAAAAAGAATGTTTGGCTCCATTTTATTATTCACAAAGTGTCCATCATCTACATTATGGACCCATTCTCATGGTCAGTTTTGAGTAGTCAGAGCAGATCCTTCAATATCCCCATTTGATGGAGGAGGAAACAGGAGCTTAGAGAAATTACATGACTTGCCCAAGTCATGTACTTAATGAGCAATGCCAGTATGTTAGTAGATGTGCAAAACAGGTGCATATGACCTCTCTAAAAGTGTGAAGAATATAAAATATGGACTTGTCTTCAAATCACAGTTGCACTTCACAGACCAAACCAAACCTGTTACCACTGAGTCAATTTCGACTCATAGCTACCCTAAAGGACAGAGTAGAACTGCCCCATAGAGTTTCCAAGGAGCAGCTAGTGGATTTGAACTGCTGATACTTTGGTTAGCAGCCAAGCTCTTAACCACTGTGCCACTAGGGTTTCCACTTTACAGAGTGGGTCGGAACTATAAATAAACCATTGCATAAAGAAAAACACTAAGTTTTATAAATGGATATCAAAATATGTTCACTTAACTTCATACAAAACTGTGCCACAATGTGACCTTAAAAAATACAGGGATGTTTGAGGGCACATCTCTTTCATTGTGAGTAGATAAGCTCTTTATTACGACGCCTCCCAGACACAATACTGGACAGGGTAGATCATTGGTTTGGACTTGTGTAATAAGCCATATATTCTCATTTTTAAATTTTTCTTTAACCTCACTGATTTTCCCAGAAACAAAATCATATGAGATTTATTCTTTTTCTCTTTGGCATCCTACCCAAAAAAATAATATTATGTATAACACAAAAGATCAATCACTTTCAATAGTTATGACTTATTAAGAACCAACCTTCAGGTTCTAAGAATGTTCCTGCAGAGTAACAGAATATACGTTAATGATGTTAAAGACTAAATTCTGTTTATTATTCAGAAGTAGGCTTGTTGCATAAGAATCAAAATGTAAAAATGGAAAGTAAATTAAGATTCAAATAAATATCTAAACAACACTAAATGCTAAAACAATCCTAAAATTATAAATGATATTACAAATAATGAATTATGAAGCTAAAAATCTTTGTAAATTCTCATTTAAAAAAAAAAATTTGATCAACCATTCCAAAAGTAAACCCAACTTATAATTTATTCTCTCTATAGAAAATGATTTTACAAAATCATTGTCATATAGAGTCAGTCAAATAGAATGAAGTGAAAGAACATAAAAAAAATTTATAGAAGGCAGTTCATTAATATATTTTTATTTTTGTAATGTTTGAGGCATTTTTCAGCTCCTTTAATAGTTTGTAGTGATCTTTTATTCTTGATAAACATTCCCTTTTTCAACAAATCTTGTATAATTAATTTTGTTTTATTTTTCTTGAAGAGAGGCTCCCTCTAAATTATATAAACTATGAGTCCACAAAATCTAGATTCACCTATGCTCAGAAATAATTTCAAAGACTGGAAATCTCAATTTCAACATACAAATTTCCTATCTCCTTGAGTTTCCATACAACAGCTCAAAATAGAAATTTTTAACCTTTGCATTACAGAAATTTTTAAACATAACCCAGAGTGGAGAGAAGAACAGTATAATCGATCACTTTTCCCAATACCCAGCTTCAACAATTAGAAGCATTTTTTAAATCTTACTTCTTGTGGCTTATTTTAATTGAGCTGAATACAAATAGCTTCCAAAATTTGGTCAGAACATTAGAATTTAAAAAAGGACTAATAAAATTTCGATGTTTTATGTTTGTTTTTGAAAGTGATATTTTTATGATCAATTTTTATATGCACACCCATGTTCATTGCAGCAATGTTCACAATAGCAAAAAGATGGAAACAACCTAGGTGCCCATCAACGGACGAATGGATAAACAAAATATGGTATATTCACACAATGGAATACTACTCAACGATAAAGAACGACGACGAAGCGGTGAAACATAACATGGAGGAAGCTGGAGGTCATTATGCTGAGTGAATTTAGTCAGTCACAGAAGGACAAATATTGTATAAGACCACTATTATAAGAACTCAAGGAAAGGTTTAAACACAGAAGAAAACATTCTTTGATGGTTCCGAGGGTGGGGAGGGAGGGTGAGGGTTATTTACTAACTAGAATAGTACATAAGAATTAGCTTAGGTGAAGGGAAGGCCAGCACACACTACAGGGGAAGTCAGCACAGCTGGACTAAACCAAAGCTAAGAAGTTTCCTGGTGTCTTAGTCATCTAGTGCTACTCTAACAGAAATACCACAAGTGGATGGCTTTAACAAAGAGAAGTTTATTCTCTCACAGTCCAGAAGGCTACAAGTCCAAATTCAGGGCATCAGCTCCAGGGGAACGCTTTCTCTGTCGGCTCTGGATGAAGGTCTGTGTCATCAATCTTCCTCTGGTCTGGGAGCTTCTCTGCGCAGGAACCTCAGGTCCAAAGGACGTGCTCTACTCCTGGCATTGTTTTCTTGGTGGTATGAGGTTCCCAACTCTCCATTTGCTTCCCTTTCATCTCTTAGAAGAGATAAAAGGTGGTGCAGGCCACACCCTAGGGAAACTCCCGTTACATTGGATTGGGGATGTGACCTGGGTTAGCCCGGTGTTACAATCCCACCCTAATCCTCTTTAATGTAAAATTACAATCACAAAATGGAGCACAACCACACAACACTGGGAATCATGGCTTAGCCGAATTGATACACCCATTTTTAGGGGAACACAATCGAATCCATGACATTCTACCCTTTGGTCTCCAAAAATTCATGTCCTTGCAACATGCAGAATATATTCATCTCATCATATCACAGCAAGTCTTAACTCCAAGTCCAAGATAAAAAATTCCTCTTCATCTGTGAAATCTAGAATACGAGTTATCTGCTTCCAAAAGTACAATGGCAGAACAGGCACAAGCTAGACATTTCCATTACGAATGGGAAAAACTGGAGGAGAAGAAGGGATAACAGGCACCAAGCAAGTCAACAGAACACATTACATTAGCCCTCAAGGCTCTGAAAATAATCTTCTGTTCTCTGAGACAATTTATACAATAGCACTGCCCTCCAGACTCTAGGTATTGACCACAGTCTCTGGATTCTGAGTGGAGGCCCCTAGGCCCTGGGCTTCAGCTCCGCCTTCCAGGCCCACTGGGATGGCAACTCTGCTCCCTTGGCTTCAGGCGCACCATTCTCCTAGTCCATCAAAGTGACAACCCCACCCTTAGAAACACCAGAGGCCATGGCTCCACCCTTTGAAACCCCTGAGGTCATGGCCATACCTTTTGAGACTGAGGCAGCTCAGCTTCTTGTGTTCCTTCTCTCTTCGGCTTCTGCTTCCTGTGGCTTCTTGGCCCTCGGGCCTCACGCCCACATCTGCCCTGCTGGGGTAAGTGTTCCAAAGCTCCGTAGCTCTACCGATAAGTGCCCAGAGGCACCCCACTCCGCCAGGAAGCCTCCTGCGCACGAGCACTCAGCTCCCTTGCTCTGTGGGTCGGCTCTAGCACCATCTTGCACAGGTCTCCTGGTTCTGCCACTGCTGGTTCTCTGCTGCTGCCCCTTCTCTGCTATTGCAGATTCTGGGCTGCTGCTGGTCCTCTGCCGCTGCTGCACCTCTATCCATTCACAGTTTCAAAACTGCTTCCACATTTTAGGTATCTGTTAGAGCAGCACCTCACTCTCGGTACCAGATTCTGTCTTAGTCATCTAGTGCTGCTCTAACAGAAATACCACAAGTAGATGGCTTTAACAAAGAGAAGTTTTTTCTCTCACAGTCCAGAAGGCTACAAGTCCAAATTCAGGGCATCAGCTCCAGGGGAACGCTTTCTCTGTCGGCTCTGGATGAAGGTCTGTGTCATCAATCTTCCTCTGGTCTGGGAGCTTCTCTGCGCAGGAACCTCAGGTCCAAAGGACGTGCTCTACTCCTGGCATTGTTTTCTTGGTGGTATGAGGTTCCCATATGATCATTTTTTAAGATCAGTTTTTTCTTGCTCTTTAGGAATTAAATGAATGGATTTTAAAGTGTTTTAAATAGTGAGAAGCATTTAAAGAAAACATTCAATAAACATTTATCGAGGCCTACTATGAGCTCCCTGCTCATAAGGTTACAGTATAGTTGGAAAAACATAGATGTGAATTACAAAAATTATAAGCTACTAACCATACCATACATCATTTTGATGCCAGATAATTGGAGAAATATATTTTAAAAAGAATGTATTGTCAGGAAGTATTTTGTAATTGACATGTATGATCAATATGTCAATGGCACAGACAAAATTTCGTATACAATGGCTGATACTGCAGAGGTTATGAGAAAAAGGACTTATGCAGTATAATTGCCTGGAATATATAACCATACTTCCATCTTCAAATTAAACTGCTATTAAATTGCTATTTTTAGCAGTTTGGTTTGACAAGTAGGGAACAGACTTTTCCACTTTATGATTTCTCAGTGCTGCTGCAGCCTTCAAGCCCATCATATCTAATTAATTAAAAACTGAGTCTACAGCAATGGTCATGTGACTTCAAAAAAAATTCCTTGATAACAAGAAAGAATCTTTCAAAATTTGTTCAACATAAATTTCTAAGCATGTCAAAATGGAAAACTTTTTACTGCTTTTTCAAAATCATACCCAATTTTCCCTCTAAAAGGATAGAAAAAAAGAAATTAAACCTAAATTGCATAGAAAGAAAGAAACAGTAAAGACAGCAGTGAAATTTGGTCAAATAGAAAACAGAAAAACAATTTTTTAAAAAATCCACAAAGACACAAGTTGACTTTTTGAAAAGGTTAACAAATCCAGAGATAAAACTTGATTTTTTGAAATGATCAATAAAAATTATAATACTCTAGCAAGATTGTTCAAAAAAAAAAATCAATCTGGTCCCAGCCTGATCTTCAATACCTTTATAAACTGGGTTACTCAACTGTCTGAACTTCAGTTTCTTCATCTTTAAAATGGGAAGAATAATACTCTTTGTCTTCTAATTTGTGTGCGTGTGTGTCTGTGAGAGAGACGACTGAATGAAATAATGCAAATAAAGGCACTTGACATTGTGCCTAGAACCTAATAAATGCTCAAAACTTTAAAAAAAAGAAAAAAATCAAAAAGAAATTATCAATATCAGCAGATAGAGAGGGGACAATCACAGATTCCTACAGACATTGAAAGAAAATAAAAGAATATTATTAACAACTATATGCCAATAAATTTGACAACTGGAGTGGAATAGACATTTCACTGATAAATGTATCTTACCCAAATTAACACAAGAAGAAATAAAAAATATCAATAACTATATTTGTTTTAAAAAATTATATTCATCATTTGAAGCTCTGCCACGAAGAAAACTCCATGCCTCTAGGGCTTCCCTGGTGAATTTCACCAAATATTTAAGGAAGAAAGAACGTCTTACACAAATGCTATCAGAAAATAAAGGATGTTTTTTAATTTTTTTTTTATAAGGCCAGAATTACCCTGATAATAAATCCAAAAACATTACAAGAAAAGAAAACTAGAGATGACTATCCCTCATAAGCACAGATGTAAAAATCCTTTAAAAATATTAGTAAATCAAATTCAACAATGCCATAAGACAGAAAATGTACCATAACCAAGGGGGTTTACCTAGGACTAAGGTTGATTTGGAGCCCTGGTGTTGCAGTGGTTAAAAGCTCAGCTGCTAACCAAAAGGTCAGCAGTTTGAATCCACCAGTCGCTCTTGAAAACTCTATAGGGCAGTTTTACTCTGTCCTGTACAGTCACTATGAGTCAGGATCAATTCAATGGCAACGGGTTTGTTTATTGTTTTTTTGTTTTTTTGGTAAGGGTGATTTATATGTAGAAATCATCAATGTAATTAACCATATTAACAGACCAAAAAAGAAAAACTATGTTAATCAACCAAACAGATGCAGAAAATGCATCTGAAAAATTCAATAGCCATTCATGATTGAAAACAAAAAACAAAAATACTTAGGAAACTTGAAATAGAAGAAAACTTACAGTCTGAAAAAGGACAATAAAGAAAAATTTTTAGTCAACATCATATTCAATGGTGAAATAAGAACAGAACAGAGACATAAGCAAATGTATACCTTGAGGGAGACAAAAGTTTGCAATTAGAGTCCATGCAACTTAACTACCTACTAAAGCAAAAAACCAGTACTTTTCAGAAGAACATGACAGAATCCAGAATTGCTACAGCATATTATCCACATGTCCAGTATTCAACCAAAATTTACTAGGATTGCAAAGAAACAGGAAAGTGTGACCTATACTCAGGAAAAAAGGCAGTCAATAGAAACTAACTCGAAGTAGGCCCAGATGTTGGATTTTAAAATGGGCTAATGACTTAAACAGACACTTTAGAAAAGCAGATACAGGCATGTCTAATAAGCACAGGAAGGGTTGCTAAACATCATTAGTTATCAATGAAACACAATTAAAAATCACAACGAGATAACATATAACACCTAGTACCCACTGCCCTTGAGTCCATTCCTATTTAGAATAACCCTATTGGACAGAGTAGAACTGCCCCATAGGGTTTCCAGGCTGTAATCTTTATGGAAGCAGAATGCCACATCTTTCTCCTGTGGAGCAGTTGGTGGGTTCAAACTGCTGACCTTTCAGTAAGCAACTGAGTGCTTAAACATTGCACCATCAGGGATCCTTTCACATCCAGTAGTATAGCTAAAATAAAAACAACTGATAATGTCAAACACTGGCAACAATGTGTGGCATCTCTAATATGTTGCTGTGAGTATAAAAATGGTACAAACCCACTGGAGAAATACTGAAAATATCATATAAAGTTAAACATACACTTAACCTATGAAACAGCAATTCTGATCTTGGGTATTTACTCAAGAAAAATGAAAACATATATCCACAAATAGGTTATCATAAAAATGTTCAAAGCAGCTTTATTTGTAATAGGCAAAAATGGTAATAATCCAAATCTCCATCAACAAGAGGGTGGAGAAAAAAAATTGCTGTGTATTCATACAATAAACTAGTCTCAGCACTAAAAAAGAACAAACTAATGATACACAATTTAGTGATAGAAACAACACCGGAGATCACATGATAGAATTTTGCAAGACCAATGATTCATTTCATTGCAAATACCGTTTTTCAACAACATAAATGATGACTATACAAGTGGATCTCACCAGATGGGATACACAGGAATGAAATCGACTACATCTGTGGAAAGAGATGATGGAGAAAGTCAATATCATCAGTCAGAACAAGGCCATTCAAAAACTTCAAAATAAAACAGGGGCCGACTGTGGAACAGACCATCAATTGTTCACATGCAAGTTCAAGATGAAACGGAAGAAAATTAAAACAAGTCCACAAGAGCCAAAATACAATCTTGAGTGTATCACACCTGAATTTAGAGACCATATCAAGAATGGATTTGATGCATTGAAACCAATGACCAAAGACCAGATGAGTTGTGGGATGACATCAAGGACATCATACATGAAGAAAGCAAAAGGTCATTAAAAAGGCAGGAAAGAAAGAAAAGACCAAAATTCATGTTAGAAAAGGCTCTGAAATTTGCTCTGTAACATAGAGCAGCTAAAGCAAATGAAATGATGAAGTAAAAGAGCTGAACAGAAGATTTCAAAGGGTGGCACAAGAAGATAAAGTAAAATATAATGAAATATGCAAAGACCTGGAGTTAGAAAGCCAAAAGGAAGAACATGCTCAGCATTTCTCAAGCTGAAAGAATTGAAGAAGGAATTTAAGCCTCGAGTTGCAATACTGAACGATTCTATGGGCAGAATATTGAACAATGTATGAACTATTAAAAGAAGATGGAAGGAATACAGAGAGTCACTGTACCAAAAAGAATTGGTCATCATTCAACCATTTCAGGAGGTAGCATATGATCAAGAACTGATGGTATTGAAGGAACCAGTTCAAGCTGCACTGAAGGCATTGGCAAAAATAAGGCTCCAGGAATAGACAGAATACCAACTGAAAGGTTTCAACAAATGGATGCCATGCTGGAAGCACTCACTCATCTATGCCAAGAAATTTGGAAGATAGTTACCTGGCCATACTTGTGCCCATTGCAAAGAAAAGTGATCCAACAGAATGTGGAAATTATCAAACAATATCATTAATATCACACACAAGTAAAAGTTTGCTGAAGATAATTCAAAAACGGTTGCAGCAGTACATCCACACAGAACTACCAGAAATGCAAGCCAGATTCAGAAGGGGTTGTGGAAACGAAGGATATCATTGATGATGTCATATAGATCTTAGCTGAAAGCAGAGAATATCAGAAAAATGTTTACTTGTGTTTCATTGACTATGCAAAGGCATTTGACTGTAAGGATCATAACAAATTATGGTAACATTTTGAAGAATGGAAATTCCAGAACACTTAATTGTGCTCATGAGGAACCTGTACATAGAAAAAGAGGCAGTCATTCTAATAAAACAAGGAGACACTGCACGCTTTAAAGTAAAGAAAGTTGTACATCAGGGTTATATCCTTTTACCATTCTTCTTCAATCTCTGTGCTGAGCAAATAATCCAAGAAGCTGGACTATATGAAAAAGAACGCCACATCGGGATTGGAGGAAGATTCATTAACAACTTGCTATATGAAGATGACACAACTTTGCTTGCTGAAAGTGAAGAGGACTTGAAGCACTTCCTGATGAAGATCAAAGACCAAGCCTTCAGTATGAATTACATGTCAACATAAAGAAAACAAAAATCCTCACAACTGGACCAATAAGCAACATCATGATAAATGGAGAAAAGATTGACGCTGTCAAGGATTTCATTTTACTTGGATCCACAATCAACTCCCATGGAAGCAGCAGTCAAGAAATCAAAGGCCATATTGCATTGGGCAAATCTGCTGCAAAAGATCTCTTTAAAGTATTAAAAAGCAAAGATGACGGTAATTATTATAACAACGAATGTAAGTGGACTAACTGCCCCCATTAAGTCACAGAATTTAAGATTGGTTTAAAAAGTCAAATCTAAGTGTATATCGCCTCCTAGAGACACTGAAAGTAGAACAATAAAGAAATGTTAAAAGTAAAATATTAAAGACATTCATTATAAAGAACAATATTAATTTAGAAAAGTAGAGTTTGAATATTTTTACAGCAACAAAATAGAGGTTCATTATAATAGATAACAGGCAAAATTCATAATTAAATATAATACTATTGCAAAAGAGGATAAATCAAGTAACATAAAGCAACAGTATTTGAAATAACAAGAGAAAAGAGGAGAGTTTTAATCCAGTTCTATAGCTCTACAAAGGAGCCCTTGTAGCTCAGTGGTTAAGCATGTGGCTGCTAACCAAAAGGTCAGCAGTTTGAACCCCCCAGCTGCTCCACAGGAGAAAGATGTGGCAGTCTGCTTCCATAAAGATTACAGCCTTGGAAACCCTATGGGGGAGCTCTACTCTGTCCTATAGGGTTGTTATGAGTCAGAATCGACTTGACGGCACACAACAACAATATAGTCCTACAACATATTCAATAAACAAAAATTTTAAAAGGACTAAAAGAAAAAATATGACTAAAGGGATTACAATAAAAAACATTCAGTGAAAACTTCAAAATAAAACAAGAGTTTTTAGTTAAAAAATTGCTGATGTACAGGAGTGGGGCAGGCCTGTTAGAGAAGATGGTCAAAGGGAAGTGAGGAACTGTTCAGAGAAAGAATCAGGGCTCAAGGGAAAAGCCAGCCCATATTTACAGAAAAGGAAAACTGAAATTCATTAAAATATCTATAAAAAGGGCCCAAAGCAGGGACTGTTCAAAGTAACATCATGAGAAGATGATCTGCTAAGGGGCAAAGCCATTCTAAGCATTTAATTCAAGCAAGTAATTCTTGCTTGAAGAAGAATTAATGGACAGATATTGTAATAAATAAAATCCACAAATGGCACTGCCTGAGTTCTCGGATTCATTGGAAGTATGTGCGCAATACCAGGGAATTGCCAGGCCTATCTGTAAGAGCACAATAGCATCACACTCTCTGTTTCCACCCCCATCCCCCAAATTCCTTGAAAGGAGCTGACCTGTGGAGTGGCTGGTTCATTATCATTTCATATTCTATCTGTACAAAATGTACAAAATGGGAAAAATACCTGTTTCAGATACCAACTCTATACCACACAAAATTGGATTACATGTTCTTATGAAGTTTTGGAACTAAAAACCAAGAAAAATCAGATGGGAACAACCCAAATGCCCATCAACAGATGAATGGATAAAATGTGGCATACACATATAATGGAGTATTATTCAGCCATAAAGAGAAATGAAGTTCCGATATATGCTATGACAGAGACGAACCTTGAAAACATTATGGTGAGTGAAATAAGTCAGACACAAAAGGGCAAATATTGTATGATCCCACTTATATGAACAGGCAGATGCATAGAGATCAAAGTTTAAGAGTGGTTACCAGGGGCAAGTGGGAGGGGGAAAAGAAAGGTTATTGCTCAAGGGGCATTGAGTCTTTCTTAAGGGTGCTGAAATGATTTGGAAATGGATAGTGGTATGGCTGTACAATCTGATGAATGTAATTAATGTCACTGAATTGTACACATAAAAACAGCTGGAATGCAAATGTATTGTTACATACATTTTACTGCAATAAAAAATGAAAGAAAAAGAAAACTAAGAAAAATCAGGTCAAAGAGGAAGTTAAGAATACAATAACAAAATATTTTTATTTCTTGCTACATATGTGACCTCAGATAAGTCTTGTAACTTCTCATTTCCTTGTCTAAAAGTTAGAAATAATAGTACTTCCCTCATAGGTTCTTCTGAGGAATAAGTTGAGTAATTAATGTAAACAACTCCTATACCGGCTCTTACCTTCTGCAAGAAAAAATATTAGATCCCTTCCTAGGCCCCTAACAGTAACACTCAGAGGTAAATTCACAACTTAACACGCTTTTGTACTTAAACGTATTCTTAAAAGAGAAAGAATAAAAGAACAAAGAATTGAACTCAGTATAAGTCACTACTACATTTACAGTGCCTAAATAGGTGTTGAATAAATATTTATGAAATAAATAAGAGTGCACTGAACTTAAAATCTTAACATTGTATCTCACAACACTGAACCCACTGCATCATAACTCTCTCTTTATTCATTCATTACATATTTATTGAGGATGGATTTAGGTCCTGGAGCTACATTAGTAACAAAACTGAAAAACAGACTGTCCTCAAGTAGTTTACATTCTAGTGGAGAAACATACGATAAACAAAATGAGTACATTATAGATCACATTAAAAAAAACAACCAAACCCGTTGCCATAGACTACATTAGAAGGTGACAATAAATTTAGAGAAAATCAAAGAGAAAGGGGAAATAAGAAGGGTAGAATGGACGGGGTCACAATTTTAAACAGAGTGGTCAAGGAAGGTCTCACTGAAATGGTGACACTTTAGCACAGAACTGAAGAAAGGGAGGCAGCAAACCCCACAGACATCTAGTGGAACAGTATTTCAGGCAGAGGAAAGAGAAAGTGCAAAGTCCCTGAGGAAGAAGCAAGCCTAGTATGTCCAGAAATAGGAAAGAGGCCAGTGTAGCTGGAGCAGACAAGTGACATGGAGATTGGTAGTTTCCACATCCAAACTTCCAGCTCCATGAGGTCAGGAACTGTATCTTTCATCTCTACTTCCAATGTTTACCAGGAGGCTTAACGTGTAGGAAACACTACATGAATGAATGTTTTCTTTTGATAGAGTCCAAACACAATATTAAGGGGAAAAAAAAGATTGAATTTTTAAATAGCCAAAAGACTAAAAAATCAAAAGACTAAAAAATCATTGGAGAAAAAACAGAATTAGTAAAGGAACACATGGGAAAAGTTCAAATATGTTAGTATATAAAAAAAGTTTTAAAACAATTGTGATTTCCTATTGTTAGAAATGATAATACTGAGTAGTGACAGGGTTTTGTGAAAATATAACCATACTGTATCAGTGGAATCCTTTTGAAAGAAATTTCGTGTTGAGTGTTAAGAGCCTTGTAACTTTCCATCCCTTTAGCTCCAGATTCTGGGAATCTATCTTGAAAAAATCATATAAAACATGAAAAAATCTTTATGTAGAAATATATTTGTTGCTGTGCTATTTAACATACCAAACAATTTTAAAATGAAAGTAAACCAAAATGCTTTAAAGAGGAGGTTTAATTAATTAGGGTGCATTCACTGAAAGGAACATTATGAAAATCAGAAACGTAAATAAGAAGATGGTGGCGCAGTGGTTAAAGCAATCAACCGCTAACCAAAAGGTTGGCGGTTTGAAACCACCAAAGGCTCCAAAGGAGAAAGATGTGGCAGTCTGCTTCTGTAGAGATTTACAGCTTTAGAAATCCTATGGGGTCGCTATGAGCTGGAATCGACTTGATGGCAGTGGGCTCTAAAATGCACAGAAGTAAAAAACCAGAATGTGTACATTGCTCACTTTCATGTAGAAGACACATGCATATGAAAACTAACAAGCAATAGGTATATTTACATATTTGTTATGTAAGTCACTTGGGAATTTTTTTTTTATAATATTCAAAAATATCAGTATAAGACAATATACGGTTAAGTGAATTTCAGAGAAGAAGAAAATCACATCTAAAGGGAGTGGTCGAGGAAAGACATAATGTAAAAATTGCATTTAGACTAGACCCTGAACAATATGGAGGCCAGAGAAATAAGAAAAGCACATACGGAAGAATATTTTTAATTTCTTTTCCAACCTGCATGTCACCTCAACTTGATGAATTAGGGTTTCAGCTCAGTGGATCTGTGTGTATCTAAACCAATGAGAATTAGAATTCATGGGTTCCCATAAAGCCATGTGACCTCCACCTTCATCACCAAAATAACGTTAAGATCAGGCAGGGTTAGTCCAGCTTCGGTTTCTTTTGATTTGATCCTTGAAGATGAAATTTGTCACAAAAATATACCATGATTATGTTTAACCAATTTATGTTAAACATACTATACGATGGATTGAGAATAAAATCCACTTTAAGAAATGACGTGATCGTGCACGTGAAAAATGCACCAAACTCTCAGATTCTATAAATTCCTGTAAGATGATATCTGATGGACTATTTATTAAAGGATGTCAGCTTAACAAAGTAGTAAATTGAACTCCCCGAAATTTACCAACCTTTCCATTCTTTCTAGATTTCCAATGAATTATCATTATTCTAATAATTCACCATAATTCTGAAATTATAACTAAATTGAGGTAGAACAATATGTATGCAAGAGAAGATAATAGATAAATACCCAAAACAAGGTCCCTTCCTAGTCAAAAGAATCCCTTATTGAATTTTAAGGTCTATTATTCAAAGACCACATCTTATTCCTCAGACTGAACTACAGTGCTGAACACATGGCAGACAATTACAAATTCCTTTCGGAGAAAAACACTGCAGGTAAAAATCATAAAGTAAAAGACTTATCGACAAGACTATATAAAAATTTAAAACTTTGTACAGCAAAAAAAAACCACAATCGGAGTCAAAAGGCAAGCCACAAACTGAGAAACATTATTTGCAACATATATGAAAGAAGAAGGATTGCTTTCCTTATAATGTTTTCTTATACATGAATTAGAAAAAGATTGACATTCAAGAAAAAAATATGGGCAACACACTTGAAAGTCAATTCACAAAGGAAAAATTTAAATGCTCAATTAACATATTAAATATGTTCAATTTCATTAATTTTTTAAAAAATGCAAATTAATATGATACCATTTTTACCTAATAGGAATACAAAGCAGGAAAAAAAAAATGACATTAAGTTCTGGTACAGATATGCAGTGAAGGTTCATTTAGTATATATATCTCATTTTTCTTCAAAAAAATTATATATTACATATATAACTATATATTATTTATACTTTATACATATAGTTTTATTTATTATATATAATTTCCTTTGTATATATGTATGCAGGTGTATATATATATAGATATATAGATTTTTTTTCCCTAAAAACTAAAAATCAGATACCAAAATCTACACAGTTATTATCTCAGGATGTTAAAATAAGAGGGAATTTTTCTCTTTTTCTTCACATTTTTCAGTGTTTTCTGAAACTTTTTGCAGTAAGTATGTATTAGTTTTCATAATCATAAAAAAAGAAAACCTATGTCCATTTTGAAAAAATAAAATACTAACATAACTAAAAACAAAGAAGTCAGCTTTGCTTCTCCCAGACTAAGCCTCTCACGCTGAAGTGGTACCTTTCTCAACCCTGCCTGCTCAGGCAATGCAGCCGGTCTGCAATGCCATAGCATCTCAATGAAGAAGTAAAACCTACAGAACTGGTGTAGCAGAAAGCACTAGATTCATGAGGTAGGTAGGTACACTAATCTGTTTAATAATGCAGCATTCAAAAAATCTTTAATATGCATGAGGTATATTGATGAGTGTGCATAATTACTCAGCATTGTTATTGAAATCCATGTTTAAAGTACTTTACCTTGTTAATTAATGTTGATTAATACAAAACGTTGTTAATACATCTAAAATGTCACATAGTATTAGAGCAAACATGTATTCGTTTCTTTTTCATGGTAATATTTAATTTCCTAGGGAGAGGAGAGAAATATTTCTGAAATGTAAAAGGTAATTTTATATAGTGGCATTGTGAATTTGACTATTTTTCTCTATTTAGAGGTATATTTAGGCAATGTATATATTGCATTGAGTTCAATGAAAAAAATCTTTTTTAACAATTTAAACAAGAAAAAAATGCAATATCAAGGATTTTGAGATGCCTAGGACTGAAATCTAGATATCTGTTTATTAATAGAAGCCTTTTGTTGTAATAGTTACAAGTGCTAGAGACTATTTTGTTCAACTCAGATTTTCCCTTCTCTCACTCAGCACCTTTAAGCAAGAAAGACTGTGTTCACAAGACCCTACAAGGGAACACAGGCTGCCACATGTTAATGAGAATCAGTTTGAAGTGCCAGACTCAGGTGAAACAGCAGCACAAAGTAATTAAAAGGCCACTCTTCAATTCAAAAGTCTAAGTGAGAATAATAGTCTTTCCCACAATATCAATAAACGGAAACTATGTTTGCTAATGTCTTGGGGGGAATATACATATGTTGACATGGATGAAGAAAGACATTTTCTACCTTAATATCAAAATCAATTATTTGGGGGTAATTTGGTCTGATCCTGTAGATCAGTGATTCTCAAACCTTGTGGAGCAGGGTATTGCATTTATAACTCTATTTGAGTTAGTCATTTATCTCCCTATTTCTTACAAGTTTATTGAGAAATAGTTATTCAAATTCAAGGCTCTAAACAGAATTTTACAAAATAATTTTTCAACTACAGCCCCGCTTCCTGCTAGAACAGTCCTACGGCAGGAGCATAGCAAGAGATGAGGAGAGAGATGAGAAATGAAGTCACAGAGGTAGTGGTGGAAATGGGAAGTCACTAAGGCCTTTTAAGCCACTAAAAGAAGACTCAAATGTTTATTCTGCATGATATAGGAAGCTGCTGGAGAATTTTAAGCAGAGACCTGATATGATTTGGTTTGCATTTTAACAGGATCACTCTGCCTCCTAAGTTGAGAATAGACTATATTTAGGGCCAGGGCCCAATCAGGGAGGCCAGTCAGGAGACCATTAAACTAATCCAGATCGAAAGATGATGGTTGGTCTAAATAAGGTGGTGGCAGGGGGTGTGACAAGTTGCTGATCTGTGGATATATGTTACATCTAGAGGCAAAATGATTTGCTGATTGACTAAAAAGTGTGTTATGAGAGAAAGTTGGGAGTTAAGGATGATTCCCAGCTATTTAGCCTAAACAAATGGAGGGATGGTGTTGCTATTAACAAAGATGGGAAAAGGTGAGAAAGTTTGTGGGAGGACTGCAGGAGTTCGGTTTTGGAAGGGCTGGAAATATCTAGAATTTGGAAAGCTCCATTTGGATATAGACACTTATCAAGTATATCATTGGATAGACACATCTTGAGTTGGTGATATGACCAAGAAAACGAGGATAAACAGAGAAGGTTAGATCTCTGGGGAACTCCAATACTTAGTGGTCAGAGAGGAGAGAAGAAGCAGCAAAAAGATGTGGCAGCTAGTGGTGTAAGGGGAAACCAGATGCGTGGTTGTCCTGGAAACAGATTAAAGGAAGTGTATCAAAGAGCAAGGAGTTACCCAGTGTGTTAAATAATGTTGATAAGACAATGAATGTGAGTACTGAGAACGGACCATTGGATTTTACAATGTGGAGTTTTCCAGGTGACTTTTGATGAGAGCAGCTTCCTGGAGTTGAGTAAAAATCTAATTGCAGTGGGTTCAAGAGAGAATAAATCAGCAAAATCAAGATTGTGGGAAACACTACAGGCAAAAGAAAAGAAATAAATTACAAGGAAAAAAACATGAGGGGGAATCCAGATTAAAAGAGACATATCAACTAATTGTGATGTATGGACCTCACTTGGATCCAAAAACAAACTGCAAAACAAATCCGCAAAAAGTTGGCTTCAAACAAACTATAAAAAAAGTTTATGAGACTATGGGAAGTTTCATACTAACTGAATATTTGATGATACTTAGGGTTATCTTATTTTTTTTTTTAAGATTGATAACTATATTTTACTTAAGTTTGTTTTTTTAAGAGTACTTTTAAGAGTCTACAAGAGACACCTACCAAAGAATTTACAGACAGCAGTTTATAATGTTTAGGGTTCACTTCAAAATAACCCAGTGGTGGGTGGGGGGACAGAGTATATGGATGAGATCAGATGGCCATGTGTTGATAATTGTTGAAGCTGACTGATTGCACAAGGGGGTACTGTTTTCTATACTTTTGTAAATGTTTGAAATTTTCCAGAGTAAAAAGTAAAATAAAAGTAAGTTAGAGACAGACTGATAGGACAGGATGAAAGAGAAAAAAAAAAAATAGCAGTCTGAGTATAGGCACTTTTTCAAAGAACTATGCTATAAAAGAGATTAACGTGCATTAGTCAGAGGGAAAGTACAGTCAAGAATTGTCTTTAAGGGTTAAGAATGTTGATTTTGTTTGCTGTGTGACCTAATGGCTTTCCAAGAAGAAATTACCACCACTACCCATTGCCGTTGAGTTGATTCTGACTCATAGCAACCCCACAGGACAAAGTAGAACTGCCCCATAGGGTTTCCAAGGAGGAGCTGGTGGATTCGAACTGCCAACCTTTTGGTTAGCAGCAAAGCTCTTAACCACTGTGCCACCAGGGCTCCCAGTATAATCACAGCCGTTACTAATTTCTATCCACACATCAAAAACATACTTTTAGAAACCTTCTACATAATATCGATTAAAAATTGTTTCAAAGTTATAATTTACTAACACATTTGATTAGCAATGTAGTGTGCATCAAAACTAGTTAGCTCAGATTAAAGGCAACAAATGTCTGAATCAAAAAGGGAAGAAGCAAAAAAAAAAAAGGTCATATAATTCATGTAGCTACTTCTTAAAATTAGACTTTCTAACTCATTGGCCTCTTAATAGACTATTGTTACTTTCCCTAACTCCCCACTGTACTGATTTTTTCCCCCCTTCTTTTTTTCTCATTATTGGTGGCTAAACTAGCAGGTACTGTTTCTGTGTTGCAGCAACTACCCATGAATAAATACTGAGCAGGTGAATGTGCGTTTCTATGGTTTCTATTTACAGTAGAAAGGAGTATTCACAGAAATTGTTTGACACTTGTTATTTTCCTTTGTAATAGAAATCTAAGTATTCCTTTCTCCTCCTTTATTCCTATCCTCATTCTCCTTCATCTTCTTGTTCTCATTCCACATCTTCTTGTTCTCATTCCACCTATTTTCTTTCTCCCCATCTGGCTCGCTCTCTCAATCACCATTACTTCCAACTTCCATGAAACATGAATTAATTTTAGTCTTCCATTCCAGGAAAAGTGTCTGGAAACAAAAGAAACAGGCAGTGGGAGATCTGTCTGCTCGTTTTTAGTAAGTTTGACCAAATATTTTGTTTCTGAAAATAGATCAGCAATTTAAGAAGAAAAGACAAAGTTTCCTTCTCTGCTTGGACAAAGCCTCTTTCGATTACAAATCCTCTGGTAATAGGAATAGTTGACTCTCGTCTTTCAGCAGGGGCTGAGATTCATTAGATAAGGTAAATGCCAGGAATGGAGTGAACCTTGCTGATTAGTTGGGTTGCCCTCAGCAAATATACTTAATCTTCTGCTGGATCAAACTAAGGTAACTCATTATTATACTCCTATTTCTTTAAAGTAGCACAAAATTATAGCAACTAAGAATTACTAAAACTATGATGGCAAATGGATAACTAAAATATAACTTTGAAACATAAGTTGAGATCATTTTACTCCTAATCGCTGTCAGTATGCCACAATGAATTTAGAATGTTAAAACAAAACCACTTTTTGAAATATTTTCTCTTCCCAGAACTGTTCAGCAAAGATTCCTGGGTGATGTTCTTCCTTTGCATGAGAGGAAGATTAGTTTCTATTAACTTACTTTCAAACCCAAGTAAACTGATAATATTCCTTTGAAAAGAAAAAAAAAATGTATTTTGCCCATTAAATAAATGAAATAGCTTTACAAAAGAAATATCAGTCTACTTAACTGTAAATGTAAATGTACAGACAAGTTAAGCAAGATGAGCTTTGTCCAAGAAAACTCAACATTCGAACTGTGCAGAAACGTGTCAGTCTTCTCAGATCTACATTGAGCTATTTATTCCTTCAACTCCTTGAAAAGTAATTTCATATTCTATGTATGAGCATGGAGTTACTTTTATTGCTATTAGCATAGTATTTCTTTGATTACTAAATCAGCTAATAATATTTTAAGTTTGCCCTAGTGGAGAATGTCAGACACAACCAAATGTGTTGCTGCTTTATTTGCAGGACTTTCTGAATCACTGGAAGACAAGGCTATTAACTTACTCCAATTCCCTACGGAAGTGTTCTATTTTACCACCTTGCCTATAAAGCAAATTTTCCATCAACAAATGTAAAAGACTTCTTATATGGCTATTAAGTTGCTTTAACCTGAAATGCCCACAGTATAAATGTTAATTCATTTTTAGATCCCTGAAGTCACTTACTTGATTTCACTGTCTGTACCATACAGAAACCAAATCCATTGTTGTCGAGTCGATTCCAACTCATAGCAACCCTACAGGGCAGAGCAGAACTGCCTCACAGGGTTTCCAAGAAGCAGCTGGTGGATTCAAACTGCCAGCCTTTTGGTTAGCAACCAAGCTCTTAACTGCGGCACCACCAGGGCTCTGTCTGTACCATAGATACGTGTATTTTTCTGGGTTGTTTTCTTTTTCACGTTGTGAAAGATAACCAATACCAAAGTGTAATAGATCATTTAGATGGTATAAAGAAGGTAGAATGAGAGAAGAGAAAGGCTTAACTTGCCTTTAGTGACAATGAATAGCATTTTATTTTCTTCACTACAGAACCAATATTAACCCATGAGTTCATAAGTTGTATCTGGTTACAGTCTCCTTGTTGTAAATGCTTATGTAACACAAATGCAAAAACTCCAGGGTTTTTTTTTATATATATAGTTAAAATAATATAAGACTCATGAACTTCCTTGCAAACCTATATTTGTCTGACTTATTTCCATACTTGCCACAGTATCCTTCCTTAGTCTTCCCTCAATTACTAACCATTGCATACTAGTATCTGTCTGCTCACCAATCTCCTTTTTTATTTTCCCTTGTTTCTCACACTCTCACTTTTTTCCTTAGGTATTAACTTTATTTTCTTTTATCTTTTACTTGTGGATCTTCTGTTTGCTCCTTACATCTTCTTTTGTGACATTTATCTAAAAATTCACTTGCCTTTTTATCCACATTTTAAGCCATTGTGTCCTCTCCTTCCCTTTGTTTTCTCCATCCCTTTTGCTTCTCCTGTAATGCACATGGTCTCACTCAGGACTGAAGGCCTACCTGTTTAAGGGCATTCTCCAGCCAATTTTGCCAGGTCCAGAGAAGACAAGAGTGATTGTTACGGATTGAATTGTGTCTCCTCCTTCCCCCATAAAAAATATATGTCAACTTGGCTAGTCCATGATTTCCAGTATTGTGTGATTGTCTACCATTTTGTGAGCTGATGCGATTTTCCCATGTGTTGTAAATCCTACCTCTATGCTGTTAATGAGGTAGGATTAATGGCAGTTGTGTTAATGAGACAGGACTCAATCTACAAGACTAAGTTGTGTCTTAAGTCAATCTCTTTTGAGATATAAAAGAGAGAAGCAAGCAGAGAGACATGGGGACCTCCTATCACCTAGAAAGCAGCTCCAGAAGCAGAGCACATCCTTTGGACCTGGGGTTCCTGCACTGAGAAGCTCCTAGTCCAGGGGAAGATTGATGACAAGGACCTTCCTCAGAGCCGACAGAGAGAGAGGGCCTTCCCCTGGAGCTTACACCTTGAATTTGGACTTCTAGCCTACTAGACTGTGAAAGAATAAATTTTTGTTTGTTGAAACCATCCACTGGTGGTGTTTCTGTTATAGCAGCACTAGATAACTAAGACAGAATTTGATGCCAGAAGAGTGGGATGCTGCTCAAACAGATACTTAAAATGTGGAAGCAGTTTTGAAACTGGGAATGGACAGAGGCTAGAAGAGTTTCAAAGTACCTAACAGTAAAAGCCTAGATTGCCTTCAAGAGACTGTTAGGGGAATTATGGACATCAGACAATTCTGGTGAGCACTCAGAAGGAAATGAGAAGAGCTGATACACCAGTGATGGCACAGATGGTGAGAAGCAACATCAGAGAAACAGCAGCAGCAGAACCAGGAGACCAGCAAAAGATGGTGCTAGAGCTGACCCATGGAGTGAGAGGGCTGACTGCATTTGCACAAGAGGCTTCCTGGTGGAGTAGGGTGCTTCTAGGCATTTATCAGTGGAGCTACAGAGCTTTGGAATACTTGCCTGAGCCAGTAGACATGGGTGATGAGGCCCAAGGGGCCAAGAGGCCAAGGAACCAGGAAGCAGAAGCTGAAGAGACAAGGAACACAGGAAGCAGAGGTGCCTCAGACTCAAAGGGTAGTCCCACGATCTCTGAGGTGTCAAAGGCGGGAGCAGACACTCAGACAGACTAGGAAAATGTGACCGCCCAAAGTCGAGGGAGCAGAGTTGCCATTCCAGTGGGCCTGGAAGGTGGAGCTGAAGTCCATGGCCAAGGGGCCTCCACTCAGAACTCCAAGAGGGTATGGCCAACACCCAGAGTCTGGAAGGCAGGGCTATTGTTTAAATGGTCTCAGAGAACAGAGGATTATTTACAAACCTTGAGGGCTAATAGAATGTGTTCTGCTGACTTGCCTGGTGCCTGTTATCCCTTCTTTCCCTCCAATTTCTCCCATTTGTAATGGAAATGTCTACCTTGTGCCTGTTCCACCATTGTACTTTGGAAGCAGATAACTTGTATTCTAGATTTCATTGATAAAGAGGAATTTTTGGATTTTGGACTTGGATTTGATTTATCACTTTTGCTATATGATGGGGTGAATGTGTTTTACATGTGGCAAGGCCATGAATTTTGGTGGGCCAAAGGGTAGAATGTTATGGATTGAATTGTGTCTCCCCTGTGGAAAAAAAAAGTGTCATCTTGGCTAGTCCATGATTCCCAGTATTTTGTGATTGTCTACTACTTTGTGAACTGATGTGATTTTCCCAAGTGTTGTAAATCCTACCTTTATGATGTTAATGAGGTGGTATTAGCAACAGTTATGTTAATGACCCAGGAGTCGACCTACAAGATTAAGTTGTCTCTTAAGTCAATATCTTTTGAGATATAAAAGAGAGAAGCTACCAGAGAGACATGGGGACCTCAAACCACCTAGAAAGCAGCTCTGGAAGCACAGCTGGGGGTTCCTGCGCTGAGAACCTCCTACAACAGGGGAAGATTGATGAAAAGGACCTTCCTCCAGAGCTGACAGAGAAAGCCTTCCCCTGGAGCTGATGCCCTGAATTTGGACTTCCAGCCTACTAGACTATGAGAGAATAAACTTCCGTTTGTTTAAGCCATCCACTTGTGGTATTTCTGTTATAGCAGCACTAGATGACTTAAACAGTGGTGAAGCCTACACACATGCACAAACATACCAGCTACAATCCTGGAAACAAGGGGAAGGGCAAGGAGATGGTGTCAAACTCTCTAGCAGACAAGGGCAGACTCAGTTTAAATCAAAAAGGAATGGAAAAAAAAGAAAGAATGAAAGAGAGAAGGTAAGAGGCAAAAGAAATAGCGTCAATCTGTGTTAAAGCCAGGAAAGCAAAATGGGAGCAAAGTGAGGAAGTGGCTACAGTGAGTTTCTCGTAAAAGTTCATCAACTGTGATTCTAGCGAAGAACCTGCTATGTGTGGCTTAGAATTAGTCTCTCAACCAAGCTCAGGAAGATAGTCAAGAAATATGTTATTTAATTAACATATAGATTAAGATATAAAAAATTCTTTTGTTTATAATGTAAGATTCCTAAGATGTAACACATGTCTAGACTGATAATCATGCTCAGTCTCAGTTGATGTGACCCCATGTGTGTCAGAGTAAAACTGTACTCCATAGCATTTTCAATGGCTGATTTTTCAGATCACTAGGTCTTTTCTTTCCAGACACCTACGGGTGAACTTGAACCTCCAACCTTTTAGTTAGTAGTTGAGCTTGTTAACCATTTGCATCACCCAGAAACTCCAAAAAACCAGTTGCTGTCTAGTCAATTCTGACCCATGGCCACCCCATGTGCTTACATGTTATGACCCCTACAAACACCCAATATATTCTTTTACAGAATAGAAGTATAAAAAATGAGAGTGAAAGAGGAAAATAAGCCAGACTTAAGGTCAAATATAGTTATTATGAATAAGCAATAAATTGAACTCTGAGCTTCCTGATAGTTAAGAAAAAAGAAAAGCATGATACGTAATAAATTCTTATTACCTGCTAAAAGGAAGCAAATAAATTTTTCAAGGGAAATAAACCTTAAACTTTTGCCCATACTAAATTTTTGAACACAGGTTCTTACACTTTTTTAACATGATTCCTTTGAGAATATTTTAAAACCTACAATCTTGTAATTTGTCATTTTATTCTGAAAACTGCACAAAAGTACATAGTACCAATTTTGGCATACAATTTTAGAGGGTTCAGGGACTCTCTCAAGCCTATCTTTGAACCTCTATAGGGTCACTATCAGTTGGAATAGGGTCTCTATGAGTTGGAATTGACTCAACGGCAACGGTTTAGGGGCCCATGGTCTATAGGTTAAGGATTATTGTCCTAAGCAATTTATGTTGTGGAACTTTGTAGGGTTTTAAAAATCTTCGTGGGTAATGACAACCAAATTGCAGAAACCAACTGTTTTTACATTTCTTTTATTTATGTTAAAAAAAAGAAAAAAACAAACCAGCTGCCGCTGACTCGATTCCAACTCGTAGCAACCCCACAGGACGCAGTAGAACTGCCCCATAGAGCTTTCAAGGAGTGGCTAGTAGATTTGAACTGCCGACCTTTTGGTTAGTAGCCATAGCTCACCATAGCTTTTAACCTCTGTGCCACCAGGGCTTCTAATTTATGTTAGGAGCATAATATTAAATAAAATTTCAGTAAAAATAACTTGGTAAGACCAGTAGAGTCATGAACTACTTTAGAACCAGCATATTTGCTACCCTTTATTTTTCATGGCATAAGTGACTCCTAATCATTTTTTTTTTTTTAATTCTCTGCAAAAGTTTACAACCTACGTACCCAGATGAACAAATCAAATAGCAGATCAGTTTATCATTCCCTTATTTTATTTTAGAGTTTACTAAAATATATGTCCAGAGTCCCCATGTGGTGCAAATGGATAATATGCACTCAGCTTCTAACTGACAGGCTGGAGGTTTGAGTTCACCCAAAAGCATCTCAGAAGAAAGGCCTGGCAACTTACTTCTGAAAAATCAGCCATTGAAAACTCTGTGGAGCACAGTTCTACTCTGACACACATGGGGTTACCATGAGTTGGAATCAACTCAACAGCATCCGATTGGTTAACTTGTTAACATATATGCCCAAACAATATATTGTTTAGTTTTCTTTATATATGGACTTTAAAAATACAATCATATTCTGTGTAGTTTCTTAGAATTTTTTTCACTAAAACATTATGCTTTCATGATTCATCCATGCTGCTGCATGTCATTCAGTGCATTATTTCCACCATTGTATATTTCGTTAAGTAAATAAACCACAATTTATCTATCCTTATCCTATCAATGGACACTTGGATTGACTCTATAGTTATGCTAATACAAACTGAGTTGCTATAAACATTTTCTAGGAAAGAAGTTTTTCTCTGGGGTTGGGGGCAGGGGAGAAACTCATAGGCCCATTATTAGTAATATTCTAGGTCGTGGTTTAAGTGGTTATATGAATGCTCATTAATAATTATGCTTTAAAACTAACAAGAAAGTTACATTTTTTTGTATGTATCAAATATATTTTAAAATATAAAAAGTAAAAACAAAAAAAGATAAACTAGAATATTTTATAATGCTAAAATTTTTTGGAAAACGGACAATGCTTTCAAAAATATCTGGAGTTTGATTAGGCACCAAAATTATCATGAGTGAAAAATCATCTGTTGAGATTCTGTTTCCCACTAATAAGCATGTAACCATTTTGCTTTCTACTATTTAATCAGGATCAACTAAAGCAATAGCATGACTCATCATTTTCCTTAACTACTGCTTCCCTAAGTTAGCCTTTTGATAAAAGATAGCACAGAGTTCAAAGTGATTCAGCATCAAAACTAGTATTTGCCTGTTTTGCATAAACTACTGCACCACCTGGATACAAGCTGAGTCACTTCTGAACTGTTTTTATCTGAAGCATCACTGTATTTACTGTATTACAGTAACCTGAGGCAAAACAGAGAAACACCCTACAACACGCATTATTTAACCAGTTGAGGTAGCTGTTAACCTGATTCACTATTTCTAAGTTCTGATCCTGATGCCTCTCTAAGCTATTGTCCTATATCTCTTCTCTCCTTCAAAGACAAACTTCTTTTAAGTTATATGCATATTTGCTGCCTCTCCTTTTAAGACTTAGGACTGAGCCCACTCTTCCTTCAGTACAACTCCAAAACCTGGGAGTATAGCACCTGAAAGAAAAACTCTGATGAATTTTTCTAATTATTTTGGGAAGGCCAGATCTATTGTGTGAAAGATGAGCCCTCAATCTATTCTCATTCCACCTAACTCTCAAATGACAAATATCCAAACCCACCAGAGGATGCTGAATACCTATCAACTTTGAAACCCTGCAGATAGTAAAACCCTTTGTAAATCCCAAGGATAAGGGCATAGTCCTTTAGGACCCTGTAGACTCTGCTCTGAAAGAGAGGCAGCTGGCTTCCACTACTTCTTTTGCTTTCGGTCAGCTCTGATTCTCAGTATATACTCAAGTGCCATGTGTGCAGCCCTATCACGCAATACTTTTTTCATGGCTCAACCCAGCCTGCACCTCTCCCCACAAGCGGCCCAGGCAGAGCATGCGGTTCCCCTTCTCTCTTTACTGCATGCCATCATCCATACGTACTTTATAAAATTACTTTTTAATGTCACCAACCATCTCCAGCAAATATAATGGTCTTTACCTAGTCCTCATTACCTTAATCTTTCTGGTTTTGGAATTCCTGGGTGGTGCAAATGGTTAATGCGTTCAGCTACTAACCGTAAGTTTGAAGATTTGAGTCCATCCAGGGGCACCTTGGAAGAAAGTCCTGGCAATCTACTTTTGAAAAATCAGCCATTGAAAACCCTATGGAGCACTATACCAAAAAGTTTGTTGTATAGATACATAAGCCCCAAAGAAACTAGTTTCCTTAACTACCAGAAAGGCCAAAGAGACTCTGGAGAAAGTGTCCTGAATCCTGGTTCACAGAAGTACAACAGGCACCTCCAAAAATTACTCTCTGGAGGTGACTTTAAAGGAGGCACAAGGCTGGCATTTGAGGGGTGGTGTCCCTACTGTGAAGGAGCACTGGTGGTACAGTGGTTAAGCACTCAGCCACTAACCAAAAGGTTAGCTATTAGAACTTACCAGCTGCTCCACAGAAAGAAGATGTGGCAGTCTGCTTCTGTAAAGATTATAGCCTTAGAAACCCTATGGGGCAGTTCTATTCTGTCCTACTGAGTTGCTTATGGATCTGAATCGACTTGACGACAATGGGTTTATTCAGAAATAGCAAAAAGATAAATGTGAGATTGGAAAAGTATTACAGTGACTTTAAATCTATCAATAACACTGATCCTCAAGAGAAATCCTACAGAATTTTTCTGAATCATCTGACATTGCCAATACAGTATGCAACATTTGTGTTAACTGGAATATTTATTTCAATATAAGATTCTAAACGCCTTTCAAAATAGATTCCTAGTATAAAGTTTGAAAGTTCCAAATAATAGCATTTCTTGAACTGCATCTTAATTTTAGCTTTAAAAAGGCACTGAAATCATGGAAATAAAAATACTTCTAGTTTAGAAATTTAGTCTAAATTAGAAAGAAAAATAAAAACCAAACCCGTCGCCATCGAGTCAATTCTGAGTAGAACCGCCCTATAGGGGTCCAAGGAGTGGCTGGTGGACTCGAACTGCAGACCTATTGGTTAGCAGCCTGAGCTCTTAACCACTGTACCACCAGAATTAGAAAAGGCACCTATAAAAATATGCATTATGAATAAAAAATAGAAGACATAAATAAGAATATCATTAAAGCATTTTGATACTCAATTCAATTTTTAAACTAAAAAAATCTTTAAAACTTTGTAGGAAAAAAATGACAGAGTCAAAATGATCTCACATAAAGGACAGTCTGTTACAGCATCTGAATTTAGCCAAATAAGCAACAGTGTGGCTAATACAAATCACATAATCTACATTTGCATGTATGCATCGTAGCAAAATTCTTCCGTTACATTAGTCTTCAAAGAAACAGCCACATAAACTAACACTAAAGTTGCAGGCTTCAGGAAAATAGCCACAAGGAGGCCTGAAACACCATTAAAACTGCTATTAATCTGCATAACTGCCCTCCCTAGAGAAACTGGCCCAGATTCTTCTAGTGCAAGTGCAGAGAGCCTCCATTAACAAAGGAGAGTCAGAGAATGCTGCAGAGAAATCAGCAGCTAATTAATAAGAAAACTAGTAAAAAGAACATGTTATTATTTTGTCTGGTAATATTTTAGAATGTAACAGAGTAAATCTATTAATATTCAGCAAAGACTCAACTTCCAGCAAGTACAAGCTGAAAATACTTCATATACACAATCATTAGAAATTATGTATGTTGAGCATAAAAATGGAAATTAGAATCTGGCCCCACCAACATTAATTTTATAAATTAAGCTTTGGTTTGCTGTCTATTTAAAAACTCAAGCCAGTAATTCATTTACTTGGACTATAACCACAGTACAGTTGAATATGTATATACGTGGTTTTTAGATGTCATTCCAACGGAATTTACAATTTGTTCCTGGCTTGATATACATTTTATATTACAAAGAATACTCGAATCAGTTTGTGACCTCTAAATATTTTCTCCAATTAATTTCTGGAATCTTGGCAATTACATTGTTATTACTGTGAGTCTACCAAAAATTAAACATGCAAAATTCATTGAGAAAACAATGCAAAATGACGTGTGCCTTTAATGAAGAAACTCCTTAGATTTTCTTGATAGGTAAAAAAGCAACTCAGGGAGAAACAGCTGAAGAGGTGGCTCTTGTCAGCTGCTCTTAAAAAGATCTGAGATTTGTAGATGAGCAATAATTCATTAACTATTCATTTATCCAACCAATATTTATGACATGCTCATTGTGCATAGGCACCACACTGAGCTCCAGGGCCCAAGGTGATGGCTCCCTTTCCACCTCCAGAGCTTATGGTCTCTAAGGAAATAAATTAGCAATTAGCAATGCTTATTGTATTCTAGGATGTCAGGAAGGGCTACTATGGAAAGGGAGGGATAGATTAGATGAGACTTGAATGACGAATGAGAATCAGGAGAAGAGGAGAGTATTGAAGGCAGAGAGAACAGCACATATAAAGATCAGAGATGAGGAACAGAATGGGACAGTCACAAGACTCAAAGAAGCTCAGTGGGTGGGAGACCTGCTATAGGAAAGACTATTGTGAGCTGAAGCTAGAGAGAAGATGTGCAAAGTATGACCCACTTAGACAGAGATAAAGGAGGAGCTGTCCCCAAAAAATCAAACAGTTGCCTTCTAGTCTATTCCAACTCTTGGCGCACCATGTGTGTCAAAATAGAACTGTGCCTCAAAGGGTTTTCAATGGCTATAACCTTTGGAAGTAGATAGATCATAAATTTTTCTTCCGAGGTGTCTCTGGGTGGATCCAAACTGTCAACCTTTACGGTTAGTAGCTGAGCCTTTAATGGTTTACACGACCCAAGGATTCCAAATAAACAATAAACTCAAAAAAACCAAACCCACTGCCATCAAGTCAATTCTGACTTATAGAGCAGAACTGCCGCATAGGATTTCCAACGAGTGGCTGATGGATTCCAAACTGCTGACTTCTCGGTTAGCAGCCAAATTCTTAACTACTGCGCCACCAGGGCTTCCCTAACTAAATAATAGGTAACATTTACTAAACCCTTACTATGTGTCAGGTTCTCTACAGCGCGCCCTTTCTACACTAATAGTCTCATTTAAGTCACATAGCAATCCTAGAAGACAGGTGTCATTATTACTCCTGTCTTATAGATGAAAGGCTGAGGCAGAAGGGTTAAATAATTTGTTCAAGTTCACACAGCTAAGCCATGACAAGGCCATATTCAAATCCACATCATGTGAAGCCATATTCAGTATTCTTAAGCATACCACAGAGTAGGCCAAAAAGATAATTAAAATATTTCATTTAAAACTCTGTATCACTAAGGTTTGGACCTACTTAAAATATCCATTAGAAGAACACAAAGATTGCTCTGACTTTTATTTACAATATAGAATTTTTACTGTGGTATTGGTAGTTAGAATATCTAATGGGAATTTTCTGAGCGGATAAACAAAGAGTATTCATGGAGGTAAAGTTGCTGGGGTTTTTTGTTTGTTTTTTTCCTCTTTGGAGCACAAACACTAATAACAGTGCACAGTTCACAGTAGCTGCTAATAAAATTTAATCCTACTTTGCTGTATAGGCAAGCCCAGTGGTGCAGTTGTTAAGTGTTTGGCTGCTAAGCAAAATGTTGGCAAGTTCAAATCCACAAGCCACTCCTTGGAAACCCTATGGGGCAGTTCTACTCTGTCCTATAGGGTCGTTATGAGTCGGAATCGACTCAACGGCAACAGGGGTTTTATTGTTTAGAAGACTGTGTCTAGTTTGACTATTTCAGTTTGGTGAGATGGTTGAATTTTTATTTGTCAAAAAATAACACCAAGATACATCTACAGAGACAAACCAAACATACGAATGAATCTACTTGAACAAAGGCAAACTAGTTTGAACACAACAGAACTTTTTTTTTTTCCAATGAAAGGATTTAATCAAGTTGGAATTTAACTTCTAATCTATAAGACAGTAATTTAGGAATTATTCCAGAGGACATAAATTGAGTTCCTTCATTAGTAATTCATTGACAATCTGAAAATAAAAATGTAACCGGTATTTTCACTGGAGAGAAAGAGTGGTTCTGAATGGCATATGGTAGTTACAATTTTCAAGACAGTATCAATTTTATTAATTTTTCTAGGAAAGAATAAGTGTGAATCCTGAGTTATTTTAATGATTCCATACTATGTCACTTTACTGTTTCTCAAATGAAATTTGAGATGCATGTAATCAAGTATTACTTCTATTAACTATTTTTAACTGCTATTAACCAAACTCAAACTTTAACTGTGATTTCTATGCAGTTCAAGTGGCATCACATTTCTTCGCTTCTATGACTTTGCCATTATCCTTTACAATTTTATTTTAATTTATCAGTTAATTATTATTTTCATTAAAAATATGCCAATTAATGTAAAAATTCATTATATAACAAATAGAGATTAAACACAGAGAGTAACATTAACATGAAAAATCATATGATTTTACCTGGGATATAAAGTTTTTGATAAATTATTTTAGCAACACATTTGCCATATTATTATATTTATTTGAAAGTAAGTAACATATAATGACAAATAATTCAACGGATAGGGAAAGTAGAATATATCATAATCCTATACGTAATGCAGGAGCCTTGGTGGTCCAGTGGTTAAGTGCTTGGTTGCTAACCAAAAAGTCGGCAGTTTGAACCCACCAACTGCTCCACAGAAGAAAGATGTAGCAGTCTGCTTCCATAAAGATTACAGCCTTGGAAACCTTATGGGGCAGTTCTACTCTGTTCTATAAGGTTGATACGAGTCGTAATTGACTCAGCAGCAACAGGTTTGGTTTTCTGGTTTACAGGTAATACAGTAATTTAATAATATCCATTCTGGATCAATCTAAGGGCATATAAATATGTTTTAGTTGATTTAAATGGTTTTTCCTAAAATTCTAATCTTGAATGTATCCAAAACAATTTAATAGACAGCCATATATATACTTAAATATAGAAGTATTTTCTTATATATGAAAATCTCTTCTTAATTTCCAAAAACTATGGTATTTAAGTATCCTTTGTCTGAAAGAAGAACCACTGAAAACGTATTGTTTTCATTTTCCACAAATATGCATTTGGTCTTCCTTGAAAACTAGCACAAAAGGAAAGAAATAAGTGATTTGAACAAAGAACAGTTGCTTGCAGGTGTTTTTCTAGTGCTTGAAGCCATTCAAAGTAGAAAAATTCTATTACATTAGATTGTTGTTGTTAGGTGCCATCGAGTCGATTCTGATTTATAGCAACCCTCTAAGATGGAGTAGAACTGCCCCATACAGTTTCCAAGGGGTAGCTGGTGGATTTGAATTGGTGGATTTGAACTGCCAACCTTTTGGTTAGCAGCCCAGCTCTTAATCAGTATGCCACCTGAATATTATGATGCTTATTTCTTTCTTTATCAATAGTACTTTTAATTTTTTAAACCACATTCTCCATTAGCTTTCACTAATTTAAGGTTTAAAAACATTTTAAAATGCTAGTTGCATGTCCCAGCTGAGAAAGAAATCTACTGACAACTACGTTGAAAATGGCAAGGAACACTGTGTGATTTCACCTCCAATATTAGTCCAATTTAACTAACAGGTACCATGGAGTCAACTTCAACTCATAGTGACCCCAAGTGTGTCAGAGTAGAACTGTCCTCCATAGAGTTTTCAATGGCTGATTTTTTCAGAAGTAGAGCAACAGACCTTTCTTCTGAGGTGCTTCTGGGTGGACTTAAACCTCTAACCTTTCAGTTATCAACCAAGTGGGTTAACCATTTCCACCACCCAGGGACTCCTCCAATTTAACTACACTCTCATAAAACCATGTGGACCCCACTTCAGGTATACTTAAATAATTAGGCAAACAAATATTTCAAACTCTTTATACATACATGATGCTACATGTAAAATATACTATGCTGATTGTATTTCTTGTCATCAAATATTACATCACTAGATTTTTTTTTAATAAAAGCAATGAAATTTAAAGCCATATAAATCCAAGATTTATATGCAACTTCCATCCTATCATTCTCTGTGTGGAATTTAACTGTATCTTTAAAAATGCCATGAATAAAAATTCTAAGAGAGTTTTAAGTAATCAAACCCTAATAGTAAAATTTTTGAGGGATTCCATGTTGAAGAAAAACACTCGTCTATCAAAGGATCTAGGAATAAATTTAAGTTGAAGATAAATACAATGATTCTTCATACAAACAAAAATAAATAATTAATAATTGCTTATTAAATTACTTAATACAAGATATAAAGAAAGGGCTAAGTATTTCTAGGTGGAATACTAATTAATCAGTTGTTTTATATTTTAACAATTGTCTAGTTCTTTCAAAATCTCTGTACTTTCTAGTGTTAAAAAAAAGCAAAATAAAGACTAAAACTAAAACCTTGAACTCTTTTGCTCTATCACTAGAACCACTAATAATTCCAGAGTATTAATACTGTTTTCTTATGTAAGTCCAGAATAAAGAAATAAACAGATGAATACTAATATACATTACATTAAACTGGTCTAATTAGGAATTAGGTGATTCAATTTTTATTGGTTTCTCGTTGTGTACTTATCTCACGTAAGTGAATATAAACTATAATTGTTACTTATTACTATTTACTGACCCCAATGTAGAATAAACTGCATTAACTTTCACAGTATTCCTAAGGGAAGATGAAGTATACGGTATTTTTACGCCAGTAAAGCACACCTTCTACATTTGTTTGCCAACTGTTCCCTCCCCCATGTGAGGTATTTTCTTAAGCACACTAAGATAATTTTTTTTTTACAACAGCTTGTTAAAAATAAAATTGGCATAGTGGCACTTAGGAAAATACTTCAAGGGGCAGGGGAAGGAACAGTTGGCAAACAAATGTAGAAAGCACATGTTACTTGCGTTAAAAAGTGGCATGTTTTAAAAACTCACACAAGAAAAAACATTAAAAGAGGTTGTTCTTGTATAATTCCCCAGGTATTAAGGTGTTTTTTGAGCCACTTAAACACCCTCAGGCTAAGCTAAAATAACTTCTGTTTGAAATGTAGTGGAATTCTAGAGCTACAACTGCTTGTACTAAAAGTATTGTAGCAATTTAGCAATATACTGGAAAGTGCCCCCCAAAAGAGACCTGGGTTCGCAGGTGAAGGCCGTGGTGTGCACTTAGAAGGAGACTGGTTGCCCGTGCTGACCAGGAGGAACAGCAGCAGCAACTTCTGGGCACCATCTTTTTTTCAGCGGATGTGAAGATATCAAGGGAAGCCCACCAGAGTGATTTAGGCTAGTAGTGACACATGTAGAGAACCAATTCCAAGAGGAAAGGTCGGGAGTTATATGCAGAGGGAAAGAATACTCTTGGCTACGGATGGCCTCTGAAAATCAAAAAATAGCTACAATCCTCCAGTTGCCTTATTTTGTGTTTGTTAGGCAAAGAGAGCCTAAATTAGTAAGGACACTGCACTCAAGTCTTTTATTCAGAATGTTATCACTTTTAGATTACTCCTTTTGTTTCACTCCACTTGCTTTCTCCAGTATTTATAAGTCTATCATCTATTAATGTAAGCTTAACTACTACATATGAAACATAAGAGCTCATGTACCCGTATAATCAGGAAATCCAGAGGTCTAGAGAACTCAGAGGGCAGGCCAAGAGAAAGCCCTTACAGATGAGAAAACTGAGGTCCCAAGCAGTTAAATGAATTGAATATACTTAAAAATTAGTAGTTTATAAATTCAGGGCACTAAATATGAATATTATAGTATTACAACATTATATGTATGTTACCCTGAAAATAAAATATGCACAATGCCACACCCTACATGGAAATCATGTAGTAGTGAATACACACAGATGCACATAAGCAAAGATTTAATGAATAAGTAAAGGTATTTCTTATAGATTATCGCTGAAAATAAACGTTCTCATTTAAGAACTGATCAATTCACTTCATCAAAATTCTAAATTACAATTCACTTCTATTTAAGCATAAATTTTAAAATCCTCTTATCATTTATAGGTTCTTGGTATTGTTAAGAATCTCAAAAATCCCCTAACTACCTTTTTTATTTGGATTTGAGAGTTTGGAAAGCTGCAATAACGTCCATGGCTCCTCCTTAACATTTTACTCTTTGAGCCAATAAGAGGTGCTGCAGCTTGCATAAAAAGAAAAAGAAGAGAGAGAGAGAGAACTGATTGCATGAGAAGATTGGTGAAGCCTCAATGGTTCCTCAACTAAAATCCACTCTATAATTAGCCCATTTCCTGAGAGACACTCCCAGATTTGGGTTTCACAGGACAAGGCAGCAACAAAGTTGGAGCCAAAAACAGTCTCCACTTGCTTCTCAGCCTGCCAAACCCTAAGTACCCACTGTCAAAAGTGTGCTTTATCCATTTTATATTCAACCACGAATAGCACCACCCACCCTACCCTTACCCCACACACACCATACCTAGTATTGTGCCTGGCACTTGGATGGATGAACGGATGGGTAGACGAATAAATACATAAAACCTTCCTCTTTTGTTCTACTATAATTCATAGAATTCATTCAAATACAGTCTTTTTCTTCTCTTCTGAGGAAATGACCACTGTTGTCATTATTTTTCTTGTTAAAACTTACTAAACGCCTCGCCAGTTTCCAATCATAGTAAAAACTGAAAGATATTATAAGTCGAGATTGGGAATTCAAAGAAAAAAATGTCTACATATGATTTCACTGGGGAAAATGTAGGTAAAAATTTTCCTGCTCTAAATGTTATATCTTCTGTGTTAGTTAGCCCTGTGTGTACTGTCAGAATGAAAAAGGATTAGGATTAGAGTTAGGGGTGGAGTTGTTGTGTCTCCCTTGAATGCTTCAAAGGTTAAAAAAAAAAAAAGAAAAGGCTGGACATTAGATTTGAAACTGTAGTTTAGGGAAGTCCTATTATTTGTTAAATTAACATTGTTAAAGTGAGGTGTGAGCTATTTTATAGCTGAAGAAAAGGTAGAGTATTAAATGCACCGTTTATGTTGATGAAAATGCACCCCAGGGCCTGTGGATATACATACTGGAATACAAGTTCTTTCAACAACAACTACCAGCCAGGTTTACTCTCACTTGGTGGGGAAGGTGTATTTCAATTACTAGGTTCTTGCCCGTACTTCCTCAAACTTTCTAGGCAGCTGTTTGGAAACTGGAAACCCTGGTAGGGTAGTGGTTAAGTGCTGTGGCTGCTAACAAAAACGCTGGCAGTTTGAATCCACCAGGTGCTTCTTGGAAACTCTATCGGGCATTTCTACTCTATTCTATGGGGTTGCTATGAGTGGGAATCGACTCGCAACCTGTTTGGTTTTGGTTTTTTGGTTAGGTAGGGAAGAAAACTCATTACCCGGCCTCTGAGACTGGGAAAATAAAGTGTGGGTTTGTACTACTCACGGTTCTGCCTGTAGGCTCCTGTCCTCAGCAACATAGTTAGAAGGAATATAGCCCTGGAGTTGCTGGCCAGAGCCGTCTCCCCTTTTCTCCAGGTGTCTGGCAAACCACCAGCCCTCATGGGAAGTGTCCAGGATTTGGAGCTTGTCCCCTGCGTGGAAGCTCAGATCCTCTGCGGTCCGAGCCTGGTAATCAAACAGAGCCACGAAGTAGTGGCCGTGGCTTCTCTCAGGCTCCTTCTTCTGTGGCTTAGGAGCATCAGGGGGGCAATGGGCTCCTGGATTCTCAATCACCACTGGCTTGACTGCCTCCCGGAACAAGCAGGGCATACAGCGCTGCAAGTAAGCCCAGAGCCTCAGACAGACGTTGCCCATGGTGCTCTACCTGGTGGGGAGAAGGGGAGAGAGGCTTCTCCCTCTCCCCTTAATCTCTGTAGATCCACTTTCTCGCCCTTCACCGGGCGACTTGGAAATCACCACCAACTCACCATGCTTTGGAGAGTGTGCAAAAACCCTGTTTTAAAACAGTCCGGCAGGTCTGGCTACAGTGAACCCTCCTTTCTTCCTGAGGTGATAGCTGCTGCCCCAGAGCCAAAGCGTGGGGGAGCTGGGCTGCTGCTCAGTGGAAAGATGTCTTTTCTTCTTGTCTGCTTAAGAATGCCACAACAAAAAATAAAATTAAGAGGGCTTTATCTTGGCAAATGTCTGAGAACAGGAAAGAGTCATCTTGCCTTTTGTCCCAAGGAAAAGTTAAGAAGAGAAAGATATTAACTCCAGGTAAAATCTCCACACCTTGCCTTTGCCAGGGGCTGTCTCCCTGCTTCAAGTCTGTTCCAGTAGTTTGACCAATCTCGGCCCCACTGCTCTTTCCTTTTTGCTAATGAATAACCAACCCGCCCAGGCTATTGCCTTTAACATCCTGAGCTATGTACAGACTGTAATAATTCCTCCTTACTTCCTGGTTTGTTTTTGGCTGTGATCTAAATGGGATTCCTGACCGCTTCCCCCCCACTCCCTTGGCCCATACCCAAGATGGAACAGCGCCCTCACCAGGGAGCCATACTTAAAGCAGTCGTCAAAATCACCCTGGAAAAACAGGCTCGCCCAGGTAGCTTTTTGTCTTGCTGTGTTCCCAAGTCGAAAATGCCTGTGATTTATTTATTTATTTATTTTTCCCCTGCAAGGATGAGTAGGATTGTTTTGCCACCACTAGGGGAAACAAGAAGGCACATTAAAGTAATTAGGCTTTTATCGCTGGACAAAGGGAAATTGGGGTGGAATCACTGAGTCCCTATCTTTTTTTTCATCACTATAAGTGATTTTAATAGCCTTAAAGTATATTCACAGTCTGGAAAAGTAAGAGAGCCGCTCACTAAAGCTCTGAGAACCTGAACAACAGCTTTTTCCCACAGAGACATTTAATTCGGTGACCAGTGGAAAGAAAGAATAGAAGATTGGCTCTGTGTGCTGCTGTGGAGGACCTTTCTCTTAAACTTTGACCTCCAGGTCTGTGCCAAAAAAAACAAACAAACAAACAAACTCATTGTCGTTAAGTCGATTCCAACATATAACGACCCTATAGGGCAGAGTAGAACTGCCCCATAGGGTTTCCAAGGAGCAGCTGCTGGGCTTAAACTGCCAACACTTCGGTTAGCAGCCAATCTCTCAACTAGTTCACCATCAGGGCTCTGGGTCTGTACCAGTCCTTACTTTGTTGGCCAGAGCTCAGTGACTAATGAAAGTGAGATTAGGACAACTAATCCTACCCAAGCGGTTGATTTTCCTCTACTTCCCTAGCTCAGGACAGCTGTTTTACAACTGCGTGCTCTGGAACACAACAGCTCCTGGGCAATGAGTTTGGTGGACAGATCAACACACTCCATTCCCGCTAGTAGAGCCAAAACCAAAACCCATTGCTGCCGAGTTGAATTGACTCATAGTGACCCTATAGGACAGAGCAGAACTGCTCCATAGGGTTTCCAAGGAGTAGCTGGTCGATTTGAACTGCTGAGCTTTTGGTTAACAGCTTAACCACTACAACACTAGGGCTCCCACTAGTAGAGAGCACTGCAAAAACTGCTTATGAATTGTTTTCTGTAAGACATTATTAAAAATTTTATTTCTTAAAAACAATCTTTCAATATATTGGCAAAGCCTTGAACCTCATTAACCTACCTCCAGAACAAGCTCAAAAATCATGTTTTTTGTCAAACTACAAGGCATTTTAGTTGTCAGAATAATCCAAACTCAAAAGAAAAGGAGAAAAAAAAGAAAGAAAGAAAAGAGGGAACTATGGCCTTAGCCCCACATGCTATTATCCATTTTGACTCATGGCAACCCATGTGTTACAGAGTAGAACTGCTCCATAGCGTCTCTTGTCTGTATCCTTACAGAAGCAGATCGCTAGGCCTTTATTCCACAATGCAGTGGGTGAGTTCGAACCTGCCGACTTCTAGGTCAATAGTCAAGTGCAAACCATTTGTATTACCCAGGAACCTTCCACCTGGTATTAGGTAGTGCTAAAGTCAGGCATTCGCATTAAACAGACCATCTGGCTAGAACAAGGTCTAATATCACACCCCTAGGTTTCTTCAATTGTCTTCAGAGTCAGAGTAGAAGTAAAGATTTGGCAAGAATGGAAAAGCCAAAAGCTGAGCCAGGTGTTTTGTTTTTTAATTTATGCTATGGGGCCTAAAATAGAATGTATGTTTAATTCCATATTATAGGCATAAGAAACCAAACTAAACCCACTGCTGTCGAGTCAATTTCAACTCAACAACCCTATAGGACAGAATAGAACTGGCCCACAAATTTCCAAGGAGCGGCCGGATTCGAACTGCTTATCTTTTAGTTAGCAGCCAAGCTCTTAACCACTGCGCCACCAAAAAAAAAAAAAAAAACCCTTAGCTGTTGAGTCAATTCTGACTTATAAAGACCCTACAGAACAGACTGGAACTCCCCATAGGGTTTCCAAGGAGCAGCCGGTGGATTTGAACTGCCGACCTTTTTGGTTAGCAGCCAAAGGGCACATAATTATGCCATAAAATATAATATTAATTGTAAAAGCATAGGATTCTATTAATGCCCCTAAGCAGAGGAAGAGGTGCTGAAGTCTTTCCTGAGATTATCTACTTGATCTATAAATGAAATATGACTTGGAGAGAAGTAATCAAAATCACTTTGCAAGTAGGATTTGAGACTTCAAAATTTTGAAGATTCTAAATTGAAATAGGCTTTCACTATGTTATGACAAGGCATTCTGGGAAGGGACAAAGAGGCAGACCTGCACAGTACAGTCAGCGAACAAGTGAAGGAAATTGAAAAAGCGGCCAGCCATCCAAAGATGTCAGGCAAGCAACGGCCTGAGAAAGCAGAGCTAAGGGGTGAGAAAGACAGAATTTCCTTCTGTTGACAGTACCAGAATTCTCCAGTCACTCAAGCTTGAAGCTTTGTAGTCATCTTATACTCTCTCTCTAGTTCCTTTGAGCTAATCAATCACTAAATTCTGCTCAGTCTTCCTTCTCATTTATTCCATAATATTTTTTTTTTTTTTTTTTTTACTCCTGAATGACAGCTGGTTACTAGACAGAAAATAGAAGAATATTCTTCCTAAATTATTCTAGAGGCCTGAGAGCTGGTCTACCTCCCTCCAGCTCCCCTCCAGCTCTGATTCATGTTACATGTCACTCACAGAGCAGTTTTTATAATAGTAAGAATGACTAATGTGATATTAGCATAGTGAGCACTTTTTGAGGGCTTTCTATGTGCCAAGCTCTGTGCTAAGAATTTTACAACTGACATATCATTTAATTCTTATAAAATGAAAGACAAAAATACCTGAGGAAGGTAGTTTTGTTTTGTTTTCTTCCCCCTTAATTTTACAGAAGAATTGAGGCTCACAGAGGTTAGTAACTTGCCCAAGATAACATAGCCACCAAGCAGCTAAACCATGAATCACACTCTGGTCTTAATCTGACCCCAGAGCCTGAGATTGTAACTCCTCAGTTTCACTGACTCAGAAAAAAAAAAAAAATTAACCATGTCATTCTTCTATTTAAAATCCTTCAGGAACCCCCAACACATTTGAAGTAAAACTTAAACTCTTTAGCATGACACACAGGCCTGCTAAATTCTTCAACTCACATCCCTTCATGCCAGCACATGTATCCTATGACACAGGCTCACTAAACTGGCAGCTCCCAGAATGCAAAGGTGCAACCTCCTTTTTGCTGCTTCACTGCATCCTCCTCTACCTGCTCCCCTGATTGCTTTCTTGTGATTCTTCCAGGCTGGGTTTAAGCATCACCTTCTCTGCCATCATAGATTAGAAGCTCATGTTCCATGCCCCTAGAACTTGGCACACAACTCTACTTGGTCACTTACTGAGCTCCCCTTGGTTCCCTTACTTGTTTGCTTTCCCTGAAAGAATAAAATTTCTTAGTCTGAGTCTTCAGCGCCTGGTACAATGTCTAAAATGTATGTGGTAGATACTCAATAAGTATGTGTTGGGTGAATGAACAGATGAAAGAAAGAAGCAATTGGGGTGATATAAGCACTTATGCAAATATTCATGATTGAGAGCGAAAGTCTTACAGTGGTGATATGTGAAAAAGGCTAAGGGGGCAGAGAAGAGAGACTGACTTTCTGTCTATTGCCTCTCTGTCCTTTTCTTTGCTCTCCTACTTATTCTTCACTAATTCTTGGGTTATTTTGCCAGCCCCCTAAACCGGCTTCTCAACCTGCAGTCAATCTCCCTCCCATCCTTATGGCAAACTGCCACCACATTAATCTTAAATCACTGCCCTGGACAATAACCTTCAACAGATCTTCAATGCCTGAAAGATATGGTTTGAAATTCAAAGCTAAAGAATACATATCTTAACCAATCTTTATCAGATGTACCCTTTCAACATCACCATCCATTATTGCCTTACATTAGCCCTCTCATTCAGCCAAACTGGTCTACTGAGTCTTCCATATGCCTTGTCTATTCCCATAGCCGATCCTGTATCGTTTGTCATTCTTATGCTTGGTATTCTTTACCCTCCCCATGGATTCCCGCCCATATTTCAAGGTCTGGATAGAAATCCTACTTCTTCTTTAGGCCATCTTTGATCATTCCAGCCAAAACCAATTTCTTTCTTCCTTGAATTTTTCTCTCTTCCCCCAATATTAAATTAATTTAACTATGCTCCTACATCTGGTTTTCTGAATACCACTAGAGAAAATCCCACAGTTACTCAGTTTTGTACCAGGACAAATTAATGATCTTCAATCCCTGCTAGGTCCTCAGTAGTGCTCAACATCCTTTTCCGTGCCAGTTCACTCAGCTGCTGTTCTCATCACTTTCTCATAATATTATTCTAAATCTCCACCATTCCTTTCAGGGTCTCAGTGGATACCCACTTTCTTTGATGCCCTTGTCAAATAAATTAACAGAAATCCTAAATCTATTTGACATGAACTAATTCACTTTCCTTCTCTTGCATCAAAAAATATATCTACATCTGCAAATACTTGCACTTTTTTTCCTCCTGGGACAAAACTTCTATAAGCCTATCCAATATCCGTTTTTTCTTCTTCTTTACTAACAGAACCTTAATTTTCCCAGCCTCCTTATAGCTAGAAGTGGCCAGTGAAATATAAGCAGAAGTCACTGGGTGGGATTTCCAGGTAAATCCCTTAAGGGAGATCAACTCATATGTATGTACTCTCTTGTCCCTCCCTCTTTTCTCTTTCTTGCTGCCTGGAACTCAGTTGAGATGGCTGGATCTCCAAAAGATATTTTGGACCATAAGGTGACCTTAAAAATGGTAAGAGAAAAAAGATAAAAGTAACCTGTGTCCCTAACGCTCATGAGTGCCTACCTTCAGACTTGTTCATAATATGGGAAAAATCTATTAATGTAAACAATCATTATTTTCATCTTTTAAAAAATATGCAGCTAAAGCTAGTCCTAACTGATGTGCCTTTAATAAAAGAAAAAGTTTTCATTCTCTTGTTAAAGGTTAAATCTTGTGCCCTTGCTCTTGATCACATATATTCCTTTCATTGTCTTTGGATATCTGATTGCATCAGTTAACCCCTCTCTTGACTTTCTTTATAAGTGCCTTCCTCAAAGCCTATATTCAAGTGCAAGACTCTCATGCATTAAAAAGAAAAGAAAGGAAAGGGAAGGGAAAGGAAAGAAAAAGGAAGGAAAAAAAAAGAAAACAAGAGGAAAAGAAAATAAAAGGACTTTTAAAAATCTTTTATACCATGGTAGCTACCATCCTGTCTCTCTCCTTTCTTCAGCCACACTTCTCAGAGGAATAGTGAATATTTCCTTTTTGCCATTTTCCTCTTCCTTTTCCACTCATAGACTGCAACTTGGCTTCCTCTCATTACTGAAGCTGATCCACCTGATGTCACTGATGCCCTGCCAGTTGCCAAATCAAATGACTTCCGTCTTCATTCCACTTGACCTCTCTTCACTCTGACAAAGACAGATCTAATGCTTCCACAATGCTGCTCACTTATTGTCTCCTTTATCTAATAGACCTCCTCAGTATCTTGCAACTCAGTCCCCCTCTACCTCTCCCTCAGAGTTGATGTTATCTGGGCTCTGCCCTTGGCAGTGATTAAAAGCTCGGCTGCTAACCAAAAGGTCGGCAGTTTGAATCCACCAGCCGCTCCTTGGAAACCCTATTTGACAATTCTACTCTGTCCTACAGGGTCACTATGAACTGGAATCAACTCAACAGCAACAGGTTTTAGGTTTTTTGGGCTCTGCCCTTGGCTGGTGTCTTAGACATCTAGTACTGCTCTAACAGAAATACCACAAATGGATGGATTTAGCAAAGAGAAGTTTATTCTCTCACAGTCCAGTAGGCTACAAATCCAAATTTAGGGCGTCAGCTCCGGGGGAACACTTTCTCCGTTGGCTCTGGAGGAAGGTCCGTGACATCAATTTTCCTTTGGTCTGGGAGCTTCTCTGTGCAGGAACTTCAGGTCCAAAGGACACACTCTGCTCCTGGAACTGCTTTCTTGGTGGTATGAGGTTCCCATGTGTCTTTGCTCGCTTCTCTCTTTTATATCTCAAAAGAGATTGCATTAAGACACTATCTAATCTTATAAACCTCATCACAGTGATAGAATTTACAACACGTAAGGAGATCACATATAACCTCATCATAGTGATAGAGTTTACAACACATAAGGAAATCACATCAGATAACACAATCATACCATACTGGGAATCATGACCTAGCCAAGTTGACAGATATTTTGGGGGGACACAATTCAATCCATGACAGCTGGCTTCTTCTTTTTCTCTACACACACCACTGGGTGGTCATGCCCTCTACATCCATGATTTCAACTACTGATAACTCCCAAACTTCCACCTCCACCCTAGACTGATCTGCTGAGATCCTGACCTATGTCATCATGGCCTCCTGGAAATGACCTCCAGAAAATCCCACAGGTACCTCAATTTCAGATTCAGTAGGCCCAAAATAACATTCATTACATTTCTTTCAAAACCATTCATTCTTAAGTATCCTCTGCTGAAGTCAAAATCAAGTCAAAGCTAGAACCGCAGGAAGCATGCTAAACTCCTCTTTTTTTCTTTTTCCCTTACCCCCTAGAGCTGATCAGTGATCACAGTCTATGAACTCAGATTGCTTAACAGCTGTTCTTTTCATCTCCTTCCTCTACATGCCCACTGATGCTATCTTAACTCTTGGCTCTTTCCTCAATTTTTTAATAGTCTCTAAACTGGTGATCCTCTTTCTCTACTCCCATGCTCCACCAACCATCCTCCACTCTGTTGCCAGAGTGATTTTAACCAGCTGCCATTGAGTCGACTCTGACTCATGGCAGCTCCATGTGTACCAGAGTAGAACTGTGCTCCACAGGGTTTTCAATAGCCAATTTTTAAAAAACAGATCACCAGGCCTTTCTTCTGAGGCACCTCTGGATGGACTCAAATCACTAACCTTTTGATTAGCAGTCAAGTGCATTAACTTTTGCATCACCCAGGAAGTCCCAGAGTGACATTACTAGAGTATAAATCTGATCATAGTGCACCCCTCTAAAAACCCTTCAGTGAAAAGAAGAATAAAGTGGGAGGAATCAGCCTATCTAATTTCAAGATCCATTATATAGCCACAGTAATCAAGACTGTATGGAATTACTGGAAGAATTTATGTATAGATCAAGGAACAGAATAAAAAACTCAGAAATAGACACACTAATATGCCTAACTGATTTTCAAAAATGAAAAAGCAATTCAGTGGATGAAAGATAGACTTTTCAACAATGGTGCTGGAGCAACTGGAAATCCATAGGCAAAAAAAAAAAAAAAAAAATGAACCTTGACCTAAGGTGAACGTTGAGATAATACTTGTATATGTCTTTCACCTTATACAAATATTAACTCAAAATAGATCACAGACTTGACTGTATAAATGTAAAACTATAAAACTGTTAGAAAAAAATTATAGGAGAACATCTTAGGACTAAGACTATGCACAGAGTTCTTCGAACTGACACTGAAAGCATGATCCAAAAAAAAAGCATGATCCATAAAAAGGAAAAATCGATAAACTTAAACTTAATTAAAATTTAAAACTTGTTCTGCTGTTAAGAGGATGAGAAGACAAGCTATAGACTTGGAAAAAATATTTGCAAACAATGTATCAAACAAAGGACTAGTTTAGATATGTATAGAGAACTCTCAAAACTCAACAGTAAAAAACAATCCAATCTGGAAACGGGAAAAAGACATGAAGAAACAGTTCAGTGAGAAGGATATACAGATGGCAAATAGGCACACGAAAAGATGTTCAATCTCATTGGCCATCAAGGAAATGAATAGTAAAACTAAAATGAGATATCACTACACACCTATCAAAATGGCTAAAATTAAAAATAACTACAGTATCAGACGAGGATGGCAAGTATGTGGAGAAACTGGATTGCTCACACTTTGCCGATGGGAATGTAAAATGGTATAGCCAGTCTGAAAAACATTTTTGTAGTTTCTAATAAAATTAAACAACATATGACTCAACAATTGCACTATTGGACATTTATCCCATTTGTTCACAATAAATCCTTGCACACATATGGTTATAGCAGCTTCATTCTTAATTTCCAAAAACTGGAAACAACCCAGATGTCTTTCAATGGGTGAGTGGTTAAACAAACTGTAATACATCCATACTATGGAATACTATTCAGCAATAAAAAGGAAAATTATTGATACATGCAACAACTTGGATAAATATCCAGATATTTATACTGATAGAAAAAAATTATTCCAGAAGATTACATACTGTATGATTCCATTTACATAACACTCTTGAAATGACAAGATTATAGAAATGAAGAATCCATTAGTGGCTGCCAAAGATCAAGAGGGGCTGAGGGTGGGAGGGAAGTGTGTGTTGGTATAAAAGGGCAACACAAAGTGTTATTGTGCTAATGTAAATAAATGTTCTGTATCATAACTGCATCTATGTCAATACCCTGGTAGTGGTACTGTACTATAGTACTTAGACATTACCACTAGGCGGAAGCTGGGTAAAGGCTACACAGATCTCTCTGTATTATTTCTAACAACTGCATGCATTTCTACAATTATTTCAAAATTAAAAGGTTAATTAAAAAAACATACTCTTCAATGGCTAATCATTGCCCCAAGGATAAAGATCATAGGTAGTATATCATATAACCCCCCAACCCCATCATCTCAATCCTGCCTACCTCCAGTCTCTTCCATTTTATACCAGTCAGGCTTCTTGGACAAACTAAGAAACCAACTCTGGCTAACTTACACTGAAAAGGGATATATTAAAGAATACAAGTTCTCAGAATCAACAGAAATTCTAAAAGGCAAAGAACCACAGTCAAACTCTTGCCACAAGAACAACAGATTAATGTGGGACTAACATCATCAACGGACATTGGACACTGTCACCAGCTCCACCATCAGCTCCATCACTAGATACTAGACGACACTGTGTCTCTAGACGGTCTTGTCCAGACTCCATCTGCCAGAGTTCAGAGAGATTTCTCATAGTGGAAGATGGGATTCTGCCTCCCCAAGAATCACACAGCAGTAGTTTCCTCACACATAGAAAAGAAAGTTGCATGCTAGGCTACCATAAAAATAATACAAATAAAAATCTCCACCTCATCTAGTCTTCTTCCAAACACTTGCTCTGGGTCCATGTAAGTCTCAAAGTCCCCAAATGTGACATGCTACTTCACACCTGTGGGTCTTCTCTCATGCCTCCACTTTTGTCTGGTATGGCTTCTCCCAACTTCTCCCCCCGATTCCTACCCTTACTACCCTCCAACTGATTTGCCAGGTAAATACAGGTACTTGCTCATTTTTTGAGAGTCAGAACAAGTGTTTCCTTCTTTATTAATTCTTTTTGGACCTCTTTGTTAGGTAAAATTGACTTCTCCCTCAATGTGCCCCTCCCAGCAATAGCCTATGCCTACTTCTATCATAACCCTGTGATGACTTATCTCATGTCTACCTCATCAATTGATTTTAACCTATTTACATGCTTATTGTAGCCTTCTTTTGCTCCCAATGTTTAGCACGATGTCTAGACCATTAAAAAAAAAAAGTTGTCATTGAGTCTGACTCATGGTGACCCCATGTGTGTCAGAGTAGAATTCTACTCCATAGAGTTCTCAGTGGCTGATTTTTCAGAAGTAGATCACCACGTCTTTCTCACAAAGAGCCTCTGGGTGGACTTGAACTTCCAACCTTTCAGTTAGCAGCCATAGGCATTAAACCATTAGCCCCACCCAGGGACTTCAACATATAGTAGGTATGACATATATATATATATATGTATATATATATATACACACACACACACACACATACTTCTCCAGCCACCCTTTGAATGCAGCCCTTGAAGTGCTCATTTGTCTATGCCAAGAAATTTAAAAGACAGCTACCTGGCCAATCAACTGGAAGAGATCCATATTTGTGCCCATTCCAAAGAAAGGTGATTCAACGGAATGTGGAAATTATAGAACAATATCATTAATATTACATGTAAGTAAAATTTTGCTGACGATCATTCAAAAGCAGTAGCAACAGTAGATCTATTATGGAAAACACTAAGAAGAATGGGAATTCCAGAACACTTAATTGTGCTCATGAGGAATCTGTACAAAGACCAAGAGGCAGTAGTTTAAACAGAACATGGGGATACTGCCTGGTTTAAAATCTGGAAAGGTGTGCGTCATGGTTGGATCCTTTCACCATACTTATTCAGTCTGTATGCTGAGCAAATAATCTCAGAAGCTGGACTGTATGAAGAGGATGGGGCGTCAGATTGGAGAAAGACTCGTTAACAACCCACAATACGTAGATGACACAACCTTGCTTGCTGAAAGTGAAGAGGACTTGCAGAACTTACTGATGAAGTATGGATTACACATTAACATAAAGAAAACAAAAGGACTCACAACTGGAGCAATAAGCAACATCATGATAAACGGAGAACACACTGAAGTTGTCAAGGATTTCATTCTACTTGGAGCCACAATCAACAGCCATGAGAACAGCAGTCAAGACATCAAACAACTCATTGCATTGGGCACATCTGCTGCAAAAGACCTCTTTAAAGTGTTAAAAAGCAAAGATGTCACTTTCAGGACTAAGGTGTGCCTGACCCAAGCCATGGTGTTTTCAATCGCCTCATATGCATGCCAAAGCTGGACAGTGAGCAAGGAGGACCAAAGAAGAATTGATACTTTTGAATTATGGTGTTGGTGAAGAATATTGAGTATACAATGGACTGCCAGAAGAACGAAGAGATCTGTCTTGGAAGAAGTACAGCTAGAATGCTCCTTAGAAGCAAGGATGGCAAGACTTCATCTCACATACTTTGGACGTGTTATCAGGTGGGACTACCAGTCCCTGGAGACGTCATGCTGGCTACAGTGAAAAAGAGGAAGACCTTCAACAAGATGGACTGACACAGTGGCTGCAACAATGAGCTCAAATATAACGATTGTGAGGATCACTCTGGATGAGGAAGTGTTTCATTCTGTTGAACATAGGGTATAGATGTAGACATATAGATACAGATATGTTGTTGTTAGGTACCATCAAATTGGTTCCAACTAATAGTGACCCTATGTACAAGACACTGCCATGCCCTGTGCCACCCTCACAATCATTGCTATGCTTAAGCCCACTGTTGCAGCCACTGTATCAATTCATCTCATTGAGGATCTCTTTTTTGCTGACCCCCTACTTTACCAAGATATAGATACAGATAGATACATAAAACAAACTCACTGCCGTGGAGTCAATTCCAACTCATAGCAACCCTATAGGACAAAGTAGAACTGCCCCATAGGGTTTCTAAGGAGTGGCTGGTAGATTCAAACTGCCAACATTTTGGTTACAAGCCAAGCACATAACCACTATGCCACCAGGGCTCATATATACAAAGTAACAGCACTAGGAAAAAAAAAATTTAATTTGTTTACTTTATTTCATGGAATGAAGTTCACAATGGCACTAGCCATGAGTAAATGCATCTAGTGACTGACACCATGAGCCACGTTGGTAGTGTTCATTTCCTACGGTGTCGTGCAACAGGAATCACCTGAGACACACCAACAGTAGGTTGTTGCCGTCGTTGGAGGCGATGACTAGTAGGGACCTTGGAGTATGCGGAACCTTGTCAACTGATGCTTCCCAGCTGGTACAGAGGTCCTGTGACGCACCCTCTTCTTTTTTTTTTTTAATCTTTTCTTATTATACTTTAGATGAAGTTTTGCAGAACAAATAGTTTCTCATTAAACAGTCAGTACACATATTGTTTTATGACATTCATTAATAACCCCATGACATGTTGACATTCTCCCTTCTTGACCTTAGAGGACCTTTTTTTTGGTGAAAATATACATAGCCAAAGTTACACCATTTTGAAAATTTCTACATGTACAATTCAGTGACATCGATTACATTCTTCCCGTTGTGCTGCTATTCTCACTATCTTTTTCCAAATTATTTCATCACCATTATCTTCAACTCACTGCTCCCAGGCTTCCCTCAAACCTTTTGAGTTGCTGTTGTCAATTTGATCTCACATAGATAATTCTTTTTTTTTCGTACCTTAGATGAAGGTTTGCAGAACAAACAGTTTCTCGTTAAACAGTTAGTACATATATTGCCCTATGACAATGGTTAACAACCCCAAGACATGGCAACACTGTCCCTTCTCATCCTTGGGTTCCCTATCACCAGCTTTCCTGTTCCCTCCTGCCTTCTAGTCCTTGTCCCCAGACTGCCGTGCCTCATTAGTCCCATTTTGTTTTATGAGGCTGTCCAATACCCGCCTGAACGGTGAACTTCAGAAGTGACTTCACCACTGAGCTAAAAGGGTGTCCGGGGGCCATACTCTCGGGATTTCTCTGGTCTGTCAAGCCAGTAAATGTGGTCTTTTTTTTTTTGTGAGTTAGAATTTTGTTCTACATCCTTCTCCATTTCTGTCCAGGACACTCTATTGTGATCCTGGTCAGACTAGTCAGTGGTGGTAGCCGGGCACCATCTAGCTGCACTGTACTCAGTCTCGTGGAGGCCGTGGTAGCTGTGATCCATTAGTCTTCTGGACTAATCTTTTCCTTGTATCTTGTTCTCTTCATTCTCCCTTGCTCCCGGAAGGGTGAGACCAGTGGAGTATCTTAGATGGCTGCTCACAGGCTTTTAAGACCCCAGACGCTACTCACCAAGGTAGAATGTAGAACATTTCTTTATAAACTGTGTTATGCCAGTTGAGCTAGATGTTCCCCGAGACCATGGATCCCACAGCCCTCTGCCCAGCAATTCAGTCCCTCAGGGACTTTGTAAGTGTCTATGGAGCTTCCATGACCTTTCCTTGTACAAGTTGTGCTGGCCTCCCAAGTATTGTGCACTGTCTCACCCTTTTTCAAAGTTACCACTTATCTATTATCTATTTAGCTCCCCCCTCCACCCATCCCATTCTTCGTAACCAACAAAGATTGTTTCTTTTTGTGTGTAAACTTTTACGAGTTTTTACAGTAGAGGTCTCATACAATATTTGTCCTTTTGTGACTGACTTATTTCACTCAGCATAATGTCCTCCAGTTTCATCCATGTTATGAGATTCTTCACAGATTCATCATTGTTCTTTATCATTGCATAATTCTCCATTGTGTGTATGTACCGTAGTTTGTTTATCCATTCATCTGTTGTTGGGCTTCTAGGTTGTTTCCATCTTTTTGCTATTGTAAACAGTGCTGCAGTGAAGATGGGTGTGCATATGTCTATTCGTGTGACGGCTCTTATTTCTCTAGGATATATTCTTAGGAGTGGCATTGCATTTTGTAGGGTTTTTTTTTTTTTTTCTGTAGTGCTGACGTTTTCTTTGTTCCTCTTACTCTCCTGTGCTGAGTTCCTTTTGTTTGTGGATTTTTTTTTTTTCATTTCTTTTGTTTTTGTAGGTTTTGTTTTTACTGAGACTTTGTTTTTCTTCTTTATTTTGGTCAGTAGGTTTGTTAACTTTCTTTGTGGTTACCTTGAAATTTACCCATATCTTCCTAGATTTGAACTAGTCTATTATTACTTGGGATCGCCTTGCCTTCCTCTCCATTAGAAGGTTCTATACCTACACCGGTTATTCCCTCTTTTATTGTTCTGATGCTGTTGTCATTACAGATTAACCTCTCTGGTTCCCTGTTGTAATTCTTTCGGTTATGCATAGTCCTTAAGAATTCATTTCCTAGGTTGGTATATGGCTAGTACAATCCGGTATCCTATATTTAGCCTGTGGTCTGATGTTTGTTCTCAGATTGAAGGGCTCCCTTTAATAAGTCTTGTAAGTTTGGTTTGATTTTTACATAGTCCCTTAATTTCAGTTTATCTGGAAATTTCCTAATTTCACGATCATATTTGAATGAGACTTTTGCAGGATATATTATTCTTGGCTGACAATTTTTTTTCTTTCAAGACTTTATATATGTCATCCCATGGTTTCTGCCGAATAATCCGAGCTTAGTCTTAGTGTTTCTCCTCTGTATGTGACTTTTTGTTTTTCCTGAGCTGCTCTCAGGAGTCATTGTTTGTCTTTAGTTTTAGCGAGTGTGATTATGATATGCCTTGGTGATCTTCTTTTGGGGTCTATCCTATATGGGATTCGTTGAGCTTCTTGGATGGTCAGCTTTTCATCTTTCATAATATTGGGGAAGTTTTCTGTCAGCAATTCTTCAATGATCCTCTCTGTGTTTTCTGTTTTCTCCCCCTGTTCTGGAACTCCGATCACTCACATTTTTGCTTTTGATTGTATCCCACATAATTCTCAGGTTTTCTTCATTTTTCTTCCTTCTTTTTTCTGATTTTTCCTCAAACAGAATTGTAGCGAAGTGTTTGTCTTCAATTTCTAAGATCCTATCTTCCACTGTTTCAAACCTGCTCCTCAGCCCTTCTGTGACGATGCCCATTTTTGAAATCTTGTTGTTTATCTTTTGGATTTCTAATTGTTGTTTTCATATGATTTCTAGTTGTGAATTTATTTTAGCATTTTGTTCCTGTATTATTTTCTTGAATTCTTCCATTTTTTTTGTCTGTATTTTCCATGAATTTGTCTGCCTTTTCCATGAATTTGTCTATTTTTTCCTCATTTCTGTCTGCTTTTTGCTTCAACTCTTGGATAATTCTGAATACTAGAGATTTGAACTCCCTATCAGTTAGGTCTAGTGCCTTTTCTTCTACTGGAAAGTCATCTGGTGTTTTATTTTGGATGCCTACTGGAACCATCCTGTCCTGTTTTTGTAAATGTTTTGATATTGTCTGCTATCTTCAGGACATTCAGTGTTTATTTTCCTCACTCATTGATTGTAGATTTGTTCGTTTCATCCTGCTTTTTTGTTTTATTTGGTTATGTCTGAGCAGGCGGGCTGTGTGTTCTTTGTTGTTTGTGAGTCTGTGGGCACGATACTTTTCACCTCCTTCTCCAATGGGCAGGGTCAGTCACTCAGGTGTGGTACAGCACAGCAGGTCCAGCTGAAGGGGGGTTGCTGGGATGGGGTGTTTGTGGCATGTACCAGGGCTGACAGTGCAGACTAGGAATCAGTGCAGGGCAGGTTCCAGTAGGCTGTGCCTGTGATGTTTGGGAGTGTGATGTTCAGTGCACTGTGCAGGTAGGCAGGAAGTAGGGGGTAGATGGTGATGTGTGGAACTAAGATGGGTATGGGAAAGCAACAGGAGCAAAAAACCAACCAACCAACAAAAAATGTGCTAAGGGAGCTTACTATTGGAGTGGAGAGATGAGAGAGTGAGAAATGGGGAAAAACAAAAATGAAAAAAAAAGAAAAAGGGTAAAAGAAAAAAATGAATAAATCGAGAAACTGGAAATGAAGAAAGACAAAAAGGGAATAAGAGAGAGAAGAAAACAAAACAAACAAAGAAAACAAAATAACCAAAACCAAAAAACAAGAAAAAAGAAATGCCCCCAGGGTTATCCCTGTGTGTCTGCACAGAGTAAAGGAGTAGCTTCCAAGCTGTGCAGTACTGCCCAGCTAGAAGGACTCCCAAGCTGAGAAAAGAAAAAGAAAACAAATCAAAACAGAACAAATCAGAGCAAACAAACAAAAAAGCACCGGGGGAGGGGGGTCCCACCAGCATGGCGGCGCAGGCAGGAAGCAGTTTCACACTCTAGAGGTGTTTCACAGCCTTTCATAAAGAAGCAAAGATGGCACACAGAGCCAGGTATTTGACAGAAAGGAGCGGAAGGTGGTGAGAGGTAAGGAAGAAATCTAAAGAAGCCAAAGACAGCAACACCAGCAGCCAACAAAAGGCACTCAGGGAGCCAACCAGTGCAGGCAGGTGGAATCCAAGCAACACTGGGGTGAAGCTGGTGCTTCCCGGTCAAGAGACTGCAGCTGCAAGAAGCAGAGGAGGTTAAGTGAGGATGAAGAAGGGTAGGGGGGTGGGAAAGCATATATCACTGGTTACCGGTTGTTCTGTCTCCTGCTGGAAGCTCCGTGAACCTGCTTTCTCATATCCCGTTTGCTGATCTCCAATAGGTGTCCAAGAGGGCAGATGTGTGCTGTGGTAACTGATAGGGGACCTCTGCATGTATCTCTCCTCGCTCTCTGTTCTCTGTCAGTTTCTTATCCCATTCGGTGTTTGGCTGAGTTTTTTATCTCTCCATTTGATGCTCAGGGTTTCAAGACTGATGTGTGACTCTGTTTGACTTACGTTTTCTGATCTTTGTTGTGGAGGGACGGCGTGGTGCTTCTGAGTATAGTTCCATGTTACCCAGAAGTCCAATGCACCGTCTTCTGTCCAAGTAGCTTTCAGGGCCTCTCACAGGGCTCCCACTTGTATTGTAGCCTTCTAAGTTGTCTGGAGTTGTCCTAGCATAGTGGGAACTTTTCGTGTGAGATTAAAGAAGTAATTATTTTATTAAATATATAAGAGTTTTCTACAGATGGGTTTCATAGAACCAAATTTTGCCATGGCACATAGTTTGGAAACGTCTATTTAAACTTCAACATGTAAAATCATAGATTCTGATTCAGTAGATCTTGGATGAAGCCTGGGAATCTGCATCTCTAGCTAGCTCCCAGGTGAAGCCCATGCTGCTGATGTGAGGATAACAGTTGGTGTAGCAAGAACTTAGTGACTCAAATTATAGCTTACTTCTCTGAGTGGAACATCAGAAAATCCTCACTGACAATAGCTTACCTGCACAAGAATTGTTGTTATTTAGTATGTTAAATTTTTTAACCTTGGGGGAGATCATAAAGACCACCTAGTGTAATTACCAGAGCCCTGGTGGCACAGTGGTTAATAGCTTGACTGCTAACCAAAAGGTTGGCAGTTCAAATCCACCATCTCCTCCTTGGAAACCCTACAGGGCAGTTCTCCTCTGTCCTACAGGGTCACTATGAGTCAGAATCAACTTGACAGCAGCAAGTTTGGTTTCTGGTTTAGTGTAATTACCTAGAATGAAGAAAACAGGATTCCAGAGAAGAGAAGTGACTTGCTTCAGGTCATGCAGCTATTACTTATGATGAAGTCAGGAATACTCAGGACTCCTGCACAGGGGATTCTTCCTCTCTACCACACTGCTTCTCCTTTTCAAGAAGTCCATTCAAAAGAGGATTCTGTACAATCTTTAGTTGTATGAATGGTGGTAGAGGAGTCGAGGAGTGGAAGAAGAAAAGGAGAGTTTTGCTGATGAATGTGCCCCTATCCAAGGCCCCAGAACTGGGTCATGTTAAAATCAGGACTAAGTTACCTTGGACTTCTTAGTCTAGGCTTGTATTTTGCTAAAGCCGATTTATTTTGTATCCTTCTAATGATGATGTCTGCAAATCACATAACCTGAACCATAGGCTTCTCTTTCTTATAATGCTGCTTTTATGATACATTCTTTGCAAAATCCTAATAGTACTAACAAAATCCCAACTCAAGGGAGCAAAATAAAATTGCCATATGTCAAATCAGTATTTTCCAATTAAAAGAAATACAATAGGTTTTATTTTGATCAGCCCAAGTTTGTACAAATTTTAGTCATTAACAGAAACAAAAATGTACCAGTTCTTACTTATGCATATATGATTTTATTAGAAACAAATTTTTAAAATACTCTTGTACAAAACTTCCCAGATATAGAATTTCCCAATGCCCATGCCAAGTAACTGAGCAGAGCTTCAAGAATTTCCTGTCCAGTGAAGCCTCTTTTTTTTGGTCTCTTGATAAATTAGTAGTATATTTGGTCTTTTTTATTTTGATATTGTGGTTACTATCTCTAAGTAACCACACCCAGGCATTAGTGTTTATTGCTTTCATGTTTTTTAAGCACTTATTTTCATTTGTGTTTCTTGATTTAAAAGGAATAAAAATTGTATTATCCCCATAAATTCCAACTACTTAAATTAAAAGTTAAAGACATATTTTTGTTAACTTTAGATAAATACCTCTAACAAACTTTCAAAAATAATATAAGAAAAAAATAATAAAAGATTTTTTTAGGGTGGATAGATATTTTTAAAGTGTTTAGTATTTTGATAGCTAAGCTTATATAAGGATGTTTTAGTTATGTTGATATTGAAAACCTCCTGTTAAACAGTATAGTGAGTATAGTTGTGTATGGCAGCACAATATACAGGCTTGTAATCAGTGTTGTGGGCCTGGTAAGATGGGGGTGGTCATTTTGGAAACATAACCAAATCACAGGGGCCCAACGTTCTCTGGAGAATCATCAAAGTAAATGTGTTCAGTATATAACAAAAGCCTATTAGAAGGTGGTTTGTTTTTCCTCAGTTTAAGTTAGACTATAGGACAAATATTGTCCCCTGTACACATAATGGAGCCCTGGTGGCACAGTGGTTAAGAGCTGGTTTGCTAACCAAAAGGTCAGCAGTTCAAATCCACCAGCTGCTCCTTGGAAATCCTATGGGGCAGTTCTACTCTGTCCTATAAGGTCACTATGACTCAGAATCACAACAGGGTTTACATGATCACATAAAATGAATTTATTTCACTTTAGCACAAAAAGCCTGTAATCTCTGTGTTATTCTCATCTTCAGAAAGGCGTATTCATCACAGTATAATGCCTTATGTGGCACAACATTTGGTGGTAGAAGAATGCATACTAGCATTCGTCAGATTCTTAACTAAAATATCAGTTATGGCTGGAAAGAGTTATATAGGTTGAATTATGAGAAATGAGAGAAAAATTTACATTGTACTGTATTTTTACAATAATAATCATGAGCTTTAAATTAGACTTGTTACAGAAATCAAATTGTTAAAATGACTGATAACTCCCTCTGTAACAACATATGAGGCAGAAATTAAAATATAGTATCTCTGAGCTGGACTACCTTTTAACATTTAAATGTATTTACTTTTTGACATTTGTGTAAGACTGTCGTTTTGAATAGTCTTTGTTATTGGGTGCCTTTAAGTCAATTCCGACTCATAGTGAACCTACCTACAACAGAACAAAACACTGCCCGGCCCTGCACCATCCTCACAGTTGCTGCTGGTTGAGCCTATTGTTGTAGCCACTGTGTCAATCTATCTCGTTAAGGGTCTTCCTCTTTTTCACTGACCCTCTACTTTCCCAAGCATGAAATCCTTCTCCAGGGACTGGTACCTCCTGATAATCTGTCCAAAGCACCGAGACAAAGTCTCACCATCCTCCCTTCCAAGGAGCATTATGGTTGTACAGATTTGTTCATTCTTCTGGGAGTGCACGGTATATTCAATATTCTTTGCCAACACCATAATTCAAATGAATCAATTCTTCTTTGGTCTTCCTTGCTCATCGTCCAGCTTTCACAGGCATATGAGATGACTGAAAACATCATGGCCTGGGTCAGGCACACCTTAGTCCTCAAAGTGATACCTTTGTTTTTTAACACTTTACAGAGGTCTTTTGCAGCAGATTTGCCCAATGCAATACGGCCTTTGATTTCTTGAGTACTGCTTCCATTGGTGTTTATTTGGATCCAAGTAAAATAAAACCTTTGACAACTTCAATATTTTTTTCCGTTTATCATGATGTTGCTTATTGGTCCAGTTGTGAGGACTTCTGTTTTCTTTATATTGAGGCGTAATCCATACTGAAGGCTGTGGTCTTTGATCTTCATCAGTAAGTGCTTCAGGTCTTCTTTTCAGCAAGAAAGGTTGTGTCATTTGCTTATCACAGGTTGTTAATGAGTCTTCCTCTAATCCTGATGCTGCATTTTTCTTCATATAGTCCATCTCAGATTATCTGCTCAGCATACAGATTGAGTAAGTATGGTGAAAGGATACAATGGTGACCCACTGTTTTCCTGATTTTAAACCATGCAATATCTCCGTGTTCTATTCAAATGACTGCCTCTTGGTCTATGTACTGGTTCCTCATGAGCACAATTAAGTGTTTTGGAATTCCCATTCTTTGCAATGTTATCCATAATTTGTTATGATCCATGCAGTCTAATGCCTTTGCATAGTCAATAAAACACAGTAAACATCTTTCTAGAATTCTCTACTTTCAGTCAAGATCCGTCTGACATCAGCAATGATATCCCTGGTTCCACATCCTCTTTTGAATCTGGCTTCAATTTCTGGCAGTTCCCTGTTGATGTACTGCTACCACCATTTTTTAATTATCTTAAGCAAAGTGGTATTAATGATATTGTTTAATAATTTCTGCGTTCCACTGGATCACCTTTCTTTGGAATGGGTACAAATATGAATCTCTTCCAATCAGTTTACCAGGTAGCTGTCTTCCAAATTTCTTGGCACAGACAAGTGAGTGCTTCCAGAGTTGCATCCATTTGTTGAAACATCTCCATTGGTATTCTTTCAATTCCTGGAGCTTGTTTTTCACCAATACACTCACTGCAACTTGGACTTCTTCCTTCAATACCATCAGTTCTTGATCATATGTAATGTACTGAAATGGTTGAATGCTGATCAATTCTTTTTGGTAGAGTGACTCTCTGTATTCCTTCCATTTTCTTTTGATGCCTCCTGCATCATTCAATTTTTTTGTCCATAGAATCCTTCAAAATTTCTACTCGAGGCTTGTATTTTTTCTTCAGTTCTTTCAGCTTGAGATATGGTTTTCTATCTCCAGGTCTCTGCACATGTCATTATAATACTTTCTCTTCTCGAGCCACCCTTTGAAGTCTTCTGTTCAGCTCTTTTACTTCATCATTTCCTCTATTCGCTTCAGTGGCTCCACATTCAATAGCAAGTTTCAGCGTCTCTTCTGACATCCATTTTAGTCTTTTCTTTCTTGCTTGCTTTTTAATGACCTTTTGCTTTCTTCATGTATAACATCCTTGATGCCATCCCACAATTCATCTGGCCTTAGTGTTCAATGCATCTAATCTACTCTTGAGATGGTCTCTAAATTCAGGTGGGATATGCTCAAGGTCGTACTTTGGCTCTCACGGAACTGCTGTGATTTGCTTCAGCTTCAGCTTGAATTCGCATATGAGCAATTGCTGGTCTGTTCCACACTTGGGCCCTGGCCTTGTGCTGACTGATGATATTGAGCTTCTCCATCATCTCTTTCCACAGATGTAGTCGATTTGATTCCTGTGTGTTCCATCCAGTAAGGTTCATGTGTATAGTCACCAGTTATGTTGTTGAAAAAAGGTATTTGCAATGAGGAAATTGTTGGTGTTGCAAAATTCTATCATGCGATCTCCGGCATCATTTCTAACATCAATGCTGTATCTTCCAAAACCTAACACTTATGTATAATTTTATTATACTCAAAATTTCATTTTCTTCTAGTTAAATACACTTCTAATTTTATACTTGAGAATGTAAGAATGGAGCAAAAATCCATGTAAGAGAAACTTGATTTCCAAAGAGCTTGATTAGAAAAATATATATTCTCTTAAGCAATGGATTTCTATTGTTATTTGTAGGTAATGACAAATGTTCCCAATCCTGGTGAAATTTCAATGGAGAAAGATCATAGTGAATGATTTACAAATTCTAACTGGAAACAAAGAGATGTATTGAACTTTAACAGGAAACAGAATACATCAATAGAATAACAGCAATAAAAATAAATTTAGCACAAATCATTGTTGAAAACATTAAATAACAAAAGCACTACACTTACTAAAGATGAAAGGGCAGACAGCAGATAACTGATCACCATTTTAAAAGTGTTTCAAGAAGACACTACAGTGAGTGGCTTATTTTCCTTTGTGCATAATATTACATAGGAAACAATTTTTCAATTCATGCAATAATATTCATACTGCACTTTTCCATTTAAATGTGTTCATAAATATTAATCAATTCCCACAACAGCACTGTGAGATAGCTGAGAATTATCCAAAGTTGACAGACTGAGAGTTTAAAATGATGCTTGGCTATGATGCCAAGCACTGCTGAGGGAATTAATAAGAGAACTGACACCAGAGTCCAAAATCCTGGTTCCTGGTTGTTGCTTGGGTGAAGGAAGCTGTCAGCTTCCTTGCCCTGTCCTCTGACACCTGGCCGCCAAGCTGACAGAAAGGAACTGAGAGCACATGCTGCTACATTAGCCTCTGCACTTAGTCAGCAGTCCTGTTGCAAATAATTCTATTCTGGCTCTTGGTGTTTCACACAATTAGGTATTTCACTTCTTAGAAAAGATTTAGGGGTTTTTGTGATGATGCACATGGGAGGACCAGGTGTGTACGGGGACATGAAGCTCCTCACCAAAAACCCTTCCCCAACCTTGCCTGTTCATCTCTTAGTGTGTTTCCTTTTCTAGTTATAATAAATGGCTAACTGTAAGTATAGGTAGTCTCCATGAATTCTGTGAGCCATTCTAGAGAATTAACTAACTCACACAGGGCAGTGAGGGCCAGGAGGAGCTGATGTCTGCCTATTTGGCAGTCAGAAGGACAGATTCCTTCTAAGTGGTGAGCTCTGACTTAGCTCGGGGTGGCTAATTCAGAGATGCTGCACAGGCAGTTGATCTGAAGGACAGAGTGCTTCTAACTTGTGTGGAGATCCAGCTCTGGGTAGCTGAGAGGTTTGAGAAAGACTGCATGAGTAGTCCATGTGAAGGACAGAATCCTAATTTGTAAGGTCTGACCTAACTTTGGGTGGTTAGAGTCAGACAGACAAAGTGCCATGTGGGTGGCTGGCAACGAGGGCAGTGGAGACATAGGAGGTGAAGACTGGATCCATTTCCAGGTGGGGATTGGACTCATGTTGATCCTTACCTCACAGTTAGCTTTATTAGCACAGGGAGGGAAACTGGCTGTTACATTATCATCCATTAATACTCCACTGTGAATTGAGAAGCAAATTCTGTGCTAAGTTCTACAGGTTTTGCCTCTTCTTATGGGTACTTAGTATATACGTGACTGTGAGCAACATTTTTCTTTAATCTTGCTATGCACATTTCTTCATCTGTACAAATGAGAATAATTACCAAATCTACTCCATAGGGATTGTTGTTACGTTAAAAGGAGTTAATATATGTAAAATGCCTATAAAAATTCCGACACGAAGTAAATTCTCAATAAATGTTACTCAATATTTTTTATTTCATAATGATTATTTAAAAGTAAGCTTTAGAATTAAAATAACAAAACTTTTTCCTCCAAAACCCTGGTACTTTTAAAGAGAAAGTCTTTCTTTTAAGACTACTGTTTCTGGTAAAAACTCAGAAGACTTTGAAACTCAAAGGTGAGAAAATAACTCTCTTCTTTAGGGATTCTTTTGTGCTCTCCTTTTTCTGGGTCCTTAAACCTCAGTCTGTTGTTCTGGTTTTAAAGGAATGTCCTCCTACACCAAATTAAGGAGTAAAGATAGGAAAAAAATACATGTGATACTACTATTACCATTTGTTAGCTGTGTGACCTTGGCAAGCGGCTTAAATGCTAAGCCTTAGACTTCCTCATCTATAAAATAGGGATAATAATAATTTACTGATTGAATAAATCAGTCAACAAATACTTATTGAATGCTGCTGTTGTTAGGTGCCATTGAGTCCGTTCGAACTAACAGTGACCCTATGTACAACAGAACGAAACACTGCCCAGTCCTGGGCCATCCTCCTGATCGGTATTATGCATGAGCTCATTGTTGCAGCCACTGTGTCAATCCATCTCATTGAGAGTCTTCTGATTTTTTGCTGACCCTCCACTTTACCAAGCATGATGTTCGTCTCCAGGGACTGGTCCCTCCTGATAACATGTCCAAAATATGTGAGAAGAAATCTTGACACCCTGGCTTCTAAGAAGCATTCTGGCTGCACTTATTCCAAGACAGACTTGTTCATTCTTTTGGCAGTCCATGGTATATTATTGAATATTATATGCTAAATATTATGTTTATCCCGGAGGTAAAAATTGTGAACCAGCCTTCATAAAGCTTAGAATTTGGAATGCAAGAGATTAAACCAAAAAATTACAGATACAGTTAGTAATTTAATTGCAGTGAAACCTATAAAAAAAGACCTCAACCTGGTCTTGATAGTCAGGGATTCTTAGAAAGGGTCATTTAAACTGAGACTTGAAGGGGAGGAAGATTAGCTGGGATAAAGGGCAAAAAAAGCTTTGTGAGAAAAGAAGCACACATGCAAAGTCCTTCACATTGGAAGGAGTCTGACACTTTCCAGGTACGTAAAGAAGGCCATTGTGGCTGGTTTGAAAAAAGCAAGGAGAGTATCAAGAGGTGAGAATGAAAGATAGAGGGTCAGATCGGCAGGGCCTTGTAGATTCTGGGTTGTGAAAATGTAATGAGATAAAACATATAAAATTTTGGCACATAACAGTTCTTCACTTTTCATTGATTCTTTTCCATTCTGCAGTGCAGAGGTTTGTTTTTGTTTTTTGTCTTTGTCATTGCTTTCTTAGCACTCTTTTTCCAATATTTTACATTGAGTCACTTCATTTATATATTTCCATCTCCTAAGTGTCTTAGATATATGTCTTTTACAAATACTCTCATCAAAAGCTTGTATCACTGTTGCCAAATAATGCAAGATTTACAGAAATTATTTGAAGAAAATTATGTATTCTTTCTTTACAGTGTGTTCTTACAGGTGCCACATATGCAAATTTATATGAACATTTACATATGCAAATGAATACATGCTAAACAGCATAGGTACACACTATTTATTGTCCTTAAATTATTCTAAACATTTTGTTCTCCTGAACTGCCTAACCCTTCATTTTGTTCTTCATGTTTTCAACTGTTGTTTCCTTTTCTGGATTTTTAAAATGAATTCCACTATTAAATTTGTAATGTCATTTTCAATAAATGAGAAAAAAGTTATTGCTCTTCTTTCATTGCAGTCTTTTTCAAACTACAACAATGATAAAGAATCAAAGGGTAGGAGATAGTCCATAAACACCATGTTGAATTGTCTCTGGTTGGTCACTGACATGTCTCCAGACTTTGTTGCACTTATTTTGAGGAAGGAAACAGTAAGTGAACTCAACTGCTGAAAGGTCACAAGTTTCAGATCAACTCTCTCATGAGATTTTCTCTGACTAATGTAGTGAAGTGAGCTGGCTGTACAAATGATCCAGGAAGCATTTATTCTCTGTTGTCCTGTGAACATTCTGTGCACCAATTCTCTAAATTAAAATATTAATTACAATAATAGCAACAATAATGATGGTAGTAAAGTACCTTTCACTTTGAGCCTGAACTTGTAGGAGGAAAGTGTTGATCAGAGCAAGGAAAGTCAATTGACAATACTAGAGATTATTTTGATGACACTTTATATTCTCTTAAAAAATTAATTCCCCAAATAGTAAACATATTTAAATTACCCAAAGATAATTTATATTATCCACATTTCAGATTGACTATCCAAAAAAATAAAAGGAAAGAAAATTTAAAAGATGTAAGTACTTACCACAATTTGATTAATAAAGTAATTCATACCAAGTGATACATTACACATTCTATAGTATTTGTTTTTGCCTGTGATGTAGGCTTCTTTATTTACTTTTATTACAAGATAGAAAACTGAGGCTCAGAGACTAAGTAACTCACCTGAGGTCACATGGTTAGTAAGGATCAAGCAGGGATTAGTTTCCAAGGCATCTAAAACCGAAGTCCTCATTCCTTTACACAGCAGTAGGAAGAGCTCTGGAGGCACAGTGGTTAAGCACTTGACTGCTAACTGAAAGGTCAGTGGTTTGAATCTACCATCCGCTCTGTGGGAGAAAGATCTGACAGTTTTCTCCCATAAAGATTATACCCTTGGAAACCCTATGGGGCAGTTCTACTCTATTCTATACAGTGGTTATGAGTCAGAATCAACGCAGCTGCAGCGGGTAGGAGGAGCATTCCCCACAGGACTTCTCTGGGAATGCGAAAATGCAGCCCTAGACTCCAGCCCTTCCCACCTTGGAGTGTTCAGAGCTGCCTTTCCTTTCACAAAGATCAACATTTATTTCAACTTGTTCCTCAGACAAACACCATTTAGTTCAACCTTCTCCTCAGTCTTTAAATTCTGTGGCTTCCTTATATACCCAACGAACTTGGTCACTCTACCCAAGTCATTGAAGTCTGTGATTTGATCCTGTAGGTTGTCCACAGTGCTGATTCAATATGATCTTTCTCTAAATCATGGCCTTTCTCTCCTTTGACTTAAACTGTAATTACCTCTTAACTTCCTTCATGATCATTGTATTCATATACACATTCCTTTATGCACTGAATAATTTTTTTTTTTTTTTTACTTCCTGTATGCCAGACACTAAGGAAAGCCTGGTTATACTTTTTCCAAGACAGAATGCTCCTTAGAAACAAGGACGGTGAGACTACGTCTTACATACTTCGGACATGTTGTCAGGAGGGATCAGTCCCTGGAGAAGGACATCATGCTTGGTAAAGTAGAGGGTCATGAAAAAGAGGAAGACCCTCAACGAGATGGACTGACACAGTGGTTGCAACAATGGGCTCAAGAATAACAATGATTGTGAGCATGGCACGGGACCGGGCAGTGTTTCGTTCTGTGGTGCATAGGGTCGCTATGAGTTGGAACCGAATCGATAGCAACTAGCAGTAACAACAACAAGGGAAGGCCTGTACTTCTTCCTTTCAGAGGAAGTGTGGAATTGCCTTTGCATTGGTTATAGATCTCAATGTAAACACTGCCTATGACCAGATGCCTTCATTTGTTCCAACCCTGCCCGGTCAATTCATACTCTCCAGCAGTTACACAAAGATGGACATTGGCAGGTCTTACAAGACAGTTTACAATGGAGAATGAAAACAGGAGGAAAATGCCTTTGTGGCCCAGGAGCAGAATGTCACATATTCTGGGTACTCTTAATATCTTCCAGCAGTATATGAACACACCCCCCGTCACCCCATTGCCGTTGAGTCAATACTGACTCATAGCGACCACTGCACTACCAGAGCTCCGTATGAACATGGCATACCAGAATTTGTTATACAGAACTATTTAACTTACTGGGCAACGTTGTTTATTCTAGAGCTCAAGACAATAAAACACTCCATGAGGACAGTCCTGCCCTGCTTCTAATGCCCCAGTACAAATCTGGAAAAATGAGTCTGATCATCCTGGAGTCCAGTTATTGGATAAATGAGGTCCTCTAAAGAGTTTGGGATAAATACACAGACTCCTTCTAATAACTAATATTTGTTGAGGGATTTTTATGGTACCAGGCTTTGTGTTAGGTGTTTTAATCTTTATACCACTCTGTGTGAAGTAAATACCTTATTTTGTAAAACTTTCAAGATTGTGAAATAGAGAAAACATGCAGAAAAGCACATAAAACTTAAATGTTCCTAATAATTTGTTATAAAATGAGCAGTCGTGTAACCTCTAGCCAGAGAAAGAAATAGAACATTACTAGCACACCAACAGCCCTCTGCAGGACACTCCCAGGTCATAGTACCCCCTCAACCTTACCCGCAGTGTCAAACACTGCCTGATTTTTATGGAATTCAACTTCATTGTTTATTTATAGTTCACTTTCCAACTAACCATCACTAAAAATATAATTTAATTTTGCCTACTTTTTTGTGTCATACAGTAAAAGTTCTGTAGTGCCTGGCCTCTTCTGCTTAACATCATATATTTAAGATTCATCCTTGCTGTAACATATTAGAAGTCAGGTTCATTTCCATTGCTGTATGACATAACTTTGTGTGGATATACCACAATTATGTATTTTTCCAAGATGGACTTTAGGGTTGCTTCGCATTTTGGATGATTTTAAACTATGCCATGAACATACACGCACATGCCTCCTGAAGAGCAAGCGTACACATTTCTCTCTCTAGGAGTGAAATTCCTGGGTTGTAGGTTACGGATACCTTAACCTTCATTAGATACTTCCAAAGAGGCTGTACCAGTTTACACTGTCACCAGTAATTTATGAGAGTTCTCATTGCTCCACATTCTCCTCTAACTTGTATTTGCCAATTTCATAGAAACAAAAGAAGTATCTCACTGAGATTTTAATCTTCATTTCTCTGGTTTCCAGTGATTTTGAACATCCTTATTTATTTTCCATTTTTATGTCCTCTTTTGTGAATTGTCTATGCAAGTTTTTTGCCCATTTTTCTATTGGGTAATTTTCCTCTTTCTAAGCGATTTGTGGGAATTCTTATTGGATACAAGTTCTTTATCAGTTATATATGTTGAAAATATATTTTTTTTCTTTTAACACTTGCTTTTTTCACTATCCTTATCATGTATTTTAATAAAGAGATGACCTTAATTTCAATGTAGACAAATTTATTTTTTTCTTTACTGGACAGTGTTTTTATGTCTTGTTTAATAAATTTTCTTACCCTGAGATTATGAAGATAGGCTCCTTTACTATCTCTTAAAGGCTTTATTTGTTTTGCTTTTCATATGTAGGTGATACTTCATGTTAACCAAAGAAGAAAGTGAGATTTAGAAACGGAATTACTTGCAAAAGCTCACAAGCTGGTAAGCAATGCAATCAGAATTGGAGCTCAGGCATCTAGGACTGCAGAGTTCATGTCTTAATCACTGCAATTTGTGGCTACTCATGACACAGCCGTAATTCTGTGGACCAAGTAAACACTGGAGCAGTTCCATGCCCCACTTCCTGCCTACATCTAACACCCTCACTAGTCTGCTCAGGAAGAATCATTTTTCCCCAATAACTCTGAAGACTCAGGTTCTTTTGTGGACTTGAAGTGTGAGTTCATATATGTATATATATATACACACATACATACCCGTAAAAAAAGCCCATTGTTGTTGAGTTGATTCTGACTCATAGCGACCCTATAGGACAGAGTGAACTGCCCCATAGGGTTTCCAAGGAGCAGCTGGTGCATTCGAACTGCCAGTCTTTTGGTTAGCAGCTGAGCTCTTAACCACTGCATCACCAAGGCTCCATACATATATGCTAGCATGTCTCTTTTCAAACCAAAACCCAAACCTGTTGCCATCAAGTTGATTCTGACTCATAATGATCCCATGTATTTTAGAGTATAACCACACCTCATAAGATTTTCATGGCTGTGATCTTTTGTAAGTAGATGACCAGGGCTTTCTTCTGAGGCACTTCTGGGTGGATTCAAATAGCAAACCTTTTGGTTTGCAGCCAAATACTTAACCATTTGTGGCACTCAGGGACTCCACGGCTTTTTTAAACCATCCAAAATAACAACTTTAGCATGGACCATTTTCTTACAGGAAGATAGCACAGTTCATACTGGGCATTCTTCCTTGTTTGGTGATATCTCCCTGTTACAGCTCAATGAGTATCTTTATTCTGCTTATGCATGTAGGTCACATGGTACCTGGTCAACCTCACTACTATATCTATTCCTGGTGGGGAAGAAAAGCGGTCTTTAGCCTACATCATGAGAGGGGCATCAGCGACCCTCTAGCCATGGGGGACTGAAGCCCACTATTGAAGCTGATCTTACTCTCCTTCTCTTTCCTGTAAGTAAACACTGTTCTATTCAGTGCCTGTGAGTCATGTCTTTCTTGGTGACCTTGACACTTGTTAACTATGGAGTAAGCTGACATCCAGAGGCTGTTGCTCCTGGCAATCTCCATGTGGTGAGACTCCTTCAGTGGTGGTAACTGACATTGCACCAACAATAATAATAAGTATGACATTTATTAAACACTTATTATGGGCAAAGTAAAATCCCTGAGTGTTGTAAATGGTTTACGCTCTGCTACTAACCAAAAGTTTGGTGGTTTGAATGCACCTAGTAGCACCACAGAAGAAAGGCCCAACAACGTACTTCCGTAAGATTACAGCCATTGAAAACCCTATGGATCACAGTTTTCCGCTGCAACATGTGGGGTTGCCGAGAGTCAGAATCAACTTGATAGCAATGGGTTTGGTTTTTGATTTTATGGGCCAAGTCATATTATTAAGACAAAAAGCCAAACCAAACCCATTGCCATAGAGTCAATTCCAACTTAAAGTGACTCTATAGAGAAAAGAGCAAATACATATTCATTCATCAAATATTTATTGAACCCCTATTATGTGCCACGCACTGTTTTAGGTGCTGGAGCTTCAGCATAGGGACAAAAAAAGACGAAAATTTCTGTCCTCATGGAGATTTACATGATAGTGAGGGAGGGAGGGAGAAAGAAATATAACTAAAAACTAACAGGGATTGTCATAACATAATACATCAGGAAAGAGTATTCCAAGAAGAGAGACGAACCATTGCTAAGGCTCTGAGGAGGAGCTTGCACAGTATATTTAAGGAGCAGAAAGAAGGCTGGTTTGACTAGAGTAAAGCAAGCAAGCGGGAAAGTAGTAGCAGATGAGATCAAAGGGAAGCAGGGACCAGAGAATGTAGGTTTTGCAGATCACTGTGATGACTTAGACTTGATTCTGAGTGTGACTGGAAGCCATTGGAAGGATACGAACAGAGGAAAGACAAATCTGATTTATGTTTAAAGAATCACTCTGTCTGTTAAGTTGAGAATATAATGATAAATTTTGGAGAGGATGAGTTCCAGGGCACAAGTGGAGGGTTGGCCTGGTCACTCCGGTCATCTCAGCCTACATATAGCCAACTGCCAAACGTCTGAGAGACCTGTGAGCTTGCCCCAGATGTCCTGTGAGCTGACCACAGAACATAGTGAGTTGGGTCCAGCCAAGAGCAGCTGAGCCTGCACATTTTTACCCTGGAATTATTTATACAGCCTATGTGTGAGTTTCTGGTGTAGGGACTGAAGAGTCTACCAAAGTTCAAATTAAAAATTAGTATCTAATGAATGCACTTGTACTAGTATTTGACAGAACTAAAAGTTAATGTTGTGAGAACACTGCCTGAAAGTTTGGCTCTAAGAGATTAAAATCTTTATTATAAATCTGTGACATATGAATAATAATTTATTGATTAACAAGAACATGGAATTCAGATAGTGAAATACAATGCTTCTTGCGTCTGATTTCATAGATGAGGAAACTAGGGCAAAGTAACCAAGAATCAAAATATACATATCAAGTTAGCAGGGGGACTTGTTACTCACTTGATGAAACTCCGTTTGATGAAAATTCCTCGTCTATTATAAGAAATACATGATTGGAGGGAGATGAGGGATCAGAGATGAAAATATACATGTGGGATGCATTCAGTCACTTAGGTCATAAATGTAAATATGCTTCCCAAGAGGTCTGGAGACAAAGGAGTTATAGATTCAGGCCTGAGCTATGGGGGGACTTCACATTAACTGGATCACAGTTTATAAGGGATTCCTGAGATTTGTTTATATTTGGATGCCCTTGAAAACTCAAAACTTCAACTCACCTATTTGAAAACTTGGCATCAAGACCTAAGTAGAAAAAGAGGAAGGGCAAAGGATGTACAAACCATTTCACATATTGTCTAATTTGCTGCTAACCAGACTCTAAAACCATCTCACGAATTTCCCATAATCCCCTAGAAATCCCAAACCATAGATAAGAAGGCCTGACTTAAATGTTTCCATTGTTTCTTTGTTTATAGATTTTGTCCGTACTAGGATAATATTAAGATACTAACTGAGGTTTCTTTGCTTCATATTTTCTCTACCTTTCAAAAAGCAGTAATAGTTTTTTCTAAACCCACTCTCAAGGGAATGTTTTCTATAATGAAAAAGAGACAGACAATTTCTTGGTTTTGTGTTCCAGAAAGGGCTTCAAGCTCTTATGGCAGAGAAAGTAGTCTCTAGAGCCAAAGCACATTTGGTTTTCAAGTTCTGGGCTTTCTAAGAGAAAAAAAAACTAACTGACAAAAATTTTCAAAAAGTGGGTTTCAGAATGGATACATAATATATGTCTTGGATATGGTTGTCAGATTTAGCAAATAAAAATACAGGATGTCAATTTAAATTTAAACAGCAAATAATTTTTTAATATAAGTATGTCCCATGCAATATTTGGCAAAATTATATTTAATTGAGTATTCTATACGTTATCTGACAATGCTAGATGCAGGGAAATAGGATGAGAACGTGATAATGAGTCATTTGTGTAGATTCTGGAGTAAGGGGCCCTACACCCTGTTCCACTGGAAGGTTAAAATCACTGCAAATAAACTTGGGGATACAAAAGTGAGGAGAGCTGTGTCCTGATTTCTACCAGAATTCTGAAAGAAAATAACACATGCAGAATGTACTATGACAATTTGGGATAGTCACTACGGTAGGAACAGTAGGTCACATCTATACAGAGAAAGGGTTCGAGGTAGCTACCTTCTCCACCAGCACACATACCTTCCTTTTCTGTGGTTCCAAAGCCAACAGTTCCTGTAACTGCTCAAGATTGGTGCAGAGGTTGGCTGAGAGTGGAGTGGCAAGCCTGAAATAATCTTGTGATTTGGGAAACATAACAGTTTTCTGACAGTGCTGTAACTAAAGTTGTTTCAAGTTTATGCAGCTGGGATGGTTGCTGACTATGTAGTCAGTGTGGCCAGAGGCAGACAACCGAAAACTAACAGAGACTATCTAGCTCAGGAAAAGTCCTGTGTGTGGGTGCCATTGACCAAGAACCAGAAGCCTCCTACACGACAATAAGTTAGTCCTTGTGTAATTTAGAACCCACACACTCCAAGAAGGACAGCCAAAGGCAAAGGGAAGTACCGTGTTTTTATGCAAACAAGGCACACGTGATACATTTTTTTGCCAACCTCCCATTATTTTCCTAGGTGCACTATGTGTGTTGTATGTGTGGGCCTATTATTTACATGGGCACGTTATTTGTGAAAAAATATGGTATATGGAACTGACTGTTAATCAGAGATACAGAGTTTCACCGGGAACTCAGCTTGCCTTGTGTTTATCCTCTTTTTATTTTCCAGTTTAACAGCCAGTACAACAAGACTTCTCCATAATATATTCTTTTTTTTTTTCTATTGTACTTCAAGTGAAGGCTTACAGAACAAATAGTTTCTCATGAAACAGAAGGACACATGTTGTTTTATGACATTGGTTAACAACCCCACAATATATCAACCCTCTAACTTCTCAACCTTTTTTTTTTTTTTTGGTGAAAATAAACATAGCCAAAGATACACCATTTCAAACACTTCTACATACACAGTTCAGTGACATTGACTACGCTCTTCCATTTGTGCTGTTATTCTCACTTAAGATGAAGGTTTACAAAACAAAATAGTTTCTCATTTAACAGTTACTACAAATGTTGCCCTTTGACAACGGCTAACAATCTCACAACACATCAACAATATCCTTACTCAACCTTGAGTTCCCTATCACCAGCTTCCTTGTCCCCTTCTACTTTCTGGCCCTTGTCACTGGATTCCTGTACCTCGTTAGTCTCATTTGGTTTTACAGGGCTGTCCACTCCCAGGCTGAGCAGTGAACCTCGGAGGTAACTTTACCACTGAGCTAAAAGGGTGTCTGGGGGCCATACTCTTGGGGTTTCTCCTGTCTCCTTTAGACCAGTAAATCTGGTCTTTTTTTGTGAGTTAGAATTATGCTCTACATCTTTCTCCAGCTCTGTCCAGAACCCTCTGTTGTGATCCTGGTCAGAGCAGTCAGTGGTGGTAGCTGGGCACCATCTAGCTGTACTGGACTCAGTCCGGTGGAGGCCTTGGTAGCTGTGGACAATTAGTCCTTCGGACTAATCTTTTCCTTGTATCCTGTTCTCTTCATTCTCCCTTGCTCCCGAAGGGATGAGAACAGTGGAGTATCTTAGATGGCCACTCACAGGCTTTTAAGACCCCAGGCGCTACTCACCAAGGTAGAATGTAGCGCATGGTCTTTATAAGCTGTGTCATGCCAACTGAGCTAGATGTTCCCCGAGACCATGGTCCCCACAGCCCTCCGCCCAGCAATTCAGTCCCTCAGGGAGTTTGGATGTGTCTACGGGGCTTCCATGACCTTTCCTTGGACAAGCAGTGCTAGTTTCCCCTGTATTGTGTACTGTCTCACCCTTCACCCAAGATACCACTTATCTATTGTCTATTTAGTATTTCCCCCGCAACCCCTCCCATTCCTGGTAACCAACAAAGATTGTTACATTTTGTGTCTGAACTTTTTCATGGTTTTTTACAAAAGAGATCTCATACAATATTTGTCCTTTAGTGATTGACTTATTTCACCCAGCATAATGTCCTCCAGTTTTATCCATTTTATAAGATGGTTCACAGATTCATTGTTGTTCTTTCTCATTGCATAGTATTCCATTGTGTGTATGTACCATAGTTTGTTTATCCATTCATCTGTTGATAGGCATCTAGGTTGTTTCCATCATTTTGCTATTGTGAACAATGCTGCCATGAACATAGGTGTGCATATGTCTATTCAAGTGACGACTCTTATTTCTCTAGGATATACTCCTAGGAGTGGGACTGCTGGATCGAATGGTATGTCTATTTCTAGCTTTCTGAAGAAGCGCCATATCATTTTCCAAAATGGTTGTATCATTTTGCATTCCCACCAGCAGTGCATAAGTGTTCCGATCTCCCCGCAGCCCCTCCAACATTGGTTATTTCCAGTGTTTTTGATTCATGCCAGTAATGCCGGGGTGAGGTGGTATCTCATTGTGGTTTTAATTTGCATTTCTCTAATGGCTAGTGATCGCGAGCATTTCCTCATGTGTCTGTTGGCCATTTGAATGTCTTCTTTGGCGAAGTGTCTGTTCATTTCCTCTGCCCATTTTTTAATAGGATTATTTGTCTTTTTGTTGTAGAGGTGTTGGACTTTCTTGTAGATTATGGAGATTTGACCTTTGTCTGACTTGGACTGTCCAAAGATTTTTTCCCAGTCTCTAGGTTCTCTTTTTACTCTTTTGGTGAAGTCTTTTGAAGAGCGTAGGTGATTGATTTTTAGAAGATCCCAGTTATCTAGCTTATGTATTGGGGTTTGTGCATTGATGGTTATGGTTTGTATCCTGTTAATGCCATTTAAGGCCTGAAGTGTTAGTCCTATTTTTTCTTCTATGAACTTTATACTTTTAGGCTTTATATTCAGGTCTTCGATCCATTTTGAAGTAGTTTTTGTATACGGTGTGAGGTATGGGTCCTGTTTCATTTTTTTGCAGATGGATATCCAGTTTTCCAGCACCATTTGTTAAAAAGACTGTCTTTTCCCCATTTGATGGACTTTGGGCCCTTGTCGAAGATCAGGTGAACGTAGGTGGATGGATTTACATCTGGCTTCTCAATTCTGTTCCATTGGTCAATGTATCTGTCGTTGTATCAGTACCAGGCTGTTTTGACTACTGTAGCTGTATAGTAGGTTTTGAAGTCAGGTAGTGTGAGTCCTCCAACTTTATTCTTCTTCATCAGTAGTGTTTTACTTATTTGGGGCTTCTTCCCTTTCGATATAGAGCTAATGATTAGTTTATCCACCTCTTTGAAGAATGTTGTTGGTATTTGAATCAGGATTACGTTGTATTTGTAAATTGCTCTGGGTAGAATTGACATTTTCACAATGTTGAATCTGCCTATCCATGAGCATGGTATGTTTTTCCATTTATGTAGATCCCTTTGGGTTTCTTGCAGTAGTGTTTTGTAGTTTTCTTTGTATAGTCTTTTACATCCCTGGCCAGATTTATTCCTAAGTATTTTATCTTTTTAGGGGCTACTGAAAATGGTATTGTTTTCCTGATTTCCTTTTCATCGTTCTCCTTATTGGTGTATAGGAATCCAACTGATTTTTGAATGTTTATCTTGTATCCTGCTACTCTGCTCAATCTTCCTATTACGTCCAGTAGATTTCTCATGGAGTCTTTAGGGTTTTCTGTGTATAGTATCATATGATCTGCAAACAGGGACAGTTTAACTTCTTCATTATCAATTTGGATGCCCTTTATTTTTTTTCTTGCCTTATTGCTCTAGCTAGAACTTCCAGCACAATGTTAAATAGGAGTGGTGTTAAAGGGCATCCTTGTCTTGTTACTGTTTTCAAGGGGAATGTTTTCAGCCTCTCTCCCTTAAGAATGATGTTGGCCGTTGATTTTGCATAGATGCCCTTTATTATGTTAAGAAATTTCCCTTCTATACCTATTTTATTGAGAGTTTTTTATCAGGAATGGGTGTTGGACCTTATCAAATGCCTTTTCTGTGTCAATTGAGATGATCATGTGATTCATTTCTTTCCTTTTATTTATGTGGTGGATTACATTGATTGATTTTCTAATGTTGAACCATCCTTGCATACTTGGTATGAATCCTACTTGGTCATGGTGTATTATTTTTTTGATATGACGCTGAATTCTATTGGCTAGAATTTTGTTGAGAATTTTTGCATCTATATTCATGAGACAGATTGGTCTGTAATTTTCTTTTTTTGTGATGTCTTTGCCTGGTTTTGGTATCAGTGTTATGCTGGCTTCACAGAACGAATTTGGAAGTGTTGCTTCCTCTTCTATGCTCTGAAATAGCTTGAGTAGTACTGGTACAAGCTCTTCTGTAAATGTTTTGTAGAATTCTCCAGTGAAGCCATCTGGGCCAGGGCTTTTTTGGGTTGGGAGTTTTTTTTTATTACTTTTTCAATCTCTTCTCTTGTTATGCGTCTGTTCAGATTTTCAACATCACTTTGTTGTAGTTTGGGTAGGCTGTGTGTTTCTAGAAATTTATCCATTTCCTCTAGGTTTTCAAATTTGTTGGAGTCTAGTTTTTCATAATATTCTGTTATAATCCTTTTTATTTCCCTTGGGTCTGTTGTAATGTCCCCCATTTCATTTCTTATTTGGGTTATTTGTGTCCTCTCCTGTTTTTCTTTTGTCAGTCTGGCCAGTGGTTTTTCGATTTTGTTGATTCTTTCAAAGAACCAACTTTTGGTTTTGTTGATTCTTTCTATTGTTTTTCTGTTCTCTATTTCATTTATTTCTGCTCTGATCTTTACTATTTCCTTTCTTCCTGTGATTGTGGGCTTTTTTTGCTGTTCTCTATTTGTTTGAGTTCTGTAGTTAATGTTGTGATTTTGTCCCTTTCTTCTTTTTTGATATGTGCATCTATTGCTATAAATTGTCCTCTGAGGACTGCCTTTGCTGTGTCCCAAAGGTTTTGGTATGATGTGTTTTCATTCTCATTTGATTCTAGGAATTTTTTGATTCCATCTCTGATTTCTTCTATTATCCACTGATGTGTAAGCAGCGTATTATTCAGCTTCCATGTAGTTGATTTTTTTCCTTGCTGTTTCTATTGTTAATTTCTACCTTGATGGCATTGTGGTCAGAGAATATACTTTGAATTATCTCAACGTTTTGGATCTTGTTGAGGAGTACTCTGTGGCCTAAGATATGGTCTATTCTGGAGAACGTTCCATGTGCATTGGAAAAGAATGTGTACTTTGCAGCGGTTGGATGGAGTGTTCTATATATGACTATGAGGTCAAGTTGACTAATTGTGCCCTTTAGATCTTCTGTATCTTTGCTGAGTTTCTTCTTAGTTGTTCTGTCCTTTACTGAGAGTGGTGTGTTGAAGTCTCCTACTATTATTGTGGAACTGTCAATTTCTCTTTTCAGTGTTGTTAAAGTTTGTTTTATGTATTTTGGAGCCCTGTCATTGGGTGCATAGATGTTTATTATGGTTATGTCTTCATGATTGATTGTCCCCTTAATCATTATATAGTGTCTTTCTTTGTCTTTTATGGTTGATTTCGTTTTAAAGTCTATTTTATCTGAGATTAGAATTGCCACTCCTGCACTTTTTTGGTAGTTGTTAGCTTGATATATTTTTTTCCAACCTTTGACTTTTAATAAGTTCACATCTTAGGTTCTAAGGTGTGTCTCCTGTAGACAGAATATTGATGGATACTGTTTTTTTATCCATTCTATCACTCTCTGTCTCTTTATGGGTACACTGAGTCCATTTACATTCAGTGTAATTATTGATAGATGTGGGTTTGTTGCTGTCATTTTGTAGTGCTTGTTTTGTGGTGCTGACATTTTCTTTGTTGTTCTTACTCTCTTGTGCTGAGTTACTTTTGTTTGTGGATTTTTTTTTCATTTCTTTTGCTTTTGTAGGTTTTGTTTTTGCCGAGACATTATGTTTTCCTCTTTTTTTTTTTTTTTAATGGGTATGTTTGCTAGCTTTCTTTGTGGTTACTATGAATTTTACCCTTATCTTTCTAAGTTTGAAGCAGTCTACCATTACTTGGTATCACCTTGCCTTCCTCTCCATTGGAAGGTTCTATACCTATGCCGTTTACTCCCTCTTTTATTGTTTTGATGTTGTTGTCATTTACTGATTAACTGCTCTGATTCCCTGTTGTATTTCTTTTGGTTTTGGATAGTCCTCGAGAGTTCATTTCCTAGATTGGTATCTGGCTGGTATGATCCTGAGTCCTAGGTTCTGCCTGTGAGCTGAAGCTGTTTGTCCTCAGATCAAAGAACTCCCTTTAATAATTCTTGTAAGTTTGGTTTGACTTTTACATATTCCCTTAATTTCTGTTTATCTGGAAATGACCTAATTTCACCATCAAATCTGAACGAGAGTTTTGCAGGATGTATTATTCTTAGCTGGCAATTTTTTTCTTTCAAGATTTTATATATGTCATCCCATTGCCTTCTTGCCTGCATGGTTTCTGCTGAATAATCTGAGCTTAGTCTTATTGTTTCTCCTCTCTATGTGACTTGTTGTTTTTCACGAGCTGCTCTCAGGATTTTTTGTTTGTCTTTGGTTTTGGCGAGTGTGAATATGATATGTCTTGGTGATTTTCTTTTGGGATCTCTTCTATATGGGGTTCGTATAGCTCCTTGGATGACCAGCTTTTCATCTTTCATGATATTGGGGAAGTTTTCTGTCAGCAGTTCCTCAATGATCCTCTCTGTGTTTTCTGTTTTCTCCCCGTTCTGGAGTTCCAATCAGTCATAAATTTTTTCCTTTGATTGTATCCCACATAACTCTCGGGGTCTCTTCATTTTTCTTAGTTCTATTTTCTGAGTTTTCCTCAAAGAGAGCTGTATCCAAGTGTTTGTCTTCAATTCCACTGATCCTGTCTTCCAACACTTCAAATGTGCTCCTCAGCCCTTCTATGACATCATCCATTTCTGAAATCTTGTTGTTTATCTTTTGGATTTCTAATTGTTGTCTTTGTATAATTTCTAGTTGTGAATTTATTTTGGCATTTTGTTTCTGCATTATTTTCCTGAATTCTTCCAATTTTTTTCCGTATTTTCCATGAATTTGTCTATTTTTTCCTCATGTTTGTCAGCTTTTTGCCTCAGTTCTTGGAGAATTCCGAGTATTAGAGATTTGAATTCCCTATTAGGTAGTTCTAGTGCATTTCCTTCCACAGGAGAGTCATCTGGTGTTTTATTTTGGATGCCTACTGGGGCCATCCTGTCCTGTTTTTGTAAATGTTTTGATATTGTCTGCTGTCTTCGGGGCATTCAGTAGTTATTTTTCTCGTTTATTGATTGTAGATTTGTTTGTTTCATCCCTTTTTTTAAAAAAAATTTTACTATGTCAGAGCAGGCAGACTGTGTTTTCTTTGTTGTTTGCTCGTCTGTGGGCACAATACTTTTAGCCTCCTTTTTCAACTGGCAGGATCAGTCACTCAGATATGGTACGGTAGGGCAGGTCTAGCTGAAGAGGAGTTACTGGATTGGGTTGTTTGTAGCACTTACTACAGCCACCATAGCGGGTCGGTAATCAGTGCAGGATAGGTTCCAGTAGGCCGTTCCTGTGGTGCTTGGTGGTGTGATGTCAAGCGCACAGTGCAGGTAGGCAGGATGTAGTGGGGAGATTGTTATGTGTGGAGCTAAGCTGGATATGGGAGAGAGGAGAGAGGAACAGGAGCCAAAAACATACAAACAATCAAAAAAGAATGCTAGGGGAGCTTGCCGTTGGAGTGGAGAGATGAGAGACTATGAAATGGAGAAAAACAGAAAGGGGAAGAGAAGAAAAGAAAAGAATGAATACATAAGAATCAGAAAGGTTAAAGGACCGCAGAGTTCCCAGGGATCCCACCAGTGCAGCTATGAGGTCTGGGGAAGTTGCTCTCAGGTGTTGCAGTACAGCCTGGCTAGATGGCGTAGAGGTATACAACTCCAGGTATTCAGGGAACAGAAAGAGAAAGAAGATATAGAGAGATGAGAAACTGAGCGATGAAGAAAGACAAAAAGGGAAAAAGAAGAAAAAGAAAACAAAACAAATTAAAAACAAAAAAATAAAAACAAGAAAGGCCCCCAAAGAAACAGGAAAAAAAAAAAACCAACGTAAAAAGAAATGCCCTCAGGGATCCCTCTGCATGTCTATGCAAGCCAAAGGGGGGTCTCCCTGCCACGCAGCTCAGCCTGGCCAGAAAGGGCTCCCAACTCAAGAAAAGGAAAAGAAAACAAACAAACAATTCAAAACAAAGAAATGAACAAAAGCCCCGGGATCCCACCAGCGCGGCAGCCTGAATTGGGAAGCAGCTCCACACTCCAGCGGAGCTCCGCAGCCCCTCAGGAAGAAGCAAAGGTGCTGCACAGAGACAGGTACTTGAGCGAGGGGAGGGGGAGGTGGCGAGAGGCAAGCAAGAAATAAAAAGAAGCAGAAAAAAAATAAGCAACACTAGCAGCCAACAAATGGCACTCAGAGAGCCAGCTAGTGCGGGCTGGTGTTTCTGGACAAGAGACTGTGTCCGTGGGAAGCAGAGGGGGCTGAGTGTGGGTGAAGAAGGGTAGAGAGTGGGAAAGTGTATATCACAAATTACTGGAGCTCTACAGCCCCTCAGGAAGAAGCAAAGATGGCTCACGGAGCGAGGTACTCGAGCGAAAGGAGGGGGAGGTGGGGAGAGGCAAGGAAGAAATAAAAAGAAGCAGAAAAAAAGCAACACCAGCAGCCAACAAATGGCACTCAGAGAGTCACCCGTTTGTGTGTGTGGAATCCAAGCAGCCGCTGTTTCCTGGTCAAGAAACCATGCCCACAGGAAGCAAAGAAGGCCAAGTCGGGGTGAAGAAGTGTGGGGGGTGGGAAAGCGAATATCGCAAATTACCAGTTGTTTTGTCTCCCACTGGAAGCTCCATGAGGCTCCTTTCTCGTACGCCCTATTTGCTGGTCTCTGATAGGAGTCCAAGACGGCGGATCAGCGCTGCGTTAGCTGGTAGGGGACCTCTGCATGAATCTCTCCTCGCTCTCCGTTCTCTGTCAGTTTTCTCACTCCATTTGGTGGTTGGCTGAGTTCTTTATCTCTTCATTTGATGTTTTAGGGTTTCAGGATTATTGTATTCTCTGTTCAGCTTAATTTTTCGGATCTTTGCTGTGGAGTGACGGTGTGGTGCTTCTGACTAGCGTGCCATTTTTTCCCCATCATATACTCTTAAATTTGATTATTTGAACTTAAAAGCAAAACTTAATGTTTGTCCTAATTAAATTTCAATGAATTGCTCCATCATTTGAGATCTTTTTCAACCACAATTATGTCATTTAATATTTTAACTATCCTTCCAAGAAATACCCATTTCATTTCATACTTTAAATACCTGGGTCTTTATCTAAATCAAATGCTGAAATCTTAGTAATTTTCCTACCAATGGTTTCATCATATCACATTCTCCTTCTCAACTATCAAAAATAAATACACACACACACACAAATACAGTGAAACTTCTAAGTGGGCTTCTCTTTTTGTGGAGAGAGCAAACATGGAGGATAGGAAAGAAATTGTTTTATTAAGAAAAGTACTAAAGATATAAAATAAAAATATTCTTAATGCAGATCTGCTGCCATCTTATGGCCACAGCTCAATATTGCAAATCAGCTATTGGTCCTATTTGCCTAAAACCAAGGTGTTGTAGTGGTTAAGTGCTACGGCTGCTAACCAAAAGGCCAGCAGTTCAAATCCACCACATGCTCCTTGGAAACACTATGGGGCAGTTCTACTCAGTCCTGTAGGGTTGCTATGAGTTGGAATAGACTCCATGGGAATGGGTTTGTTTTGGTTTTTTTTTGGTTTGGCCTAAAACCAAACCGAACCCATTGCCGTCTAGTTGAAGTATTTAGAAAAGCAGATTTTAAACTAATAAAAGAATAAATAAGCCACTCCTCTTTCTCCCCAAAATAACAGTTTAGTAAATAAGTTACAATGCCAATGTTAAAATACAGTATTATAAATCCACAAAGATCATTTAGAGTTCTTTTGGAGTCTACAACTTAAGTTAATGGATCACATATTATTATTTAGGTGTTAATGGATCACATATTATTATTTAGGTAAATAAGAAAAGATTGTGGACTCTGTAGCACAGGGACACTTCGGGTGCATGTGAGCAATATAATCTAACAGTTTTTATTCAGCAAGTAGATGTAACTGCCCATGAACATGTCCAGAACTAATGGCCAACTCCAGTTTCAGGGACACCAGGTTACAGATTGGGTTGAGGTCATTTTCTCTTTCTTTCAGAATGCCCCCAGAAACAAAACCCATTACCATGGAGTAGATTCCAACATGAGTCAGAAAAAAATGCCCCAAGGTCCCTTTAATAATAAGAAAATTCACCCCCTGTCCACATTTTAGCACACTCAGGGGATTTTGTAAGAGGTAGTTTTTGCTAATGAGGCCTGGTGATGCATCAGTTAAAGCGATGACTGCTAACCAAAAAGTCAATGGTTCAAACCCACCAGCCTCTCGAAGGGAGAAAGACGTGGAAGTGTGCTTCCGTAAAGATTTATAGCCTTGGAAACCCTATGGGCCAGTTTTACCCTGTCCTACTGGGTCTCTATGAGCTGGAATCGACTCCATGGCAGTGGGTTTGTTTGTTTGGTTTTTAGTTTTTGCTAAACCCGCTGCCATTTTGGAGCCAATTCTGACTCACAGTGACTCTATAAGGACAGAGTAGAACTGCCCCATAGGATTTCCAAGGCTGTAATCTTTATGGAAGCAGATTGCCACATCTTTCTCCCCTGGAGTGTCTGGTAGGTTCCAGCCACTGACCTTTCAGTTAGTAGCAGAACATTTAACCACTGCACCACCAGGGCTTCTTACAGTTTTTGCTAAGCCATCAAAAAAATAATGTGTTTACACTCTTCCTTCTGGCAATGAATGTACCTGTACATTTACACTACTAAGGGAAATCTCTAAAGTGCTTACCAGTAACCAGTAACTACTTGATTCTGACTCAAGGTGACGCCATGTGTGTCAGAGAAGAACTGTTCTGCATAAGGTTTTCAATAGGCTGATTTTTCAGAGGTAGATCTCCAAGCCTTTCTTCTGAGAAGCTTTTGGGTGGACTCGAACTGCCTATCTTTTGGTTAGGAGCCTAGCGCATAGCATAACAGTTTGCACCACACAAAAACCCATTGCCGTTGAGTCGATTCCAACTCCTCACACCACCCAGGGACTCCCTAAAGTGCTTATTCCCATGATAAAGCAAAATATGCTTCATGGTGACCTTTGGCCTTCAATGTGTAGTTTACCTGGAAGTTTAACCTCAGTAGGCACTTAACTTGGGGAAGGGGGAGGAATGCTGTATGGCCAACAGACTCATGAATGGGAAATGATACAACATATGACATAATCTACCTTCTCCTCTTTGGTTCATAGGCATTAAAGACTTGGTTGTAGGGCTCTTATCGAGGATTCTTTCCTGTTCCTATTCCAGAGAGATTTGTTTGGGGCTTTTAAAGGTTATAATGGGACAAGTTATCAATTTATTCAAATGGGTCCACTAGGTGTAACAAGTGTCATAGTCAATCGTACTAGTTATTGCACTAAATGAATTCCTTGATTGTTCTACTAGTCTCATAAGGGATAGTATTTGTAAGGGTTACATGCAATTCTCAATCAATTATATTTTCATTATGTCATGACTATTGATTTTTGCTATTGGAAAACATGTTCCTTTAAATTTGACACAGAGGCAGTACAAAGATAATAAATTTGTATTTTCTCTCTTAAATAAGAAGCTGTATAGTAAAGCCCTCAAAGTCCTAGCACTTCTCACCCAGGAGTTCCAGGAGAGAATAAATGCCCTAAGGTACTTATTGTATATAATGAATTAACTCTCCATTTATGCATCTAAAATGATACTAGCTATGCATAGTTCAAGAATTGAGAAAACAGTCCCTCAAATAATTTTGGCCTCTATAAAACTAAAAATCTTAAAGTTTTCTCTTCATAGTATGTTCTATGGAGGTTTTTTTTTTTTTTAATGTCTTTTCATAGAAAAATTTTTCATTTTGATTAAAAAAAAACAGGATTAACGAATAACAACACAATACGGGTTTCTTTAACTGGTGCCGTTTTGCAAAATGGTCTTCATGATGTCTAATGAAAATTTAACACACTTGAAAGGGTGACATGGTGAAAGGTATGCCTTCCATTTTACTACTTAGGAAAATATACATATAAAGTTTTTGATTCAACTGATGGTCAGAGATCACAAGGAAGAAAAGAACTTTCAAATTCTTGGCTAATTGAAATCAGAGAGATACCAGTCGATAAAACTTCCCCTGTAGTCTTAAATTATTCTGCACTCAAGTATTTAGAGGTCAGGCTTAATCTTACAAACTCCAGGTTTCTGTTGCCCGTGGAAGATGAAGGGGAGCTCCGGTTTATTTCGTGACAACCCTTGGGAAGGGTTACATGCCAAAAGGGACTTAATTTTGCCCCCCGCCCCAATTCCTCCATTAGTGGCACCACCCCGGTAACATGCGGCCCTCGGTACACCATGATGCGGGCAACTGGGCAGCAGGAGCCCACAGGCTAGGTGTCCGGGGACACAGGCAGGGACAGATTACCCAATGAGCAAGGTAAACCGTGCTTAGGGCATCAACAAAATAAGGGCACCTGTTGTCCAAAGCAAACACCCATAGATGCCAAGAACACAGGGCACAAGGAAAAGCAAGCACCACAGTGGAAGGAAACTGGCAGGGCACTAAAAGAAACTGATACCAACTCCAGTGTGTGAGAATGTGCTGGCCAGAAATAAAGTTCATGCAGGTCACAAGGGCACCCATTGCAAAATTGTTTAAGTTATGAGGCCCCTACCACTTCTACACCTTCATTGACATCTGTCTCCTCCAGTCTCCTCCAGTGTAATTGAAACTCTTTATCTTGGTGGGTATCTTGGGAATATACTATTTCTTTCTAATAAAAAAGAGATAGGGGTGGACTGTCAAGTCTAACTCTTGCTACATTAACCCAATATGCAACTGGATCCAACATGAGCAGTTACTGGGCAAGGATGGATCATATTAATAGATAACAGGTCTCTGATCCATTTTGAGGGAACGGTCTTGTACATCCACATCTGCTGATCCAGCAGCTCCAGCAAGGAGGGCCAGCAATGCTCTTTGCCATGATACGAATACAAGGGTACGCGCTTGCACACTTCCTGGTAAACAGTCAATGGGAACACCAGTCCCAGATCACATGCAAAAGCAAGGGAACTCAAATAAGTCAACCATTGCAATGAATCCATTCAAGTTACTTTTTAACTATACAGCATTTATGTACACAGTTATGTCCTAAGTTTTGTAAACAATAATATTTATAACTTTAAAATGTTTGGCATACATGCAGATGCAATCCAACATACATTTAATATAACACTAACATGGGTAATAATATAATAATAACATAGCAAATGTCCAAGGAATACTGGAAATAATAGTGTTTAACATGAAAAGTTTTATTTTGTGTATCAAATGGATTTGGGGTTTTGGGGGTTTTTGGGGGTTTTTTTTTGTCTGTTGCACAGGACACAGTGCTTGATATTACTTTATATATATTAATAAATGAGATGTTAGGCACATTAAGAGGACGCAAGTTTCAATATTTATTGTGCAAAATACATTTCTCTTTTGCAACAATGGGTGTGTTTCTAAATTTGTCTTTCAAGAAAGCAATAAAGGACGTTTATCAGAACATTACACGTATATTTACATATCTTTGTGTAAGGAAATTGATCAGTTCTTCGAGGAAATAAATTAAATGATATTTAGATAATAAAAATTATACAACTGTATTTTATTTTTCATTTCCCTTCAGACTGACTTTCTTTTAAGAAATTGATTGATATTATTATGTCTCACAAAACAAAATTGCTCTTGAGAAGTAGTGCTATTGTTACATCAATTTATGTTCATACCTCCAAATATGGGAGTTGAATAATTCCACAAAGAAAGACAATGTACATTTTATAAATTTTGTATACAATGACAATTATATTTCCCATTCCATTTGGGACCGATCGGTTATAACCTCACTTTCAGTTCTCTCTCATCAACCACATAAAAATGCACCAGTGGCACTATAATCACGTGACTCACGACGTATCTGGTCCTGTCCTGCATAATGCATCTTCAGATTGAGCGTATCCTTATATTTGTATCATGCTCTTTGTGATTGATCTTGCCCCCATCGGGTATCAGCAATAGTAGTCCAGTGAACCATAAGGATGCAGAATCAAAGGATGGAAAGTGAGTGAATAAGTTTTTAAGTATGATTTCAAGACAGAAAACACTCTGCGAAGCGCCTGCCAACAAACATCTTATGACAAACGAATGAAATTATCTCCAACTGCTTAGTAAGTACTATTTCTTTTGACTATCTCAGTCCCGAAGAAAAAAATTACATGTTCCAAATCAATTTTTTACTTAGTAATTTTCAACTATATTTTTGGTGTTAACATCCAAATTCAAATGTAAATTTTATTTTATAAATTTTCCTTGTGTTATAAATTTTATTTATTTTAAATTATTCAAATTTATTTGTTAAGGTAGAACCAAATTTAAAAAGTGACAAAATTTTATATTCAGGTAAAATGAAACAGCAACAACAAAGTGGAGCACAAAAACGAAAGCTCACAGAAGATAAAAAGGATCTGTGAATTCCTAAAGACAATTCCAAAATTAACTTCCTTTTTAAAACGTAATGAATCAGAAGAGAATTCTTTCACTGAATGCTTTAGTTCAATGGGTACAAATCATCATACTACTACTGCTGCTGCTGAAATTACTAACAGCAATATGAATATAATAAAATTTGTTCCAAATTCTGCATCCACTCCTTGCTGTAAAAAAAAAAATAATGGTGTAGAAAGTGAAACTATTTTAGAATCCGAAATTCTCACATCTGTAGACCCCATAAATAACAGAAATACAGATCCTGCTTTGTGGAATAATTTTTCTTCTAATTACATAAATTATTGAGTAGAAAAAGGGCCAAGTGATTTTCAGCATTACTGTGGACCATTTGAAAATTCATGTTGAAAATTTCTGGATGGTAAACAAATAAGGTGCTATAGCCAGTATATCTCTACAGTGCAAAGCTAATGATGAAAATTATAAGAAGGAGTGGCTACTGTATTCTCATCAATCAACTCTGTATATTATTTTGTTTGCAAACTATTCATTCCTAAATCATTTAATTCTCAATTTGCTGTGGATGGATTTAGCAGTTGGCACAACTCTAATATTACTGATGAACATGAAGATAGTTCAATTCACAGAGATTGTATGTTGTCATATTTAAACCAAAAACATGGTTTTGGCTCAACTTATGAACTAGAAACACAAATTAATGAAGATCATTAATGCTGGAAAGCTGTTTTGCAACGTGTTGTTACTGTCATTATAACAATCGCTGAATGTGGACTATTCTTTTTTGAGGAAGAAATGAAGTGTTTGAGTCCCCATAAAATGGAAATTTTTTTGGTTTACTTGAACTTTTGCTGAGTTTGATCCATTTTCAGCAGGTCACACCTCAAAATATGGTAACACAGGAAAGGACAACCCACAGTATATGTCTAAAACAAAGAATTAATAAACTTAGTAAGTGAGAAAGTTCTATCAACTATTTTCAGTGAAATAAGGATAGCCTGATATTTCATTTTGTCTGTAGATTTCACTCCTGATCTTTCTCACACACATCAACTAAATATTGTTTTAAGATATGTACCTCCAATAGATGGAAAACCTGTTGAGCGATTTATCACATTTACTAGCTTAAAAAGTCCTGCCGATGAAGAATTGCAAATGAAGTACTTCACTGTTTATGTGAAGTTTACAAAACTGATTTTTCTAAGCACAGAGGACAATCCTGTAACAATGCTGCCAATACGTCAGGGTGTTATAAAGGCGTTGTTGTTGTCACATCTCATCAGGTCAGTTCCAACTCCTAGTGACCCTATGTGCAATAGAATGAAACACTGCAGGTCCTATGCCATCTTCACAATCCTTGCTATGATTAAGCCCATTATTGCAGCCACTGTGTTAATCCATCTCATTGAGGGTCTTTCTTTTTTTCGCTGATCCTCTACTTTACCAAGCATGATGTTCCTCTCCAGGGACTGGTCCTTCCTGATAACATGTCCCAAGTATGTGAGATGAATTCTCACCATCCTTGCTCCCAAAGAGTATTCTGGCTGTACTTCGTACAAGGCAGATTTCTTAGTTCTTCTGCAAGTTCATGGAATATTCAATATTCTTTGCTAACACTATAATTCAAAGGCATCAATTCTTATTCGGTCTTCCTTATTCACTGTCCAGCTTTCTCATGCATATGAGGCTATTGAAAATGCCATGGCTTGGGTGAGGTGCACCTTAGTCATCAAAGTGACATCTTTGCTTTTAACACTTTAAATAGGTCTTTTGCAGCAGATTTGCCCAATGCAATACTATAAAAGCATGCAAAAGAAAATTTTATAACATAATGAAAATGCCATTTTCATACCATGTGCTGTGCATTCACTTAGAAGCAGCTGATTTTTTTTTCCTACTGTTCAGTTACTCTACACATTTTTTGCCACCTCTACTCACCAACGGGCAGTTCTTAAAACATACTGAGGCAATAACAGAGCATCAGAATGTCTTTCTAATATATGTTGGGAAGCACATGCTGTAGCAGTGAATGCAATTTTGGAATCGTATACTCAGATTCTAGATGCCTTAGAAAATACTGCTGAAGACCAGACACAAAAAGGAAATACCAAAAAAGAAGCTGAAAACATTGTCAACAAAATGCACACACTATAGTACGTATTTATGTTGGTTATGTGGAACAACATATTATAGCATTTTCATCCGGTGAGTCAAGCTCCCCAAGATTCAGAAGTAAATTTAAAGACATGCACAGATCTCTACCAGTCATTAACAGGGTATTTACATACTTTAAGAGAAGATTCTGAAAATTTCAAAAACACAACGAAACAAATACTGCCAAATACCGATTATCAAGCAGTTCACCGTGGAAGAAGCATTAGAAAGAAACAAGCAAATGACAGAAGTGCTCCAGAAATAGAGTGCCAGAGATCAATTTTGCATAACCACACACTACACATCACTGACACACTTGAATCTTTCATGAAAAGAAGTGTGAAAGTGTATGAAGTCCTTTCAAATAGATTTTCCTTCTTAAACAATGTGGATATACCTGATGAAGAATGCATGAAGGCACCCAAAAATCTAGTGCAAGGTTATCCTGATGACTTAAATACAAACCTTTACTGAGAAGGGCTACAATATTATTCTTTCATGAGAACTAAGTTTACAGATTCAAGAAAGGCAAATTTTACCCATGTAGGCATATATAGAAGATAAAATATAATGCGTATTTCCCAATATTGAAATTGTTTTATGCATATTCCTAATTTTAATAATACAAACTGCACAACAGAACACTCATTTTCATCCCTAAACAGACTCAAAAACCCTCAGCATACAACGATTCAAGAAAAACTCAATTCATTATCCTTATTATGTATGGAAGTACATATTGTTCGGCAGCTTAACTGTGACAAAAATCATGGAAGAATTTGTAAGAGTAAAAATAGGAATAACAATTATAACATGTTAAAGATCTACCGAAAAATAAAATATAGTAATTTGTTGCAATATTTGTTTTCTGATCATTAAATTTTCTTTTATGACATCTTTTCATTTGTTGATTTATAATGATAGCATTTATTACGAAACGAGCATCAAAATTGAAGTATGAGGCATCTAAACTAAAACTGGTGAAAGTCAATTTTTCGTTATGGGAGAACAACAGAACTTTACATCGACTGTTGAAACAACTAAGCCCACTGACTCATTTTCTTTGTTGTAGAATACGGAATATTCTTTTTGTAGAAAACGTATATAGCAAAACTCTTAGCATCCACTAAAAATTTTATAATCCAGCTCATCTCACTTTGCTAAAATGGCACACGTCACTTCTGTATTGTTGCTAATATTATAAATAAACAAGAAAAAAAAAAAAAAAACCCGCTGCCGTCGAGTCGATTTCGACTCATAGCGACCCTACCGTCTGAACGCGTGAGTAAACAGAGGAGGTTGCACCACAGATTATCAACGCTTAGGGTCCTCACACATCTTAATTATCCGTAGCAGGGCAGGTACCACGCAAGAGCTTGGCCGCAAGGAAGGCTGGCCTAAGGCAGAGGGAGAGTGGCCGGGGGACGCGGGAAGCGCTGCCCGGAGGCGCTCGCAAGCGCGGGAAGCTGGGCGGTGTCGGCCCCGCCCCGCCCTGTTCCTTCTCGTCCAGTCAGGTCCCGGCCAGTCCCGGCGCGCCCAGTACTTGTACTCTCCCCGGATCCCAAGCGTTCACTAATATGCCCAACGGAGGGATGGCTTCGGCCAGTGGCTCCGCACTTCTCCGTGGCCGCCTGTGACGTAGTAGCCTTCGACCAGGACCACACTGTATGCGGATAAGACCTGCCCGAAGCACCCTGTGAGTGCAGCCCCGGTGGCTGAGGCGAGTTTCTTTCCGGTTTAGTCGGTGGCGAGCGCTGTCTGGCGCCTGCATTTGCCTTGCTTTCCTCAAAACTCGGCATCCCACCTCAAAGCTGGGCGGAAGTTTGCGAGCCTTGGTCGCCGCCGGTTTTGCGAGGACCAGTTTTTTTGGTCCAGTTTTTAAGACAAATTCTAGAGCGATGGTAGGGAAGAAAAGGGGGTAAAGATCGGCAAAGGAAACGGGGGCCTAAGGCAGAGAAGGGGCGAGGCCCAGAGAAGTAGGGGTACCTTTTCCAGATCCCTGGCCTTGGAACTTCTTTGCAAGTCAATCTGGGCACCAGCAGGGCTCCGAGACAGCCACCTGGTTTGAGACTTGTACTTAACTTTGGCACCATCAAGCCACCACCTGTCAATTTTTAAACATTGCAGCCAGGGAAAGATTGTGTGGTGTATTGGAAAAAACAATAGCCCAGAAGTCATTAAGAGCTTCCTTAGTTCTAATTGTGCCTCTTGCCAAGGGAAGAAAATATATTCAACAGTTACTATGTTTGGGGGCCATGTTCCTATTCTAGCCAACAGCCTGTGAAGGTAGGGTCCTCCTTGAATTCTAACTTGGGAGGGGGCAATGGAGTAGATTTAGAGACTTGTGCTCTGAAATTAAGAGCCATGATGGTGCAGTGGTTAAAGTTGCTGGGCTGCTAATGGAAGGGTGAATGGTTGGAACCCACCAGCTGCTTTGTGGGAGAAAGATGTGGTAGGCGGCTTCAAAATGTGGCAATCTGCTTCCATAAAGATTGCAGCCTCGGAAACCCTATGGGGGAAGTTTTACTCTGTAGTCGGAGTCAGGCAACAGTTTACTCTAAAATAAGCTGCTGTCCGCCCCCCCCCACCCCCACCCCATTCCTTTGGTTTCGGGAGAAAACTAATTGTGAAAAGTTTTTCAGTCAGATGGCTAAGAATCAACCAGAAAAGAGTTGGCTATGAGTACAGTGGTCAGAGTGAGGACTCTGCATCCATCCTGTTTGGCTTAGAGGACCAGCTCTTCTGTTACTAACTCTGTGACCTTGGGAAAGTTACTTAACTTTCTGTTCTCAGTTTCCCCATCTGTAGAATTGGGCTAATAATCGGATTTTATCTCAAAAGGTTGATTAAAGGGTTCAATGTGTAAAAGATACTTGATGCAGAGAGTAGTGCCTGGTATATGTTTGCTTTTATGGTTCCCATCCAAACCACTTTGAAGCCTTACTATTTGGTACAGCTGGAGGCCATGGGTGGAGACATATGTCAGTGCCCAAATCAGTGTTTCATGTAGCTGTCAAAAGTCAAACTAAAATGGCTCTTGGAATTACTCATATGTTTTCTGTGCACTGATGCTAAAAAAAAGGTTGTACTTTTCCTGCTATTATACTTCTCTTCTTTGCTGCTATACGGATGGTTTCCCTAGTCATACTGAGAGCTGAGAAGGCTTTTCTTTACTTGCTGCTCCTTTGACCAGTGCTTCCCCTATAGGCCTCTGATTTCCTTCCCTCTGTGCCTTTCAGATCTCCTCCTGTTTCGCATTGATGTGTATCTCTGCTCTAGTCACCTTTGTTTGGAGGGAATATTGTTAAACCACTGTCATATTGGGGCCAGTTTTATGCATCTGTGTGGGAATAAAATTTCAAAATATAAGATCTTTGAGGAGAAAGCTTCTTTACTTACCAGCCTTGAATATAAGTGATGTTTAAAGGTTGAAAACAGTAACTTATGAGTTTTGGATCATGTTTGGTTCACAAATGTTTTATTAAGCATCAGCAGTGTACCAAACACCATACTAGAATTGGGAATACGGAGATAAACAACGTGCAGGCCTTCAAGCTTCAAATAATGAGGGAGAGAAGCTGAAGAGTTAGTTTCAGTCCCCTGCAGTAAGGCCAGTGGTTCCTGGACCTTGCTACATACTGTCACCTGTTTCTGGAGGGTCTCCTCCATCACTCTAACTCCTCATTTTGTCAATTCTCATTTTATATATGGTTCCCTTTGGGAAGTTTCCCCTAGCTGCCAAGAATTTACCCCTCCACCTCTATCCCACACTTAGGTCTTTATAAAACCTTTAATTTCCCACAGCACTTACCCCACTGCATTATAAATTCCTGTTTATTTGTTGGTATATTCCTCTAGAGCAATGGCTCCTTGATATCATTATCTATGGCTGTTTATTAATTTCCTGTTTACTTTTGGACTATTTCCCTAGAGTGATGGCTCCTTCGTGTCAGTATCTGTGACAGTTTATTGTATGTTCTGTGTGCTGAGCTTAGTGCTTGGCACATACTGGGTCCAATAAATAATTGTGGAATGATTAATAAACACTAGGCATTTTAATAAGTGAATATTCTGCTGTTATCCATAAGGTTTTTGTTGGCTGATTTTAGGAAGTAGATCACCAGGCCTTTCTTCCTAGTACTGTCTGAATCTGGAAGCTCTGTTGAAGGCTGTCCACCATGGGTGACCCTGCTGATATTTGAAATACTAGTTGCATAGCTTCCAGCATCATAGCAACACACAGCCACCACAGTAGGATAAACTGACAGATGGGAAAAAGTGTGCAGCAGGGTTGCATCCTCTCACCTTACTTTCTCAATCTGTATGCTGAACAAATAATCCAAGAAGCTGGACTATATGAAGAAGAGCATGGCATCAAGATTGGAGAAAGACTCATTAATAACCTGTGCTATGCAGATGACACAATCTTGCTTACTGAAAGGGAAGATAATTTAAAGCATTTACTGATGAAGATCAAAGACTGCATCCTTCAGTATGGATTACACCTGAATGTGATAAAAAACAAAAATCTTCACAACTGGACAGATAAACAACATCATGATCAATGAAGAAAAAAAATTGAAGTTGTCAGTAATTTCATTCTACTCGGATCAACAATCAACATCCATGGAAGCAGCAGTCAAGAAATCAAATGACATATTGCGTTGGACAAATCTGCTGCAAAAGACCTGTTTAAAGTTTTAAAAAGTAAAAATGTCACTTTGATGACTAAGGTGCTTCTGACCCAAGCCCTGGCCTTTTAAGTCTCCTCGTATGCATGCAAAAGCTAAACGGTGAAAAAAGAAAACAGAAGAAAAAATTGATGCATTCGAATTGTGGTGCTGGCAAAGAATATTGAATGTACTGTGGTCTGCCGAAAGAATGAACAAACCAGTCTTAGAATAAATATAACCAGCATGCTCCTTAGAAGTGGGGATGGCAAGACTTTAGCTCGCTTACTTTGGACACATCATCAGGAAAGACCAATGACTAGAAATGAACATCACATTTGGTAATGGGTCAGCAAAAATGAGGGAAACACCCAGAGAGATGGGTTGATAGATTAGTCACAAGAGTGGACTCGAATATGCCGACAATCATAAAGATGATGCAGGACTGGCAACATTCCATTCTGTGATGCGTAAGTTCGCACTGAGTCAGAGCTGACTAGACAGCAACTAACAACAACAATAAGTGAATATGCACGTACAGTCACTGTTCTTTTAAGCGCTCTGCATATGTAGACTGATTTAATTCTTACGACAACCCTGTGAGGTAGATGTTATTATCATTGTAAGCTCCACTTAGACACAAATGAGGCAAAAAAGGTTAAATTACTTATCCACGGTCACCCAGTAAGGTGGCTGCAGGTTTTCTGCCCCTCACCACCGTGTTTTATATGTGCTGTCATAAGGCACAGAGAGAGGCCTGGAGTAAGGGACACTTGAGCTGGGTCCCAACAAAGGAGTTGGAGTTGCAAGCGAGGAAGTGGAGAGGGGCACTTCGGGCAGAGGGAGTACAGCAAGAGCAAGGACATAGAGGTGAGAATCAGCACCATGAACTGCTGGGTTGTCAAGCAGAAGGTGAGAAGTAGCAGGAGAAGATGCTGGAAAGGTCAGCGGAGGCTGCATCATGGGGTGGGGGGCATGTGTGCCACTCACTTCAATCTCTTAGACGTTTAATAAATGCAGAGTGTTGTTTGAACTCAGAACTAAGTCAGGAGTATCATCCTAGAGGAGTGTCAGGAGTGTCATCCTAGACGAGATGGTGCCATCTGTGTTTTCCCAGGGTTGTGGACTCAGAAGTCTGTGGTTCCAGGCAGTTAAACTAAATGCATAAGTGAGATGGCAGGGTGGGGTATGAGGCAGCCAGGAGAATGTGTGCCTTTTCTGAAGAGCAGCCAAACTTAGCTCCTGCCAAAAGTTGCCACGAGAAAATAGGGGCTCAGTCCTGGCAGATCATATTTTTTAAAGACAAGTCAGAAATCTGGACTTGTGTGTGAAGTCTACCCATTCCTAAACATTAGCTCATTTATAGATAGGGATTTTAGGGTTACCAGAGTTAGCAAAGAAAAATATAGGATGCCCAGTTAAGTTTAAATTTAAAACATTTAAATTTATTCAAAATATTTTTAGTGTAAGTATGTCCCAAATATTGCATGAGACATACTTAATTAAAAAAAAAAAAAACTGTCGTTTATCTGAAATTTAAATTTAACTAGAAATTCTGTATTTATTTGGCAACTTTAAATGGGACCCAAGCAGTATTATTAGTGTGCTGTTGTTGTTGTTGTTAGGTGCCCTCAAGTCGATTCCAGCTCATATAGCAACCCTGTGCACAACACAATGAAACACTGCCCGGTCATGCCCTACCCCCACAATTGTTGTTAAGCTTGAGCCCATGTTGTAGCCACTGTGTCATTCCATCTCTTTGAGGGTCTTCCTCTTTTTCGCTGACCCTCTACTTTACCAAGCATGATGTCCTTCTCCAGGGACTGGTCCCTCCTGATAATGTAGTCTCACCATCCTTGCTTCAAAGGAACATTCTGGTTGTACTTCTTCCAAGACAGATTTGTTAGTTCTTTTGGCAGTCCATGGTATATTCAATATTCTTCACCAACACCACAATTCAAAGATGTCAGTTCTTCAGTCTTCCTTATTCATTGTCAAGCTTTTGCATGCATATGAGGTGACTGAAAACATCATGGCTTAGGTCAGGCACACCTTAGTCTTCAAGGTGACATCTTTGTTTTTTAATACTTTAAAGAGATCTTTTGCAGCAGATTTGCCCAATGCAATGCATCTTTTGATTTCTTGACCGCTGTTTCCATAGGTGTTGATTGTGGATCCAAGTAAAATAAAATCCTTGACAACTTCAATCTTTAGTGTGATACAGGGAGAGAATAAGTGACAGTTGAGATTTCAGAGATGAAGACGGCCAGCCATGGTGTATCACACCACCACGAGTTGCCATGGAGTTGATTCCAACTTATAATTCCCACGGTGACAGAGTAGAGCTGTATTTCATAGGGTTTTCAGTGGTTGATTTTTCAGAAGTAAATCACCAGGCCTCTCTTCAGAGGTGCCTCTGGTTGGACTCCAACCTGCAATGTTTCAGTTAGCAGCAGAGCCCATTAATAATAGCAATACTTAATTGAACTTAATCTGAGCCAGGCACTTCTCTAAGCACTTTATATGTATTAACCCCACGGTACTGGTTGCTTACAAGGCGGGGATCATTAATATGTACTTTTTATTGTACATAGTACTTTCTACCTCAGTGATTAAATACATTTTTTATTGATTTTCTTTTAATGATGGAATGGAAATCCACATAACGTATAGGTTGGTGGTTTTCAATTCTCTCTGGGCTTAAGGAGTCCTGTACATGTCCCACCTGGGCCCCCTAACCTGTGTAGGCTTAGAGTTTCTGGGCTATTGGAAGTAGCTGATTTTAAGAAGTGACACCTGTGAGTCTGAGTCACTGCCAGGGTTGAGAACCGTTGATATACAGTACTGATATAATGTGGGTCTGTTAACAGTTGACCTGGATTAGGGTCACATTTCATTGGAAGGGAGTACATATTCGGTGATTTTAATTAGCTTTACAAATGAGAACAGCTCTATTTGACAGGGAGCCCTTGCTTTCTCTACACTCATCTCCTGACATTCACGTTCCAACCCCCAACTCCAGCCATGTGGGTCCTTCTATTTGTGGACCTTGGTTGCCCACCACCACCCTGCTCCCCTGTTCACTCAACTAACTGCTACATCATTCGATGTAAACATCACCGCCTCCAGGAAGCTTTTCCTCACTCCCTCTGCTGCATGTTATATCCTTTTCCCTTTTGCAGTATTTCACATTATCAAAACCTGTCATGGGTTAGCATCCATAGAAGAAGGGTCAGATAGCTCAGTCTGTCTGCTTGGGCACTGTTCTGTATGATCCAAGACCACCAGTCTGCCTCAGATTCAAGTGCATCTGACGCAGACTTAAGAAGACTCTTCTGAAGGAAAGTGGGGTAGGGCTGAGGTGGACCTTCATCCACCTTTTGTCCACTTTTTGTTTGTGTGCCTGTTATTAAACCAAACCAAAAAACCCAAACCTGTTGCTGTCAGGTTGATTTCAACTCATTGCGACCCTATAGGTAGAGTAGAACTGCCCCATGGAGTTTCCAAGGAGCAGCTGGTGGTTTCGAACTGCTGACCTTTTGATTAGCAGCTGAGCTCTTAACTACTGCGCCACTAGGGATCCATGTTGTTGTTAGGAGCTGTCAAGTCGATTTTGACTCACAGCCACCCCATGTGACAGAGTAGAACTGCCCCATAAAGTTTTCTAGGCTGTAATCTTTATGGGTGCAGATCGCCAGGTCTTTCTGCCACTAAGCAGCTGGGTGGATGTAAACTGCCAACCTTTCGGTTAGCAGCCGAGTGCTTAACCATTGCGCAACCAGGCATAGTTCTTTAAAAAATTGAACCAGCTTTTTAAAAAAACAGATATTTCACTCAAAATTCTAGGATTTTTTTTTTTTTTCTTTTCTTGAGAAATCAGAAGATCTGTCAACACTGGTCAGTCTTCTGAGCATGTCAGTCATCAGCAGAGGCTTCCTTTTTCCTCTTCCTCAGTTGCTTTTCTTCAGGTGGAGAAATAAGAGATAGTTCCTGTGTCTGACAGAGGCTGTGTGATTCTTCGTTTAAATCACCTGCCTGGTCCCCGTGTGTATTTTCATGTTATGACTCCTTTGGATGGGACCTTTCTAGCAAGGACAGATGTAGTGGTGCATGATCGACATGTTTCTTGTTTGGGTGGTATGTTATATAAGTTTATAAAGCTTTGTCAAGCCTTAATCATGACCTCCAGTCAATTCGAACTTGGGAGTAAGAGTCATAATCGTCCTTGATTGTATAATTGTATACTGATGATATAATTTTGGAGTATAAGAAAGATGTGACAATTACCTGGGACTCACAGGGTTTGATAAATTGCTTGTGAATGGGGACTCAAACTGCAGAACTTCACAATTGCAGGTATTCCCCTCCTATATGTTTCTCCTACTTGCCCTTATCAGTGATTCTATTAGATTTTCAGGTTTGTGAAATTAAGAATGATTAGTGAATTTTATATTTAATATATTTTTTTCTTCCCCTTATTTGTAATTCATCTATAATAGTTTGCTCAGTTCCTGGTAGAGGAGAATGGGTAAGAAGGAATTACTCACTGTGACCCCAGAGGACTGGGGTTTCTGGTAAGTTTTTTTTTTTTTTTGTCCTTTTTTAGCAGTTCTCACATTCCTGCTAATTTTTAATTGTTGCTGATGAAATTTTAATGCTTAATATTCTACGACGGCAAATGGCAAAATGTGAAATCAAGTCAAAGGGCAATATGCCTTCTATACTAAAAGTTTTATGTTTATTAACGTCTTTTCTACTTTAAACAAGTTTAGACTTGCTTTATGAAATATGAAACTAAGCTAAGAACTTATTTGACTAATTTGGATATTCTGGTATGGTTTAAGTTTGTCATAATTAAGAGTTTCAGAGGTAAGAACTGTCTCTAAAATTTACATCTTAAAGGGAAAAAAGTTGGTTTTATCCTTCTGAGCCCTGGTGGCACGGTAGTTAAGAGCTCGGCTGCTAACTAAGAGGTCAGCAGTTCGAATCCAACCGCAGCTCCTTGGAAGCCCTATGGAGCAGTTCTACTCTGTCCTATAAGTTCTCTATGAGTCAGAATCCACTCGATGTCAACAGATTTGGTTTATTACTCTTCAGATTAAGAGGAGAAATCATTATGTTTTGAAAGAGTGTCTTAATTAAGACATTTGGTTTTCTGTAATTTGGATAGACATTCCTAGTCTAAAACTACTTACTCCTTGATTTAAGAATGTCAATTTGCTGAGACTTTCCTTGCCTTTTTTGTTGTTGTTTATTATTTATTTAAACAACATCAACAAATACAAACAAAAATCCTGTTAGGTGCTTTATATTGTTCAGTTTAAAATTTATAATAATCCTAAAACACATGAAAAATTCATGAGTAGTAATTCTAGAGCAATAATGTTCATCCCTTATACATTGCTCAGATGTTTGGTTAGTCCTTTTTTATCTATCCCTTTTGTAAAAGGAAGTAACAAACATTTTACTGTATGAAATTGTGGACTCTGGAAATTTTACTGTGGACCAAAGTAAATAATGCTTTTACAGTACTTTGTCATTTTTATTTAATTCTCTTGATATTTGGTGGCCATTATACTGTCTTGCTTTTATTACCCATAATAATGAATCTGTACCCACTTGTCTCCCCAAATCCCACAAGTTTTTTAAAATAAAGAACCTAAAAGTTAGTATATGACTTTCTGGTAATGATTTTCAATAATATGCCTGGACCAGAAGGCAAGTTCTTATAACCTGACCTAAACTGAGGCAAATTTTGAAGAGTATAGACAAGACTGACTAAGAGCTTAACTTGAGAAATATAAATATATGTGTGTGTGTGTGTGTGTGTGTGTGTGTGTGTGTGTGTGTGTTTATTTAATGGAAAACACTTGCAGATTTTAATCCAGGCACATGATAATTTTTTTTTTCCTCTTTGGGCTTCAGATTCCTCTTTTTAAAAGTTTAAAGGTTTTTTGAACTAACCATGCTGTCCTTGGTTTCTCTACGTAACAGTTTTCCTTATATATTTCTTATGTGACTGATATTTAATTTTAGAATTCTTAGATATTTTTACCTGTTTTGATTAATACATCATTCACCTGGGTGGGAAAAGCTGTTTTTAGCATTGTGGCTTTTTAAAAACATAGATTATTGTTTCTTTCTTTCTTTTTTTTCATAGAGACCAGAGTTTATTAGTGGGTACCAGGGGCAGGAGGGAGGGGAAAACGGAGGGTTATTGCTTATAGAGCACTGAATTTTGGTTTATGGTAATGGAAAAAAATCACATTGATTAAGGGTAGCATTGCACAGTTGATTAATGTAATTGCTGTCAATAAGTTGTACACCTGTAAAAAGTTGAATTGGCAAGAATTATGTAATAGATAAAATACAATAACAACAAAGAGCGGTTGCTGAGGCTGCTGTGTACACCATACACGTCATGGGATTTGGTTTCTTGGCTTGAACGTTTAGGGTCATGGTTTCATGGACGTCTCAGTTAGTTGGCCTAATATTTAGTACTTCTGTCCTATCTCCTAGTTCATTGTGTAGTGCCTGCGGTCTTAAAAGCTTGCAGGCAGCCGTGCAAGGTACAACAATTGGTCTCCATTTGCCTGGAGCAGCAGAGGAAGAAGGAGAGTCAGGAATAGGAGGAAAAAATGTAATGTATGGCTAATTTTCCATGAGACCAGAAGAACTGAATGGTGCCTAGCCACCGTTACTAAACATTTTGAGCTTAGAGTCTATAGAAGAATCCTGATCAAAAGGAAGAAAATGCAGAACAGAATTTCAAATTCTCATGGACTCAGACTTTCTGGAGCCATTGAGGCTGAATGAGTATTGCCCTGAGATAATCTTTAAATCTTAAACCAAAAATATCCCCTGAAATCTGCTTAAAACCAAACAATAGTCTAGCTAAATTAGTAAAGAATATCTGTCTTGAGGGTTGTGCTCTTTTTTTTTTTTTTAATATTTTATTGTGTTTTAGGTGAAATTTACATAGCAAATTAGGTTGCTATTTAACCATTTTTATACAGCTTTTTCTATGACACTGGTTACATTTCTCCACAATGTGTCAACATTCTCATTAATTCCTTTTTTTTTTTCCTGAACTAGTAGATTACACCGAAACAGCTTGGTATAGTGAAAATCAAGGGACTTGGAGCCAGACAATCCTGACTCATATTAATTCAGTTCTTTGCTGGATAAAGTGATTGGTCAGTTACCAAACATCTCCTATCGTTGGTTTTTTCATCTTTAGTGTGTATTTATTGGGGGCAGGGGGAGGGTGGATAATATTACTTATCTGCAGAGGAAATGAGAACTTACGCTAGCATGTATTTTTCTCTTCCCCTTATTCACGTGCCTTTGTTCCATTGTCACTAAGAGCACATAGTTTGCAAAAGGAGTAGTGTTGCCAGTGGATACTTGGAGAACAGTTTTTCTCTGTGCAGAGGTTAATGATTATAGGACTTGGTCTTTCAGAGTCTTGTTTTATTGAACTGAGCTCACTAATCACATCGTTCACAATGAAATGTCTGCCCCATAAGAAGAAACCAAGATGGAAGTAGAGAATTGAAGCTTTCATGTGATAAGTCTGTCTTAGTCATCTAGTGCTACTATAACAGAAGTACCATAAGTGGATGGCTTTAACAAAGAGAAATTTAGTCTCTCCTGGTTTAGGAGTCTAAAAGTCTGAATTCAGGGTGCTAGCTTCAGGGTAAGGCTTTCTCTCTCTGTCAGCTCTGGAGGAAGGTTCTTGTCATCAGTCATCCCTGGGTCTAGGAGCTTCTCTTTGCAGGAACCTCAGGTCCAAAGGATGTGCTCTTTTCCTGGCACTACTTGCTGGGTGGTATGAGGTCCCGCTGTATCTCTGCTCATTTCTCCGTTTTATATCGCAAAAGAGATTGGCTTAAAACAACCTAATCTTGCAGATTGAGTCTCATCAACATAACCTGCTAATCCCATTTTATTGACATCATAGATATAGGATTTACAACACATAGGAAAATCACATCAGATGACAAAAGGGTGGACAATCACTCAATACTGGAAATCATAGCCTAGCCAAGTTGACAGATATTTTGGGGGCACACAATTCAATCCATGACACAGTCTCAGAATTTTGGTGTTGTGAATGGCATTGAGAACAGCCTGCCCCAGTTAACAGCTGAACGCTAGACAAGCTTCACTGTGTCCACACAGTGGTCACTCAACCAATATTGGACAGTCAAGTGACATCAGCCCCTTGCCTTGTGGGTGGAACTGAATGAGTCCTCATTAAACCCATGAGTTATTTGATTAGACCCCAACCAAGTCTCATAATCGATATTTCAACTTTTGGAAAGAATTTCACTGTTAACACCCAAGAGGAAAGAGAAAGAGGAGGGAAAGAGCAAGGGTATATAACTGGAAATGAGAAACCTTCTGCTCCCGCAGGGCTCAGGATGGCTGACCATCAGGTTTAGACAGGTCACTGTGGTGTCACAGGCCAAGGGATAAGATAGAGGGCAGATTAATGAACCTTGAGAGGCTTTGCCCACTGTCCTGCATCTTGAGAGCCTTATAGTATTATGTGATCTTACAGCATAGCAAAGCATGGCCGGGGTGAATGTGGGATATCATCTCCCTTTTCCTCCAAATTCCTGGTTCTGTGCCCTGGCAAAAGCCATCTAACGTTTCACAGGAATGAAAAATGGTCTGAGATGTTCCCCCAAACAACTTAAGCTTTGAAAGAGTGATAAACAGGAAGACTGTGTCAACAAAAGTATTTTTAACTATGGGAAAGGACACAAACCAGCTCAGCCATTTTGTGAATTAACAGAACTTGGACTTCATTATACATTCTTAGTAATTTTATGGGAAGAGGTGAGGGATGTTAACATTCAAATGGACAGGCCCCTGGCCCCTGTGACATTTCTTTATTCAAAGTAATTCATTTTATTGGAAAACGCATTCGTTCATTCAACAAACATTCATGGAATACCTACAATATGCTGGACTCTGTGCTTAGTGGACGCTAAGGAACAACACAGACGTGTTCCATGACCTCGCAAACATAGCTAACAAATGAGGAAGAAAGGAGACTCAAAGTCAGGTAATTATAATACTGTGAGCAAGAGTAGATGTGACTATTTGAAAAGTACTTTCTGACATTAGATTAAAATCTGGCTCTACCTACTGGTTCCGTTGGATTCCTCTTTGTACCAAGAGTTCTCTAGTGGACTTTGAGTTTGAGTTTCCCCAAAAGCAGAATGGTTACTCCTGATCCTAGTAGGCAGGAGTGAGAGAGTAGAGAGGGTGAGACATGGAAGGAAGTAACATTGGGGCTGGATTCCACTGAGACTCCTTAGAAGAAGCACAGAGTTGTCCATTTAGGGGACAGGAGTCTGGGGCATTCGTCCACTTGCTCCCAACACTGTTGATTTATGCTACCCTCTGGGCCAGATGGGCTCCAGAGCCTTTGGGAGATGCGAATGACACAGGCGTGCTTGAGGTGGATGACGTTGTTCAGCTGGAATCAGAAGTAGACCAACACTATGTAATATGTGTCATCAAAGTTTCTGTCCAGGGGCAGTGAATACAAAAGTGATATACTTGCCCATGAAGAATTACACAGTTTAATTCTACTCCAGGGCCATACGGAATAAATCCAATCCCTCTCCTCTGTAAGACAGCAGAATGTATCTGTTGTATACTCCCGAGTTTTTCTAAACAAGCACGTCAGGTCCTCATATGGCATGGTTGTTCTCAGGTTGTACTGAAATTTTTCTGAAATTGCATAAAAATTGAGTGTGGTATTCTAGATGGGCCAGCCGGCACAAATATGGAAAGAGACCATGTCATGGAGCTTTTCACAGTGATCCACTGCTGGGTAATTTGGTTGTTTTGAGATACATTGACACTGATATTATAAATTGTGGTTTTTTTTCATAATCCACTTTATATTGGGATATAGTTTATCTTTAGTTTTTACATTTTTAAAAACGGTTCTTAAATATTTCTGAATAAATGCTTAACTTTTGGATATTACATTTTCAAATTCTTGTATGCTTTCAGAGCTTAAACTTTTTTAAATAGACAGTGGGCTGTAATGGAGCCATTTTGAATTGTAACATGGACTCCTTTAAATCCTTAAATAAAAATCTGCTGTCTCTTCAGCCAAACTTCTGTATATTTCACATAAATGAGGCATTAATTTAATTCCAATTTAAAACTTTGTTCTTTTTTAGGAAAATGTATTTATGATAACTACTCTGACCTGCTAGGAGCTCTTCTAGATACCAGGCTAGTGGACTCTAAAGGTGACTGTTGATTCATTTTTTAAAACTATGATGAATTTAGTCATAAATAAGAGAACTTAATTATATCTATCTTTTGAGTTGAGATTTTACTTAATTCCTTCCTTGTGGTTTCAGAGGTGTCAAAGGAAGAAAAACACTGGATTTGGTCAAAATATTTTTGGAAAATTAAATAGCAGTGACTTCCCTCATCCCCCGGGGATAATAAAACTATTCACCAGCAGGTGGTGCAAAAGTCTAGAAAAAGAAAATACAGCGCATGGCATCTGGAAAAAAATAATTTCTTGGTTTTATTGGCAGAATAAAAAAAAGTAATTAAGAAAACAACACATCTTTAAGCATTCTAAATAATACAAGACCAGGAAAATATGGTGAAGTTTTAAAATTAATCATTTTCAACTTAGTTTATTGCATATAAACTTTTTCTTTATATAATATCAAGATTAAACAGATCTCTGGTTATATCGATGTATAGCTAGAACTTAAAACCTATGAACATAAACCGATGTACTGTCCTTTGTGCATCTGTTGTCTTTTAGAATCACGATTATCAAGTTTGTAGTAGAATATCTGTAATGGTTTATTTTTTAATCAGAATTACACTCATGTGATGGTTTCTGTTGAGCACATACTTTTGGTATGTTTCCAGAAGTTTTTATTAACATGAGATGGAATCACTTTCTCATTTCATAGCTACTATAAGAAAAATATACAGTCTTTAACTATTTCATAGTTTATATAATTAGATACAACTATCTAGTGTTTTGTTTTTAAGGACACTGATTAATGTTTCCCAGGAAACAAAGGGTTATAGGATTATATGTTTTAATGTAATGTTTATTTGCTTTCTGGTTTTGAAAAATAACTCAATAAAATAATTTATATTTTGGATTTGGGACCTTCTTCATAACTCCTACTTTTAAGACACTTGCTACTGTTTTATATTGAAATCCAGTGTGCAGTGAATTAGAAAGTAATCAGCTTTTTAGACTTTAGGGCTTTGGGCCTTTTAGCCCTATGGATGCCACAGTACCGTAAATAATATATTCCGCTATCTCAAGAACTTTACATTGCAGTTATTTATATGTTTAAATTATTTTATAATTTTTAGACTTCATAATGAGTAAAAATTTTTATTTTATTTGAGCTGTATGAGCTACATTGGTATTCAGTCACCTATACATATATGTACACACATACACACACGTGTGTGTGTATTTGTGAAGTGGTAATTTTCATGGAAGATTTTGCTCTCTAGAATCACATTTAGATGAAGTTTATTAATCTATTACGTTTTCTAAAACACAACACTATTTTAGAATACAGTAATGTCATAATTGACAAATATTTTCTACTCTGCTAAAAGAATTACTGCGTGTATTACCTTTGGAACTTTTTTTTAGCAGAACAATGGTCGAAAAACATTTGATTTTTAGAAGGATGTAGTTGCTGCTATACAACAGAGTCATGATATGTCAGCTTTTAAAGGTAAGTAACGTGAAGAGAAACTTCCCACTAGATGTTTGTTAAATATTGTGCGTCTAATGAATTAGTTAGAAGCTGCCTGTTTTGCTATGTTCATTAATTAGGATTGAATTTGATCTTAACAAGTATCACTGTAAAGCTGGTACTGCTTACATTTTAAGAGGTTCTTTTATTCATGTCTCTTCGTGGCCATAATTGCCAGTATTCTGAGCTGTGTGGCTAAACTATCCTTTAGACACCTGCCAATTGGATCATTCTATAGGCTCCTTAGAATGTTCCAGTATTGCTGTTTCCTTGCTTAAAAATGAGGATTATAGACACCTGTAACCACTGATGTAGTAGTTACAGGCAGGTGGGGAAAGTGCCTGCTGGTGGAAACTCTGTTCTTGTTGCTGAAGGAACAGAAGTGGCTGACCCAGAATAGGGGCCAAGATATCACCAGCCCCACATCTGGTGTTTCACCTTCCCTTTCACAGGTTTGCTTGAGTTACATGGAGGTGACTGCTAAGGAATAAATAGATGCATTTATAGTATGTTGGAGCCCCTGGGTGGTACAAATAGTTATTGCTGTCAGCTGCTAACTGAAAGGTTGGAGGTTCAAGTCTACCTGTACATGCCTTGAAAGAAAGGTCTGACAATCTACTTCCAAAAAATCAGCCATTGAAAACTCTATAAAACACAATTCTACTCTGACACACGTGGGGTCACCAGGAGTTGGCATTGACTCAATGCCAACTTTTTTTTTTAATAGTTTGTTACCCCAGTGACATGAACCAGACTGTCCAGATTCAGCCAGTGGCTGATGGAGGCTCAAGAGGAGTATTTTTCAGCTTAGAAAAATGTTGCCTTTTGATTGACATAAAAAATACTTGCCTTCCTCTTAACATAATTCAAACTATCAAAATAATTTTAAATATTATGACTAAAAGCATGTCAAGGCAGTGGTAGCTGCAAAAGGTTTGTTCAAACTACATATTTTCTGCCACCTGCTTCATTCTCTTCCAGAAGAAAATCACTGTTTTGGGGTGATTGTCTCACTTTTCTATGCCTAGTCATCTGCTTATGACCCCAGCTTTTAGGTTACAGGTGGTTATGTGGGCACCTTTTCGCAGTTCAGCCCCTGGGTGGGGAAAATTGTTAACACGCTTGCTGCTAACCAAAAGGTTGACAGTTCAAGGCTACCCAGAGGTGCCTCAGAAGAAAGTCCTGGTGATCTACTTCTGAAAACGCAGCCATTGAAAATCCTGTGGAGTATAGTTCTGCTCTGATACACGTGGGGCCGCTACGAGCCAGAATCAGCTTGCTGGCAACTGGTGGTAGTGGTGGTTTCACAGTCTACACTGAGAGCCTGGTATGTGGAAATGCCTGTCCCTATAAAGGGGCATATCCATGACAACTGTAAAAGCCACCCACTACTTTATTGTTCTACTTTTTATTAACTTGTAAAATTAAAAGTCTGAAAAGAATAGTTGAGATAGCAAATTGCTGGTTTTGAATAAATTCAGCAGAAATCTATCAATGTTATTTTATTGCATTGTAAAAAAGGAGTAGATAAAACATTTTGTGCTTTAATAAGTGAAGCACGGCTTACAATTTTAAACAGCAATATAAAAATACAGTACAGAGCATAAATAAATAATGTCTTTTCATTTCTAGTCAGATTTTGAAACCCTTGATGTTAGTTATAATTTCACTGGAATGAGAGATACACTATCCATATGCTAATGTTCTGTAAACCCACAAAATCATATTAAATAAGATTCAATAGTAATTAAAGAAATCAAATTAATTCAACTTGTAGTAATAGGAAGACTAATGACATTATTTATTGTTTTTCTACAGAGTTTAAATCTGTATTGAGCACTTTAAATAAATAATAGGTTAGACACCTACTTCCAGGTTGTGAAGGGCATATAGAAAGCTTCTTTGCAATCACAGAAACGTTTGCAAATGTTCACAAGTACAACATCTTGCATTTCAAATTAATTTTAACACAGTATTTTGCTTTCTCATTAGAGCTTTAAAAAGTACATGTGCACCTATGTATATGAAAAAATCTTGATGAAAGGGGTCATATAAGCCTTAGAGTAATGCACCACCAGAAATATCTTAGGATATACAATGTTTTTTTAAATTTGAGTATTCAAGTATTTAAGTTTTTAAAAGTCATATGATACCTCTTGAATGTTTCCCAGAAGTTCTCATATTAATTGTTAGAAATAAACTTATTTTAAAAAGAAATGCTGAGTTTCTGAAATCAATTTAACATAATTTAAGGTTTTATTTCTATTTTCTGTGGTATTTTTTTTTTTAACTTAGTAAGATTTTTATGGTGAAATTGTTAAATATTGAAGGAATTCACAGAAAACTTTAAAAGTTTTTAGGCTTGCTGACTAGAAATTCAAGAGAGTCTTCACATATTGTTAGCCAGTGCTGCTCATTTTTTTCAGGGAGCAGATTTGTTGGTCTGATAACTCAAGTCTGTATTTTGGAAAACTAAACAAAAATTACTCACATTTTTTCAGCCTACATCTGTATGCATTTTGTGGGGTGGGGTGGGATTGGGGAATGCCTTTTCAAACAGAAGATTTAGATTGGCTCGGCAAGAATTTGCTCACATTGGAGCCACTAGGAATCCTGAGAAAGAGGAGTGGACATACTCAGTGGAGTACAGGCCATTAGACTCAGCATTGGGCAACTGGAGCCATACCTGGTCATTTTCTGAGAGATCAATTACTGCGCTCCCTGAAGCCTGATCCAGGTAGCCTTTAGTATATTCATCATAGGTGTACATTATGGGGGTGCCGTTCTTATATAGGCCAACCCAAACATGGGTCCCCTTCACATGCACGTTGTAGGAGAAATAGTATATTCCTGGTATCACACAGGTAAAGATTCCAGTTCTTGGGTCATAGTGCTGTTGCCTGTTATACAAAATCTTATCAAATGGGATGGGGGTGCCTATTGCTGGGTAAGCTTTGGAGAGAATGACAGTAAAAGCAGACACAGGCATTCCTGTAATACCCTGATTGGCACTAACAAGAGGCCTTCCAGAAAGACTGGGCCTTTGGCCTGCCTTTATGAAGGCCTCGGGCATGACTGCTTGTCCTGGGGGACCTGGAGGCCCTGGAGGCCCTGGGAGGCCAGGCTCTCCAGCATGACCTCTTGGGCCTGGAGGTCCAGCTGGCCCAGTTGGTCCACTGAGGCCCTTAGTTGCTATGCCAGCTGGGCCAGGAGGACCTGGATTTCCTGGATCCCCTTTAGATCCAGGGAATCCTGGAATGCCTGGTGGCCCAATGGGGCCTCTAGTACCTGGTATTCCAGGGGCACCTCTTGGACCAGGCTCACCATTATGTCCAGGCACTCCCTTAGCTCCTGCTGGGCCCACAGGACCTGGAAGACCAGGAGGCCCTCCAACTCCAGGATCACCTTTTGGGCCTGGTAAACCTGGGTTACCTTTAGGACCATCAAGACCTGGTTCTCCTGCATACCCTGGTTTTCCATCTAAACCAGGGAAGCCTCTTTCTCCCTTAGCCCCAGGGTGTCCAGCAGGCCCTGCTGGCCCTGTCTCACCTTTAGAGCCTGGGATACCATGGTTACCTGGGATGCCCTTTGGTCCTTGGGGTCCCATATTTCCAGGGGGTCCTGGCAGACCTGGTTCCCCAGGATAACCTGCTGGACCCTGTTCCCCTTTGACACCTGGACTCCCTGGAAGGCCAGCAGGTCCTCTTTGCCCTTTCAGGCCTGGAAAGCCTGGTTTCCCAAAGCCTGGAGCCCCTGGGGGCCCAGCTATTCCTGGAGCCCCAGGGTGACCTTTTGCTCCTGGAATTCCTGGCTGACCTGGGGCTCCAGTGGGTCCTGGCTTTCCAATGCCTTCTAGTCCTTGTTCCCCAGGAGGACCTTGTGGACCTGGTGGGCCAGTGGGTCCCCTTTCCCCTTGAAAGCCCCGATCACCTTTGATGCCTGGTTGTCCTGGAAGCCCATTTTCACCTCTTTTTCCTACTCCAGGAGGGCCAGGTGGTCCCACAGGTCCCTGATCGCCTGGAAGGCCCCTCTCACCTGGGCGGCCAGGAGCACCATATCCTGTTTCCCCTTTCTGTCCAATCATACCAGGGACCCCTGGTGCTCCCTTTTCGCCAGGAAAGCCTCTGGGTCCAGGGGCTCCTGTAGGTCCCTGTTGTCCAGGTTTTCCTGGCACAGAAAGTCCAGCTGGGCCAGGGATTCCAGGTGGCCCTGGTGGACCCTGGGGTCCTGGTAAACCAGCTGGTCCAATATCTCCTTTTGGCCCATATGATCCTCTTTCTCCTGGTTTTCCTGGGAGTCCTGGCACACCTGGCTTTCCAGTGACTGATGGTCCTGGTGGTCCTGGCAACCCCGGCTCTCCTCTGGGTCCAGGACTTCCGTAGCCTGGTTTTCCTGGTGGTCCAGAAGGACCTGGCTGTCCTCGAGGTCCAGCAGGGCCTGCTGGTCCAGGAATACCTTGCTCTCGTCTTACTGGTATGCCTAAAAGATACACCCAAAACACACACCCCGAGAAGGGGATGTCAGTAATATTACTAAGGATAATCACTGCTTCTCTAAATACGAATTGGGATAAAGCATTTCTGTCTTATTCAGTTCATTCAACAGCCTTTAGGCCGACCAGTCTTAAATGGTTTTGGAAGATACATTTTATTTTTTTAAGAAACATTGCTAGAGAAGATGATCTCCCAAGACCCTGGCTACAATAATACTTTCATTACACCCTAATGATCTATACAAATATGCTGGGATTGAAGAATTTGTTTAGAATAAGGGTGCAGTGAAGGTAGATTTATCACATTTGTTTTAGGAAAATCATCTACTTATAAAGGAAAGAAAAAAAGATATTTGACAGAAAAGGAATAAAAAGACAAGTGCAGAATAAATGGGAAAGTGTTGAACTATAACAATTTTCCTTCACGAAAGCTATCTATAAATCAAAATGAGAAATAGAGTTAATTCTAATTTACATCTGCCATAGCCATTTTGAATACAGTTTGGATTTAGGCTGATTTTTTTCTCCCCGACCCCAGTATATCCTGTGAACGCCTATACTCTCCATTGTTGTTGTTGTTGTTAGCTGCCATCAAGTCAGCCCCAACTCGTGGGGACTCCATGTACAATGGTATTGAATCATTGTGATCCATAGGGTTTTCATTGGCTGGTTTTCGGAAGCAGATCCCCAGGTTTTTCTTCCTAGTCCATCTTGCTCTGGAAGCTCCACTGAAACTTGTTCAGCATCATAGCAACTCAAAAGCCTTCACTGACAAATAGGTGGAAGCTGCACATGAGGGGCATTGGCTGGGAATTGAACCTGGTCTCCCACATGAAGACTAGAGTTCTACCACTGAACCACTCTCCATTACTGACTTAAAAATCGAAGCAAAGAATTAGGGAATTAGAAATAGTATTAAAGTAACAAGTGCCATAGGGCCACAAGTGTGAGTGAAGCACACAACTGCTCCTGCAGGAGCTTCAGCCACAAAGAGCATTATCAGGGCCTTAGGAGGTTTTCAAGTGCTGTTTTGGTATCTGGAAGGTGGAATGTCACAGGACATTACAGGCGTTAAGACATACCATTATGGAAATATTACTATTTCGAAGAATCTTTTGGCAGTAATCATAATCATCTACATAAAATATTCTATATTTTGCAGAATACTTAAATTGCTAGCAAAGATGGTAATCAAATTACATGATTTTTAATATCTACTTGTAGAATTTATATTAAAACCATTTTCAGTTTGATAAGTTTTCAGAAACATAGAACACTTGCTTATACCATTTAGATTTTTACACTGTCAGAAAATGTCTCGTAGTAATGATGTAGACTTACTAAATGTCACTGTAGTTGAATAGTTTGGTCAAAACCTGAAAATGACTCATAGCTATGACTTGTGAGCCACATTAAAAAAAATATGATTAATGTACTTATGCTCGATTCAACTAAATATTCAATGGTTTTAAAAATCAAAATGAAAATTAAATGGGAAGCAATGTTGAATGAATTGAAAATTGCCTTTAAAAACATATTTTATGGGTATGGTTCCCTTTAACTATTAGTTGTTGATAGAACATTGTATTTAACAAAAAAAAAAAAAAACTTTACTATTGATTGGCATTTAAGAAGTCAACCAACAGTAGTTGCTAATATTATTCTCTTGGGTAGAGATACTGCTGAGATTTGAAAAACATTTGGTGAGAAATGAAATATAAAATGCAGAGCAGGATCATTAAAATAGGTATGCTGAAATAGGAAAGTAATCATTTTAGACTAATTAGAGTTATATTTCAATTTACAAATATTTACAAATATTTAAATGTATGTGTTAATTTACCCATGGATTTTCAGAAAATAATATTAGGAAAAAGACTATGAGAAAAATTAATTTACAGAAATAATATCAATACATATCTTATTAATTGACTTTAGTGCACATGTATGATACATCTATCTATATGTAAACTGGATGTTGATATATGACAAATAGAGTAGATGAATAAATGAAGGATTTCTTTGTGGCTCAAATAAAATAGCACATTTTAAAAAAAGCATACTATGTTAGATGGATGTTTGCATCAGAGTCTTATTGTAAGGATCATGTTCATACTAAACATAATTGCCTTAATCTGATTGGAAATCTGTTTAAATGTTAAAATAGAGAGGAAAAACAAGTCTTAGTGAAAACAATTGCACTGGGCACCATGTGAGGCTAAGAACTCCAGTGACAGGGTGATCTCTATCACCTGGAATGTTGCTAAATGTGTCATCAGCCTCTCAGTGCAAGGGGGAATGTGGTTTCTGTTGAATCCTTGGGGTTCAGCTCCTGCTCATAGTTCACCATCAGAAATACTTCATATGTTCAAGATTAAGGTGACACCATCCTCAAGGAAAGACAAATACCCAGTAGAGAAGTTTCCTAAATGCCAATAAACTGAAATAGCGGCTGGCTGTGCCACCTGAGACTGCCCATCAGATGTGGAATCCTCTGCATCATAATTTATAGTGTGTTTTGGCTGAACTCTCTTTTAGCCTGTGTTGCATAGACGCGCCTATGAATTACTTAGGAACCTCTTTGTATTTATATCATCAACTTAGTGTTTTACTTGTATAAAGTGTGGCCTTTTGTCTTTGTTACAGCACATTAGTGCCTGCCTTTGGATGATAATGTATTTAAGTTTCCACCTTGCATTATCAAGTAGAGACTAAGGTAGATTTAATAGTTAAAATGTAGCTTCTAAACTTTACCATTTGTTAACAAGATATACATTTTCATCTATTCTGTAAAAATAGCCAAGATGAAGCAGCACATTAAAGTGGGGAGACAGAAATATTTGTAAGCTTCTAAAGTGGTACATTTTATTTTTAAGTTAAGATTATTTATTGTGATCTTGGTAAACAATAAAAAGTCTAAATTTGTGATCATAGAGAGTATTGAAGGAGCCCTGGTGTGCAGTGGTTAAAGCACTCAGCTGCTAACTGAAAGGTCAGCAGTTCAAACCCACCAGCTGCTCCTCGGAAGAAAGATGTGGCAGTCTGCTTCCATAGATTTACAGCCTTGGAAACCCTACGGGACAGTTCTACTCTGTCCTATAGGGTCGCTATGAGTCGGAATCGACTTGATGGCGCTTGGTTTGATTTTTGGTTTAGTGAGTATTGAATCCAGTGTTATTATCAAACATTTAAAATTGCATTTGTTACTTTAAGTAGTTGGTTTCCTTGTCTTTTGTACTTTTTCTCCTAACGTCTGTCTTTCTCTTATTTTTTTTTAATACATGCAAGAGTATATGTTTTGCTGTGAATTTATTTTTAAATATTAAGCTACCTCTTGTGAAATATTTTAAATTTTATCTTTCTTCTTAAAAAGACAGTCCCATGAGTTTAATTAGCTCAGAATAGCTGTTCCCAACCATTTATTTATGGTAAATATCTTTAACTTTATTTCGAGGATAAAATATATAACTATAATGAAAAAAAATAGGAAATTTGAATCCTACAGTAAGTTTAGATTACTCAGTTCAATTCAGTAGATGTTTTACAGGCAGTTTGTGTCAGATCTATTAAAGGGAATTAGTGAATATGAGACCTAATGGTCACTCTTCTGTGAGGATCTGTTAGAACTTTACATACATTGTCTCAGTACTTCTTCACAGTAACTGACTAAGCTGGACAGATGAGGAGCAGATTTAAGAAGAAAATAAAAACTTGACTAAGGCTACATCAACAGAAGTACAAATAAAAGTAATAGTAGAAGTAGTAGTAGCAAGAGTAGTAGTAATTACTAACATGTAAATAACCTATCCATGGTCATACGGCTAGTACTGGCAGTTAAGTCTGTGTACTTAACCACTACACTATTCAAAAATGTATAAATAATTGTGAGAATGGCTACTCCATTTGCCTATTAAATTTATTTGGGAGGAGTATCATGTTTTATTTGATAAGATTTAGTTTATGTAAATTTGTGGGCTAGTTGAATAGGTTTCAAAAGTAAATATGTTTTAAGTGTTTAGATACGTAAACTTGTTACTCTATATACTTGGCAGTTGTTTTCAATTAAAACATTTTAAACTTGGTTAATTTTGTTTGGATTAATATTTCTAGGTTATGAGTAGTTATTTGTGCAAAAGCATCATTTGAGGGGGAAAATGTCCACACATGAAAATTCTTAATATTCTTTAGGTATATCTTTCTACTGTATTTATTGTGCAAAAATAATAATGTTCTTGAATAGACCTACTCTTGCCACAAATCATTTTCTTGTAATAATTTGGACTAATTTAGGAGTATTAAAAATAATTTAACACCAGAGTTAAAATCATTTTGTTAACAAGGTCATTAAGATTGTAGAAAGCGACAACCAACTAGTTAACAGAGCAAAATACACGATTCAGTTTACCTTTACTCTTTATGACATAGGGAATGAAGAAGTGTGTCTTGGTGTTAGGTGGTGGGCCTTTTATGCCTGTGGGTGTTTGGTATCGCTCAGCATAAAACACTCCATGAACCAAGTTCAAGGCCATTAGCAGCAAAAAGGCTATTTGTGGCAGCATATTCTCAGATGAATTCTGAAAAACAGAAAGGAATAATTTCATACAGCTTTGTTATCTACCTGTTTCCTTTTTCTAATGTTGCACAGATAAATTCTTTATACAATTGTCTACTCTTTTTTTACCCTACCCTATGCTTTTTGAAAATATTCCATAAATTAATGACAGTTAACAATTTTTTATGTGAATATATGTTTTAGTTATTTTTAGAAACAACATTAAAGTAATCAAGTAAAAATGAAGTGATTTATAAAAAAGAAACGCAGGAACCATCATTGGATGCATGTATTAAATAGTTCAGGATCTCTGACATAGACTGAAATATCCAGTAGTTTCAAAATACACTGAAATTCAGATCAGTTTTAACAAATATGCTCATATTAGGACTATTTTATATAAACTGATACAAATTAAACCCTCTGAATGCATTTTTAATGGGAAGCCATTTTTTTTTTAAATAACAAAAAGAGAAATAGTTAATTTGTTGAAGCTTGTTTCCAAGCAAGATAACATATGACCAGTCAGCATCAAGCCATAGACTTACCTGGGTGCTCAGAATTCCTGGAGAAGGTCTCTTGACAGATTTCTGAGGCCTCCTCTGCCCAGGTGAGCAGTGCAGAAGATGCCCCGTCCAGAGCTGCCCTGCAGTATTTATACTGTTTTTCCCTTACTGCATGAGGTTACCCTGAGTTTAAGCTCCTCCCCTCAGAGGTGGTAAGCACTAATTATGGTGGAAAGTTCTATTGGGCAAGCATACAAGATGAGGCTGGGCTCTCCTTTTCTTTGTTTTCTTATTGAAAAATAAACGCTTTGTTTTAAATATAAATAGTTTTAACCTTGTACCATCTTTTTCTGTGATTTTATTTTAGAAGTTATTACTCAGATGTTTAGGCTGGTTCATGATGGGATGGTAATACTCCTTCTTAGTTTAAGAAACACAATCTTGTGTTATTAGGTTGAAAATATTTGGTAGTGTATATAAATGTAGGGAGAGTATTTACTGGTGCACTGGTTATTTAATCCATCATCTAAATTCTTCGGTTATTATATAGAGCCATCAATGGGTCCGTTAATATTCCTAAATTTTATTAAAATAGTTTACCATTTTTACTTATATTTAGGCTTGAGAGAAAGAAACAAAATGGTAAAAATTTTGGTATGCTTATTTCAGAATTTTAGTGTAAGCCCTCAGAAGTTAATAAGAGGAATTTTAAATATGATAAGATATTAAATATTTCAAATTTTTGCATGCTATGTATTTTGAATTTTTCAGACAGAGGCAAGACATCATTGAATTTGATAGTAGAGTCAGCAATATAATTACCCTGAAGGATTTAGATTATTCATTCACAGTACCATATTATGTTCAGTAAATGTCTTCATATTTTGTTGCTTAATTTTAGATTTTACTTTAGAGTTGCAGTAGAATTTGCAAAAACCCTTTAATTGATAATGTCATATTATGTTTACTTAAAAAAGGTTGCTGTGTTAATTTCAGAAGAAAAATTTTCTTCAAACTTTGCTTTCAGCTTTTTAAAAATATCATTGGTTTACCTTGCAATTTCCTTCAGAGATCTTGAGTCATCCCAATTGTAAACATTTTGTTTTTCCAAAGATGGAAGTAAACATTATCATTGTCACTTTCAGTGGTTAATATTCTCTTTTAACAATATTAGGAGACTCTTAAAATCAGTTTTCAGGATCCTAAATAATCTAATAAAGACAGGAAGTTCAGAGCCCAAATTTTATATCTTATTAAAATTTCATCACTTTGGATCTAAATCAAAGAGACTGTAGAGGTAAAGTAGGTGGGCAGGTGAATTCCATACATAGGCACGTATACATCATTTTTGTACCTCTGCAGAATTAAAGTAGTATTGACTCAAGATTGATCAATAACTAAAATAATTGAATGACCTGTAACAAAATTGAGGCCTGTTATTTTTTCCCTTCCCTCTCTCCTCTAGAAAATTTTTTGTATATATTTTAAATAAAGCCTTGTGTAACAACTTACAGAAATGTAAATAGATAATTCTTCTCATTGCCTCCCTAGGAATAGTGTGTTTAGTGTGGTTGCCATATTTAAAAGTCTACATGGTTATATATGTCTCTATATAATACTCCTAGATCCACATGAAATATGGCTTTTATATTAGTTCAGATTAACAAGAAAATTGGAGAGTTTATATTCTAATCATTCTTTCATCATTGGAAATTATATATTGAATTATTGTTGTTAGGTGCCATCGAGTTGATTTCAACTCATAGCAACCCCATATAACAGAGTAGAACTGCCCCATGGGGTTTTCTAGGCTGTAATCTTTACAAAAGCAGATCTCCAGGTGTTTCTCCCGTGGAGCAGCTGGGTAGGTTTGAATCACTGACCTTTTGGTAGGTAGAGGAGCAGTGAACTGTTTGAGCCACCAAGGCTCCTTATATATTGAATAGCTATTGTAATTATAACATATTCTACTACATCTGTAAGAGACCACAAAAGACTAGTGAGAGAAAATGGCTGCCCTCCATTTGCTTCTGATCCATTTGGTCAAGATTTTGAAAAAGTAGGTGTGCTCTTAAATGCTAGGCTGAATAATTTGTTTTGAAATAAATTATTAGAAATACATACTTTAGTTTTTTGTGTATATATGGATATGTATACATGCACTTATTTGTTTATAATAAATGCTGATACCCTGTTATAAATCATTCATGTGGAAGTTCAGAAGATTAATTCCTAGCTTTTAATACCTAAAGCACTACGCACCTGTGTAGACCGTTTGTTAATCTGTGACTACTCCAACCATTTTCACCTTAACCTCTCTGGATGTCTTTTTTTTTCACTGACACAGTGAAAAGGTTGCAATAGGTGGTTTCTAAGCTCTTCCTAGCTTTAAAATTAGATTATTCAAGATTATTCCTGTGCTTGAGGTATTCTGTTGTCTCCCATTGTCAGACTGTGGGCTTGGCTTAGCTCTGTTTAGTACTTGATATGTTTCAATATAACCTCTCCTTTTTGCAAGTATATTTAAAAACTCTTAGAGACAAAAAAAATTCCATACTAGGTGGTTGTATGCCTTCTGTTTTGTATATGTAAATATATGTGGGTATTTGCCATTCTTTATTCCCCATTAATTTTTGAAAATGTGGTATCTTTATTGGATAAGCCTTGGATGTTCTACCCTTTTTCCAAATAGTCTACTTATTTCAGCACAAGGTATATGACTGCTGTTTGCTTTGTTAGACATATGAGAAGCACTTTCTTGTCCAAAACAGATTGTAGAATCAGAATATTTGCTAGCCACACCCCACCCAATTGTGTATTTAAAACTATTTTTATTCTGAGTGTTTACTTGTAGCTGTTTGAAGTGACTAGTCTGTGGCTTTAGGATGAAACCCCAATCCACTTAAAACAGAGAGCCATGCTCTTTAAGCCTGGTAACCTGAGTGATTTTTATTTATATCAAATATGAATGATGTTTTCTGCATATCTAGCATTTAGCTGCTATTGAGTTCCCCATTCGTTTTCATTTTTTCTGGGTCATCATTAACTCACCAGGTATTTCTTGAGTACCTTTTATGTGTCTAGCACCAAGATAAATGTTAGGTGAATCATGCACAACCCTAACCTTAAAGAGTTTATACAGTGATTCCCAACCTTTTTCCCCACTCCAACAGTCCTGAGGGATATAATAAATACCCTCAATATTTGGGGGTTCATTAAAATAGTGGTGGTTCAAAGACTATATTATGAAACAGTTCCTCAGGTGATCATGATGGATTCCTAAGTTGGACTGTCTAGTTTAATATCAATGTTTTATTATCAGCTTGTTAATATTAGTGATAACAATTTTTATGATTTAATTTTTAACTGTATGATAGAAACTTTTAGTCTTATATAGAAGTAGAGAGAATAGTTACAGTGAATACCTATGTAGCCACCCTCCGGTTTAATCTATTCTCAACTCATTGCCACTCAATCCCCCTTCCATCACCACTCTCCAATATTTGAAGCAATCTTATTTATTGTACCAATTTGCCTGTGAATATTTCAGTATATATGTCTAGAAAATAAGGATTCCTTTTTCATTAAAACAATATCTTCATCATACACAAAAAATAACTACTTCTTAATATCATTAAATTCTTTAGTTCACATTCAGTCTTCCCAATAATTGTGTGTGTATATATACATGCACATGCACATAAAAAAATATAAATAACTAAACCCATTGCCATCGAGTCAGTTCCAACTCATAGCGAACCTATAGGACAGAGTAAAACTGCCCCATAGGGTTTCCAAGGAGAGGCTGGTGGATTCGAACTGCCAATCCTTTGGTTAGCAGCTGAGCTCTTAACACATATATATACATACATATATGTATACATGTGTGTACATACATACATACATGTAAACACACAAACATGCAGATATACACACATATCTTGTATACATATATATATACACACATGCATACTCATGTATTTTTAATTGATTATTTGTTCAAATTAGGTTCATGCATTGCAATTGATTGATATCTCTCTTAACCAAAACGAAACCAAACTCGTTGCCATCGAGTCGATTCTGACTCACAGCAACCATATAGGGCAGAGTAGACCTGCCCCATAGGGTTTCCAGAGAGTGCCTGGTGGATTCGAACTGCTGAACTTTTTAGTTAGCAGCTGTAAGCTCTTAACCACTATGCCATCAGGGTTTCTGATATCTCTCTTAGGTCCCTGTTAATCTAAGTTTCTCATCTATTTCTCATTTTTTCCCTCTGTAGTTTACTTGTTGAAAAACTGGGTCATCTATCCTGTACAATTTTCCACAATCTGGATTTTGTTGTTGTTTAACTTGTTTCTCTGTATCATATGTTTTATGTAAACAGTTAGATCTAGAGGTTTGATATGATTCCAGTTTGAGATACATATATACATACCCATGAATACTATTTTGGCAATTAGTGATGGTTTTTTTTAATTTAAATTATTATACTTTAAATGAAGATTTACAGAACAAACTAGCTTCTCATTAAACAATTAGTAAATACATTGTTTTGTGACATTGGTTACTAACCCCACAACATGTCAACAATCTCCCCTTTTTGACCTTGGGTTTCCTATTACCAGCTTTCCTCTTCCCTCCTGCCTTCTGGTGCTTGCCCCTGGACTGGTGTGCCTCTTTAGTCTCATTTTGTTTTATGGGCCTGTCTAATCTTTGGCTGAAGGGTGAACCTCAGGAGTGACTTGATTACTAATCTAAAAGTGTATCCGGGGGCCATACTCTCAAGGTTTCTCCAGTCTCTGTCAGACCAGTAAGACGGGTCTTCTTTTTTTTTTTTTCCCCTACAGTTTTCTCCAGCTCTGTCCCAGACCCTCTATTGTGATCCCTGTCAGGGCAGTCAGTGGTGGTAGCCAGGCACCATCTAGTTGTGCTGGACTCAGTCTGGTGGAGGCTGTAGTACTTGTGGTGCATCAGTCATTTGGACCAATCTTTCCCTTGTGTCTTTGGTTTTCTTCATTCTACCTTGCTCCAGATGGGGTGAGACCAGTGGAATATCTTAGATAACCACTCAGAAGCTTTTAAGACCCCAGACGCTACTCAGTGGTGGTATATTTTTATCAGGAGGCCCTTCATGGCTGGTTGTCTCTCTTTTCGTGATATTACTAGGCATCGTGATCATTACCTAGATTTTTTATTTCATTATAGGTTGCAAAATGATAATATTTTAATTATATCTTTCCTCCCTTATTAGCTAGGATACTTTTATAAAGAAAAACAGTCCTTCATTAATCATTTGGTTATCCTGAGGTACTGTTTCTATGGAAAAAATAGTATAAATGCTTTTACTAGAATTTAGAAAAAAAGCTTGTTTTTTCCTAGCATCCTCCAGAGGTGGCCCGGTAAGGTCCATGTTTGTGTGTATGTTTGAGTATCATTGTAAACTCATGGATTTAAATGTATTCTATGTGTTTCAATCTGTGGCCATTATTATTCTTACTATTCCTCAGATTTTTTCCCATTTTGGTCAAAGGGAGCCTCTTCAAGTTGACTCTTAAGTCCTTTTCATATGATCCCACCAGTCTTTTATAGCTTCCTTCTTTCCAATATTTCATACCTTTCCTGACCTATAGCTGTAGTCAGACATTTCTCCAAGGAATATTGGTTTGTGTTTGTGAGAAGTTGAAGTTAGATGCCATAATCTGGGGTCTGGATTCTCAGGGTGCCCATTGCTCCTGGACTGGTCATTGATTCTAGGCTTTTTTTAGTGGATAGAGCTAGGAAATACATGCATGCATTTTAAATTAAAAATAAAATATATCATGACTTCACACCCAATTCACATTCAGAACCACAGGGTATTTACTTAATGACTTCAAACTTAGTATCTATAGCTCCTTATTCCTATGCAGAAAATCCCAGTTCTCATGACAGTAATATAATTATTCATTTGCTTTATTTCACAATATTCACAACTTCTCAGAATACCGTGGTGTGTATATACCAACATAGACACCATAATATTGAAAATAGCATAATATTTTGGTAATTCCTTTGATGTTTCTGCTAGGGATTTGTAGTCCTCAGTGTGGTCCACTATACTAAAAGTCTTTGATATCTCCATTTGGGATGTATAGTCATTGTGCTTTCAAGTCACCCCTTTCAAGGTAGTAATGCTACCCACTCAAGTCACTATTAGGTTTATTTGTTTCACATTTGCTTTCAACTTTTAGGAATTACTCTTTTTAAATTTAATTTTAAATTTTATACTTGTTTTATACTTATGTAAAATATTTATATGTTTCCTGTAGTGTGCTGGTAAATGTTTAAACCCTAGCTTAAGAGTGGGGAAGTTGTGTTAGCTGATTTTCATCATGTAAATAGTCCTATCATGGCCAATTATAAGCTACCAGGATAAAGACAACCATTTTGCTAAATACCTGAAAATTTAACAAGAGCCAGTATAAGCCAGCACTCACTGTGTATTTCCCAAGTCAATTTTACAAAATAAGAAATATTCAGAGAAGTGTCTAGCTTCTATTGCTGACCTATCCACCTTGAGTTTCACTCTCCTTCTATAAGTAACCATTAAAATTATTTTTTGGTTTATCCTTCTATTATTTTTTAAAATATATACTTGTGCATATCTCCTCCCAATTTCTTAGATAAGTGACATCATCATACATGCACTTTATTTTCTATAGTAGTTTATCTTGATGATCATTGCATAACATTATACAGTCAGGCGCCACATAACGACCATTTGGCCAACGTCCGACTGCATATGCATCTGTGGTCCCTTAAGGTTATAATAGAGTTGAGAAATCCTGATTGGAGAATGGAACATAGTGGACATTACTGGACATACCAAACAAAACAGCTTCCTGCATGTAACACATGTGTCTCATGTCTCTTATATACAAAGCAATTGCGCTGCCAGGTGTATAATGGTACAGCACATATATAACACAATATGTCTTGATAGTCATAATAAATGCCATGTTACTGCCTTATGTATGTACTGTACTTTATATCATTATTTTAATGTGAACTTTCCCTACTTAACAAATAAAAAGTTTACTATATAAACTTTTGCTTCAACTCATAGGCAGCAGCAGTATATAATATGGTGTTTGCACAGCATCCAAATCACATAATGTCCTATTTCACAGAGCATATCATGGACGTTAAGTGATGCATGACTGTATAGACATACTCTGCATTCCTTTTTACAACTGCATAGTACTCCCTTGTATGGACCACAGTTTTTTCAACCATTTCCCTATTGATGGACATCTGTGTTTTTTTTCTGTTGTTTGCTAATACAAATACTTCTCCAGTGAATAACTTTGTGTATGTTTTTGCCTATCTTTGAGATGTCTTAGAAGTGGGATTCCTGGGTCAAAGGGTAAATGTATATACAGTTTTGCTAAATATCATTAAATCACCCTCCATAGGTGTTGTATCATTTTGTACTTCTACCAGCAGTGAATGGGAGTGCTTCTTTCACTACAATCTCACCAACAGGGTATGTTGTTGAACTTTTAGATTTGTGCCCATTTTAGAGGTGAAAACTGGAATCTCCATCCAGTTTTAGTGTGCATTCTTCTTACTAAGCATGTGGTTGAGCATCTTTTTACATAGTTAAGACCATAGCTCTAGCCCACTTTTCATACAATTTTTCAGTATCTTAGAAATGTAAACCTCTTTTCTGTGATATACTTTGGACATTTTTTTCCTGCAGTTTGGCATTTATCTTTTTAGTTTGATTATGAAATTTTGTTTGGTTTAGTTTTGTTTCTTTACATGAAAAATTTTTATTTTAAGTTACATCAATTCTTGATCTAGAATATTATTGTTCTTCCCTAGACTCAGAGCTATAAGAGACATTAAAGGTCATCTAGATACACCATTTCATTTGTCAGCTGAGGAAACTAGTGTCTCCTGATCTAATGTTAAATTGTGTTAAATTTCTGAGGTAAAGAATTCTCAGTCAGACCATTAAGGGAAAATGCCAATGACTAAGCTAAAGTGTTTATCTCCTTACCCAAGCAGGATACTGATTTTCCTGTTCTTCTAATCCTTCATCCTTTTAGCAGTGGAAATGGGAAAAGTGCCCAAAAATTTAGTTAGAGCACTTGGAGACCAACAGCTTCCACACCACCTAACTGTGTCTCGTTCCTCTTGGAAATGTTTTAAAAGTACATTTGTGGGTGCTATTACACAGCCCTGAAGCTAAAAATAATCTACTTGTGTAAATAGTCTAATGTGTTTTAGTGGTTAGATACTTGCTGAGGGCTTGAAAGGAGAAATTCATGCATAAAAACAGGTGTTTATCAAAACCCCTGAAACTTCAGGCCAGGTCAAGAAAAACCAAGAGTCAGGTAAAAAGTTTGAACAAGGGCTTTATATTCTGTTTTCTATTACACAGAAATTGCTACATTATTTAAAGTGCTCATAGTTTTGTGCCCCACACACTTAATGACATCAACTTCTTTCCACAGTAACCTGGCTATATTAAAAATATAGAGCTTTTCAGCCGCCTGACCTAAGATCTTCAAGAATCTTGACCACTCAACAGGTTCTCAGCCATTCAGTCATGTTCTTACTCTGTTTTGCAAGTTAAGCGTTAATGTGCAGTCTCTGCTAAATTGGAAGGAGGAATGAGATGGAGAGGTAAAGATGTTTGTTAGGGAAGGCATAGCATGACACTTTTTATAGGATGACACTTTTTATTTGAATCTGTCTTCTACCCTGCTTATTATCGTACTTCAAAACAAGTCTGAAAGTTAGTCATATACTGAGTACCCATAGGGTACAAAGCAGGGTGTTTATGGGTGGCAAAACAGGCCACCAAGAACCCCACCCTCAAGACTGATGCTTATGCAGCTATTTAACTACTCATATTAACAATAAACGAGTCTCTGGGTAGAGCAAGTGATTAATGTGCTCTCTGCTAACTGAAAGGTTGGTGGTTCAAGTCAACCCAGAAGCTCCTTGGAAGAAAAGCCTGATGATCTACTTCCGAAAAAGCATTGAAAACCCTACAGAGCACAGTTCTACAGTTCTACTGTGACACTGGGGTCAGTGATATGGGGTCACCATGAGTCAGAATCGACTTGATGGCAACTGGTTTTTTTTTTCTGCCAATAATTAAAACATATCCCAGAATTTTCAGTTTTAAGTACTGGATTTTTACACAAATAATGTGCACCTTCTGTGCTTGTTTGCCAGCTGTGCCCTCCCCTGTGAGGTATTTTCTTAAGTGCGCCGTGCTATTTTTTTTTTTTTTTTTTTTTACAGCAACATATGGACAAAGATTGCCATGGCAGCACTTGTGAGGGTGCCTCGTGGGGGGAGGGTGCAGATGGCAAACAAACGCAGAAGGTGCACATTATTTGTGAAAAAATATGGTAATGTTGGGCCTTTAGTCTACTTAGCCTTCAATCAAATAACTTTAATCCCTGGTGGACAGATCTCTAGCCCTGTTGACAGATGCTAAATGACTGCTCTTCCTGCCACCTCTGGCTCCTTTCTTGTTTGTCGGTTTCCCTGAGCACATCACCTGAATTTTTTGTACCTTGGTTTCTTAATCAGTAAAACCCCTAAATGTCTGCTTACTTTCTTTCAGATATTAAAGGTAATTACTATTTAAAGAAAATGGAAAACTATAAAAAAATGAAATAAAATTTATACATCAGAGAGATATAATGACTATTAATATTGGTGAGTTTTTTTCCCAATTACTTCTTAGTGGTAAAGTTCTATCAATTATTTTTCATTCTTATGAGTTACACTAACTTTGCTATTTCTTTTTTTTTTTCAGTGTATAAACTTTTTTATTATTGTACTTTAGATGAAGGTTTACAGAACAAACTAGCTTCTCATTAAACAGTACACGTATTGTTTTGTGACATTGGTTACCAACCTCACGACATGTCAACACTCTCCCTTCTCAACCTTGAGTTCCCGATCACCAGCTTTCCTGTCCCCCACTGCCACTAGGGTGGTGTGCTGCTTTAGTCTCATTTTGTTTTATGGGCCTGTCTAATCTTTGGCTGAAGGGTGAACCTCAGGAGTGGCTTCATTACTGAGCTAAAAGAGTATCTGGGGGTGATACTCTTGGGGTTTCTCCAGCCTCTGCCAGGCCAATAAGTCTGGTCTTTTTCTTTGTGAATTATAGTTTGTTCTACATTTTTCTCTAGTTCTGTCCAGGACCCTGTATTTTGATCCCTGTCAGAGCAGTCATTGGTGGTAGCTGGGCACCTTCTAGTTGTCCTGGACTCAGTCTGGTGGAGGCTGTGGTAGTTGTGGTCCGTTAGTCCTTTGGACTAATCTTTCATTTGTGTCTTTAGTTTTCTTCATTCTCCCTTGCTCCAGATGAGGTAAGACCAGTGGAGTATCTTAGATGGCTGCTCACATAACTTAGCTGTTTCTGAGATCAATATAAACAGACTACAGTCTTGTCTTGTTTTCTTTTATTTTTATTTGTTAGGAACCTTGGAAGGTGAAATAAGATATATGTAAAGTGGTAGTGAGTGCCTGGGACTACTTCATAAAGGTGAATAATGATGATGACCATGACAATGTCAAAGAAGTAAACAGTATCTCAGACATTATATTTGAATGTCTTTAAAGTGCCAATATTCTCAAATGTTTGCAAATTGATTTTGAGCTTTTACTGTGTGTCAGTCACTATACTGGATGCTGGGAACATATAGCAGGAGCTCTTTCCTGCTGTTGATGATCCTAGATTCATGGAGGAAACAGACACCAAACACAGGTTTATAAGACCTTTGCTTTAATTTCTTTAGTGTCTGCATGAATCCATCTTCCAGATCGTGAAATGATATTCTCTTATCACAGTTCACACTCTTTCCTGAATGAAACTCCAGGACTATCTGTTATTTATTATTGAATCTCCACTCTGCACTGGTGGTGCCTGGTACAAAGCATAGACCTCATAAATATTTGCTGAATGAAGAAATTAAGAGCTTTAGGAGATCAGTATTGATTGTGGGCTATGTGCCTCATGGTTGTGGGCACCCAGAGGTCAGGCCATTTGTACAGTCATCCCTCAGGATCCACAGGAAATTAGTTCCAGGAGTCCTCTCCCCTCTGTGGATACCAAAATCCATAGATGCTCAAGTCCTTTATATAAAATGGCATAGTATTTGCATATAACCTATGCACATCCTCCCATATACTTTAAATCACCTCTAGATTACTTAAAATACCTAAAACAATGTAAATACTATGTAAACAGTTGCTAGACTGTATTGTTTAGGGAATAATGACAAGAAAAAAAAGTCTTTTTTTTTTTTTTCCAGAATATTTTCGATCCGTGGTTGATTGAATCCGCAGATGTGGAACTCACGGAAATGGAGGGCCGACTGTGTAGAGCTGGTTCGAATCTGGGCCTTTTTAGCCAGTATCCTACCTTAAAATAACTCTAAATTCTTGTAGAAGACCCAGCATCAACTGCTGCCCAAAGCAGTTTTCATAAGAGAATAACTGTGTCTGCTGTTCTAGTGACTGTGTATCTTAAATTGTTCGACTGGCTAATAAAAACCCACTGCTGTTAAGTCTATTCTGACTCATAATGACCTTGTAGGACAGAGTAGAATGTCTCATAGGGTTTCCAAAGCTGTAAACCTTTATGGAAGCAGACTGCCACATTTTGCTTCCACAGAGTGGCGGGTGGGTTCAAATTGCTAGTTAATGAGCTCTTAGAGTTTATTTGTGATCTACACCAGACTTTGGAATGACTGTTTCTTAGGCTTCACAACAGTAATATAATCCTAATGAAGACTGGGTGTGATAGCAGGAAGTAAACCAGGAGTGGTGGGCCAGTGGCATTTGTCCCCAACCACTTTGAGCTAGTTCATCACAGCCTAGTCACAAATATGCATAACAGGAGAATGAGACTTCTGTTTGGCATGCAGTTCAAAATGAGACTTTTTGAAACAAAGGATCTTAGACTGAGTGTTGATTTTCTCTGTACAACTTTGTTGAAAGTTATTGGATTTGTTTGAGAACATCCTAGTTGCCAGCAGTGAAGAGACCTAAGGGAAAAGAAGTCAGCTAAAGAGTCTGATGGTGAAATAGTCTGGACAGTGAACAACTTGGTCACAGTTTGGTTCTCACATCAGGTTGACACTTGAGAAATCCAATATATGAGCAAAGTTTTAGGATATAAAAGCTTTCTTTGGGTTTCTGTCTTGAAGCGTTTAAAAAGATCAGAAGCTCCTTTAAGATCTTTTCCTCCCTCTGCAAAATGTGCTGTGTCAGAGAAGGCAGTCCATACCGCTTTACGGCTGCGCCACCAGGGCTCCTTTTGGCTAATAGGGTAGAATTTCAGATGTAGATTTTCCAAGGATAGTGTTTATCAACGTATTAATGGTAAAGGGATACAGGTGTGGAGGGCAAGGGGGTGCTGAGATGGAAAGAAAATGAAGAAGAGAGGAGCCCATACTCTTGGAAATTTAAAGGGACTTCATTAAGTGTCTCAGAAACCTGAACAGTACAATTTCAAAGCAATGAATAACTTGTTAGTCTGGCTGTGCTTCTTTTTCCCAAATCTCTTCACCTGTTCCTACTTCATTTACTTGTTGATTCATTGAGTCATTCACCTTTTCAATGTATTAAATAGTTACCATATGCTCAGGAAATAAAAATGAACTCAAAGACTATTGACAGCATTTGTTGATTCTTTCCTTGCTCACACTATGTGTTAGCATCTTCTCTCCTGAAATGAAATGTATGACTTTTGAAGCAGGAAATGTTATTTGGAAAGTGACTATTTGATAGATATTTTAGAACATTATTGTTTTTAAGATGAAAAATTTGAGAATTGCATTCATTATAACTAAAAATGAATATTAGAGCTGTACTGTAAGAGATACTAATCTTAGTAAGTACCTGAAATTGATCTTTAAATGTTGTCTCTAGCAATGGTAAACCCATTTTTTTGCAACTCCATGTGCAGTGCAGTGCAGTGGATTACTTAATATGGCCCTTTTAGCCATAGTCTTTGCAACTCCCACCAAATGAATGGGTTGGACTATGCAAATGAGGTGCATATGGCCTACCAAGAGGATTGGACAGTTGTTAATAATGCAAATAAGGTGCATGGCACCCTTGTTGAGGTAGAACCATGCAAATAAGGTGTGTGGAACCCTAATGAGAGGATTGGTCAGTTTTGCTTAAAATGAGTCATCCCAGAGGCAGACACGGAGACATGACTACCTCCAAGAAGAGATGGGAGTGGAGCGCATCCTTTGGACCTGGGATCCCCATGCTGGGAACCTCCTAGACCCAGGAGACAGAGAGAAGAGCTGAAACATGGGAGACAGTGGTGCAGCAGTAGCAAAAGCACTAATGGCACAAGATGGCAGGAACCAGGAGACTGGCATGAGATAGCACAGTGGGCTTCCCGGCCCATGAAACAAGGCAGTTACAGTGGGTGTGCTGACCCACAGAGCAAGAGAATTGAGTGCCTTCAGGCAGGAGGCTTCCTGTTGGAGTGGGGTGCCTCCAGGAAATTATTGGTAGAGCTAAATAAGCTTTCTAACACTTGCTTTGTAACAGGGCAGAGGCCTGGCCAGCCTGAGGGCCAGAGGAGGCCTGCCTATAGCACGGCTGAGAAGAGGCTATCCTGATGGAAGAACTGTAAGCTGAGCATTCCTGAACCTGAATTATAACCTGTTACTTCTTTAATGAATCCCATATCTGAGTATGGTCTGTGAGTTCTGTGTGGTCATTGCAATGAATTATGGAATCTAGCAGAGAAGTAGAGAGTGCTGTGGTAGGAACAGTTGGTGTCAGATTTGGTAAAAAGGTTGGAGAGAGGAGGTATGTTTGATCTCCACCTCATAGGAATCAGCCTTGGACTGTCGATGCTGATAATGATTCTCTCTCCCTCTCATGAAGTTAGAGGAGGTCAGATGCCACCCCCACCTCATTTTTATACCATATAAGTCCTTAAAGGCCACTAAAATATTAGGTAATATGCCATCCCATTACTTAATGAACATTATAACATATATTACCAAAAGTACTTTCCACAAGTTATGTTGAACTTTTACTCTGGCTTCATTGTACTTTAATTCAAATGAAAAATATTTGTTAGTTCCTTGTGTGCTTCAGGCACTTCTCTAGGCTGTGGATCAATATACCCATCCCTGGTCATGTTTTTACAAGTATCCTGCTTTACTAAACCAAGATGCCATTTACACATCCCATGTGTGCAGTTTATACAAATTTGCATAGAGAACCAGGTTTGTTTTTAAGCTGTGAACGTCTATTAGAAAGTATCCAATTGAATAGCTAACATCTATTAAGATTTCATCTGCTGCAAAAGACTTCTTTAAAGTGTTAAAAAGCAAAGATGTCACCTTGAAGCCCAAGCCATGGTGTTTTCAGTCACCTCATATGCATGTGAAGGCTGGACAAAGAATAAGGAAGACTGAAGAAGAATTGACACCTTTGAATTGTGGTGTTGGTGAAGAATACTGAATATACCTTGAACTGCCAAAAGAAAGAACGAATCTGTCTTGGAGAAAGTACAACCAGGATGTTCCTTAGAAGCAAGGATGGCGAGACTATGTCTCACATGCTTTGGACATGTTATCCGGAGGGATTAGTCCCTGGAGAAGGACGTTATGCTTGGTAAAGTAGAAGGTCAGCAAAAAAGAGGAAGACCCTCAACAAGATGGATTGACACAGCAGCTGCAACAATGGGCTCAAACATAACAACGATTGTGAGGATGGCTCAGGATGGGGCAGTGTTTCCTTCTGTTGTACATAGAGTCACTATGAGTCGGAACAGACTCAAGGGCACCTAACAACAAATTAAGATCATATGTGCTAAGTACCATTGTAAGAACTTTGCATTTATTATTTCATTTAATCCTCATAGCAACCCCATAAGCAGGTACTGTTATAATCCTCATTTTTAGAAATGAAAAAACGGAGGCCAAGATTACACAGTAGATGTTGGTTAAGTTACTGCTTTTTATGAATATTTTTCTTGAGGATTTCTGAGGAACTCAATATAATTCTGAGTATGTTGTTGTTAGTTACTGCCATCGACTCATGGTGACCCCATGCACAATGGAACAAAACACTGCCTTGGTCCTGAGCCATCCCTGTGATTGGTTATGGATTGGACTGTTGTGATCCATAGGGTTTTCCGTGGCTGATTTTTGGAAGTAGATCACCAGGCCCTTCTTCCTAGTCCATCTTAGCCTGGAAGCTCTGCTGAAACTTGTTCAGCATCATAGCAGCACACAAGCTTCCGTTGACATATGGCTCGTGGCTGCACATGAGGTGCATCAACCAGTTATTAAACCCGGGTCTCCAGCATGGAAGGTGAGAATTCTACCACTGAACCAACAATGACCTCATATTGAGTATGGTAGTACCTAATGAGAAACTACTATGTTGGCTGTTCCTTATCAAGGATTTGTGTGAAAGGGAGCCTAAAGTTGAACATAATCCTATTACATTTGCTTTAGAAATCATCATCTCAAGTTGGTGGAAACTGTTTTCATTCTTTACATTGAAAGAGCCATGTTGTTTTAGTTCTAAGATGTGTTAATTAGAATATGCTAATCTTTAAAAAAATCTCATTGAAAGGCAAATAGTGCTAATGATGATATGTTTGTTTTTATCCTGAAGAAGTTTTTGAATATACTTATGTTATAGTACATCAGGCCTCTTATAATTGTGACCCTAATACTCCCCAGCATGTTTTCTCCTTTTAGAATGGGCATCTGAGGGCTTGACATAACTAACGCCATAATGAACCTGTCTTAAGTTTTGTTTTTTTTTCTTTGCCTTCTCTGTTTTCACGTACCTTTGTTAATGGCTTTGTTTTGCGCATACCTTTGTTATTGACTCGGTTTTATGACTTAGGATACCCCACAGGAAGATAAGAGCCCAGACGTCAGACGTATATCTTTAGCCTGATAAGGAAATGTCCAGTTCCCTATCTCTTTACTATGATAAAGAGTCTCTTGTAATTATCTTGGAGTGAATAACAACACTTCTATATATGATTTTGCAAAATCATACATAAGCTCTAATGTAAAAATGCCTTTTGGGACTCCCTAAGGACAGCCTGTGTTGCTGTTGGATCCCTGGTGGTGTACACTTCCTAAATTAAAACTTTCTCACTCTTTCTGACTTGGAGTGTGTTTCATTGGCTCGACTGCTCCAGGGCACAGACCTTATTTGGATAACATAATGGTTGAAAGTCTTCATGACATTACTGAAAAATATTCAATGCTTTTGGAGACATTTGAATTATTACTAATATTTTAATCCTAACAATAGATTAGCTAAAGTAAAATTTAAGAGTCTCTTTGTTCTGACAAAAAGAGATTCCATTTAAGAAACCTTAATTTGGGGTTTCAACTTCAGAGAATTTGGTGGTTAAAAAAAACAGAGAACTTTTATGAGTTGATTTATAATTTGAATTCTTTTGCTAAGATACCTTAGGTTACCTTTGACCCACTTGAAATGCTAATATTTCTATAGATTTAATGCAGTCAAAACAATTCAACTTGGAGACAGTGAGTAGACTAGAAATTCCTATCTTTAGTTCACTTCTGCCCTTCCAGTGTAAAGTCATTTCTGAGTTGTCAAATACAACATAAAGAATTCAAGTATCATGTGGCTGTATTGACATCAGAAACCTTAAAATATATTTTAGATTTAGTATTCCATTTTGAATTCAAGACTAGGGTGCTTATCAAAGAATCTTTTTTTTACTCTAAGTTTAGGTACTTTAAGTATTTTGTATATGTAAAGTTGTGTTCCAATATAAAGTTTCCTTAGCATAACACCACTTCTTAATTTTCAGTTCATGGCAGTTTCATTATTTGTGTTTAGTGTTTAGACATAATTTCTGAGTGGAGTTGATGGAATGGCATTCGAATCTATGTGTGATTTTTGCAAAGACCACCACTAATTTATATATACTGATGAGATCACATTTAGAATTTCATTTTTGGATCTTCAAATTTTATAGAATTTTATATTTAGTATGAATTAAAAATGATAGGAGATTGCCTTTGACTACAGCTGTTAAGTGAGAGAATAAGAATAGATGTTTGGATTCCATTTTGCCTATAGTCCTGCTTTTGGCTTAATTTCCCCATAAACCTTGATTTCTCACATTGATAAATGTTAGTTCATACTTTTTTTTTTCATTTTATGACCAGTAGGATTTGTATAATTACAGCAAAATAAAACTTTTAAAAATTAATTTAGTGAAAGGCATTTTGACCATATATGACTGATAAATAGTACAATTACAAAAAGTATCTGTGTGCATATGATAAATAGTGCAACTAGAAAAGATACAGATATAATGAGAAAAGAATCGTTTGTGAATTTAGGGGGATACCTTAAGAATTTTACAGCCTGTGGGAAACAACTGACCTTACCAAATATGCTTTTCCTGTGGAGGAAAAGCTCTCAGTCTACTTGTAACAATTTGTGAGTAATTAAAGGATAAAATTCTGTATTATTTGGTACAAATGTTGATTAAACTCTTGTGCAGATAAGTGTTCTGATAACACAGTTTTTAAAACTGATTTTAAAAATTATATTGAGAAATAATTATACTTAAAATCCATCTATTCTTCAACCTTATTTTACCCTCTATTTTGATATAACAAATTTCTTTTACATTTCAATGCATATCATATGCTACCCTGTGGCAATATTCAACTGCTTGTGAAATGCGTTTGCCTTGCAGTATTGGAAACTTTGTCAGAATTTTTAAAAACATTTTATATAACCAGGAAAGGGTTCTTCCTCTTTTAAAACTTGTTAATTTTATTTTATAGTACTTTAGGATCTAGTTTTTCAATTGGAAAGTACCCATATGGGTTATGTATATGAGCTATGGTTTTTTAGGCATTTCTTGTTGTGGGAGGAAAAAGGGAAATAGGAGTTTAACTTTGTTTTGCTTAAGAAACATTATAAATATTAATATTTTCTGCAAGATGAGGGTCATTTTGTATAAAAGTTGTCCTTGAGACCCTAAAAAAGATTCTTGAGTCCTCTGTTGGTCAGATTTTTTAATAACATTCTGTGATTATCACTTTAATTGTATCTTATTCGACTTTGTCCTTAGATTGCACTTGCACTTATTGAGCATCTTCTGTGTGTCAGATACTTTGTTTTCCTCATTTGATCCTCAAGAACCTGTGTGACAGATATTATATCAAATTTTATTTGTTCATCTACTGATGGATATTTGGCTTATTTCTATTAGTTTGATGTTAAAAACAGTGCTGTTTTGAACATTCTTGTACATGTTTCCTGGTGTGCATGCGAAAGAATTTTGCTAGTGCATATAACTAGGAGTACAATACTGAAAAAAAAATAAAGAAAACAAAAATTTTCACAACTGGACCAATAAGCAACATCATGATAAACAGAGAAGATATTGAAGTTGTCAAGGATTTCATTTTACTTGGATCCACAAACACCCATGGAAACAGCAGTCAAGAAATCAAAGGATGTATTGCATTGGGCAAATCTGCTCCAAAAGACCTCTTAAAAGTGTTAAAAAGCAAAGCTGTCACTTTGAGGACTAAGGTGCACCTTACCCAAGCCATGGTATATCAATCGCCTCATTTACATATGAAAACTGGACAGTGAATAAGGAAGAGCAAAGAATTGATACCTTTGTAATATGGTGTTGGCAAAGAATTTTGAATATACCACAGACAGCCAGAAGAACAAATAAGTCTGTTTTGGAAAAAGTACAGCCAGAATGCTCCTTAGAAGCAAGGACTACAAGACGTCATCTCATGTACTTTGGACATGTTATCAGGAGGGACCAGTCCTTGGAGAAGGACATCATGCTTAGTAAAGTAGAGGGTCAGCGAAAAAGAGGAAGACCCTCAAAGAGATTAATTGATACAGTGGCTGCAGTGATGGGCTCAAGCATAGCAACAATTGTGAGGATGGTGCAGGACCAGACAGTGTTTTGTTCTGTTGTACAAAGAACCACTATGAGTCAGAACCAACTCGATGGCACCTGACAACAACAGAATACTGAGTAAAGTATTTTCAGTTTTACTAGCTAATGTCAAATTGTCTGTTAAAGTGGTTGTGCCATTTTACATTTTCACCAGCAGGGTAGAAGAGCTGCAACCACTTGTTCTCATTCTAACTTTCAGATTTTGCCAATCAGTAGTTGTGAAATGGAAATCCTTGTAGTGTAGTGGTTAAGAATTACAGCTGTTCAGTTGGCATAACACAGTTTATAAAGACAATGTTCTACATTCTGCCTTGGTGAGTGTGGTCTTAAAAGCCTGTGAGCAACCATCTAAGATACTCCACTGGTCTCACCCCTTCGGGAGCAAGGAAGAATGAAGAAAACAAGACACAAGGAAAAGATCAGTCCAGAGGACTAATGGACCACAGCTACCAAGGCCTCCACCAGACTGAGTCCAGCACAGCTAGATGGTGCCCGGCTACCACCACTGACTGCTCTGACTGGGATCACAACAGAGGGTCCTGGACGGAGCTGGAGAAGGATGTAGAACAAAATTCTAAGGCACAAAAAAGGACCAGATTTACTGGCCTGACAGAGTCTGGAGAAATCCCCAGAGCATGGCCGCCGGACACCCTTTTAGCTCAGTGGTGAAGTCACTCCCGAGGTTCACCATTCAGCCGGGGATTGGACAGCCCCATAAAACAAAACGGGACTAATGAGGCACAGCAGTCCAGGGACAAGAACTAGAAAGCAGGAGGGGACGGGAAAGCTGGTGATAGGGAACCCAAGGTTGAGAAGGGACAGTGTTGACATGTGCTGGAGTTGTTAACCATTGTCATAGGGCAATATGTACTAACTGTTTAATGAGAAACTATTTGTTCTGTAAACCTTCATCTAAAGTACAAAAAAAAAAAAAAAGAATTATCTATGTGAGATCAAATTGACAACAGCAACTCATATGTTTGATGGGAAGCCTAGGGGACAGTGAGTTGAAGATGATGGTGTTGGAATAATTTAGAAAATGATAGTGAGAATAGCAGCACAACTGGAAGAATATAATCAATGTCACTGAACTGTACGTGTAGAAATTTTTGAAATGGTGTATCTTTGACTATGTATATTTTCACCAAAAAAAAAAAAAAGGTCCTCTAAGGTTCAGAAGGGAGAATACTGACATGTCGTGGGGTTGTTTACCAATGTCACAGAACAGTACGTGTACTGTTTAATGAGAAACTATTTGTTATGTAAACCTTCATCTAAAGTACAATTAAAAAAAAAAAAAAGAATTACGGCTGCTAACCAAAAGGTCAGCCGTTCGGATCCACCAGGCGCTCCTTGGAAACCCTATGGAGCAGTCTTTCTTTGTCCTACAGGGTTGCTGTAGGTCGGAATCGACTTGACAGCAACGAGTTTGGTTTTTTTTTTGGAGCTGCAAAATGCTGCCATATTAGAGTTTTCTTTGTAAATTCCTGATTAATAATGAGGTTGTGCATGTTTTTATGTTTATTGGCCATTTGTGTTTACTCTTCTCTGAAATGCTTTTTTGAATCTTTGTGGGATTTTTTTGTTTGTTTGTTTAAGTCAGGTTGTGTTTTTGTTGGTGGTGGTTTTTTGTTTTTTTAGAATTCTATACATATTTTCAATATTGATTTTGATTTTTGTAGTTATACGTGTAGCATATAACTAATAATAATAAGCCATAGTTTGTGGCTTATTGTTTCTCTCTGTTTATGGCATCTTATTTGATGGCTGCAGCTGTCATTTAGCCAAGAAAGACTTGTTTTTTTAATAACTAATTAGGATCCGGTAAGTTATTTATGTTATTCTTTCCCCACCTTTTCAGTGGGACTTCAAACCATTTTATATTCAAGAGAAGACCTGGTACTTCTTGTGAATGATGACAGAGAATGTTTCACTAAATTTTTCTTTTGATGGCTTTCCTTTCACTAATAGAGTTAGGTAATCATTCTTTCTTGTTTGTTTAAATTTTATTGTGGTAAAATATATATAACGAAAAGTTTGTCATTTTAACCACTTTTAAGTGTACAGTTTAGTGACATTTATTACATTTGCTAAGCCCTGGTGGCGCAATGGTTAAGTGCACGGCTGCTAACCGAAGGTCAACAGTTGGAATCCACCAGCTGCTCCATGGGAGAAAGATGTGGCAGTCCGCTTCCATAAAGATTTACAGCCTTGGAAACCCTATGGGACAGTTCTACTCTGTACTGTAAGTCACTATGAATGGGAATTAACTCAATGACAATGGGTATGTTATACTACTATTACCAACTATCCAGCTCCAAAGGTTTCTCATCACCCCAACAGAAATTTAGCACCCCTTAAGCAATAATTCCCTATTTTCCCTTTCCCTCAGTTCCTGGTAACCACTAATAAACTTTTGTCTCTGTGCATTTGGCTATTCTTGACATTTCATTTAAGTGGGATCATACAACATTTATCATTTTGAGCCTGACTTTTTTCATTCATAAAAATGTTTTTAAGATTTTTCCATGTCGTAGTATGTATCAGAACTTCATTTCTCTTTATGGCTGAATAATATTCCATTGTGTATATATATATATATATATTCACCACATTTTGTTTATCCATTTATCTCTTGGACATTTGAGTTGTTTCAACCTTTTGGCTATTGTGAATATATTCTGCAATGAACATTGATATACGTATATCTGTTTGAGTCTCTGCTTTCAGTTATTTTGGGTACATACCTAGGAGTGAAAATGCTGGGTTATATGGTAATTCTGTGTTTACCTTTTTGAGGTACCACAATACTGTTTTCCACAATGGATACAGCATTTTACAATCTCAACAGAAATGGATGAGGGTTCCAGTTTCTCCATATCCTCACCAACACTTGTTATTGTCTGCTTTTCTGATAATAGCCATCCTGGTGGATGTGAAGTGGTATCTCACTGTGGTTTTGATTTGCATTTCCTTAAGGACCAATAACACGACCTTGGGCATCTTTTCATGTGCTTCTTGGCCATTTATATATATGTCTTCTTTGGAGAAATGTCTGTTCAAGTTCTTTGTCCATTTTTTAATCAGGCTTAATTAGTTGTTGAGTTGTAGGCGTTTTCTGTATATTCTGGATATTAGACCCTCATCAGATACAATGTTTCCAAATATTCTCCCGTTTTTGTAGGTTGTCTCTTTACTTTCTTGATAAAGTCTTTTGAAGCACAAGAGTTTTTAATTTTAATGAAGTCCAGTTTATTTTCTCTTTTGTTGATTGTGATTTTGGTGTCATATCTAATAATCCATTGTTAAAAACAAGGTCTTGAAGCTTTACCTTTATGTTTTCTTCTATGAGTTTTATGGTTTTGGTTTTTATATTTAATTCATTAATCCATTTTGAGTTAATTTTCATTTAATGTGTGAGATATGTATCCAACTTCATTATTTTCCATGTGGAGATCCAGTTGTCTCAGCACCATTTGTTGAGGAGACTGTTCTTTCCCCCACTGAGTGGACTTGGCACCCTTGTTGAAAATCAGTTGGCTGAGTCAGAATTGACTAGAAGGCAATGAGTTTCTAGGTAGAAATGTATGGATTTATTTCAAGACTCTCAATTTGACTCCACTGGTCTATATGTTTACACTTATAGCAGTACTACACTGTTTTGATTACTGTAGATTTATAGTATATTTTGAAATTGGGAAGTGTGAGTCCTACTTAGTTCTTTTTCAAGATTGTTTTGATTTTTCGGGGCCCCTTGGAATTCCATATGAATTTGAGAACCAGTTTTTCCATATCTGCAAAAAAAGCTGTTGGAATTTTGATAGGGATTGTGTTGAATCTATAGATCACTTTGGATAGTATTAACTCTTAACAATATCAAGCTTTCCAATCCATGAGCATGGGCTGTCTTTCCATTTGTTTAGATCTTCTCAAATTTCTTTCTGCAATGTTTTATGGTTTTCAGTGTATAAACCTTTCACCTCCCTGCTTAAATTCATCTCTATTTTATTTTTTTATATGATATTGTAAATGGGATTGCTTTCTTGATTTCCTTTTCAGATTGTTCATTGCTGGTATTTAGAGACACAATTGACTTCTGTATGTTGATCTTGTACCCTGCCACTTTGCTGAATTCATTTATTAGCTCTAGTAGTTTTCTTGTGGTTTATTTGGGATTTGGTGATCATTCTTTTTATAGAAGAATTTGTAACTCTAGGTTTACTTGCAAATGTTCTACATAAATCATTACTGGAAGTTTATATTTAACATTTAAATTCAGGTAAAAGTTATTTATCTTCTTATATAATATTAACTAGCACCACCTTTTTTTTTTTTTTTTTAGAATTTCCAACAGGAAAACATTTCCAGTTAAAGATTATGATCAGTTTTTAATTACTGAAAGTCCTCATATAGGGCTGTACTTATTTTAGAAAGTGATTTTCTGACAAAAACACTAAATGTGAGATATTTCTGGTTTAGAAAATATATAGGAATGCCTGTTTCAGGAAAATTTTGAAGGATGCTACTTCTTATTTTCACTTAATAGCTGATTTGTGGTGCTTGATACAAATAGAATTATTACTTTGCTATTTATAAAACTTTTTCTGAGGGCTAAATGGACATACTCTTTAAAATATGAAATTAATAGTAGTTCATAGGTGTTCCACTATAACAGAAATTCCACAAGTGGATGACTTTAACAAACAAAAGTTTGTTTTCTCACAGTCTGGGAGGCTAGAAGTCTGAATTAAGGGCAGTAGCTCCAGGGGAAGGCTTTCTCTTTCTGTTGGCTCTGTGGGAAAGTCCTTGTCATCAATCTTCCCCTGGGCTAGGAGCTTCTCAGCACAGGGACACCAAGTCCAAAGGACACATTCTGCTCCCAGTACTTCTTTCTTGGTGACATGAGTCCCTCTTCTCTCTGCTGTATTCTCTCTTTTATATCTCAAAAGAGACTGACTCAAGATACAACTAATCCTGTAGATTGAGTCCTCCCTCATTAAAATAACTGCGTCTAATCCTGCCTCATTAACATCATAGAGGTTAGGATTTACAACACATAGGATAATCATCAGATCACAAAATGGTGGACAACCACATAATACTGGGGAATGATGGCCTAGCTAAGTTGACACACATTTTTGGGGGACACAAGTCAATCCATGACAACTCCTTTTTTGCCTTTTTTTAAACTTAAAAAGACAATATCACCTGGTATATTCTTAGGAAAAAGTAGTAGAGGTTACATAGAGTTGAAAAATATTTTAATAGAATAAAATCTAAAACCATACACAGCCTCACTTGGTTACTAAAAAAAAGTTATCTCCTGCTTAGTTTCAGGTTTCATTTTTTATATTTAATTATTTTATATATATCAATGCCAGTTTCACTATTTAACTCATTTTTCACTCTTAAAACATGTTAAATGAGTTTGTAGTCTGCGTCTCATAATTGTGTTGAAATTTGTTGGAATCTGAAAATAAACATGTACAGGAAAATTAGATACATAGTTTATAGTATGTGGTGAAAACTGAGTTTTGTGCTTATAGTAAGAAATTTCTCTAGAGACCTAGGCATCTTGCTAGATTGATACCTCAGCGAGGTTCATGGCTGTGGCTCAGAGTAAGCAGGAAGGAATCAGTGAAATTAATTCATAGTGCTTTTCCAGCTTTGAAAGACAACATTTGGTGTTGCTTTTCTCGTCTCTTTCCATTTCTTGTAAACTTTACACTTCAGACTGCAAACTTCAGAAGATGTAAGCTTCTGTTATTTACCAGCTCTAATAGATTTTTTTTGTTTTCCCCTAGAGACTTTTCTTCCATATGTTCCAGTTTCTTCACAGTTGTCAGTCTGAATGCATGGAAATCAAGAAAATGGCCAAAAATATAGGAATCCCTGGGTGGCACAAAGGAGCCCTGGTGGCACAGTGATTAAGTGCTCGGCTGCTACCCGAAAAGTTGGCAGTTCAAACCCACCAGTCGCTCTGCAAGAGAAGGATGTGGCAGTCAGATTCCATAAAGATTTACAGCCTTGGAAATTCTATGAGGCAGTTCTTTTCTATCCTATAGGGTTGCTATGAGTTGGGTTGATTTGATGGCAATGGGTTTACTGGTTTCGGTGGTGCAAACGGTTAAGTGCTACTAGCTGGAAGGTTGGTAATTCGAAGCCACCCAGAGGTTTCTCTGTTAACAGGCCTGGCCATCAGCTTTGGAAAGATCACAGCCTTGAAAATCCTATGAAGAAGTTTACTCTGCACACATGGGGTTGCCATGAGTCAGAACTGACTGGAGGGCAACTATCAACAACAACAAAGAAATTTTCTTATTCTAGAGACCTTTGTTCCATATGTTCCAGTTTCTTCACACATTTGTTAATCTAAATGCATGGAAATCATGAAAATGACCAAAAATACCTGAATTAACTGCTATTTTTGTTTTGTTTCATTTTTTTTTTTTTACCACATTAGTCTGTGCTTTTATTGGTGAGGCAAGCTACTAGAGGAAGATGAAGGGGAAGAGTGGGCAGTCTCAGTGCCAGGTCTGGCTGGTGCTTCTTGAATTTATTGCTGATAGAGAACTCACCTAGGTAGTGGCCAGTCATCTCAGACTTGATCTTTACCTGACTGAAGGTATTGCCATTGTAGATGCCCACCATCCGAAGAAGGATGATCATGTAGTGCAGGTGCTTCTTCACCACCTCCAGTTTCTCCATGGGCGGTGCCTCCTTCTTGCCCTTGCTTAGCCACTTCAGCAAGCAAGGCTGCTTATTTAGCCAAGGTTCGGCTGCTGCTGCTGCTGCTGCTCACTGTATAGCTGTATCAGCTGGTCCTAGGATGTGTCTAGCAGCTGGTCGAGGTCCATGCCACTTTAGGTGAACTTGCAGAAAGTCCTCTTCTTGTTTTGTTTTACATCTGCCATCTTGTCATTTCTTCCAAAAAGCAACTACTCTCTGTTTTATGGTAGGAAATTTGATGTACAAATTTAATTGGGATAAAAACAGAGGCATTATAATCAAATCAAGAAAGATGATTACTAAGTGTCATTAATTGCAGCCTGGCTGAATTTGTAATAGTGTTTGGTTGTAATGTGTTTTCCCTGTTAGATTTTAATCTATGAATTTAATAAGATACTTACTGAAACTTTATAAAAGTGCAAATATGAATGGAATGTCTTAAACCTTGTTTAAAACTTGAGGAAAAAAAGATAAGGAGCTTTTTAACTATGATTTTCCACACATATTGCCAAGTAAATATGGCCTTTTTTTTTTTATATATAATGAGTGTCATGGATTTAATTGTGTCCCCCAAAAATATCTGCCAACTTGTCTGGGTCACGATTCCCAGTATTGTATGATTATGTACCATTTTTTAATCTGATGTGATTTCCGTATGTGTTATAAATTCTATCACTATGATGTAATACGATGGATTAGCAGCAGTTATACAGATGAAGTCTACAAGATTAGGTAGTGTCTTAAGCCAATCTCTTTTGAGATATGAAAGAGAGAAGCAAGCAGAGACACGTGGGAACCACATGCCGCCAAGAAAGCAGTGCTGGGAGCAGAGCATGTCCTCTGGACCTGAGGTTCCCGTGCTGAGATGCTCCCAGACCAAGGGAAGACTGATACATCACAAGGAGCTTCCTCCAGAGCTGACAGAGAGAGAAAGCCTTCTCCTGGAGCTGACGCCCTGAATTTGGACTGTAGCCTACTGGACTGTGAGAGAATAAACTTCTCTTTGTTAAAACCATCCACTTGTGGTATTTCTGTTAGAGCAGCACTAGATGACTGAGACAATGAGGATATCCAGAACTTATTTATTAGTGGTTTCGACCACTCTATATTAGGATATTTGGATTTTCTGAGGTTTTATACAATTGGAATCCTTTCTATAATAAAACGTGAAAATGAACATATTTATTCTTGTTACAACACTAAAATGTAAACTTAAAAAACACCAGCTTCTGCTCACATTCACTGAGGTGCTAAATATATTTATTGAACTTGTTTTTCCTGGTTTTCTATATTACTCTAAATATAAGACTCTAAGTTTAGAACTCAAATATTTGGGTATATTTAAATTAACCTTGATTTCTTCATGAAGTGGGATTTAAACTTTGTACATCCCAGTAAGCTAGTAAATGAACTTTTAGAGTTTATTTGTGATCTACACCAGACTTTAGAATGACTGTTTCTTAGACTTCACAATAGTAATGTAATCCTAATGGAGACCGGGTGTGAGAGCAGGAAGTAAACCAGGAGTGGTGAGCCAATGGCATTTGTCCTCAACCACTTTGAGCTAGTTCATCACAGCCTAGCCACAAATATGCATAACAGGAGAATGAGACCTCTGTTTGGCATGTAGTTCAAAATGAGACTTTTTCAAACAAAGGATCTTAGACTTTGTTGAAAGTTATTGGATTTGTTTGAGAACATCCTAGTTGCCAGCAGTGAAGAGACCTGAGGGAAAAGCAATCAGCTAAAGACTATGATGTTGAAATATTCTAGTCAATGAACAACCCAATCACAGGTTTGGTTCTCACGTCAGGTTGACACCTGAGAAATGGAGTGTATGTTAAATCCAATATATGAGCAAAGTTTTAGGATATAAAAGCTTCCTTTGGGTTTCTGTCTTGAAGTATTTTAATAGACTAGAAGCTCCTTTAAGATCTCCCCCATCCTCCGCAAAGTGTGCTGTGTTACGGACGGCAGTTCATACTGCTTATGATAAAATGTCTCTGAATGAATTTGGTTTGAAAGATAAAATGTGAAATGAATGGGCAATAAAATATTTGGATTATGTATATCATAAGATCTGACTTCAATAACTCTTCAATGCAAAATTCTAAAAAAAAAAAAAACATTAAATTGATGTTGAAAAACAAATGCTAATTTTTAAAATGCAAAGCGTTCTCTGTTCTTTAGTATGTCTTAGTAAGGAGACTGATGACATCATTGCTTCAGAATAAATTCACAAGCTTCACATTCTTTTAACATATTAAAACTGATCTTATTTTATTACAAGTCCTGCCATTGTCATCTTGATTACTGTACAGATCATTTTCTTTTCATAACTTGCCTAATATTTGTTTATTTACCATGTTATATAATCATCTACTTAATATTCCAGAGCCTTTTGTAAAGTATTCCAAGTGATCTAAAAAGTAAACTTGTATTTTCCATCCAATAAAATAAAATATGAAAATAGTTTGTTTCATTTTTTATTTTTCATTTTCAGGTTTTAGCAATTCATCTGTTATTTTGATACTATTTCATTTTAACAGTAACTATTGTGTGACTTATTTGATAATTATGTGTATAAGCTAATCAAATAGAATTTTTGGTACTTTCTCACCTTCTTTTAACGTGTATGCAGTGGTATTTAAGAGCAGTGAACACTTTCCCAGAATTTTAGCTTTTCCAAGAGCACTGTAACAGGTAAAAGAAGACTGGGTGTGATAGCAGTCTTACTTATTTACTTATTTATTTATTATTTCTGGAGAGCAACAGAAGAGGAGGGAAGCCCTCCTCCTAACTCCTGCCACATATCGCATAGCCCAACTTTTTACTGTTACAATTAGTAGTGACTAGAAAAACTTTCATCCTTTTTGTGGTGGGTGTGGTGGGCAGAATTTGAGGTAGGGAGAATCCCTGAGGTATGATAAATGAATACAGAGATTTTGAAATGAATCTCGTATATGGTTAAAAGAGAATTAAGCAAATCAAAGTTACCTAGTCTATAGAAAATCACTGGCTGTGCACTTTTTGAGTAGGTGACATCAACTTGTGACACCAGGTAGCTTGCTAAATGAACGTGACCATACTTAGACCTCTCAAGTTTAAGTACAATAGGGAAGAAGGAATTTCTCTGAAGCTACATGATGTACATAAGTAATTGGAGTTGCTTCACTTGAGATGGGGAAAATAAATCCCTTTGCAGTAAAGCCAGAGTAATTCTCAGCTGGTCACTTGGAAACTTTCTCCTAAAGAAAGAAAGTATACACCAAAGGCAGAGGACAGGGTTAAATTAATCAACAAGTAAGAGTTAAGGCTAGGAGAAATACTTTGTCTCTGTCTTATAGTTTTCTGTAATTATGACACACATAACTTGTATTTATTTTCTTACACTTAAGTATATTGTAAATTCTTTCTAATCTACGTTGTTTGAAAATAGTATTCAAACTAAATAGAAAGCCCAGAAAATAGACCCAAAGGTACTGGAAAATTTAGTATATGAGAACAGTAGCATTTCAGATCAGTGATGATGGATTACTCAATTAAGTGGTATTTGACCCATGGACAGCCATCTGAAAAAATAAAGTTGTGCCCCACCTGACACCAAACACCAAAATAAATTCCACAGAGATCAAAGATCTAAGTATTAAAAAAGATATTGTAAAATAACAGTAGAAAACATGAGGGGAATTTTTTTTTTTTTCAGTCCTGGAGTCAGAGGCCTTTCTAAGTATGACTGCAAGCCAAGAAGTCACAAAAAGAAATGACCTATGGATCTGGCAACATTAAAAAAAAATTCTACATATAAAAAATATGTAAGTAAAATTAAATGGAACACTGGGAGAAAAATGTCCAACTCATGTAATGGACAAGTGGCTAATAGTCTTAATACATAAAGAGTTTCCAAAAATGAATTGAAAATAAAACAACCCAATTGAATAATGGACAAGGATATAAACAGTTCACAGAAAAGGAAATATAAATGGCTTTAAATGCATGAAAAGATATACAGTTACATTCATAATAAGAAAATACAAATGGAATTGTTACAGTAAGTGTACATTAATACAGAGTTTATGAAAGGTAATATCTTTAATGATTTCAAATGCACATGCCTTCTATCCAAGAATTACATATCTAAGAATATATCCTACATGTATGGAGATGACGAATATACAGGATTATTCACTACACCATTGTTTATAATAAATAGCAAAAGAAAGAAACTTGCCAAATGTTCATTAATAAGGAGTAGTTACATTTGGTACATCCATACAGTGGAACATTAAGCAATCATTAAGAAGAAGGTACTTTGTTATGTACCAATGTAGAAGGACCTCTGAAATATATTTATTAGAAAAAAATGTATATAGAATGGAGTATAGAGTAAATAGCAGTTGTATAAAATACATACCCGTAATTGTTGTATATGTAACACAGAATATCTGATACATCTTGTGTAAGGATATACAAGAAACTCGTAAGTGTGCTTGCCGTTGGAAGAGGAATTGGATAGGTGAGGGACAGGGATGGGAGGGCAACTTACTTTTCTTTGGATGCCAGTCTTTACCTTTTGAATGTTGTACTATGTACAAGTATAATCTATTCCAAAAATATACCTTAAAAAAAATCCTTATAAAAAGACCAAAAGCAAAAGAGAAAATACTGTAAGATTTGTTTTCCTTGCAATTTACCATACATGCCATCCAAAGATTGCCTACTTTTTAAAGTAGTGATGAATTTGAATATAGTGAAAGACAACTATAATCCTAAAGTTATGCATCTAGTATTCGTTTATCAACAAAGTTTCCAAAGACCAGGTGGTTATGCAAAGATCAGTGTTATGCAAAAATTGGCATTATGCGAAAATGGAGGATGACCACATCAGATCGCAAAAATGGAAGACGACCACATCATTATATAACTTCCAGATTACATTATTACATAACTGCCAAACCACTGAGAGTCACAGCCCAGCCAAATTGACACATAATATTAACTATCACAGCCAACATTACTCTTGCCTCACACCTCAGCGTTTGTTACTGTCAGGCATACATTGTTAATGTGCAAAATAGTTGAATAGTAGATTTTTTACTACTATTGTAAATGCAAAATGTCGGATGAGATAGTAAGTGAGGAGTAGGTATAATTAATATATTATTTTTGCTAGTATTCCTAAATCTTGCATTGCTTCAGGACTATCATCATAAATATTGATTTTCATTGTACTTTCAAAATGGGACATGTTAATTAATAGATGTATTAATTGATAAAAACAGAACATATATATTTTTAGTACATAAGTTTTTCTTGTTATGATAAAAATGGCTAGAAAATGGACAGTTCACATAAAAAATTTGTCATTAACTAAAATGTTTTTTCTGGAATTTGTTTTTCTCTATGGGAAAGAAACAATTGAGGAAAATGATGTTTAATATTCAGATATATTAAGCATGCTGACTTTTTTTTTTTAAAACAATTTCAGTGGTTTACAGGAAGTCATTTCTAGAAGTAAATGAAGATGAAAGCATAACAAGGAAAATAAATAAAATAAATAAAATAAATAGCCAAAGAAGCATTTTCAGTAAGTATACATTACGTGACTCTAATATATGTGTTGCAGCTTATTCTAAGGAGCTAATCCTTAATTTTTATCACTAGGAAATACTGAACATTAAAGAGATGGGAATTGACCATTCTCATACTTTCCTGCTTTTGGTTATTTAACTTATTTCACATTTCCTAAAATTTTCTTTATTGTAAGACAAGTACATAATCCATGGGTAAACACTAGTGGACAGTAAGCCAACAAAGTTCTCAAAATATATTTTGCCCGAGAAAACATTTTGTAATAATTACACATTTGGTTCAGCATTTGAAAGTGTAGATGATATTATTAGCAAATTCAACACAATTCAAATTACTCAGCAACTTCTAAAATATTAAATTAAGAATTTTTTTTGTAATCAATAGCTTAAGTTGCTGTTTTCATCTCTGCAAAATTTTAGAGCATATAAGCCATTTCTGTATAGTAACTTATGCTTCTTCTCATTATGTATGATAGAAATGTATTAAACATATGTTTTTTTATTAAACTGACTCTGCATTGTTTAGGAGCATAATCTTCTAAATTATTTCCATGACAGAATTAACAGAACACTGATCTATTCAAAGGCTATTTTAGGAGGCTAAATAAGTTGTGTCTGAGATGAAACTTTTAAAGCAGAGTGGTATTTGAATAGTGAAGTTCATAGCACTGTTGCTTTTAACAAAGGTGAACCAAAGGACAACTGTCAAAAAGAGTGGCTAGACTTTAAATTGGATAAATAGTTATGTTCCAAAAGAGCCCAATGTCTGCAAATCAGTTTAGAATTTGGGGTAGAACCTTTGAATATGGAGTCTCCATTTGAAGTAAGTGTTGAAAGAGTTTTAGAATCAGAGAGCTTGGAGATTCTTAGAGATCTTTTTACTCAATCTCCTTTCTTAAGAGATGAGGAAATTGAGATTTATGACATACATGAAGAATCAGGATTAGGATATATGGACTTTTATCTAAAGTCAATTATTCCCTAGTTTGTAGGTGGTACAGTTGAATGTGTTGGTACAATATTTTACCTTTATTCCCTAGGATATATGACTTTGAGGATTGCCCCCCAAACTGTTAATGAGGAGCTGAAAGAAAGCCTCTAGGCACTGAGAGATGAGGCTTGGAGAACAGGAGCTGTAATCACATAGTTTTGTAGACAATGTTAAAGAGTCTGGTCTTTTACAAAGGCAATGTGAGGCAAAGTCAATGAGTGACCTAATCAGGTGTGTGTTTTTAAAAGATTACTCTGGCTGCATTATGGAAAACAATATTGGAACGTCAGCGGTCACTGGGAGATAAGAAAATAGTGGCTTGGACTAGAATGGTGAGGTGGAGATGGAGAGAAGTAGCTGGATAAGAGTAATATTTAAGTAAGTTACCAAAGACTTGAGAGAATTTTAGTCTGTCAGTATTTGGTGACTTTATTTTTGTTTCATTTTGCTTGCTATTGTTCCTCTCTGTTGTTTATTTATTTATTTAGGTCATTTAATATAATATCTGAATGTGAGAAAGCTGGAGTCTTGGAGTTTTATATATGGTAAATTTTAAATGTGATGAGTTTGGGGATGTCACTTAAAAGTACATGTAATATATATAATGTTCATACTTAAACATTACATAAATTGATTTAGGGACTCTGGCATTTAAATTTTGTAAGTAGAAACATAATTTCAGATTATATATGATTTTATGGTTTTTGCTAACTTACTGAATATGATGACATTTGACAATTTTTCTTGGCATTTACAAAATGTTATCATTTGTCGATTGAAATCTCAACATCTCTGAATTTACATATCTTTCTGAAGGAAAGGATTAAAATTTGCAGTTTCTAATTACAAAGATGTCACTCTGAGAACTAAGGTGTGCCTGACGCAAGACATAATATTTTCAATTGCCTCATATAGATGTGAAAGCTGGACATTGAATAAGGTAGACTAAGAAGAATTGATGCCTTCGAATTATGGTATTGGCAAAGAACATTGAATATACCATGGACTGCTAGAAGAATGAACAAATATGTCTTGGAAGAAATACAGCCAGAATGCTCATTAGAAGCCAGGATGGTGAGACTTCGTCTGATGTACTTTGGACATGTTATCAGGAGGGGCCAGTGCTTGGAGAAGGACATCATGCTTGGAAAAATAGAAGGTCAGCAAAAGAGAGGAAGACCCTTAACGAGATGGATTGACATGGTGGTTGCAACAGTGGGCTCAAACATAGCAACAATTGTGAGGATGGCTCAGGACCAGGCATTGTTTCATTCTGTTGTACACGAGGTCTCTGTAAGTTGCAAGTTACTCAATGGCACTTAACAACAACAATTGCAATTTGTGTCACTTGTTCAGCTCTCTTTTTGCCTCTGTACAGTTATCCAGCCCACCTTCTGCCACTGTCAGTGCCTACATCATCAATCTTCTTCCCCCGGCACTCCTCACATCGCTAAAGACTCTCACATCAGAATGTATGGGCCTTCAGATGAGCATATCAACCATCTGGATCCCACTCATACAAGCAAATACATTTTTACTATACGCATTTTTCTTGGCAAATTTTTTCTCAAAATACATTGCACATAAAGAAAAATCCTATATGTTCTCAACTTATACTTTACTGTTTTTGGTTTATGCCTTCTGCATCACTGTATGATTGAAAAGTATTTGTAGAACAAAATTTTATTCAACTCATCTATTTATTCACTTGAAATATATTGAGCATTTACATACTTTTTCTTACTTAAGTTTGTTAATAGAGGCCTACTGAATTTAAATGATTATATGTGGTCTATAGGTATGTTTTTAGAATTCACAATGTTTACTTAGAAAAGACAGTACAACATCCCACTTGGAGCAAACGAGAATGAAGAACACCAAACACAAGGAAAATATTAGCCCAAAGGTCTAAAGGACTTCATAAACCAGAGACTTCACCAGCCTAAGACGAGAAGAACTAGTTGGTACCTGGCTACCTCCAATGGCTGCCCTGACAGGAATCACAACAGAGAGTCCCAGACGGAGCGAGAATAAAAAAGTGTGGAGCAGTACTCAAATTCACGTAAAAAGGCCAGACTTAATAGTCTGACAGAGCCTGGAGGAACCCCTGAAGCTATGGCCCCCTAAACCCTCTGTTAACCCAGAACTGAACTTGTTCGAAGCCTACTCTACAGACAAAGGTTAGACAGGACTGAAAAACAAAATCATACACGTGAGGAGTGTGTTTCTTAGTCAAATCAGATGTACAAGACCAAATGGATGGTTCCTGTCCAGAGGCAGGATGAGAAGGCAGAAAGGGACAGGAACTGGTTGAATGGACACAGGGAACCTGGGGAGGAAAGGGGAGTGTGCTGTCACATTGTGGGGAATGCAACTAATGTCACAAAGCAATATGAGCATAAATGTTTTCATGAGAAATTAACTCAAGCTACAAACTTTCACCTGAAGCACAATAAAAAAATTAAAAGGTTACAGCACAGAAGTCTTTTCCTATGACTCAGAGCCATGAACCATGTCAGAAATATATTTATTTCAACATTAAAATATCAAATAATCTGTGATCAAATTGACAACAGCAACTCAAAAGTTTACATAGGAACGTTAGGGGGCCGTGAGTTTATGGGGGAAGAACAACTCAGAAAAGGAGAGTGAGAATGGTTGCACAACTGGAAGAATATAATCAATGTCATTAAATGGTACCTGTAGAAACTATTGAGTTTGTGTATGTTTGGCTGTGTATATTCTCAACAACAGTAACAAAATAAAACAAAATTTAGGAAAACATAAATCGCCAATTTTTATAAGAAGTGAATTTAATTAGCAAAGTAGCTGCCGGTAGCATACAATGAGGTCATGTAAAGTCTCCTTTCTCAACACAGTGATATAACATTAAGCTCTATCGGGTCGCTATGAGTTGAAATCAACTAGACAGCAATGATTTTTTTTTTATTTCATTCCTTTATCAATTTGTTAACAATTATGTAACTTCATATGCATTTTATAGCATATAACCAGAAAATTTCAGCTACAAAATGCCCCATTCTGTGAAGACTGATTACTTATGGGTTAGATTTTTGTAACTTCTGTCCCAACATAGTACAGAAGCAGCCTCCAGGATGTTATCTTTAAGATCACGGAAGCTAAGAGATTTAAATTTCAAAGTGAATATTATTCATTTTCTGTTCATTTTTTAACTTCCTTCCAAGCAAGCCCTCTGATGCCCTCAATGTTTCTGTACTGTTTCTCATTCTTCTGTGCTGCTTTGGGAATCAATTCCAGATCACAGAGTAGAGAAAACCTTTTTCCTTCCTCCCATCCTAAACTCATCTTCCCAGAGAAGAGTTTTATTTTAATTAAATAGATTCACTAACCCAGTCCTAGCAACCTACCCATAGCAGCAACCTCCCTGGCGCTCTGAGGAGCATAGAGAAACCTCATAATGCGTGGTTAAAACCAGCAGAAAAGAGGGGAGTTCCGGCAAAATGGCGCTCTAGGCAGAAGCACCATGCCATCCCTCCACAGCAAAGATCCGAAAAACTAAGCCAAAAAGAGAATACAACAATCCTGAAACCCTAAAACATCAAATGAAGAGATAAAGAACTCAGCGAAGCACCAAATGGAGTGAGAAAACTGACAGAGAAACGAGAGCGAGGAGAGATTCATGCAGAGGTCCCCTACCAGCTAACGCAGCACGGATCCACCATCTTTGACTCCTATCGGAGACCAGCAAACGGGGGTATGAGAAAGCAGCCTCACGGAGCATCCAGCAGGAGACAACACAACCGAAAAGGGATGAAACAAACAAATCTACAATCAATAAACGAGAAAAACAACTACTGAATACCACGAAAACAGCAGACAATATCAAAACATTTACAAAAACAGGACAGGATGGTTTCAGTAGGTCTCCAAAATAAAACACCAGATGACTCTCCTGTGGAAGAAAATGCACTTGAATGACCTAATAGGGAATTCAAATCTCTAATACTCGGAATTCTCCAAGAACTGAGGCAAACAGCTGACAAACAAGAGGAAAAAATAGACAAATTCATGGAAAATATGGACAAAAAATTGGAAGAATTCAGGAAAATAATGCAGGAACAAACTGCCAAAATAAATTCACAACTAGAAATTATACAAAACCAACAATTAGAAATCCAAAAGATAAACAACAAGATTTCAGAAATGGATGATGTCATAGAAGGGCTGAGAAGCAGATTTGAAATGGTGGAAGACAGGATCAGTGGAACTGAAGACAAACACTTGGATACAACTCTGTTTCAGGAAAAATCAGAAAAAAGAACAAAGAAAAATGAAGAGACCCTGAGAGTTATGTGGGACACAATTAAAAGCAAAAATTTATGAGTGATTGGAATTCCAGAACAGGGGGAGACAACAGAAAACACAGACAGGACCATTGAGGAACTGCTCACAAAAAACTTCCCCAATATCATGAAAGATGAAAAGCTGGCCATTCAAGAAGCTCAACAAATCCCATATAGAAGAGACCCCAAAAGAAAATCACCAAGGCATATCATATTCACACTCGCCAAAACCAAAGACAAACAAAGAATCCTGAGAGCAGCTCGTGAAAACAAAAAGTCACATACAGAGGAGAAACAATAAGACTAAGCTCAGATTATTCAGCAGAAACCATGCAGGCAAGAAGGCAATGGGATGACATCTATAAAATCTTGAAAGAAAAAAGTTGTCAGCCAAGAATAATATATCCTGCAAAACTCTCGTTCAAATTTGATGGTGAAATTAGGTCATTTCCAGATAAACAGAAATTAAGGGAATATGTAAAAGTCAAACCAAACTTACAAGAATTATTAAAGGGAGTTCTTCGATCTGAGGACAAACAGCTTCAGCTCACAGGCAGAACATAGGACGCAGGATCATACGTGCCAGATACCAATCTAGTAAATGAACTCTCAAGAACTATCCAAAACCAAAAGAAATACAACAGGGAATCAGAGCAGATAATCAATAAATGACAACAACATCAAAACAATAAAAGAGGGAATAAACGGTACAGGTATAGAACCTTCTAATGGAGAGGAAGGCAAGGTGATACCAAGTAATGGTAGACTGCTTCAAACTTAGAAAGATAAAGGTAAAATTCATGGTACCCACAACGAAAGTTAACAAGCCAACTCATAAAAATAAAGACGAAAAACAAAGTCTCAGCAAAAACAAAACCGACAAAAACAAAAGAAAGGAAAAAAAAATCCACAAACAAAAGTAACTCAGCACAAGAGAGTAAGAAGAACAAAGAAAATGTCAGCACCACAAAAAAAAGCACTACAAAATGACAGCAACAAACTCACATCTATCAATAATTACACTGAATGTAAATGGACTCAATGCACCCATGAAGAGACAGAGAGTGGCAGAATGGATAAGAAAACAGGATCCATCAATATGCTGTCTACAAGAGACACACCTTAGAAACAAAGATGTGAATTTATGAAAAGTCAAAGGTTGGAAAAAAATATATCAAGCTAACAACTACCAAAAAAGAGCAGGAGTGGCATTTCTAATCTGAAATAAAATAGACTTTAAAACAAAATCTACCATAAAAGACAAAGAAGGACACTATATGATGATTAAGGGGATGATCCATCATGAAGACATAACCATAATAAACATCTACGCACCCAATGACAGGGCTCCAAAATACATAAAACAAACTCTACCAACACTGAAAAGAGAAATTGACAGTTCCACAATAATAGTAGGAGACTTCAACACACCACTCTCAGTAAAGGACAGAACAACTAAAAACAAACTCAGCAAAGATACAGAAGACCTAAAGGGCACAATCAGCCAACTTGACCTCATAGACATATATAGAACACTCCACCCAACCGCTGCAAAGTACACATTCTTTTCCAATGCACATGGAACATTCTCCAGAATAGACCACATCTTAGGCCATAGAGCAATCCTCAACAAGATCCAAAACGTTGAGATAATTCAAAGTATCTTCTCTGACCACAATACCATCAAGGTAGAAATTAAAAACAGAAAGCAAGGGAAAAAAAATCAATTACATGGAAACTGACTAATACCTTGCTTACACATCACTGGGTAATAGAAGAAATCAGAGATGGAATCAAAAAATTCCTAGAATCAAATGAGAATGAAAACACATCATACCAAAACCTTTGGGACACAGCAAAGGCAGTCCTCAGAAGATGATTTATAGCAATAGATGCACATATCAAAAAAGAAGAAAGGGACAAAATCAAAAGATTAACTACAGAACTCAAACAAATAGAAAGAGAACAGCAAAAAAAGTCCACAACCACCAGAAGAAAGGAAATTGTAAAGATCAGAGCAGAAATAAATGAAATAGAGAACAGAGAAACAATAGAATCAACAAAACCAAAAGTTGGTTCTTTGAAAGAATCAACAAAATCGACAAACCACTGGCCAGAATGACAAAAGAAAAACAGGTGAGGACACAAATAACCCAAATAAGAAATGAAATGGGGGACATTACAACAGACCTAACTGAAATAAAAAGGATTATAAAAGAATATTATTAAAAACTATACTCCAACAAATTTGAAAACCTAGAGGAAATGGATAAATTTCTAGAAACACACGGCCAACCCAAACTACAACAAAGTGATGTTGAAAATCTGAACAGACCCGTAACAAAAGAAGAGATTGAAAAGGTAATAAAAAAAACTCCCAACCAAAAAAAGCCCTGGCCCAGATGGCTTCACTGGAGAATTCTACAAACCATTTACAGAAGAGCTTATACCAGTACTACTCAAGCTATTTCAGAACATAGAAGAGGAAGCAACACTTCCAAATTCATTCTATGAAGCCAGCATAATGCTGATACCAAAACCAGGCAAAGATGCCACAAAAAAAAATTACAGACCAATATCTCTCATGAATATAGATGCAAAAATTCTGAACAAAATTCTAGCCAATAGAATTCAGCATCATGTCAAAAAAATAATACACCACGACCAAGTAGGATTCATACCAGGTATGCAAGAATGGTTCAGCATTAGAAAATCAAACAATGTAATCCACCACATAAATAAAAGGAAAGGAAAGAATCACATGATCATCTCCATTGATGCAGAAAAGGCATTTGACAAAGTCCAACACCCATTCCTGATAAAAACTCTCAATAAAATAGGTATAGAAGGGAAATTTCTCAACATAATAAAGGGCATCTATGCAAAACCAACAGCCAACATCATTCTTGATGGAGAGAGGCTGAAAACATTCCCCTTCAAAACAGGAACAAGACAAGGATGCCCTTTAACACCACTCCTATTTAACATTGTGCTGGAAGTTCTAGCTAGAGCAATAAGGCAAGAAAAAGAAAAAAGGGCATCCAAATTGGTAATTAAGAAGGTAAACTGTCCCTGTTTGCAGATGGTATGATACTATACATAGAAAACCCTAAAGACTCCACAAGAAATCTACTGGAACTAATAGAAAGATTCAGCAGAGTAGCAGGATACAAGATAAACATTCAAAAATCAGTTGGATTCCTATACACCAGTAAGGAGAACGATGAAAAGGAAATCAGGAAAACAATACCATTTTCAATAGCCCCTAGAAATATAAAATACTTAGGAATAAATCTGACCAGGGATGTAAAAGACCTATACAAAGAAAACTACAAAACACTGCTGCATGAAACCCAAAGGGATCTACATAAATGGAAAAACATACCATGCTCATGGATAGGCAGACTCAACGTTGTGAAAATTACAATTCTACCCAAAGCAATTTACAAATACAATGCAATCCCAATCCAAATACCAACAACATTCTTCAAAGAGATGGAAAAACTAATCATTCACTTTATATGGAAAGGGAAGAAGCCCCGAATAAGTAAAGCACTACTGAAGAAGAAGAATAAAGTTGGAGGACTCACACTACCTGACTTCAGAACCTACTATACAGCTACAGTAGTCAAAACATCCTGGTACTGGTGCAACAACAGATACATTGACGAATGGAACAGAATTGAGAACTCAGATGTAAACCCATCCACCTACGTTCACCTGATCTTCGACAAGGGCCCAAAGTCCATCAAATGGGGAAAAGACAGTCTTTTTAACAAATGGTGCTGGCAAACCTGGATAACCATTTGCAAAAAAATGAAACAGGACCCATACCTCACACCGCATACAAAAACTACTTCAAAATGGATCAAAGACCTAAATATAAAGCCTAAAACTATAAAGTTCATAGAAGAAAAAATAGGACCAACACTTCAGGCCTTAATACATGGCATTAACAGGATATAAACCATAACCATCAACGCACAAACCCCAACAGATAAGCTAGATAACTGGGATCTTCTAAAAATCAAACACCTATGCTCTTCAGAAGACTTCACCAAAAGAGTAAAAAGAGAACCTACAGACTGGGAAAAAATTTTTGGACAGTCCAAGTCAGACAAAGGTCAAATCTCCATAATCTACAAGAAAATCCAACACCTCTACAACAAAAACACAAATAATCCTATTAAAAAATGGGCAAAGGAAATGAACAGACACTTCACCAAAGAAGACATTCAAATGGCCAACAGACACATAAGGAAATGCTCGTGATCACTACCCCTTATAGAAATGCAAATTAAAACCACAATGAGATACCATCTCACCCTGTCATTACTGGCACGAATCAAAAACACTGGAAATAACAAATGTTTGAGGGGCTGCGGGGAGATTGGAACTCTTATGCACTGCTGGTGGGAAGCAAAATGATACAAGCATTTTGGAAAATTATATGGCACTTCCTCAGAAAGCTAGAAATAGACATATCATTCGATCCAGCAATCGCACTCCTAGGAATATCTCCTAGAAAATAAGAGTCGTCACTCGAATAGACATACGCACACCTATGTTCATGGCAGTATTGTTCACAATAGCAAAACAATGGAAACAACCTAGATGCCCATCAACAGATGAATGGATAAACAAACTATGGTACATACACACAATGGAATACTATGCAACGAGAAAGAACAACGATGAATCTGTGAACCATCTCATAACATGGATGAAACTGGAGGACATTATGCTGAGTGAAATAAGTCAATCACAAAAGGACAAATATTGTATGAGACCTCTATTGTAAAAACCCATGAAAAAGTTCACACACAAAATGTAACGATCTTTGTTGGTTACCAGGGATGGGCGGGGTGGGGGGAAATACTAAATAGGCAATAGATAAGTGGTATCTTGGGTGAAGGGTGAGACAGTACACAATACAGGGGAAACTAGTACACCCTGTACAAGGAAAGGTCATGGAAGCCCCATAGACACATCCAAACTCCCTGAGGGACTGAATTGCTGGGCGGAGGGCTGTGGGGACCATGGTCTCAGGGAACATCTAACTCAATTGGCATTACACAACCTATAAAGACAATGCTCTACATTCTACCTTGGTGAGTAGGGTTTGGGGTCTTAAAAGCCTGTGAGCAGCCATCTAAGATAGTCCACTGGCTCATCCCTTTTGGAGCAAGGGAGAATGAAGAGAACAGGATACAAGGACAAGATTAGTCCAAAGGACTAATTGTCCACAGCTACCAAGGCCTCCACCAGACTCAGTCCAGTACAGCTAGATGATGCCCGGCTACCACCACTGACTGCTCTGACCAGGATCACAACAGAGGGTTCTGAACAGAGCTGGAGAAGGATGTAGAGCATAATTCTAACTCACAAAAAAAAGACCAGATTTACTGGCCTAAAGGAGACTGAAGAAACCTCGAGAGTATGGCCCCCACACACCGTTTTAGCTCAGAGGTAAAGTTATCTCCGGGGTTCACTGTTCAGCCTGGGAATGGACAGCCCCGTAAAAACAAATGAGACTAACGAGGTACAGGAGTCCAGTGACAAGGGCCAGAAGGCAGAAGGGGACAAGGAAGCTGGTGATAGGGAACCCAAGGTTGAGTAAGGATATTGTTGATGTGTTGTGAGATTGTTAACCATTGTCATAGGGCAACATTTGTAGTAACTGTTAAATGAGAAACTATTTTGTTCTGTAAGCCTTCATCTTAAGTGAGAATAACAGCACAATTGGAATAGCGTAGTCTATGTCACTGAACTGTGCATGTAGAAATTTTTGAAATGGTGTATCTTTGGCTATGTGTATTTTCACCAAAAAAAAAAAAAGGTTGAGAAGTTAGAGGGTTAATATGTTGTGGGGTTGTTAACCAATGTCATAAAACAACATGTGTACTACTATTTCATGAGAAACTATTTGTTCTGTAAGCCTTCGCCTGAAGTTCAATAAAATATAAAAAAATTAAAAAATAAAAAAAAAATCAGAAAAACCTGAGATAATTCTAAAGGATTCAGCCCTCCAGGATTCAGCCCTCCAACCCATTCTTCTGAGTCAATTTCCTTGTATTACCATTATACTTCCTTTTGCGCTAGCCCTGCATTGCTTCAATGCAGAGTATCGAATGCAGAGAATCCTGGGAATTTGAAAAGGGATCCCATGGAGAATTGCTCCATTCAATATGCCCAGAGAGAAAGAGGAACTCTTTCTCCTTCGTAGGATGCCGTGGCCTAAGTTCCTGCTCGGGTTCCCTCTAGGAGGAATCGTGTTGAGTATTTGCTTTATGATTAATGTTTTGGGTTGCACTATAGAGCAAAGGATTTGGTCAGACCATGTAATAGGAATGATAATAGCTAGAAAAAAAAAAAAAAAGAAAGAAAAGACAGTACATAGACAAACAATCCAGTCAAAAAATGGGCAAAAGACTTGAACAGACAGTTTAAAAAAGAGGATATTCAAACGTCCAACAAGCACATGAAAAGATGCTCATCATCATTAGCCATTAGGGAGATGCAAACCAAAACCACAATGAGATATTCCCTCACCTTTATTAGAATGGCAATGGTTTAAAAAACGGAAAACAACAGCTGTTGGCGAGGTTGTAGAGAAACTGGAATCCTAATACATTGTGGTGGGAATGTAAAATGGTAAAACCACTGTGGAACAGTTTGGCGGTTCTTCAAAAAGTTGAACATAGAACTACCAAATGACCTAGCTATCCCAGTCATAGGTATATACCCAGAAGACATGAAAGCAGGAGCAGAAACAGAAACCTGTACACCAGTGTTCACTGCAGCACTATTCACAATAGCCAAGAGGTGGAAGCAACTGAAATGTCCACCAATAGATGAATGGATAAATAAAATGTGGTATATACACACAATGAAATGCCATAAAGAGAACTGACGTTCTAATGCATCCCACAACGTGGATGAACCTTAAAAACATCATGCTGAGTGAAATAAACTAATCACAAAAGGACAAATACTGTATGATCTCACTTATTTAAATAAGCAAATGTGTAGAAACCAAAGATTATTAATGGTTACAAGGAGTGGGAGGGAAGGGAGAGTTTCTGTTTGGGGGACATTGAGTTTATGTTAATGGTGGTAGAATATTTTGGAAAAGAATAGTGATAATCATGGCACAACATGAAAAATGTAATCAATGTCATTGAATTGTAAAAGTGGAAGTTGTGCTATTGAATGTTTTGGTGTGTATATTTTCACCACAAAAAAAAGAAAAAGAAAAAAGCACATGTAAATGTTGAAAAATGTGATATTGAATTGTTAAATTTAGGGTTAGGTTTATAGATATGATGGAAACGTGTTTTTTTTCCCCCTACTTCTCATTTATAAGGGTAATAACAGCTGTCTGTTTTAACTTTTCTATAATAAATACCAGCTTAGTCTAGCAAAGCAAATAAAACTTTAAAGAAAGAAAATGCAACACAAAATACCCCAATATAGCCTGTGAATAATAATAGCTTTTTTCTTGATTTTTAAGCCATTTGTAAACTGATAATTTTATCTTATCAAATATTCTCTTGTTTCTGGAGTACCAAGGTATTTATTTTAGCTTGTGAAGCTTTATAAAGATGTGTTATTTAGAGAGTAATTGATGCCAACTTGATTGAAAACACTTATTTTATTTCACTAAGCTACTTCTTTTGACTAAGATGCAAGGTTAGAGTGACCTGGGAGGTTCTGGTACACCTTTCCTCACAAAGGAGAAAGAGAAGTGGAAATTTTGGAAGATGTGGAGTTAGTGAGGTTTATATTTCATAATCTACTTTAAAAGGAAGCAGTGTCTTCGTTTTTATTTTGCTTTCAGTGCAGTTGACTTCTGAAATGTAGGTTTAAACTAGTTTGAAGATTCAGAATTTGAAATGGGAATATATGATTGGAAAATATAGGCGCTAACTATTTGATTCTTATTCATCTAATAATTATAATTTTAACACCTTGAAGTTGCACACAACAATTGGCTATTTAATGTACAGTGCTAAACATTATGTTCAATTTTTTTACCACTTCCATCCCTTTCATCTTGGCCCCCGCTTCTTTACCATGAGGTAGATTGCTTTGCCTCTTATTTCAAAAGTGAGAGAAAACATTAAATAACTTCTTCAACTCCTTTCTTGTCTTCCTTTAAACTCACCTATTATGGTGATGTATCCACACTACCATGTCACAGAATGAGGTGCCTTGCCCTTTCTGCAAGGCCTTCCTCTTCCTATACACTGGAGTCATACCCTCTTTGTCATATGAGACTTTTATTCTACCATTTATTCTCTGTTTTATCTTCACCAGCTTTTCATGTAAACCTCTTTAATGTCCAAGACTTTGAATGCTATAAAACAAAAAGAAAAATTTTCCTACAGCCCTGCATTTTCTTCTCCTCTCCTCTTTCTCTCTGCCCCTTCACATTCATACTTCCGTAAATTGTTCCATATTTTGCTATTTCATCTTTTTCAACTCTGATACAATTTTTTGGCACTATTCCATTGTTCTTGATAAGGTCACCTAGAAAGTCCAAACTGCTAAGTCCAGTGATCTATTTTCAGAGGTCATACTGCTATTCTTCTAAACATTTAACTTTATAAATCACCCTTTCTTAAAACTCTCTCCACTCTTTGCTTTCTTATCACCTTTCTCCCTTGGTTTTTCCATCAATTCTGAGTTTCTTCTCTTTCTTATTTCTAGACTTTTCTTCTACTTTACTCATCCCACGGATGTTGGGATTCCTAAAGATCCTATGTTTGGTTCTCTTCATTGTACTACAGGGGCTTCCTGGATTATCATACTCATTGTCATAGCTTCAGCTACCATTTCCATGCTGATTTTTCCTTTATCAGATCTCTACCTAAGGCCATTCATCTATTCTCCAGATCCATATTTCCAACACTTTGTTGAAAACTTAAGGAGCCCTGGTGACACAGTGGTTAAAGCACGCAGCTGCTAATTGAAAAGTTGGTGGTTCAAACTCACCAGCATCTCTGCAGGAGAAAGTGTGGCAGTCTTCTTCCATAAAGATTTACAACTTTGGAAACCCTGTGGGGAAGCTCTACTCTGTCCTACAGGGTCCCTATGGGTCAGAATAGACTCCACGGAAGTGAGTTTGATTTTTGGTTTGGGTTGGAAATTTAATACACACGGGGAGCTAGAAGTTAGGAGACTGCTGTGTCATCCAGGTGAAAGATGATGTGGGATTGGACTAAGGAGTCCCAGAGGAAATACAGAAGTGGGGTGCTTACAAAATACAGCAAGTAGATGCAGTCTACAAGTCCTTTTCATCTATTTGTTTGGAGGAGTGGGAATAAGGAATGACTCTGAGGTTTAAGCTTGGTCACAAGGTTTATGCCACCATTCATTAAGATTTGGAGTACGAGAACATGAGCAGAAATTTCACAGATGATGATCGTAGCTTTGAACAAGTAAAGTTGAGAGTATCTGATGGCCTTTGTTCTTTTGGCTTATATCAGTATGGACTTCCAGAAAGAGAACTGATGTGGAAATAATGGACTTGGAAGGGAATGATTTGTACATCTTCTTAGTGAAGACATGGGAGAGGACAGTCACGTAGGCAGAGCATAGAAGATGAACAGAGAAAGTGCTAGTCTTAAAATCCCTACTCACATTTCCCACCCCACCCTTTGATGAAACTACAGCAGATTAATTGACATTCTCTTAATGTGCCATGTTCTTTTTCCTTTGTCTTTATACACATTGGCACAGTGAATGAATCTCCCCCTGCCCATCTGGTGAATTCCCTTTTTTATCCTTTAAAATTTAGCTCAAATAGACATATGCACACCCATGTTCATTGCAGCATTGTTCACAATAGCAAAAGATGGAAACAACATATATGCCTGTCTTAGGCTGGGTTCCCTAGAGAAGCAAAACCAGTAAAGTGTATAAATATATATGGAGAGAGAGATTATATCAAGGAAACAGCTCACGTGATTGTAGAGGCTAGAAGGTCCCAAGTTCGTGGATCAGGGTAGAGGCCTCTCCCAAGTCACACAGCTACAGAAGCTGGTAAGCCCAAGATCGGAAGGTCCGAGAGCAGGGCTCCCACTCAGAGGCTGTGCAGATTGACGAATCCCAGGTTCGGCAGATAAGCTGACAGCTCAAGTCCCAAGAACGGGAGATGAGATGACAGGAAGCAGCCGCAGGATCCAGAGAGAGCAAAAAGCCAGAACCTCTGTTTATATACAGATGTGGGCCACACCCCCAAGAAGACTCCCTTTCATCTGATTGGCTACTCACAGTATATTCAATCATGGGAGTGATTACATTAAAGCACAAAGAATCATGGCCCAGCCAAGTTGACACACAATCTTAACCATCACAATGCCCATCAACAGATGAATGTATAAACAAACTATTGTACATACACACAATGGAGTATTAGGCAATGATAAAGAACAATGATGAATGCTTCATAACACGGATGAAACTGGAGGACATTATGTTGAGTGAAATAAGTCAATCACAAAAGGACAAATATTGTATGAGACCACTACTATAAAAACTCATGAAAAGGTTTACACACAAAAAGAAACAATCTTTGATGGTTGCGAGTGATGTGAGGGAATACTAAATAGACAATAGATAAGTGATAACTTTGGTGAAGGGCAAGACAGTACACTTGTATAAGACAAGCTCATGGAAGCTCCATAGACACTTCCAAACTCCCTGACACTTCCAAACTGGTAGGCAGAGGGCTGTGGAGACCATAGTCTTGTTGAACATCTAGCTCAATTAGCATAACATAGTTTATAAAGAAAATGTTCTACATTCTACCTTGGTGAGTAGTGTCTGGGGTCTTAAAAGCCTGTGAGCAGCCATCTAAGACACTCCGTTGGTCTCACCTCTTCAGGAGCAAGGAAGAATGAAGAAAACAAAATACAAGGGGAAGATTAGTCCAAAGGACTAATGGACCACAACTACCACAGCCTCCACCAGACTGAGTCCAGGACAACTAGATGGTGCCCAGCTACTACCACTGACTACTCTGACAGGGATCACAGTAGAGGGTCCTGGACAGAGCTGGAGAAAAATGTAGAACAAAATTCTAACTCACAAAAAAGGACCAGACTTATTAGCCTGACGGAGACTGGAGAAACCCTGAGAGTATGGCCCCCAGACACCATTTTAGCTCAGTAATGAAGTCACTCCTGAGGTTCACCCTTCATCCAAAGATTAGACAGCCCCATAAACAAAACAAGATTAATGGGGCACAAGAGCCCAGGGACAAGAACTAGAAGGCAGGAGGGGACAGGAAAGCTGGTGACAGGGAACTCAAGGTCGAGAAGGGAGAGTGTTGACATGTCATGGGGTTGTTAATCAATGTCATAAAACAATATGTGTACTAACTGTTTAATGAGAAACTATTCTGTAAACCTTCACCTAAATACAATAAAAAAATTTAAAAATATTAAAAATAAAAAATAAAATTTAGCTCAAATACATCTCCAGGTAGCCTTTTTCTGTAGTTAGGTTTAAGCATTTCTCTTATCTCTGCTCCCACAGCACCTCATCATAGCAATTATTATATTGTCCTATGATGTTTACATGTATTCCCCATTCCTACTAGATTGTATACCCTTCAGGCTTAATATTTCTGTTGGTACACTTAAGGCCAAATTTTCTTATTTGTCAAGGTAATAGGATTTTTGATCAAATGTTTTATGATTATATGGCTCATTAAAGTATATTTTTTTAAAAAAACAAATTAATTTAAAAGTTAATGCTTGACCATGTTTAATATTTAAACATGATTTTTAAAGGTTCACTGAGAAAATGCTTCTGGGTTCTTGAATTAGGCTCTGTCAGCTCATCAGAGGCAAACAACAGTACTTTAAACAACCTATAATCCCCCTTTGTATTGCTGACCTTATTTTTATAGCATAATAAAATTCAGAGAAATAATTATACTTCAACAGGAGAAGTCTGAACCATATTGCTTTTGGAAAAAGAAGTAAAACCTTGATTACTTGTGGAGTGTTTAACAAAATCTATGATATATATACACACTGACACACATACACACGCATAAGTTAATTTTTAAGGAGTGCGGTTAATTGGAATTAGCCGTTTCCTTAAAAACTTGTAAAAACTATAACTTTGCATGATTGTAGCTTTAATTTATAAGATATTATGATAAGACACATACAAGATCATTATATTTTTAAACAATGTTTTTGCACAGAATATCTACAAATATCAGTTGTAAAAGTTTTATCAATACCTTGAGGGTAAATGTAACTGTATTATAGAACTACCTGTTGTCAGAAATGTACATTCACTTTGTCTTTAAACAGTGCTTTGTAGAGTCTGATCAATTGTAGTTCAAAATGAAAGAAAAAGATAATACACATTTCTTGATTTAAATTTTAAGTTGTAAAACATTTTGCTCCAATTTTGAAATCTCCCTAAATCATATGAAATTGCCATTTTATATGTCAAAACAGTAACTATTAGCAGTTTCATGTGGTCCAACCTAATAACTTTCTCATTGTTTTAGTAATTTTCATTTTCTATGTTTCATGCAATGACCTGAATAGTAATTCTCATTTTGGGGATGCTAAAATTTGGGAAGCTAAAGGTATGGCCTTGAAAAGATAGTTTCTTTACTTTCTCTGTGGAACTTTGCAGACGATACGTACACAAAAATGCAGTTTGACAAAATAACTGTCAGGAAGAGAATGGGTCTTACTAAATGTCAAAAGATTTTCCCAATGCTATTTCAGTAAAGTTTTACATATTGCATTCAGAAAATGCAGGGTGCATCTTTGAAAATAGGAAGTACAATACATGTCAAAAGGGAATATTTTTAGTCTTATTTTGGTGATGTGCTAATCGAAGAGATTGACCAAAGAGATGTTAAAACATGAGTCTCAAATAATTAATTTGTAATGTACTTCTCTCCCTTGAAATAGCAGCAATGTAATAGTCTACAGATTTTTTTTTTTAACACTACTTAGTGGTAGTGTTAACAGTTAACTAAAATATCTGAAATTTAAAAACAGTTGGAAAAGATATTTAATATATTAACAAAACAGCAGAATATCTGAAGTGATGTTTTTGGCTAAATCAAAAGATGTTATATTGAGCACTGAGGCCTCCATCTTTTTCCGTTCCTGTATCCTAAGACAGTCCATGGTAATTCAGTTTCCTCTCAGGGGGAGGCATGTTAATGACTTATTTTCTTTCCTGAACTATGACAACAGAGTCATCCAATCACATACCCCTTGCTACAGGTGATCATGCTGGTGTTTTGGAATTTTTATGTCAACCTTATTTTAAGTCTTGCAGCAAAATGTTAATTAAAAAAATACACAAAATTTTGTATTTGCTTTTTTAAAAAATGCTAAGACACTGAGGTAGTGTTACAATAGTTTGAAAGTAAACCATTCACAGTGTTTATCTGGTAAACTTACAGGTTAACTTAATTATGAAAGGGAGAGGTCCTCCCTGAGAAATATTTGAATCTTTTTGATGATGGAATGAAATTATTTCTTATTTGTTCTGTTTTATTTCATCCATCAAACTAAAAACAAAGCAATGTTTGACTATGTCTATGCCTCAGGATTAATAATTAGGAGACACTTCTCTTAGCAAAAGCATCTTATTACATTCCTTGACTTGGCTATATTGTCTTGTTGATGAGGAAAAATAGTGAATTGTTTTGAGAATTGAAAAAAAAATCTTCGTGAGATTTAAAAAAAATATCTTTTGGGATTTAAAGCAAATAAACAAAACCCTTTATAACCACATTGTTCTTTCTATATTTTGTTTTTACTCAATGTGCAGATTTGGTATGAGACTAGTATAGTAGAATCAAACTTTGTTTTGACAGGAAACATACAGAGTTTATATGTGGCCAACAGAATGCAATATGTCATTTGAATTAGTTAAAGGTACAAATGTTAACATAGCTTCAGTGCGTATAGATATTAATAGAAAACATACAATCATAATGGTTTACATTATACGGTTTCCTAACCTTTCAAAATGTCTGCTCCTAGAATCTGGGATAACAATCTGAGAAAGATAAAATTTTTTATTATGAATGATCAATTCATTTAGCACCTCATAGTAGTGGTTTTTATTTTTTTAGTTCTTGTCACTCAACAGCACAAACACCTACTCTGGAATTCAGCGGCCACTTCCTAGGTCACCTAAAGGACCATTGTGAACTGGCATTTATCTAAGACCGTACATATTTTGAGAGTAAATAATATAATACATATTAAATCCAGTTTAAGAATTTTAAACATGTTCTTTTAAAAGACTAAAGCATACAATTTAAAACACCTTTGCATTGATCAAAATCACAAATGCATTTACCTATCAATATTCTACACATAAATGAAATGGCATAGAAATGAGATTATTCATTGTAAGTTTGGTTGTAAAAGTTAAAAATCAGAAGTGTAGTAAATGTCCATGTATAAGAGACTGGTTGAATAAACTACAGTGTATCCACACAAAGAAATAATATGCTTCTCCTTTAAAAAAAAAAAAAAAGGAAGCCTCACTTAAACAGAAGATTTCCAGGATTTAGTAAGTAAAAATAAATAAATAAATAAATAAAATAACAAGATACAGAGCTTTATATGTTTTATGCTGTCTTCTGTATAAATGGGACTGGGGTGGCTAATAAGTATTTATACAAAGGAACGCTAGAAAAATATACATGCAACCAATATAAGCAGTTACCTAAAAGCATTTGGGGTTGGAAATTGGGTGGGAAAAAAAAAGTAACAGTGACTGGAATCAATTTCAATAGTAGTTTTTATCTCCTGTAATGAAAGATCATGATATAGCCAATACACTTTTCTGATTATGCCATTGTCTACAAAATATTGAGGATATGTTAAGTAAATTTATTTACTTTGGAAAAATAATTTTATTGGCTTCTTGTTCCCCATCATCCTTTATTTTGGGGGAGATAAGTAAAATAAGGAGTGATATTTTCCATTTGCCTCGTATTTTCCTGTTTTATGTTCTTCACTTTCTGTGGTTTTTCCTCCTCTATCCCTGTCCCTCTAATTTTCTGACCAAACTAACGAGCTTTCTTCTTAGAGGTTTTTTTAAGGTTGTAGATCTCATTCAACAGTGTTTTTAGGTTTTGGGGGGTTTTTTGTTTGTTTGTTCGTTTGTTTTGGTAATACTATGTTCTTACTTTGGAGTTGAAAAGATGTATTGCATGGTCTCAGCTTTTACTTACAGTCTATTAACGCATTCTATTGATGTGTATAGTACAAGGTAGAAAGAGATGCGTCATAAAGAAGACATGGACAAAGTAAGGGAAAACTAGTTTCCATCAAGTCAGTTCTGACTCATGGTGACCCCGTGTGTGTCAGAGTAGAACTGAGCTCCATAGGCTGATTAATGGCTGATTTTTCAGAAGTAGATCATTAGGCCTGTCTTTCAAGATGCATCTGGGTGGACTCCAACCTTTTGATGAGCAGCTGGAGCACCTTAACTGTTTGCACCACCCAGGGACTCCAAAATAAGGGAATGGGAGATTATATACTAACTGGAGATGGGTGAAGGAAGGCATAAGGAAGACTTCTAGAGGCAGTGGTCACTTAGAGTCTACTTCAAAGACAAATCTGATCATGTAGAGGAAGGGTAGAGAGATCAGATCAGATGACCCTATACATATTTTTATAACTTTAATGATATTTGCTTTTAAAATTCAGTATGTCTTGAATAGGAATAAATTTGAGAGTAATATCAAAGATATCTATGGATATGAAATAAGTGGAGATCAGATGACAATAGCTTTGTGCTTCAAGTCGTGCTCCCAACCTTCACAAAAGTCCTCTTGTCACAATGCCTTTTGTTCTCAGGGCTCTAGTTTATATAACTGGCCTCCAGATCCATGGAGGAGCTTGCTGCATCTTTCCTCACCTGCAGCTTGTTCATTCTGTTTTTTTGTTTTTTTGTTTTTTCCTCTTTGCCTAAGTACACCAAAAATGAAAAACCAAACCAAACCCATTGTCGTAGAGTCAATTCTGACTCATGATGACCTCTCACTCTATAACACTGCCTCTCATCTACCAAATAAAACAGAGAAGGGAGGAGACTAGGTTTCAGGCTGTAATTGCCTGGATTATTTGGTGGTGGTGGTGGCAAAAACAAAGCGAAAGCAACCTTTACCTGTATGTATTCTAGATATATGTCCCCTGTCCCTCCGCTTCATGTTTTCTCAATTAATTTGGTCTAAGAATGATGATGTCCTCCCCACCCTCATATCTCTGGAATTAATTGCAGTGCTGTAAGTTTCTGTAAAAATGTCAAATCATGTGAGAATAATCATTTTTCAGAGTAACTAGTTAGTAGAGTCCTAGATAAATAAATTTTGCGGACTTCAACACTCATGATGATCCTTTGGCCACTGCTATTAGATGCTCAGGCAGTGGGAAAAGAATGTAGGGACAGGTTCAAAGGACTGAAACAATGTTGAAAAAGACTGAAAAAACTGCCAACAACCAGTGTTTAAGTCTTATAAATAAATGGTTTTTTAAACTAAAAAAATATTAGCAGGCACAGTTGAAGAGATTTATGTCCAAAAGAGGATCAAGTGTATATGGAATTACATTTTTTAAGTTACTCTTTTTCAGTAGACCATAACAAAAAAAAATTGAAACCACAAGAAAGAGTATCTCCCTGTCCTCCTCCAATTTGGGCCCTTTTTTTTTTTTTTTTTTTCCTTTAAACAAACAAAAAAAAGCCCAAACTGAATTAGAACATTGAAATGGGGAAAATGAGTGGAAAAAATAAAAGGCATACTTCAGTTCAACAGGGCTTTAAAGAAGGAAATCATAAACTGATTATAAAAACCAGTAGCTAGACTGACTACCTATTGAGACTCATTCAGGAAGCCTGTGGCCCTGGAGTTGTACATCTTAAAATACAAAACTAAAATGCCTTAAAAGTATATTAGAACATTAAGAAAAATGAAAAGCACATATTTCAGTTAAGTCTTTTTATATTTTTCTTTCTAGTCTTATCTTCGCAAGTTCTACTGGACATCTGCCTTTATTAGAGAAAAAGCATCACGTTAAAAGCTTGAGCTCCCAAAAGAACTTGGGAATGTTCTGAAGGCAATTCCTCTGAATTTGCAAGAACTTGGAATAGCTATAATGAGTTCAAATTACTCTACTGCAGTTTCCATACATGATAACTATGTAGCTAACAGTCCTGATTATTTCTCATTGTCAAGAGATTGTTTGTGCAGATCTGGAATACTTTAAAGATGACACGTAACTAGAATATACATGAAATTTCAAACAATAGCTTTCTTGTTAGTTCTAGTGCCTCTCTGTGGATATTGTCCTCCTTTTGTTTAAATTGCCTACTCCAAGTTCTCTTCACATCCAGAGAAAAAGCATTGAGTTTGTAAATGGCTTGCTTTTTTTTTAACCATTGCTTAGCAAAGACAAGAAAATATAAACACAGCAATCTTATGAGACAGAAAAAGTTACAGTTTCTTTAAATACATTTTGTTAGTTATTTCTTCTGAGAAATTGTTTAAATAGTCACAGCCAACGTGCATGCCCTGTTTTTCATTTAATCAGAATATTGGTCATATAAGCCTATTGTCACACATGTGCATTTCTCCTACCTGTATTTGCTGAAGGGTCCCTAAGTGCTTGTTGTTGTCCGTTGTTTGAAAGTCACTGCTTTGTCATCCTGATGTTTTCTTCTGTTACACACAGTCAGAAGATAGATGCTATCGGTAGAGATTCCAGGAGGAATAAAAACACTACTTCCAGAGCCCTTTTTGGGGCTGTTTTTGAACTTTATACTTTTTATACAAACTCTGCAGAATCATATGCTGGCTACCGAATGATGGTCTGCCTTCTGATTCATTTCCAGGAGAGAATAAATTTCTGTTGTTTTCCAGCAGTCAGTGACCTTTTGAGACATAAATGGGGATTGGGGAATTTCATTTGTTTGATCTCTTGTGTTAATGCTAGAATGGCACAAACACTTCCATTGCGATGGCTCAAAAAACAAATATTTCAGTAGTTTTAATTAATAAATCTAAATGATATGTGCAGCTTAGAAGGGAAAATTACTTTATATCTACCTACTAACCAGCAATGTTAGGGAATTACACAGAAGACTGGCTCCTTACACCATTCCTTTGGGATCAACAATATTTTTTTAAAATACACAATTATACATGACTTTTTACAGCTTTAAAAGGTTTTTTGTTCTGTCATACTCCTTTTTAAAATTGACTCAGCTGTGTGTTTATTCTTATGAAGAACCAGAGAAACATAACCTTCTCTTTCTATAAAGAGGAAAAAAAGAATCTTATCAAATCAGTAATCCTTCTCAGTTTTTCTCACATACTTTTTCCTAAAACATGCAAATTTGGCGATTTATACATATATGGTTATTCATTTATCTTCCCATTCCTTTGGTCTTTATTTTCCCCAAGTCAAATGTATCATGAAATATAGAATGTCCTAATTGTTGGAGACTTATTTTTTTTTAACCGTTGTGACTCTGTCTGATTTTCTTGACATCATGTAAATAGTTTTCCAACTTACTGGATCTTTCTGCTGTAGCTGTAGCTTGTGTTTTCCCTGGAGCACACACAGCACTGGCAGCCTTTTTTACATGATGATAAATAGAAAACACTCTTAAAACCAAGTCAATAATATATTCGGAAAGTAGTCCAGTTATAATCTAAATCCATGGGAAATTTCTACTAAATTTTCAAATAGGCCTACTTTCGTCTTAGACCTAGTAGTTACTTAAATATGTAAAAGAAGAACTGATTCCCAGAAGTCAGTTTCATCACAATGGCTTCTATTTAAAGATCAAAGGACTGAAATTCTTAAATGTGGTCGCTCTAACCTTGAAATGAGAATAATTGTTTCTCATTCTGAAATGAGCTTAAGTGTCTTGCATTCCTTATCTTTTTTAACTTTGTTTATGAAGTTAATACTTATTTGAGAGCCTACTATGTGCAAAGCCGTATGGTAGGCAAGCTTTGGGACATATACAGATGGTTAAGAAATATTTCTTGCTCTCAAGAAGATTAAATCATACTTAGATTATTCAGAGCATTCCACTGCCTTAGAATCATCTTTTGTCAGCTTTTATCCCAATGACTTGTGTATATGCAACAAAATGCATCAGATATAAAAGTGATACACTTTGTATTTTAAAAGCATTTGTAAGATTAGTTCAAGTAGAAGAATTTTCTAAGGTGTTAAAATAAATGTTACATAAATTAATTCTATTGATTTCATTTGATGAAATTCAAATATTTATAAATTGATAGGTATTGCTCTTTTCTTTCTTCTTCACCACCCCCCCTTAGTTCTTGTACCACCCATCAGTTTCTAAATTACGTTGAAGTGTTTATAAACAATATTTATGTCGACTGGCTTGAAAAGTAGCACTTTCTTAGAAAAGACAATGCCTGTGGCTATTGTTGAATACTTATCTTGCATACTCCCCAAATTGTAATGAATAGATATGATTCTTTGCCTCAACTGAAATGTAAAAGAATTACTCTGTGTATTTGGTGTTTTCTGAAAATGTTATTTCACCTTCATTCTTGAAGGATATTTTCTCTAGGGACAGAAGTCCAGGTTAGTAGTTACTTTCAGCACTACCTTCTAGTTTCTGTTGTTTATGTTGAGAAAAGGGTAATCTGTTTTATTCAGACTATTGTGAAGAATTTCTCTTTGTCTATCAACATTTTATTTTAATGTGCCTTAGTGTAGTTTTTTTGTTTTGTTGTTTTAAATTTACTTGATGAATATGTGCTTAACACCCAAAAAAAAAAAAAAAAAAACAAATACTGCCAAGTGACCCTATAGGACAGAGAAGAACTGCCCCACAGGGCTTCCAAGAAGTGGCTAGTAGATTTGAATTGCTGACATTTTGGTTAGCAGCTAAGCTCTTAACCACTATACCACCAGGGCTCCATTTAACTCCATGAAGGGAAGAAAGACATTTACATTTCCTCAGGCCTGAATGAGGGTTGAGAAGAAGGGCTAATAAGGTAAGGAGGAAAATAGAACAACAAAAAATAGAGGAGAGTGATATATACCAAAGCTAAGACAAAAAAGTATTCAAGAGGAAAGGGGACTAGTCACCTGTTGAGCTATTGGGTATATGAGGACAGTTACTTGGCTATTGGATTTAGCAGTATGGAGGTGATAGGTGACATTGTCCACACCAAATTCCCATTCTCTTCAGTAAGAAGACTAGTTTGAGAGGAGAATGGGAAGTGAGGAAGTGGAAGGGTATGGGGGTGATTGGGGGTGTGGTATGATTGACAAGAAAATAATGGTATATATGTATGTACTTTTTTTCCCCCCTTCATTTGAAGAGAGGGTCCAGAGTGCACAGGCTTATTAAGACCCTAGTTTGAAATCCATCCTGCCACTTGATAGGTGTGCTTAGCCTCCATTTTCTGATAGAAATAGTTCCTATTCCTAGGGTTTTTGTAAATATAAAATTAATGAGAAATGTGTGTAAAGTACCTGACTCATTGTAAGTGATTGATATACTTTAGTTCTTTTTTTTAAATTTACCTTTAAATTCTTAAAAGCATCTCTGTTCAGAAACAATTAAAAACTATTTCTGGATAGAGTCATTTTTTATTAACATAGCATACATAGCACTTGTTGTTGGTGTATCTCAGTCTAAAATCCAGCCTTACTAAACTACTTGCTGTCTTCCAAAGTACTTGGTAATATATCATGTTTCAATTGTTTGGCCTGGAAATCATGCATTCCTTTCCTCCCACACCCCCATCCTCATTATTTACCAACCCACTGCCCTCAAGTCAATTCTGACACAGAGTGACCTTATAGGACAGAGTAGAACTGCCCCCATAGAGTTCCAAGGCTATAAATCTTTAAGGAAGCAGACTACCACATCTTTCGCTTACAGAGTGGCTGGTGGTCTCTAAACACCGACCTTTGGGTTAGCAGCCAAGTGCTTTAACCACTACACCACCAGGGGCCTACTTATTTTTCAAATTACAGCTCAAGGGTCATCCCTTCCCCCAACGCTTTTGCTGACATGCTATCTTGTCCCATATAATTTTGTAATTGACCCTCCTTCTTCTGTGAGTTGGAACCGACTAGACAGCAATGGGTTTTTTTGTTTGTTTTTTCTTCCTCTGTGGCCTCATTTTAGCTTGGTACTACCCTGTCCCACTTCATTGGGCTGTTGATTCACACATTTGTCTGTCTTTACTGAACTATACCAAAACCAAAAACCAAGCCAGTTGCTGTCGAGTTGATTCCAATTCATAGTGACCCTACAGAAAGAGTAGAACTACCTACAGGGTTTCCAAGGCTATAATCTGTCTGGAAGCAGACTCCCCCATCTTTCTCCCTGGAGTGGCTAGTGAGTTAGAACCACTGGTCTTTCAGTTAGCAGCCAACCACTGAACCACTGTACCACCAAGACTCACATTACTGGACTGTAATATCCTTAAAAGTAGGGAACATCCATTTCTTTTCTTTCATCCCCAGCACATACTTGACTCATAGTAGGTGTTCAATAAGTGATTGTTTAATAAATTAATAAATGTTAGTGTGAATGACCTGTTAATATCATTGTCATCACTATTATGGTTTTGCATATTTTAATGTTTTAATCACTTGATTTATTTGCCAATTGCTTGCCAAGATTATTACTTTACTAAGAATACAAATCATAAAATCAAATAAATATGTGTTTTCTACTCTGGCTTAGAAGAGCATTATTTTACAAAAGGGATTCAAGACTAAGAATTAAAAATACTGTTCCAAAAGGCCATTTGTAATCTAGTTATCAGAAATTTGGAATATATTTCCTAAAACAAGGCATGCCCTGCAAGTGCTAGTGGTGGTGAAAATGATTATTATCATAATAATAATCATATTCCAGACTTTTACTTACAAAATACTTGTTTAAATCATAGAACTAGCCTTTTCGTGGGGGGTGGGGGGCTGGAAATGGGCAATTGATGTGGTTCAGGAATGAAAAGCAGGAAGATAGCTTATTCCACATTTGACTTTCTTGAATTCTCCCTTAGGTATTCCATATACCTCTCTACTTTTCCCTGCTGTTTCTATTCTGCTTTTAAGTTTAAAGTTTGTTCCAGAACTCTAAGAATGTTAAGTCTTTCCTTTCATGCAATGGACAACATAGCATTGACAAGGTTTCTCCACTGAAATTACTATTTTTCCCTTTCTATACTCCATTCTTTGGAAGCAAATCACCAAGTTCAGCCCATACTCCTGTAGCACGGGGAACGGGAGGAAGAGTCTACTTATATTATTTGGAATTCTTCTAAAAGAAAACATTACAGACATACTGTTTTGACTTCACTCATATGATCGTTTTCCAGTGTTAATTTTTTTCCTCTCTCCTGATGCAAAACATGGTATGCATGCCCAGTGAAATATCCAACTTGAATTATGTCCATGACTAGATTGAATATATATTTCACCACTGATTGTACAATTCTGGGTGAAAATGTTAAATGAATAAAGTATTCCTTATTTTTACTTGCTTTTATCATAAAAGTAATGAAAAAGAAAGACAGCTTACATGAAGACTAGGCAGACTAGAGAATTAATGAGTCTTTACTATTTTCAGAGAAGCCCTGGTGGCACAGTGGTTAAAGTGCTAGGTTGCTAACCTAAAGGTCAGTGGTTTGAACCCACCAGGTTCTCCGTGGGAGAAAGATGTGGCAGTCTGCTTCAATAAAGATTTACAGCCTTGGAAACCTTATGGGGCAGTTCTACTCTGTCCTTAGGGTTGCTATGAGTCAGAATCAACTCGATGACAATGAGTTTATTTTGGTTTGGGTTATTATTTTCAACAAGGCTTTTTTTTTCTTTTTTTTAAATGAAGGCCCCCTTTCATTACATATTTATTTTGAACTACTTCTAGATACAATACTTTTTTGCAATTGTATTTGCTGTTGATGTGCTTTATTTTGGAGGATTCAGTCTCCAACTTTACCACCTGCTTTGCAACCTGCTAGTAAAATCAGGAAGGCATGGTCAAATCCGTCTAACTGGAATATTAATATTGTTGCCTATAACCTATACATAGGCAGTATTAAGATACCAAGGTTTCTTGTAGTTTTAAAGATACATTTAAAAAGTTGTGTTTTGCAATAAACTGTTCTTGTTTCCTTTTTATAATGGTCAGGTTATTGAATGACCACCATAATCATTTACAAGAGATATAGAATATTTCCATGAGCATGATTATTCATTGTTTGAAAAATCAATGAATCAGTTTATAGACTTTAAAATTTTAACTTTATTAAAGTATAATTTATATACAATAAAACACACAAATGTGTGAAATTTGATGAGTTTTGATACATGTATACAACTGTATAACTGCCATCCAATCAGGATATAAAATATGTCTAGAAATTTTCTTCATGCCCTTCTGGAGTCAGTCCTTCCCACCTCCACCTTCCTGCCCCAAGAAACCAATGATCTGATTTCTGCCACTCTAGCTTAATTTTATGAAAATTTATTTTGTATTATTTACTTTTTTAATTCTGCTTTCAAGATTTTCTCTTTTATGTTTACCTTTCAGTAGTTTAACTATGATGTAATAAGTATTGAGGCGGGGAGTATTTATCCTCCTTGGGGTTCTCTGAGTGTCTTCAATCTGTATTTTGACGTCTTTCATTATTTTTTGGAAAATTTTTGGTCATTATCCCTCAAATATTTCTTCTACCCTGTTCTCTCTCTTCCTTTTTCTAGGACTTTAATTACATCTATACTATACCATTTGATAATGTCCCACAGCTTTTGGATGCTCTGTTCTTCACACACATACACATACACACATATTTTCTCTTTGTATGTCAGTTTGGGTAAACTCTGTTACCCTTTCTTCAAGTCCTTGGGTGGTGCAAATGGTTAATATGCTCGCTACCAACCAAAAGGTTGGTTGTTCTAGTCTACCCACAGTGCCTTGGAAGAAAAGCCTGGCAACTTCCAAAAAATCAGTAATTGAAAACCCTATGGATCATAGTTATGCGTTGAGACACATGGGGTCGTCATGAGTCAAATCAACTTGACAGTAACTAGTCTGGTATTTCAGTTTCTTCAAATTCACTGATTATTTCCTAAGTTATGTCAAGACTTGATGAATCTATTGAAGGAATTTTTCATGTCTGACATTCTTTCTGTTCTTAATTTCTGGCATTCCATAGCTTCCATTTTTTCTACTGATATTTACTATCTGCTCATTCACCTTTTCACTAGATCCTTTAACACTTTAATCCTAGCTATTTTTAAGTCCCTGTTTGATAGTTCCAACATCTGCATTATCTCTGAGTTTGGTTTTTCTGATTGTCTTGTCTCTTAATAGTGGGTTGCTTGAGATTTTTTTGTTTGTTTTGCAGATGAGCCTTGTAATTTTTGAACGACTGATGGACATTGTGTGAACATTAGAGACTGAGGTAAAAAAATATTTACACCCCAAAATGGATATTCTTTTTCTTCTATTGGTTGTTAGTGTGTGGTGTTGAATCAATCTAGTCAGGAGCTGAGCTGGTTTTGGATTTTGTTACAGTCAGTGGACCACGGGCTTCAAATTCCTTTAGTGCTAGCCTGCCATTGCCTAGTACTTAGTGGGGACTGGGATGCTGGAGGATTTTCCTTAAGTGTTACTACTCTATCCTCAGCATTCCGCTGTCCCTGCATGCTTGTACCACAAAGAGGGCATTATCTCCACATTCTTGTTCTTCTCCCAGAAGAAAACTGCTGTTGCTCTGCACTTTTGCTAGACTTACAATGGGGGGGGGGGGGGGGGGGAAGGGCAGGGGTTAGTCTGTTGTTCTGGCTCATCTTCAGTTTTAGGGAGGCCATGTGCACTTGGGCCTTTGGGATCTTACAGACTTCCTGCCTCTCTTCCCTGTTACAGTCAAAGTCTCCCTTTCACCCACATCTTCTTTTGGGCAGGAGATCCTTGTCCTTCTCCCAGCTACAGGAGACCCCTAGGATCATGGGTCCAAGACTGTTTCATACCCCTCCCCAAGAGGTGGAGAGTTTTTCTTTTATCTTTTCCCTAACTGCACTTAGTCTTTGCTTGTACCCTGTGGGTTCTTGCTGCTCCTCCTTCAGCTGCTTAAGCCTTTTGCTTCGTTGTTGTTGTTGTTAGGTGCCATCAAGTCGGCTCCGACTCATAAGGACCCTGTTTACAACAGAACGAAACACTGCCGGGTCTTGCGCCATTCTCACAATTGTTATGCTTGAGCCCATCATTGCAGCTACTGTGTCAATCCATCTCATTGAGATCTTTCTCTCTTTCGCTTACCCTCTAATTTACCAAGCATGATGTCCTTCTCTAGCGTTTGGTACCTCCTGATAACATGTCCAAAGTATGTGAGACAAAGTCTTGCCATCCTTGCTTCTAAGGAACATTCTGGCTGTACTTCTTCCAAGACAGATGTATTCATTCTTCTGGCAGTCCATGGTACATTCAATAGTCTTCACCAACACCATAATTTAGGGCATCAGTTCTTTTTTGGCCATTTTTACTCATTGTCCAGCTTTCAAATGCATATGAGGCAATTGCAAATACCGTGGCTTGGGTCAGGCACACCTTAGTCCTCAAAGTGATATCCTTAAAGAGGTCCTTTGCAGCAGATTTGCCCAATGGAATACGTCATTTGAATTCTTGACTGCTGCTTCCATGGGAATTGATTGTGATCCAAGTGAAATGAAATCCTTGACAACTTCAGTCTTTTCTCCGTTTATCATGATGTTGCTTATTAGTCCAGTTGTGAGGATTTTTGTTTTCTTTATACTGAGGTGTAATCCATACAGAAGACTGTAGTCTTTGATCTTCATCAGTAAGTGTGTCAGGTCCTCTTCGCTTTCATCAAGCAAGGTTGTGTTATCTGCATATTGCAGGTTGTTAATGAGTCTTCTTCCAATTCTGATGTCCCATTCTTCTTCATGTTAGAGTGAAGAATCTAAGGAGGTGGACAGGGCTTTGTGCCTGTCTCCTGCAGTCGACCCAGTCCATCCCTGCAATTGCTCTGAGCCCCTGGGGCTACAGGGTTTGCTGCTTCTCCAGTGGCTTAAGGTTTTTGTTTGAAATGAGAGATGAATTCAGGGAAGTGGGTAGGCTTTGTGCCTCACCTCCCACAGCCACAAGTCACCAATGCACACCTGCATCAAGGAGGGAGGGTGGGCTCTTTCAGGTCTCCTGTCTGAATCTTTTCATTAGTACCTGGTGGGAGCTTTTGGGAAAACCTTGTGATTTAGTGCAAAATCTCCTTTTGTCAAGTGCTCTTAGCTATTTCAGACTAGCTTACCAGTTACGCTTGACTTTTGGCAGTTCTTGAACATTTTAGCCAGTTTCATGTCAGTTTTCATTGTAACTGGCACTTTTTCCTCTAGTCTCTGTCACAGGCGAGCCAGTTCATGTGTCACACACCCTATCCCCCCGCCAAAAAAACCTGTTGTCATTGAGTCAATTCCGACTCATGGCAGAATAGAATTGCCCTGCATAGGGTTTTCAAGGCTATGACCTTTCAGAAGTAGATTGCCAGGCCTTTCTTCTAAGGTGCCTCTGGGTGGATTCGAACTGCCAACTTCTCAGTTAGTAGCCCAGCACTTATACGTTTCTGCCACCCAGGGACTCCCAATCTCTGCTTATTCTTAAAATTCCCGTGTAGGATAGTTATTTTAGCAGAAGGGACTGTCTTTGCATTTGGGGCCCCTCTGAATTTAAATTCGACGAGTGAGCCCACAGACCCATCAGAATTCTGTCTGGTTTCTTCTTATCTGACCAACGGTCCTTTTCTAGTGGGCTCACCTCTCCATCAGCCCTGACCCGAAGCTCAGCAATTGCTCTAAGACATGAAAGCAACCTCCTGTTTACCTCTTAGATTTCATTGTGTTCACAAATCTTCTGTGGCTTTAAAGAAATGTGTGTTGTTTAGGTTTATTGTCATTTCAGGAGGAGTGAAGGACTTCCACACCCTTCTTCACCCAGACCAAAAGCAGAACTTGCTTGTTGATTTGCAGCTACTCCATATTCTGTAGAACGCTTTTTCTACCAAATAAAGATATTCATCTGCAAGTGTGAATTCTTAGAAAATACCTCCTCATTGTTTATGATGCAACATAAAATTTGTTTTTGTCTTAGAATTGGGTATGAGCTCTCTAATAAATGGGCAATGCAGGATTTACAATGCTTTGCAGGAAAGCAAAAACTTTATAGATTTAAAGATTTAAGCTCAGTAGACTTGGTAAAAGAAGGGATTTCACTCCCTCTCATCTGTGCTGGTTTTTGCAACTTCTGTGCCTCTACATCTTACTGATCATTCATTTCTCTCACATATGTCATGAGGAAAATTAATTTGTTGCCCTGTGCTTATTCTGAGATTATCTGTAATTTTTGGGTTTTGCTTACTTTTTTAACTGAAGTAATATGGATGAGGTAGTTTTTTGTTTTGGTTTGGTTTTTCTTTCTTTTAAGACAGGTTGTTTTTTTCAAGTTGTCAATTTTATTCTTAAGTTTTATAAGTTGACAGAATCATAGTTTTACTTTCACTCTTTCTTGGATAGTTTCTTAACTACTATAGGAAAATTATATATATTTCTATTATATTAAAAAAAAAAAAACACCATTGCTGTTGAGTCAATTCCAACTCAAACAGGGTTTCCAAGGGGCAGCTAGTGGATTCGAACTGCCAACCTTTTTGTTAGTAGCCAACCTCTTAACCACTGTGCCACCAGGGCTCCTCTATTATAGATATAATTTATGTATATAATAGAACATAGATATATAATTTATATATATATTTATATGTTATATAGATACATATACATATTACAAGAGCACTGGTGGTGCAGTGGTTAAAGCACTCAGTTGCTAACAGAAAGGTCTGTAGTTCAAACCCACAAGGCACTCGAGGGAGAAAGATGTGGCAGTTTGCTTCCATAAAGATTTACAGCCTTGGAAACCCTATAGGGCAGTTCTATTCTGTCCTATAGGGTTGCTATGAGTCAGAATCTACTCGATGACAGTGGGTTTAGTTTTTTGGTATATATATATATATATATGTATATATATAAATATATATATATACACACACACACATATATATGTATATATATAAAATAAGAAAATTATATATATTAAAATTCTCTTGAATCTATACTAAACATTATTATACTGCAACTGTAAGTTGCCTGTGAATGAAGATTCTCTCATCATGAAGTATGATAAAATAAAACTTTCCCTTTTTGCTAAAATGTTCATCATAGTTTTAATGAAATACTTGATTTAATAATGTTTTCTAAACACCTTAGTATTGTTCTTGGGGTTTCTTTTTGGATATATCTATGTAATTAAGTGTAGAAAAGTGATATCTCTTTTGAAAGAGAAATTTATTATAACAACAAAAAAAATTAAGACCATAATTGAATTCACATAACCAAGTTAATATGTGATGTACTTTGAGTGGAGCCTTGGTGGCGCAGTGGTTAAGAGCTTGGCTGCTAACCAAAAGGTCAGCAGTTCGAATCCACCAGCCACTCCTTGGAAACCCTATGGGGCAGTTCTACTCTGTCCTATAGGGTCACTATGAGTTGGAATCGACTCCACAGCAATGGGTTTGGTTTTTGGGGGTTTTTATACATTATTTAAGAATCCTTTTTGGGGCTTATGATTAACATTGCCAAGAATTTTTGCTTTTCTTTTTTTACTAGGTATACATTTAGGATTAAGATATATATTTTTTTTTCCAGTATTCTATCTGGATATACCTTTCATTAAAGAACATAAAATCTGAAGTCTATGAAACTTTCCTGAGATTCTCTTCCCACAGAAAATTTCATGATCACATTAAAATCTACTTTGCAAAATACTGTAAATTGCATTCAAGCCCTGTGCTTTCTAGTGCCCTTGAAAGAATTGAAAATGACTTTTTACTTAAAGGAATGTATCCAAAAAATTATGGAAATAAATATAATAAAATACAGTCAGCACTTTTAAAGTTTATTATTAAGACTAAGTAATTAAGTAATAATGTTCTAAAATATTTTCTAACGTTCTCAGACTTAACCATGTGAAAGGGTATGAAAACATTCCATTCACTGAAATCCGTACTGGGAGGGCAGGGGGTAGGAAAGGAGGTGGATTTATGCTGAATTTTTGCTAGAATAGACTTAACTCCTTAGAGATTGGAGCTTGGTTTTATAATCAATATAAAGACATTACTACCTTTTCAGTTCAGTATCAATGAATTTAGTGAAATATTTTTCACCCTAAATATGTAGTTTCTGTGAATGGTTTCATAGATATTGAAAATGTGTGCGTGTGCGTGTACGTGTGCGTGTGTGTGTATATTTGTGTACAAGTGGGACCAGGTCTAAATTTATGTCATTTTAGAACAGGCTGAGGATTGTAGATCTAACACACTTTCCTAGACTCTTTAACTTGATTCATGGGGGGGGATAAAATCCAAAGATATCACTATGTTTTATCTCCAGGCATAGGAGTCCTGAAATTAGATGGTCAAAGTCTTGGCCAGTTTCATTTTGTTGGTAGAGTAGACATAACTAGGTGAACTGGTGTGTGAAAGCTAAGTTACCAAGTGCTCCCCACTCCTCCTCTGTCCAAGGATTGGTGAAGGCAGTTGCACTGAGCAGTCTAAAATATAGAAGTTTCTCTACATAGACAAATACCAACTTTAAAAAAAAATGGAAAAGGAATAATGGATTTGGTATATTATGTTTTGTAACCCTTAATGAAATAATGGATCTAGGCAATAATAATCAATGACTGCTAAAACTCATAGATAAAAGGCTGGTGCAGAACTTTATAATGGATGGAGCAGGCTGACAATACCTGAACCCACAGATCAGTCTTAACATCACATAAAAAGGAACAATCAGGTATATGTACCTTATGATATGATGCATTGGGAAATACAAACATCATCTAGAATATTTTCTTGCCACAATATCAAACCTCTATACCTGTTCATAAGAAGTAGAGCTAGAGTAACAAGTTAAACTGACACTGTGGAAATGCAACATGCAAAATCCAGATTAAAAGAAGTTCTATGAGAAAATGACCCAGTGTTATCAATGAATAAATGGCAAGAAAAAGAGAAAAGGGAACCTATAGATTAAAGGAAATTTAAGAAATGTATTAACCAAATGCAATTTGTGAGTCCTATTTGTGTCTTGATTCTAACAAGCCAACTATAAAAACAAACCTTTTATGAGATGGTTCATGACATTTTAACACTGACTGGTGGTATATGATGATATTAAAGAATTATTATTATATTTTTAAGATGCCATAATAGTTAAATAAAAGAGTCCTTATGTTTTAGATATACATATTAAAGTATTTATGGGTGAAATTATATGGTGCCTTAAATTTACTTTAGACAGTCCAGCAGAGATGAAAGAAGATTGATAAGTATAGAAACTGGGTGATGGGTATACAGCAGTTTATGATATTATCCTCTCTACTTTTGAATAGGTCTGAAAACTCCCATAATAATGAAAAATAGTAATACATTTAGGAATATCAGACAAATACTCCAGAAAATATTGGATACTTAATATAAGAGTACAATGTAATATAGATAAAAAGAATCCTACAAAAATGTTAGCAAATTAATTCAGAACATATAAAAAGTTGCTTTTTGACAATGTTCTACATTCTACCTTGGTGAGTAGTGTCTGTGGTCTTAAAAGCCTGTGAGCAGCCATCTAAGATACACCACTGATCTCACCCCTTCAGGAGCAAGGGAGAATGAAGAGAACAGGTTACAAGGAAAAGATTAGTCCAAAGGACTAACGGACCACAGCTACCACGGCCTCCACCAGACTGAGTCAAGTACAGCTAGATGGTACCCAGCTACCACCACTGACTGCTGTGACCTGGATCACAATAGAGGGTCCTGGACAGAGCTGGAAAAGGATGTAGAACAGAATTCTAACTCAGAAAAAAAAGCCCAGATTTACTGGCCTGACAGACTGGAGAAACCCCAAGAGTATGGCCTCCGGACACCCTTTTAGCTCAGTGGTGAAGCCCCTCCCGAAGTTCACCATTCAGCTGGGGATTGGACAGCCTCATAAAACAAAAACAGGACTAATGAGGCACACAGTCCAGGGACAAGGACTAGAAGACAGGAGGGGACAGGAAAGCTGGTGATAGGGAACCCAAGGTTGAGAAGGGACAGTGTTGACATGTCATGGGGTTGTTAACCATTGTCATAGGGCAATATGTGTACTATTTAATGAGAAACTATTTGTTTTGCAAACCTTCTAAGGTACAAAAAAAAGAATTATCTATGTGAGATCTAATCGTCAACAGCAACTCAAAAGGTCTGATGGGAAGCCTAGAGGGCAGTGAGTTGAAGACAATGGTGATGGAATAATTTGGAAAGGGCACAACTGGAAGAATGTAATTGATGTCAATGAATTGTACATGTAGAAACTTTCAAAATGGTGTAACTTTGACTATGTATATTTTCACCAAAAAAAAGGTCCTCAAGGTTGAGAAGGGAGAGCACTGACATGTCGTGGGGTTGTTAACCAATGTCATAAAACAAGATGTGTACTGACTGTTTAATGAGAAACTATTTGTTCTGTAAACCTGCATCAAAAGTACAATAAAAAAAATTTTTTTTTAAAGTTGCTTTTTCCCTCAGGATGCAAGATTGATTTAACATTAGGATGTAGATTTAATTCATGACATTAACAAATTAAATAAAAATATCATTTGCAATTGCATTTGAAAATATCAAGTACCTAGGAATAAATCCAACAAAAGCTGTTGCAAGCTCTCTTTACAGAAAACTATAAAATGTTATTGTGAGAAAATAAAAGAAGACCTAAATAAATGAAGAATTATATTATATTCATGGATTAGAAGACTCAATATTTTAAAAATGTCACATCTCTTCAAATTAATTATGTAAATTCAATATAATTTCAATCAAAATGTTAACAGGTCTCTTTATGAAACTGTGGATGATTTTAAAATTTATATGGAAATGCAAAGGGCTACAAAGATCCAAGACACTCATGATGAAGCACAAGGTAGTAGGGCCTGTTCTACAAAATATCAATATTTTAAATCACAGTAATTAAGGCAGTGTGATCTTTGTACAAGAACAAGCAAACAGATCAGTGGACCAGAACAGTGTGATCCTAGAAACAGACCCATGCATGTGTAGACCTATGCTCAGTGACAAAGAGCAGAGTAGTAGTAGTAGCAGAGTACTGTCTTTTCAGTAAATGGTGCCGGGATAGTTGGGTATCCATATGGAAAATCATGAAACTTCATCCTCAGTCCACATCATACACAAAAATCAATTCCACATGGATTATAGACCTAAATGTAAAGAGCAAACCAGTAAAGCTTTAAGAAGAAAATGTGTGAGAATATCTTTATGGCCTTAAGGTAATAAAAGATTTCTTAAATAATAAACAAAAAAATACTAATCTTAAAGGAAAAAATCGATAAATTTGTTAAACTTTGTTATTAAAAATCTCTGTTTATCAAAAACATCACTAAGAGAATGAAAAGGCAAGTTATGGAATAGAAGAAGATAACTGAAAAACATGTAGCCATAACGGTTATCCTAAAGAAGTCCTAAAAATCAGTAACAAGAAGACAGCAACCCAATAGAAAAATGAGCAAAAGACTTGACAGCCATTTCAGAAACAAGGAACTCTAAATGGCCAATAAACATAAAAATTGTGCTTAACTAGGAAAATGCTAATTAAAATTTCAGTGAGACACTACTATATACCCACCAGAGTGGTGGAAATTAAGGAGGTTAGTGAGAATATAGAGTAATGGGAACCATCAAAACTGCTGGTGGCTGTGTGAATTGGTTGAGTCCAATTTGAAAATTGTTGGGTATTATCCTATAAATTTGAAAATGTGTATGCCCTATGACTCACCCATTCCAGACCTCAGTGTATACCACAGAGAATATTCTTAATGGCATTCAGATCAGCTTCAAATTAGAGACAACCTGAATTTCCATCAAAAATGCAAATTGATAGATTGTGTATCATACAATGGAATTCTATCACCAATGAAAATGAACAAATTATTAGCTATACCAACAATATGAATGAATCTTTAAATCATAATGGTGAGAGTGAAAAAGCCAGACAAAAAAAAATACATATTCTATGGTTTCATTTATATAATAAATTTTAAAACAGGATAAACTAGAGCATAGTATTCAGGAATGTGCCTGATCCAAACTACGGTGTTTTCAATCGCCACATATAGATCTGAAAGTTGGACAACGAATAAGGAAGACCAAAGAAGAATCGATGCCTTTGAATTATGGTGTTGGCCACGAATGTTGAATATACCATGGACTGCTAGAAGAATGAACAAATCTATCTTGGAAGAAGTACAGCCAGAATGCTCCTTATAAGCAAGAATGGCGAGACTACATCTCACATACTTTGGACATGTTATCAGGAGGGACCAGTCCCTGGAGAAGGACATCATGCTTGGTAAAGTGGAGGGTGAGCCAAAAAGAGGAAGACCTTTCAATGAGATGGATTGACACAGTGGCTGCAACTCTGGGCTCAAGCATAACAGCAATTGTGAGGATGGCACAGGACTGGGCAGTGTTTTGTTCTATTGTACATAGGGTCAGGTCGCTATGAGTCAGAACTGACTTGACAGCACTTAACAACAACAACAAAGCCCTAGTGGCAAAGTGATTAAGAGTTCAGCTGCTAACCAAAAGGTCAGCAGTTTGAATCCACCAGCTGCTCCTTTGAAACCCTGTGGGGCAGTTCTACTCTGTCCTATGGGGTCACTATAATCGGAATCAACTTGACGGCAACGGGTTTGGTTTTTTTGGTTTGGAACTAGATAGTAAAACCAGAAAAGCAAAGATGTCAGTATAATAGTCATCTATGGGGAGTGGCATTGGAGGGCTCTGGGATGCTGGAAACATTCTGTTGTTTGAGCTGGTCAGTGATTACATTAATGTTTACTTCATAGTATTTCACTAAGTTATAAATTTATGTTTTTGCACTTTCCTGTACATGTATACTTTTATAATACTTTAGAAAAGAGATATGTATAACATAGCTGATTTAAGGATATGAGGCCCATTTCTTAGCTGATACCTTGTTTTTTATTTAATTTTATTTTTAATTTATTTTAAATTAATCAAGCATATCCATTATTATCAAAAATGTTTAATTTTGTAATTGGAATGAATAAATAAAACATTAACATTAACTCACATATTAATATTTTACTTTATTTAAAACTTACCTTGTAAATCCTAAAAGTTGTAGCCATGAATATTCTCAGCTTAGCAAAGTCTTCACCTATCAAATTACTCATCATTGCAATTGATTTATCCAAGGAGTCATTGAATCCAGTTGAAATGGGATACTTAGGAATATCTCCCACGTGAATTTTGCTCTCTTTTTTGTTTACTAAATTTTTTTAGGTGTAAATTCCATTAAAAGTTTTATCTCCACTGATGAACTAGAACTTTTTTTGCTCTTATGTTGTTATTGTGCTATCGAGTTGGTTCCAACTCATAGCGACCCTCTGTACAACGGAACGAAACAGTGCACAGTCCTGCACCATCCTCACAATAGTTGTTATGGTTGAGCTCAGTGTTGCAGCCACTATATTAGTCCATCTCGTTGAGGGTCTTCCTCTTTTTTGCTGACCCTCTACTTCTACTAAGCATGATGTCCTTCTCCAGGGACTGGTCTTTCCTGATAACATGTCCAAAGTACTTGACATCCTTGCTTGTAAGGAGCATTCTGGCCGTACTTCTTCCAAGACAGACTGGTTCATTTGCACCTTAGTCCTCAAAGTGACATCTTGCTTTTTAATACTTTAGAGAGGTCTTTTGTGGCAGAATTGTCCAATGCAATGTGTCCTTTGATTTATTGACAGCTGCTCACATGAGCATTGATTGTGGATCCAAGGAACATGAAATTCTTGACAACTTCAATCTTTTCTCCATTTATCACGATGTTGCTTATTGGCCCAGTTGTGAGGGTTTTTGTTTTCTTTACGCTGAGGTGCAATCCATAGTGAAAGCTGTAGTCTGTGATCTTCATCAGTAAGTGCATCAAGTCCCCTTCGCTTTTAGCAAGCAAGGTTGTGTCATCTGCATGCCGCAGATTGTTAATGAGTCTTCCTCCAATCCTAATGCCACGTTCTTCTTCATATTGTCCAGCTTCTTGGATTATTTGCTCAGCATACAGATTGAATAAGTATGGTGAAAGGATACAACCCTGACACACCCTTCTCCTGACTTTAAACCATGCAGTATCCCCTTGTTCTGTTTGAACGACTGCCTTTGAGTCTACGTACAGGTTTCTCATGAACACAATTAAGTGTTCTGGAATTCCCATTCTTCTCAATGTTACCCATAATTTCTTATGATCCACACTGTTGAATGCCTTTGCATTGTAAGTATAACACAGGTAAACATCTTTATGGTATTCTCTGCTTTCAGCCAAGATCCATCTGACATCAGCAATGATATCCCTCGCTCCACATCCTCTTCTGAATCCAGCTTGAATTTCTGGCAGTTCCTTGTTGATATACGGTTGCAACTGCTTTTGAATGATCTTTAGCAAAATTTTGCTTGCACGTGATATTAATGATATTGTTCAATAATTTCTGCATTTGGTTGGATCACCTTTCTTTGGAATGGGCACAAATATGGATTACTTCCAGTCGGTTAGCTAGGTGGCTGCCTTCCAAATTTCTTGGCATAGAGGAGTGAATACCTCCAGTGCTGCATCTGTTTGTTGAAACATCTCAACTGGTATTCTGTCAATTCCTGGAAACTTGTTTTTTGCCAATGCCTTCAGTGCAGCTTGGATTCTTCCTTCAATTCCATTGGTTCTTGATCATATGCTACCTCCTGAAATGGCTGAATGTTGACCAATTCTTTTTGGTACAGTAACTCTGTATATTCCTTCTGTCATGGATTGAATTGTGTCCCCCCAAAATATCTGTTAATTTGTCTAGGCCATGATTCCTGGTATTGTATGATTGTCTACCATTTTGTCATCTGATGTGATTTCCCTATGTGTTATAAATCCTATCACTATGATGTTAATGAGATGGATTAGAGGCAGTTATATTGATAAGATCTATAAGATTAGATAGTGTATTAAGCCAATCTCTTTTGAGATATAAAAGAGAGAAGTAAGCAGAGAGACAGGGGGACCTCATACTACCAAGAAAGCAGTGCTGGGAGCAGAGCGCATCCTTTGGATCTGAGGTTCCTACACTGATTGCTCCCAGACCAAGGGAAGATTGATGACAAGGACTTTCCTCCAGAGCTGACAGAGAGAGAAAGGCTTCCCCTGGAGCTGACGCCCTGAATTTGGACTCGTAGCCTACTAGACTATGAGAGAATAAATTTTTCTTTGTTAAAGCCATGCACTTGTGGTATTTTTGTTACAACAGCACTAGATGACTAAGACACCTTCCACCTTCTTTTGATGCTTCCTTCATTGTTCAATATTTTCCCCGTAGAATCTTTCAATATTGCAACTCAAGGCTTGAATTTTTTCTTCAGTTCTTTCAGCTTGAGAAATGCTGAGCATGTTCTTCCCTTTTGGTTTTCTAACTCCAGGTCTTTGCACATGTCATTATAATACTTTACTTTGTCTTCTTGAGCCACCCTTTGAAGTCTTCTATTCAGCTCTTTTACTTCTTCATTTCTTACATTAACTTTAGCTACTCTACATTCAAGAACAAGTTTCTGAGTCTCTTTTGACATTCATTTGGTCTTTTCTTTCTTTCCTATCTTTTTATGACCTTTTGCTTTCTTCGTGTATTATGTCCTCGATGTCATTCCACAACTTGTCTGGTCTTCGGTCTTTAGTGTTCAATGTGTCAAATCTACTCTTGAGATGGTCTCTAAATTCAACTGGGATATACTCAAGATCGCATTTTCATTCTCATGGACTTGCTGTAATTTTCTTCAGCTTCAATTTGAACTTGCGTATTAGTAATTGATGGTCTGTTATGCAGTCAGCCCCTGGCCTTGTTTTGACTGATTATATTGAGCTTCTTCATCGTCTCTTTCCACAGAGGTAGTCAATTTGATTCCTGCGTATTCCGTCTGGAGCAGTCCACGTGTATATTTGGTGTTTATGTTGTTGAAAAAAGATATTTGCAATGAAGAAGTCATTGGTCTTACAAAATTCTATCATGCAATCTCCAGTGTCATTTCTATCACCAAGGCCATGTTTTCCAACTACTGATCCTTCCTTGTTTCCAACTTTCACTTTCCAGCCACCAGTAATTATCAATTCATCTTGATTGCATGTTTGATCAATTTCAGACAGCAGAAGTTGGTAAAAATATTCAATGTCTTCATCTTTGGCCCTAGTGGTTGGTGTGTAGATATGAATAGTAATCATATTTACTGGTCTTCCTTGTAGGCGTATGGATATATCCTATCACTGACAGCACTGTACTTCAGGATAGATCTTGAAATGTTCTTTTTGATGATAAATGCAATGCCATCCCTCTTCAATTTGTCATTCCCGGCATAGTAGACCATATGATTATCCAATTCAAAATGTCCGATACCAGTCCATTTCAGCTCACTAAAGCCTAGGGTATTGATCTTTATGCATTCCATTTCATTTTTGGTGACTTCCAATTTTCCGAGATTCATATTTTGTACATTCCACATTCCAGTTATTAATGGATGTTTGCCGGTGTCTCTGCTCATTTTAAGTCGTGCCACATCAGCAAATGAAGGTCCCAAAAGCTTGAATTCATCCACGTCATTAAGGTCGACTCTACTTTGAGGACGCAGCTCTTCCCCAGTCTTATTTTGAGTGCTTTCCAACCTGAGGGGTTCATCTTCCAGCACTATATCAGACAATGTTCTGCTGCTATTCATAAGCTTTTCACGGGATAATTTTTTCAGAAGTAGACTGCCAGGTCCTTTTTTCTAGTCTGTCTTAGTCTGGAAGCTCTGCTGAAACCTGCCCACCATGAGTGACCCTGCAGTTATTTGAAATACTGTGTGGCATAGCTTCCAGCATCACAGCAATACTCATGCCACCACAGGACAGCCAACTGACAGCTCTTATAGACAATTAGCATCATGTAATTGTTTGTGTATACGTGTGTGTATGTGCATGTGTTCCCCACAGTAAGCTCAGGGCCCAGTTTGTGACTTAAATATAGTTACAGTATTGCTATATATTCTCATTTATTTTTTTCTCCCCATTTCGATATTTTACTCTGATTTTCTCTGGTTGTGATATTTATTCTTTATTTTGTTTTTGAAAGCCTTTTGTGCATGTTAATTCAGCCCCTTTTACATTAAGAAGAACACATGAATGAATATACAAACAGATGAATGAATGTTGGATGATATGGAGCTGTACTAATGAGACAGTTAGTTCTCTATAATTCTTGTGGATGAAATAAAGTTCAAAAGTTTAAACCAGTAATGCAGACTGTTTTTCTCTCCTTTAAAAAGGTTCTGGCTTGTTGAGTGAGAGTAAATATTTATAATTGGCTATGGTAAAATGTTTGGAGGATGAAGAAAATGATTTTAATAGAACTTGCATCCTTAATAGAAGACGGATACAAAAATCTATTCAAATGCAGAAGGTAGGGAGTATGAAGTAATGGTAGACATCAGTTACTTAATTAAGTGCTAAGTGCTTCTTAGCATCCCTTCAAAGGAAGTACATAATTCTTTTATTTTTATTGTACTGCATGTGTGCATTTGCCTTTTAAGAATATTTTTAAATGAGTTTAATGGAAAATGAAATAAATATTTTTCTTTTAATAGTTTTCAGATAATGTAGTGACAGAGTAATGTGAACAGCATGATGTAATGGAAACTTCATTGGCTCTGTTTAAATGTGGGCAAATTAATTTATCCCTCTGAATAAACCTCATGTTTTGTTTTCAACTGTAACATGGATATAGCAATATTATTACAGAGGGTTGTAGTGGATTTTAAATGAGATAAAAGGTAAAGAATGCTTGGCACAAAGTAGCCAGTCTGCATTCTTTGAGCCAAAACAGTGTTTTGTTTTTTGTTTTGTTTTGTTTTTTTGTTTAATGCCTATTTTTTTCTTTTATTATTGTATGAAGTACCTTCTCCCCCCCCCGCCACAGTCCTTAAAGAGTGAAGCTATTGCCATATGACTAAAGGAAATAATTTCTGATAGTTCTTTTGAAAGGGAAGATAAATTGTTAGCAGATTTAGAAATAGAGGGGAAATGTGAATAGTTATTTGGATGCTGGAGGTGAGGGAGAAATAAGTGGGATAAAGGAGGTAGCGCCATTGTTGAGAAAACAAAACAAAGCCCCCTTCACATTAGTTGCTCTTTTTACACAGCTAAAATTAAGTCAGTAGGAGTAAAAATGACAGCGGTTGTGGGAGTAAACACCCAATGCAGAAAGCCTCTACTTTTGTACAACTCTTTGCTCTCTTGAGTCTTGAATAAAACCAAACAGGAAAGATCTTAGACCTGTGAAGCTGCCAAAAATTTAGTGGTCTCTGGATTCTTGACAGCTGAACCACCAGAATCATGTGCTATGTAAAACAGCTGGAAAGAACTGTTCTGCTGAGGAGCCAGTGTAGATCTGCTGGATTTCAGTAATCCAAGAAGGTGCCAAAGACAGCCTCTTACAGTTTCATTGGGATGGTTTCTATATGGTAATTCTATATGGTCTTATTAGAATTTACCCTTATTCATAAAAACCGATACAATGAGATCCTAGAATTCCAGGGATGAGAGGGACTTGAGAAATTATCTAACTACAATGCTTTACTTTAATGAAGAAACTGAGGCTCAGAGGCCTAAAGTGACTTCTTCAAAGTGGTATAGTGAGTTAGTGTTAGAACTAGGACCAGGACCTTTGTCTCTCAATTCCTGGGCTAAATGCTAATAGCAGAAGAAACCATTCTTTAAAAATGTCATGTTGTGTTTCTTCCAGTTTAACAGTACTCAGCGCTGAAAGTCAATATCTTAAATAAAGACAAATTTATAAAATAAACAACAAATCCTACTCTTCCTTCTGTAATTTAGCAAGAATTTATACCTCTGACCCAAACTCCAGCATACGTTGCTTCAAGATACAAACCAAGGAAGAATATCTGAGGTGTTGAAAAAATGTTAACCCTAAATAAACAACAACAACACTCTACTTAATGTGTTATAGCTCTCATTTCTTTGTGGAAGGAAATGGTGAAGGAAATTGAAGATAAAGAAAGGGACGGATAGGGGAAAGGTTTTATAGTGCAAGTGATTTCCACATAGTGTTCTTGTTATTTTTGTTGGGTGCCATCGAGTTGGTTCTGACTCTTAGTGACCCTATACGACAGAGTAGAACTACCCGATATGGTTTTCAAGGAGCGACTGGTAGATTTGAACTGCCGACCTTTTGGTTAGCAGCCAAACTCTTAACCAGTGTGCCACCAGGGCTCCTTCCACATAGTAGAGGCTTTATAAATATATGTTGTTGTTGTTGTTGTTGTGAGCTGCCATCAAGTTGACCCTTGACTCATAGAAACTCCATCTGTTACAGAGTAAACTGCTCTATAGGGTTTTCTTGGCTGTACTCTTTATGGAAACAATTCGCCGGGCCTTTCTTCCATGGAGCCACTGGGTAGGTTTGAACCACCAACCTTTAGGTTAGCAGCCAGTCACAAACTGCTTGCATCATCCAGGCTCATAAATATTTACTGATAGATTTATAGTTCACTGACAAGATGAAATGGCCTTCAGCAATCACTAACTCAAAAATATTTCCAAGTACTTCATTGTATGTTGTTAGGTGCCGTAGAGTCAGTTCCAACTCATAGCGACCCTATGTACAACAGAATGAAACACTGCCCCGTCCTGCACCATCTTCACAATTGTTATGCTTGAGCCCTTTGTTGCAGCCACTGTGTCAATCCATCTCATTGAGCGTCTTCCTCTTTTTCGATCACCCTCCACTTTATTATGTATGAATATGAATAACCACATCTTGGAGAGTGTATCAAGGCTCATGATACCACCAATTATATGGAATCAAGTGAATAGGAAAATACAGTTTGTCTAAACTACCTGTAAAGAAAACCTTCCTGTTGCTACAAATGATCTATAAAATTATCTAAACATTTTGGTATGGTAATGTGGCTCATCCAAGGTTCTAGAACCAACATCTAAAATCTGAGGTGTTTCTCCTGATACCTAACTCCTAAAAGTGTATCTGCCCCTGACAGCCTTATGAATCATAACAGAACATTGTTCGATATAGTGCTGGGATGATGCAGGACCAGGCAGCATTGCATTCTATTATACTTAAGGTCTCCATGAGTTAAAGCTGACTCGATGACAACTAACTACAATAATAAAAGTGTGTACTGATATGCAGTATTTATGTACTTGTATTCCCTGAATCTTAAGGCTGCCTGCTTCTCATTGTTCATTAATGTCTTTACCATCAAGGGAGCAGGAAACATTATCAGAGATAAATTCTCTTTGCTTGTAAGCCATTTTAATTGACTTTTTTTTCTTTTTCTTTTCTTTTTTTTTTTTTTTGACAGAGCCAATGTGAGGTAGAAATTATTAAAAAATATGAGAATCTGGACGGTAGTACATGTCGTATTTAAGAGACAAATGTGTTTAAGAGACAAATGTGACTTTGGCAAGTTAACCTGTAAATCTGCAGTTACTCATCTTTAAAATTCAGATAAAATGTATTATTGTGAGATAATACATATAGTCTGTTAAGCACAGTGCCTACTTAACATGTAGTGAGCTCTCAATAAATGTCAGCTAATATTATTGATGAAAATGACAAATGCTTTTTTTAAATAGTAAAATATTCTTATGAAATGCCATTTCTGCTTTAGAGAGTTTTACACATTATCTCAACCCAATCATTGTAAAAGAGAAAAACGATACTAGGGTTTAACAAATGAAATCCTAATACCAGTAAAAGTACAAATGAAAGATTTAACACTGACAGTGTTCCATCTTGCTCATATTAAACTCTAAGTTTGTGTTAATATTTAAATTAATTTGTTTAAATTTTTTTTCTAAACTGTTTTCTTTTGCAGTAAAGTGAGAAATAAATCTTGAAGAAATTTATAGAATATTGTGTATATTATAACAGGTAAACATGAAATTTAAAATTTTTAAACTGAATTTTCATGTTTTGCCCTATACCCATGTTGAGAGTATAAACTTTAACTAACCAAAATCCTACTGAGTAGATCCCTCAAATACTCGTATTTTGGTCTTTTTTTTGAGCATACATTTCCTGGGTTAGAAATTCCTCCTGGTGTTAAACTGAAGCTTGCTTTTTTGTGCTTATACCACTGTAAAGTGTATCTGGTTCCTCACACAGTATCTTCTCCAGGCCCTCCTGATAATATGCCCAAAGTACGTGAGGTGAAGTCTCGCCATCCTTATTTCCAAGGAGCATTCTGGCTGTACTTCTTCCAAGACAGATTTGTTTGTTATTTTGGCAGTCCATAGTATATTCGATATTCTTCGCCAACACCGTAATTCAAAGGCATCAGTTCTTCTTTGGTCTTCCTTATTCATTGTCCAGTTTTCGCATGCATATGAGGCAATTGAACATACCATGGCTTGGGTCAGGTGAACCTTAGTCCTCAAAGTGACATCTTTGCTTTTTAACACTTTAAAGAGGTCTTTTGCAGCAGATTTGCCCAATGCAATATGTCATTTGATTTCCTGACCGCCGCTTCCAAGGGCATTGATTGTGGATCCAAATAAAATATAATCCTTGACAACTTCAGTCTCTTCTCCATCTATCATGATGTTGTTTGCTGGTCCAGTTGTGAGGATTTTTGGTTTTTTTTTGTTGAGGTGCAATCCATACTGAAAGTTATAGTCTTTGATCTTCCTCAGTAAGTACTTCAAGTCCTCTTCACTTTCAGCAAACAAGGTTGTGTCATCTGCATATTGCGGGTTGTTAATAAGTCTTCCTTCAATCCTGATGCCATGTTCTTCTTCATATAGTCCAGCTTCTCAGATTATTTGCTCAGCAAACAGATTGAGTAAATATGCTGAAAGGATACTGCTCTGATGCACAGCCTTCCTGACTTTAAACCACCCAGTATCCCCTTGTTCTGTTCAAATGACTGCCTCTTGGTCTATGTATAGGTTCCTCATGAGCACAATTAAGTGTTCTGGAATTCCCACTCTTCGCAATGTTATCGATAATTTGTTATGATCTACACAGTCCAATGCCTTTGCATAGTCAATAAAACACAGATAAACATTTTTCTGGTATTCTCTACTTACAGCCAAGATCCGTCTGATGTCTGCAATGCTGTCCTTCTATCCAAGTCCTCTTCTGAATCCATCTTGAATTGCTGGCAGTTCCCTGCCAATGTACTGCGGCAACTGCTTCTGAATGATCTTTAGCAAAATTTTACTTGTGTGTGATATTAATGGAATTGTTTGACAATGTTCGCATTCTGTTGGATCACCTTTCTTTGGAATGGGCACAAATATGGATCTCTTCCAGCTGATTGACTAGGTAGGTGTCTTCTAAATTTCTTGGCATAGATGAGTGAGCACCTCCAGCACTGCATTCATTTGTTGAAAAATCTCAATTGGTATTCTGTCAATTCCTGGAACCTTGTTTTTCGCCATTGTATTCACCTGTAATTGTGCCTAATAAGCCATTTGTGTGAGAGATACTTGGTTTGTCAGAGTCTGGGATCACTGCCCTCTCTTTTTATGAATGCTACATTGTTAAAGTTGTGCATAATAACCTCAGTGCCTTACAGACTTTCAAGTACTAATTGAGAAAGCTGGGGCTTATGAATCTTTGACCTCCCTTGGTTTTTCAATTTGTTATTGTAGCAGCTCTTTGTATAATGGACTTTTAGTTTATTTGTATTTTTCTTCTAATTCTGCCAGGTCTTCAATTATTTATTTACAAAAAGCCTGAGCCATAACACATAGTAATAAATAATGAGTGAAAGTACTGTGTTGCTTTCCATAGAAGTGCTGTAATTGATAACAAAACCTATAAATCAAAAAATCATAATGTGTTAGTTATAACAAAAGGCAAAAGGAGCCCATGTGTTAGGCAGCTGTGGTAGAACCAAAGAATACTGGCCTTAAAAAAAAAAAAAAACAAAAAAACTTTTCTCCAATCTGGAATTTACAGTTTATTTGCTGTGTGATTTTGGCTAAAGCTGTCTCTCTAATATAAATGGCCTTATCTTTAAAATGGAGAAGGTATTGCCTCCTTCATGGGGTTGAGAGCCTAAGAGAATATGTGCTACAAGCAGTGTTTCATAAACTAAAGTACCAAATGCAGGTAATTAATATACACCGGATACATCTCATCTCAGTGTTAAAGGACACATAAGCAAGAGATCATCATTGTTTAAGCTACTTATTTAAAAACAATATTTACAAAAGTTTTATTTTAACTGCTGTAATAAACAGCCTTTGGTATGGATTACACCTCAACAAAAAGAAAACAAAAATCCTCACAACTGGACCAATAAGCAACATCATGATAAACAGAAAATATTGAAGTTGTCAAGGATTTCATTTTACTTGGATCTGCAGTCAATGCCCATGGAAACAGCAGTCAAGAAATCAAACAATGCATTTCACTGGGCAAATCTGCTGCAAAAGACCTCTTTAAAGTGTTAAAAAGCAAAGATGTCACTCTGAGGACTAAGTTGCCCCTGACCCAAGCCATGGTGTTTTCAATCGCCTCATATGCATGTGAAAGCTAGAGAATGAGTAAGGAAGACCAAAGAAGAAATGATGCCTTTGAATTACGATGTTGGCAAGGAATATTGAATATACCATGGACTGCCAAAAGAACAAACAAATCTGTCTTGGAAGAAGTACAGCTAGAATTCTCCTTAGAAGTGAGGATGGCGAGACTTCGTCTCACAAACTTTGAACATGTTATCAGGAGGAACCAGTCCCTGGAGAGGTATATCATGCTTGGTAAAGTAGAGGGTCAGGAAAAAAAGAGTAAGACCCTTAAGGGATGGATAGACACAGTGGCTGCATCACGGGCTCAAGCATAACAATGATCATGGGCATAGCACGGGACCGGGCAGTGTTTCGTTCTGTTGTACATAGGGTCACTATAAGTCAGAACCAACTAGAGGACACCTAACAACAACAATAAATTTTGAGATTTTCATCTTTATGTTTTGGAACCCAACATAATTTTGCTGTATAAATTTGAGGATTTGGTAAACAATAAAAAAGTAAAGGCAATTATAAACTCTAGATAAAGTGGAAAGTTGTACAGTGATGCCATGGTCCAATCAGTAATGCAACTGTGATACAATTAGTTACCAAAGGCAATGTTATTCATGATACTTAGGAGTGGTGGACCCAATTCCTGAGGAATTAGCTCATTGTAGCTAGCCATTAAGCAAATTGTATATGTATGGATAGAGATTAAAGACCAAAAAGAAGTTCTTTTCTAGCATTGACTTTGGGAGAGACCAGAAAAAGCTGTTTTGAACCACAAGACTATGGTCCTATGCCTTGAAACCCAGACTCTATGGCTGGTGTTGTGGGATTATAAGGGGATAAACTTGACATTCTGTTATCCTTGTGATTTCCTGATCACATGCTATTTCATATGTGCCAGACTGTGTCTCAAAAGGAGTTTTCCTTTCTTTGTCAATCTTATCTTCCACAAGCATCTAACTTCTGCAGTGTCTTAAACCTCAAATCACCCAGCTGTAACTTTCAGGAATTACAATTATAATCATATTTGTTATTTCCCAAATGTAAATCCGAATAGTTTAGTATTATGTGTTTTTTTGCATTGCTCTAACAAAAAAAAACAAAAAAGCAAGAGGAGTCCAGTTAATCAAAACTTAAGCCTGTTGTACATTTTTATGTTTGTTTTATAGTTTAATATTATTGGAAACTTTGCTTTGCTTTCTGTAAAGCTACTTAAATTAATAACAAAAAAATCAAATGCTGTCCTTCAACAATAAGAAATATTTCATTGAAACCCCATCCTCTCTAGTTGTGCTTGACTTGGAACTGAATACATTAAGCAGAAAATTGACACTGGTCATGGTTTTTAAAAAACAATGAAGATGTTTTAAAAAAGCATCATTTTGTTTCTTGTTTTTTTATATATAGTATTTTACTGTGTTTTTGGTGAAAGTGTACACAGCAAATTAATTTCCCATTTAACAGTTTCTATACATATTGTTCAGTGACGTTGGTTACATTTTTCACAATGTGTGAACATTCTCATATTTCTGTGCTGGCTGTTCCATTTCCCTTAATTTAGCTTCCCTGCCCCCTTTACTTTCTCATTTTTGCTTTAGGGTAAATGTTGACCATTTGGCCTCATATAGATGATTTTTTAAAGGAGCACAGTACTCACAGGTGATATTATTTATTTTATGAGCCAATCTGTTATTTAGCTGAAAGGTGACCTCCTGGAGGGGTTTTAACTCAAAGTTTAAAGAGTATCTCAGGGTGACGGTCTCAGGGTTTCCTCTAGTCTCTACCAGTCCAGTAAGTCTGGCCTTATTTAAGAATTTCAGTTTTGTTCTACATTTTTCTCCAGTTCTATCCAGGACCATCTATTGTGTCCCTGGTCAGAATAGTCGTTAGTGGTAGCCAGGCATCATCTAGTTCTTCTGGTTTCAAGGTAGGTGAGGCCTGGTTCATGTAGGCTATTAGTCCTGTAGACTAGTTTCTTCTTTGTGTCTTTGGTTTCCTTCCTACTCTTTTGCTCCAGATGAGTTCAAACCAATAGCTGTATCCTAGATAGCCACTCACAAGCTGCTCACCAAACTAGAATGTAGAACATAATCTTTATGAACTATGGTAAGCCAGTTGACCAAGTTATCTCAAGAAACTATGGTCCTAAGCCTTCAAACCCAGTAAACCAATCCTGCAAAATGTTTGGTTATCCATAACTTTACTCCCCATCTTTACTCCCCATCTAGGAGCTTCAAGAGGCGTGAGCCTTCAAGACATCTGTCTTAGTTATCTAGTGCTGCCATTAACAGAAATACCACAGACAGATGGCTTTCACAAAGAGAAATTTATTCTCCACGGTCTAGGAAGCTAGAAGTCCAAATTCAGGGTGCCAGCTCTAGGGTAAGGCTTTCTCTCTCTGTTGGCTCTAGGGGAAGGTCATTGTCATCAATCTTCCCCTGGTCAAAGAGCTTCTCAGTGCAGGCACCCCAGGTCTGAAGGATACGCTATGCTCCTGGTGCTTCTTTCCTGGTGGTGTGAGGTCCCCGTGTCTCTCTGTTCGCTTCTTTCTTTTATGTCTCAAAAGAGATTGACTTAGGACACAACTTAATCTTGTAGATTGAGTCCTGTCACATTAACATAACTACTTCTCATCCTGCCTCATTAACATCATAGAGGTAGGATTTACAGCACGTAAGAAAATTGCATCAGATGACAAAATGGAGGACAATCACACAATACTGGGAATCATGGCCTAGCCAAGTTGATACACATTTTTGGGGGATACAATTCAATCCATGACAGCATCTGCCACTGATCTGCTTTGCCTGGTTAATGATGGCAATGTCAGTTTTATCCTAAACCATACACCATTCCCCTTACTGGGGTTCATATAAGACTTACAGCTGACCTTTACAAAGCCTTCAAAAAGGCCTTGATTCTCTGCCATCTCTCTGGTTACTATTATGTCTGATTTTAAAAACTAAGCAGAATTGAGCCCTTCAGAATACTGGATAGAGTAATTCTTAGTATTATTGACCTCCTACACCTGCCATCCAATTCTTAAGAACAAACAGCCAGGTGCAGTAGTTAATAATAAAAAGCTTTAGTGGCTATGGTGGAGGTAGAAGACAATAGTGATAAATATGCCCAAGTTTTGATGTTACACTGCTGGAAATTCACTACCAACTCCACTACTTTCCAATTGTTTAGCATTGGCCAGTTTACATAATTACTTTTTAATTTCACACATAAAAATAAACCTGATAATTGTACTCACAGGCTAGTTGTGAGAATGAAATGAGATGATGTGTAAAGCACTTAGCACATGACTTGACACACAGCATTAAGTAAACATTTGTTCTTTATTGTTGCTACCATTGATAAGCAATTATATCTACCTGGTATCATGATGTATTGAGCACTTTACATGCACAATGTCTACTTCATTGGGAGCTCCTCAAGTAGGATCACACCAAGTTATACTGTCACCATAAGCTTTCTGAATTTTTTCATTGGGCAACAGCAGCTTATGGCCTCATGGCACCTAGCTTTGCACAGAAAATGTCTTTCATAGACTTGTTAGTACCAAGAGAGAGCAAGTTTTTCCTACAGCTCCCATGAGAGATCCTAGTAAACAAAAGAGTTCTTTCATCTGTCAAACTGCTGGGTGGTCACTGACTACATCAACAAACAGGGATTCCATCACTCACTTCCTTTCCAAATTGAGGTCACTGAGTAGCGAACAACAGTTTCTGGGTAGCATCCATCTATTTAGTAAAGTTCACCAACTCATTGGCAGATTTTCCAAGCCACCTTACTGTTCTGCAAACTTGTTCCTGACTCAGGAGATGGTGGACAGCATGGCCAGCAAATGGTGGCTTATGGAGCAGAAACGGGAGATGTGTGTATTCATGTGCATGTGTGAATGCACTTTAAAAGGAAAGAAGAAAAGCATTTAGCACCCAGATCTTGGTTTCTAATACCCTTTTCCAATGAAAGGAATTAGGAATCTTTGGAAAAATGACTGACTCCAGGACTGGGGAAGGAAATATATAATGGGGCTGGAGCATTTTCTAGCCCCAGAAAGTAAGAAAGTTCTCACACACAAAAAAAAATCTACAGTGATAAGGATATGTCATAGAGACACCAGAGCCAAATGAAAGAGCTCCCAATGGCCAAAGCTGAAACAATTTGAGAACAAAATAAATAGAATAGTAATTAGATTATAACCCAAAGTATAAAATAAATATCAATGAGTCATAGTGATATAAATAAATGATGGAATAAATAAATAAATGAGGAAAAGAGACAAATGTCCCATGGAAAAGAATTCCAAATAGTTTATGCAAACATTTCGCCCTCAAGGAGGTGTAGCATAAGTCTCCACTCTTTAAGTGTGGGCTTCACGTACTGACTCCCTTCCAAAAAGTACAGTATGGAAAGGGGTAAAAATAGTAACGTTACAATGCAGAATCCTGACAAACACTACCTCAGCCAGTGGTCAAAGTCAACATCAACACTCATAAATCATGTTGATAGTGTGTAACCTTGATATGATGTTGCAAGAATGGCACTTTACCTCTGTAGTCTTCCTCCCCAAAACCCTAACCCAAGTCTAACCATGAAAAAAACATCAGAGAAATCCCAGCTGAGAAACATTATACCAAATGTCTGTTGTGGATTGAACTGTGTCCCCCAGTTGTGTTAACATGAGTAGGCCATGATTCCCAATATTGTGTGATTGTCCACCATTTTGTCATCTGATGTGATTTTCCTGTGTGTTGTAAATCCTTCCTCTGTGATGTTAATGGGGCAGAATTGGCAGCAGTTATGTTAATGAGGCAGGACTCAATCTACAAGATTGTGTTTTAAGTCAATCTCTTTTGAGATATAAAAGAGAGAAGCGAGCAGAGAGACCCGGGGAACTCATACCATCAAGAAAGTAGTGACAGGAGCAAGGCACATCCTTTGGACCTGGGGTTCCTTCACTCAGAAGCCCCTAGACCCAGGGAAGATTGATGACAAGGACCTTCCTCCAGAGCCAATGGAGAAAGAGGCCTTCCCCTGGAGTTGGTGCCTCGAGTTTGGACTTCTAGCCTACTAGATTATGAGCGTATGGATTTCTTTTTGTTGAAGCCATCCACTTGTGGTATTTCTATTGTGGCCTGATCAGTACTCCTGAAAACTGACCAGGTCATCAAAAATAAGGAAAGTCTGAGAAACCATTAAAGCCAAGAGGAACCTAAGGAAACATGATGACTAACTGTAATGTGGAATCTTAGATGGGATCCTGAAATAGAAAAAAAGTACATTAGGTAAAAGCTAAGGAAATCTGAATAAAGTGTGAACTTTAATTAATAATGGGTCAATACTGTTTCATTAATTATAACAAATATACCATACTAAGATGTTAACAATAGTAGAAACTGGGTATAGGTGTATGGGAATCCTCTGTACTATCTCTCCAATTTTTCTGTAAATCTAAAATTATTATAAAATAGAAAGTTTATATTAAAAAGCCATATAAAGTTTAGGCACTATTATAAGTAGTGGTTATTTGTATAACAACAAGCTCTAGTATATAATTTCCTTAGTTATTAAAAATCCATCCACGGAGTCCCTCCACAACTTCATTCTCAGAGTAATATTTAATGTCTTTATCAATTACACAGCATCTCTCTGCCTATTAGCTTGGAGCAGTTTTAGATTTCCAACCAAAGAGGCTGAAGGGTTTCACGTAACAGTTCTTCTCCTTGTTGGAATAAATCCTGTGGTGGGCCATGTTTACTTTCTCTTAGGAGGAGATCTACATGTGCTCTCCTCTTTCCCTTAGCTAGTCAGAAGTGCATCTACCTTTACAGCTTATAAGGCTTTCTTCTAACAACATCTGGAGGTCAAGTCTCCCCTGTTTAGTTTCTTATGTTCTCAAAGAAGAATGGAAAAAGGTGGGGAGGTATGATGGCAGCATCCCTTTATAGCTGTAAGGCAAAGCACAAAACTACTCAGCAGGTATACAACTGAATGTGTGCACAATAGGAATGGAAGATGGGGAACGCCTTCAGAATGGGTCACTACATGTTAAACCTTGGAGGGACACTATATTAGATAATAAACAAGTTTAATGGCTGGTAACTAGAACTACTTTCTCTACGATACTGTCATCTTTCTGGCCTTAGCTATGATACTTAAAGTGTGCAATTGGAAGTTATTTCCACCATATTTATTTTAGTGGACAGTATTTATTCTTTATTCATTCTGGGCATACTGTATAAAGGTATGTATTTGAACATGGCTCAAAAAAGAAACTGAATTCAGAATCCGTCTATTACACAGCAGTGTTCTATAGTATCTTGGTTATGAAGAATTGATCAGTCAAGTTTCACTAATATGACCAGTGACTATGGAATCACATCAATAATGCATTTCTGTTCTGAGAACCTTGTTGCAGTGAGCATTTGCCAGACTCAAGTTTCCCAATTGTGATGGTTAAGGTTGTGTGTCAACTTGGCTGGGCCGTGATTCTCAGTGGTTTGATAGTTGTATGATGGTGTGATCACTTCCATGATGAGATTTGCTTTTATGTGATCACCTCCATGCTAGGATCTGCTGTGAGTAGCCAGTCAGTTGAAAGGGAGTTTCTTTGGGTGTATGGCCTGCATTGAATATAACTGGACATTCTGGCAAGGCTTGTGGGCTTTTGCTTGTTCTGGATCCTGCAGCTGGCTCCTGTTCATCTGACCTCTGGTTCTTGGGACTTGAGCTAGCAGCTTGCCTGTGGTCTTGCCTGCCAATCTTTGGGATTCATTGATTTTCACAGCCTGTGGGTAAGGGCCCTGATCTCCAACCTGCCAATCTTGAGTTTGCCAGCCCCTGTGGCTACATGCATCAGAAGAAGCCTCTATCCTGCCCCACGCACTTGGGATGTTCCAGCCTCTACAACTGCATGAGCCCTTTCCTTGATATAAATCTCTCTGTATATATATATTTATACGCCTTACTGGTTTCGCTTCTCTAGAGAACCCAGTCTAAGACACAGATGGTACCAGAAGTGTAACATAAAAATAATAATGTACATTCTGGGAAGATCCAGCATAAACAGACCATCGTTCCAACCTTTCCCCACAAATACAACAAGGAAAGCGTGCTCGGATTTGAGGGACTCTGAACTGGGGAAATGCAGAGGAAAGCAGGAGAGAACTCCAGACAGGCAAGAATTAACAAATCAACAAGTTGCATACAGTAGGAAAATCACTTCTCTCACCATCCCTGCCCACACCCCTTAGCCACATGGGCTGCCAGCTGCTGTGAATGGGGGACATGACTACTGAAGAAGAACTAGCTTCCCTAATCATCCCAGCTTCTGCTTGTACAGGCAGGACCTCAAGCTTCTGTTCCGAATTCAACAAGGCAGACCTCCATGGGGGCCCATTTGGAGCATGACAACCCCTCCCCAACCCAGACATTGTCACCTGAAAGCCTGCTGCGAATTGCTACAAAAGGTCCCTGCAGTGGAATCTGCTCGCATAGTCAGCAGTCAACACTCTGCCTTCCTCCCTGTGTACTGCATAACTCAGGCCTCTGAAACCAACAGGACACACCTCCCTGAGGATCAGTTTGAGTCTTTCTGCTCCCTTTCCATCAGCACAGAGGACTGCTGACTGAGCCTGTGTGCTAAGAAGCAGGTGTCTTTAGTGGAGGTTATACCCATAACCAACATACTACAGAGGGGACTCGACAGCAACAAGGCAGCCCTCCCTGGGGGTCCATTTGGAGTACAAAAACCCCTCCCCAAAAAAGTAATGGTTGGCTGCTGGACTGATACAAACTCCTACAGAAGGTTCCCTACAGTGGAGTTAAAAGATAGGTCACCTAAGTGATGGAGACTGCTCCCCCAACCACCAGAGGGCCACTGAGACTCTGAAACCAACAAGTAAGATCTCTTGGAGGTCTTTCCTGGGAGTGCCAGCCCCTCCTTCTCCTGAAATGGAGGAAAGTCTGCCTGGACTTCCCCTGAATGCCAGCTCAGATATAAGTTGCCCCCACAGAGCAGAGAAGGAAGCCTCAGGCAAAACTGGAGGGCAACACCAGCCCCAAAGAGGGCTTGCTGGATGTGGGTTTTCTGCCTAAAAACATGGTTGCATAAACAGAAAACAGAAGGGAGTAATAACCAGAGAAAGAGGACTGCACCCACAGTGGACCAATTAATTAATACACGATATCTCACCTGAGTGGCGGTGCCCACTGGTGAAGAGACTATGCACAGTATGTTCTCTGGTGTGTTTGGGAGAGATTGAAAGCTGAAAACAAACGTCTGAAACTTTTGAATCCTAATTAAACCAGGGAAGGCGAAGGAGCTGTCACAGAGAAGGAGAAGAAACGGTGAGCAAAGGCTGAAGGCTCTGCCTGCCTGAGAGTTTTTTGCAGAAAGTAGCACAGGCAAAAATACCAAATACCAGGGAAAACTGGGAAAATTAACACCCTTGAAAATTCCAATACCACTAACAAAAAATAAAAAGACACACGAAGAACAGAGAAACAATGGGCTGCCCAAATGAGCATGACAAAAGGAGAGAAAATGCATCTAGGGATGGCAAAATAATGGGAAAAATGAAAGAATACAACAACACTAAACATAATCATAGAACTAAGGGAAAATATAGACAAACAGCTAAAAGAAATAAGGGAAACTATGCATAAACAAAATGAGGATAGTTAAAATTCCAGACAGTGAAGAGCAACAAGAATGAAGGCTCAAGAAGGCTGAGCACAATTTAATGGAATTATGGGACAACAAGAGACCTAATATATGTATCAGTGAAATTTTAGAAGAAAATGAGAGAGAGAAAGGAACAGAAAGCATATTTGAAGAAATAATGACAGAAATTTTCCCCAGTCTGATGAAGGACATAAATCTACAAATCCAAGAATCTCAAAGAACCCCGAGCAGGATAAACACAAAGAGATCTACACCGAGACACATCATACTCTCAAAAAGTAAGATAAAATCCTGAGAGCAGTGAGAAGCAATCACATTCAAAGGATCTCCAATAAGATTAAGTACCAGTTAGTCCTCAGAAACAGTGGAGGCCAGAAGGCAATGGAATGATATATTTAAAGTGCTGAAAGAAAAAAAGCTGTTAACCAAGAATACTATACCCAACAAAACTGTCCTTCAAGAATGAGGGTGCAATTATAATGTTCACAGACAAACAGAAGCTGAGAGACTTCATATCCACCAGACTGGCCCTACAAAAAATACTGATGAAAGTTTTGTTGTTGGAAGGGAAAAGACACGAGAAAGTAATTCAAAGCAATACATAAAAAGAAAGATCCCTAATAAAGGGAAATGCATGGACTAGTATAAGGGCAAGTAATAAGGTATTCATGCTTGACAACTCTAAATGTTTTGTCCTTCATATTTTTAATAACAAATATATATCAAGCAATGATAAAATCATGTTAAAGTGCACAAGAATATAAAGATGTAATTAGTGATAACAAAAGCGGTGAGAGGAATGGTATAGATATAGAATTCCATGTATGTACTGAAGTTAAGTTGGTACCGACTTACCCTAGAATGTTATAAATACAAGCTGTTAAATGTAATACTCATGGTAACCACTAAGAAAATATATACAAAACATACACAAAAAGAAAGGAGAAGGGAACCAAAAAGGCTCACTACAATAAAACAAAACACAAAATTGAGTAGTAGTAAAGGACAAAGACAAGAAGGCTTAAGATACACAAAGAACAACTAATAAAATGGCAGAACTAAGTCACTTCTTGTCAGTAATTACAGTGAATGTAAAGGAGTAATGCTCCAGTCAAAAGGCAGAGAGTGGCAAAATCAATTACAAAAAAAAAAAAAAAAAAAAATGACCCAACTATATGCTGTTTACAAGAGATACACCTTAAACCCAAGCACACAAATAGGTTGGAAGTGAAAGGATGGAAACAAATATTTTATGCAAATAATAACCAAAAGAGGGCTAGGGTGGCAATCTTAGTATCAGACAAAGTAGATTTTAAGATAAAATCTGTTAGAAGAGATAAAGACGTACATTATATACTGATAAAAAGGTCAATTAATCAAGAAGACTTAACAATTATAAATATATATGCACTAAACTTCAGGGCATCTAAATATATAAAGCAAACACTGATGGAAATGAAGGGAGAAAGATAGTACTACAATAATAACTGGAGACTTCAATATACCATTTTCACTATTGGACAGAACATCTAAAAGATCAGCAAGGAAACAGAGGACTTGAATGACACTATAAACCAACTAGATTTAACAGACATACATAGAACACTCCACCCCAAAAGAGCACAATATACATTCTACTCCAGTGCACATGGATCATTCTCCAGGATAGACCACACTTTAGGTAATAAAGCAAGTCTTGATAAATATTAGAAGATTGAAATCACACAAAGTATTTTCTCTTATCACAATGGAGTGCAGATAGAAATCAATAACAGAAAAAAAATGGAAAATACACAAACATACATAAATTAAAAAACACACTATTAAACTACTAGTGGATGAAGGAAGAAATCAAAAGAAAAATCATAAATTTCTTAAAGTCAAATGAAAAATGAAAGTACAACATACCAAAACTTCTGGGATGCAGTGAAGGCAGTACTCAGAGGGAACCTTATAACAATAAATGCTTACATGAAAAAAGAAGAAAGATCTCAAATTAACAGCCTAACTTGACAACTCCAGGAACTAGAAAGAGAAGAGCAAACTAAGCCTAAACCTACCAGAAGAAAAGAAATAATGAAGATCAGAGGAGAAATAAATAAAATCAAAACAAACAAAAGCAATAGAGAGAATCAATAAAACCAGAAGTTGATTCTTTGAAAAGATCAGTAAAACTGACAAACTTTTAGCTAGACTGACAAAGAGAAAAGATGCAAATAACCAAAATAAAAAAATGAAAGAGGGGACATTACAACTGACCCAATAGAAATCAAGAGAATTATGTCAGAATATTATGAACACCTGTATGGCAACAAAATGGATAACCTAGATGAAATGGAAAAATTCTTACAAGCACACAATCTACCCAGACTGGCTCAAGAGGAAATAAAAAGTCTCAAAAGACCCATAACAAGTGAAGAGATGGAATCAGTGATCAAAAACCTCCCATCAAACAAAGTCCTGGACCATATGGCTTCAATGGGGAATTCTACCAAACATTTGGAGAAGAGTTGACACCAGCATCTCTTCCAAAAGATAGAGAAGGAAAGAATACTCCCTAATTCATTCTATGAAGCAAACATAAACCTGATACCAAAACCAGACAAAGACACCAGAAGAAAAGAAAACTACAGGCCAATATCTCTTCTGAATATAAATGCAAAAATCCTCAACAAAATACTAGCAAACAAAATCCAATAGCATATTAAAACAGTCAGACACAGAAAACTTCCCCAATGTCATGGGAGATGAAAAGCTGGCCATCCAAGAAGCTCAACAAACCCCATATAGGATAGACCCCAAAAGAAAATCACCAAGGCATATCATAATCACACTCGATAAAACCAAAGATGAACAAAGAATCCTGAGAGCAGCTTGAGAAAAACAAAAAGTTACATACAGAGGAGAAACAATAAGATTAAGCTTGGATTATTTGGCAAAAACCATGCAGGCAAGAAGGCAATCGGATGACATATATATAAAACCTTGAAAGAAAAAAATTGCCAGCCAAAAATAATATATCCTGCAAAACTCTCGTTCAAATATGATGGTAAAATTAGGACATTTCCAGATAAACATAAATTAAGGGACTATGTAAAAACCAAACCAAACTTACAAGAATTATTAAAGGGAGTCCTTCAATCTGAGAAAAACAACATCAGACCACAGGCTGAATCTAGGATGCAGGATCATACCAGCCAGATACAAACCTAGGAAATGAACTCTCAAGGACTATACAAAACCAAAAGAATCACAAAAGGAACCAGAGAGGTTAATCTGTAAATGACAACAACATCAGAACAATAAAAGAGGGAATAAATGGTGTAGGTATAGAACCTTCTAATAGAGAGGAAGGCAAGGCAATACCAATAATAGACTGGTTTAGACCTAGGAAGATAAGGGTAAATTTCAAGTTAACCACAAAGAAAGTTAACAAAATACTCATCAAAATAAAGAAGACAAACATAAAGTCTCAGTAAAAACAAAACCTACAAAAACAAAGGAAATGAAAAAAAATTCACAGATGAAAGGAATTCAGCACAGGACAGTAAGAGGAACAAAGAAAACATCAGCACCACGAAAAAAAGCACTACAAAATGACAGCAATAAACTCACACCTATCAATAACTACACTGAATGTAAATGGCCTAAATGCACCCATAAAGAGGCAGAGAGTGACAGAATGGATTAAAAACAGGATCCATCCATATGCTGTCTACAAGAGACACATCTTAGAAACTAAGACGTAAATCTGTTAAAAATCAAAAGGTGGAAAAAAATATATCAAGCAAACAGCTACCAAAAAAGAGCAGAAGCGGCAATACTAATCTCAGATAAAATAGAACTTAAAACAAAATCCACCGTAAAAGACAAAGAAGGACACTACATAGTAATTAAGGGGATGATCCATCATGAAAACATAACCATAATAAACATCTATGCACCGATGACAGGGCTCCCAAATACATAAAACAAGCTCTAACAGCACTGAAAAGAGAAATTGACAGTTCCACAATAATAGTAGGAGATTTCAACACACCGCTTTCAGTAAAGGACAGAACATCTAGAAAGAAACTCAACAAAGATACAGAAGACCTAAAGGGCACAATCAGCCAAGTTGTCCTCATAGACACATACAGAACACTCCACACAACAGCTGCAAAGTACACATTCTTTTCCAGTGCACACAGAACATTCTCCAGAATAGACCACATCTTAGGCCACAGAGCAACCCTCAACGTTTTGGAGATAATACAAAAGTATCTTCTCTGACCACAATGCCATCAAGGTAGAAATTAACAACAGAAAGAGCAAGGAAAAAAAAAATCGATTACATTGAAACTGAATAACACCCTGCCTACAAATCACTGGGTAATAGCAGAAATCAGAGATGGAATCAAAAAATTCCTAGAATCAAATGAGAATGAAAACACATCATACCAAAAACTTTGGGACACAGCAAAGGCAGTCCTCAGAGGACAATTTATAGCAATAGATGCACACATCAAAAAAGAAGAAAAGGACAAAATCAAAACATTAACTACACAACTCGAACAAATAGAAAGAGAACAGCAAAAAAAGCTCACAGCCACCAGAAGAAAGGAAATAATAAAGATCAGAGCAGAAATAAATGAAATAGAGAATAGAAAAACAATAGAAAGAATCAACAAAACCAAAAGTTGGTTCTTTGAAAGGATCAACAAAATCAACAAACCACTGGCCGGACTGACAAAAGAAAAACAGGAGAGGACACTAATAACTCAAAGAAGTAATGAAATGGGCGACATTACAACAGACCCAACTGAAATAAAAAGGATCATAACAGAGTACTATGAAAAACTATATTCCAACAAATTTGAAAACCTAGAGGAAATGGATAAATTTCTAGAAACACACTACCTACCCAAACTACTACAAAGTGATGTTGAAAATCTGAACAGACCCATAACAAGAAAAGAGACTGAAAAGGTAATAAAAAAAACTCCCAACCAAAAAAAACCCTGGCCCAGATGGCTTCACTGGAGAATTCTACCAAACATTCAGAGAAGAGCTTGTACCAGTATTACTCAAACTATTTCAGAACATAGAAAAGGAAGGGATACTTCCCAATTCATTTTATGAGGCCAGCATAACCCTGATACCAAAACCAGGCAAAGATGCCACAAAAAAAAAGAAAATTACCGATCAGTATGTCTCATGTATATAGATGCAAAAATTCTCAACAAAATTCTAGCCAACAGAATTCAGCATCATAGCAAAATAATAATACACCACGACCAAGTAGGATTCATACCAGGTATGCAACGATGTTTCAACATTAGAAAATCAATCAGTATAATCCACCACATAAATAAAAGGAAAGAAAAGAATCACATGATCATCCCAATTGATGCACAAAAGGCATTCAACAAAGTCCAATACCCATTCCTGATAAAAACTCTCAATAAAATAGGTGTAGAAGGGAAATTTCTCAGCACAATAAAGGGCATCTATGCAAAACCAATGGCCAACATCATTCTTAATGGAGAGAGGCTGAAAATATTCCCCTTAAGAACAGGATCGAGACAAGGATGCCCTTTATCACCATTCCTATTTAACACCGTGCTGGAAGTCCTACTAGAGCAATAATGCAAGAAAAAGAAATAAATGGCATCCAAATTGGTAATGAAGAAGTTAAACTGTCCCTGTTTGTGGATGATATGATACTATACATAGAAAACGCCAAAGACTCCACAAGAAAACAACTGGAACTAATAGATTCAGCAGAGTAGCAGGATACAAGATAAACATACAAAAATCAGTTGGATTCCTATACACCAATAAAGAGATGAAAAGGAATCAGGAAAACAATACCATTTATAATAGCACCTAAAAAAAATAAAATACTCAGGAATAAATCTAACCAGAGATGTAAAAGACCTATACAAAGAAAACTACAAAACACTACTGCAAGTAACCAAAAGAGATCTACATAAATCGGAAAACATACCATGCTTGTGATGGTTAAGATTGTATGCCAACTTGGCTAGACCATTATTCTCAGTGTTTTAGCAACTGTATAATGTAGTGATCACCCCCATGATGGAATCTGCTGAGTGGTACCAGTGGAGGCGGGGCCTGTGGCAGCTCACTGTCTTCTCAGTTTCATCTCTCTGCCTTCTGCCAGTTACTTTCTGCCTGCTTCGTTGCCAAGGTTTTTGGCTTGTTCCAGACTCAGCAGCTGCCTCTTGTTGTCTCACTCTCAGTTCCCGGGACTTGAGCTAGCAGCTTACCTGTTGATCTTGGAATTCATCGAACTTCTCAGCCTGCGAGCAAGAGTCCGGTTCCCCAACCTGCTGACCTTGGGTTGGCCAGCCCCTGCAGCTACGTGAATCAGGAGAAACCTTGCAGTCTTGTCTGCTGATCTTGGAATTCACTGACCTTCACAGCCTGCGAGCGGGAGTCCCTTTCTGACCTGCCGACCTTAGGTTTGCCAGCTTCTGCAGCTATGTGAACTGGGAGAGACCTCTACCCTGATCTGTGGACTTGGGACGTTTTAGCCTCTACAATTGCATGAGCTATTTCTTTATATAAATCTCTCTCTATATTTATATATTTATATGCTTTACTGGTTTTGCTTCTCTAGAGAACCCAGCCTAAGACAATGCTCATGGATATGTAGACTCAACATTGTGAAAATGACAGTTCTACCCAAAGCAATTTACAAATACAATGCAATCCCAATCCAAATACCAATAACATTCTTTAAAGAGATGGAAGAACTAATCGTTAACTTTATATGGAACGGGAAGAAGCCCTGGATAAGTAAAGCACTATTGAAGAAGAAGAATAAAGTAGGAGGACTCGCACTACCTGACCTCAGAACCTACTATAAAGCTATGGTTGTCAAAACAGCCTGGAACTGGTACAACAACAGATAACATTGACCAATGGAACAGAATTGAGAACCCAGATATAAATCCATCCACCTAAGATCACCTGATCTTCAACAAGGGCCCAAAGTCCATCAAATGGGGAAAAGACAGTCTTTTTAACAAATGGTGCTGGCAGAACTGGATGTCCATCTCCAAAAAAAATGAAACAGGACCCATAGCTCACACCCTATACAAAAACTAATTCAAAATGGATCAAAGACCTAAATATAAAGCCCAAAACTATAAAGTTCTTAGAAGAAAAAATAGGATCAACGCTAGAGGCCCTAATACAGGGCATTAACAGGATACAAACCATAGTCAACAACAAACAAACTCCAGGAAATAAGCTAGATAACTGGGATCTTCTAAAAATTAAACACTTATGCTCAACAAAAGACATCACCAAAAGAGTAAAAAGAGAACCTACAGACTGGGAAAAAAATTTTGGACATTACAAGTCAGATAAAGCTCTAATCTCTAAAATCTACAAGAAAATCTAACACCTCTACAACAAAAAGGCAAATAATCCTACTAAAACATGGGCAAAGGAAAAGGACAGACACTTCACCAAAGAAGACATTCAAGCGGCCAACAGACACATGAGGAAATGCTCATGATCACTAGCCATTAGATAAATGAAAATTAAAACCACAACGAGATACCATCTCACCCCGGCATTACTGGCATGAATCAAAAAACTGGAAATAACAAATGTTGGAGAGGCTGTGGGGAGATCAGGACTCTTATGCACTGCTGGTGGGAATGCAAACTGATACAACCATTTTGGAAAATGATATGGTGCTTCCTTAGAAAGCTAGAAATAGAAATACCATACAATCCAGCAATCCCACTCCTAGGAATATATCCTAGAGAAAAAGATCCATCACATGAATAGACATACGCACACTCATGTTCATTGCAGCATTGTTCACAAAAGCAAAAAATGGCAACAACCTAGATGCCCATCAACAGATGAATGGATAAAGAAACTACGGTACATACATACAGTGGAGTATTATGCAATGATAAAGAACAGTGGTGAATCTGTGAAGCATCTCATAACATGGGTGAAACTAGAGGTCATTATGCTGAGTGAAATAAGCCAATCACAAAAGGACAAATACTGTATTGAGACCACTACTGTAAAAACCCATGAAAAGGTTTACACACAAAAAGAAACAATCTTTGTTGGTTATAAGGGATGGGAGGCATGGGGTAGGGAATATTAAATAGACAATAGATAAGTGGTAACTTTGATAAAGGATAAGACAGTACACAATAATGGGGAAGCCAGTACAACTTGTACAAGGCAAGCTCATGGAAGCGCCACAGACACATCCAAACTCCCCGAGAGACTGAATTGCTGGGCAGAGGGATGTGGAGACCATGGTCTCGGGGAACATCTTTCTCAATTGGCATAACATAGTTTATAAAGAAAATGTTCTACATTCTACCTTGGTAAGTAGTATCTGGCGCCTTAAAAGCCTGTGAGCAGCCATCTTAGATACTCCACTGGTCTCACCCTTTTGGGAGCAAGGGAAAATGAAGAAAACAAGCTACAAGGGAAAGATTAGTCCAAAGGACTAATGGACCACAACTACAACAGCCTCCACCAGACTGAGTCTAGTACAACTAGATGGTACCTGGCTACCAGCACTGACCGCTCTGACAGAGATCACAATACAAGATTCCAGACAGAGTTGGAGAAAAATGTAGAACAAAATTCTGACTCACAAAAAAGACCAGAGTAATTGTCCTGACAGAGACTGGAGAAACTCCGAGAGTATGACCCCCAGACACCCTTCTAGCTCAGTAATGAAGTCACTCCTGAGGTTCACCATTCAGCCAGAGATTAGACAGCCCTATAAAACAAAATGAGACTAATGGGGCACAATAGTCCAGGAACAAGGACTAGAAGGCAGGAGGGGACAGGAAAGCTGGTAATAGGGAACCCAAGCTCGAGAAGGGACAGTGTTGACATGTCATGGGGTTGTTAACCATTGTCATAAAACAATATGTGTACTAACTGTTTAATGAGAAACTATTTGTTCTGTAAACCTTCATCTAAAGTACAATAAAAAAAAATAAAGAGTCAGACACCATGACCAAGTGGGATTTATTCCAGGAATGCAGGGATGGTTCAACATTAGAAAATCAATCAACATAATATACTACACCAGTAGATCAAAGGAACAGAACCACAAGATCAACTCTAGGGATGCAAAAAAAGCATTTGATAAAATACAATACTTTTTCTCGATTAAAACCCTAAGGAAGATGGAATAGAAGGGAAATTCCTCAATATATTTCAGGGCATATATGAAAAGACAACAGTCAACGTTATACTTAATGGAGAAAGACTGAGAGCTTTACCCTTCAAATCGGGAATGATAAGGGTATGGGTTCTCACCACTTCTATTTAATGTTGTATTAGAAGTCCTAGCCAGAACAATAAGACAAGAAAAAGAAATAAAAGGTATCCAGATTGGAATAGAAGAATTACTATTACCTCTATTCATGGATGATATGATCCTACATATAGAAAATCCCAGAGTCCACAATAAAACATCTAGAGCTAATAGAGGAATTTAGCAAAGTTGCAGGGTAGAAGGTGAACAAACAAAAATCAGTCAGGTTTCTATACACCAGCAATGCGAAATCTGAAAGGGAGAAATTAGGGAAACAATTCCATTTACAATAGCAATTAAAAGAATAAAATAACCTAGGAATAAATCTAACCAGGGACGTGAGAACTTATATAATGAAAATTATAAAGCACTGCTGAAAGACATTAAAGAAGACAAATAAATGGAAAGATGTTCCATGTTCATGGATTGGAAGACTTAATATTGTTAAGATGTCAGTACTACCTGTCTTAGTTATCTAGTGCTGCTATAACAGAAATACAACAAATGGGTGTCTTTAACAAACATAAATTTATTTTCTTACAGTTTAGGAAGCTAGAAGTCTGAATTCAGGGTGCCAGCTCAAGAGGAAGGCTTTTTCTCTCTGTCAGCTTTGGAGCAGGGCCTTGTCTCTTAGCTTGTTTTCTGGTTCCTTGGAGATCTCCATGTGGCTTGGCATCAATCTTCTCATCTCTGCTTGCTCCCTTGTTTGTTTAATCTCTTTTATATCTCAAAAGAGACTGACTCAAGATACACCCTATGCTACTATTGCCTCATTAACATAACAAAGACAATCCATTCACTAATGGGATTATAACCACAGGTGCAGGGGTTAGGATTTACAACACATATTTTTGGGGAACATAATTCAATCCATAACACTACCTAATGCAATCTATAATTCAACACAATCCCTATCAAAATTCCAACAGCCTTCTTTACAGACATAGAAAAACCAATCAACAACTTCATATGAAAGTGCAAGAGGCCCTGAATAGCTAAAGCAATGTTGAAAGAGAAGAAAAAAGTAGAACTCATATTTACTGATTTTAAACATAGTATACAGCTATAGTAATCAAAACAGCTCAGTATCAGTATAACAATAGACACACCAATGGGATAGAATTGAGACTCCAGAAATAAACCCACATATCTACAGTCAACTGATTTTTGACAAGGATGCTAAGTCCATTTAATGGGGAAAAAAGAGTCTCTTCAATAAATGGTGCTGGGAAAATTGGGTTTCCACATGCAGAAAAATGAAATAAGATCCATGCCTCACACCATACACAAAAACAAATTCAAAGCGCATTAAGGACCTAAATGTGCAAACTAAAACCATAAAATTGTTAGAAGAAAAAGGAGGGGCAACATTGTCAGGCCTAGCTTTTAACAATAAATTATCTAATATAATAAAAAAAGCACAAACAGCAAAAAACAAAGTAAATAAATGGGACCTCATAAAAATTAGAAGCTTTTGTTCATCAAAAGACTTTACCAAAAAAATGAAAAGACAAGCTACCGACTAGGGAACTATCTTCAGAAACCAAATATCCAATATTCAATAGAATCTATTGATCAAAACACATATGAAACTTATACAGTTTAACAACAAAAAGTCAAATAACCCAATCATAAAAATGGGCAAAGGACTTGAATAGACATTTCACCAAACCAAAAAAAACAAAACAAAACAAAACAAAACCTGTTAATTCTGACTCATAGCGACCCTACAGGACAGAGAAGAACTGTGCCATAGGGTTTTCAAGAAGCGGCTGGTGTATTCAAACTGCCGACCTTTTGGTTAGCAGGCGAGCATTTAACCACTGTGTCACCATGGCTCCATTTCACCAAAGAGGGCATTCAAATGGCCACCAAACACATGAAAAGATGCTCAGCATTATTAGTCATCAGAGAGATGCAAATCAAAACCATAATAAAATAACCGCGTCCCTCCCACTAGGATGGTTAAGATTAAAAAAAAAAAAAAAAACCCAGAAACTAACAAATGTTGGCAAGGCTGTGGAGAAACTGGAATCCTTATCCATAGCTGATGGGAATGCAAAATGGTACAGCATTTGTGGAAAACAGTGTGGTGGTTCCTCAAAAAACTAAAAATAAAACTACCATATGACCCAGCAATTACACTCCTAGGAATATACCTAAAAGATATGAAAGCAGAGATTCAAAAAGAGACTTATACACCAGTGATCATTGCAGCATTATTCACAATATCCAAAAGGTGGAAGCAACCTAAATACTCATCAGCAAATGAATGGATAAACAAAACGTGGTACATACATACGACGGAATACTATTCAGCCAGTAAGAGAAATGAAGTCTTGATACATGCTACAATATGGATGGAGCTGGAAGACATTATGCTGAGTGAAATAAGTCAATCATAAAAGGACAAATATTGTATGATCTCACTTACATAAAAAGACAAGAACAGTCAAAAATACAGAGACCAAAGTTTGTTAGTGATTACTAGGAGTGGAAGGGGAGCCCTGGTGGTGCAGTGGTTAAGAGCTCAGCTGTTAACCAAAAAGTGGGAAGTTCGAATCCACCAGCTGCTCCTTGGAAACCCTACAGGGCAGTTCTACGTGAGTTGAAATCGACTTCAATGGCAATGGACTTTTTTGGTTTAGGGGTTGACAGAAATATCACATTAATTAAGGGTAGGGTTGCACAGCCGATTACTGTAATTGCTGTCAATAAGTTCTACACCTGTAAAAAGTTGAATTAGCAAAAGTTGATAGATAGATATATAAAACAATGACAAATAAAAAAAAAAACTGAGACTGCTTATATACATCCAAAAACATCCTGGGATTTGGTTTCTTGCTTTGGAAGTTTATGGTCATGGTTTCGTGGGACATCCCACTTAATTAGCCTAGTAACAAGTTTAGTGATTCTTTTCTACCTCCTAGTTCATTGCATAGTTCCTGGGGTCTTAAATGCTTGCAAGTGCCATCCAAGGCACAACAATGGGTCTTTTTTTTACCTGGAGCAACAGAGGAAGAAGGAGAGTCAGGAATAGAGGGAAGAAACAGAATGAGAGGCTAATTGCCTCCATGAACTACCCTCCTTTGCCATGAGACCAGAAGAACTGGATAGTGCCCAACTACCATTACTAAACATTTTGATCAAAGATTCCATAGAAGAATCCTGATCAAAAGGAGGGAAATGCAGAACAGAATCTAAAATTCTCATGGACTCCAGACTTCCTGGAGCTGCTAAGTTTGGATAAACCCCTGAAACTACTGCCCTGAGATAATCTTTAAACCTTAAACCAAAAATATCTCCTGAAAAATTCTTAAAACCAAACAATAGTTTAGCTTAACTAGTAAAAAACGCCTGCCTTGAGCATTGTGCTCTTTTAAGAACAATCTATATGGGATCATATTGACAACAGCAACTCAAAAGATTAGACAGGAACCTTAGGGACCAGTGAATTTATGCTAATGGGGGGAACAACTCAGAAAAGGAAGGTGAGAATGGTTGTACAACTTAAAGAATGTAATCAGTGCCACTAAATGCTACATGTAGAAACTGTTGGATTGGTGTATGTTTTGCTGTATATATTCTCAACAGCAACAACAAAATTTAAAAAAATTTATGAAAAAGAAAAAAATAATAACGTAAACAGCATATGTTTACTTTCTCCAAAGCACGCTCATCATTTAGGCTTGTTTGTCATCCCAACCCACGCAAGAGGTTGAGAGGGTAACTTATGTCCTCTATCTGACAGATAAGGACAAGCACAAACAGCTGAAACACAGGTGTAAAACCTGAGCCACCTGGTTCTGGGGCAGAGTGTTTCCACTGCTAGCCCACACTGTAGCCTTGGTATAGTTTCATGGTTATAATTAATACTTCTACTTTTTAAAACACTCTATTTCTGGACCAAATTGTATTTGCTTATTATTTTGGTCCAAATGCCACAGTGTAGCTTTATGAAGCCACTGCTGATAATTTTAGGAATTGTGGACTGAAGTTTTAACTTTCATCTAGAGCAGTGCTGATCAATAGAATTTCTGTGATGATGAAATGTTCTATATCTTTGCTGTGCAATGTAGCCACTAGCCACAAGTAGTTACTGAGCACTTGAAACATGGCTAGGTGACACAGGAACTGACTTTTAGATTTTATTTAACTTTAGTTGATTTAAACTTAAATAGCCATATGTGGCTAGTGGCCACCATATCAGACAGTGAAGGTCTAAACAGTGCAGGAATCCTCTGTTACGATGCAGCCTCCTCTTTGTACGTTTGCTCTCAGCATTGCTTGTGCACACTTAGTCATTCTTTTAGAGAAAAATGTTTTGTTCTGATTTGTTTTAGAATTGTTTTTTCTTATGCTTAGGATACTTAAGAGTATATAAATCACCGGTAGAACAAAATTCCTTCTAAATTTTGGCCCGTTTAAATTTAAAGTTGTGAGATCTTAAATTCAATGCTAAAAAATAAAATTCACTGAGTTTAGTTCATCATACTGTTTTCTGGGGGGAAATAAAGGGAGAGAGATCCCATATGTCCTTGATTCTACCTTTAAGAGTCTGAACTTGAGAAAATTATTATTGGCAAGAGGTTTATTTCTTTAATTCTAAAAACAAATGGCTATTTTCTTTTACCAATACAAATCTGTTATTTGATGCCTGCAAAGTTCAATGACACTTTAAATTAGGATCCAGTGATATTTACAGAGCCAGACAAAAATCCAGTCACATGATGTTTCCATTAGGCTAAGAATGGAATTCTGAGATTATAGTCTGGGACAAGTGAAACCGTGGTTTATAAATTCCTAATGCATTGCAGATAAATATTAAAACAATGACAGCTGTTTTCATTACTGCTGTTGTTCAACTGAACAAGTAAATTCAGAAGCTCTCTGGAAGAAATCAAAGAGTGACAGTTCTTAATTGCCTAACAGTAAATCTCAAGGAGTAAAGAAAGTACAAAGGTAACAAATATTAATAAGATTAATAAAGAAATGCAAAAAAAGTTAACTTATGAGGAATTTTTCTTCTAATATAACTTTTGACTTCTTAATACAAACGCTTTTAAATTAAGTTTAATGGAAAACTTTTCCCACAGATTATGATAGTAGAAAAATATTTCGTATGCTAGGAGACAGGAAATAGTGAAGCTCATCTAAAATGTTATGTAATGGAAATTTGAACTGACTAAATTACCAAATACTTGATCTTCTGTACTAAACAATCTTACAATGTTGTGTACATAGATTCTCTTTTGATATGAGTCTTTCATGTCTGATTTAGCACTTGTTTCTTCTCAATTGGTTTTATTTTCATGGCATGGATATATTGTTTCAGTTCTCTTTAATTACCACTGTTAAGTAGATTTTCAGCATATGTGTTTTTAGCTGGTAGAACAATGTCAATACCCCAGAAGCCCTTCCAGTCGATTTCCCTTCCCTGGAGAGACATCTAACACCATAGATTAATTTTGTCTGATTTTGAACTTGATATAAATGGAATTACGCAGTATGTATTTTCTTATGTCTGGCTTTTTTTGCTCCACATTATGTTTCTATAATGCATCCCTTTTGTTGAATGTAGCAATAATTCATTCATTTTCATTGCTGTATAGTATACCATTGTATGACTATGCCAATAATTATTCATTCTACTGTTGATAAACATTAGGGCTAATTTAATTTTGGGATTATTACAAATAATGCTCCATGAACATCATTTACATGTTTTGTATACCTATTTACATGTCATTCTTGGATCTATACCTAGAAGTGGAATTACTGCATTATAGGGTGTGTCTGTTAAGTTTTAGTAGATACTGCCAAACAATTTTCCAAACTACTTGTACAGTGTAGGAGAGTTACAGATGCTTCATATCCTCAATATCTTCAACAATACATGATACTATCAGGATTTTTTGGGGGAGAGTCATTTAATATCTACTTATACCTTCATTTTATGTTACTGTCTTATAAATTTAACATAATGATAATCATAATTTAGCTTTTAGAGAAAGTGAATAGGGACTAGCTAGCTTTACAGTTTTAACCCAAGACACACCCTTACCCACCCACACATACATAAGGATCATCAATTGTACTCACTCCTAGCTTTCCATAGACCCATCCAAAAAACACCCTGAAGGCAATAGCCTTTAACACAGTTCACTTTGGGCAGTATAATTTGTAATTTGGTCCTGTGGCAAAATAGTTGGGTAAGGGAGGGAGCCATGCACTGCTGTAAACCTGAAGGCTTTTTGTGGGGTAAGAAATATTTGAGGAGTTAACCTTGGAATCTGCCAAGTGCACTCAGAGTGTGTTTGGTGAATTTTTTAAATAAAGTCAGTTGACATAAATTGCCTCAATTAATCTAACTGAATTCAACAACAACAAAATTTTGGTGATTGTTTCATTTCCAGCATTGCATGTTATGAAAATATAAAAGGAATGAAAAACATTGACTAATAAAGATACAAAAAAGATGATTCACTTTATCAGTAGTCATGGAAATGCAAGGTAAAATAACAATGAGATGTCCATTTTTCACCCAACAGGCTGGCAAAAATTAAAAGTCTGATGTGTTCTGGCGAGAGTGTGGAGAAAGGGGACTCATATGGTCCTCCAGCCACTCAGAAAGGAAACTTGGTGTATCTACTAAAATTAGAGATGTGTATATTCAGTGATCCATCAGTCTTACTTGTAGATATAAGCCCTAGAGCAATACATGTGCATAAGGAACTATACACAAAAATATGTTTACCTCAGAAGTTGTAATGTTGAAAAAACTCATCAATAAAGGGCTGACATAAGCATTTGTGGCATACTCGTACACGGGTTACTATGCCTGGGTTAAAAAGAATGAAGTGTCTCTAAAAATGCAAGCTTCTTAAGGGCAGGAACTTTGTTTCGTTCATGCCTATGTCCTAGAGCAATACATGGCATGTAGTAGGTGCTCAGTAATTATTTGTAGAATGTAAGTACATGGCTAGATCTCCAAGACACGTTGTTGAGTGAATAAAACAAACTGCGGAAAATTTGTACTATAAAGTACATACGCATGTGTGTAAGTCCATAAAAACTTATCTGGAAAGGTATATGCCAAAATGACAACAAGGATACCCTTTAGGGTAGACAGAAGGAAGGGACCAGAATTTCAGAACAGTATTTGGAGAAGACTTCAGCCTTTTCAGCAATGTTTCAAAATTTTGAGAAGTATAAAGTTTTCATATATTACTTGGTAATTACAAAACAACGTTAAAATGACACTTCATTATGGAAAGACAATTTTATTATTATCTGACAGGTTGAAACTTACTGGGTCAGGTACCACCCAAAACCAAACCAAACCCACTGCCTTCAAGTCCTACTCATAACATTCCTATAGGACAGAGTAGAACAACCCCATAGGGTTTCCAGGACTGTAAATCTTTACAGAAGCAGACTGCCACATCTTCTCCTGCAGAGCGGCTGGTAGGTTCAAACTGCCAACCTTTTGGTTATCAGCCAAGCACTTTATCCACTGTGCCACCAGAACTCCTGGTCAGCCACCAGTGACATATAAATCAGAAGCTCCACTCTCTGGAGCCTCATAACCTCCACACAGATACAAAGAGCAAATAGTCTTGCTAGATTGAATATGTGGAATAAACTGAAACTGCAGCTTAGAGATTTTGCATATTTCTCTAGGAATAAACCAGCTATGTGTGTAGTTTCCATCTTTGTCCTGCTTTTGTATTAGAAGGTCTCTTAGACTCGGTTTCTAGAGAAGCAAAACCAATGAAGCATATATATATAGAGAGAGAGAGAGAAAGAGAGAAATTAATCTCAAGGAAATGGCTCACACGGTTGTAGAGGCTGGCAAGTCCCAAGTCCATGGGTCAGACATCAGGCTGGAGGCTTCTCCTAACTCACATAGCTGCAGGGGCTGACAAATCCAAGATCGGCAGGTCAGACAGCAGGCCGCAGGCTCATGGGCTGCAGAGGCTGATGAATCCAAGACTGCCAAGTAAGACAACAGGCTGCTGGCTCACATGCTGCAGAGGCTGATGAATACCAAAATCAGCAGGTAATATGACAGGCCACTGGCTCAAGTCCCAAGAACCTGAGGTCAGATGATAACAAGCTAGATGCAAGATCCAGAGCAAGCAAGCAAGCTTTGCAGAATGTCCATATGTATATTGGATGCAGGCTACACCTTTGAGGAAACTCCCTTTACAACTAATTGGCTGATCACATCATGGAGGATGACTACATCATTACATAACTGCCCAAATGATATAACTGCCAAACTACATCATTACATAACTGTCAAATCACTGAGATTCATGGTCCAGTCAAGTTGGCATATAACCTCAACCATCACAGAAGAGTATGTAATTTTTGTTGTTGTTGTTAATTACATTCACACATATTTATAAAAAGTCTTAAAATATCCTAATAAAGGGATAAAACAGTAAAACAGTAAGGAACGTGGAATGAAAGAATTAGGAGACCAGAATTTTCATCCCGCTCTGTTTTTCCTACATTGTGTGATGGTACCCCACTGCCATCGAGTCAATTCTGACTCATAGCAACCTTATAGGACAGAGTAGAACTGCCCCATAGGGTTTCTCAGGAGCAGCTTGTGGATTCAAACTGCTGACCTTTTGGTTAGCAGCCATAACTCTTAACTACTGCGCCACCAGGTCTCCTGTATGATGTCACAGGAGTCAAAAACTATTCTGGACCTCATTTTCATATCTGCACAGTGAGATTAGATTTTATGGTTCCCAAGGTCCCTGGCAACCGTTCCAAGGTTCTGTGCTTAGTACTTTGCAAGAAATGATGTATAATGGAGCAAGCAGACCATTCAGCCCTATGGTTTGTTCTGGAAGTGACAAAAAGAGAAACTGCCACCCTGCCTCTTTTTTTTTTTTTTTTTTTCTCATATTATTAGTAGTAGTCGTACATTTTGAGGTATGGCTATTTTGAAGGTAAGTGCCATATGGGTAAGGGGAAATCTTGCATTTTGGACCCGTGCAGGGCAATGTCCTTATGCAATGTGGCCCATGATGCTCCACAGTTAATAACTGCCTGTAGTTGAACCAAGAGAACTTGGTGAAACAAAAATAGCTAACATAGAGTGTTTACTGTGTGCCAAGTACTGTGCTAAGTGTTTCACACACATTATTACATTTAATCCACACAATAACCTTAGGAGATGGGTTTTGTTATTATCTTCATTTTACAGATAAGCAAACAAATTCTGTGAGTGACTAAGTCACTTACCCAAGTAAATTGCACAAGTGTGATTTGAATTGGGACTGTCTGATTTGGAAACATGCCACCCAGAAACACTATGGACCAAATTCTGGCTATGCTTCCATACAGAACTGCTGTGCCCTTTGAAGCTTTTTTCAGTAGAAATGGAATAGCTACTCTCTTTACCTCAACACAGCAGAGTTTACTTGATGAAGTCATCAGCAGAGGATGAATATCTCCCTCCCTTTCCCCTGTCCCTGTTCTATGGCAATTTAATTTGCTGGAAGAGACATTTAGCGTAAACTCTTTGAAGTTGTAAATGGAGTTGCTATCTGAAAATGAAAACATTTTCTTTGTCAAAGCTTTCAGATAAATTGACCTGTTATTGGTCTTCTATGAGGTTTAGTGCAATTTCCTTTCCATTCACATTTTTCTTCATTGAGTACACATAGCTCATTTTGTGTTTATTGCTAACATTTACCAAACACTGTGAGTAAAATATTTGCCTCATTTAAATTGAATTTTGAACATTTCCTTCTTGGTTATTGAGTAGTTCCAGGCTTTAGGGTTCTCTGGATTTATGTTGACAGCTCCTTTCCTTTCAAAAAGAAATATTCTGATCACTTACATCATATACTTTCTTAAGCTTTTTCCTAGGACAAAAGGAAGTCAAAATATAGTTTTTCATCAGTAAATAGTTCAATTATTTCAGTGTTGTTTTATTCAGGTCCTCTGGGAAACTGGTAGAGTCTCTGCCGTAATAAGTAGGACTATTTTCTGCCTACAGCGGAGTTGTTGCACTTTATTCTGAAAGATTTAAAACATTTAAAATATATACCAACATTCATATCTGGATCACTGCCTCTAAGATCTTTAGCCTTGCGGTTCCACTTAATTAGAATTTATGGTAAGTTGGCCTCATACAGCTTGAGCAGAAATGAAGTTTACCTTTGAGTATAGACGAAAACACATGGTTTATTCTCTTAAAACACATAATTCAAGGGTGTATGTTTGATCTCCTTCAGAGAAGAAATTTTAATTATATTACCTTTTTTGAATGTGTTCTGTGTGTCCAGAATCTAATCATAGTGCTAATCACTATAATGTCACAAAGAAAATTGTTTTCATGGAGCTTAACTGGGAAACAAAATCGATTATGCAATTAATAAACTGTATAGAAAAAAGTACATGAACAAGAGTTGAAGTATGAAATATTTGGCTCATTTAGAGGAGAGAGAAAAATAGAAAAAGTGAGAATTAAGCTGACTCTTAAAAGCAGGGTGGAATTAGAAAAGCAGAGAAGAAATTAGTTTCCAGGTAGTAACTTCAGGTTGATGGTGGGATGGGCTGAATAGCAAATACCCTGAGCAAAGAAAGGCATTGAAGTAGAAACAAATATGTCCTGTTGTCTAGGCAACAAGAACAACCTGGCTCCCTGTTCATTCCCTCATAGGCCCTCAGCCCCAGCAACCCAGAATGTGTTCCAGACATCCCCAGAAGTTCATGCTCTGTGTCTTTTCTTCTGCCATCCCCTGTGCAGGAGTTGTTCTTCTACCTCTTTGCCACCTCCTGAAATGTCTCTTGCAGACCAAGGCCCAAGTAAAACCTCATCTTCTCTTGAATCCTCACCTTACCTTCCTGGGAAGAAGTCGTCATTTTCTTCCCAAGCAGCTATGGCACTTTGGTTGTCTGGGTAATCAAGCACCTTTCAGACTGTATTTTAGTTGTTTTTGTCCCCTCCAAATTGACAACTTCTTGCAGGTAGGAACCATGTGTCATCTTGGTATCCTCAGAGCCGACATAGTACCTGGCCCCAAGTTGACACTCAATAAATAGATCATGTACTTTAGGGAATAGTGGGGAAAATATTTCTCTACCTACATTTTATATGTATGTATGTATGATGTGTGTGTGTATATATATATATGACCCAGCAATCCCAATCCTAGGTACATATATCCAAAAGAATTGAAAGCAGGAATGCAAACAGAAACTTGTACATCAATGTTCATTGCAACACTTCACAATAGCCAAAAAGTGGAAACAACCAAATTGTCCATCAGCAAATGAATGGATAAACAAAATGTGGTATATACATGAATATAATATTACTCCACCATAAAGAGAAATGAAGTCCTGATACATGTTAAAACACGGATGAACCTTAAAACATTATACTGAGTGAAATAAGTCAGTCACAAAAAGACAAATATTGTATGATCCCACTTACATGAAATAGGCAAATGTATACAGAACAAAGTTTATTAGTGGTTACCAGGGGAGGGGTGGGGGAAAGAAGGAGTCATTGTTTGGGTGATAGAATAATTCGAAAAGGATAGTTGTGATGGTTGCACAATATGATGACTAAAATCAATATTACTGAATTGTACATGTAAAATTTATTGAATTGGCAAATGTTTTGTTATATGTATTTTTACCACAATAAAAAATGCATCTGATTGTTATGTTAATATGACTATATATTTTTTACTTCAGAAAAATGCCCAAGATATAAAAACTTGTTGTGTTAGTTGAATTAGAAGGATGCAGAATGAAAGAGGTGAAAGGAGTCAGGCCAGAGACAAGAAAAGAGAGATTAAGATGGTCAAAGACCCGCCTAGGGTAGAATATCCCTGGAATCCAGCCATGACCAGTCGTTATTCACCCTGAGACCATCTGAGATAGGGAAGGGAAAAAGACAAAGGACTCTGAACTAAAATCATGTGCTTAACTAATGACACAAAACCCACATCCTGGAACATGAGGTAAAAACGAACAACCCACCCAGTTCCATATTATACTTCCTTGTAAGATGTTTTACAGGCAAACCAGTTTGATCAGTATTCTAGGCATGTGCACAATGCCACGGAGTGACTGACAGATGAAATTTCCACTGATAGCAAACTAGAATTGAGACCCCCGGCAGGAATCAAACTGGCACCCCAAAGGACAGCACATGCATGACATCCCAAAATAAGTCTTGACAAGCAAATCCAACAGCTTTTGCGGCGGATTCCATCTTGGGCTGCTTCCTGCATGTGCACCTAATCTTCATAACCCTGCCTCTTTCATGAATAAAGATGATGCCTTTTCCCTCCTAAAAACCTTTATGAGCCCTAGCCAATCATTTGTTCAAGGAGACAAAGGCTAGAGTTGCTTGGTCCCTCTTTGGCTGTGCTCATGAGCTACTTTTACTCAATAAGGCTTTGTGCAGAAAACTTGAGCTTCTCCTGGTCATTCTTGGTCAGCAGAAGGCAAGAACCTCAAAGGGGCTGCCCCTGTTGAACAGAAGACCCCAGCAACACCTCCTGCCCATGTTTCCACTATGTCTTCTACCTGAGCCCTCACCCTCTCCAAGCTGTGGTGGGCATTAAGGCCCCTGTCACCCAGCCCCAGATCTCTTTCTACTCTGTGCCTCATAACTGATTTTTGTAGAATAAGGATTAGGTTTAAATTACAGATCTGTTTCAGTTATTTATGTTCATTTGTGAGCTGAATTTATGTGTATATACTAAAATGCTGTCTTGGCATTCTGATAGGCTACGTAATACAGAAGAAAAACCAGGTTAGAGGAAACACAGTGTAAGTAAGTTCTCTTCCAGGTTTTTTGTTTGGTAAATGATTGTATAAGCACTTGAGTCTTCAGTGGGAAGCAGGTTTCCTTAAGACATTTACAGTAGATGAACCCTTATGTCTGGCTTATGATTCCTTTGTTCCTGTTTTTTATCTCGCTGTGCTTCAAAGCTGGAGGAGTCACCGTAACTTTTTTTAAAAAGGAGTAACTGTTGGCATGTCTTTGAGCCTGCTTTGTTTTAGGCTATCCCCTTTTATATTGCTAATTTTTTCCAGCTTCTCTCTTCCAGAGGAGGTGGGGGTTTTAAGTCAGGTGTTTTTGTCCCTGGCTATGTGTATCCCTTTGAAACTAGCATCTGAAACCTGTCCCAGGTTTTTCCTGGAGGTATCCTTAATTTGCTGTGCCAAAGAAAACATTCCTGTTTCTTGGAAGCTAATTTGTAGGACTGTGTTTAGGCAATAGTGCCTTTATTCTTCTCAAGCTACAAGCTCTTAGCTCCTGATGATGACGTCTTCATGTCATCATGTGCATCTCTTGGGTCTTTCTACTGCCTCTGACATTAACAAGGGAAGATTTTACCAGCTGTTAGCTTTTAGTCCTAGATTTGCAGCATCTTTCTGTGACTCCTCCGATTGCTCTGTTAACAAGCAGATCAAGTGAACCTGAAAACATTTTATTCGGAGGCTAAAAATAAAGTGTACCAGAATAATAAAAGTGATGGCAAAAGCAGAATTAGATTTGTTTTAATGATATAATGGAGTGAAGAGATCCTTTCTGGCCCAGTAGAATAGATATCAGAGGATCAAGACCAGAGAATAAGTGAAGGCCAATTACAGCATGCCTGGGGGGATCTCACTGTAATGAAACATAAAGGTGTTTGTATCATTTTTTTCAGAAATGCAGTTTTATCACAAATGATTTTGTAATATTCACTCTACTGAGAGAAAGCATAGCCTTCAGGTGAAGTACTATAATAATGATTTACTATATCTATATTGGAGCACTGGTGGCCCAGTGGTTAAGAGCTCGGTTGCTAACCAAAAGGTCAGTAGTTCGAAACCACCAGCTGCTCCTTGGAAACCCAATGAGGCAATTCTGCTCTATCCTATAGGGTCACCATGAGTCAGAATCCATTCAACGGCAATGAGTATATCTCTATTTAGGAGGACTGGTGGCACAGTGGTTAAAGCACTCAGCTGCAAACCAAAAGGTCAGCGGTTCAAGCCCACCAGCCAACCCACAGGAGAAAGATGTGGCAGTCTACCTCCATAAAGATTGTTGTTGTTAGGTGCCGTCGAGTCAGTTCCAACTCATAGCGACCGTGTGTACAACAAAATGAAACATGGCCCGGTCCTACACTATTCTCATAATCATTACTATGTTTGAGCCCATTGTTGCAGCCACTGTATCAATTCATGTTGCTGAGGGTCTTCCTTTTTCACTGACCCTCTCCTTTACCAAGCATGATGTCCTTCTCCAGGGACTGGTTACTCCTGATAACATGCCCAAAGTACACGAGACCAAGTCTTGCCATCTTTGCTTCTAAGGAGCATTCTAGCTGTACTTCTTCCAAGACAGATTTGTTTGTTCTTTTGGCAGTCCATGGTATATTCAATATTCTTTGCCAACACCATAATTCAAAGGCATCCATTCTTCGTTCTTCCTTATTCATTGTCCAGCTTTTGCATGCATAGGAGGTGATTGAAAACACCATGGCTTGGGTCAGGTGCATCTTAGTCTTCAGAGTGAAATCTTTGCTTTTTAAAACTTTAAAGAGGTCTTTTGGAGCAGATTTGCCCAATGCAATACGCAGTTGATTTCTTGACTGCTGCTTCCATGGGCGTTGATTGTAAATCCAAGTAAAATGAAATCCTTAACAACTTCAATATTTTCTCCATTTATCATGCTGTTGTTTATTGGTCCAGTTGTGAGGATTTTTGTTTTCTTTATGTTAAGGTATAATCCACTGAAGGCACAGCCTTGGAAACCCTATAGGACAGTTCTACTCTGTTCTATAGGGTCACTATGAGACGGAATCTACTCAGTGGCAATGGGTTTTATATCTGTACCGGGTCCTTGGGTGGTGCAAATGGTTAAGTGCTCAGCTACTAATGGAAAGGTTGGCAGTTTGAATCCATCCAGAAGCACCTCAGAAGAAAGGCCTGGCAGTCTACTTCCAAAGATCACAGCCATTGAAAATCTTATGGAGGCAGTACAATTCTAAATTCTGAAACACATGAGGCCACCATGAGTCAGAACAGACTCAATGGCAACTGATTTATATATATATATATATATATATATATATCTCATATATCTATAAGGAGCCCTGGTGGCACAGTGTTTAAGCGCTTGGCTGCTAATCAAAAGGTCAATAGTTCAAACCTACCAGCTGCTCCATGGGAGAAAGATGGGGCAGCCTGTTTCCGTAAAGTTTTACAGCCTTATAAACCTTACAGGGCAGCTCTACTCTGTCCTATAGGATCACAATGAGTCAGAATTTACTAGACAGCAGTGATTCTTTTTTCTTTTCTTTATATACGGAACCAGCAATTTTTTTCTTAAAGGGCCAGATAGTAAATACTTTATGGTTTATAGAGGCAAAACTGAGGATATTATAGCTCTTAACCTCTTGGGTGTCACATACCCTAACCCCAAGAATCTGATGAAAGGTAGAGGGCTTTCACCTGCCTCCCTCCCACAGACACACACAAACACTTATAAGCAAAATATTGCAAACATGTTGGAGTTTCATTGCCTATGGAGCCCCATGTATGTATTTTAGGTTAAGAACCCCTGGTTTAGATTATCATTCCTCAAGCAATGTTGCAGATCCCATATATCTATGTTTGTTACAGCAAAGAAAAATTATTTAATATTCTAACACTTTTCTATTTTGTCATTTCCATAATCTCAAAGTTTATATTACAAAGTTAATACCTCTGTCAAAACAATTATCTGAATTCAAATCTCACTGATTTGAAACTTTAGTATTTTTTCCATAACTAAGGGTTACTGGCCAGCTAGTATTTTGCATAGAGAATGCAGCTGGTGCAATACAGATTCAGGTGGGAAATTATGGCCAAAAAAAAAAAAAAAAAAACCAGAGTAATGACTCATTGGAACAGCCTCTTAACTAATTTCTATCTGTGGCTAGGTATAAATGTGGCATAGACTTAATAACCTAGGCTTTCTGTTTATATACTGTGTGACCAGATAGTGGATAAGCAATCCTTTGTGACTACAATCTTTACGTGTGTTCTGAAATGGATTTCTTGCAAGTTAGTTGTGGTTCTGCATACTTCTGGCTTTATTAATAAGAAAAGATATTCTGAAGACACTGAGGACATTTGAACTAAAGTAATTAAGGAAACAGTGCACCCTTGTGATAAAATCTGAGCTTTAAAATATGTATTTCTTTGAGGACCAATTTATTTTTTGAAGAAACATCAAAAGTTTTGAGTTGAGATTGAACAAGGGGTAAACATCCAGGAAGACGCATTATTTACTGTTGTAATCGCTATGTCTTTCAGAAATTGTTTATTTTCTGTTTGTTAGTACTTCACATTTAAAGGGGGTGAGAAGTCAAAAGTATGTAGAAATTGCCTTAAGTACTTGTTAATTTTGCTTTTCTTTAAATTATTCAGAAGGTTTATGTTAACATAAGCTATAACCCATTGCCTTCAAGTTGATTCTGATACATAGAGGCCCTACAGAACAGAGTAGAACTGCCCCATAGGGTTTCCAAGGAGCACCTGGTGGATTCAAACTGCCAACCTTTTGGTTAGCAGCCAAGCTCTTAACCACTGCGCCACCAGGGCTCTGACATAAGCTATACATGTCTTTATGTTCTATAAATGTATATACAATAGAAACATTTGAATTATTATTTAGGGGTGAAGAAAAACAATGGAGAGCCTGTTTCCTTTCATTTCAGCTATTTCTAGAAGAATGTGTGAATGTTTTCTTAATGTATCTTGAATTACTTAGAGATAATAACTGTAATTGTGAAACTCTATTCTAAGCAACTTGTTTCAGTGATTTATTGCTCCATCACAAGCTACCACAAAACTTACCAGCTTAAAATAGTAATTTATTATTTCTCTTATGATTCTGGGCTCAGTTGGATGGTTCTCACTTTAGGCTCCTGTGTAGTTGCAGTCAGGTGTTGGCTAGGGCTGCAGTCATATGAAGCCTTATCTTGAGCTGGATGTCCAAGTCGGCTCATTCATACATCTGGCCGTTGAAGCTATCAGTTAAACACTCAGCTGGAGCTGGCAACTAGAGCACCTACACGCAAGTTCTTCATGTGACTTGCTCTACACAGCATGGTGGTCTCAAATTGGTTGCATGTCTCATATAGCACCTGGCTTCCAAAACACAGGCAGTCGAAGCTTCCAGGCCAAGTTAAGGGCTACTCTTGGAACTAGCCTAGTGCCATTTGCACCACATTCTGTTGGTTAAAGCGGTAAAAGGGCCTACCCACACTCAAAGGGATGGAGAAATAGACTCCAACTCTGAAAGGGTGATTGGCAAGATCACACTGCAGAAAAGCTTGTGAGGTGGGAGGCCCATTGTTGTGGCCATCATGGAAACTCAATCACCACATATCTTTTCCTGTAACATACACAATAAATTAAATGTATGACTGGTCTATATACAGTTTGCATTCAAGAAAATAAGAAAATATCCCTCAACTTATAATGAGCTTTACTAAAAATTAACTCAGTTTCTAGAAGCGCAGTAACAGACACAGATCCTAGACATTTTACCCCTAGTGATGAACCCCCTTCAGAAAGATCAGAAAGAGAAGCATCTAGGTAAATGGAACGGTGAAAGGAACTTGGAGATTTTTTGCCAATCGCCGTGAGATGTACTTTATCCATGTTTCTTATTTTTCCCTCTCTGTAATCTCATGAGATTTTACAAAGAAATTAAGAATCAGAATTTCGAAATGACTTTCTCAACATCACGTACTCAGTATAGAAAATGGTAGGCCTGGGATTCAAACTTAGGCCAGTCTAACTCCAAAGCCTGGACTTTTTCTGTCATACCCTACAAAATTGCTGCTTTATAACTGAGAAATGAAAAAGAATGTAAAATAGTGCAGTAAAAAACAGTCCATTAGATCGTCTCCACTCTTGAATATATCCTTGTCTTATAAAAAGAAATGAAAGTAATTAAAAAAAAATTAAAACCTTAATGGTTTTGATCCATTTTAACAGAAGACATAGGTTTGAGAACTTTCATCAGATAACATTAAATATGCTTAATTTGGTTTTGAACTTCCAGCCAAAAATAGTGAGGATCAAGTTCTCCTAGGCTAAAGAGGTTTCCGAAAAGCTACCTGGTTTTATAAAAATATTATACAACATTGGTTCTCAAAGTGTGATCCCTAACCATCAGCATCACTTGGGCTCTTGTTAGAAATGCAGATTTTCAGGCCCCACTTCAGACCTCCAGAATCAGAGACTCTGGGAGTGTTTTAATAAGCCATTCAGATGATTCTGATGTTCACTAAAGTTTGGGGACCACTGCTCTATAGGAATTTTGTTTTAGCAAGATGATATGCAAAGACACATTTTAGAGGAGAAATAGTGTGGAAATGGGTGTTCACTGTGCCTAAAGAGTTCTCTGGCTATGACATCACCACGGAGGTCTAGACTCAGGCAATCCTAAGATTTAATTGATCCTTAACCAAAACCAAAACCCGTTGCCATCAAATAGATTTCAAGTCATGGCAACTCCATGTGTGTCAGAGTAGAGCTTCTCCATAGGGCTTTCAGTGGATGTAATCTTACTGACGCAGATCACCAGGTGTTTCTTCCATGCTCTGCTGGATAGATTCTAACCGCCAAACTTGCAGTTTGTGGCCGAACACAAACCGTTTTGCACCATGATTTAAATGGTCCTTAGAAGTCACCTATTCACGATTTGCAAATGCCTGACTGGCTGGGTGTGGTTCTCTGGGGCCCCACCAGAGATCTCTAGGGTGAGGCACAAGAATTGATATTTTCCGTAAGTACCACAGGGGATAGGAGCCCTGGTGGTGCAGTAACTAAAGTTCTTGGCTGCTAACCGAAAGATGAGTGGTTCAAATCCACCAGCCACTCTGCAGGGAAAAAGATGTGGCAGTCTGCTTCCGTAAATATTTACAGCCTTGGAAACCCTATGGGGCAGCTCTGCTCTGTCCTATAGGGTTGCTGAGTGGGATTTGACTCAATAGCAGTGGGTTTGGTTTTTAGTTTTTTTACCACAGGGGATTCATTGTGCTCCCAAGTTTGGGAATCACAGATTCAGGCTTCATAACTCACTACCTCTCCTAGTTCTCCCGTCGGGCCACACGGGCCAAGCCAGTCTCTCTTAGCACTGTCAGTGTTCTTGTATTTGAATGTTCAGATTTCATATCCTTTCCCTTCTCTTCATTCCTCTCTCCAGCACAAGCCTTCTCTTTATCATACAAGGTCCTTCATCCAGTATTCATGCCTTCCTATGACATGCCATTCTCCTCTTGGACACATTCCCTCTTGAAGAGTGTCATTCAGAATGGAACCCTATAATTCAGGTTTATTCTGAGAATGACTGGTGGAGGGGGAATTGTTGCTTTCCTTGTTCTGAACACTGCACTGGTATTAATGTAGCTCAGTGATCTAATTATCTAATTGACTTATGAGGAGCACATATAGATACAAGCCTCCGGGTAAAGAGGGGAGCACATGCTTCTTGCCCAACTTCCTAGAGAAGAAATATTTTTCCAAAAAACATGACAGAATGTCAGAAGCACATAGAATTGGCTACATAAATTGTAAAATATTGTTCCTAAACCTTTAGTTACACTTTGTTTATACTGTGGAGCCTGAGCTAACTGTAGGCTCTATATTTGGAAACTGCCCAAAACTACCGCTCTTCCATTGCTGTACTTGTATGGCTGAGTTTTCAACCTGTTAAGATTACCTCTTTCCCTGTGAAAGTTCACCTTGCTGAGTCACACTGTCAACCATCCAGCCTGTCCAAGTGTTACTATGTAATTTGTCATCTGATACTTCTGCTGTCCCTCCCACCAGCGTCCTCCTCATTAAACCTCTTGAATAAGACAGGGCAGGCCTTAAGACCTCTCTCCAAATTGACATTGTTTTTCTCCAGGGATATGGTATCTGTCTAATAATACCATGTCATAAAGTGAAAACTAAATTCTTCCAGAATGACTCATTCTGGCATCACAGCAAAAAACATAAATTGTAAACTCAAATGCCAACAAGAGGAGTAGACTAGGCCAAGCATAATAATACAACATGGTGGGGATTGTAGAAAACTATTGGAGAACATATATATGCCTATCCAAAGATTTTAAAATCCAAAAATTTGAAAACGTTGCTGAACAAAAACCATATTTATAAACTGTAATTTTTCTCAAAATAATTCCATGTCAGCTTTGTTTCCCCATGAATTCTCCAGCCATAAGTATGAAATCCATTATTCTATAATTAGAATTCTTAGTAAATCTAGAGTACAATGCATGACTATATACGGTTAACAGTAAACATTTTAAAGATTATCAACCACAATAACATTTAAAATAATCAACAGCAGAAATATTTATTAAGTGCCTATTATCTACAAAGCTACATGGGTTAGACGATAAAGATACTATAAAATTAAGAAGTCCCTTCCCCCTAGGAGAAAACCTTGGTGGCTTAAGTGGTTAAGAGCTTGGCTGCTAACCAAAAGGCTGGCAGTTCAAATCCACCAGGCACTCCTTGGAAACCCTATGGCAGTTCTACTTTGTCCTATAGGGTCGGTATGAGTTGGAATCGACTCGACTATAATAGGTTTTTGGGGTTTTTTTTGGTTACAGTGACTAGTATAAAATGCCTAAGGACCTCAGAATGTGAAGGATCTCGTGTTTTTTACATGGATATGTAGAAAAGCTTACCTCAGTTTTTTCACGTCCCTCTAGGAGCTTATGATTTACAATGGGACAGACAGAATATACAAGTAATAATAGCAAGAGTACTAGTTCTGAAGTATTAGAGCAGTAAATCTTTTTTTTTTAATTGTGGTAAAATTTATATAACAAAACATTTGCCGTTTTCACCATTTTCAAGTGTATAGTTCACTGACAGTTATATTCACCATGTTGTGCAACCATCACCACTATCCATTTCCAAATGTTTTTCATCATGCTAAACAGAAATTCAGTATCCCTGAAGCAATAACTCCCTATTCTCCACCTACCCTCAGCCCTTGGAAACCACCAATAAACTTTTGTCTCTATGTACTCGTCTATTCTAGATATTTCATGTAAGTGGAATCATACAATATTTGTCCTTTTGTGCCTGAATTATTTCACTCAGCATAATGTTTTCAAGATTCATCCATGTTGTAGCACGTGTCAGAACTTCATTTCTCTTTAAGGCTAAATAATATTCTATTGGATGTACCATACTTTGTTCATCCATTCATCTGTTGATGGAGATTTCAGTTGTTTTGGTCTTTTGGCTATTGTGAATAAAGCTGCGATGAATACTGGTATACAAGTATTTGTTTATCTTCCCCCTTTCAAGACAGGGATAAATACCTGGGAGTGGAATTGATAGGTTTTTGGGTTTTGTTTTGTTTTCCATTCCCATCAGTAATGGATGAGGGTTCCAATTTCTTCACATCCTTGTCAACTCTTGTTATTTTCCATTTTTTGATAATAGCCATTATAGTAAGTGTGATGTGTAGAGTGGTTATTAATCCTAGCTGTACATTAGAATTACTTGAGGAGATTTAACAAAATACCAGTGCTGTGGCCCCACCTCAGACCAATTATATCAGAATCTTTGGGGTAGGGCCTAAATATGTGAATTAAATTATAGAGACAGCAGTCAAATATTGTTAAAATAAAAATTTTATACATTATGTTTTCAATACATTATTTACCAGCTCTTATTTGGTGTCTTTTTCCAGGCATTATAGTTAACATGTACATTTTCATTTTGCTCAATGTAAATATTCTAGATTATTTACAAATACAACATTATATAGAAATAAACTATATAAGGTAAATAAATAGTATATCTATTTTAATATTAATTTAATATTAAATTTCAACTCCATCCTTTGCCCCCTGTAAATAGGAAATTTATAATAGTTAAACTACTGTTTACCTCTTCATTCTCCCCAAACTATTGCAGTATCTTTTGGCCAAAGAGTGGGTGTGAGTGTATATTTTTTTTTCACAATATTATCAACCTGTACAGTAAATATATTTAAACAGCAAATACATTTAAACAATTTATAACTAAGCATTTCAGTTATTCACTAGCATGCTCTTACATTGCTCAGAAAGGTTGTAAAAGTTTAAATCTCTCCTAAATTATGTTCTGCAATAGAAACAGCAACAGATCTTAGCTGGAGGCTGATGGTGAAGGTGTTAACATCCCAGCAGCTGTAATCTCCTTGGACAACAGCTTTGAAAACTCTAGCCACAAATCTCGCAAACAGTAGTGATATAATTAAAAAGAAAATGCCTACTAGCTCAGTGATTATATAGTGATGTGGCACAATTGTCTGTTAATCTAAACTTCTTTTGTTTCAAGTTGTACTTAATTTGTTTACCATGAGAGATCCCTAATCTGAATCCTGTTTGATATACGCAGGCCATTTTATGTACATATCAGATTGTTGCAACACTTTGCTATTATTTCCGTGACTCTACAGTAACCAAATCTTTAACAAAGTGCTGAACTTTTATTTTTTTCTAGAACCAGCTTTCTTTTAATCTACTTTTAATCCCATCTGGACACAAAAAATATCAGTATCTAAGGATAGAAAAGCAGCAGAAAGGCCAGGAAAATGAGTTACATAAAATGGCAGTGAATAGAATCCCTTTACAGGCTAAGAGAAAGCAGTCTACTTTGTGAGCTAAGAGCAGGCAAAACCGTTCCTTTCCACCTTAGATCTAAATTCCCAGTGTTGTTCAGCCAATGTATTTCCATCAGTATCATAATGAAATTAAACATGTTTTTTTTTTTTTTTGTCACTAGGAGTTAAAAAATGGAAGAGTGCTTTAGACAGAGTGACTTTCACAGTACTTGAATAATACAGCTTTCTGTCATTCAGAGTTTGGCAATATGTTACAATCATATTATTACTTTGCACTATAAAGCCAAAACCCAAACGCATTGCCGTTGACTCAGTTCCAACTCATGGCAACCCTACGTGTTGTATAAACATAAATGTTCTTGTGTCTGCTCCTGCACTCATTTCAGATTGATTCATTGAATGCCTACTCTGTGACAAGCAGAAAAATATACTCCCTGCCTTTAGAAGTTTACATTCTTTTTGAGAAGATGATTTAATAAAACAATTATAATTCAGTGTAGTATGTTTAACAGTGACCCTTCCTTCCTTTGGTTTAATACCCTGGTTTACTTTATTTGAAATTGACTCAGGTTTGATTTCAATAAAACAGTAAGTATGTATATTGTGAAATTAAATATCCTTATCCCTTTAATGATTTGAGGATATAAGAGGACAAAAATATTTCCCCCAACACCAGTCAATGATCTTTTATAATAAGAGAAACCCAATAACCTGCCAGTGGGCGCCTATTTGTACAGGGCTTGTCTTTCTTAGCTCATTTCAAAGTGGCTTATGAACAAAACGACAATCCCCCCACTATTCAGTTATTTCCTCCATTTAAACTATTATGTTTGTACCGTCTTGAATTAAGTGTATATATATATATTTTTATTCACTTGGAAATGTTAACAGTAGCTTTTTAATAGTAATTTATATTTTGATCACTAGATGGCACTAAGTACATGTAAGAAAAAAATTTAGGTTTTTTTTTTTTTTTTTTTTCCTCCTGAATAAAGAAACTTAAGTACATAAATGCTTTAAATATTATACACTGTAAATCTTTTGTTATCAACCCATAAAATTTCTATCTCTACAAAATTTTTGCCTTTTTCTGGATGAAATAATCTTACATAAGACCTCTTAGGTATAATATGTTTCGAGAGACACATAGCCTCTGAAATTACTTTGATAGTCACTCACCCATCAAACTATTCTATTTTTAGCCATTTAGTTTTGTTATTATCTTTTTCTTCCATTGTCCCTTTCTTACTAGTACCTTCTCTTCCCTGAAAAACAGAAAATATATTTTAACTTTTTAAATTAAGGATCATTACATAGCTTCTGGGATATTGAGAGATCCCAGAAATATACACAAAATTGTCCCTACAGGACAAAAGACAAGAAAAGCATAAACTTTTTATTCTAGGTCTCATTATATCTAAATATTATTCTCATATTGTAACATATATTTTATTTTTTTCAGTTCATTTTTGATCTGGTTATGATATTCTTATATTATTTTCTTTTCTAAATTAAGATGCTCTAAGCTGCAAATAATAGATACCATTAATGTTTAAGCTATTTTTCAGTTGGGTTATTTCACATGACCAGAAGAAGTCCAGAGGTTGGGTTTCCAATATATTCCAGGACCCAAGGATGTTATCAGGGACCCAGGTTCTTTTCATATTTTCTCTCTGCCACCCAAGGTATGTCACCCTTATTCTTTGTGGTTGAAGATAGCTGCTACAGTTCTAGGTAGAACATGTAATCACGGCAAAGTTCAGTAGTAAAAGAGGACATTTCCTTCTATGTGGATTGCTTTATATCATTGATACAAAGTTTCCTAGAGTTCCCCTTGGGTCTTATTGGCCATACAGGGGTCACCTGCACCTTCCTAAACTATTCACTAGCAGGGGAATGGAATTACTGCGACAGATATAGACTGCTGGAGATCCACACCTTGCCTGAGCAAGTGCATGGCCCCTCAGAGGAGGATGAAACTTCAAACAAAATCAGAGCACTCTACCAGCAAAGCAGAAGCAGAGGCATGGATTTGGGCAGGCAGACAACAGTATTTCTTATATCATTTGTTTCTTTGGTTAGGGACTTTCCTTCCTGACCTGATATTCCTAAAATATAGTATAACTTTCATTTCTGTTATTTCAAGTGCATCACACTGGACAGAGCTGAAGTATAGCCTATATCTAGTTATTGCAGAGTTTATCATTTAGTACAAGCTTTTAACCTATTGCTTTGTCCATGTGTATGCCCTTTCCCTAGAAAGTGAAAAGTTGGCATTTCTTTATCTGCTTATTAGTGCTGTAACTCTCAGAGAACAGGATCTCTAACATGTTGTATGAATCTAGTAGCATTTCAACCTAATCTACAATTGTCTGCTAAGTACCCACAACTCTCAAGGTGCTATGGTGAGACCTCCAGGGCCATATAATCTACTTTTGGAGATAGTGCCACCATCTTCCTTGCAGCTCAGCCTGGCCCCTTGGGCTCTGGAAGGACCTAAAGGGGCAAAGATAGCAGTCCCAGTTCAGTGATTCAGGATTCAAGCCCTTCAACTGTCACGGTCATCAGCAGTTTCCTTCTGGCCTTTCCTAACTTGTTTTGCTCCGGTGTTTCTATTGGACACCTCAGCACCTTCAGCTCATGATACTAGACTGGCTCTCCTAGTGTGTGTTCAATCTGAAACAACACCGTGACTCTGGGAACTCGGCTGCCTTCTCACATGCCTCATGACAAATATGTATTCCTGGTGTATTATCCAAATATCTATTTGTTTATTGTCTGTATTCAACAAATATTTGTTGGATGACAGAAAGAATATTCATTAATCAGTTGCTATTTCAAATGCAGTAAGATATTCTCTGGTGTCTAAGTTACCTAGTGCTATTGTAACACAAATACCACAAGTGGGTGGCTTTAAAGAACAGAAATTTATTTTCTCACAATTCGGAAGCTAAAAGTCCAAATTCAGGGTCTCAGCTGTGCCCATTCTTTCCTTGTCAGCAGCACTGAGTGTTTCATGGTTCCTTAGCTTGTAGATGATCCTCACATGGCATCTGTCTTCCCCCATATGTGCACGCCTCTATGTCTATTCTGATCTTTTTATAACTCAGATATGATTAGGTTTAGGATCCACCCTACTCAGGCGTGATCTAATTAACATAACAAAAATTATATCCAAACAGGATTACATCCACTGATACATCAATTAGGATTTCAACACATATCTTGGGGGACACAATATAATCTGTAACATCCAGTTTGAAAATGCTAATTATCTTGTGTTTATTATGTTACCTGTTTTAACAGTTTATCAGTTCTTGTCTAATAGCCAACAAACATTATCAACTGACATTTTCAATCATTTTGTTTTTAAGAAAAAGAAGTATTCTTAAAAAGTGGCTAGTGATGACATCATTGCTAGATTGTTTAAAATCTAGTCTTTATCCCTTTAGTTTTATCTATAGCTTTGAGAAAGATTAACTTGTTTGAGAATATACTGAGTCAAAAAAAAAGAAGAAATCTCCTGGTATTTTTATTTTTTAGAAAACTACAGAATGTATTTTCCAGAAATAAAAAAGAGATCCAGAAGATATTTACAGATTGTCCCAAATCTGTAAAAAAAAAAATTGGCCTTGACAGCTGAAGAATGATGGGGAAATTCTTTTGTTAATTACCAGTTTTCACAGTAATTACAGTAGACTTCTCTTCGAATATACCCTTGGGTAAATTTTTATTGTCTTATAAAATATGTATAAAATATTGTCAAATAGACCAGTGCTTTTTAAAAAGTACTCGATCATATTGTTATATTAACCAATGCTAAGTGGCAAGTGCTTGTTTCTCATAACATTTGTGAACATCTGCCAGGGGCCATAAACATACACCCCAAGTACAGTTCACCAAAGTGATATTATCAAGGACCAAGACGTTTCTATCCAGGCCCACAGCTTGCTGATGGTCTGGACTGTAGAGTTTCTGGGAACGGATGAACATGTATTCCAGAGGCAATCTTCCATGAATTTGGTTTCTCAGCTTTTGATGATTTTTGAGAGACATTGATAGATATTTTGAGTACAACCACTTTATAGCCATTTCAGTGTGAGGCCATTTACTTTAGCCTTTAGCACAGCCAGAAATGGGACTGATGTATGAAAAATAAAACAGTATAAATATACAGACTTTAAATAAGGCAGACATGGGTTTAAGCCCTGCTGTGCAACTTGCTGTGTGACCTTGGGCAGGTTTTATAACCTAAGTCTCAATTTTGCATCTTAAAAATGGGATAATAACACCTCATAAGTCTGAGGGGAAGTTTAAATAGCATAACACAGGTAAAGCATTAGGCAGAGTAGTTGGTAAATTTCAATAAGTGTTTGTATTTATCTACGTCAATTTGATTCAGATGTTTGGCATTATATAATCAGCCTGTGTCAGGTTGGAATGACATTTAATGTTACATTTCGCCTTACTTTCCTATGACCACATACTACACTATTTTGGAATGAAATTTAAAATTCCTCAAAAGAGTGTTCATGTGCATCACACATACCAAATCCTTTTTTTAAAATGTAGTTTGAAATGGCTGATTTCCTGCAAGTAGATCACTAAGCCTTTCTTTCCGATTCTCTATAGTGACTAGTGGAGTCCTGGTGGCGCAGTGGTTAAGAGCTTGGCTGCTAACCAAAAGATCAGCAGTTTGAACCCACCAGCTACTCCTTGGAAACCCTATGGGGAGGTTCTACCCTGTCCTATAGGGTCACTATGAGTTGGAATTGACTTGACGGCAATGGTTTTTTTTTTTGTTGTTGTTATAGTGACTAGTATAAAATGCCTAGGGACCTCAGAATATAAGGGACCTCATGTTTTTTTATATGAATATATATAAAAGCTTACGTCAGTTTCTTCACATCCAGAAGGGATTTAAGTAGAAAAATCTCTAAGGTTCTTTCCAGTTTTCATTTTCTGGGCCTGTGATTTAAAATATTTCAGTGGAAGGTAAACTAAATCCAATGGTTTTATAGTTTATTCCTATTTAGAGTACAAAAAGCTTAGCAGAACTATTATTAGTTAGAGAATCATATTACTTGTATTAAAGAAGTTCTAATTCATTATGTTCTTAGTATTTATTTTGTTGCTAATTGATTCTAATCCTTTGCCCACCTCTAACTGCTATTTCTCAATTTCTATTTGCCTGTCTCTTTAAATATTGATGTTCTGTATTTGTCCCTTCTTGCTTCTCCCTACGTCAACCGTCAACCACTCTTTCAACCACTCTGATGGTTTTAACTATACACTAATGATTCTCAATTCCTTATCCCTTGGCTTCACTATTCCCAGTCCTACAGAGGCCTATTTCTGTCCTCTAAACTCTTTATACCCTAACTACCCAGAGTCGCATGAACCTTGATGTGCCTATCACAATTCATTACTTCATTAATCTTCACTCTCATCACAGCACGCTACGTTTCCTATATTCCATAATTCTGTGAATAACTTTTCCAAACCATGGATTTTTTGCAAGCTAGAAAAATCAGTCATCCTCAGCTCCTCTTTCCCCTTCACATCTAACCTATCCTTCATTTTTCTCGGATTTGTCACCTGCTACATCCCTGCTACTGCCCTCATCATCCCTTGTATGAATTGGTACAATATTGCATCATATCTGGGTTATTACAATACTTAAAAACTAATTGTCCAGCCCCCATCCTGCCTTGAAACCCTCAAAGTATCCTCCATATGGCGATGAAAGTTATTGTACATCGCAAATCATGTCAGTCCGTTGTTACAACCTCCAGTGTCACGTTAAGTCAAATCACTGCCCCAAGTGCTTAGTCACAGGAGTAAAATTAAGGCAAACGCACTTGCTAGAATGGAAGGTGCTGCGAGCCAATCATCAATTACATCGTGTCCTCTGCATAGTCACACTGGCCTAACGTCTGTGGTTGCCATGGAGGCGGTTGCCATAGAGGCACCCACCAGAAGGAAGAGCAGTTGCCATGGAGGCACCACTTGCTGGAAGAACGGTTGCTATAAAGGGGCCCACTAGAGGGAAGGGAGGGTGGTGGGCAGCTGATGGACGCTGAGCTCCTGCTGCCAGCCTGATCCCTACCAACACTTGATCCCTGGGCAGAAGTGAGGAGCCTCTTCTAGCCAAAATTCGCATTCTCTCTGCTTCTGATCAGGATCTGTGCCCAGGTCTTCACCAGTGCTGGAGGCCTGCAGAGGAGGGAGAAGGCAAGAAGTCTGACTGCCTTGCTAGATTGTAAATTCATGGGGACAGGGATGGTGTCTGCCTTATTAACTGCAATGTCCTCAATGCTGCCAACCTCTCCTCTCCCCGACTTTGGGCACCATGGCAGCCATACTCTCTTTGGTTCTTTACTTTTAGCTGTCACCAATACACTAACTCGCAAATTTTTCCCTAGCTGAGATCTCTTTTCCTCTTGCACACCAGACAGCTCCAGTCAGTATTCTGAAATCAAACTTGATATTCGCCTTCCACCTAGAAACCAAACACAACCAAAGCCTGCTGCTCACCTTGTATTCCTTATTTTGATTACTTGACCATGCACTAAATTACCCCAGCTAGAAACCTCCATTCATGTGCTCACATGGAACCTGTACATACACCAAGAGGCAGTCATTTGAATAGAACATGGGGATACTGCCTGGTTTAAAATCAGGAAAGGTGTGCATCAGGGTTGTATCCTTTCAACATACTTATTTAATCTGTATGCTGAGCAAATAATCCAAGAAGCTGGACTACATGAAGAAGGGGCCATAGGGATTGGAGGAAGACTCATTAACAACCTGCGGTATACAGATGATACAACCTTACTTTCTGAAAGTGAATAGGACTTGAAGCACTTACTGATAAAGATCAAAGACTACAGCCTTCAGTATGGATTACACCTCAACATAAAGAAGACAAAAATCCTCACAACTGGACCAATAAGCAACCTATGATAAACGGAGAAAACATTGAAGTTGTCAAGGATTTCATTTTACTTGGATTCACAATCAACGCCCACGGAAGCAGTAGTCAAGAAATCAAACGGCATATTGCACTGGGAAAATCTGCTGGAAAAGACCTCTTTAAAGTGTTAAAAAGCAAAGATATCACTTTGAGGACTAAGGTGTGCCTGACCCAAGCCATGTATTTTCAATCACCTCATATGCACGTGAGAGCTTGAAAATGAGTAACAAAGACTGAAGAAGAATTGATGCATTTGAATCATGTGACTGGTGAAGAATATAGAATATACCATGGACTGCCAGAAGAACAAACACATCTGTCTTGGAAGAAGTACAGCTAGAATGCTCCTTAGAAGCAAGGATGGTGAGACTTTGTCTTATGGACTTTGGGCATGTTACCAGGAGGGCCCATTCACAGGAGAAGGACATCATGCTCGGTAAAGTACAGGGTCAGCAAAAAAGAGGAAGATTCTCAGTGAGATGGATTGACACAGTGGCTGCAACAATGGACTCAAACATAGCAACGATTGTGAGCATGGCACAGGACTGGGCAGCATTTCATTCTGCTGTACATAGGGTCGCTATGAGTCAGAACTGACTTGATGGTACCTAACAACAGCAGAAACTTCCATTATGTTTACCCTGTCACATCTAATATGCTGTGCATCCAGTCCTGTATAATCTGCCTCAAAAACACCTCATCTCTGCTTTTCTCTCCCTTCTCACTAGGCCTTCATCACTCTCTGCTATATGAAGCATCTAACTCCTCCCCTACCCTCACTTAATACCTCTCTTTCCCTCCATCTCTTGCCCACTGCCCTCGAATACTTTTCATTAGCGCAGATTTCCACTTGCTTTAAACTTTTCAGTATCTTTTATATTACTCACTTACTACTGTTATGCACACAATATATTTAATCACTTCACATAATTTAATTAGCTCCCCACTCCCTATAGCATCCTAAGGGTATCTATAATCAGATTGCTAATTATCTTTCATCCCTACTCTATCTGATCCCATTACCCTATCCCTGCTAAAATGATTGCCTTCTCTCCTTCTATCAGGTTTTTGTTCCTGCTGTTCTCTGTACATCTATGTTCTCAGACTATAATGTACAAAAAAATCACCTGGCGATCCTGTTAAAATGCA